>OX031009.1:124997326-126272938 GCA_943735925.1 Pollenia amentaria
AGAGCTTAAGGATAAATAGATGTTCTTATCATGACATTAAAAATCCTAGCTAAATGTGGTGACAGTACTGTACAACAGTATATTAGCAGTTTTGAAGAAATATTATCATTTCCAGTACTATTTGTTTTTTTAAAATTTATTAAATTTTAAACCGCTAAATTTAAAGATTTTTCATATTTTTATTAATTTTTGACTGCTTTATGAATAATATAGTACGCGTAATGTTTTCTGATGTATTTTTGCATGTATTATCCAAAAATATATCAGCACGAGTTATTGTTTTTAAGACAATGATATTAGCACGTGTTCAAAGAAAAAAAATGTTTTGTGTGCGGTAAATTTCTAATATTGATTTCTTCACACGCGGTGGGTCACACTATGCAATGCATTTACGCAACGTATTTCTCATTGAGCCAATTTAGACTAGACTAATTGTTTTGGCAGAAAACGACAGTTTGTAGGCGAAAGCGGTGAAGAGAGTCGTTTTTGGTTGGCATAATTTTTAATCCAGCTTCAACACCGCATTAGCAGAACACACTTATGAAAAAACAGGTTCAGTGTTTTCTTTTTTGCAGAGCGATTTTAATCGTTAGTTGTTCGCCGTCGTGTAAACATTTATATAAAAACAGAGGGTGGTCACGCCAACAATCAGCGAACGAACACCAAACGTCAAATAAACAAACAAAAAATACTAACACATACAAAGCTGCGTGTACGTATACAATTTTATGCCAGAATAATTAATCCAGTGTAGTTTGGAAAGAACAAAAGTTAATCCGACTAAAAATTAGTCTAGTCTAAATTTGCTCATTCGGATTGCATCAAGGCGAATTCAACAGGTGGTGTCGAAACAACATCTGATTTTGACAGTTCGAGCCAATTTGTTTTTATTTGTTAGTGTTTTGTTTGCAATGGTTGACATTTTGGACCGTAAACACTAACAATGCACTGCAAAAAACTCTATGTTGTTTCTGTTGTTTTTGGATTGTTGTAGTTTCGCACCACCTGTAGTTGAATCCGCCTTGGATTGCATGTCACAGATTACACACATATGTCACGAGACGGAAGATTTCTTGTCTCTTTCTTAGAAAGCTGCTCTTTTTCATTTTTCTTTGAACCATATTTTATGCAGCATTACAATGAAGTCTAATTTATTTAGTTGAGCTTTATTTGCAAAACTGTTGTAAAAATTAACTTTTAAGTTTATCAAAACACTAGTAAATAATATTTAAGTAAGTAAATAACATTATAAAACAAAACAATATCACTACATACATTTTCTTGCACAAAATAAAACGTTTGTTGAACTAATGTTTTTGTTAAACGTGGTTTGTGTTTTTGGTTATTTTTGTTTCGATCACGCTATTTGTACACACACTGCAATCAACAATGAAATCATAAACGGAATATGAGTTCTGTTTTTTTATTTTTAATGCAGATGAGGAAATTTTGAATGTAGATGCTAACAGCTTGCTTGTTTTTAATGAAATAAACAGATAAAAACATGAAATCACGCTGCCGACAGTGCAATCTACATCAATGCAATCTCCAAATATCAAAATATTTTGATATTGGCGAAATCTTGAATGCAATCCGAAATGAGATCGTAAACACGAATACAAACGATGCAATCTGCAATGAAATTTGTTAGATTGCGTAAATTCATTACATAGTGTGTACCCATTATTAAAACCAGCTACTGTAAAAAATAATTGCTTGCATAAGTACTTAACGCAGATGCAAAAAAGGGTATTATATCACTCTCAAATTGTTTTTGTGTTTTCTAACGAGACTTCAAAAAAAGCAACACTGTGCCTTCAGAAGCACAAAATAAAAACACAAATAAAAAAACAATACGTGAAGGAAAATAATAAAAGTTTTTTTAAAATTTTTCTTGAAATATGTAAAATTTTTTAATTTGCCGTAAAAAACAGAAATTTCATCACTTAATCTGAAATTTTTTTTACAGAAAACAAGTTTTTTATTGCATTTTACGAAAGTTTATTAATTGATGTTAATTAAAAGAAAAATTCATTTTTAAAAAGCATTTTTAATGCGTCTTTTTAAACAATTTTTGAGTCCTTTCTCTAAAAATAATAATACTTCAGAGTCTACCGAAGAGCCTTTTTTATGCATAATTGGGCTGAACAGTTTTGGGCAAAACATATTCAGGAATAAAAAGGTTTTGAGCATTTTAATCATCATCCACTGAACCGAGCCATATAGTCACTTCTTCGGCCATACATGCACATTCTTCCGACCATTCCAAAACTTGTTTTTCACAATCTTCAAGGCAAAGAGTTTGGTGAGCGCAGCCCACTGCTACAACCCAATCTGCAGATATGGAACTATTTATTTCAAAATCTGGATATTTATTGGAAATCGCAGATTACAATTTGGGTATTTGAGACTTGGCCCCCAATAAAACCATATTATCCAATTTTTTAATTTCTGAATGGCCTTTTAACGCCTTTTCCGCGCATTCACCATCCGATAGGGAATCTATTAGCAGTTGAGTGGAAGGTAAAGTTGAAAGAATATGTTTACAGTTATCAGCAGCAGAACGAATCTTGGCTAATGTACGATGACTTTCATATGGATCCAATTTATATTTTCTTTGGAATTATTCACAAATAAATTTTACCAACTCCTATGGAGAAGGGGTCAAAGCATTCTTTCTTTGTGTATAGACTATGCTTAACTGCGAACAAAACAAAATTTGAGTAAATACATCCACATTTTGCACTTAACACATACTTGGCATCCTCCTAGTTCTGATTCAAAGACTTGACTTGTACTTTAAATGGTTCACTCTTTAACAACCTCTTTGTCTTTTGCATCAGCGTCGGGCTTCATGGCTTTCAACAAAAACATATGCTTCTCTTAATCATATTCACAAGATATCGTTTTGCTGGCCTATACCAATGATTCTTTCGTTTAGTTCACCCATTTTTTATAATTTTTTTGTATTTTATTTATATTCACAAAATTTTAATATTAAAAAACTTTTTTTTTAATATAAAAATGTATGTAAACACAAATATAATTTTTTTTTTGACATTTGGGGTTTAACTGGGGTAAACAGCTGACAAACATCTGGACCAACAAGTCTACCTTGTGTACTTGTACCATGAGAAATGCGACGCAAAGTCATCGTCCAGACCAGCAATTTTTTTGCAGGAATTCTTGAGTTTATTGGTGAGAGGGAAAACATTGCTGAGGGGTACTCAGTTTCTGCAATTCTGTTTTGTTTTGTTATTCTCACAGTTTTAACCTTAAAGTTGGCTGTAGGTGTATTTATATAGAAAATATAAAAAGGAGAAGAGGAGAGACAAGCTTAAAATATAAAAATTGCAGCAGCAACAAAAATTGCGATGACAAAAAGAAACCACGTAAATCGGATCACTTTTTTCAATATAATAGGGAATGGTAAATGGATCCCAAAATTTAGATTTGAAAGTGAGCTTAACATTTTTATTATCGGTTAAACGAACAATTTATGACATTTACTGCTCGAAAATTATATCATGTAAATGTTGGCCATGACTACGTCTGGAGTGCTCCATCCGGAAGGTCCAATTCGAGTGACCTGTTCCAGCATAGCGACTGGTATATCGCGAAGAACACGAGTAATGTTTGCTTCCAAAGCGTAAATCGTAGCTGGCTTATTCCTGAAGACCTCAGACTTAACATATTTCCCAGAGAAAATATTCTAAAGGTGTGATATCGCACGTGGACAACTTACCGTTGCAAAACGTGATATTCAGTGCTCACCCCCAGTGTGAAAGCCTATTAAACGGCTGCATCGGTTTTATTTTAAGATTTTGACATTATGTTATGGAGGTCTGGGAAGAAAAATAGGCTATATAATTTTTAAAAGTTTTAAGTAAACATGGCACTTTCCATACAAAGTTAACACTTATTTTTGTTTATTTAAATATATATGTACATATATGAGCTAGATCTTTATAAGAATCAACAGACATATCGACTATCAAATCAGGTTTTGTATTGCCTTGGAAGAATTAAAGAAAATATACCCCATACTTACTTAGAAAAGTATACGAGATAGCTTTACAAGCCAATTGAGTATTAATAAGGTTTCAATCTGCATTACCAGAATTAAAACTGAGTCGATAGATGTCGGCGGGAAATAAACTATAAAAGCTTGATCTTCAAACATTTTTGAGCGTTGATTAGGTATTAATTTGCATTAGCAAGCTTAAAATTGCCTTGGTAGAAGCTAGGGAAAACGTACCCCTCATACAGTGAATTTTTTTTTTTTTTTTTTTTCGTTTACATACATATTTAGAAATTCGCAAGAATACAAAATTATAAAAGTCTGGAGAATCGAAGTGGGTAATGGTAGTACTAAAACCATAAATTGGTTATTTTGAGATGAAAAAATGCAACCAAAATATAAACAAAGTGCACAAGTATAGGTAGGTACATTGGAAAAAAGGAACCAATTGAATCAAAAAAATAGATTGAGCACTTAGCCGTATAAACAAATGTTCTACTGCGCATCTATGTCAATATAGAATGCAAATGAGTGTTTGTTGTAAAAAATTTAAGACATACACATACACAAATTCTATTTCTGCGTTACACAACAAAATAACGGACCTGTGCAATGCGCAATCTTGTTTTTGGATTCATGATGTACATAGTACAATATGGATTATATATGGAAAGAATACTCTGTGAAACTATTTGGCTTACAATCCCGAGTATTAGGAATATTAGTACCTGGGTTACTTAACAAAATAAAAGGGGAATTCCCCTTTTTACACGCAAATAGAAAAATTTAAATAAAAAAATCCAATCGTATATAGCGACGCAAATCGGAATCAAACCGATGCAAAGCGGTCTTAACCAAATTTTAAAAACGACGCAAAGTCGCAATTTACACCATGGAGATTTCTTGCCGGACAGACGAACTTTGTTGGTAAGGGTGCGGCGATGTATGCTTACACTTTTTTTCTCTCGCTATCAAGCTTCGTCTGCCCGGCAACAAATGTCGATAGTGTAAATTGCGACAAATCGAGACGAAGTTAATAGTATCGACGCAAAACGGGGCTCTAGTGTATAAATGTAAACATAACAGTCGCAATAAACATCATATTTCACAACATCCCAGAGTATACAGTAATCTGTGACAACATGTTAATTTAGTTTTATTTATTAAAAAAGTGTTTTTTACTGTATTAATTAATATATTTGTATCGTAAATGTCGACTATTACTATAAATAAACTATTAAAAACATCCCATGATTCTGGCGATAACAAAAATTATATTTATCTACAAATTAAATGGGAAGATGAAAAATTTTATGTGAAAATCCTGGATTCTGACAGTGGTAAATCTTATCAGGGTGTTGTAACTGATTCAGCTATGAAGGAAATTGCTTCCAATTTAGATATGTCCTACAATGACTATTACGAAGAGTTACGGTTAGCTTTATCCACCTATTTGTCACTGACAGGATTTTATTACAAACTTGAACCTGAAATGGAAGTTCTTAATGTTTGGAAATCACAACCTGAATCGATACCAATATTATTTTTAGACATAGAGATTAAAGAGGTCAGAAGCACTTATGAAATATTAGACTCTTCCATAGAATTAATACAAAAACAAGATAAATCTCTCACAGACCGAGTGGAAAAGGCTCATAAGTTTGATGTGCACTCTAGAGACCTACTGGAGGATTATAGGTTGTGCGTAGAGGAAAAAAATGAGTTGGAAAGAAAATTGTTAAAGAAAGTTGCTGTATTATTAAACTCTAAAAAAGAAAGAATTGCTCAGTTGGAACAACGGCTACGGAAATACGAAGAATTGGATAATAATCAGGATGATGATAATTCTGAGGAAAATGATGATGAACCCCAAAGTGGAAAAAAAAGACGTCTTGTAGTTATGGATAGTGAAGAAGATGATGAATACATGGCTGATACACAACCATTGACCGTAACCAACGAAGGAATTAATAACGACGGTAATAAATTATAAAATAATGATAAATAATAAATAAAAAGTTGTTAACTTTTGATTATTTCGAAAACAAAAATAAATATATGTACCTAAATAATCTTAAAGTGGTATAATTGGGTTTAAATAAAAATATGTGGGTTTTCTAATTTTTTTATAGGATAAATCGAACATCTATATTCAATAAACGCCAACTACAATATTCTAACTTCCAGGAGGGTTACTGCGAATTTTTTTAGTGTATCAAATAACAAATATTTTTTCAGAGCATATTTGGTCGGAAAACAAAAATATTTTCTTAAGAACCATTTTGCGAGATGTTTCCCTGCTGGAGATTAAGAGTTAATTGTCAAAATGTCACTCGTACAATTACTTAAACAAGAAGTACTAGTGGTAACGGGGTTAGTTTTTTTTATAAAAATACTAGTGCTAATATGTACCAGTACTTGATGCAGCCCCTGTAGGAGATTAATGGCTAATAAAGCAGTGAGTGTTTAAACGCTGCTTTAGTTGAACTAAATTTAAATTTATATGTAGTTTAAACTCAACAGTTGTAAATCAGTGTCCCATTATTAGCCATAAGAGTTATTGTCAAAATGCCACTAGTACAATTACTAAAACAAGAAGTACTAGTTTTTTTATAAAAATACTAGTGCTTATGCGTACCAGTACTTGATATAGTATAATAGCACCACTTGTATACTAATAGAATTTGTTGTAACAAAACTAACTGCCCGTTCGCCGATATCGAACGTTAACGTTTGCATGGAAAATTACATTTAAAACAAAAACAATTTTTGAAATTTTGTTTTTGTTTCGAATGTTATTTACTATGCGAACGTTAACGTTCGATATCGGCGAACGGGCAGTAAAATTCAAGTACATATTTGTATTTCGATACTGTTTCTTAAATTTGATTTCATGTTAAAATACATAATGCTAAAAAACATTTCTAAAATTTTCCAAAATATAAAATTCTTCGAAACTGGCGATGCAATATTAAAAATACCCTGTTCTGAAAATCACTTTAATTCAAATCGCGTGATTTTAAATCACATGTGCCTTTTAAAATCACACGTGTGATATTTTGGTGTTCCTTTTTTGTGGTTTTCGGTGTGATTTTCAATTGCCGAAAGCACACCGAGAAACACAAAAACAGAATGATATTCAGAACACCACAAAATCACACGTGTGATTTTAAAAGCACGTGATTTGAAATCGCTCGATTTTTAGATTGTTTCGAAATTTTTATAGAATAATTTTCTTGCTATATTTAACCATTTTAAAGGTACTGCATTAAAAAAAGATTTTATAGGGACCAATCTCAAATAGATTTAGCACCAATGTAACAGACGAAGTTGGAGTCGGAGTCGGACTTAAAAAATTTTAGCGGTTGGAGTCGGAGTCATAGTTAGAAATATTTTTTGACGACTCCACAGCCCTGCTTTTTCTATTTAATGTTTTCTTTTTATCCCTAAGTAATTTTTATTTTGTTTGGAGCAGCGTTGGTAAACAAGATTTAAGCCTAAAATTGTCTAGCTTGAAAACACGCTAATTTGCAATTATGCATTCAAAGCCTTATTCATAAACAATATTTAAGGTTTATAAAACGAATTTTCTAGGAAAATACCTAAAATTTTTTTATGAATAAAAGGTTTAATGTTTAATTAAAATTAAGAAAATTAAGTTTTGATTAAAGGATTTTTGTAATCTTTTTTTAGCAGTTTACTCTATTTTGAAGTGATGCTTGTATGAGAATTCTTCTCAAGTAATTATAATGTTATTCATATACATATATAAAATAAGTAAGTAATAAGTAAATTCGACAGATTTAAATACCGACGCACATAGAAGTTTTTTGTCAATCTAGCCGGACATTAGGCAAAAAATTAAATTTAAGAAATGTAAAAAAAAACGATTAGTATTGTTGTTATTTTATTGAACTGTTTAAGGTTTTAATCCAAATTTTTAATATTTAATTCAGGCTAAAGTTCATTAAATTTAATTTTCATTAAATTATTTGTATGATGAAAGGAATTTTTACAACATGAAATGAATTAAAATTTTTTGATAATTTTTCATTCTTGACTGAGCTGGGAATTGAACCCAAGTTTTCACGGACAGGTTGCCCTGACATGTTTCAACTGTAACCACACAATCTTCTTAAAGGGGTTTACCGTCTTAACACTGACCGCCATCGAAGGCGGCTGGCAGCCAATAGCCAAGCATCAATCTTTAAACCAAATTGGTTGATCGAAATTTGTTTTTGAATGATTACAATTTATTTTAATTTATTTACATGTTCATCCTTACTTCCGTTTTTCATAATTTTTTACAAGAATTTTTCCTGAAGTCCAAGTTAAAAGTAAACGATCAGTTAATTACGTTTGAATTAGATACGGGGGCACCATTGTCACTGATAAACCTCAACGATGCAAAAAAACATTTTCCAAAATTGGAGGTTAAAGCTCCGGACATGGACTTATTCAGTGTTAAGTAAGTTGTAATCCCTTACAAGTAATTGGTTATGTGTGGGTAAATATAACAAATTATGATAATATAAGGGTTTAACTGTACGTAGTGCGTTTTGATCGTAAAGCCCTCTTGGGTAGAGAGTGGATATATCAAATAAAGGTCAATTGCAATAAAGTTATTTATTAAACCTTTATTATAAAAATACCCTACTGTATTTGCACAATCTAATGGAAAAAATTCGGGGTTACAGGCGCGACCCTACCTTAAGGCATATTTGGCTCCAAAATTTATAAAAGCCCGGCGTGTCCCATTGCCGCTTATGGATGCGGAAGAAAAACAATTACAAGAACACGTAGCTGAGGGGCTGTTGGAAAAAGTGAAAAGCAGCGAGTGGGCTACACCCATTGTAGTAGTACCAAAGAAAGATGGCACAGTACGTATCTGCGGAGACTACACAATTACGTTAAACCCGGCCTTGATGGTAGACGAATACCCGCTGCCTTCGATTGAAGAACTCTTTAGTAAAATGACAGGTGGAGTAAAATTTTTAAAGATAGACTTGACCAAAGCTCACTTACAGTTAGAAGTACATTCTGATGATAGACCCTTATTAACCCTTAACACCCACAGGGACTTTATCGACCGACTTGTATGATGTATGGCGTTGCTAGCGCCTTTGCTAAATGGCAAAGGCTAATGAAGCAAGGTCTAGGAGACATACCAGGGGTGTCAGTATTCCTGGACGATATAAAAATTACAGCACCTAATGACGTGCAGCAATTACAACGTATCGGGGAAGTACTTAAGCGATTGGAAAAATTCAACATTCGTATAAACGTTGAAAAATCAGAATTTTTAAAAGATTCGATTGAATATTGTGGCTACCTGATAAATAGAGAGGGTATACAATGAATTAAAGCAAAAGTGGAAGCTATTCAACACAGGAAAGAGCCACAAAATAAGGATGAAGTGCGAGTTTTTTTAAGCCTTAATAAATTATTATGCCAGGTTTATTAAAAATTTGAGTGGCATTGTATATCCTTTGAATCAATTGCTAAAAAACGACGTTCAAAAATTCGAGTTCAGCGGAAAATGTAAAAAGGCTTTTGTGGAGATAAAAAAAAAACAAATGCAATCCGACACAGTTTTAACACACTATGACCCGAAGCTGCCATTATTGTTGGCTGTTGATGCGAGCCCGACTGGCGTTGGTGCTGTACTTAGCCTCTGTTACGAGGATGGAAGTGAGAATCCTATACAGTTTGCATCACAGAACCTAAGTGAGTACAAAACCGATACTCCCAGATTGATAAAGGAGCTTATGCAATTATTTACGGTGTTCATAAGTTTCATAACTATTTGTACGGTAAAAGTTAATTCTAATTACAGACAATCTACCGGTATCGCAAATTTTTTCACCAAGTAAAGGTTTACCAGAGCTTTCAACTACAAGAATGCAACACTATGCGTTGTTCTTGGAGCAATTTGAATACGAGATTAAATGTAGAAAGTCCAAAGAAAATGCTAATGCTCCCAAACTATGGACCTACAAATTGGTAGGGAAGTATATGTTTTTGAGGAGGCGATGATCGAAAATCTACCCAAACTATGGACCTACAAATTGGTCGGGAAGTTTATGTTATTGAGGAGGCAATGATCGAAAATCTACCCGTTGCCCTAGAAGAACTTATAAAGGAAACACAAACTGATGATGAAGTGAAAACGTTGATAATATGTTTGGAGTATGGAGGTGAAAGCCAACCAAAAGATCGTTTTGGTATTTCTCAAACAGAATTTAGTTTACATAATGGTTGTCTATAACGTGGCATAAGTGTATATACCAAAACCATTTCGTAAAAAATTCTTGGATGAACTTCACTTCGCACATTTTGGCATATCTCATATAAAAAGTCTGGGAAGAGCATATGTTTGCTGGCACCAAATGGATAAAGATATAGATACGTTAGTGTCTAAGTGCGCATTATGTCAATCGGCACGACTCGATTAGAAGAAAATTATACCTAACCATTCTTGGACAAAACCCAAACCATTCGAACGTGAACACGCGGATTACGCAGGCCCGGTAATAGGAAAATATTTATTTATTCTAGTAGATGCGTATAGTAAATAGCCAGAAGTTCATGTGATTCCAAATATGACAGCGGAAATCACTATACAAAAATGTCGTGAAATATTTGCACAATTTAGCATTCCAAACGAATTGGTAAGCGACCATGGGACTCAATTTAACTCAGAATTTCAAAATTTTCTCAAGATAAATTGCTTTGAAAACATTAAACAATACAACATTAAAAAATGTTACAGACGCAGTTAGTGAGAAAAACAGCTGTTTGTTTCAATTTATGGCATTTTTGTTTCATTTCTCACATTTCAATCGAAAAGTTTCTCGCCGCGGGAGTTACAGAACATGGCAACAGATTGGAATTAAGAGTACACAAGTACATGTAGGCGCTCGCAACCGAGATGGTGGACAGGTGAGTTGAGGACTCAAAGGACCACTGTCAGAAGGTTATTCAATAGAGCGAAGCATACGCGTAGGGATGAGGACTGGAGTAACTTTAGGATAAGTTATAATAGGTATAAGGGAGATATTAGAAGGGCTAAAAGGGACTCGTGGATCAAATTTAGCGAGTCAGTGGAATCTGTAAATGAGATGTCCAGGTTCAGAAGGATTTTATCCAAGGACCCTGTGGTCCCGGGATTTATTCAGAGACCGGACGACTCATGGACGGAATCTAGCTCAGAATCTCTCTGTTTGCTTATGGAGACTCACTTCCCGGGTTGTGTGGATCCTGGGACGGGGGAACAGGTGGGGTGTGGTAACCCCTTTTCTGGATCGGACTCGGGAAGTGAGATAAGGGAGGCGGTGGGGGACATCATCACCTTGGATAAGGTTACATGGGCGGTTAATACTTTTGGGTCTTACAAATCGGCAGGACCAGATGGTATATTTCCGGCTATGCTACAGAATATCCAGGGATCATCACTCCTATTGCTGGTGGAACTATTTAGGGTATGTCTGCTTAATGGCTACATTCCTAGAGGGTGGAGAGAGGTCAGGGTTATTTTCATACCTAAGGCAGGTAGAACCGGTCACTCTAAACCCAAGGATTTTAGACCTATCAGCCTATCGTCTTTTCTTGTGAAGACATTAGAAAGACTGATTGATCTGCATCTGAGGACGAAGATTGACGCCGGCATCATCAGCGGCGCTCAGCATGCCTATCTTAAGGGTAGGTCTGTTGAGAGTGCGCTTCATGATGTGGTGGGTTATATAGAACGGGGATTGCGAGACAAGGAATACACCTTGGCGGCATTCCTGGATATAGAGGGGGCCTTTAATAATGTGAAAATAGAGGCTATAAGGCAGGCACTGAGTGATTTAGGTGTTTCGTTATTCTTGGTCGAATGGATAACTCTGATGCTTAGCAGTAGAGTTATTCACTCGGACTGGGGAAACGAGCGCTTAAGGAAACTCGTGACTAGGGGGACCCCACAAGGGGGAGTTCTCTCTCCCTTATTGTGGCTCTTGGTTGTCAATGTCGTTCTGGGACGTTTTGACAGTATAGGTCAGAAGGTCGTCGCCTACGCGGATGATGTAGTTATATTGGTATCGGGCAAGTTTCTGCCGACAATTAGCGATGTCATGCAAGGGGCGCTGGGCGAACTGGCAGCATGGGCGACTGATAAGGGCTTGGGAGTTAATCCGGAGAAGACAGAATTAGTTCTTTTCACTAGGAGGTACAAGGTGGAGAATTTTAGGCTGCCGGTACTAGGGGGAGTAGAGCTTAGGCTATCTGATAGTGCTAAGTATCTAGGAGTTTTTCTGGACAGTAAGCTGTCCTGGAAGAGGAATACTCAGGAGAGGCTAAAGAGGGGTCTCAATGCTTTCTATGCTTGCAGATCGTCGATAGGTAGGAGTTGGGGACTCCGGCCGTCAGTTGTGGGATGGCTGTACACTTCGGTGGTTAGACCCATTCTTACGTATGGATGCTGTGTTTGGTGGGAGGCATTGAAACTAGCTAGTCGGAGGGACCTTCTGTCTAAGGCTCAGAGGTGTGCTTCGATCGGCATGACAGGTGCCTTGAGAAGTACGCCTCAGGCGGCTCTGTATGTTATTCTTCATCTTCTGCCTATAGAGCAGTATGTGTGGGAAATGGCAGCAAGGAGCATTCTTAGGCTGAGGGAGCTAGGACTGTTAGGAAATTTCACGGAGGGTCACTCGCGGATCTCGAGTGAAATTGGTACTAGTGGCTATCACCTAGGCTCGCCCGGCTCTACGGATTATTTGGTCACTAGGGTCGATTTTGGGCGTTTGCCAGAGGTGATATTGCCTTCTAGGGAGAGCTGGTCAGGGCAGGGCAGATTGTATAGGGGATTTGCTATTTTCACTGATGGCTCGAAGATGAAGGGCACGGGTGCGGGGGTCTACATTGAGGATCTGGACATCAGAAGGTCATATAGACTTCCCGACGACTGCAGTGTATTTCAGGCGGAGGTTCTGGGGGTTCTCAGAGCCGTGGAATTGGTAGGAGCTAACATTGCCAAGGGCTCGGAGGTCACCATATATGTGGACATCCAGGCGGCTCTTAGGGCCTTAATGGGCTGTTATGTGAACTCCAGGCTAGTGGACGATTGCAGGAGGGCTCTAGGAGTAATCTTAGGGAATTATGTTGTGAGGCTCTACTGGGTACCAGGTCACTGCAACATCACCGGCAATGAGATAGCTGATGAGTTGGCAAGACTGGGCTCGGAAATGGAAGATCCTGACAGTTTGCAAGTGGTCAGGCCTCCAATGGGCTTCTACTTTGGGAGAATTAGGGAATGGATTCTGAACAGGACTAATCGGGCTTGGCGGGGCCGAACGGACTGCCGAGTATCGCGCACTCTGTGGCCGATGCTTAGTAGGTCAAATTCGGACGCGCTGCTGGGTAAGAGTAGGGCCTGCGTCAGGACCATGATAGGTATTATCACGGGCCACTGTATGATAGGCAGAATGGCGGTGAGAATGGGGTCTGGCTTATCGGATATATGTAGGCTGTGTGAGGACCCAGAGGAGCTGGAGACAGTTGAGCACTTTCTGTGCCACTGCCCCAGGCTACAGAACAGCAGGCTGAGGTGGCTAGGTAGCAGATTCCTGCACGAATTAGGAGATGTCTCGGGCTGCGGGCTCGAGAATCTGATGGGATTCGTAATGGGAATGACCTGGCTGCGCGGCAGGAGGCTGGGAAACATGTAGGGCAGTTTTTCCTGTTTGGTAGGGTTGTGTTTTGCTTGTTCTGTCCGATTTCTTATCTTCCACTATCTTCCTTCCCTGTGCTTTCACCATTTACTTCTACTACTCTGTCACACTAGACATCTTTCTCTTCTTTCTTCCTTTGTTTCACTAATTAAAGGCATCACAATGGACCATATTGGTCTCTGGGTGAGGGTGTGAAGTTTGCTTCACACCAGCCTTTCTAACCTAACCTAACCTAACCTAAGTACATGTAGTCTTGCGATTTTTTTGTTTCCTCATTTGATACAAAATTGGTTTTATTTCAGGCGCAGATATTCCTTTTGTTAAGTGTACATACATGAAAAATTGCAGCAACAAATATTTTACAATGTAAACCCAAAACAAAAAAAAAATGTAAACAGGGACTTTCAAACTTTCAAAAGGAAAGGCGAAATAAACTAACCAAACGAGTTGGCAAACATGTCAAAATTTTACGTACATATGTATAACACAGTACAACACATGATTTCGGGACTGAATTCTGATAATTGTTTATGAAAGTAGACCCAAAAAATTCTGCATCATTAGTTTGATCAAGGTACATCAAAAATTGATTTAAAAATTAATTTGAAGTTAGTAAGTATCGTATAGGGGAATTTGTCACGTTTAAGGCTCTTTTCTTTGTCATAACTCGAGAACCACTAGTTCATACAACGTTTCGCTACATAAGCAACAGTTTCGCAGTTATAAATAAATGTATGAAGAATAAAAATTTAATTTTTTATTTTTAATTCATTAAAAATCCTTTGGAAAAAGCATTGATGACTTTTTCATTGATTCTTTATTTTGTATGAAAATAAACATTCCGATTCATATTACAGCTATTCTTACACAGAAAATATGCGATTTTTATATGTTATCTATGCATGGAAACAAAATTTAGAACATTTTCAATAATTGTCACTATCCATCCTCGTTGAAGTTGACGCTTGTGGTTCTGATGACCTTATTTTCTTCGTAGGTTGTTCATATTCATGTTCTGAGTCTGCATCATCATCCGAGATAGACGTAATATTCAAGGGCATGTTTTGTTCAGTGTGTCCAAATTTCAAACTGCATAATTTTAGAACTCCACCAACAAACCTCCGCAAGCAATGCATCCAATCTTTTGCCTTTGAATCGCTTTTCCATTGGCATGGTCACCTGGTGGAACCTCTCTCCTTGTTCGTCCGATTCCTGAGGTAAATGTGCCAAAAAGGTTTCAAGGTGGAAATGCAAGAAATTTAATTTCAACGTCATGGATGCATTGATTTTTTCAAAATAATACAGCAAGTTGTCCACTCGTGTCTGTATGTCGTCTCGCTGTACACGGTTCTTTCCTAAAACGCCTTCGATGACTTGTTTCAATGCGTCCCATGCACATATGTGGTTATAATGGTTCGAAAGCATATTTGTGAAAGATTCGCTTTTCATTAAGTTTCGTATATCCGGTCCATTTAGAATATCTGTTTGAAATATAAAAAAAAACATGTACGAAAAAATTATTGGTAATGCGAATATATCGAAGTGAACAAATTTAGATATGAAAAATTAAAATACTGACAACGATACGTACCTTTTCTAATTTTAGCTTCACTGAGTTTTGGAAAGATGGATTTCAAACAGTCATAGGCGTCAGCAATATCTTTGAATACCACTTCGACGAGTTTCCCAGATATTCCTAATTTCATGTGGAGCGATGGCAACAAAATATCATCTAGATTCTTTATGAAAGGTTTATTCCGTAATTTGAATTGTTTCCCGAGCTCGGGAGTTCTTGCTTTCCAATCTTTACATTGAAATTGATTTCCTGTGTATCGTGAATCCCAATTACAAAGGAAGTAGAAGTATTTTGGAAAACCCCCCTTTAATACAATGCCTTGTATTATGTTGAAAACCTTTAGATCGCAACAAATCTTCTATTTGTGTACATTGTAGTGGATTTTCTCCAAAATTTCGCCCAATGTTTCATACGTTTCCTTCATAGTTGTGCTGAATCCCAATGGAATGGACGGTTTTTTGTTCGTTTTGTGCAATAGCACAGCCTTCAAACTTGAAACTGAACCATCGATGAATAAACGCCAGTCGCCAGCGATATAATCCATCCCCAATTTTTTCACTAAACCTGGGACATCATGGGAGTAGGTGAACGTATTTGCTTCGTCAACGGAATAAATTTTCTGAAAATCAGGTTGGCGTTGTCGGTATGATGTTCCGCTGACATTTTGCTGTGTCAGTTTTCTGCTTTTCAAAAATGATGTCAACATTTCGGAGTTTTGTTGTGATATTCCCATCTTAGCCACAATGTAATCCAATTCGATTGTGTTAGCGCTTGTGCTCCCTTATTTTCAATATCGGGCGTCCAATCAGCATCATTCAAATTGATCGGATTGGTGAAAACGGTTTCGGCTTGCAGGGATACAGTATCCAGACTCGGAGGTTTAGGTGTATCGGTACCAGCAGCCCGTTTAACTGGAAGTGTGGCAGTAAAAGCAGCAATGTATACTTTTGTTTTCAATTTTTTTCTGTTTAATCCATGACGTGAATTTATGCATGTGTAGCACCTGGATTCATCATGTCCAGTTAGGTCTTCCACCCAAATTACTGGCTTCATAAAAGAAAACTGTCCACCTTTTCCATATGTCCACATTATAAGGGTATTATAACAATTTGTGCACACTGTGTTCGGCGTAATTCCTCAGTAATCAATTATTTTCGATCCAGTTGGCCTCTTTTTGGGACGATATGACCACAAATGTAACAAAAATTATCCAATTGTGGGCACTTGTTATTTTCCATATATTATATGTTTTGTTGTTATTCACTTTTAAAAACCGGAGAAAAATTCACTTGTACTTCTCGCGTTCGTCGACTCTTGTTAAATGACAAAAATCGATCAAAGAGCACCTATAAATACTACAAATATTTCAATATTTTACTGACAGGTACTTATGAAATATGTTTTCGAGCGTTCCAAACTTGTTAAAAAAATCATGCAGGTAACTAAAGGAAAACCCCAAATAATTAAAAAAGGGCACTTTCCTTTTTTCCTTTTAATTGTCCACTCACATTTCTTAACGCTTATTACTTTGCTATCGCAATCATAAAAATCAAATAACCTTTTGTTTATTCCTTTTTTTTAATTCTGAGAATCATAATCATCTATGCTTTTTCCAAAGAATTTTGTGGATATCTCGAGCAAATTTTTGAAATTCATACCTTTACTTAATTGTGAATAAAAGCGAAACGCGTTCTCGATTTTCATGATTTATGTCTCATTCTGAGAATCATAAAAAAAATCATCAATGTTTTTTCCAAAGAATTTTGTGGATATCTCTAGCAAATTTTTGAAATTCATTCCTTTACTTAATTGTGAATAAAAGAGAAACGCGTTCATCGATTTTCATGATTTAAGTCTCATTTTGTTCATAGGTTATGCGACTTTACGTGAAAGTAAAAAGACTTGACACTTTTTTACCGTTTTGGATTTTTTATGAATAAAATATAAAAAATTTAAATTTTTTGGACAAAAAATAATTCTTAATTGTAATTCTTAATTTTTTTTAATTTGTTTCAGCTTATTCGGACTAGTGGTTCTCGAGTTATGACATAGAAAAGGCCTAAAACGTGACAAATTCCCCTATACGATACTTACTAACTACAAATTAATTTTTAAATTATTATTTGATGTACCTTGACCAAACTAATGATACAAAAGTTCTTCTTTTGGGGTCTACTTTCATAAACAATTATCAGAATTGAGTCCCGAATCAATCACCTGAAAAATGTTGTACTGTGTAATCCTTTTGAGAATTGGGGTATTTGACAAACGATTGAAACAAGTTTGTAATGAGAGGTCCAACCAGAACGCACGATGTTAATTGTAAATAAAACCAAAAGTTTTCAGAGAACTATAGTTAAGGTTCAATGTCATTAATGTACCGAATTATATCATCCGTTATTAACATCGCCCGACGACGCCGCTAGTCCATAAGCATGCATAGGTGTTTTCACATTTCCTACACACCCGGTTTGCTGAAATTTGCGCACAATTCTCCTGATTATGGACACACTTGGTCGATTATGCTGACCAAAAAAATCACAAAGTTCATTTTGATTTGAACGCCCATTTTCGTAAAAGGCTTCATCATTCTTAACGTTAAATTAAGTTGGGCAAAAAAACTTGACGTTAAGGTGTGACATCGTGCATTTTGGTTGGACCACCCTTTAGAAAAATCGAAATGTTGAATATTTTCGAAACTACCTAGTGCTAAATTTAATCATGTTAGTTGAAATTTTGCAGAGTAAAGAAGGAAGAGACAAAACATGAAAAATTTATCTATTGAAAAATGATTAATTATGTTTGGGTCGTTTATTTGTTAACGGAAAAGTGTATTTTCCGAGCCGTTTGAATGGTTTGTTTGGCTCTTTCCATTATTACAAGTGTGTGTTAAGCTTATTCGGTAAGATTATTGCTTAAGAAATAAAAAATAATATAACCAAATTGAAAGTAAAAAAAATGTATGTAAAAACTGCAAGATCTGCACAATTTAAAAAAATCTTCTTTTTTAAACAAAAAACTTCAAAACTGCTCAATGCTTAGTCGCAATTTACACTATGGACATTTCTTGCTGGACAGACGAAGTTTGTTGGCAAGGGGGCGACGATGTATGCTTATTCTTTTCCTCTCTCGCCTACAAACTTTGTCTGTCCGGCAAGAAATGTCCATAGTGTAAATTGCGACTTAGAAAACTACAAAATGCAGATAAATCTGCATATTTGGCAACACTGGTTACCTTCCAAAGCAGGGTTTCTATGGGGCCCAGGGTAAATTATTGACCGATCTTTATGAAGTTGAACACTATTTCGAAACGAACGGCGGACAGACCTACGGACTTGGCTAAGTCGACTAAGAAGTATTTAAGGTGCCAGAATATACATACATATATACTTCATGGGGTTTTAGATGTATAAAAAAGTTTCACACGAAATAACAAGCTTAGTAGGGAGGGTCTGCCTTTCAATTTCAACATTGTAAAAGCGAAATTAACTTGTTAAAACCGTTAAAAAATATTAAAAAGAGTTTGAGAAAAAAAAATGGAAAAGACAAATAATATTATATAATTAAATAAATGAAGTTGATTATAAGTAAAAGGTAGTGTTAATTTTAAAGCGCCTATTTTTTGTTAGGTACATATATATGTATGTGTTCTTCAAAAAACATTTCAGTCAGCAGCTGTTTTGTTATGAAAACAAAATCTTGCTAATTTAAAAAAAGTACAATGTAGGCGCACTAGATTTTGAGGAAAATTTCAAATGAAATCTACTAAATTTCGTTGTAATGCAGGGTAATTTCGCAAACGCAGTATTGCAAGGAATCACTTAAAACAAATGCGTTGACAAGGCTTCACAAATAAAAACAATGCTCAAATTTCACAACCATTTTGCAATCAAAACCGTTACCATGCAATAATGCCCTCAATGCTTTTTCTACAGAAAAGTTTTGGAGTTTGAAGTCAACCATACCTTCGATCTTCTAATTTTTCTATAGCCGCAGATTCGTTTGTTCACTGGCGCTATTAAATATTTTATTCAAAATTTAAGACAATGGTGCAGAAATACTGAAGTTATCAAATGAATTCAGTCACATCTGAGACAATTTTTTTCTGCAGGTCTGCTTCAAACGGGGTTGCGAAATTATCTCCACAAAAGTTGAGAATACTTTGTTTTTTAAACAAAAATCTTATTATTAATTTTAAATATCAATAATCTCTTAAACTGTAATTTTGTATAATAAAGAAATTACTCTACTTGAGTTTTGTTAATTTTACATTGAATTTAAATTGAATATTCGTATCGGTAACGGAATCGGCGTTATTTCCTTTTGAGTATCGGTATCGTATGGGCAAAAAGGCTTATCGTTACGTCCCTAATTTAAATATCCTAAGCTGAATATATTCAATTAAATTCAACAAAATTGGTAGGAAATAAACTTATTTAAACAAACAAATTGGAATACAAAAATTTCTATTCACGTTTTTGTTGGAAGACAATGTAATAAAATACAGGGATAAAAAAGCACAGCTTCTTTTAAAAAAATCAAAATTAAAAATTAGACGATTTTGTATTTGAAAATTTGAACAATTTTACGATATTCTATAGTTACAAGTTACTACCTTACACAAAACAGATTTGTTTTATTTAAAGAAATATTAAATAAATTTAACATATATTAATTTTTGAAAAACAGTATCAAATTGTTAATAATTCATTTTGAGCCAATATTTAGAAGAAAATAATTTACAACAGCTATGACGAAAACAATTATTATTAATGAGGTTTCTCTATGAAGTGCTAATTTCCCAATTTTTATTTTTGATAAATACACTGAAATTTATTGTTGAGGAAAGCTAGTTTCTATGCGCATTTCACTGGTTGTTTAGGCCAGATCATCAGGAAACCTTTTTCTAAAGACTTAAGAGAAGCTTAAAATATTATACAATAAAACTGTAAAGCGAATAAGAATTATAAACAATCAATATTTACTTGTAACAATACCAAAGTTTAAATAAAACAACAAAAATAAACAGTGAGTTTATCTTTTCTAACATTCCCCTACAATTGATTGGTTTTTTCCGACTCTAATGCCCGTAATTTCTACAAATAGATATCTAGCTGTGTATAGATATCTATTGTGTGACGTATTTTAAAACCTATTTCTTACCTACGGGGTAAAGTGTAGTGTATTTTCAACCATCGATTCTCGATAGTTAATTCACGTGGGACAATTTAACGTTGAAATTGACAAAAAAGTGTTACTGGATAAGTAAAGATAACTGTGAGGTACGAACACGACCAAATATCTGTTAGTAGAAATTACGGGCATAATTGTAGTTGTAAGTGAATAAAAAGAAACAAACAAAATTTAAAAATAAATTGCTTCATTTTATTGTATTATTATATTTTAAAAAAAAGCAACTTGCCAATTAAGTTTTTTTTTTTGCACAGGCAGATAAAAATTTGTTATCAAAGTTGTTTTTGGGAAATCAAAATTTATTATTAACAAGATTTCTCTATGACGTGCTGCTAGCTTTCCCTCAACAATAAATTTCAGTGTATTTACCAAAAATAAAAATTGAGAATTTAGCACGACATAGAGAAATCTTATTAATAACAAATTTTGTATTCCCAAAAATAACTTTGAAAACAATTATTGAAATTTATAACACAGATGGGTTTTTCATAGCAGAGCTATTTGCCATCGGAAACTCACTTAGACCAACTTTGAGTTGGCATATTTTGAATATAGGCCCCCGAAATGTTTATGTTAGGAAATTTTTTTTGCATAACCATTTCAGCGACTTTCTTGAAAAAATTTCATTTTATTGCTTCAAACACTATTGTATTTTTATGGTACGCATATTTTAATTAGTTACAAATTTTTAATTTCTTTTTTTAACATTCAGGATTTGTATAACTTCTTCCTTGTATTTGTTTAAATTGTACTCATTTTCTCCCTCATTTATCAATTGCTCAACACTTCGAATAAATCCTTCATTAGCTTCCAATTTTTCACCTGTTTCCGAATTCTTGCCCCAATTGAGTATTGACTCGACAGACTCCTTTGATTTGTTACGTTCATATTTATAGTACTCCATATCTGCTTCCGATTTAGAGCTTTCCCATGGTTCAGTAACAAAAGATTCGTGATAGCAAGCCGTTAACAAATACAAAGCATATTCATAGTTTTGCTTACGCAAAGGACAACGGTCGGCCACGATTGTTAAAATATCCGTTTCACGATTGTACCGATCGCCCACTAAACGCAAAAATTTATCTTTAGCATGAGCATCAAATTGTAGTTCGGACAATTTAAGAATTAAACTAACACGACGAGCTTCAGGGTTACGAATAGTTGGTATGGCTTGACAGTAATCAGTGCTGACTATATCTACGGGAAAATGGCGCTTCCATTTTTCTTCGGTTTCCAACCCTTTTGGCCAGGCAGTGCAAAACTTTTTCAAAGCTTCACATTGTTGTTTAATGGCCGGTGGAGTTAAATGAAGAAAATTTGGAATTTTCATCAATTCAGCATTGGCATATTTAGAAGGTGGGGCAGCGCCCTTAACTGTAAAACCTTGACGTAAGGGTAACGGCACGGCAGCCGGGTGAAATGAACGTGGTCCGGGCCAAACCGCAGTCCACTCTTGGTCTGTTGCCATCTTTAAAGTACGCGGTGGCATAACATCGGGCTTTTTATATTCCCGTCTCTTTATTTGACGTTGATCAGTTGCGCGCAAATTAAGAACACGAAACTCTAGAAAAATTTTACCTCATAAATATATCCATTAAAGTTAATTCTTAGCTAACCTTCATCATCGCCCCCAGTGTTTTGAGATGTTTGTGTACTGAAAACTCGTAATTGCTTAGCAGCATTTGCATTGCGCAAACGACGCTCCAAAAAACGAGTTAGTAAAGACATGTTCCTTTTTTATTAAATATTTTGGAATTATTATTTCTTTAAACTCTATTTTCGTATTTCACCAGCATGCAATTACGAAGACTTCGCCACTTAACCACAGATTACTATACTCTGTAACTTAACCGCAATTGTCAGCACCATATGATTTTCACAATGCAACTGTTAAAAAAAAAAACTGTGATAATTATAGAAGAGTGTCAAGATAGCGTCGACGAAATAGCGTTGAATTTGGGAATATAAGAACCGGGAAACCAAAATACCCAAATATTGGTGATTTGCAGTAAATGAACAATAAGTTAGCGTCGAATTTAGAAATTTAAAAAGGAGAAGTAAACAAAAATTACGTGCGTCAAGATAGCGTCGATAGTTATCTTCGAAAACGCAAAATTGAATTGGTGCTTTTGTGGGGTTGAATTGAAAATGGAAATTTAATGCTTTTGGGAATTAAAATGATAATGGAAGTTTTGATTTTGTGAATTTAAAATTTGGGAAATTAAAAAATTAGGGCGTTCGAATAAAAACGTTAAAATCGAAATTGGTTATTATTTTTTTGGGGCTTAGATAACGTCAAGTAAAATACTCAATAGATTATGAAAGTAAACGTACTATAGAATTTAAAAAGCTTTCCGTGCGCAAAATCCAAGGAACAGTTTTCTAGAAATCGGGTTTCATCCAAATTGGTCAGCAAAATCTGGGATTAATTTTTTCACGGTTTAGAGGTAACGTCAAGGAAAAACCTCAATAGATTATAAAAGTAGACGTGCTATAGAATATAAAAAGCTTTCCATGCAAAAAATCCAAGGAACAGTTTTTCAGAAATTTGGTTTCATCCTAATTGGTCAGTAAAATCTAGGATTAATGTTTTTCGGTGTATAGAGTAAAGTCAAATGGAAAACTCAATAAATTATGAAGGTAAACGTACTATAGAATATAAAAAGCTTGCCGTGCAAAAAATTCAAGTACCAGTTTTCCAGAAATCTGGTTACATCCAAATTGGTCAGTATAATCTGGGATTAATTTTTTTCGAGGCTTAGAGGTAACGTCATTAAAAATACTCAATAGATTATGAAAGTAGACGTACTATATAATATAAAAAGCTTTCCGTTCAAAAATCCAAGGAACAGTTTTCCAGATATATATCAAATATCACGGGAACAGACCTAACGATTTTTTGCAGGCATCGCTCATTTAGACTGGAAAACGATTTACTTTTAGAATATACACATACAGTTTATACCGTGCAAAAGCCTGTGTTCCATAAGATAACCCAGCAACGCTTTTTACTGAACCCAAATATCTCGGGAGCGAACCGAACGATTTTTTGAACGCATCGCTCATTTTGTACGGAAAACAACTTACTTTCTGAATATATACCGTGCAAAAGCCTGTGTTCCATGGGATAAATCAGCAACGCTTTTTCTGACCATTTTGTATGAACCCAAATATCTCAGGAACAGACTAAACGATTTTTTCAATTTGTGTTAACTATTTTTTGTATTTTTTATTTAAAATATTAAATAGTTTTACTTCCCCTTTATATATTCCTAAATTCGACGCTAACTTTTTGTTCTTATTCTGTAAATCACCATAATTTGTTTATTTTGGTTTCCCGGTTATTAAATTCCCAAATTCGATACTTTTTCGTCGCCGCTATCTTGGCTCACGAGAAGAATTTTTACAAATTTTCCGTTCGCGAACTTTTTTGGGCAACAGCTTTTTTTAAAGTAATTTTTTATTTTTATCAGTAATTACTCATTTACTGTGAAACTACTCAAACGCACCTATTATCAGATGGGCGATTCCGCTATAGACGATTTCCGGCATGATTTTTTCAATCACGATATTAGTTGTTTTTTGTGTTATTAGTGCAAAGAAGAAAGTCTAAATATAATAAAAAGTTGTTGTTGAGAGTTTGAGATTATGCTTTACCGACTAAACGTGAAGTGACAATATTCATTTATCTTAGTGCTGCAAAAAATGTAAGTATATGTTGTTGTTTATTAAGAATTATTGACTGCTAGAATACACTGTTAGCTTGTTGCACCCGCGATGCAAAAGATATAAAAAGTTTACTTTTTTAACAGAAATAAAGAGCTAACGTTCTGAAAGAAGAAATCAAAAGCACATTTAAATTATTTTTTTTAAGAGTGTAATGATTGTTAGGTGAAAATAAACGATAACTTAAATTGGTTGCACCCGCGATATCGATGTGAAATAGCGGGTGAAACTTTTTTTTACGTATACTTTTTGTGTGATACATTTCGTTCTCGCACACTAGGGAAGGCTGTGGCAAAAATAAAACGTTATCTACCAGCCAGTCCCACTAAAGCAGTGGAAGTTGTAAAAAAATAGCTTCTGAATTCAACATTGCTGCATTTGACAAAAATGACGCCCCTAAAGCAGCGCCTCGAAAGCTAACGGATGAAGGGAATAAACTGATTTGTGATTTTTATAATAGGGAAAACATTAGCAGACAAATGCCTGGCATAAAAGATGTGAAAACAGTCAAGTCCAATACAGGAACGAAAATGCGAATCCAGAAAAGATCATGAGCATTCGCACCAGTAAATTCAAGCTACATACTTTTGTTAAAATCCGATTACTACCAAACCGCAAAAAAAGGTCTGACCAGTGAGAAAGCTGTCATACAACTAGATTTTGCCGAGAACTACGCGTTAATTAGTCAAGACGAAATACAATCAGCACATTGGTCACATGCACAAGTCACACTTTTCATGTGTTATATTTGGACTACCGACAAACTTCATTCATTGGTCATAGTAAGTGATAAACTAAGCCACAATAAATATACTGTGCATTTCTTTCTGCAAAAAATATTTGAGTACATCAAGTCAGTCTTTGATAACATTACATACTTGTATATCTTCAGCGACAATTGCGCCGCTCAATTTAAGAATCAATATGTAATGGCAAGTATGAATTCACTCAAAGCAGAATATGGATTCGATCACCTCGAATGGAACTTTTTCGCAGCCTCACACGGAAAAGGTGCCGTTGATGGAATTGGTGGAAGTGTCAAAAGATCAGTGTGGATCGCTTTTAAGTCTCGGAAAGCCATCGTTAACAGCGCCCTAGAATTCTATAATTTAGCACGCAGTCTCTCTAAGAACATCATCTTTAAATTTGTAGCAAAGGAAGAAGCTAAGGAAAAATATACCAGGTATTCAATTCAAACATTTCTTCCAATCTGGAGAGGCTCATAGCATTTCTGTGGCGCGCACCTCACTGTCTAATTCTAAAAGCACATTGGTTTTGAAGTCGCCAATACCCACCGATAATACAGATAGTGATTGGGCCGATGACGATTTGGAACCTCTTACAAATCACAAATTACGAAAAATAATTCCGGGTCCTAATATATCTGCTCCTTCAGATAAGGATTAGAGCAAATCTTTATTGCTACTTAAAAAGAGATTGCGCGTTACTGATGTTTACAGTGATTTAGACACAATGAATTTATAAATGACGAAACTCCATCAACGTCTCTTCAAGCTTCAAAATTATCACCAGAAGCATGTCCTGACGACGGTTGATGGCAAACGATTCACAGAAATTGTTACTGACATAGCAGACGTGTAATTTGATGATATTATCGCGAAGTTGGATGGCCAAAGAAAAAGGCTGATGGAAATAATCGGCCATGTCATGGAAATCGAAATCACGTGAAACTGAAAACGAACAAATTTTGAAAACTCTCGCGTATTCAAAGTTCATAAAAATATTTCCTTTTATATAACTCATATTTTGAGGACCACTTTCCTCTACCTAAACTACTTTTGAACTCACGAAAAGCTGCGTTCATTTTTACAAAAATTCAATGGAAAATATTTGTCGATTCCAATTTCACGTGATTTCGATTTCCATGACATGACCGAATATGTTCATAGAAATTTCGGCAATTATTGACGTATTTCAAAAGAAATAATTAATATATATAATTATTAATATATATAAATATGGTTTGATCTCTTATTTTGTTCCTATATAAGTAAAATTTAAGTTTATGTTCACTTAAAATAGACTGGTTGCACCCGCGATAATTTGGTGTTGCACCCGCGATTATTAAAAAAATAAATAATTCATTGTTTATTGTTATTTTGTTTAGGGTTTTTATTTAATGTTCTTTGTTACTTTAATACATTTCAAAATATTAAGGCATAACATATTATTATATTATATTATTATATTATTATTATTATTATGTATTAAAATTAACAGATTTATGTCTTTTTTGTTTGTTATCTGGAAAGGTTGGGCCAAATTTGTTGCACCCGCGATGACAATTTGAACCTTCCTCCTGGCTTTTAAAATATCATATGAAATTTTTTGTTAATTAATATAAAGTAAACATAATAAAATGTAGTCTTTTAAAGACTAATTTAATTAAAACTGTGTTTTATTTAATTAGGTTAAACTAAAACAGGTGTCATAAATGTTGCGCCCGTGATAATGGAATGTCCCAGATATAAATAGTAAATAAACTACACAAATATAAATATATGTACGTTCTAATTAAAGAGTGTATCCAAGTAAAGTTAAAACATCAAACACAATGCAGTGAGTGATAACAATTCGAAGGAGAGATTTTAAAAAATCAGACCTTAATATTCTTGGAAAATTAAGATCAGGATTTCTGTTTTTGGGCGAGAAAAAAATTAGTTGCATTGTGGTTTTCCACTCCCTTTGAAATGTACATACACAAGTTACTAACTAGCACATAATTATCAAAATCACAACCTAAGAAGTCCTTCATAAAGCCAGAGGTATGGTTCCCGCGTCGAACATCGTAAACAAATCTGGTAATGGCACTTGCCAAGCGCTTAAGTCTGGTAAGGAGGAGACCGATGGTACCCGCCGTAACCTTAAAACCATAAATAATTTACACCCTCAACATTGCATGCGCTTATCTCTTCCTTACATGCAATGGAAGAAATATATTAGAACAATTTCCAAACAATTTTCTATTTTTGAAATAGCTCATAACTGTTTATATAACTTCACAATAACGGAATCATATCTCAATTTAATTTGCTTGAAAATAATATCGAGGTGACATGTCCGGTTGAAAGCTTTTTCTATATCTTACGACCCTGTGAAAGTACATTCTGCTTAAACCCAAATTGATAGTTTTGCAGTAAACTGTGCAAATTAGAGATTTCTATTTTAATTTTCATAGCCCTTTTAAACAACATTGATATTGGACGAGAGTTAATTATCCGAAAAGCATATGGCTTTTTTATGAGAGAAAAAATATTAGCCAATTTCCAAGCTTCGGAAAAATACCCATTATTCAGATAGTTGTTAAATAATATGACTAAAAATTATATTGCCACGAACGGTAACTTTTAAAAAAAAACTTGATAGGTATGTTATCAATGTTATTTTTGCATTTAAGGTTTTATAAATGCTACTCACTACAGAATGGCCAGTAAAGAAATAACTGTTGAAACTATTCATTGTTTAATCACTTGTATTGGGAAACCCGCACATAATTAGCTGCGTTCGAGAACACAAAAGTTTTTACTATTTTTTACTGAACTTAAGTCCCCTTTTAGACAGGCAAAGTTTACTCTGACAAAGTCTGTTGAGCATGAAACAAACACCCAATTTTCACGATGATTTAAAAGACATGTCTTTTTTGTATTTCTTTTTTAAAGAAACTTCCAAAAACTTGTTAAATTTTCACCATGTTTCTTTTTTTTGCAGTCAGAGCTGATTTTTTCTTAGTTTCTTATTCGTAACAATATTTAAAATTTCGTTATTCCACATAATTTTGATATATTTTGAATTTTTTTTAATTAAAATTTTTTATATTTCTATATTTTAATAAGCACATGTCATTTTGAAATAAGAATAAAACAGAAATTAAAAAACACAAATAAGTGCAAAGAGGAATGTCAAAAAAGAAACACAGAAATACGATTCATGTCTTTTTTTCTGCCCTGCTTACTTCTCTACCCCGCTCACTATCAAACAAAAAGAGACATGATTTTAAAATAGGGGAAAAAATCATCGTGAAAATTGGGTGAAAGACACACAAAGTTTAATTTGACAAATTTTTGTTTTCTCTTGTTTGAATATAATATATTAACAGCGTTGCCAGAATGATGATTTTATCATATTTTGGATTATTTTTTTAAACAAATATAATTAAAGTTAAATATTAAAGATTTTTTTCTCAAATGATCCTTTTTTATTTTTAGAAATTCTGATTTTTACTTTAATTTTGCTTATACAAAATACACGATTATTTAAACAGTCAATTTTTAAAACAATGAAGTTTTGCATCAGCTTGGTGTGTATTGGTACTGCACACTTTTGTACCCAGTATCTAGAATACACAAAATTGCATCATTATTTCTGGACATAAAAAAATATTAAAAAGAGGCATATTTATTTCCAATGTGCGAAAGAATTCCTTCTTTCGAACAACTAAATTTAAAACAAAAACAAATTCTAAAAACTTTGTTTTTGTTTTAAATGTATTTGTACGAAGTAAATTATTCTTTCGCACATCGGAAATAGGCAGTTAGAATATTGATAAAAAAAATATTTGTGAAAAGAAAAAATGTATTTTTATAAAGTTTCATATACTGACGAATTATGTTATTATGTATTTCAATTTAAATAATAAGAAGTATGTTTTTATAAAAAATTAATAATTCTTACTAGTTTGCTCTTGTTTTAAAAACTTTAAATTAAGAAAAAAAAAATTAAGATTTTCCTCTTCAAAATATGTTTTCTTTTGCCATATGGCAATTTTCATTCCAAAGATTCTGGTAACGCTGTATATAAATATAAAGTTGCAGCCAACTTCAGGTATAATCTACGAACGAAAAACAAAACGAATTTGTGAGTACAGCCAAGGTCTATCCATTGGATAGGTCTTGAGCACAGAGTCTTGAGCAGAGAGTAATCTGTGGTCTTGAGTACAGCAAAAAAGTATGTACTCCCCCGCTATTCTCTTTTCCCTTCTCTTCTATAAACTCAAGACTTTGCAAAGTAAACTTTGCTTGTCTGAAAGGGGTCTAAGCACACATTACACTTTACATTTAAGTTTAATCATTTTCAGCATTTTACTGTAAAAGTGCTCAAACGCACCTAGTGTTTGAACGTGTAGTAGAATGTACATATATGAAAAACACTAATTTTTTTGAGTGCTTTTCATATAAATTTTTTACACGTTCAATCACTTGTATTGTGTGTTTCACTTACTGCCTAGGTCAAATAAACAACTTTTTATTAAATAAAATGAAGATTTGTATAAATAATACATGGCCCAATTAGTAGGTCGCTCGAAACGCCTGCGGATTTTTTGTGGAGTTGTGTTTTTATCGTGCAATTGTTTTTGTAGCAATTTTTATGATATCTTGTCCCAGGGATGTTAAAGTTGGTACTTTTTTGGTACATTTTGACCTTCTAAAGTACCATGGTACTACCGTGACTCATTTGATACAATTAAAAAATTTGTCATTGTTCCTAGAGCTGCAAAACTATCGATGGTACTATCGATAGTATCGATAGTTTTATTTTTAGTGGACTATCGATATTTTTTTTTCGATAGCGATACTATCGACAAATTGTCTTCGCTTTGTTTTTACAAACAAATCGCCGGTGACGCTAAATGTTTTTGTTAGTAAATAGCATAAAATATAAAAATTTATATTTAAAATAACTTGTCTTTTATTTTATATGTAGCTGAAGTTGACGGTTCTGCAGTAATGGAGCGATATTTGCAAAGATTAAATGGTAAGTACATAATTTTAATTTCTTTAGTTGCATTTGTATTTTCACATCCCACATGCATTCATACATACAATTGTAGATGACAGCGATAAGTGTTGCGGAAGACAGTGGCGAGTCTGACACCGAAGCCGTTCCGAAAAAAGCACGGAAAGGACACTCAGAAGTGTGGAATTTTTTCGAACCAATAAAAGATAAAAACTATGCTAAATGCCGTTCATGTGGAAAAATTTATAAAACCAGCGGCAACACGTCAAATCTGTTTGACCACCTCAAACGGGCTCATCCGTGTTACCAAAAAATGTCAAAGCCATCAAACACAATTGATTCGTTTTTTAAAAAAGTTGAAAGTTACGAGACTCACAACGTAAGAAGAATCTTGATAGCGCTTTAATGACAATGGTTGCCACAGATGTACAGCCATTTAGCATAGTGGATGACAGAGGTTTTCGAGACTTTGTAAAATGTCTGGATCCTCGCTACGTTTTACCATCACGAACCACACTGCAAAATGTTATGATGGCAAATTTATACAACAGCACTAAAACCAATTTAAAAACAATGCTTGATGAAATAGAATATTGTGCTGTTACTACTGACTGCTGGACCTCACGCGCAAATGAAGGCTACCTTACCGTGACGTGTCATTTTATTACAAGGGAATTTGTTTTACGTACTGCTGTTTTATCAACCAAGAATCTTTTGACAGCCACAAATCACAATGCAGAAAATATAGCCAAATCGTGTCGAGCAGTATTGGACTGCAATATTGGAAGGTAATAAGTGTTCTTTTATCAAAAAGTTTATAAAGTTTTTTATATTTTCAGTGTAACGGTAACGAAATGTCGCTTACTAAATCTTGCGCCTTAAAGTATTTGTGTATACCGGCCACTTCAACTGAATCAGAACGGATGTTCAGTAAAGCTGGACTCACCATTTCTGACCGCAGATGTTGTTTAAAAGCTAAAACTGTCGATATGTTGTTATTCATTAACAAAAATTATTGGATATCTCAGTAACTGCCTCGTGAGATATATATGCTTACATATAACTATGTAGGAAACAAAAATGATCTCATTATGCCAAAATTTTACTAAACTGTAAAATTAAGCCCCAGAATTGGAAAACGAATTCTGTTTTTATGTATCTCTAAAAATTATTATATTAGAATTATAAATGTTTTGTTTACTTTTCCGTTTTGTTTATTTAATAAATTTTGTTAGTTTACTTTTATAAGCTATGTTCCTGAAATAAACCTCTAGCTTGTTAAGCTTTAACTAAAATAATATAGCTCTGTCTTTTAGTAAAAGGATATCTTCAATCGTGTAAGACTAAATTCATAAAAAAATTTCGGCATACATAATAGATGTATTAAATAAAGTTGTTAATGTGATTCTTAAAGGCACTTAAACCGGGTAAAATTCTAACCTGTCTTTAGCTCTAGTCTACGACAAATTAAATTTCTTTAAAGTTTCTGTTTGCTTTTTTTTTTTGGGTTGCATTTATAAGCATTTTTGACATCAACTAAGGAGTAAACATTTGCTTTGTTATAATAAATTCGTCTTCAATATGCTTGTTTTAGTTGCCTTAACAGTTTTCTAAGAATTCAAAACTATCGATAGTATCGATAGTTTTACAAAAAACTATCGAAACTATCGAATGGCGCGACTATCGATAGTTTTGCAGCTCTAATTGTTCCCCGTTTTTAAATTTTTAGCATAGCAAACAGTAGCTCGTTTCTGTATTTCTCGCATCGCAAATTTTCTTATATTAAGTGTGAAACAAAAAATTGCATCGTTTCTCGATTTATAAATAAATAATTTTATTTTAATAGACCTCTTATGTATGTTTAAAATATGTATTTTACCCATGACCTTAATGTTTTTTTTTTTTTTTTGATTATGTGTTTATATGATAAAAATTTGTGATTATATGATAAAAATCGAACAAAATTCGTCAAAATTAATTTTAAATTGTCCGAAAAAAATAGACGATTGTTTTATTTTTTCTTAGGATATTGACGTTTTTTCACAAATTTATCTGGCAGCCCTGCATAAAACAAACACAATGAAAGGCCAAAAAAATGTAAATAACAAAATATAACAATTGTGTTTTATATACTTATTTTCATCATTTAAATTCTTTCTTTTAAAATAAAATAAAATAATACTCATTCTTGTGTACATACATACATAATTTGGGCTCCATTTTTTTAAATTTTGTTTTCTCGCATCAATTTCAAATATGACTTATTTTGACAGTTCTTGTGAGAAACTTTTTGCAAAATATTGTTACAGAAACCCTATAAGAACTGTGACGGTCATTTTACCTGTCATTTGACTGCCATTGATGATAGAATAAGGGTCATCGCGTAGAACAAAGTTTCTATCACTTTCTTAAGGCCAATATGAAAAAAATGACCTAAACTTTTGTGTACGTGTGATTTTGCATCCTTCTCTAACCTATCAATTTTTATCGTTTGTAGTACATATTTCTGAACTGCTTACTCTAATGTTGTTTAACGTCATTCTTGATGGATTTATTAGTCACAGTTGACTAGTCAGTCTGGATGCATATGTTAGTCACAGTTGACTAGTCAGTCTGGATTAATATATTAGCCACAGTTGACCGGTCAGTCTTGATATATTCACCATTCACAGTTGACTAGTCAGTCTTGATTAATTTACAAGTCACAGTTGACTAGTCAGTCGTGAGGAATATATCAGTCAGAGTTCCGAATAGACAACTTTAAATAAAAAACCACTTCTTCCAATTCAATAGGTACTTTTTATAAAATTAAATTTTATTAATTAGTATTGTGGTTATTTTGTTGAACTATTCATGGTTTTTAATCCAAATTTTTACTATTTTAATTAGGCTTAAGTTCATTAAATTTAATTTTCATTAAATTATTTTTATGAAGAAAGGAATTTTACAACATGGAAAATCAATTAAAATTGTTATTGATAATTTTCATTCTTGACTGACCTGGGATTCGAAGCCAGGCTGGCTGGCGTGTGATTCGAACCCAGGCGGCTGGTTACCCTGACATGTTTCGACCTCAACCACTAGGTCTCCTCAGAGGGATTTGCCGTCTTACACTCGCAGCCATCGATGACTGCTGACGTCAGTAGTCAAACATCAATCCTTAAACCAAATTGTATTTTAACCTTTGGTAGATCGAAATTTGCTTTTTGAATGATTATCCATTTTTAATTGATCTCACATGTTTTTCCTTACTTCTGTTTTTTCGTACTTTTGTCAAGAATTCTTCTTGAAGTCCAAAGTACATTTTTTGTTTATCATGTTTTTGTCTTTCTTTTTTCTTGTTGACATTTTTTTTTCAGCACAACTTGAGGAGACCTAGTGGTTGAGGTCGAAACATGTCAGGGTAACCAGCCGCCTGGGTTCGAATCACACGCCAGCCAGCCTGGCTTCGAATCCCAGGTCAGTCAAGAATGAAAATTATCAATAACAATTTTAATTAATTCTCCATGTTGTAAAATTCCTTTCTTCATAAAAATAATTTAATGAAAATTAAATTTAATGAACTTAAGCCTAATTAAAAATAGTAAAAATTTGGATTAAAAACCATGAATAGTTCAACAAAATAACCACAATACTAATTATTGTTAAAGCTAAGGCACAAGCTCTATGTGTTCATTTGTCCTTCAAGTTGTGCTGAAAAAAAATGTCAACAAGAAAAAAGAAAGACAAAAACATGATAAACAAAAAATGTACTTTGGACTTCAAGAAGAATTCTTGACAAAAGTACGAAAAAACAGAAGTAAGGAAAAACATGTGAGATCAATTAAAAATGGATAATCATTCAAAAAGCAAATTTCGATCTACCAAAGGTTAAAATACAATTTGGTTTAAGGATTGATGTTTGACTACTGACGTCAGCAGTCATCGATGGCTGCGAGTGTAAGACGGCAAATCCCTCTGAGGAGACCTAGTGGTTGAGGTCGAAACATGTCAGGGTAACCAGCCGCCTGGGTTCGAATCACACGCCAGCCAGCCTGGCTTCGAATCCCAGGTCAGTCAAGAATGAAAATTATCAATAACAATTTTAATTAATTCTCCATGTTGTAAAATTCCTTTCTTCATAAAAATAATTTAATGAAAATTAAATTAAATGAACTTAAGCCTAATTAAAAATAGTAAAAATTAAATTTTATTAATATAATATAACACCCAATTTACATGATGAATTTTATGACGTCCAATTTTCTTAATTCCCTTTTGAAGTTGCTACCAAAAACTACTCAAATTAAAATGTAGTAGTGAACAAGTAAACATAGTATGTATATGTAAAATATATATAAAATTTTGTATATTATATGTACATACTTGTTAGAACCTTATTTGTCATATTAAGGCCTTCCAGAGAAAGCTTTTCGCTCCATCCCATTCCAATTGTACTTTGCAAGTACTTTGCCCGTAAAAATGGCACGGATGACGCTTCTAACATCCTCGAAAATGGCTTTAATATTGTAAACAAAATGTTACCACCTGACATACTATGGAGACTATCACTTGACTTATTTGAAACAAAACCTGTGGATGTGGATGCTTTTACATCAGGAATAACAATGGATATCCATTAAATTTTTTTTTTTTTTTAACATTCTGCACTTATACACTCCCTTTCCATAAATTTTTTATATATTTTTACATTGGACTCATATGTCCTTATTTTTTTTAAAATAAATTTCTTTTTAACAAAAACACAATATGTATACCCATCTTTTATCTTCTTACAAAAAAATATACAATTTTTTTATTTTATTTCGTTCACAATATAAGTATGTATTTAGTTATTTAGTTTTTATATTGTACAATGACAATTTGTTTTTATTTATTTTGTTTTTATGTATTTTTATACAATTTGGTTATTTTGTATTTTAATTTTATTTATATTATAATTCTTTTAATCTTTTTTAAAAACTTTTTCTAAAAATATACCACACTCGTAAGATCACACAAAAATATATATTTAGTCAATTCACAAGGTATCCTAACATGTCATATTGTCAAAATGTCCTAATATTTCACAATGGTTTAAAAATATTGTTGTACGGCTCAGCCGCTCAGCGCTGGACTTTTCTGATTAATTACGACAGCACAATAAACACAGCAAGCAACGTTCTATTTATTTAAGACACTTTTTGTTAACAAACCAACAACAATATTTTCAAACCATTGTGAAATATTAGGACATTTTGACAATATGACATGTTAGGATACCTTGTGAATTGACTAATTGTAATTTTGTTGTTGCTTTCTACAGAAATTCACATTGCGTCGTAAAATTTCAAACGCTCCATTGCTTGTGTCGTTGAAAATTTTAAAATGGTACATGAATTTCTGTTGAAAGCAACAACAAAATTACAAAATATTTATGACATTGTTTGTGCTTTCAATGTTATTGTTTGGCGTTGCGCTGCGTTGTACATGATTAGGGCCTAAATACATTTTTCTTTTCGGGGATTTACGTTAATATGTATAAGTTTGAACGTCGCAAAATGTCAAAAATAAAACTGCAACATACATTGGTCAACGATGATGGATATTTTATCATCAACGACAGTCATCCCTCCAAGCAATTGGTAGAGTATTTTTCGACTGTCTACGAATTTTAACTACTTCGTCACATTTGATAGTTAAACAGTAGATTTTTCGGAATTTAACAACAACAAAATACGTTAGAATCGAATAATGAGTTCTCAAATTATACTTTTTCGTCACTTTAATGAGTTGTTCAGATAATTGTAACAGTTATATAATTACAACAATAGCACAACTGAACAATTCCCATACTATATTGACTTCTTTGCAACGATTTGCTGTTTAATAGTGAATACTACAAAAGGAAAATGCGTAAAAGAGCACAGTTTGTATTTAAGTTGCCATGTGATCGGTGCTACGTGCGTGTAAAATAATATAAATTTATGTAAAAAAGTGGAATTTTAAATATTTGAAAAATGAAATAGTTATAGTACCGTATGTACTTAAAATTAGGACTCCGCGGAATCCAAATGTTACCGAAAGTTGTATAAATGAGTGCACAAAACAGCCCAAACTTATTATTCGGTTAGATTGGACGAATTTTTAATAATTTCTCATACATATTTTTTTAGAGCAAATGAAAATGAAATTAAAAAAATAATTTGATAATTATCTTTTTTTAAAGTATATTAGCGATTTTTCAAACTGTTTGTTTAATGACTTTAAAAATTTTTGTATGAAGTGTAGTGATTTTGTTCAATTTTTCTAGTGAAGATCAACGTTATTAGAGAAGAAAATTTGTAAAAATAAATTTTGTAAGGCAATAAAAAGATATGCTTGTTGTAATATGATGAAGGTTTACAAAGTTAGAGTTTGAACAAATTTGTGATTTTCTGTAAATTTCTTTAACAAAATTTGTCCACATTAGGTTTTTAATTTTAAAGCATTAACAGCTAATTTGATTAAATGTACTGTAAATTCTTAATATTTGTTTAACTTTGAGCTCATTTATTTTATATTTTACTAAGATTACCCTTACAAAATTAAACAAAGATAAACTGTAAAATGGCCCACTTTTTATTATAAAGAACAATAAGAAAAAATGTAACTTCAAAAGAGTGCTTTTTGGAGCCAAAAGCGATACTACTAAATTTAATTGATATTAAACTACCAATGCGCACTAATTCGTCATAAAATGTAGACACTAAGTGGATTCTTGAAGTTAGTATTACCATAGTGGGACACTTCTTCCCGAACGATGTAACTACATCAATAAGAATTGAATAGCAAAAGCGATAGATTTTTGCTAAATGGGGAAACTATTTAGATTATTTTTCGATCGAAATTGTTTGCAGGGATATGTTCAGAAAAATACAAAATATCTGCACATGTATTAGTAAAAATATGTGTGCGTGTTAGTATCGGTCAATCATTTCTTGTAGGGAACACTTGTTCTCACATCCTTCCAATAATTACTGGAAAATTATTTAAATGACAGATAATTCTCGCAAAGTAAAAGTACAGAAACACTTATGTGAGAAAAACCATTTTTTGTTTCATATTGCACTGTTTTTGTCATAATTCACTTGTTTCATGCGGGAAATTTTACGATGCGAGAAATACAGAAACGGGCTACAGATTGTTGAGTCCTTTTTATTGCATTTCTGTTGTACGACAAATCATTAATGTAATGAGCGCTTAAAAATGCAACTAGTATTGTGGTGTATAGACTTCGTCCCCTTTACAATGTGGCACGTGAAAGGGGCAGACAGACGAAGTTTGTTGGTTGGCGACGCTGTATGCGTGACATATTTTACTTTTTCCCTCTCTCGCCTACAAACTTCGTCTGTCTGTCTTTCACTTGCCACATTGAAAAAAGCGGACTCAGGCAACTTTAGTTAAAACTTGTGTTACTACCTTTGTTTCCTTTTTACCACAGACAATGACACTAAAAGCAAAACATCAGTATTAGGGTTTTTTGAATATAGAAGTTCTACTTAACTTAACAAATATATGCGAAAGAAATTTTCATATCCAGTAGCTAATTTACAAAATGAGCTGAATGTCCCATATGTTGCTAGAATTTCATCCATTCCACATTCGTCTGCAAATGTGGAAAGAGTTTTTTCTTTTCAAACTTTAATAAAAACTAAGGAAAGAAACATGTGCCAACATTATCAAGTCTAATACAAACAAAGTCCCAATTTACAATGTTGAAATTGAAAGGCAGACATTTTTCTTATTCTCTTTTGAACTTACCTAAACCTTTTACAATCGCGCAATTAATAGACAGACAGAAATTATTCGTTTCCTTTCTTCGTTCATTTTCGCTGTTGACGGAGACGAATATTTAACAGGCAATGATATATAAAATTACATTGGTGTGAGAAAAATGATATGAAAAGCAACAACATGAAAATTGCGAACAGTAAAAGAGAAACACGAAAAATGTCTAGTACAGATACACCCAATTTACATGATGAATTTTATGACGTCCAATTTTCTTAATTCCCTTTTGAAGTTGCTACCAAAAACTACTCAAATTCATACGATGGTTTTTTTGGACGTCTAATTTTTTTTCATTTTCATTCAATCCAGTTGATGAGAATATAAAAATAAAACGTAACAGAAAAAAGTGTAAAGCGAAGTGTCAAAAAAAAACCATGAAAACAGAAATCAAGTCTATTTTTCTACCCCTCTTTCTTCTCTACACCGCTTGCTACCAAACAAAAAATGACGTCCAAAATTGGACGTCATAAAATTCATCATGTAAATTGGTTGATAGTCATGTACTACACACTTTACCTCTACAACCCCTCGCCAACAAACTTCGTCTGTCTGCCTTCCACTTGCCACATTGTAAAAGGGGACAAAGGACTGTTTAATATCGACAAACTCATGATGATGTAATGTAAAAATTGCAAATAGTTTATTAATTAAACAAATAAGTGCCTGATTTTGATCTCATATATTCTAAGACTTTTATGTAACTTATTTTATTCATGCATATAATGAATGTAATTGTTAAGTTTTGTTTTTTTTTTGTGTATAATTGAATTTTTATGTACTTTTTTTGTTGTTTTAATCAATTAAAAAATGGTACCGTGAAGGTCCATAAAGTACTTTTTTTGGAAATTGGTACAAAATTTAAAACCACATTTAACATCCCTGTCTTGTCCATATTTTACACAAACAAATGCATTCGGTTTTGACATCTTTAACATAATGTACACAAACAAAATGCGTGTTGTTTTTCTATTGTTGCATTGTGTAGTTTTGCGCAGACCTACTAATTGGGCCATTATAATAAGATATTTTATATACATATTTTAAACTTGAAGCAAATGTAAAAAAATAAGAAAAGCTTCTACGTTGAATCAATTTTTTAATTGTTGGTCCAACTACTTGTATATCCCAAAATGAAAGGACATTTTTATGCATTCCAGAAAATGTTAGTCCAAAAAATTAGAATGTAGTATAAAAAAAAAGCCTTTCACGATGGTGCAATAAGAAAAAGTTATTTACAAAAATTAATACATATGTACATATAAAGGGTGTTTTTTTTATAGAGAATAAAACTTTGAAATTGAATGAAACGGATAAATTTTTCAAATTGACTTGAAATTTACTTTATTTGTAAGATAATCTTCTGGCATTATAATTTAAATGTGACTTCTGGTGTACGACCGCCACATTTGGCTCGGACGTAGTATAATCTGGAGGTAAAATTTCCGATGATTTTTCCATTTGTGGCCGTATATCGGCAATAACGCGGCGAATGTTGTCCTCCAAATGGTCAATCGTTTCGGCGTTAAATCGCACGAAATTTGAGGTCAATTCACGGGTCGCACAATATTGGAGGCCAATTTAAAACGTGAAACTATGCGGTAATCTAACGTTTCCTTCAATAACTCAATTGTGGCACGAGCTATGTTACCTGTTGCTCCGTCTTGTTGAAACCACAGCTACTGCACATCATGGTTGTTCAATTGATGAACGAAAGTCAGTAACGTTCTGGCCAGCATCGTTTTTAAAGAAGTACGGGCTAATGATTCCACCTGCCCATAAATCACACCAAACAGTCAGGTTTTTCTAGATGTAACGGTGCCTCGACATACACTTGAGGATTACCATCACTCCAAATACGGCAGTTTTGTTTATTTCCATATCCATTCAAACAAGAGTGAGCTTTATCGCTAACCAAAACTTATAAAAATCGGGATATGATTTTCAAAATAAATTTTCACAATTTGGAAGCGTTGTTCAGGCGTAAATTCATGTTGAAATCCCAAGCCAAACATATGTAAATCACTTGACAGCTGACGAAATGGGCGCCAATTAAAGTGTTGCCAAATTAAACTTTATACCTCCATAAAAACACCCTTTATATACATACAACATACATACTTTATAGGATCTAACGTCAATATTGGAAAAATTACAAACGGAATGATAAACTTATACGTATATCAACTTTTGTCTTCGGTGAAGGGTATACAAAATACATTTTAATCAATCTTAAATAATTTTCTACTTTATAGCCCCCTACAAAAGTAGAAGTTAAGACCCCTGTCTAACTGAGAGGACAAAATTACTTTATCTACGTATTAATATTATTTATACTTTTTATTATACATATGTATTTATTATTCACACACTCACAGATAAGAGAATCTTCGAAAACAAGTGTTTACAGAAAGGTCTATTGTATTGCTTGCAAGTCATTTGAAAAAAGTTTCCGGACAATAACATAGACATGTCTTCAAAAAGTTGTACCAATGGAATTAAAAAGCGTGTATTATCTATTCAAAGTCATGTTGTCCATGGTTATGTGGGCAATAAAAGTGCAACATTTCCATTACAGGTAACATTTAAAAGGAGAACATAGGCTTGACATTTATATCAATGTATTTTGATAAAAGGTTTTAGGCTTTGAAGTTGATGCCATTAATTCGGTGCAGTTTTCTAATCATACGGGCTATAAAGTAGTTAAGGGCCAAGTATTGCAAGAAAAAGAACTAGGTAAGTTTTAACTTCCTTTATAACTGTTTTCTTATGAAATAAATTTGTTTTCTTTTAATTTAGATGACCTTTTCCAAGGTCTGGAGAGCAACGATCTTTTGAAATTTTACTCTCATTTATTGACGGGTTACATTGGTAATGCCTCATTTTTAAGACAAGTAGCTAACATTGTCACGAAACTAAGAGCTAATGAACCAAATTTAATATATGGTAAGCAACATTTAATAGATACATATACATACAAACTTTTGAAAAGGTCCTCATTTTTTTTTATTTTTAAACAATTTACTTAATAGTTTGTGATCCAGTTATGGGCGACAATGGCGAAATGTATGTACCCAAAGATTTGTTACCCATTTATCGAGAAGAAATAATTCCTCTGGCTGATATTATAACACCAAATCAATATGAAGTTGAACTATTAACTGAAATGAAAATCACAAGTGAAGCCGATATATGGAATGCAGTGCAATGGTTTCATGATAAAGGAATTGATACCGTTGCTATATCAAGCAGTGATTTGGGTAAACCCGAAGAACTTCGTGCTTTTCTTAGCAAACGTAATGGTTCTCGATACGCGTTGAATATACCAAAACAGGGTTCCAATATATCTTTCACTGGAACAGGTGATTTATTTGCATCACTCTTTTTGGCTCATAGTCATCAAACTACAAGGTTAGGTTTAGCACTTGAGCGAACAATTGCATCATTGCAAGCGGTTATTAAAAATACTATAGACACAATGCCAGCGGAGATTCGTGATGGAAAACGCAAGGTAACATCATTTGAACGTGAACTTAAACTGATACAAAGTAAAAAAGAGTTAGAAAATCCTCAAATAGTTTTACATGCCGAACAAATTAATTAAGATAATTAGGTGAAATTCTTAAATTGTTTAATTTTTTGGTAAATGAAATTCTTAAACAGAAGTTGTATGTACAATCTTTGACAATAACAATAGATGAACCTTTTTAAAAGTAAATCTTTTAAAATCTAATACTAAATAGAATCTAATACTTATACGAGTTATGTTAATAAAATTGTTATAAAAAGTATGTAAAAAATAAAAAAATGCAAACTTCAGCGGTGTTATGAATTTGGTTATAAAGTTATAAAGTACATTTTGAAGACTGTGGTTTTCATGGGTAAACACGTATATCTTAAAATCAAATTTTTCAGTAGAGCGGAAAAAACATTCTAGATCTAGCTATGTGCTAGGTATTGTACTTTTTAAAATTGGCCATTATGTAAAAAAATCGCAATTGGTCCATATTTTTTCAGAAATTTTAAGAACCATGTAGAGCGTTTAAAACTAATGGATATACGCGGTTACCGATGAAACACACAAAATAGTGATATAATTATGTATTATTCACCACTATTGTGAATAATTTTTCCCTTTTCGCGTATCGATCATGAAAAACTCCCACGGAAAATTTTTTTGAGGTAATTCAGAGTACAATAATAACCTACAAAATTTTTCACTTCGTTATTTTTTTACTCTTGATTTTCTCACTCTATTTTTGGGAAACAAAACATATAAATATGTAAGTAGTTCTTATAATTCGAATATTAAAGTTTACAAATTTTATTTTAAGAGCAAGATTCGTTAAAAATGTTCAAACTGGCAGAATTTATGAAATTATTTCACTACAAAAAACTTAATAGTGCAATAAACTAACGTTGCAATCAAATTATCATTCCAATACTAAATACTTTGCTTTGTTTTTTTAACTTTTATATAAAATAGAATCTGGGAATTATTTCTTTAATAAGCTACTTTATTGTATTCAAAATTTTTTATTTTTCGAATTTATTCTATGAGCTAAATTTCAGTTATGTATTTTATAAAGCTTTTTGTAATAGTTATATTCCTTAAATTTTTAGGAATGACTTTATACACTACCAGACCATTATCTTGTATCTTCCTGTTACATTTTACCCTTTTTTCTATAAAATATTATTAATTAATTTTTTACATTCGCATATAATTTAAGATTTTAACATGATATGAACAAATAATACTTTTTACCTTTTTACACCCTTCACCGAAGGTAAAACAATGGCCCCTATTATGAGTTACATTTGATAAACGATTTTCGTTGGCTATCGAACATCGACTGTCGAATGTTAATTTGGTATTATGAGTTGGCAGCACTGTCGAAAATTTCGTTGTGCATCGAATTTTTCAACGAAAACAAATTTGCTTTCGACGGTGTAAATAATTAAAAAAAATTGTTAAAAATGTAAGTTTTTGTTAATTAATTAGTTTTGGTGTGCAAATTCCACATTCTTAATTATTTTTGGTTATTTTATGCAAGTCTAAATGGGACAAAATCCTTTCTTTGCAAAAGGAATTCTTACAAAAGTTCAGGCTACAGGTAAATGCCAGTTCCATTAAGCGTTCATCTGCATCAGATGAATCATTATACCATAATTCCGTCGTAGTCATAATTTATATTAGTTTTATTTCTTAATTTTTTAAATTTGTTAACAAAAATTTTTTATTTAAAGTGACAGCTGATAGAAAATGTACTACTGTGAATAAACTAAATCACAATAGTACTTTTTTTATCGAATGTGTGCCTAATACCGAATGAAAATTCGTTCGATCAACTAATTCGACTGCTGTCGAAAATCGAATTAAGTTCATAATAGGCACCAATAAGTTTGTCATTCCGTTTGTAATTTCTTACGTATTGATCTTAGACCCTTTAAAGTATTTTTATATAAGGTCCTTATGAGTAACGAAGTTGATTTAACGATGTCCGTGTGTGTGTTGAAATGGGTTTTCCGAAAACAAAAGAAATTATGAGAATTAGGTTGTTATATATTTATGTCACATATACTCCCGCTGTTTTGGACAGCTATAGGAAGATGCTCAACAAGGCCCAGAGGAGTGCATCTCTTGGCATCACTGGTGCAAGGAGAAGCACGCCGCAGGCGGCGTTGAACATCCTACTACATCTGTCCCCCATTGAACATTATGTGAAGAGTGTGGCTGCCAGGAACTTACTTAGACTCTACGAGTCTTCGTTGATTAGACCTAGGCGGGATGACCACACAAGAATTCTATACGAAGTGGGTCTGCATGATCAAGAAAAGGTTCCGGGGGGAATCTCGGATCATAGGATTATGACTTTGGACTTCGGTGTAACACCACCGGTGGAGTTCCCGGATAGGGAAGTTTGGCGTGGATCCAACGGACTGTTTGAGGGGTGGGCAGTATATACGGACGGGTCCAAGATGGACACTGGCACTGGTGCTGGTGTTTTTATTGCTGACACTGACGTGAAAAGGTCATTCAGACTCCCGGATGAGTGCAGTGTTTTCCAGGCTGAGATCCTAGCGATCTGGAGGGCAACGGAAGTGATACTGGATCACATCGTGGGGGGATCTATTGTGACAATCTACGTCGATAGTCAGGCTGCGCTAATAGCATTGACAAATTATACGGGGCGATCGTGCCTGGTTGCACGGTGTAGGAATGCTCTGAGAGAGCTCATATTGGCATTTACAATAAGGCTGTGTTGGGAACCAGGACACTGCAATCTGGACTTAGAGGTAAGGGACTGAGGGGTAAAACCCCCCTTATGTCACTACTATGGGCTGATACGGGAAAGATTCCGTGATGCCGTTAACCGGTCCTGGAGGGATAGAACGGATTGCAGGGTGTTAAGGGCCTTATGGCCCGGATTGGACGCAGGTGCAACCAGGGTTCTATTTGGACTGGATAGGAGTAGTCTCAGGAATCTGATAGGGTTCCTGACGGGGCATTGTTCTGTTAGGGCTTTTATGGGTAAATGGGACATTGCGATACCGGACTTCTGCAGGTTGTGCGGAGATGCCGAGGAGCTGGAGACGGTTGAGCATGTACTGTGCCACTGTCCTAGGATGCACGGATCCATGCAGAAATGGCTAGGGGCTAGGTTTCACGACGAACTGGGGTGTATCGCTGGATGTAATCCAACCGATCTGCTGGGGTTTGTCAGGGAAGAAGGACGGCTGTTTCTGTTGGGGGGGCCGTAGGGGGGAATTTGTCCTGCGTTTTTACTAATATGTACCGAACCTTAGGTCTATTTTCTACTCTTCTTCTTTACTTCTCTTTATCCTCTTTTCTCCTCTACTGAAGGGATTCACAATGGACCTCATTGGTCTCTGAGTGGATGTGCGCCTTTGGGCGCATAACCCTTCTAAACCTAACCTAACCTAACCTACTCCAGCTTTTATTTTGTTTATAATATCAATACGAATGTTCAGTAGTATATCACCCAGAAAACTAAAAAATTAAAAGAAATATAGCAAGTTAGCTGTTATAGAGTAAAAGGTGCTCCCAAGCCATATTAATATTGGAAACACTTAAATCAGTTAAAAACAAAAGTCAAAAAGTGGCAAAAGACAGAAGATAAACAACAGTGTAATGGCAATATTTTAAGTCACAATTCCAAAAAGTACGCTAGAATTTTACCTTTATATGTAAAAAATTAATAGGAAAAAAGTTTGAGACTATTAGGTACAAATTTCAAACTTGAAAGATATGCACTACAAAAGGGAGGCCAAAGATTGAACGACGCACAGTGGCGCCCGTAGAGCAAGCGAGGTTGCAAAAATCAAAATTTTCATGAATGCCGACGAAGTTTTGAATAAACCCATGTTATAGGAAACTTTTCAACGATTTCAAATATGCCACTCTTAATAATATCACATTTTTAGTTTAGAAGATATAACCGTTCAAAGTTGACCGACTTTCGGTTTTCAAAAAAACACACAATTTTTAGTCAATTTGTTGCGATTTCAGGTGTAATATCACGAAAAATAGGTAACGAATCGCCTTATTTTTTGTTTGTATTGATTGATGTATTTATTAAATGTATAATGATAAAAAAAAATTAACTGTTTGCTTTGTGTTTCTCCTGGTAAATCACTATTTAAAAACTATCCGTTTTTTCACTATTTTTCAACTTTGACGGAAAATAAAAAAAAAACTATATTTTTCTATATTTGCCATATTTGCAAAACCTGTTCTTTGATTATTTCTTTACATAATTCAAAAGGTTTTATCTGCCCGTACGTGCCCGTTTGGCTTCTAGAGGTAAAAAAGTTTAAAAAGACATGGTTGCAGAAATTGTATGGCGTCCATCCCTTATATGTTTTGACTGACAGTAGTTTGATCTAATAGTTATTATATTAGCAGGTACGTACCTCACATAAACAATACTTTGGCGTACAAATGGTCAGGAACAATATTGACTTATGGTCCCTACAGGTAGGCACAAATCTTATTTGGACACGTGCATAATATCAAAATTGCATTATTCAGCATAAATCCATATGTATGCAGGGAACAGGTAAATTTTTAGGCATGGTAGCATAAGCCTATATATTGCAAAATAAGCATAATGCCTGGATTAGTCTACGCCTGAAAGTTGGCGCAACAATTACTGAAACCATTTAACAATTGAAGTACTGAAAACATGGCGTTGTACAATTTAAAATTATTTGAACTGTTTAGAAAGTCAACCACACCAAAGTTTTTCACGGAAGTGAAAATTCTTCCTGAGAAGTTGACATTGATCAGCAAATGAGGCTGCGATGGATCATCCGGACAAAGCGTTTATAAGCAAAGGATATCTCCCGATGACGCTACAATATCGGACGGAAATATGTTTATGGCATCTGTTGTTCCTTTGCGGCTAAAATCGGATGATTCCCTACACTGGAAAAATCCACGTCCGTCATCAGTGCATTATTGCCGACCAATAATGTTTCAGTTTGCAAGGGAATCGGCAGAACTCATAAGGACTACGGTGAAGGACATTAAAGAACAAATAAGCAAGATTAAGCCTACAAAGCTGCAAATTGGAGAAGGAAAATATATTGAATGCAATTACGAGTTCCACCTGACCATGGTTGACGGAAAAGTCGTAAACGAACTGACAGGAACAACCTCAACAATGTCATGCCCGATTTGCAAAAAGAGTCAGAAGAACTTTTTTCAATTCAATTAAATTTATTTCATATATAATATGTTACATCTCAATTTTATATAATTAGTTGTAAAGAGTTTAAGATTAGTATCTTTTTCTGCTTAATTATAACATATTTCAATTAGTTATCATATACATATATATAGACAGAATTATATTGGAGGAAAAATTTAGCAAAAACCTATTTAAACCCCTTTTTTCGTTTTATTTTTATATTTTTTTTATCGATTTTATATTATTATTTGTCAGAAGAACTTTGGTAATTTAAACGATTCTACAAATGAGGAGAATTACGAATATGGAATGTCACCATTGCACGCAAGGATAAGGTGTATGGAATTCTTGCTAAAACTGGCATATACCCTACCACAAGAGGAAGAAAACTTCGATGAAAATACATCAATAAAGGATAAGGAAAAGATCAGAAAGAAGCAAATACAGGATGCTTTTTTTAAACAAGTTGGACTAAAAGTAGACTGTCCCAAGCACGGATACGGTAACTCAAACGATGGAAACACTTCTAGGAGATTTTTTGAAAATGATGAGGCAGTAACTAGAATCATTGGAATTGACAATCAAATCGTGAAAAGATTGGGAACGATCTTGGATGTTTTAAACTGCAAAGAAAATGTCAATTCTACAAAATATGGAGAATATGCGTCGAAAACTGCATCTCTTTTAGCAGAAATGTATCCACAGAAGAAGTTGACCCCGACCGTCCATAAAATATTGGCGCATGGTAAAGATATAATTGAGTACCAGTCTTTGCCAATTGGAGAGCTTTCTGAAGAAGCACAGGAGTCTCTTAACAAATTTTATAAAAAATATAGATTGCAGAACACATTCAAAGCATCAAGGGTGAGGCAAAATGAGGACCTCTTCAACATGTTGGCAGCATCTTCCGATCCACTTATTTCTTCCCTGCGGCATGTGAAGTCACGAATAGAGTTACAAAATAATTATAGTTTAGAAATGGTTAGTCTTTTAGATATACCTTCTCTTACGAATTGTGATGAATATTTTACAGAAAATTGAAAAAATAAATTTAAAAAAAAAAATAATTTTTTTTTTAATTTGTTGGGTAATAATTTAAAACATAAAACCCTTAAGAAAAAAAATAAAAACAATCTAAAAATGTAAAAAAAATTTTTTTTAGTTACCATAAAATTGATTTTTCTACTAATTTTAACTTTGATAACCCATAAGTAGGCCCCTACAAAGCGTAGCACCCTTTCCAAACGCTCATTTCATAGGCTGAACAGTTATCTATCATATGCTGTTTAAACTGTTCAATTATCTTATTCGGTTCAAAAGATATGATTTTTGCAACGAAAAAACTCAAATGGCGCCACTGTGCGACGTCTAAAAGGCACATCAATCTGAATGTTACGTGCTAAATTGATAAAAGAAAATTTATTCACTTAAATTTCCGGTTGATGTGTTTTCATAATTTTATAAAAATTAAGTACTAATATTCCGAGTATTCAGAATTGTAAGCCAAATAGTAACACAGAGTTAGGTTTCGCTTACTACATATTGAACATTGTACATGATGCAGTACTACAGGCAGACTTTTTGTTTAAAATTTTTATAAAAATAAAAACAGTTGAATTTGTTGTTGTTGGAAAACATTCATGCTTGTCAAATGTCAAAATTTTATTAAAAACAATTTGAAAAATAAATTTTTTCCAAACATTTATAAACCAAACATAAAAGAAATTTGAAGTAAAAAAAAAAAAACCACCCACCAAATTTGCTATAAAAAAAGCAAGAATTTATATATGCAAAAATGTTACAGTGGCTCACATTTAAAGTCGGGCAGACGAATAAAAATATTTCTGCACGCTATATCTCTGTTTTGATAAAAGAATTACATCTCAATTTTGTCTTTATTATCACAAAAGCCCTTTTATTAGCAACAAAAAAAATTATTCTAAGTTGAGTTATAAAATGTACATGAAGGTAAAACTTAGAAAAAGTCACTTTTCTGTCTCACATTGAAAGTCGGGCATTACATAAAAATTCAATAGTACTTAAAAAAACACAAAGTATTTTGTCGCGCCAACTTTTTGATTCCAAACAGCATGTAGACGGCTTGGCACCGATTTAATTCGTTCATGTGCATCATGTGTCCAAATTCGTCCAATGAATGTTCATGAAAATTGTGATCGGGATTTGCGCGAAGTTTTAATCACCTTGCGACAATTATACACCTCCCAATTTTCACATCATGTGCTGAATTCTTCGGGTAGAATTTAAAGCTATCTTGAATGCCCATATTCTCAACACATTCTTTCAAATTAGCTTATTTGACGCAAGTATCCAAAAAGTGCATTTCAACCCGTGTTTCATCTGGAAAATTAAGAGCAAATTCAAATTGTGGAGCGTCTCTCCGAAGAAAACAAAGAAGAAATGGTAGGTTATCATTGTCAACAAATTGTGCTCTTTAATTTTCCCCATTTGTTTTTTTTTTAATTATTGCCCCCTTCTTCTGTTTCAAAATTGTTACAAAACGAATTTTGAATCCTGGAGGATTACGCATTTCTCCTTGACAAGAATATTATATTTTCGTACAATTACGATGGCGTGAACGACAAGAAAGTCTTTGAATAATATAAAGCTACGGTCACACTTAATAAAAAGTTGACCAAATAAACATAACCACTACTTTTGCAAATAGTTAGTGAGACTTAACATGGTCTTAATATCACAAAATAAAACTAATTATACTGCTAGACATAGCAAAAAACTTTTATGTAAGATGTAGTATTATAAACAAAATAAAGATTAGAATAAAAGGAAATTATATTGTAGTTTGCCAGTTGGTCCCGTTTTTTCGTCAAATTTTTGACAAGCTTAAGACAGGTGTGGGAAGGTGCTAGGCTCGATGTGGTGTTGGTGAGATACCAGGGAGGCCTAGATCGATTGCCACCATCCCTGCCGAACCATCGGAACCTGAGGAGATCTTGAAGATCATTCAGTGCTGCAACCCAGTCACACAGGACTGGAAAGTTGTGAAGGTTTCGGCTGCTGAAGGGTCCTCAAGGACGGTGGTAGTGGTGATTAACCAGCAATCCTTGGAACCACTGAGGGAGAGGCAGGGCAAGATCTACTATGGTTTTAGAACGGTCTTGCTCCGTGTCTACCGAAGTGACAAGGGCAATCCGGCTCCTTCGGTCAGTGAGGCCAAGCAGCCTGAAGAAGGTGCTGACGATTCCGTAGGCTCAACCGACAAAGAGGACACCCAGTCTGTCTCCGGTTTGGTGGGTGACTTCTTTGATCACTTGGGCGATATGGTTGATGAGGACGTGCTTCTGGAATCTGACCAGGCGGACGTCAACATCACGGTGGTCGGCAGTATGGATCATGGTGAAGGTCTTACAAATTAACCTCCACCATTCTAAAGCAGCATCTGCTGCATTGCTCCTCCGAGTGGTAGAGGTAGAAAGAGGGGAGGAGCTCGTGATTGTCCAACACTGGATTCATAAGGATCGGGTTTGCGGACTTAATCTCAAGGGCTACAAGCTATTGTTTTCGAAAGGTACAGGTAACATAAGATCTTGTGTCTTAGCTAAAAATTCGTTGAATATCTTCATTCTTTCTGATTACAGTGATGAAGACACCACAACCGTTGCTCTCGAGACACGGGACGGTACAGTCTGGATGGTCTCGGGATATATGGCGCATGACCATGGACAGGACCCACCCAATCGACTCATCCGTGATGCTGTTATGAGGGCAGCAGGCACTGGAACTCCAATCATAATCTGTGCCGATGCCAATGCGCACCACACTATCTGGTGTAGCACGAACACGAATGTAAGAGGTGAGTCACTATTCTCCTTTATTATAAATTATAATTTAGGAATAGTAAATAGGGGCCGTGAGCCTACGTTTGTTGTTGCAAATAGGTGTGAAGTTCTTGATGTCACGCTGATTAGCATTGCCCACATTGATATGATCAAAAACTGGATGGTCGCTAATGATTGTTCACTTTCTGATCACAGATACGTGGAATTTAGTTTTGTGCTTAGGTCTATGGGATCGAGTGCTATAATGAATAGGAAACGGGCGAATTGGGGGATTCTTTCCTCCTCTCTGGTTTGTACTCTATCTGATCCTCCCCGGGTCGACGATATCGGGGGGATCGATGCGGCAGTGGGTCTACTTACAAACTCACTGCAGCAAGCGACTTCCTTGGCGTGCAAGCCAATGGTGCATAGTGGTAGGAATCGTCCACCGTGGTGGGATCCTGACATTGCGCAGGCAAGAAGAGACTGTCGTATGTTGTTCAACATGGCTAAGCGTCATGGTAATTGGGCGGAGTACAAGTCTTCATTGAATAGATTCAGGAACTTGTTAAGATCGGCGAAAAGGAATGCTTGGAGAAATTTCTGTAGCGGCGTGGAGGGATCCTCTGAGACAAACCGTTTACGTAGAATAATGGCTTCGAGCCCCGTTGTCCCGACCTATGTCCGAAAATCGGATGGTCGCTGGACTATGACTAGTCAGGAAACACTCGAGGTGTTAATTGATACTCACTTTCCTGGAAACTCCCATGGGAGCTTGCGGGATCAGGTTTGTGAATCGATGCCCGGTCCTATGTCCATCCCAATGGACTACGATAGGATTAAATGGGCTGTCGACAGATTTGGCCCGTACAAATCTCCGGGTATGGATGCTATAAATCCGGCGGACCTACAGAGGAATTCTACTCTGATTATACCCTGGCTGATGGCTATATACAGGGGATGCGTCAAATTTTCGTATGTACCTGTGAGCTGGACCTTGTGTAGAGTGGTCTTTATCCCCAAGGGAGGGAAGACCTCTCACACTGAAGCGAAGGATTACAGACCGATTACTCTTGTATCCTTTCTTCTCAAGACTCTTGAAAGAGTTATCGACATTCACTTGAGGATGACCATCCCAAGGTGTTTACTGTCCACCTCTCAGCATGCCTACACAAAGGGTAGGTCTGTTGAGACGGCTCCCTAGTTGGAACTATTGAAAGATCACTCGAATTTAAGGAGTGTGCTCTGGTGGCCTTCTCGACATTGAAGGGGCCTTCAACGTCAACCCGGATTCTATTGTTGCATCCATGAGGAGTCTGGAGGTTGATGATGGCATATGTAGATTTGTAGATAATCTACTCAGGAATAGGGTCATTTGTTCCACGATAGGTGAAACCAGCGTTCAGACTGGTAAACAGGGGTACTCCCCAAGGGGGAGTATTATCCACACTATTGTGGAACCTGACTATGAACACCATGTTGGCGAAGATGGATGACATGAGGATTAAAACTGTGGCGTATGCTGACGATGTTGCAGTGGCCATCACGGAGAAGCATTTGAATATAATGTCTCAGTGTATCGAGGCTCAGTATATGGCGGCCCGTGATAATACCTATCATGGTCCTGACGCACACCCTACTCCTGCCCAACAGTGAATCCAAATCAGACTTTCTAAGCACCGGCCACAGCGCAGTCTGTTCGGTTCCCCTAGACTTGATTAGTCCCGCTGAGAACCCATTCCCTGATCCTTCCAAAGTGGAAGCCCATTGGAGGCCTGACCGCCTCCAAACAGTCAGGATCCTCCATCTCCGAGCCCAGTATCGCTAGCTAGCTCGTTGTCGTTGATGTCACAGTGACCAGGTTCTTAGCACAGCCTCACCCCATAATCCCCTAAGATTTCCCTAGAGCCCTCCTGCAATCATCCACTATCCTGGAGTTCACATAACAGGCTATCAAGGTCCTAAGAGCCGCCTGGCTGTCCACATATAAAGTGACCTTCGAGCCCATGGTTATGTTGCTCCCTACCAATTCCCGACCCTAAAAATCCACAGAACCTCCACCTGAAATACACTGCATCAGGAAGTCTATATAACCTTTTGATGTCCAGATCCTCATTGTAGACCAACGCATCCGTGCCCTTTATCCTCGAAAATAGCAAATCCATTATACAATCTGACATGACCTGACCAGCTCCCTAGACGGCAATATTATCTCTGGCAAACCCCAGAATCCAATAGTGCCCACATAAACCGTGGAGCCAGGCGAGCACAGGTAATAACCTCCCGCGCTAATTTCACCCAAGATCCGCGAACTACCCTCCTTTAAATTTCCCAACTGTCCTAACTTGCTCAATCTAAGAATGCTCCTGGCTGCCATTCCCATCACGTTATGCTCTATAGACAGAAGATGTAAAATATCACCCAGGGCCGCCTGAGGAGTACTTCTCATGGCGCCTGTCATGCCCATCGAAGCACACCTCTGAGCCCTAGACAGAAGGTCCCTTAACTAGCCAGCATCAATACCTCCCACCAAACACAGCATCCGTACGTAAGAATGGGTCTGACCACCGAAGTGTACAGCCATTCTTAGCTTACTGTCCAGAAAAAAGTCCTAGGTACTTAGAACTATCAGCTAGCCTAAGCTCTATTCCCCCTAGTATGGACCCCCTGTGGGGTCCCCCTAGTCAAAAGATTCCTTAAGCGCTTATTTCCCCAGTTGAAGTGAATAACTCTGCTGCTAAGCATCGATGGTCATGCTGCTGAACATCAGATTTATCCGTTCGACCAAGAATAACGGAACCCTTACTTCACTCACTCAATGCCTGCCTGACAGCCTCTATCATCAAATCTATATCCTCTATATCCAGGAATGCCGCCAAGTTGTACTCCTTGTTCTGTAATCCCCGTTACACATATATAACCCACCCACACTCTCAACAGACCTACCTTAAGATTGGCGTGTTGAGCGAAGCTGATGATGCCGGCATCAATCTTCGTCCTCAGATGTCGACTAATCTGTCTTTCTAATGTCTTCAAAAGAAAAGATGATAGGCTTATTGGTCTAAAATCCTTGGGTTTGGAGTGACCGGTTTTACCTGTCTTAGGTATGAAAATAACCTTGACCCTCTCTCCACCCTCCAGGAATGAAGCCGTTTAGCAAACAGATCCTGAATAGTTCAACAAGCAATAGGAGTGATGATCCCTGGATATTCTGTAGCATAGCCGGAAAGATACCATCTGGTCCTGCCGATTTCTACGACCCAAAAGTATTAAGTGCCCATGTAACCTTATCCAAGGTGATCATATCATATTATAAATTATCCAAAAGTTACATTAGTACTCATCCCTACGCGTATTCTTCGCTCTATTGAATAACCTTCTGGCAGTGATCTTTTGAATTTTCAACACGCCCGTCCACCATCTCGGCTGCGATCGCCTACCCGAAAAGTTCAGCGGACAAGATCGCTCATAGCTACTAGTGAACACCTCCGTAAACGCACCCAATAGTTGCTCCACACAGGCCGAAGTCGACCCCCAATCGTGTGTAACCCTAAGAATCCCAAATCGTTCTCCAGGGATTCTTATTTGGACACCTTTTTGACTTTTCAAAGATTAGACGAAAGCACAAACGACTATGATCTGAGAAGGAAAATCCCAAAGTCAATCTCCAATTATCTACTAGTCCCTATGATTCATCAATGTTATATCTATTACCGCCTCCCCATCTTAAGTTCTAAAAGTTAGCGTATTCCCCCTATTACAGATATAAAGATTGCTGGCAATAAAAAAATCAAACATATAGTGTGCACTGGCGTCACAACCCAGTACCAGCCTCGAGGCTCTTCTGCTTGAGTGCTCCACCAACTCACGCACTTTAATACCAGGTGGATCGGCAGCCTCGTATGGCAAGTATACCGGTGCTAGTGCCAGGACCGTTTTGTAAAAAGCTTCATCTGTCACAACCGTGAGGTCTCCATTACTGAAAGAATAAGAAATCATCAATATGTGCTTATTTCTTGCCATTATACAAGCCCGTACCTTCTCATCTGTGTGGGGTACGAAGAATATATACCTCGTAACCTTTAATCCAACTAACCGATTGGGCTTTTGGATTAAAGCCACGTCCACGTTGTTGTCGATGAGGTGGATTACTACTGCGGTTGAAGCTGCTTCAAAGTGATGCAACTTAATCTGCACCACTTTCAGCCTCTTAGGGTCGATCAATTTTAGGAATCCTTAATCTGATAGACCCCAATCCAAATATTGCAACTCCTCTCATTGACTTCAGGTTTTTGAGAGACTACTGGTCTACTGCGAATCGGAAGTCTCTCTCTTGGTTCTATTTACAACAGCTTCCACTGGCTCCTATCGAGTCTCCGATTCTGATTGGCTAGTTCCGCCAGTATGACTTCCAACGGTTTCAGAGGTGGAGGTATCCATACCGTGACTACCGGCTTCAGTAACTCAGACGCAAGTATAACGTCCAATCTGGCTTCAGGAAAAGCGCTTCCACACCTGCCAATTGCGGCCTTTTAAAACCAATAAAATAATAAAAAAGAAGTTAAGAAAAGTAAATGCTTATATAATCTATCGTACAAGGTTTATTTTTATAAATTCAAAAAAATTTTCAATGACATTAAATCCTGGTATACACGCACTTATTCTGTCTCATTTGACGAATTAACGCAACGAATTCTTGCCGTTCGTCCCAGTTGTGTTTATACCAATAAACAAAAAATATTTACATAATAAGTTAATTGTATTTTATACTTACATTTATTAATTTTATCCTTTTTTCAAAAACTTAAACAAGAATCGAAAAAAAATCCGATAGCACATACACAACTTAAAAAACGTAGATACGATCGTAACGCAGAATGAATACAATCAAAGAAACAAATCGAAATAAAACAAAACGGAACACATAATACCAAAGTTGCCAAACGGAGAAAATTTCGATCTAAATCGAAAGGCTTTTTTTTTTGATGTTTTGAAAATTACAAGACCACAAATATTAAAACATTCTTAGAAGTGAAAACAGTTTAAATAAAAAAATAAACACCCAACTTTACTGTCCGCGTAGTAAACACAAACTGATCTTTTTATTGTGCATTATTTGATATGTATTCTATCTCAAATATTTCCTGGAAGAATATATACTTTTCAATGAATGCATTGCTTGTGTCTGAATCCTCGAGAACTTAAGAATCGTTAGGATACAGTAATATGCTTTTTTGCAATACAATGCTTTTGCTGTTATATAACAAATTTAACAAAATGAAGATCAAAGCGCAGGCTCTTACACTAAAAATAAACTAATAATATTTTACAGGGGTCTAATGCAGACAAATATACAACATATTTACGCTATTAAAAGTCGTTACGAAAAAAAAATTTTTTTTTGACTCACCCTAGTACGCAACTATTTCGTTTGTTTTGGAGAATTTACGAACAAAAAAATCTTTTACTAAAACTATCTGCCCAACTTTGGAAATGATCGGTCAACGATTTTTAAAGGTATGTATATAAAAAACCTACCTACTTAATAACACAGTCCAAACATTTTATAAATACTAGTTAAGGTTGTACACCAATTACATAATTAGATATGTAACTTTTTTACCACAGGTGGAAATATACCCTTTGGTCCTCTCAGTTAGATAGTGTCCTAAATACTAGATACTTTTTTATAAAGTAGAAAATTATTCAAGATTGATTAAATGTAATTTTTCATACCGTTCATAGATGGTAAAAGGTAATATACTCGTATAAGTTTTCATTCCGTTTTTGATTTCTACAATATTGATCTTAGACCCTATAAAGTATATCAGCCCAATTATGAATTGGGGAAATTTATGATTGGATTGCCTCTAATACACATAGAAAATACATACATATGTGCATGATTTGCCGCTTAAATAGAGAAATATATATTTTTAATTCTGTTTGATATTGTGCGTTATTGGCTGAATGGTGAAGGGTATTAAAGATTTGGCACAGCCGAATATAGCACTCTAACTTGTTTTTATCTCACTATCTTTTCTACCTGAATAAGATTTCATTGAACCATAAAATAAATATTTGAATAAAAGGTATTACAATTATTGCATACCGCAAAGGTGACAAGGTGTCCATCAAAAATCACTGGTATGAAAAAATCGTTTATGCCATATAAAAGCAGTAAACACAGCACTTGAAGAAAATAAAGTTCAAGCAAAAAATGTTTTTTATACTAATTGTATCTCAACTGTTTCTGACAAACAACGTCATCAGAGCTAAAGATTATCAAGAGACTCTCAATCTTACTACATTTTTACCATATACATTAAAAACACAAAGTAACAAGGAGATAGGGGAGAATGTGTCTTTACAAAAAATGGAAGGACTGAACAAATTGGATTTAAACAACCGTGGAGTAACGGAAAACCAGGCGTTAAGTCTTTACGAAGAAAATAGTAAAATAATAAAACCATCATCAGAGAGCAATAGTTGGAAAAGGCTTACGAATTTTTGGCCTACTCCTTCAACAATAAGTATGCATAAAGATCTTACTTATATTTGTAAAGCTGCAAATTTACCATGCCTAAGTTCTGCATTGGGATCTTTTCATTTTCTACTAGTTCATATCGTTCTTTTCTTACTACATTTGGGTGTATTAACGTACATTTTCTTTGGTGGGGCAACATTATTTCAACGTTTATTAACATCGCCAAAATCAGAAAACGTGAACAATATACATGAAGGTTTTGGTGATAATTTCTACAAAAGTGATTTATTTATAAGAGAACGAAAATGTTGAGTTGTCTTTTTTTAAATTTCAAAACTTAAGATATAAAATACATATACATACATGTTTTTACAGCAAACTAATTGAAAAATGTTTATTCTATTTTTTTACTCTAAATGAAGCAGCTCTATTTATTCTGACAATAGGGACATCAGTGCCGCCATTGGCAAAGCGTACTGCTTGACGTTGTTTAACTAAACCAGATGCAGCTGTATTAAGAACTAAAAAAATATGAAATAATAAATTATGTATTTAATAAAATTTACTTATTTTAATTATACCTTTAGTAACGACCGTACGAGGACTTTTCCTAATGCGATTTGGGCTGAATTTTTTGTTTTCTTTTTGAATTCCTGCTGCTACAGTTCTAAGAACAGCGCCATGTGTAAATTTCTTAGACTTCAAAAGAACTGTAAAGCAAAATAAATATCAAAGGAAATATTCAAAAATTATTTTTACTTTTCCACCAACCATTCTTCAATTGATCTGCATTTGTTGGTGCTTTGACCATTTGATCAGATAGTATGTTGGAAACTATGTTTGATTTAAACGATGACAGTACTTTATTATTCTTTGTGATCATGTTTGTTTTCGTCGTCAGAGACGACGTAGAAGGTTCCATGTAGAATGTGGCATTAACATTATTACCAACTTCGCTTAAAACATGAGTTTCATCAAGATTTCTTAATCTTTTACCCGGCATTTTTAATGCTAAATGCACATCACTACCGTCACCGCCGCCATCATCATCCGTACTAGATGCATTTATATCGTCTAAATCATCTAAATCATACTCGTCCAAGCGTAAACGTTTGCTACATAAGTTATTCTTTTCCATATCAATATCAGCAAGAGGCAGATGATTTCTATCATCGTCACTTGATTCTGGATGTTGTATACTGTTTATAGAGTTTTCACTAATATCTAGTTTATTGTGAGCAATGAAATTACTGAGATGACGTTCCAATTGTTCGTAATAATATCTTTGCTGTGTATTTAAGTTTCCGTTCTTAATAACTTGACTCGATAAGGACAATGCTTTTTGAACCCAAATTAAATTAACACTTAGTTCTGAGTCAATTGCTGTTATATGTTTGTTTATTAAAGATTTCTTTGAATTTTGTATTTCTAGGTTTTTATATTTTAAATAGATTTGTAGAAAATTTGCATATTTCGATGTTATAATTTCTCCTTTTATCTTATTTAAATCTTTATAAAAATTACGGAGTTTTTGGCGCCAGCACGGTATTTCCCGTGTTAGCTTATCAATTTGGTTGCTCAAATGGCATACGGAAGCGTTGTAGCTAGAAAAATTCTGTATATTTTGATAAAATTAAAAAAAATGTTAAATTCTTAATTGTAAAAATTATTGTACGAGTTTTTATTTAACTTTAATTAAACAAAGAAAACTAGTGATAACAAAGGTCTGCGAATTTATTTTTTTTGTAAGTTTTTTTCTCAAACTATTGGCGATAACAGTAAGATGTAACTTTACCGTAACGTCTAAATCTTTAAAAAAAATAGATTTTTGTTACTTTTTACTGTACGGATATATTACAGTTCCTGTTAGCTAACTGCGGCTTTAGGGTTATTGTCGTAAAAGTAACGGGAAACGATAGATATTATAACGTTTTCACTTCATGAAATGCGTTTAGGCTTATTCCCTTTATAACAAACCTTTGAGTTCTTTTCATTGCAAATCATAATAAATATACGCACTTTTTCAACTTAACAGATTTTATTGTAATTAATTATACTGTTCATAAAATGTATCCACTTCTGTTAGTAACGAAAAGAACCGTCTAATTTCTCAAATAAAACTAAACTAATCAGCCTTATTGTGGTTGTCGTTGTCGTATTCAACTGTGTTGTTTTTTGTAGTAGATTAAGGAATATAGGTTGTGTGTTACTTAAATCTATTACAAAAAACGACACAGTCGTATACGACAACGACAACCACAATAAGGCTGAATATTTATGAGTCAGACTGTATTTATAGTTCACAACCAGTGCTGCCACAACTAATAAAAGTTTTACAACCAACATTTTTGAATAAGTTACCAAATGTGAAAAAGCCAAATTAAATGCTTTGTTAATTGAGAAAGAGATTAAAATTCATTTTAAGTTTCATTGTAAAACAATGAGTATATGCACTTAATAGGAAAATGTTAACTACAAATGTAATTCTTGTACATATAGAAAAAATATAAACAACATTTTTCATTTTTCGAATTTATTCTATGAGTTAAATTTCAGTTATGTATTTTATAAAGCTTTTTGTAATAGCTCTATTCCTTAAATTTGTTTAGAAATGACTTTATACACTACCAGACTATTATATTGTATTTTCTTGTTACATTTTACCTTAGCTTTCCGTTGGATAGCAATGAAGTATATTTATGTACAGAAAAATTTACAATTATTAGACACCAGCAGAATCTAATGCATTTTCTGGCCCGCTACGGCCTTCGTCAGCATTCTTTGTGTCACACTAGATAGTGATACTTTATAAATTGAATGTTTTTAACTCAACTATTTTAACAAATAGATATTGGGAATTATTTCTTTCTATCTATTTGTTAAAATAGTTGAGTTAAAAACATTCAATTTATAAAGTATCCCTATCTAGTGTGACACAAAGAATGCTGACGAAGGCCGTAGCGGGCCAGAAAATGCATTAGATTCTGCTGGTGTCTAATAATTGTAAATTTTTCTGTACATAAATATACTTCATTGCTATCCAACGGAAAGCTAAGGTAAAATGTAACAAGAAAATACAATATAAATAGTCTGGTAGTGTATAAAGTCATTTCTAAACAAATTTAAGGAATAGAGCTATTACAACTCAATAAATTCGAAAAATGAAAAATGTTGAATATAATAAAAGTTGCTTATGAGAATGAAATAATTCCCAATATCTATTTGAAAAAATATAAAGAAAAACTTAAATTATAAGTTTTGTTTATTTGAGACCTTCTTCAGAAAAATTTTTTTTTATTTTATAAGAGTTAAGCCCGTCAAATTTCCATCAATATTCAGTATATTGAAAGCAAGTCGAATTCATTTCAGGTAATCTCGGTAGTACAACAAGTACAACTCGTACAAAAACCACAAGCAATTTGTTTTTGTGAAATCATTGTACAATGTCAAAAACCGAAACAAATCAAAACCGGAAAAAAAATAATCGGCCATGTTCTGGAAATCGAAATCGAGTGAAATTGAAATCGAAAGAAATTTTCAGCAAAATTTTTTTAAAAATTACCATAGTTTTACATGACTTTTAGAATAATTCTAATAAATATAAGTGGAGCTCAAAGTATGACGAATATAAAACGGAATATTTTTATTAACCTTTAAAACAGGATCGTTTTGAAAATTTGTTCGATTTCAATTTCTCTCGAATTCGATTTCCAGAACATGGCTGAATAAACAAAATTTTGACATCCAACAATTATAAAGCTAAAGAAAAAAAGTTACCAGCAGGGCTTTTAGGATCACCTGTAATGAATTCGCCTTGATTGAAAGTTAATAAATTGAATTTTTTTTGAATATGTCGTTTACAAGAATCGAAATCTGTAATTCACAGTTATAAATAACAAAGAAGGAAAAATTAAATTGTTTTCCGACTTTTAACTGTCAGTGGCAGGGCTGTAAAATGTGGCGATTTTTTAGTCCTTTTGGTGTTGGAAATTTACATTTGGCGATATGACGATTGTTTTGGCGAAATTGTAAACTGCCTGCGATATGCGAAATGCGTTTTACATATTTATTTATTAACAGAGTAATAATAAAAAGCCCAATTTGGCCAAAAAACATTATTACAGAGCTTTCATTTCGAGATACATAAAAGAACGAAATAAATATACAGGTACATAAAGGGTGTCCCAACTAGAACGCAATTTTTAAATTTGGCGCCATTCGAAGTGTCATTGTTTGACATTTGATCAATTGTTATTGTTTGCTAGTAGAAGGTACGAGGTTAGTAAAAATGGAGCGCTACACGAATGAACAACGCATTCTCATTGTGAAATTGTTTTACCAAAATGGTAAAGGTTTTGCGGCTACAGTTCGCAAATTGCGATCAATTTGGGGTCACAATAATGCTCCAAAAGAGTCAACTGTAAAGAGATTAATGGATAAATTTGCCGAAACTGGGTCTGTTAGTGATGTAAAGACAAAAACGCGCCTTCGACCAGGTCGATCGACCGAAAATGTCGCAGCTGTACGTGATGATGTCGCTCAAACTCCATTCACCTCAATTCCACACCGAGCTCAGCAAATTGGTGTCTCCAAATCCACTATGCAGCGAATTTTGACGAAATATTTGCATCTTCATGCATACAAAGTTCAATTGACTCAGGAACTGAAGCCAGCTGACCATGGACAGCGAAGGGAGTTCGGTAATTGGGTATTGGAGAGACAACATGAAAATGCTGATTTTGCCGATAAAATCATCTTCAGTGACGAGATCGTGCGATTTAACACCTTTAGATTTTTTTCTTTGGGGTTTTTTGAAGTCGATGGTTTACGCGAATAAGCCGACGACGACTCAAGCCTTAAAAGAGGAAATTGGATGCTGCATTAATGAAATACCGCAGCATTTATGCAAAAAGGTCATTGAAAGTTTCATTAAAAGATCGTGTGTGTGCCAGCAAAGCTGTGGCGGCCATCTGCACGATATATTGTTCCATACATAACCTCATTCTGTCTACTTTACGATATAATAAAGTTTCACGATTTTTTTTTTAAATATCTGTGTTTTATTTAAAATTTAAAAATTGCGTTCTAGTTGGGACACCCTTTATATGTATATATACACCAACATCTACGTATATATAAATACATAACATATATAGTATATAAAAAATTTACTTAAAACTATGTATAATGGAAAGATTTTAGCTATCAAGAAAAAAGAAAAAAAAATTATTAATTAAGGCCCCCAGCCAATTTAAAATAAGTTTTAAATGTTATAAAGTAGTCCATGAAAGTGGCAAATATGTACTTAAAGTAAAAATGTCCCAAAGGCACAGAAGTATGTTACTTTATATCTAATGATGCATTATGATGTCTCACAAACATATAAATAAAGCCTCTTCTTAAATATATTTACTGAATTTCTAAACCTTCGAAGATTAGGTGGCAAGTTATTCCAGATTATGACTACCCTAACTAGAAACCAGCGTTCAAATATTGATTTGGATATTTGTGGAATTATAATTTGAATATGCCTAGTAGATCTAGCAAAAATTTTTTATAAAAATTTTTTATTTTATAAAAAAAATAAAAGAAGTCTATATTTAACAAAATTTTTAAACGTACAGCCCAAGAACCTTATAACATAAGGTGTTATATGTTCTCTGATTCTGGCATTAAAAACAAAACGTACAATCATGTATACAATTCTCTCTAACCTTTTGAAGTTTGTTGAAGTTAATGCTGATGTAACCTCTAAGCACTATCCCACTTGAGTCATTAATAGTGAAAAAGCCATCTTTCTCTTAATATGTAAAGGTAAATAAATGTTCGAGTTGTATAAATAATTTTACGAGTTAGAGCATTTATATGACCTTCAAAGTCTAATTTGTCATCAATGATAACACCTAGACATTTAAGATGATCTACACACTGTATCCTCACACCTTTTACACGAATGTCAAAAACATGACCAAGAGGACTACCAACTTTGTTTAGAAAGACTGATGGTTAAATTATTTTCTGTCATCCATATGGATGCATTTTCTAAGCAATAATTTGTTACTGTTTCTAACACATCCAACCCTCGCCTGGGTAACAATCTTGTCGAGATGCGAGGGCTTAAGTGAATAAGGTGCTGTATCTGGATACGTCTTCGCAGGAGGTCATGAATACTGAAGGAGTGGACGACTAAAGGTTACTCATCTTGTCAGGATAATGAGGCGGTGGTGGTAACTATACACTATCCGGTCCATTATCAGTACATATATCACGTCATGCCAGCCCGCGGGTTCGCCCCTTTTAAGGTGGGGGCTTTACCAGTGGTTGGTGCGCGACATATGCACTTTTAAGGTCAACGTGAAGGTAGCAGTGCCGAGGGCCTGGGTGGCTAGTTAGTGCAAAAAGAAACTAGTCGTTAACAGCTCCCCTCAGCGTCATGGCAAAGCGCTGTTGTATGTCAGTTGCCTAGTCTGCGCACGCTGTCACTGTGCGGATGGTCCGACTTTACGGCCTACTCGTGGGAACAAAAATGAATAAATTAAAAGATAAAAATAATAAACTTAATTTTAAGGGACGGAAAGAGGACGCGACGGACGAGGTGATCGACCAAAGTAGATTCGAGGGTCGATCGGACGTCACGGTCGGGGAGTCGGTCAGTGCTTGTGTGGGGGTCTGACCCTATCGGCTGTTCATGACAGCATCATTGGGCACGAGAGACAAGTGCTGACCGACCTACAGGCGGACAGTCTTCTGGAACTGTCGAGTGACTCCTGTGGAGAAACCGGGGCTACTCAGGGGTTGAAGCGGCTGACTTCAACCGCCGTGGAGGAGATGCCAAGTGCCCCTCCACGTGGTATTTACAACACCGGCCGAACGAAGGAGGAGAAGGCGCGGAGCGGGACAAGGAATTCTCTGGTGTATCTGGATAAGATGGCGAAGAGAGATCCTTCAACGTTCTCCGCGAGGGACAGGTACCTTCTGAGATGGCACCGACGAAGCGTCGCTAAGTTCGAAAGAATTTACGGCCCATCAGTACCGTTTTGGGTTGGTCCTCTCCCTGCAAGAAGCAGGTGGATGCAGCTTCCAACCCTGACACTGCTCAGAAGAGTAAAGGGCTGGTGGCTTCATCAACCTGCCGCAAGGTAGGCAACATAGAGGGTGCTGCCCCAATGACCAAGGCGCTCATGTCTTCGGAACGAGCTGCGGAGGGCAAAGGAGCGACACCCAAGGTAGTAGGGAAATCTATGAAGATGTCTGGTGCATCATCGGCTGAAGCTCCTAAGGGTCCAAACAACAAGGAGACCATTAAGAGAGTCAGATCTGGAGATGATCAGCCTTCTTCATCGAACAAGAGAACGAAGAAGTCGACGAGCCTGGATAACCATCTTCAGGTAGCCGTCATCGATCGGAATGATCCAGATGGGAGGATCAGCACCGATCTATGGCAGTTGGTAGAAGGTAGGCTCATCGACGAATTGGCCGTGTTTAGTGGCAAAGAGGAGGATGTATCCTTCAATGGGGCAGACTGGGTTAAGGGAGTGAAGACTGTCAACTGTGGTAACAAGAATTCCTTGGAATTCTTAAGAACCACGATTAGCAAGTGTAGTGACTTTAACCCAGAGGCAAAGCTTGAAGTTATACAAGCCTCCGAACTGCCACTCAGGTCTATAGTGACAGTATGGATTCCACCACCCGTACGCCCGGTGGAAACCATACTGGCAGAAATGGGCAAACAGAACGGTAGGCTCCTTACCAACCAATGGAGGCTTGTGACCTCACTGGCTTGTAAGGAGAACACCGGGAAGGACTTCCGGTTCGCCGTGGATCGGGAGTCCATGAAATTCTTAGATGAGGTTGGGGGGTTGTTAAGTTCGGTCTAGGTTGTGTCAGGTTCCGGTATCCGAAACATGACAGGACCAAAGAAGCTGCTAGTGGTGCAAATAAACCTGCACCATTGTGAAGCAGCTTCAGCCGAACTAGCAACTTTCCTCAACAACACTCGGACGGACGTAGCCCTAATCCAAGAGCCTTGGATAAACAAGAATAAGGTTTGCGGGTTAAAGGTTATGGGATACACTCTTTTTGTCCCGTCCACAGAGGACAAGGTAAGAACGTGTATACTGGCGAGGAATGAATTGAATTTTCTAATATCTCATTCTTTTAGGTGCGGTGACTTGACCGTCGTTAATAGAGAAGCCAAAGGTAAGCGTACTCTTACACTGGCTTCGGTGTATATGCCGTACGAGACAGTAGAGCTGGTGGCGTATGCAAGAAGGAGTGGTGCCATCGTGGTTTTGGGATGTGATGCAAATGCACATCATAACCAATGGGGGAGCGCTGATATTAACAAAAGGGGTGAGTTAATGTTTGATTTTATAACTACTAACAATCTTATTATCTGTAATATGGGTAACACTCCGACGTTCAGAAATAAGGATAGGCAGGCAGTTATAGATCTGACATTAGTGAACCGCGACGAGCAACTTGTTGCGGATTGGAGGGTGGCAACGGACTGTACTTTCTCATACAATAGCCGTATAACCTTTACACTGAATTTTGACCTGTCTAGGGTTAATCCTTTTAGGAACCCGAGGAGGACGAATTGGGACTTCTTTAAAGAAAGGGTCCGCTCTGGGTTGGCTCAATGGGCCCTGTGCGACTTGCTGCCAACTGATGTGGAAGGTGACGTGAACAGATTCACTCATCTGCTAAGAGAGAGCTATGAGCTGTCTTGCCCGGTAACTTTTTCGGGTAGGCGTGAACAGCCCAAATGGTGGACCAGGGAACTTCAGGTTCAAAGGTCGACGGTAAGAAGGCTGTTTAACAGGGCCAAGCTCACGGGAGCATCGAGTGATTGGAACACCCATAAGGTGCATTTCAATAAGTATAAGGCGGATCTTAAAAGGGCAAAGCGGCTCTCATGGAGGCAGTTCTGTGAATCCATTGATAATGTCAACGAGTTGTCTAGATTCCGACGGATTTTATCCAAGGATCCTAGGACCCTGGGGTATGTCCAAAGGAATGACGGCTCATGGACTGAGTCTAGCTCTGAGACCCTAACCTTACTCATGGAGACGTTTTTTCCTGGGTGCACGGAAGACGGAGGTATGAACGATAGTCAAGGGGACGGAATGTCTGTGATATCGAGTCATGAGTCCGCCTGCGTCGAGGAAATAGTCACAAGGGAGAAGCCGGGTCCGGACGGTATTTTTCCGGCTATGCTCTGCAATATCCCGGACGACGCATTATTTCTGCTAGTGAATATATTTAGGAAATGCCTCAGTGGGAGGTATCTGCCTAGGGGGTGGAGAGAGGTCAGGGTAATTTTTATACCCAAGGCTGGTAGGGCAGGCCACTCGAAGCCGGGAGATTTCAGGCCTATTAGTCTGTCTTCATTCTTATTGAAGACACTCGAGAGACTGGTAGACCTCTATCTTAGGAGTAATATTGGTACCCACCTCATTAGCAGCGCTCAACATGCCTACCTTAAGGGTAAATCTGTTGAGAGTGCGCTACATGAGGTGGTGGGTTGCATTGAGCACGGCCTGAGGCATAAGGAATATACTCGCCGCGTTTCTGGACATAGAAGGAGCCTTCAATAACATTAGGATTGAGGCGATCAAGGATTCCTTAGTGGAGCTGGGAGTTCAGGGCTTTCTGGTGGAGTAGATAGTCTGCATGCTTGGCAGCAGGATTATAAACTCGAGCCTGGGGGATTATAGGGTAAGGAGGAAGGTTACCAGGGGGACACCACAGGGGGGTTCTTTTTACCAGAAGGTCTTATGGGGCCAGTGTTAGATGGCGTCGAGTTTACTCTATCTGACTGTGCTAAGTACTTGGGTAACTTCCTCGACTGTAAACTGTCTTGGAGAAGAAACACCCAGGAGAGGATGAAAAGAGGACTCAATGCCTACTACACATGCAGAAACTCCATCGGTAAGAATTGGGGACTGAGACCGGATATGGTAAACTGGATTTACACATCGGTGGTTAGACCTATTCTTACCTATGGATGCACTGTTTGGTGGGATGCGTTGAGAGTGGACAGCTGTAGGAAGATGCTCAACAAGGCCCAGAGGAGTGCATCACTTGGCATCACTGGTGCAAGGAGAAGCACGCCGCAGGCGGCGTTGGACATCCTACTACATCTGTCCCCCATTGAACATTATGTGATATACCGAACCTTAGGTCTATTTTCTACTATTCTTCTTTACTTCTCTTTTCCTCTTTTCTTATACCGAACCTTAGGTCTATTTTCTACTATTCTTCTTTACTTCTCTTTTCCTCTTTTCTCCTCTACTGAAGGGATTCACAATGGACCTCATTGGTCTCCGAGTAGAGGTGCGCCCTTGGGCGCATAACCCTTCTTAACCTAACCTAACCTAACACATCCAAGAAGGGTTTTTCATTACTTAAAAGAATCTGAATATCATCAGCAAAGATAAATGGTTTACAAATACATGTGTTTTCAATAGTTTGCGTTAGGTTGTTTAAATATAATACAAATAAAAGCGGGCCAATAACCGAGCCCTGTGGCACACCAAAATTTACATTCTTAGTTTCAGAAGTAACACCATTAATGTCAACAAATTGAGTACGATCAGACAAATATGAATATATTAGTTTACATGCATGCCTTGAGAATTTAAATTCTGTGTCAAGTTTTTTAATCAATCTTGCCTCTGTCAATACAATCAAACGCTCTAGAAAGATCTAACGATATTAACATATTTACCAGAGTACGGATAGTGCTCGAATTAAACTCGCTCGCGAGCGAGTCCAATTCGAGCGAGTTTTATTTTCAACATTGAAAAGAATTCTTCTTTACTGCTCGCGAGTTTAAAAAATAAAACTCTCGAGCGAGTTTTATTTTTGCGAGTTGAAAAATATTGCTCGCGAAAAGAATTCAAATTTTAAGAGTCAAAAATAAAACTCAACTCGCGAGTCGAGCTAAAAAGAATTGTTCGCGAGTTTTATTTTTGCGTATGAATTTTTTTTAATTAAAAATATATTTTTCCTGTTTATTTGTTTGTATGTGTGGATAAATGTGTGTATGTATGAATATTTCATCGAAACACAGAACAGCATTAGCAAATGGATCAGAAGTAAGGTGGGAAAAGGTATTTATTGATACAGCAAATATTACGTTGTGACAAGTATAACTAACCATGAAGAAGAAATAGCAAAGGAAAGGATTCGTTTAAAAGAATGCAATCATGTTATACGTTTCGAAAATATAAAAAAGGCAGTTCATTAATTTCCCATGAATCGTAAACACTTCTATGTAAGTCACTAATGAACGCATACATTTTATTACACATCATTCAAAATTTAACATTTATACGTATTGCACATATATTTTAAAACACACTTATCTACCTGTTTATGAGCAGCATTCACTTGTGTGCATTTTTTTTAGTATAAACATTACAACCCTTTTACAACCCCTTCCCACACGTCTTGCCAGCCATTTTAACATAAACATTAATATAATAGGTTTTTCAGACCCATTGCACTGACATTTAAACACTCACTAGGGATCAAACAAACATATCAATGATCACATTTTCTATAAATAGTCGTGATTGTTTACTACCTGCTGATGTTTTCTATAAGAATCAACTAATTTGGTTGTCACAAGACAATTATGTGATGGCTTTTGCTACCCTAAAAAACTCTTAATTCATTTATAACATTGGTCTTCAAAAACAAATGTAAGTCTTTAAAAAAAACATATAAAATATAAAGATTTTGAAGCGGTTAATTTAAATCCGTTTGCAGTTTAAAATTTTTTTATGGGCTTGACTAATATTCCGCCCAAAATAAGGGCCGATTTTTATAAAAACACCTACAAATGATTATTAATAATATTTCCTTTAAGTCAAACGAATAACATTTTTTATATTTTCCACTGTTTCGGACATTTTCAGAAATTAGTGGCGATGAACTTTTTTTTTCAAGCAAAATTAGTACTATTTTTTGTTTTCAAAAATTTGTTAACAAATTTAGAACAATTTTTTTTATTATTTATCAGAAAGCCAGATATATTGCGAATAAAATGAGCCATAAACCATGAAAATCGATTGACAAATGTTTATTTTATTCATAATTATTAAAGGCAGCTTTTATGAAAATAATATGTTACCAATCTCAAACACTTTTATTTAAGTCATTTAAGAACGCATACATTTTATTACACATCATTAAACATTTTGCAGGTTTACATATTTTTAAACAAGAAAACATTTATACATACAAACACACATACATTCTTATCAACATGGTTATGCCCAGCATTCATATGTGTGCATATGTTTTTATAACCCCTTCCTACACATCAGAGAACCAAGCCGAGGGTGTTTGATCGGCGGCGGCGGCGCGGGTATAATTGATCGGCGGCGGCGGCGTTTGCGTCAATGATTCGGCGGCGTTTGCGTCAATGATTCGGCGGCGGCTTAAATGTCGGCTTGAAATGTTTTAAATTGTTATTTAAGGAAAACTATTAATCATTTCTATATATATGTATTTATTTTTATGGGATAGTGCAATTTCGATTCTTCCTCAATACTGTTTTAAACTGATGTTATCTGTAGGACCACATACCCATATCCATTTCAAAAAAGTAAAGCTTTCTGCAATATGTACATTATTAATAAAAATGTAAGCTTTAAGGTGAAAAAAATTAAAATATACAATTTCCTTAACCTGAACCAAATGACCAAAATATTGCCAACACTCTGCACTTCCATACAGTGTATTAATGTGAGACACTTCTTTAATTTTTTGTTTTTTATTTAACAACTGCTGGTAATATTTTATTGTTTTTTCTGCCACATTAAAAACTTCACTATCAGAGATTTATTGTAATTTAATTATAATAAATTTGTACATAAATAAATAAATAAATATTCTTGCAGAGATTTTTGCATGTTGTTAAGTACAATGACGCTTTGAAAAATTTCAAGAAAATATAACGGCACTTGAATATTGCACATTGATGCTAAAATATACCATTTTTGACAAAGAAATTAAGGCCCCTATTATGAGTTACATTCGATAAACGATTTTCGCTGGCTATCGAACAGCGACTATCGAATGTTAATTTGGTATTATAAGTTGGCAGCACTGTCGAAAATTTCGTTGTGCATTGAATTTTTCAACGAAAACAAATTTGCTTTCGACGGTGTAAATAATTTAAAAAAATTATTTAAAATGTAAGTTTTTGTTAATTTATTAGTTTTGGTGTGCAAATTCCACATTCTTAATTATTTTTGGTTATTTTATGCAAGTTTAAAGTCGACAGTAGTAAGCAGCAGTTGGAAAAGCTTGTTTCCCTTATGGAACAAAATCCTTTGTAGGCAAAAGGAATTTTTACAAAAGTTCAGGCTACAGGTACACCCCAGTGCCAGTAAGCGTTCATCAGATGAATCATCGTACTGTAAGTCCGTCGTAGTCATGATTCATATTAGTTTTATTTTTTAATTTTTTAAATTTGTTAACAAAAATTTTTTATTTAAAGTGACAGCTGATAGAAAATGTACTACTGTGAATAAACTAAATCACTATAGTACTTTTTTTATCGAATGTGTGCCATAATACCAAATAAAAATTCGTTCGATCAACTAATTCGACAGCTGTCGAAAATCGAATTAAGTTCATAATAGGCACCTAATACATTTAAACGCAAATCTGTAACACTGCAGCCACACGATCTACTTTTTCTTGATAGTCTTTTACATATGTATACAGTTTGTCAAGATTTCCAAAAATTGGAAGCTGTGACGTAGGCTGCACGCAATTTTGAAGCTCATCAAGAGCACAATTTATAAAGACAAACGAACAATTTCCTCATCAAACTTGTAATCAGCTGTTTTCTTGAACGTAATATGATACACTCACTTGAAAGAGAATTTTAAAGGCAAGTTCGCTTCAACTTTTAAAAGTTTTAGTGTATTGGAAAAAAAGTGTGAGCGTATTAAAACTTGATAGACAAAACTTGACCGTGTAACCCTGAAGTAAAATAAACTTAGTTACAAAAATTAAGAAATTTCACGGCGCAGCTGCTGTCATCGGCGGCTTTAATTGAGCCGTCTAAGCCGTGTAAATCGGCGGCGGCGCGGCTTGGAGAAATCAAGCGGCGGCGGCGAGCCGTTCGGCTTGCGCCGATCGGCTTGGTTCTCTGCTACACATTTGCCTGCCCTTCGTTTCTAAAAATTCATATGTATGTATATTTTTACTTCGCACAAGCAAACATTAATTTTTTTAAACGAGTTGCTCGATTTCAACTCGTATGCGCTCGTTTTCTGCTCGCATAAAATTTGTACTTACGAGTTGAAAAATAAAACTCGTAAGCACAAATTTTAAAACGAGTTGTTATCTGCTTACGAGTCGAGCACAAAAATCTTATGACTCGTAAAAAATTTGTGCTCGCGAGTTTAAAAATAAAACTCGCGAGCACAAATTTTAAAATGAGAGAGTTGACTCGAATTGTGCTCGCGAGTAGAATTTTTTCCTACCCTGATATTTACCCGATCTTCATTCAAATTTCTACTAATTTCATCATTCATTTCCCTCAAAAGTAACGACGTATTATAGCCCTTTCTGTAAGCATATTGGCAGGTGTTTATAAGTTTATTTTCTTCCAAATAAGCAAGCATTTTAAGTTTAAACAGTTGTTCTACTATTTTAGATAAAACCGGGAAGATACAAATTGGTCTCAAATTTTCAATGGAGGATACAGAGCCACACTTAGGTATAGGAACTACTCTTGAGATTTTCCAGGAAGAAGGATAAGTAGAAGTTGTAATAATGGTATTTACCACATGCAAAAAATGCCTATAAATTAAAGGAATAAGAACCTTCACGAATTTTAAAGAAATACCATCAACCCCAACCGAATTTGATTTGACTTTAGCAAAAGCGTACACCAGTTCAGCCTCCGACACATTGCTGAATGAAAATCCGAAATTTTCCATAAAATCATTAAAGTTGACCGCAGATGAATTTCTTTGAGCCAAACAACCAGCTTTTTTAAGAGTCTTCCAAACTTCTGTATTATCTTTACCATCAAAGAACTTTAAAGAATTAATTCTCTTATATTTTCTGATTTTACTCTTAACCCTGTTGCGGTACTTACAATAGGTTCGCCAGTTTTCACTGCTGGGGTCTTTAAGATAACCTTTGTATGCCAAATCCCTTAATGAGGTTGAAAGTATAATCTCACTTGACTTTATCCATTAATTATTAATAGATTTATGTTGACGATGGACTATAGGAACGTAGGAATAAGCTTTATTTAATAAGTTGTTTAATGTATCAATTTGAAAATTTACATCATTTGTGTTATACAACAGAAATTACATGAAATTACATGAAATTACATGTGCTAAAAAACACTATTTAGTCCATTGCAGTCCATATTATAAAAATCTCTAGTATAAACAACCTCTTCACTACAATGCTTTTTTTATATGAATTGAAATGAAGATAAAAGCGTGATCAGATATAGAGGGACATTGAAATTGATACGAAAGTTCCACTTTTATATCACCACCTAACTAAAAAAAGTCAATTAGTGATGAAGATTGATGACTCACATCAAAATGAGTGAGTATGTTTTTGTTTGAATTCAAAGAGTTCTAACAAATTTTGCTTAAGTTACATCAAAGAGATTAATGCCCCTATTGCGGTTCTCCACTTTTGTAACAGTTTGGTTGTCTTTGGTAAATTTGCATTGCCATTCTCAACTCGACTGGCAGTTGGCTTTTCAGTTGTGTATCTGTTTTTTTCGTGGTATTGCCGTTTTCAACTTTGTAAAAGTTTGGTCGACAGAAATATTATAAATACACAACTGTTTATTAGTAGTTGAGTTGTTTTCAGTTTCAGTTGACTTTCATTTTTAAAAGCAAAAAGAAAGTAACAATGGAAAAACCGTAAGTAGAAAGATTTGTTATACTGTATATTAGAATTTCACAGCATTTAATACATTCGTTGATCTTTGAAAATTACAACTAAAGCACAATTTGAGAGGCTTGTTAATCTAATGGAAAAAAAACCCAGAGATTGCACGTGGAAAACCAAAATTTGGTATGACCAAAAACCAGTGTAAAGATATATGGGACTTTAACAAATTACTTTAATATAGGAGGAATAGCCACTATGCGAACAGGTGGTTTTTAAATGATCTTTGATTTCATCCAGCAAATAACAAAACGCTTCCTTGTTTAGTCGGAAATAACTTTTAAATCTACAAATTTAAAATTATTATTTAGTTACATTTTTTTATTTTTCGAATTTATTCTATGAGTTAAATTTAAATAATTGTAAATTTTTCTGTACATAAATATACTTCATTGCTATCCAACGGAAAGCTAAGGTAAAATGTAACAAGAAAATACAATATAATAGTCTGGTAGTGTATAAAGTTATTCCTAAAAAAATTTAAGGAATAGAGCTATTTTAAAAAGCTTTATAAAATACATAACTGAAAAACAAACGAAAAATAAAAAAATGTTGAATAAATTAAAGTTGCTTATGAAAAAGAAATAATTCCCAATATCTATTATTTAGTTACGTTACTAATTATAAGTTCTTACTTGGCATTAGGTAGTTCAAGAGGGTTGGAATCATCAGGAATTTTTCTTCTTATACGTAGCACATCTGTACAAGAGTTTTCATTTTCATCATCATAAAATAAATCGACACTAATATCCATTGTAAATACTTTTTATTCAATACACAATTAAAAATACTTTTAGTTTAAAAAATTATTTAATTTTATAAAATTTTCACTTGTCAAACATTATATTTAAAGTTGGTAAATCGATATTTTAAGTTGGCAACTTTATAGCAAACTCAACTAAAAACCGTTGGGTATCACAATACCTAAAATGAGTTTGGTTGTGCATAAGTTGGGTTGACTCTCACACGACCAAACTGAGTTGAGTGGAGAACCGCAATAGGGGCATAAGTTTTTTAGCGATAAAAATTCCAAGACCACCGGCTCTGCCATTTTCATTTGGCCGATCATTTCTATGTAGGGTATATCCTGATATTTCTACAACTTTGTCTGTAACATAAGACTTCAACCACGTCTCTGAGACACAAAAAATGTCTAAGCTACAATTATCAAAAATAGTTCTTAGTTCATTCAACTTGTGAACATTTGATGGGCAAATACTACGACAGTTCATATGACCAATGTTTAAATTGTTTTTAAAATTATGGAGTTTACTTTTAAGTACAGAATTATCGCTAACAATTGGACCAATGCTATTGTCATGTATCATTGATAGCAATAGAGTTTAAAGTATGGTGGGGGAGCCTATATCGTAACATTTTTTCATAAGTTGACAGATCTTATACTACGTTTATACGCACGGCTTATTCGCAAATACTTATGTATATTGCAAGTAGAAAAAATGGCCGCATAAACAGCGGATTAAATTTTTATTTGCGAATAGCTAACTCACGAAAACAATTTCTGATTAACGACACTATTTGCAAATAAGATTTAAATACTACCACACTTTTAATCGTTTTAAGTTTTTATTTCGATGTGGCTCAGCCATTTGACAACAAATTTAAAATTAACTAAAAATTGTGCAAATAAAATATACAAACACACAATAATGTTTTTTTTTTAATTTATGATTTAAAATAAATAAAAAGGTTATATACATACAGTGCTACCAAATGATTAAATTTTTCATCTGGCATCACAAAATTAAGAATTTTCTGTAAGAAAATTGTCATATAAACAGTAATTTAGTTAATCGCAAATAATTTTTATTTGCGAATAGGCTACGTATAAACGTAGTATTAGTTAAAAAATTTAAATATTCCATTTTTTTTTATCAAAGTTGTTTTTGGGAATACAAATATTTATTAAAAGATTTTTTTTTTATTTTTTTCAGTTTAATACATAACAGCTTTTCAACATAAACTAATAATTGTGCTAGAATTCAGAAATAAAAAAAAAATTCAATAAAGTGACCACCTCACTGCTACAACAATACAACAATAGAAAAAATAACAGACATTTTGTTGCTAGAATTACGACGGCGAATGTCAAAATGCTTTTATAAAAAATGTAAATAAATAAAACAAAGACACCAAATGGAAGAACACGAAGAAAAAAATTTATGTCGTTTTTTGTTTTTTTAGAAGTGAGGCCACTTCATAAGTACATTCTGGTTCCATTCATTTTAAAATAACTTTTATACATCGAAATCTAAAGTCTGCCTTTAGGCGTAATAAATATTACTAGAAAGTACCGTACAGTATATATGAGGAGTCGCAGAACAAAACGTGCGATTTTGTATTTTTTTAGAAAATGTTTTTTGATTTATTTTCATTAATGTGGTTAAGTTCTATTGGAAAAATATTATTTGCAAAATTGTTCTCCTCTTCTCATAGAAGACTTTGATCTTAAAAACTGTATGTAGAACAAAACGTGCTTTTTGGGTCTAGGAGCAATATTTTAAGATGCTACAAACATCAGCAAAAACGCATAATTCCCTATCCAATATTGTGGGGGGTGGGAACATTTTTTTTAACACGTAATTTTTACTTTTATTTTAACAAAACGTACTTTTTTCAAATTAAAAGTCCTTTAATTAAAGTCCTTTTTACATTCTTACAAGATCGGTCAAGAACTCTCTGGATAACTATCTTGCCGCGATGTGGTGGCTTAAGTGTCGGCTGTAGTGTCTGTCTTGGAACTTGAATCCGGACAGTTGAGTCGGAACAAGTTTAAAGGCAGACGCTCTAAGGCCAGCATGACCAAGGGTTATCCATTCCTCATCCTATTCCCTTCACCTACATTCCTTCCGCCCCCCCCCCTTGTTATTCCCACTTCCCCCACTTTTAAGGTCAAGGTGGTTGATAGCAGTGCCGAGGACCTGGATGACTAGTTAGTGGTTAAAGAAACTAGTCGCGAACAGCTTCCCTCTGACGCTGATGGCAAAGGTCAGTTGTAATTCTAGCCTAGTCCGTGCAAGCCGTCACTGCGCGAGATGGTCCTTTGTATACGTGCATACTCGTGGGATTGGAAACTGGACGATTTCAAGATAAAACAAAATACGGACATAGTGACAGAAGTTGGTGCAGGGAGTATCACTGACAACTCAACAGGCCCGTTGTCAGATTCAGACTCGGATCTGCTGGGTGCTCACAGGGATATTCTGCTGCAAGAAAGTCAGTTAATGACAGAACTGACAGAGACCAACTGGATGGGCTCGACAATGGACTCACTGACACGCTCTGGGGCCTCGGAAAGACTCGGTGATTTGACCTTGGACTCTGATGATGAGCACGAAATAGCTATGATTTCGGCTCATGGTCAGGACCAGAGGGTTGAACCAGCGACTTTTGTGGCCACATTCGAGACAGAGAGCAAATTGGCGAGTACATCGAAATCCATTGTTCGGCAGGATGTGACAGAACAGGTCACATCGGAGAGCCGATCGAATCTAGGAAAAGCCAAGAGTGGTGGGAGAGTCTCTTTAGCCTTTCTAGAAAAGATAGCTAAGAAAGACTCTTCACTGCACGATGGGCGGGATAGGCATTTGCTGAGGATGCACCGGAAGAACACTGCTGGATTCGAAAGAATCCACGGTTCTTTCGATGTCATCCTAGGGCTTCCCTATCCTGCGGGGTATACAGCAGAGGCTGCTGAGGAATCAAAAGTTGTCAGTAAAGACAAAGGATCCTCACCAGATTCTGCTGGCGTATCCTCTTACAAGGAAGATAGGAGGGAGGGTAAGAGTTCACCACCCAGCCCTCTTAATGGTGACAGATTGGTCACGGTTAAGGGAGCTAGGCCTATGGACGAATTACCCACAGTGGACCAAGAGTCTCTCAGGAAGTTGAAGTCGATGAGTGGGGTTGCGATATTTGGGTTGGGGTCTATCAGTTTTAGGTTTCCCAAAAATGATGGACCCTAAGAGGCTGAATGTGGTGCAGATAAACCTGCATCACTGTGAAGCAGCCTCAACCGAATTAGTAACTCACCTCATCGATAACAACGTGGACGTAGCCTTAATCCAAGAGCCCTGGATCAACAACAACCGGGTAGTTGGATTAAAGGCCACGGGATATACACTGTTCGTACCCCACACGGATGAGAAGGTTCGGACTTGTATAATGGCAAGAAATGAGCTCAAATTTATGTTGTCTCATTCTTTCAGCAATGGAGACCTCACGGTTGTTACAGGTGAAGCTATGGACAAAACGGTCCTAGCACTGGCATCGGTATACTTACCATATGAGGCTACCGATCCACCTGGTGTGAAAGTACGTGAGTTGGTGGAGCACTCGAGCAGAAGTGGCTCGAGACTGGTACTAGGTTGTGACGCTAATGCACACCATACCCAATGGGGAAGTACCGACATCAACAAAAGGGGTGAGTCTATGTTTGATTTTATTATTGCTAGCAATCTTTACATCTGTAATAGGGGGAATACGCCAACATTCAGAACTAGAGATAGGGAGGCAGTAATAGATGTAACATTGACGAACTATAGAGACTTAGTAGATGATTGGAGGGTGGCTTTGGAATTTTCCTTCTCTGACCATGATCGTATATCCTTTAATCTAAACTTCGAAAAGTCAAAAAGGCGTCCTTATAGGAATCCAAGGAGGACGAATTGGGATACCTTCTCGGGATTGGTGAATAGTAACCTTAGAGTTACACACGATTGGGGGTCGACTTCGGCCGGCGTGGAGCACATGGTGGGTACCTTTACGGAGGTGTTAACCAGTAGCTATGAGCGATCTTGTCCGTTAAATTTTCCGGGTAGGCGCTCGCAACCGAGATGGTGGACAGGTGAGTTGAGGACTCAAAGGACCACTGTCAGAAGGTTATTCAATAGAGCGAAGCATACGCGTAGGGATGAGGACTGGAGTAACTTTAGGATAAGTTATAATAGGTACAAGGGAGATATTAGAAGGGCTAAAAGGGACTCGTGGATCAAATTTAGCGAGTCAGTTGAATCTGTGAATGAGATGTCCAGGTTCAGAAGGATTTTATCCAAGGACCCTGTGGTCCCGGGATTTATTCAGAGACCGGACGACTCATGGACAGAATCTAGCTCCGAATCTCTCTGTTTGCTTATGGAGACTCACTTCCCGGGTTGTGTGGATCCGGGAACGGGGGAACAGGTGGGGTGTGGTAACCCCTTTTCTGGATCAGGCTCGGGGGGTGAGATAAGAGAGGCGGTGGGGGATATCATCACCTTGGATAAGGTTACATGGGCGGTTAATACTTTTGGGTCTTACAAATCGGCAGGACCAGATGGTATATTTCCGGCTATGCTACAGAATATCCAGGGATCATCACTCCTATTGCTGGTGGAACTATTTAGGGTATGTCTGCTAAATGGCTACATTCCTAGAGGGTGGAGAGAGGTCAGGGTTATCTTCATACCTAAGGCAGGTAGAACCGGTCACTCTAAACCCAAGGATTTTAGACCTATCAGCCTATCGTCTTTTCTTGTGAAGACATTAGAAAGACTGATTGATCTACATCTGAGGACGAAGATTGACGCCGGCATCATCAGCGGCGCTCAGCATGCCTATCTTAAGGGTAGGTCTGTTGAGAGTGCGCTTCATGATGTGGTGGGTTATATAGAACGGGGATTGCGAGACAAGGAATACACCTTGGCGGCTTTCCTGGATATAGAGGGGGCCTTTAATAATGTGAAAATAGAGGCCATAAGGCAGGCACTGAGTGATTTAGGGGTTTCGTTATTCTTGGTCGAATGGATAACTCTGATGCTTACCAGCAGAGTTATTCACTCGGACTGGGGAAACGAGCGCTTAAGGAAACTCGTGACTAGGGGGACACCACAAGGGGGAGTTCTCTCTCCCTTATTGTGGCTCTTGGTTGTCAATGTCGTTCTGGGACGTTTTGACAGGATAGGTCAGAAGGTCGTCGCCTACGCGGATGATGTAGTTATATTGGTATCGGGCAAGTTTCTGCCGACAATTAGCGATGTCATGCAAGGGGCGCTGGGCGAACTGTCAGCATGGGCGACTGATAAGGGCTTGGGAGTTAATCCGGAGAAGACAGAATTAGTTCTTTTCACTAGGAGGTACAAGGTGAAGAATTTTAGGCTGCCGGTACTAGGGGGAGTAGAGCTTAGGCTATCTGATAGTGCTAAGTATCTAGGAGTTTTTCTGGACAGTAAGCTGTCCTGGAGGAAGAATACTCAGGAGAGACTAAAGAGGGGTCTCAATGCATTCTATGCTTGCAGATCGTCGATAGGTAGGAGTTGGGGACTCCGGCCGTCAGTTGTGGGATGGCTGTACACTTCAGTGGTTAGACCCATTCTTACGTATGGATGCTGTGTTTGGTGGGAGGCATTGAAACTAGCTAGTCGGAGGGACCTTCTGTCTAAGGCTCAGAGGTGTGCTTCGATCGGCATGACAGGTGCCTTGAGAAGTACCCCTCAGGCGGCTCTGGATGTTATTCTTCATCTTCTGCCTATAGAGCAGTATGTGAGGGAAATGGCAGCAAGGAGCATTCTTAGGCTGAGGGAGCTAGGACTGTTAGGAAATTTCACGGAGGGTCACTCGCGGATCTTGAGTGAAATTAGTACTAGTGGTTATCACCTAGGCTCGCCCGGCTCTACGGATTATTTGGTCACTAGGGTCGATTTTGGGCGTCTGCCAGAGGTGATATTGCCTTCTAGGGAGAGCTGGTCAGGGCAGGGCAGATTATATAGGGGATTTGCTATTTTCACTGATGGCTCGAAGATGAAGGGCACGGGTGCGGGGGTCTACATTGAGGATCTGGATATCAGAAAGTCATATAGACTTCCCGACGACTGCAGTGTATTTCAGGCGGAGGTTCTGGGGGTTCTCAGGGCCGTGGAGTTGGTAGGAGCTAACATTGCCAAGGGCTCGGAGGTCACTATATATGTGGACAGCCAGGCGGCTCTTAGGGCCTTGAAGGGCTGTTATGTGAACTCCAGGCTAGTGGACGATTGTAGGAGGGCTCTAGGAGTAATCTTAGGGAATTATGTTGTGAGGCTCTGCTGGGTACCGGGTCACTGCAACATCACCGGCAATGAGATAGCTGATGAGTTGGCAAGACTGGGCTCGGAAATGGAAGATCCTGACAGTTTGCAAGTGGTCAGGCCTCCAATGGGCTTCTATTTTGGGAGAATTAGGGAATGGATTCTGAACAGGACTAATCGGGCTTGGCGGGGCCGAACGGACTGCCGAGTATCGCGCACGCTGTGGCCGATGCTTAGTAGGTCAAATTCGGACGCGCTGCTGGGTAAGAGTAGGGCCTGCGTCAGGACCATGATAGGTATTATCACGGGCCACTGTATGATAGGCAGAATGGCGGTGAGAATGGGGTCTGGCTTATCGGATATATGTAGGCTGTGTGAGGACCCAGAGGAGCTGGAGACTGTTGAGCACTTTCTGTGCAGGCTGAGGTGGCTAGGTAGCAGATTCCTGCACGAATTGGGAGATGTCTCGGGCTGCGGGCTCGAGAATCTGACGGGATTCGTAATGGGAATGACCTGGTTGCGCGGCAGGAGGCTGGGAAACATGTAGGGCAGTTTTTCCTGTTTGGTAGGGTTGTGTTTTGCTTGTTCTGTCCGATTTCTTATCTTCCACTATCTTCCTTCTCTGTGCTTTCACCATTAACTTCTCCTACTCTGTCACACTATATATCTTTCTCTTCTTTCTTTCTTTGTTTCACTAAATAAAGGCATCACAATGGACCATAATGGTCTCTGGGTGAGGGTGTGAAGTTTGCTTCACACCAGCCTTTCTAACCTAACCTAACCTAAAGGGGGATCAAAATTTTACATTTTGGCCAAACAGATGTTTGTTCTCATCCGTGTAAGTTATGAATTAGCAAAAGTTGTCCCAAGAGGTTTAGATAGCTATTTCATCAATGTATTTTTTTAATTGTTAAACGGCAAAGATGTCTGACGAGATAGTGTGGTTACTATCGAAACATGTCAAATCGACCTGTCCGTAACAGTGGGTTCGATCCACCGGTCAGGCAAGAATGAAAAATTATAAACAAATTTTTATTCATTTCATGTTGTAAAATTCCAATCTTCATAAGAATAGTTTAATGAAAATTAAATTTAATGATTTGAGCATGTCTGTCAAAATTGCTGTTTTACATAAAACAAAATTTACGAAAATTGTTTTTGTTATCTATACATTTCTAAAATTAAATTAATGTGAGAGTTTTAACGCGTTTCTGTCTCTTTTAAAACTGTAAATTTTGTATGATAAACAAAAATTCAATGTTGAAATGATCATACATATATCGGTATTGTAAAATATTAACTTCAGATGGCTTATGATTCCGTCAATAGTAAACCGCCGCTGCCGGTCATTCTAAGCCCAAGGATTTTAGACCTATCTTGATTGATCTACATCTGACGCCGGCATCATCAGCGGCGCTCAGCATACCTATCTTAAGGGTAGGTCTGTTGAGAGTGCGCTTCATGATTTGGTATGTTATACAGAACGGGGATTGCGAGACAAGGAATAAACTTGGCTGCATTCCTGGATGGAGGCCATATGGCAGGCACTGAGTGATTTAGGGGTTTCGTTATTCTTGGTCGAATGCATAACTCTGATGCTTAGCAGCAGAGTTATTCACTCGGGCTGAGGAAACGAGCGCTTAAGGAAACTCGTGACAAGGGGGAACCCACAGGGGGAGTTCTCTCTCTCTTATTTTAGCTCTTGGTTGTCAATGTCGTTCTGGGACGTTTTGACAGGATAGGTCAGAAGGTCGTCGCCTACGTGAATGATGTAGTTATATTGGTATCGGTCAAGTTTCTGCCGACAATTAGCGATGTCATGCAAGGGGGCGCTGGGCGAACTGTCAGCTGATAAAGGGTTGGGAGTTAATCCGGAGAAGACAGAATTAGTTCTTTTTACTAGGAGGTACAAGGTGGAGAATTTAAGGCTGCCGGTACTAGGGGGAGTAGAGCAAAGCCTATCTGATAGTGCTAAGTATCTAGGAGTTTTTCTGGAGGAGAAATACTCAGGAGAGACTAAAGAGGGGTCTGAATGCCTACTATGCTTGCAGATCGTCGATAGGTAGGAGCTGGGGACTCCGGCCGTCAGTTGTGGGATGGCTGTACACTTCGGTGGTTAGACCCATTCTTACGTATGGATGCTGTGCTTGGTGGGAGGCATTGAAACTGGATAGTCGGAGGGAAATTCTGTCTAAGGCTCAGAGGAGTGCTTCGATCAGCATGACAGGTGCCTTGCGAAGTACCCCTCAGGCGGCTCTGAATGTTATGCTTCATCTTCTGCCTATAGAGCAGTATGTGGTAGGACTGTTGGGAAATTTCAGGCGGAGGTTCTGGGGTTTCTCAGGGCCGTGGAATTGGTGGGGGCTAACATTGCCAAGGGCTCGGAGGTCACTATATACGTGGACAGCCAGGCGGATCTTAGGGCCTTGATGGGCTGTTATGTGAACTCCAGGAATCTTAGGGAATTATGTTGTGAGGCTCTGCTGGGTACCGTTACCAGTATCTGTATTTAATCGACAGAAAAGTGAAAATTGTTAATTGCAGTTGCTAAAAACTTTTAACTTTTATTTTTTGATCTTTTAAAATTGTAATAAGCTACAAAATCTTTTGCATAGTAAAGTTTGATTGTTTTTTTTTTACTTTCTAACATATTAGTTCTTTTCACTAGGAGGTACAAGGTGAAGAATTTTAGGCTGCCGGCACTAGGGGGAGTAGAGCTTAGGCTATCTGATAGTGCTAAGTATCTAGGAGTTTTTCTGGACAGTAAGTTGTCCTGGAGGAGGAATACTCAGGAGAGACTAAAGAGGGGTGTCAATGCTTTATATGCTTACAGATCGTCGATAGGTAGGGGTTGGGGACTCCGGCCGTCACTTGTGGGATGGCTGTACACTTCGGTGGTTAGACCCATTCTTACGTATGGATGCTGTTTTTGGTGGGAGGCATTGAAACTAGCTAGTCGGAGGGACCTTCTGTCTAAGGCTCAGAGGTGTGCTTCGATCGGCATGACAGGTGCCTTGAGAAGTACCCCTCAGGCAGCTCTGGATGTTATTCTTCATCTTCTGCCTATAGAGCAGTATGTGAGGGAAATAGCAGCAAGGAGCATTCTTAGGCTGAGGGAGCTAGGACTGTTAGGAAATTTCACGGAGGGTCACTCGCGGATCTTGAGTGAAATTAGTACTAGAGGTTATCACCTAGGCTCGCTCGGCTCTACGGATTATTTGGTCACTAGGGTCGATTTTGGGCGTTTGCCAGTGGTGATATTGCCTTCTAGGGAGAGCTGGTCAGGGCAGGGCAGATTGTATAGGGGATTTGCTATTTTCACTGATGGCTCGAAGATGAAGGGCACGGGTGCGGGGGTCTACATTGAGGATCTGGACATCAGAAAGTCATATAGACTTCCCGACGACTGCAGTGTATTTCAGGCGGAGGTTCTGGGGGTTCTCAGGGCCGTGGAATTGGTAGGAGCTAACATTGCCAAGGGCTCGGAGGTCACTATATATGTGGACAGCCAGGCGGCTCTTAGGGCCTTGATGGGCTGTTATGTGAACTCCAGGCTAGTGGACGATTGCAGGAGGGCTCTAGGAGGAATCTTAGGGAATTATGTTGTGAGGCTCTGCTGGGTACCGGGTCACTGCAACATCACCGGCAATGAGATAGCTGATGAGTCGTCAGGACTGGGCTCGGAAATGGAAGATCCTGACAGTTTGCAAGTGGTCAGGCCTCCAATGGGCTTCTACTTTGGGAGAATTAGGGAATGGATTCTGAACAGGACTAATCGGGATTGGCGGGGCCGAACGGACTGCCGAGTATCGCGCACGCTGTGGCCGATGCTTAGTAGGTCAAATTCGGACGCGCTACTGGGTAAGAGTAGGGCCTGCGTCAGGACCATGATAGGTATTATCACGGGCCACTGTATGATATGCAGAATGGCGGTGAGAATGGGGTCTGGCTGATCGGATATATGTAGGCTGTGTGAGGACCCAGAGGAGTTGGAGACAGTTGAGCACTTTCTGTGCCACTGTCCCAAGCTACAGAACAGTAGGCTGAGGTGGCTAGGTAGCAGATTTCTGCACGAATTGGGAGATGTCTCGGGCTGCGGGCTCGAGAATCTGACGGGATTCGTAATGGGAATGACCTGGCTGCGCGGCTGGAGGCTGGGAAACATGTAGGGCAGTTTTTCCTGTTTGGTAGGGTTGTGTTTTGCTTGTTCTGTCCGATTAATTATCTTCCACTATCTTCCTTCCCTGTGCTTTCACCATTTACTTCTCCTACTCTGTCACACTAGATATCTTTCTCTTCTTTCTTCCTTTGTTTCACTAAATAAAGGCATCATAATGGACCATATTGGTCTCTGGGTGAGGGTGTGAAGTTTGCTTCACACCAGCCTTTCTAACCTAACCTAACATATTTGAAAAAAAGTTTCAAGGGTTTTTATTTTTTTTAGTCGTGGTTGATATTCTCATGGAAATGCCCATATACATATTAACAAACATGAAAAATCATATTAAGACGGCATATCTACGACGTCTTTTCATAGATGTCTAACAAACACGTTTGTTTTGTTTGTAAGGCGGCATTTATTCGATGTTTTTTCAGTCATGTCTGTTTTTTTCATCCTCTTTCGAACATGCTAAAAAAAACCTTTTGTATTTACACGACGTCTTTCCAAATATGTCGAATTGTCTAATATACATATACATACATACAATTAATAAACATGAAAACTAAACGTGTCTGCTTAAAACCCCCTCTTTCTTTTCTAACCAGATCGCCCACAAAAAAAAACGTGTTGGTTAGTCGGTTCTGAAAAGTAATCGTATAAATGCCCCCTTACGTTATATCTTTTGAGACGTATTTTTTATTGAATGAAAATAAAACATAATAGCACAATTTTAAATTACAGTAAAAGAAAATTAGAAGAAACACGAAAATCAGATATCATGTCTATTTTTCTACCCCCTCTTCTCTACCGAATTCCTCAACAAATTAAAAAAAAAAACATTTCTTAAGCTAGATTCACCCATTGTTTCCGAACAATTTTTCTATTTTAATTTTAATTTTTGTACGGACCAAAGCGAATTAATTTTTCAGGTGGCGTTGAAACCACAGTGTGCTACTTTTTTCTTAGAGGGAGTTTACACGGTGTCTTTTCAAACATGTCTAACAAACACATTTGTTTTGTTTGTTGGCGATCGGCTTAGAGAAGAAAGAGGGGTTGTCAAACAAGCACGAAACGAGTTTTCTTGTTTGTTTTTATGAATTTTCATGTTTTTTAATGTGTATGTAAATGTTTATTAGACAATTAGACTTGAAAACTGACATGTTTGGAAAGACATCGTAAAAAGATAATAAGTTTTTGGAAGCATGTTCAAAAGAGAAGGAATAAAACAGACATGTCTGAATAGACACCGTGTAAATGCCCCCTTACTTAGAGAGAAATGTCAAAAGTTGCTAGTGTTTTTGACATATCGATCAACGAAAGCTACAAAAAAATGCATTGTTGTGTTTTTTGTTGTTACTTGTAGTATCGACACAATCTTTTACATGAATTAATTCTTTTTAATTTTTCTTTTATTGGCTCTTAAAAATTTGGCAGAAATTCAGTTTACGGGGCAGTTGTGCTCCGTAAACTGCATTTTTCACGAGAATTTCATGAGAAGTTATTAAAATTTTACCCAATCTACTTAAAGAATACGTTTGGGCTGTTTTGTGCTTTCATTTATGCAACTTTCAGCGGGATCCTAATTTTACCAAATTAATTTTTCACATATTTAAAATTTCACTTTATTTTACAGTTTTATACATTCATATTATTTCACACGAACGCACCACCGATCACATTACAATTTTAATACAAACTGTCAAAATTTACGCATTTTGCTTTTGTACTAGGTATTTATCATGATGAAATAAACAGGTGGCATTACTACGCCAGGTGACGATTTTTTGCTTGTATTGTTTGTCTAGACTTATGTCAAAGTTTTGCTTATGTTTGCAAAAAGTCCACGTTTTTTGCTGTGATTATTGTATTGTATTAAAGTTTTTGATTATTTAAATTAAAATTAAATAAGATAGTAACCATAGTGAAATAAAAATTGGCTAAAAATTAATTTATTACATTGCGTTCGGTGGCAAAATTTGATTTTAGTTTAATATAATTTTTGACGTATACGGAGACTTATTTTTCATTTTTGTTGTAATGTTGTATTTGTTGCCGTAGCGCTGCCACCTACTTGCGAAGTCAATATTATATGGGCAATGTACAAATGTGCTGTTTTTTGTAATTGTATAACAGTTACAATTATCTGAAAAAACTCTTTAATGTGACAAAAATGTATAATTTTAGGCCATAATTCGCCTCTAACGTATTTTGTTGTTGTTAAATTCCGCAAAATATACTCTTTGACTACCAAATGTGACGAAGTAGTTCACATATCGTAGACAACCTAAAAACAACCAATTGCTTGGAGGTGAACTTTCCTTTGAAGTTCTCTTACAAGTTGAGTGTTTCAATTGACGTTCAAGAAAACAAGAAATTTAGTGAGCAAATTTTTCCTTTGTCGCAATTTACACTATGGACATTTCTTGCCGGACAGACGAAGTTTGTAGGCGAGAGGAAAAGAGTAAGCATACATCGTCGCCCCCTTGCCAACAAACTTCGTCTGTCCAGCAAGAAATGTCCATAGTGTAAATTGCGACTTTGTCTTTATAAATTTTCTTGATGACATCTTGAAAGTAAATTGGTTAAAAGTTGCGTGCAGCCTACGTCAGTTTTAACTTTTTTAAAATTTTGACCAACAGTACATGTAAAGCACTATCAAGAAAAACTTGAACGACTAACTGTATTGTAAACAAACCATAAGTAGCTGACGTGAAAAAATACGGTAGCCCTGCTTATAGCACAAAAAGAAAAGAAACGTCAAAAATTGCTGCCTGCAATCTTAAAATATCGAATTTTTAGGAAGAACAAAGTAAAAGCAAAAAATATTACAAATGCAAATTTTGTGTCATGTTTTCAACTAAAGTAACTCCTTTAATACGTAATGGAGCATTACGTTCTCCATTTGTATTTATCAAAGTAAATTTAAAACGAGAAACAAATCTGTTTGCTCCAACAGCATTTAAACAGCAGGCGGTATTGCTATCAACCACAAATAGTTGTTACGCAAAAACCAAGGATAGAAAAAAGGAAAAGGGCGGCAAAAAAAACTCCAAAGTGGAAATCAATGAATCCCAATTAAGAGAAATCATTAATTACGATGCATTAAACACACAAATGCAAAAGGCAGTTCAACAAATGAAAGATGACTTTATAAAGCATTTATCACTACGTTCTACAACTGGTGCTATCGATACACTGCGTGTAATGGTCGATGGTAAGGAACATGAATTGCAGGAATTGGCTCAAATATCGCGTAAAAATCCTAAAACAATTGTTGTAAATATGATAGCATTTCCCCAAACAATACCAGATGTTTTAAAGGCAATCGAAAAGAGTGGTATGAATTTAAATCCCCAACAAGATGGCACAACACTTTTTATACCCATACCTAAAGTCACCAAGGAACATCGTGAAAATTTATCAAAAAATGCTAAGTCATTATTTATTAAATATAGGGATACTATTAAAGATATACAAAACGCCAACATTAAAAAGTTAAAGAAACAAACGGAAATCTCAAAGGATGCTATGTTTGCTGTTCAAAACCAAATAACTGCCATAGCTGATACGTATATAGCCGAAGCGGATAAATTAATGCAAACTAAACAAAAAGAACTATTAGGCGACTCTTGAAATTAATAAAAAGAAGACTGACCGAATGTTAATAAAGTGTTGAATTATTATATTGTTTGCTAATTACTAGAAAATATATATTGCAAAAAAGTAGAAAAACTACTAAATTTTCAATATAAACGGGCGAGTTCCAAAAAATCAAAACACATTGCAGTGATGCAATTTTTAAACTGTTTCGATACAAAGGCTGACTTCATAAACGCAGTATTGCAATGCAACACTAAAAACAATAGATTCATAAACCCCAAAACTTTTCTGTATACAATGCCTTGAGGACATGAGGTAATGGTATTTACTGAAAATTGGTTGCGAAATTTGTGCATTATTTTTATTTGTGAAGCCTTGGCAACGCATTTGTTTTTAGTGATACTTTGCAGTACTGCGTTTATGAAATCAGCCAACGTAACGTGTTGCTATGTTTACTCTGTAAAAAAAAGTCAACGAAGCATAAACAAAATTATTGATGCACAGTTTGCCTTTGCGTATCAATAACTCCTATTATACATTTTGGGACGTGTGATATTGTTAATGTTTAAAGGGTTTTACCTATTAAAATTTTTAAAACGCCTTTTTAAAGTTAACAATATTTTAGCGTTAAAATTTGTTGTTTCTTTAGTTTATCTGCGTAGGCAAGAGTAACAGATATATGGTAGAAATATGTATGATGTTTTGTAGGAAAGTAAAATTTTTTAATTTTCTTGTTTTTGTTATTTTTGTGAAGATTTTGTACAAAGTAATGATAAAAATCATAGAAAACTGAAATTACAATTTTCGTTTTTTTATTTTGTTTCTAATTTGAAATATTTAACAACATTTAGAGATTGTTCTTGTTTCGAATTTGTAATGATTCATAATTAATGGGCAGAAAATCATTAAAGGAATTTATTGGCATGAAAATAAAAAAAGGCAGTAAGTGAATTTTAATTTTTTGGTACAAACTACGGTTAGAACAATTTAATAGCGCAAGTTAACGAGACAAAATTGTTAGGCAAATTTACCAAGTTTGTGTAATTTAATTTTCATAAAATGTTTACCATTTAAGTAGTTTGCTCAGATTGCGGGACTTTTAAGCGATTTCATTAAGAGCCATACTATCTTTCTGATTTTTCAATATGCAGTAAATGCATTCCTTATTCATCTTGCGTTAAGAAATTTTTTATATAAAAAATGTTTTTATTTTGGTATAAATTAAATAACCTGTTAGTTTAATCGATACAAAATTTAAAAATAATTAATTAAAAAAAAGTTTAACAAAAACTTACCTCCTGCGATTCACAATCATCATATAACAGTTTTCGTGAATTCTCTGTATCAGTCTTAAGTTTTATGCGAAAGGATAGATTTTTAACACGACTTTTTAAAGTGATATATTGTTCTTGTGTTCTTATGATCGATGAGTAAATCTGATCAATTCGGACATACCATGGTTTAAGTTCTGTTTCATCGAATGTAGTAGCTTTACTAGCCTTTGCCTCTAAAGCTAAATTTGTCTGTTTAAGTCGATCATTTTCTTCCATAAGCTCATTGACTTTCTTAACATAGAATTCCTTAGGCATATTGGACTTTAAGGCATTCTGGCGCAAAGTTGTACGTATCTTTTTCGCGCGACTTGCATACTGTAAAAATATATAAAAATGTTTATAAATATTCAAATTTCAGAATATTGAAAGTCCCCATCGGCATGAAGTTAACAAAAATACATTCCGCCATATTAAGAAAGTCGTCGTCGTGGTCGAAGTCGTTTGAAAATTTTATCTATATAAATTAAAATTTCCTTTAATGACAATAGACAGTTTGTACCATTTTTGTCGTTTGCGACAATCATAATAATTTAAAAAAACGACTGGTATTCTACTACGACAACGACACTCATAAGGCGAATAACAGTAAGTTTTGATTTATTATTGTTAGTTCATACTTAGGCCTGGTTTTTGAGATGTGAATTAAGTTTAAACTTAGTTTAACGTAGTCTGAAACTCGAATTTTTCCGCCAAAATGTGATTTTTTTATAATTCCATTAAAGACCAACATTTAAGGCAAGCGTAAGCTTTTCCATCAACATTTTGAATACCAGTCTGGTAATGTCGGCACAAATCTGTTTTTAGATTAACAAAACTTAGTTTAACTGAGATCTCAAAAAGCCAGCCTTAATATATGAAGATTCAATAAATAAATATATGTAAATGAAAACATATTTGAAAATATTTAAACCTACCTTTAATGTATTGTAAGTATCTTCATAAGTTAATGAACTCATAGATACATTTGCCACCATTAACGTTTGACAATTTCCTCCCAATGAATCTTTTAAAATTCTTGTTAAATTTGAATCGCGATAGGGTATATGTTTTGAGCCGTCTGCAAGCCTGTTAATGCAGTTTCCAAGTGCCAGCAGACTTTTGTTAATACTTGCTCCTTCCTTAAACCTAACACCTATACCTTTTGTACTCGCAGCTCGTTCGCTGCCAGCTAAATCAATCATGGATAATTTAACCATACGTTTTGTACCTGTCTTACGGTCTGTCATACGTATATGAACTTGAAACACAGCATGTGATCTTGAGCTCTCAGCATTGGCATCAGTAGGGTGTTGTGTTCGGTGTGAGTTTCCAAGTGCCAATAATTCTAATAGTTCTTCTGCACTATAAATTGGTTTTAGCACTAAACCACTTACTACAACACCATTTGAGTCTTCTCGCAATTTTAAAGGGCCACTTTTTGTTAAAAGATTCATTACTTGTTCATTGTAAACTTCCAAGTAGCTAACTCCAACGTCAAATTTCCGTATATCGCTTTGTGCTTCAATTTTCTCAAAAAGATCTCGCATGGTAAGAAATGTCAAACCAGGACATGTTTCGCTACCCAACATAGTAAACGTTTTACCTGCTCCCGTAGCGCCATAAACAAATACAGAACAATTGTAGCTAAAATAATAAAGAGGTACATTTTTTTTGTAAACAAAGCACCTATAAAGCAACCCTCCCCTACTGATTTTATAATGCGACATATCCTAGGTAACTTTGTTGGCTTACTTACCCATTCAACACCGAATCAACCAGCGGTGCTGTACATTCTTCAAATATTTGCATATTTGTTGTGTCTGTATCAAAAACACAATCATATTCCATAGACAATTTTTTATTTACTCGTTTTGTGATATCACGATAATTTAACTTCGATCCTTGAAAGAAGAATTCATCGTCTTCTTCGTCCGGATCAAACAAAAGCGTCGTTCTATCCAAAACTTTGACAATAGTCCTTTGATTTTGTTCTAACTCCCGCCGGTTATACGGCCTCACGCGCACAACTACTTTAATATTCTTTTGCTCCGTAGGCATTTTAAACTTTATTGTTATTTTCGGTTTAAAATTATTTCTTTTGCACAAAAACAAATTTCTTCTTCATAGATTAGTGCTGTTGTTTGTTGTTGGATTAGGCGTTTGAAAAAATTCAAATTTTGCTTTTAGTAGTTTTTTGTTGTTGTCATATGTTGGTAGCACTGTATTTCGACGTAAATTCTGCAGTGTTGTCTCTTCCTGAGAGAAGTGTTAAATATAAAGGTACCTACAGACTAGGTAACATTTGTCGAAACATTGGCATGTTTCACTGAATGTTGCTACGTGTGTAGTAATGATTCTGGTTGAAATTCGTGTTACCTTTTTGGTTTCTCAAATATCAAAATTTTTATATATGTTCTGTTTCCAAACATACTTGCTTTTTAAACCAGGGATGTCAGCGTCATACACAATTGTGTCAGCAAAACTCACATGTACGCTTACGCTCTTTTATTTTGCGAGCGTAAAATATAATTGTTTACTGCAAAACACTCTCATTCAGCGGGAAATATCGCACGGCCTGTTTTGAGGCCTCTAAACAGAAATAATATATTTATTATCTTTGTTTCTGTTTTGTCTTATTTCTGTTTTTAACATTGTACAATGATTTAAAAAAAAAACAAATTGCTTGTAGTTTTTGTACGAGGTGTAGTGTACTTGTTGTAGTATCAATAATAACTGTGATGAATTCGCCTTGATGTTGTGTTCATGGAGCTTCTGTAAACTTCAAATTTAAATTTTATTAATTAGTCTTGTAGACAGCGATAACGAGCATACAAGCGGATGAGTTTATTAAAAATTTAATCATCCAGTAGCTCGTTTCTATATTTCTCGCATCGCAAATTTTCTCATATTAAGTGTGAAACAAAAAATTCCATCGTTTCTCGATTTGTGAGAAAAAAGGGTTTCTGTATTTAAATGCGAGAACAGACAACAGAGATTCTGTTTTAACTGGAATACTTCCAGTAATTAACAGTACGTTTACATTTGACAGTACTGGCAAGACAGTAAGCAAATACATATTAGTTGCCAAAAACACTACTTGCTGTCTTCGTGACGTAGGCGTCCAGACAGTAGTTAAGACAGTTCACTTTTAGGAAAATGTCTAACGTGAATGTCGCAGTGCAAGTTCTAGCTAAACGTGTTTTATATGAACTTTACAAATTAAAAATAGCATTTAACAACTATTTTTTGTGAACATAGATAACACTTAAGTAAAACATAGAAAACCAAAGCATAATTTATTAATTTTCTTTTAATTGTTGATTTTTTTTTTACTTTTGCAACCAAAACTTCAAATTACTGTCAGCAAATGTCAAATCACTGTCCATTTTACTGTCTGCAAAATTTGCTAGACAGTAGACAAGACAGTTGGAAAAGTGTACATATATTAGTGAAAAAGTTTGCATGTATTGCAACTGTCTTGCCAGTACTGGCAAATGTAAACACCGTGTAAGTGTCAAATGCAAGCGAAACGTCAACGAAAGAAATATATATAATAAAAATAAGGCTGCCAGATTTAAAGATTTAATGACATTTTGACGATTTTTTTTGTTCCAAAATTGGCAAAGTGACAATTTGCTGATTTTTTTCTAGTGACGATTCAGTCTTTGAAATAAAACAATTTTAAATAGTTTTATATGTTTGTGTATTAGGCACCACAGAAAACCGATATCTTTAAAAACAAGGCAGATTAAAAAATGTATCAGCAAAAGCAAAATTTCGAACGGAAACTGTTTAATTTTTATTTGCTTGGATTATTTAATACATTTGTTTGTGTGATCAAAAGATTAAACTATTACCCCATTTTTCAGTCAATGCACTTTAGGAAATTTTTGCCTTTTACTTTGTCCAAATGTGTTTATTTTATTTCAAAATGATATTCTGTCACTCCTTTGTGGCAGGGTCGGTAAATAACAATCTGAAATTTTAAACTCTTATCGGATTAAGGAAAATAAAATAAATAATATTATTAAAATAGACCTCAAGCTTATGTATGTATAAAATATGTATTTTACCCATGAACTTAATGTTTTTTTTTTTTTTTTTTTTTTTTATTATATGTTTATATGATACAAATTTGTGATTATATGATAGGGAAAATATTATTGAGTTCTGGAAAAATTTAGACGGGGCACTATATCCTGTATTAAAAAAAAATTCCTTCAAATGTTTGTCGCTTTTTTTCCTCAATATATCTTTGCGAACAAATATTTTCCGATTTGAAATACATTTGCTCAAAACAACGCAATAAATTAACGTCCCCAAACCTAAAAAATGTTTTGTTGTTTTGAAACTGCAATATAAATTTAGAAGATATTATTGGTAAATAAAAGTATATTTTTATAGGCTAGTAAAATCTTCTCTTTTTATAATGGTGGTTTATAATTATAGAATATTTTTAAACTTAATGGGGTTATTATTTGCATTAGTATGTGCAAATTAATTTTCATTGTTGGCATTCGCAAAGATATGTTGAGCACCAAATTAAAAATTTTAGAAAGAATTGTATAAGGTTGTAAAAAGACTTCAAATATTGTCAAATGCTCAATTTTTCAAAAAAATAAGCAAAGTTTCTGCGGAATGCAGGTTCCAAATTAAATTTATTTAAATAATAACTGATTGTGTCTGTCCATAACTCAACATTTTTCGATAATTGTATTATTATTAATTGCTCTAAAGTCTTCATAGCAAAATATGTATGTTAATTAGGCCTCGTAATAGGCCTCGCAACCGCAGATTCCTCCCGCTGGGAATGTAAGAGACAAGAGTATTCGCACCAACACAATCATAATTGACACCACTGTTTTAAACCCTGACTTTTTACCTTCGATGACATGTTCTCTTACCCTCTCAACAAAATCAGTTATCAGATTTTATTAGCCGGCAAATTTGTAGATGTTATTCATATAACATTTTAAATGAATAATGAAAAGACAATAAAGCAAAACGAAGAAAATGCATATGTAACAATGAATGTTAGCAATGCAGAAATAAATAGAAAACTTGGTGATAGTGATACACTAACAAATCTGCTACCTGCAAGCGTTGCCGCACCGGCAGAAATAATTTTAATAGGTGATTATACGGTTAACCCAAAAACAGCAATGGAAAATTCAGTAACACAAGTAAAAAATACTCAAAATCCTCAAGTACAAGCTGGTATTGATAGGTATATAACAGTGCTTAAACGGGGTCACAGTCCTACATCTTCAGCAGTTGCTTCGAACCAAAGGTATTAAAAGATGGTGTTTTTGATAGAATATATTCCCAAAATCGTTTTTCAATTCTGGATGAAGAATTTTCTGAAGCATCAAATGTCATAAAATCGCATAAGCCACCGCTCAATGCAGGTAAAAAATCATGTAAACACTAATGACATTCAGGTACCGCAACCTAGTAATAACAGAACCTCCTAATGCAAGGTGCTTCGCCAAATAATGATGGAACACCAGTTATTAATTCAAGCCACCTAGAAAAAAAACCATTGAAACATTAGAGAAAACCGTAAATAATTTCACGAGCACAATGGGTAATATGATGAAGGAATTGCTTATAATGTAATCGATGTTATTGCAAGCTGTACTTAACAAGCCATGAACTGTTTAAAAATTTGTTTTTGGAACGCAAACGGCATCCGCCAACATAAAAATGAACTAGAATACTTTCTTAAAAACTCATCTGACCTCAAGAAATACGCTTAAAATCAATGGTTATATATTATATGATACCAATGACCCTCGAGATAGAGCTTGTAGAGGTTCTGCCATTTTGATCAAAGCCCGAATCAAACATTACTTAATGTGTGATCATTGTGAAGATTATCTGCAAGCAACGCACATTTGTGTTGAAGAGCTTAATCGAATTATAGTAATTTCATCTTTATACTCTCCACCTAGGTTAGGTTAGGTTCCATGGGCAGCCATCGAGAGACAGCTCACTTGGGTCCTTTAGCGGTCCCTTTGTGATACCCAGCGCCAATGCCCATCCCGAAGAGCAGTTATTCAGATGGCGTCACTGCAAGGTTGAGCCAATTCGTCTTCCTAATGAAGAGAAGAAGCAATCTTAGTTCTATTTTTGATAGATCCTCTAAACAGGAAAACACCGGTTCTCCCAGGTATTTTTCCCTAATGCCCCGTAGCCCAGGGCATTGACAGAGAAAGTGAAGCACAGTTTCCTCTTCCTCCTCATCATGACAACTTCTACAGTAGTCATTGAATACCAGACCCATTCTTCTAGCATGAGTCCCAACAGGCCAGTGTCCAGTTATGACCGACACGATGGTCCTGATTTGGTTCCTATTAAACCTAAGTAGAGATTTGGTTCTCCGTTCATCATATCCAGGCCAAAGTGCCCTGGATGTGGAGCAGGTGGACTCACGGGTCCATCCCTCTTGCGCAATTCTATAGTTCTCGCGCCGCATGAGTAACTTACAGTGAGCCATTGGAAGGCCAATGAATTGATCAATGAATGTTTCATCCATACGACCACCTTCCTTAGCCAGCTCATCTGCTACCTGGTTTCCCGGGCAATTTGAGTGCCCTGGTATCCAAATAAGCATTAACTGCGAATGTTCAGCAATCTCATTCAAAGACATCCGACATTCCACAGTCAACCTAGATGTCGTATAGACACCCGCAAGAGAGGCAATGGCAGCCTTGCTGTCAGTAAATATACGTATATCTCCCGATACGCGATAATACTTTAGCCAGTTGGCTGCCCGCTTTATAGCCGAGATTTCCGCCTGCAGGACACTACATCCATCCGGCAGACGAAAGGAAACTTTAACGCCCAGTTCCTCTATGTAGAAACCTCCGCCAACTCTTTCCCCCTTCCTTGAACCATCAGTGTATACCCCCAGGGCTGGTTCATGGAAGGTGCTCATAACCGACAGCGCACTTTCGTGCTCTATATGTGTCGCGTACCTCGCACCAAAGAAAGGCTCCGGAGTGCAGTAGTCCACTCCTTCAGGGACAATCGAGTGTCCCATTATACTGGAGTGTCCATAGTCACGGTTCGACCAGCTGTGTGCCGCGTCCAACCGTATCGCCGAACAAAGAGCCATATGTCTGGCCGTGATATCCACCGGCAGCCAGTTTAGCATAGTAAACAGCGCCTTGGTGGGAGTGGAGCGCATTGATCCTGTGATCATCAATGCGACCAGTCTGTGAACCTTCTCAAGCATCGCACGGTACCTGCCCTTATCCAGCGCAGTCCACCATACGACAACACCGTAATAAAGAGTCGGCTTTACTACAGCCTCAAAGATCCAATTGACACACCTCGGGCCCATGCCCCAGTTCTTGCCGATTGCACCTCTGCACGCATATATAGCAACAATTGCCTTTTCCATCCTCGTCTGGATGTTCAGCCCCCACGACAGTTTACTGTCCAGGATTACGCCCAGATATTTGGCGCTGTTAGAGAACTTAAGTTCAGTCCCGTTTAGCCTCGGAAGTCTCATGACCTCAGTCCTATACTTCCTCGTGAACAGTACCAGTTCCGTCTTAGACGGATTAACACCCAAGCCGCATGATACACTCCAGGTGCTAAGTACCCTTAATGCAGCCTCCATACACTGAGACATTATGTTCAAATGTTTCCCCGTGATGGCCACTGCAACATCGTCTGCGTACGCCACAGTTTTAATCCTCATGTCGTCCATTTTCGTCAACATGGTGTTCATAGTCAGGTTCCACAATAGTGGGGATAGTACTCCTCCCTGGGGAGTACCCCTGTTAACCAGTCTCTGAACGTTGGTCGTACCTATCGTGGAACAGATGACCCTATTCCTGAGTAGATTATCCACAAATCTACATATACCGTCATCAACCCCCAGACTCCTCATAGATGCAACGATAGAATCCGGGTTGACATTATTAAAGGCCCCTTCAATGTCGAGAAAGGCCACCAGAGCACACTCCTTGAATTCGAGTGATCTCTCAATAGTTCCAACTAGTGAGTGAAGAGCCGTCTCAACAGACCTACCCTTTGTGTAGGCATGCTGAGAGGTCGAGAGTAAACACTTTGGGATGGTCATCCTTAAGTGAATGTCGATAACTCTTTCAAGAGTCTTAAGAAGAAAGGATGCAAGACTAATCGGTCTGTAATCCTTCGCCTCAGTGTGAGAAGTCTTCCCTCCCTTGGGGATGAAGACAACTCTACACAAGGTCCAGCTCACAGGTACATACGAAAATCTAACGCATCCCCTGTATATAGCCATCAGCCAGGGTATTATCACAGTCGAATTCTTCTGCAGGTCCGCCGGAATTATACCATCCATACCCGGAGATTTGTACGGGTCAAAGCTGTCGACAGCCCATTTAATCCTGTCGTAGTCCATTGGGACGGACAGAGGACCGGGCATCGACTCACAAACCTGATCCCGCAAGCTCCCTTGGGAGTTTCCAGGAAAGTGAGTGTCAATTAACACCCCGAGTGTTTCCTGACTAGTAGTAGTCCAGCAACCGTCCGATTTACGGATATAGGTCGGGACAACAGGGCTCGAGGCCATTATCTTACGTAAGCGGTTTGTCTCAGAGGATCCTTCCACGCCGCTACAGAAGTTCCTCCAAGCACTCCTTTTCGCCGATCTAACCAAGTTCCTGAATCTATTCATTGAAGACTTGTACTCCGCCCAATTACCATGGCGCTTAGCCATATTGAACAACCTACGACAGTCTCTTCTAGCCTGCGCTATATCAGGATCCCACCACGGTGGACGATCCCTGCCCCTAAACGTCCTTGGCTTGCACGCCAAGGAAGTCGCTAACTGCAGTGAGTCTGTAAGCAGACCCACTGCCGCATCGATCCCCCCTATATCATCAACCCGGGGAGGATCAGATAGAGACCGAACCAGAGAGGATGAATGAATCCCCCAATTCGTTCGTTTCCTATTCAACATAACACTCGACCCTACAGATCTAAGTACCAGACTAAATTCCACATATCTATGATCAGAAAGTGAACAATCATTAGAAACCATCCAATTTTCGATCATGTCAATGTGGTCAATGCTAACCAGCGTGACATCAAGAACCTCACACCTATTTGCTACAACAAACGTTGGCTCGCGGCCCCTATTTACTATTCCTAAATTATAATTAATAATAAAGGAAAATAGTGACTCACCTCTAATATTCGTGTTCGTGCTACCCCATATAGTGTGGTGCGCATTAGCATCGGCACAGATTATAATAGGCGTTCCAGTGCCTGCTGCCTTCGTTACTGCATCACGGATGAGCCGATTGGGTGGGTCCTGTCCGTGATCATGCGCCATATATCCCGAGACCATCCAGATTATACCATCCTGTGTCTCGAGAGCAACTGTTGTGGTGTCTTCATCACTGTAATCAGAGAGAATGAAGATATTCAACGAATTTTTAGCTAAGACACAAGATCTTATGTTACCTGTACCTTTCGCAAACAGAAGCTTATAGCCTTTGAGATTGAGTCCGCAAACCCGATCCTTATGAATCCAGGGTTCTTGGACCATTACGAGCTCCTCCCCTTTTTCTACCACACGGAGGAGCAATGCAGCAGATGCTGCTTTAGAGTGGTGGAGGTTGATCTGCAGGACCTTCACCATTATCCATATTGGCGACCACTGTGATGTTGACGTCCTCCTGGTCTGACTCCAGAAGTACGTCCTCATCAACCATATCACCCAGGTGCCCAAAGACAGACATCAATCCGGAGATAGACTGGGTGTCCTCTTTGTCACCTGAGCTTACGGCATCGTCACCAGACAAGCCCTCCTCAGGCTGCTTGGCCTCATTAACCGAAGGAGCCGGATTGCCCTTGTTATCACTTCGGTAGACACGGAGCAAGATCGTACTAAAACCATAGTAGATCTTACCCTGTCTCTCCCTCAGTGGTTCCAAGGATTGCTGGTTTAACACCACAATCGCCGTCCTCGAGGACCCTTCAGCAGCCGAAACCTTTACAACTTTCCAATCCTGCGTGGGAAGTTGAGGGTTGCAGCACTGAATGATCTTCAAGATCTCCTCAGGTTCCGATGGTTCGGCAGGGATGATGACAGTCGATCTAGGTCTCCGTGGTATCTCATCAACCAATACCACATCGAGCCTAGCACCTTCCCAGACCTCTCCTAGCATTTGGATGGCCCGCTTCAGAAGCAGCGCTGAGCGCTCATCTGCACAAGCCATCAACTTCACGTGACCCTGGAACCAGCCAGCATCATCGCATTGAGGGGGTGGCCCTGGATTCTCCCTAAGGATCGTCCAGAACACCCCCATTAATTTTTGTTTAACCAGGTCCCACTTGGTATGGGAGATGGCACCATTATCCACACCTCTATCGATAACGGCCCGTACAAGGTGACCTTTGGCCACCTCGCTGAACGACCTATTTACCGATTTCGGCGCAATCTTGGGACGTTTCGTCCCTGGTTGCTGTTTCGCGGCTGCAGCTTCCTCCTCCGAGCGTTGCCGTTTAGGCATTGTCACCTTCGCAGGGACTGAAGGAGTAGCACTTGGCAGCCCAGCTATGTGGGCTCTTGCCCATGCCAGTGAAGCTGTTTGTTCACTGGTAAGCTCTTCAGCTTTTTTGGAGCCTAGAAGCTCAATGAAACGCAAGGCGGCACGCCTTGTGTTCGATGCCCTCTTTGTAGGGTTTTTGTGCCTTGGGGACTTTTTACGGTCGCCGAATTTGGCGTGGGGAGGTGCAACCTTGGGATTGGATGTTATCATCGCCATCCCTCCTTGCACAATGGGCACATGGGAAGCTGCAATTTTGGGCGACTTTGTCATTCCCAACTTAGCAGCACCCGAAGCAGGGGTTTTATCCGTTCCAGAGACGGAAAGGGCAGAAGCGGCTTTGGAGGTGCTTGGATTGAAGCACAGAGGCACCCCACCGCAGTTTTTAGAGCAGCCGCCTTCTGGTCGAGCTGCCTTACCATTTCCGATCAGCCTAGGCCGATCTTCCTTGGTCGCCGGGACTGTTACAGTCCCTGGCTTAGTCGTTTTACTGTCAATCGTTGTCCTTAATCTCGCCTGTCCGTCATCAGTTTCCGTTGTTTGTTTGTTTGTTTGTTTTTGTTGTTGTTGATTCGGTTTGTTCATTAAAAGTCCCACGAGTGTAGGGGAGTTGAAAGTCCGCCACGTCATAGCCCCCAGTAACGTGGTAAGGGCGTGGTCTATTTGCTGAGGTGCCCAGGTATCAGCAAAGCTCCGTGATAATACAGTCGGTAACCCCTGACTGCAAACCAGACCGATAGGCACGGGTCGCATGACACCTCGGTTTAGGGGTGGATAACCTTTCGTCGTCAAGGCTTTTAGGTTCCGTATCTCAAACTCAGGCGCCGCTTGTGGCGTTGCCTGTACTTGAAATACAAACCACAGCCTAGACTCAGCCACCACATCGCTGCAAGATCGTTATCCAAGGTGGTGGTACTCTCCACCTAGATTTTCAATATTAGAAAGCCAATATTATAAATCATTAGGACCCTGTTTCCTAGCCACTGGCTATTATAACGCTAAATAAACCTTCTGGGGGTCCCGACTTATAACACCAAAGGTTCGTGTTTTGTTTAAGACAATCTCTAAAATGGATTTAAATGTGGGGAAGCAGGCGGACAACCAGCTTATTGGCCTACTGAGAAGCAAAAAATTCAAGATGTCGATTTTGGCGTGGTTAAAAACATCCCCATAGAAACGATTCAAGTTGAAGCTTCCTTAGAATTATCTTCAGATCACACACCTACAATTCTTACTATAACAAATCCTAATAAAATTGGTTAAAATATAAAAAAAATCTCAGTATCCACTGCACTGAAAATATTCCACTTAGTACACCGGAGAATGTGAATCTTTCTATTGTAAATTTTGACAGTTATCTTAAACTAGCTACTCAACATTCCAGGATAACGCCCAAAAAAATCAAAAATTATAAAATTTATTCTATAGATGTCGTCTCGACTGAAAAAAGGAGAGTTCGAAGAGAGTGGCAATTGCACAGATCCCCTCAACGTAACAATTTATTAAAAGAGTGCACGAAAAGGCTAAGAAAGTTACTGCAGTCTCAGAAAACGGCTATCCTGGAAAAATATCATAGGGCACTCGATGCAACTCCACATTCAGACTACTCATTATGACGTGCAGCTAGAAATCTCAATAGACCAGTTATCTCTAAGCCACCATTAACAAACCTGAATGAAAGCTGGGCAAGAAATTATATTGAAAAAGGAAATATGTTTGTTAATCATTCGAAAAACGTATTTAAACCAAATATATCTCAAAAAATAAATAAATAAATAGTAGTCGAGTTACCGCCTGTTAATTTAAGAGCAGCTATTCTCCTAAGATTTGAGTTATGAGAAATCCAAAAGGTTATTTGTGATTTAAACACCAAGAAGGCACCCGGTATTGAAAAGATTAGTAACAAAATGCTTTTGGAGCTACCTCGTATAACAAAGAAAATTATTCTTTTTATTTTTAATGCTATTTTACGGCTTGAATACTACCCTCAAGAAAGGAAGGTTTTCTTAGTAACCATGATACCAAAGCCAGAAAAGGATCACACAAAAGTTCAGTCATACAGGACTATTAGCTTATCATATATTTCAAATCTATTTGAAAAACTACCAGTGTCAAAATTAACGCCGATTTTAAATGAAAATAGATGTATTCCACGCCATCAATTCGATAAAAAAAGAAATAATAAAAAGATAGAATGGAATTACATGTAATATGTTTGTACCTACATATATAAATATGTATTGAAATTTGGTAATAATTTCAGCTTAATACGTTCGATACATCGATATTTTTATTGATAAATGTCAATACTCTTAAAAAAATCGATACGATATATATCGATATATTTTTTAAATTTGCCCATCCCTAAACTATGCTATGGCAGAACCATTTAGAAAACTGTGTTGTTGCTTTAATGAAATGTTTAAATTTGTGGATTTATCTCTAGATGTAAACATTGTTAAACGTAAGTAATATTATACTTAACTTAAGTAAATAATTTTATCAGGATGTAAGAATTTATCCATAGACCTATAAAATTAAATAAATAAATAAAATAAAAGAATCATTATATTTTGTTCCAAGCCCACTTTCCAATCCCGCCCATTTTGTCAGATGTTATGTATTGATAACCAAGATTTTTTTTTTTTTTTTTTTTTTTCATTATTTATTTATTGAATCTTCATATATTAAATATGAACTAACAATAATTAATCAAATCTTATACTAATACTTTATTTTTGTCCTGCCAATGCTAGACGAAAATTTTTCTCTTCACGGTTTCTGTTCACATATGTAGATGTTTAGCGCTCTTCTTGTCTGATGAGTCCTGCTGTATCTCTTCTCCTTAATCTAGAGTGGCCGCTGTAATTTAAAATATTTCGAGCTAGTGGATTTGGGTGCGACTCAAGTCTTTTTAAATATTTTACTGCATAGTTCGTAATAATAGTTTTTACTAACGGCACATTGAGATCCTTGTGAATATTTGAGTTTTTAACATACCAGGGAGCGGCTGTGATTATTCGAAGAAGTTTATTTTGTCGCCTTTGAATTTTTTCGATATTAGAAGCCGAGGCAGTGCCCCATAACTGAATACCGTAGCACCAAATTGGTTTTAAGATAGAGTTGTAAAGTAGAAGTTTACAATCGAGACTAAGAACAGAGTTTCTTCCAATAAGCCAATTAAGTTGAATTGCTTTTAGTTTCATTTGTGTTAGTTTTGCTTCTATATGGCATTTCCATGTTAAACGCCGATCTAGATGAATTCCGAGATATTTTACATGCGATTGTTGGGGCACTAATTGATTATTGATTTTAATAGGGGAACATGACTCCCGACGCAAGGTGAATGTTATATGTACGCATTTTTGCTCATTAACCTTTATTCTCCATTGTTTTAACCACTTTTCCAGTTCAAATATATGATCCTGCAAGTAGCGAGAAGCTTCATGACAGTTTTCGTGCACGCTTAAAAAAGCTGTATCATCAGCAAATGTTGAAGTTAGGGTGTGGTTGTTTGTTGGCATGTCTGAGGTATATACTAGGTATAACAGTGGGCCCATGATGCTTCCCTGAGGGACTCCAGCGTCAATTGGCTGAGGAGAACTTATAAAAGCACCTTCTTTAATAATAAACTTTCGACAGCTTGTGTGTGTTTACTGGTAAATTTAGCTTCAATTTATGTAATAAGCCTTCATGCCAGACTTTATCAAAAGCTTGAGAAACATCGATGAAGAGGGCGGAACAATATTTTTTTTCTTCAAAGGTTTTTCTTATGGCGTTTACTATACGATGGGTTTGTTCAATTGTGCTATGTTCTCTTCTAAAGCCGAATTGATGGTTTGGAATACATCTATTTACATTTAAAATTGGGGTTAATTTTGACACTAACAGCTTCTCAAACAGCTTTGATATATTAGACAATAAGCTTATAGGTCTATATGACTCAACTTTTGTAGGATCCTTTCCTGATTTAGGTATCATGGTAACTAATGATACTTTCCATTCCTGAGGGTAGTATTCAAGGCGTAAAATAGCATTAAAAATAAAGAGAATAATTTTCTTTGCTATGCTGGGTAGCTCCAAAAGCATTTTGTTACTGATCTTATCAAAACCAGGGGCTTTCTTCGGGTTTAAATCATGAATAGCCTTTTCGATTTCTCTTATCTCAAATCTTAGTGGAACAGCTGCTCTAACAGCAACAGGTGGTAACTCGACCGCCATATCGAGAGATGTGTGAGCGGTAAATACGGTTTTCAAATGATTAACAAAAAGATTTCCTTTTTCTATATCATTTCTTGCCCAACTTCCGTTTAAGTTTCTTAATGGTGGTTTAGTGATAACTGGTCTTTTAAGATTTCTAGCTGCACGCCATAATGAGTAGTCTGATTGTGGAGTTGCATCAAGTTCCTTAAGATATTTTTCAAAGGATGCAGTTTTTTGGGACTGCAGTAACTTTCTTAGCCTTTTTGTGCAGTCTTTTAATAAAGTCTTAAGTTGGGGGGATCTGTGCAATTGCCACTCTCTTCGAACTCTCCTTTTTTCAGTCAATAGACGCTCGACATCTACAGAATATATGATATTGTTTTTGGTTTTTTTGAGGGTTGTGCTGGAATGTTGAACAGCTAGTTTGAGATAACTGTCAAAATTAACAATAGCGAGATCCACGCTCTCCGGTGTGCTAAGCGGAATATTTTCTGTGCAATGGGCACTAAGATATTTTTTATATTTTAACCAATTTATTTGTGAGGGTGATTTGGATAAGTACCCAGACGGCGATACGATTCTATTTGGAATCATTATAGTAACAATTGTAGGTGTGTGGTCGGAAGATAATTCTAAGGAAGCCTCAACATAAATCGTTTCTGCGGGGATGTTTTTAACCACTCCAAAATCTATGACATCTGGAACTTTTTGCTGATCAGTAGGCCAATATGTTGGTTCACCGCTCGCGATCACATTTAGATCCATTTTACGAATTGTGTTAAACAAAACACGACCCTTAGGCGTAATAAGTCGTGACCCCCAGAAAGTATGTTTAGCGTTATAATCGCCAGCAGCCAGGAAGCAGGGTCCTAATGCTTTGAAGTATTTATTATATTGGCTTTCTGATATTGAAAATCTAGGTGGTGAATATATTGATGAAATAACTAGGTTTCGATTTAATTCCTCGACGCAAATGGTCGTTGCTTGGAGATAATCTTCACGATGATCACACATTAAGTAGTGTTTTAATCGGTTTTTTATCAAAATGGCAGAACCTCCACAAGCTCTACCTCGAGGGTCCTTGGTATCATATAATATATAACCATTGATTTTAAACGTATTTCTCGAGGTCAGATGAGTTTCAGAAACCATCATAACATCGATTTGTTTATTTTTAAGGAAGTATTCTAGTTCATTTTTATGTTGGCGGATGCCGTTTGCGTTCCAAAAGCAAATTTTTAGACAGTTCATGGCTTATTTAGTACAGCTTGCAATAACATCGATTGCATTCTTAACATTTCTTGCATCATGTTACCCATTGTGTTGGTAAAATTGTTAACGGTTTGCACTAATGTTTCCATGGTTTTTTCTAGCCGAGTTAAATTAGAAGTGGGAATTTCGTCATTATTTGGTAAATCACCTTGCAATGGCATATGATTAGATTTTAAGACATTAGCGTACGAGGTTCTGTTATTATTTGGCTGCGGTATTTGAACGCCGTTAGTGTTTTCTTGATAAGTTGCCTGCGTTTGAGGGGGATTAAGTTTCTGTCCAACAGAACGCTTGACAATAGAATATACCGGACATCCTCTATAGTTGGCAGTGTGATTACCACCACAGTTGCTACATTTTTTTACATTAGGGTCATTTTTTGACTTATCACACTGAACGGTACCATGTAGTTCTCCACATACGACACAAACAGGGGGTAAATAGCAGTATGCCCTAGTATGACCAAATTCTTGGCAGTTTAAACACTGAACAGGCCCATTTCTTTTGTGCGGCTCTTCTATCGTTATTTTCCTGTACAGGATGTATTTTAAGCTGTAAATGGGATGCGTTTCATTTTTTTTTAGCTTAACGTCGCCGGGCTCTAACTCCACTCGAAATAGTGGTTGGGGATTTTTTTCCCTATTTTTAATATTTGTAACATTTTTAATTTTGAAACCCTTTTCTTCTAAAAATGTTTTTATTTCGTCTGGGTCCACGCATGAGTCAATGCCCTTTATCACAACCTGCAGACCTTTGCTGCTTTTCAGCTGGTAAGTATAGAAGCTTTTTTTAAGTGCTTCAAACTTATTAATTAATTTACGAAAATCATTCTCATTATTAATCTGTATTTTTGTTTCGTTAATATTACCACGCTTGATTGCAGCTACGTAAAACGAATTTTCACCTATCACCGATATTAAACTTTTTATTAGCTCACTTGAGTTTTGCTCTCTAAGATATATCGGGGGTGGCTTCGACGATTTTATGACGTTGGGTGTTTCAGAAGATTCATCCTCCAGAATTGCAAAACGATTTTGCGAGTTTATTCTATCAAAAGATGGAACTTTCGAGGCAGAGGCAACAGCTGAAGAGGCAGGGCTGCGACCACGTTTAAGCACTGTTATATATCTATCCATACCAACTTGCACTTGTGGTTTTTGACAACTTTTTTCTTGTTTGTTTAACATTGCGTCTATGTTTGGGATTATGGTAACAGTGGTAACGCTTGTATTGTTTTCTGTTGTTGTGTTTATTTCCACATTGCTTTCACTAGCATGAATATCATTTACTTTTGTTGTTGTTTCATTGTTATTACTCATATAGAGTTGTTTTTGTTTTTTTCACCGTTTTTTTATTTTTTTTATTTTTTTGTTTTTATTTTTTTTGTTGACTGTGCTTTTTATATTGAGCGTCCAAATTCGCTTGTTACACTGATATTATTAATTAATTTATGTTAAAAAAAAGAACCGTATGCGGAGTTAAAAGAAACACGTCTTTTCTCATCGAGCACGACCGACTGAATGAGATAACCAAGATGCGTGTATCTAATTTGGAAGCTTTGGCTCGTGCAGTTTTCCAGATATACAAAAATCTATAATGTCTTTGTAAAAGAAGTGCTACGCCCACTTCAAAAATCCCGCCCACATTTTGTGGGATGTTGTGTATTGATAACCAAGATGTTTGTACTTAATTTGGATATTTTAGCTCTTGCCGTTCGCCAGATATACCAAAATCTATAATGTCTTTGTACGGGAGGTGCCACGCCCACTTATTCAATCCCGCCCATATTTTTAAAGAGGTTGTGTATTAATAACTTAACTATGTGTACCAAACTTGGACAATTTTTATTTTACAATTATTTATGTTATACTACTTTACACGGTGTTTACATTTGCCAGTACTGTCAAGATAGTTGCAATACATGCAAACTTTTTCACTAATACATGTACACTTTTCCAACGGTATTGTCTACTGTCTTGCACATTTTGCAGACAGTAAAATGGACAGTGATTTGACATTTGCTGACAGCAATTTGAAGGTTTTTTTTGCAAAATTAAAAAAAAATCAACAATTAAAAGAAAATTAATAAATTATGCTTTGGTTTTGTATGTTTTACTTAAGTGTTATCTATGTTCACAAAAAATAGTTGTTAAATGCTATTTTTAATTTGTTAAGTTCATATAAAACACATTTAGCTAGAACTTGCACTGCGACATTCACGTTAGACATTTTTTTTAAAGTGAACTGTCTTAACTTCTGTCTGGACGCCTACGTCACGAAGTAGTGTTTCTGGCAACTAATATGTATTTGCTTACTGTCTTGCCAGTACTGTCAAACGTAAACGCTTTGTTATACAACTATACACCTTTTAGACTCGGCAAGTTAGTTGCGCAAGAAACTTGCCGAGTATAACTCCACGTCTCCATGCGCTATTGATTTGAACAAGATATGAACATAACGCCGGCAGAGCAACGGTACTTATTTGTTCACGTTCATGTTCTGATTTACCACAATTTTTGTTGTTGTGCGTTTGGTTGTAGACAGAAAATGACATTGTAAAGCGACCATCATGGCGAACATGGTTTCTAAGACATATGTTTAGCCAACGATGGCAGCACATGGACGAAACATGAACATAAATAGTCTACACGAGTAGAAGTCATGTGCGAGATGCTGTTCTTACCACAGATTACTGCATGCTTTTTTTTCTTTTGCGAACAAAACTTCAAATTACTGTCAGCAAATGCTAACCTTGGCTTTACACATGAAAGTATTTATATTCTTCCAAGTATACGTCAAGGCGAATTCACTAGAAGGTGAGGACAACTCTACAGCAACACTGCTTTTGTGGTCGGTTTGTCAAAAATATTGCTAGTAAAAAAAAAATTAGGTTGTATAAAAACTTTGACAAATCGACCACCGAAAAAAATAACCATATGTTTGCTTGACCCCATCTTCTAGTGAATTCGCCTTGATATAAGTATTATTAACGATCGAAGAAACAGCCTATTGGCTGAAAGTACAAAAATTGAGGGTGTTAGTGAACATTTTTTATTGTATTTCGACTTTCAAGAAATTACTTTCATGTGTAAATGCTAGGTAAATCACAGTCCAATTTAAGTCTAAAAAATTTACAAGACAGTAGACAAGACTGCTGAAAAAGAGTGCATATATTAGTGAAAATGTTTCCATGTATTGTTTGTCAGTACTGGTAAATGTACACACGTGTAATACATGTTTTATACTACATTTACACCTAGACAAAAAAAAAAAAAAAAAGAGCGGGGAAAATACATTTGCGGTAAATTAATAATTAACAAAAATAAACATTTGTGAAAATGGATAGGCCAATAATAAATAAGCGGTAGGAAAATTATATTAATATAAACTGTGTAGCATTACAAAGGCCATAATTTACATAAAACGTACCTACAAAAAGGAAAAGCAGTGCAATTCCAATGAAGAGGCGCTTTTAATATTGTTTTTTAAGTTTGTATTTGTTTTGCAATAAAATTGTTACATATAAAAATTTGCAATTTTGTCTCTTATTTGTTCACCTTTTGGGTTATAGTCGTAAGTAAACTCCTCGCCATTTGGCTGCTTTTTCCGTATCAAACGTCTTTTCCCAGGTATCATTTATTGCGTGTAGTATATTTGCAGCAGTTTGTGAAACCTTATATTTAACAAATGCTGGTGTTTTTTTACGCAACAATCTTAATTCCTATTCAACTTTTTTAATATAATAAAATTAGTTTTTGGCTTTCCATATTTGCTAATAAAAGTTTACAATACAATTTCTTTCATTTTTCAATCAGCTGTTTTTATTATGAAAATGAAATCCGACAATATGTCAAAAACCACTGGTGTAAACGCCAAAAAATTTCTTTAAGATTTTAACTAAAATCTACTAGATTTTGTGTAGGTGTAAATGTAGTATTAGTTAATATATTGTGTTAAAATAGAATTTGAAAGCCGCCACAGCAATAATTGCCAAACATTTTGCCCGTGTGGTCGGTTAATTAACATCAAGGCGATTTCAGTAGTTGATTTCGCCTTGATTAACATCATTTGATGGCTAGTGGAGACTTAGGGTAATGTGTAAGCCCATAAAATCAAATAAAATACAACTCTCCAAATGTCAAACGTCGAATTTGCCAGATTGAAATATTGTCAACGCTTTCGTAGTATCTTCGAACAAATATTCTTCGCCATTTTTATTTTTTGACAAGAAGAGGTTTGCGTCTTTTGCTAAAAAAAGTAAAATTAAGCAAAAATTTAACAAAATAAAAATAAACCCATCAAATAAAACATTTTAAAACAACTATTTTAAAAGCAAAGAAAATAACGAAAAATTATGAGTGGAAAAGTATTATTTGCGTGTTCAAAATGTTTCTCAAGACATCCATTTGAGGAGCTATCGTCGGGAACTCAACTTTGCAAGGTGATAATAGCAAAAATATATGTGTAACTTAAAGTTTAAATAAACTTTGAATAAATAAATGCAGACAATTCTCAAAAAAAAAAAATGCAATAACTAAAAAGTCAACATTTTATTGTATGACGCGGTAAAAAAGAATTGTTTTTAGTGCTTTCGATTTTCGAAATTAGAAATGGAATTCATACACTGAAACAAAATATTTTACTAATTCGTATTTTATGTTTTTAGAGTTGTCGTGGTTCTACCTCTGTAGTTAAATGTTCTTATTGCCGTTCAGAATTTCAACCTATTTCGTAAGTATATTTAAATCTTTGCATAAAATAAATTTTTTTTGTAATTTGTTCAGAAAATAAATTTATTGACCGACTATAGGAAAGCTCAGAATATTTGCAAAAAATGCGAACATAATCTGAGTAAATATGGAAAACCTAGTGCCTGTGAATGTTGTAAAATTGTTGCAGCTTTTGGCGGTTCCAAGTGTATGAGGTTTGTATAATTCTTTTCTATATATATCGTTTTTTTTTTTTTAATTTGAAAATGCTGTGTGTTTTATCTTTTTTGCTAATTGAGTACACAAAAATTTGTAAATGATCGGCTATGTCTGTGGAAGACTTAAAAAATTGCCTATGTAAGGCAACTAACTTACTTTCAGAGTGGTACCAATATTTTAATACATCGTTTTAAGAAAATATTCTTTTAAAGCTTGCAAAAAGTAAAAAAAAAAAATACCATTATCGTTAATAAAATTTTCCCGCGATATTTGTTCCCTTTTAACAAAGAAATATGTGTGGAGAAGCGAAATTTCGAAGAAAAATGATTATACCTTTTATTAGCGACATGCGTTTTTAATTTTAAACAAAATAAAGCTGAAAGTTATGTGGGGGGGCTTTTTTGATGCCACAGTTCAGTCTGTTTGTGGCAAGTTTCTAAAGACTAGAATAAATATTAAAATATTTAGTTTTATTTAACCTTTTTTAATAACATAATTTTTTATTACTTGTGTTATGCATATGAGAAATTTTTGGATATTCCTAAAGATGCTAACCAAAGGTTTATCATAAAAAATAAAAATACTTTCATAATAAAATAATGATTAGAAACGGCAAACACATTTTGAATTCTATCAACTATTTTCTTAAAAAAATTCCGTTTTTTTTTTGAAAATTAAAAAAAAATCTATAAACTCATTAATAGTAACTGATTTAAAATTGTAAATACCTATGTATCTCTGACTATTAATTATAGGTACTTACTATGAATAAGGATCTGATCTAAAAATTATTGGGGAAGGGAAAACATTATATATTATTTGAGATTAGTGTTTTTATCTGGCAACGACTATCGTAACAAAAACCAGAACATAGTACTTGCCATATACTATTTATAATTTTTTTTATGATATGCCGAAAACTTAGGCAATTCAGAAAGTGTTATATTGTGTCATATTGGTTGTATTTGCTTATATGTATCATTCATTAAGTTATAGCAAATACAACAAATATGACATAGAATACTTTGTGAATTGTCTAATGATTTTTGTTACTTATAATTTTTTTAATTATAAAATTCTCAGACAAGCAAGATGGAAAAATATAATAGAAAAGTTTCAGACTGAAACATTTATAAAAATTTATAGAAGGTTTATTTTAAAATATTCAGAACTCAGTTGGCTTTTATATTTCCCAAAAAGGTAAACATTTTTATTTATTCGTTGCTAATGCAGACCAAAACTGTTTGTGTATTCAATGGTAAAAGATGAACGTTAACATATTCATTTAAAATTTAATATGCAATTTGTATAAATCCTAAATGAATTTATACTAATAAATTGTATAATTTTTTTATTCCACGTTTTATGAACGCAAACAATTTTTTTCTTCTCTTTTCTACATATATAAAAACAAATATTTTAAACAATATAACTTAAATCCAACCCCATGATTGATGATTTGGACATAACCACAACTACCATCTCCTTTATTGATTGATTGACTTGTAATAACACAAAACTTAAAGATGTGCTAGCTACGAGGCCAGATATGGACAGCCAGTACAATGTGATGAATGTAAACTAAGATCAGCGTTCGACAGAAGAGATGAAAATAAAAAGGTGCGAAAAATAAAATCGTTCAACGACTAAAGAATAAAAACAACTTAGTTAAGGACATAGTTTGTTTTTAAGTATTTATAAATGTAGTTTGCTAGTAAAAAAAATATAATTTTAAAAATTTTAAGTAGTCTGTTATAGTTCAAAAATATTTAAAAGTATCTCAAAAGTAGAGAAAAATATGTTTGCGTTCATAAATTAATTAAGCTATTTTAAAGTAGTTGAAGTATTCATATTTATTTTGTTTAATTATTTTGTAGGTTAACGGCAAATTATTGTGTTGGCTTTGTACCTGTGCATATAAACGAGCCTATTTGAAGGCACAACAAGAGGGTCGAATATCGTCGAAAAAAAGACCTCATGAAAAATCAAATCGTGATAGTTCATCCGTTTCAGCCAAAAAACCATCTCGTGGCGATATCGCCAAAACTAGTAGCAGTAATCCAAGTGTGGGAGCTTCAGCTGTCAGTGCTGCGGGCCTTGATATGCCTGAAAAAATATCGCGAACCGGCTCTTCAGGCAGTGGTAATGGTAGTATAGGCTTGGGATCAATTGCTGCACCAGCGGTAGTGAGTATTGATCCAAATTCGGCCGATCATGTTGTCGCTATGACAACTTTAAAAGAACGCATAGCTAGTCTGGAGAAACGGTTGACACAAAAGGACAAAGAATTGTTGGAAAAAGATAAATTGGTAAAAATTTTAAAATGTTTCCTGTCTTAAATGACATTGAATTAATTTTTAATATTTGTTTTTAAGCTTACGGAACTGAAAGGCAAAAACTTTGAAAAAGAAATTGAAATGCGAAACAAGTTGAAGGACATTGACAGATTAAATGAAATGAAGGTTGATAACCTTAATAGAAAGGTGGCTTCACTACTTAAGGAAGTAGCTACGCTGAAAAAGAGCAACAAAAAGAACAACGGTGGAGGAATTGGTGCAAGTGCAACTCTAGCAGCAAACAGAGAAAAAGAAAGGGAAAAGCGTGAACGTGAAAATGTTTCTCCTAAAGAAGGAGTAACTGCAGCAAGTACTGCTGCAGAATCATCTGATAAAGACGATGCTAAGGAAGACCTTAAAAGTGAGGAAGATTCACGTGATTCACGTGCCAGTACTAAAGAAGAAGCCAAATCAACTAATGTCGAGGAGGAGACTAAAGACGAAGAAAATGCAAAACGAGGGGAACGCGAGAAAAGTGTTAAGAGCGAAAAAAGTGATAAAAGTGTTAAGAGTGAGAAAAGCGCCAAGAGTGAAAATAGTGAAGCCAACAAGGAGGATGAAGTTGAACGTTCCAGATCTAGATCTCGATCTGTTTCAAGGTCAGTTTCACGTTCACCTTCACGTTCAAAATCCCGATCCCCTTCTCAGTCTCGATCGCGTTCTGGCTCACACTCTCAATCACGATCTCGTTCAGGCTCCAGGTCACGTTCAGGGTCACGTTCTCCCTCTCGCTCGCGCTCAAATTCACCCGATTCAAATTGAAATTAAAACTAGACTGTTCTCTTATTTTATATCCTTAATATTTTAAGTAATTAGAACAGCTTATAAACCACATATGTAACTTTTACCTTTTCATTTTCTAATTGTTCATGTTACCTCGTTTATTTTTATTTTTAATATATCAATCTATTACAAAATATACATTGATTGAATATTTCTAATGTTCTTGTATTTATTAAAATGATAACATTCGGAAATAACAATTCTTTTTACAACATGTTAATATAAACAATTTTTTGTTAGTCGATTAAAGACTTTGAAGATGTATTAATTGTTCTTTTCTTATTTTGTATGCTATTTTAAAAACACTTCTAATAAAAATAGCATTTTTATTAGAATTAAGATTCTTCTCTTAAAAGGCTTTTTTCCATTTTTTGCTATTCACGATTTTTAAACCTAAGTTAATTTTTTAATTATAATTAAATTATAATTTAGTTCAATTTTATTGATTTATTTTTGTGCTTGATTTGTCTTGGTTCAAGAAGAATAACAAAACAATGAAGTTATTTTATGGTAGAGATTTCCTCAATTGTTTTTGAACGCTACTCTCTATTCTTTTTTTTAGTTTAAGACGACTATTAAACTTTTTTTGTAATTAAATTAACATTTTAATTGAAAAACATTTTTAAAATAAAAATTGAAGCAGATTGAAAGCAATGGTTTCCTTTTAAAATTATTTTAATTTTTTACTAAATGTCCGTCTTAAGACTAAAGAAGTTAAAAAAAAGTAACAGCTGGATGAAATATTATAATTATGCGGCCTTATTTATAAAAATAAAACAGGTTAATACAGGCCTGTTCTGTAAATCACTTTTATTCAAATCACATGTGCCTTTTCAAAACCATACGTTTGATATTTTAGTGTAACGTTTACCGAGAAACATAAAAGCGAAATGTTTTTCAGAACACGACAAAATCACACGCGTGATTTTTAAAAGCACGTGATTTGAAATCACGTGATTTTCAGAACATGCCTGATAAAGGGTTTATGAAGCGGATTTTGTATGAAAATTTGTTAAATAAACCTTTGATTGACCTGTTTTTTTTATAAATGTGGCCTATAGCCTTCACAGCAGCTGAAAAAGAGTATATCGACACCTAAAATGCTAAATGGCGTAACAACAGAACAGTTAAAAATAAATTTGTATTGTTGTTTGTTCGTTTTATTAAGGTCCCTATTACGGTTTACAACAACTCAGTTGAGTTGTAATTAAAACAACTGGTTGTGATGGGTTGTCATTTTTTGATGTTTTTGTTCGCCGCAATATAGCAAAGTTGTAAACCATAATACAAAAATTAAGAACCGTAATAGAGGCCTAAACTACATGTTCACAAAAAATTGAAGATCCCTGCGATCAAAAATGCCGACATTTCGAACAGAACCATAATTTCCAAAATCTTATTGCACAATTTGGAAGTATTGTTCAAGTTCAGGCTATTCATGTTGAAATGAAACCGAACTAAACTTAAATCACTCGACAGCTGACAAAATGGCCGCTAGTTAAAAAGTGCTGCCAACTTAAGGTTTTTACCTATAAAAACCCCTTTTGTTTTATCTTAACAAATCATATCTTACAAACAAATAAATTTTAATGTCTACAGCATTCTTACTTGCAATTTGGCAAAATTTCGTTTGTGGGTCGATTACGGATGACAACTGAACTAGTGTTGTCAGCAGCGAAATCGTTTTCAATTTAAACATGAACATGATATCGTTTTCAATTTAAAGTTCGATCTTCAATTCCTGAGCGCTAATTTTATTGAGATTTTTTATTGGTAACATTAGTTTTTTCAATTTTTTAACTAAAAATGACGGTTAATGATATATTTAAAAAAACAGGAATCACTGTTTTAATAATAAATACTTCTTAAACATTTTCAAAACATTCTATGTATATCATAATATAATTATGAATCCACCCTAGCTCCAACTATTTTTAGTTAATATATGTACCTATTAACCTAATGCGTCTAATGAGGTTTTGGTGTATGGCCATCTACATAGAAATTTCTTGTGGCTTTAGGCAATCTTAATTCGATCCCATCTAATTCTTTGGTTAAAATTATTTGACAGCCTAATCGTGAATTTTCTTTAAGAAAAGGAGCCATATCTAATAAATCATCTTCTTTTTCCTCGGCTTCTGGTAATTTGTCTAAATAATCATCATGTACATAGACATGACATGTCGTGCAGGCTAATGAAGCTTCACAGGCGCCTGGAAACAATACATTAAAAATTTTTGTTAAATATTTTACATTGTACTACTTTTTTATTACCCTCCATTTCAATTTCATAACGATGGGCCAAATATAAAACATTATCGCCAATTTTTCCTTTCACCTCAGTTTTTTTACCATTTTTATCAATGTAGGAAACTCGCACACTGAAATATAACTCATATTATTGTATATATATGCTATTGCAGAATTTTTTTAAAATCATGTAAAGATATTTTTATTACATTTCATCTTCTGTTTTGGGGTCTTGCCACTCGTATTCACCATGCCTAAATGCTGTGCGAACGTTAAGGAAATAAATTTAATTATTAAAACAAATTTTAAATTTTTTTTTCGCTTACTGGATGTGATGTATAATGAACGAAACGTTGGAATACTTGAAGTTTGTTGGATATTTTTTGTAAAAATACTACCAAAAATTCTAACTTGCCTAAGAAATAAACAAAACATTTTGTCTAAATTCGTTATGAAATATTGTGGTCAGCTGCTTAATGTTTACCTTTAAAAAAAATAGGTGCGTTCGTGTACTTTTAGAGTTAAACGCAGTATATGAGAAATTACTAATTAAACTGAAAAACTACTCTCAAATTGTTTAAACTAAATCATTATGCTTAAAACTAAAAATAATACCAGTTTTAAAAGTGAACGGATAATAATGTAGTACTGAAACATTTTTACACTTTTGACAACTTAACTCGTTTTCTTACCGGTACTTGATTAAATTCTTTTTATAACATTTACATTTTACGAAAATATAAGCAATTTATTTAATGCAATCTTTCATATTGGTTATTTTTTATTTAAATTGAATTTGTGTCCAGTTTTTTTCATGAGTTCATGAATACTTTTTTTTAAAAAAATTATTTTCGGAAATGAAATATTTTGAATGAAAACACTGAAATTTATTGTTGTGGGAAAGCTAGTTTCTATGCGCATTTCGCTGGTTGCTTAGGCCAGCTCGTCAGGAAACTTTTTCCAAATACTTTAGAAAAGCTAAAAATATTATACAAGTAAGACCATAAAGTGAATAAGAGTTTTAAAACACTCAGGTCCTACGTTTACAATATCAAAGCTTCAACAAAGAAACAACAATAAACCGTCAATTTTTTCTTTCTTTTTTTTGTTATTATTACTTAAAAAAACTGCAGTACTAAGTACCCAAATACTTTACACTTTAACCACTCCAAGAAATTAAAACAAGAAAAAAGCGTAAGTTGGTTTTAGCCATATAAATGCTTCACAAACAAGTTTGTTTGTTTTGATTTAAGTTACTCAACTGCTCCAGCAGCTAAGAATTATTTGGCTTGTAAATGAATACACAACGACAACGCCAATTCCCGCTAGAATATACTAACGTCAGTATCCAATAAAATAAATCTTAACACAATAAAGAACATAAAGATGTTGAGACCATGAATAAGATCAGTAACAAGATGCTTTTGGAATTGCCCTGTATAGCATTAAGAATAATTATCTTTATTTTTAATGCTATTTTACGTCTTGGATATTATCAGCCAGAATGGAAAACATCGCTTGTTAAAATGATACCCAAACCAGGCAAAGACCACACTAATCTTATAGACCCATCAGACTTTTACTCAATATGTCAAAACTCTTCGAAAAGTTACTAATGAAGAAGTTGATTATATAAGTAAATGCAAACACTACTATTCCAGAACATTAATTTGGCTTCAGGAGAAAACACAGCACCATTGAACAAGTTCATATGTTAACCACAGAATTTAGAAAGACATTCGAGGAAAAACAATATTGCCTTGCTCTCTTTATTGATGTATCACAAGCTTTTGATTAGATTTGGGGGATTACTTATTACAATTAAACTTTTGTTACCATCATATACCCACAAGCTGCTTGAAAGCTACATAACAAATCGAAAATTAGTTCTTGCAGAAAAAAGTTTTTACAGCACCATCTTAGGACATACGAACTGAGGACCACAAAGTAGTATTTTGCGACCATTTCTGTAAATATTTTGCACCTCGGATATGCCTTTAAACACTTGCACCCAAACATTTGCGGATGATACAGCAATTCTTAGTGCACAATGACTCATTAGTAGCGTCAAGATTGTTACAAAATCACATATCACAATTGGAAAGTTGGTTAAAGTGAATAAACAGAAATGTATCCAGATAAGTTTTACGTCAAGAAGATTATCGTGTCCACCAATCCAAATTAATAATTTTAACAAATGTAAAATATCTCGGTATACACCTTGACCGTCGTTTTACATGGACAAATCATTGTGTGGCTTATGGGTATAAGCTCTATACTAAGCTTGGATTGTAAACTGTTGCTTTATAACTCGATAATTAAGCCCATGTGGTGCTTGGGGTACCGCCTCAGCATCTAATATAGAAAAATTGCAAAGACGTCAACACAGGCTTCTAAGAATGATTACGTGTGCACCTTGGTATATCAGAAAACCACCTGAGGTTAAGAAGGGGGACTACTCTCTATTGCGATGTGAATACAATTTCTTGGTACTCTCTATAACTTTCGCAAAATTGTTTGAAAATTAAACAATACTGGTAATAAAAATCAAAGATAGCGCAGATTTTTAGTAATGAAATGGCAAAATATGTAAAAAAAAAAATTTAAATTGGAAAGTTTAAATAAAAGAAATAATGATGATTTGCGAAAATAAAAAAATAAAAAGATGCGCAAGGCGCGTAATCGCATTAACGAGTACCAATAACTATATTTGTTACAATTTTCTTTCGCATCGCAATAGAGAGTAGCCCCCAAGGTATCACACTGCTGACTTTTCCCACTTGTGAGAAGATAAATTAATTGAAAACAGGAAATTTTGTCTGGCAGTGGCTGGACTTACTGCCCGTTCGCCGATATCGAACGTTAACGTTCGCATAGAAAATTACATTTAAAACAAAAACAATTTTTAAAATTTGAACGCTTACGTTCGATATCGGCGAAAGGGCGGTTAATACTTTTATTTAGCCTTAAGATTTGAATACTTATTGTTAGTTCCAACTATTAAGTGAAGATCCTGTCATTTTGTACTCTCGTTTACTGTATTTTGTGAGCGCGACCTCAATTTAGTAAAATGCAGTAAAGTACATTAAAAAAAAAGAGTCAAAACTTCTGATTTCTCGAACGCACTCATGGTACAACTACATGAACGCACCTATATGTGAGTTTTGTGGGAAGGTATTTCTATAATAAAGGCTACCCTACAAGAAGACTACCGGTCATTTTACTAGTTGGATGACCAGTAGTGCTCACCGATATATTGGCTATAGTTTCTATTAGTTTATTAATAACAAAATGAAACAACTGACCGAAACCTTGTGTGCATTTGATTTTGCCTCTCTCTCTAACTCATTATGTCTCTCTCTCTAAATGTAAATTTGTTGCAAGTGTTTAGTAATTTTTTTTTTTTAGTTTTGGTTATTATTTTCTTGTAGGGTAGTCTACACGGTAATAAAATGTATTACGACATGTCTAAAAATGATATAGAATGAGAAAAATCATGTAATGTAAAAGCAAGATTCATTGATTTAAGGTACCCACAGACGAGGCAACATTTGCCGAAACATGTGTTACTACTTATGTTTCAGTTTTTACCACATGTGAATATACTACTACAAAGCAAAAAAAAAGTTTTTATTTATTTTGTTTTTATACCTATCATATTTTATGTCCCATAAATTTGGAAAAAAATTTTATTCAATTATAACATTTTTGATATTTGAGAAACCAAAAAGGTAACAAGAATTTCAACTAGAAACATCCCCAAACACGTAGCAACATTTGTCAAAACATTAATTACCATGTTTCGACAAATGTTGCCTCGTGTGTGGGTAACTTTATGTATTCTCTTCACACCAGAGGTGTATTTTAACAGTTTATATTGAAGGTGGTAACATTTTTATACAATTACAAAATCAATTCAAAATAACCCAGGAAATTTTCATGCTGTTTTTGTTAATATTGTAAAACACATGTACATATATTTAAATATTAATACCATGATGAAATAAACAGGTGGCATTACTACGCCAGATGGCGATTGTTTGCTCTTGTATTGTTTGTCTAGTATTATGTCAAAGTTTTGTTTATGTTCACATAAAGTCCACGTGTACCAAATACCCTACAATTGAAAATTTTGAAGCGTCAATTGAAGCATCCCGCATTTGGAAAAGTGAAGTAAATAAAGCTAAGAAAGAGGGGTATCAAAATGCCTTGAATTTTTTGAATAATAATCCCAGCTCTAGAGAGGGCTGGAGATTTGTGAACAATGTAAAAGGTAGCTTGAATGGTAATATCAGAACTTTTTGGAATCATGATAATGATGAAGACTATCTTTCCTATATTAAACAGCAAGTTCCAATTGACGGTAGTGATAGGATCAGTAGCCCTATCACAATAAATGAAAGTTGTACTTTAAATGGTTTTTCTGTAAATGATTTCGAAAAAATGTTAATGATTAAAAATAAGAAGTCTGCTGGAGGTTTTGATGGTGTAACTTACTGCATGGTACGTTCTCTATCTGAAATTTCTAGAAGATCTGTTTTGATAGCCTTGAATGATGCCTTTTTAAATAACAATATAATTGACGACTGGCGTGTTATAAAGATAGTGCCAATTCCTAAGCCAAATAAAGATCTGAGTGATTTCAAAAATTTTAGACCAATATCTCTAATATCTGTTTTTATTAAAATGATAAATTTAATGATCAAGGAAGTTTTAAATCAATTTTTAGAAGAAAAAAGCTTCCTGGTGGATCGAAGTTATGCATACAGGAAGAGAAAATCTACATCCCAATGTATAAATGAATTACTACATACGGTAGCGGTGTTGAAGGATTCTGGCTCCAAGGTTATAATATTGGCACTTGATATAAATAATGCATATAATTGTGTAAAAATTGATACCCTAATGCATATGCTGATCAGTATTGGGCTCAATGGACAATATGTAAATTGGATCTTAAATTTTCTGTCTAATAGAAAACTAAAACTTGGTGATAAGTATGTCTATGTTAATAATGGTCTTCCACAGGGCAGCTGTCTCTCACCTATTCTATTTAATGTTTATACGAAACCCCTACATGATATAGAAGATGAAAATACAATGGTTTTTCAATATGCTGACGACTTCCTGATTGTGTCGCACGATAGATCTTTTGACAATGCTGTATATAATATGAAACTTAAAATCAAACTTTTTATGGAAAAGTGCACTAATCTAAATCTTTCTTTTAATCTGGACAAGACTAATGTGATGTACCTGGCTAAGGGAAGCAGGAAAAAAAATTGATATGAAAATTAATGATATACAAATTAAACAACAAAATAACCTCAAATATCTTGGCAGACTATTAAACACATCTCAAACCGTTGGTGATCATTACCGAGGGGTGATATGTGAATCGCAAAGTAGAAGCAGACTAATGAAATGCCTTACGCCTGTTAAGTCAGGTCTCTCTCCATGTGTTGCAGTAAATTTATACAAAAGCTTAGTGAGAGCAAAACTTGAATATGCAAGAACATCATCGGCAAATTCCCCTGAATATATTAATAGAAGGATCACTACTTTCCAAAATACAACCTTGCGAAGATGTCTTGGATTAACTCCATCAACACCTATACAGACAATTTATGTTTTGGCCAATGAACTACCTCTTAAACTGAGGAGCATTTTTCTGACTGCAAAAGAGATTATAAAATGAAATAAATTGAAATTATACAACAAGAAACTTTATGGTATGATTGCAAATAACAGAGAAGTTAAGTCTAGCTATAGTTCTGTTCTTTACAAACTTAAAGGTATTTTTGATAATCTGAACAATCATATAAAATATGAAAAAGACGAACGTGTGAGAATCCAATGTAACACGCTAAACAATAAAAAGGAAGAATATCCAAAAATAGTAATTCAAGCCATATACCTAGAAATATACAATGACTATATCAAAAATGATTTCACTATTTTTGCCACGGATGCATCCCTTTCTCCTAGTGCTGCTGGGGTGTCAGTTTTTAATGTCACTAGAAAAGAAAGATACTACTTTAATATATATTTCAAATCCTCGAGTTGTTTTGCTGAACTATGGGGTATTAAGAAAGCCATACAAATTGCTATTGAAGATAACATCAAAGATTTTGTAATTTTTACGGATAGCATGGCCGCATGCAAGAGCCTCCTTAATGAAAGTTCGAAAAATTACTGTGTAGCAGACATATGTATATAACCTTATCAAAAACTCAATAATTAATGATTGTCACATTATATGGACTCCTAGTCATACTGGTGTATGGTTTAATGAGGAGGCAGATGTAATGGCAAGACGGCGGTGGAGGTTGGTGCTCCTTTAAATCCCTCTTTAACTCCTGATGAGGCTCTAAGAGCGATCAAGGTAGTTTTAAGAGAGGAATGGAATATGCAATACGTTGAGATTTCACAGACAAAAGGTAAACATTTTGCTGAAATTTTCCCTACAATTCCTGCTCAACCTTGGTATAAGGTTGTGGACATGGCTCCTAGGGAATATAAAGTCATAAATCGTTTAATGACAGGTCATACGTATGACAAAGTGTATATGAAAAGAATTGGTGTGTTAGAAGATGACATGTGTGATATATGTAATGTGAAAGAGAATGCCCATCACCTTATTTTTATATGCCCAAAATTTAGAATAGAACGCTCTATATACGAGTTTTTCAAAATTTTTAAGAATATTATCGATTTATTTAAATACAAGAATATGGACTATTATAAATCTGTTTTGAAGTTTATTGAAGAAGTAAACCTTGAGATTTAAGACTTTGAAACTATCGTTTAAAACCAGAAAATATATTTTGCCATGAAGTTATGTCAACAAATTAGTTGTGTCGTCTTTATAAATTTAAAGGAAGAAAGAAAAGCAACTTGCTGAGTTTTTTAATTTGAGCTTTTTATATGCATCATTCATCATTCATCCATGTGTCTTTTCATTACATTACTCATACACACAAGATGTGTAATCTGTTAATTTCCCTACAAAAAAGCACTGACTTTCAACTTTCCCTAAAATAGTTGTTATTTTCAATTGGAGTGATACCCTGGCGCTATGACTTTGTTAGTCTGCCAAATTAATTTTTAAAGCAAAAAAAAAAAAAAAAATAAAGTCCACGTTTTGTGCTGTGATTATTGTATTGTATTAAAGTTTTTGATTATTTAAATTAAACTTAATTAAGATAGTAGCCATAGTGAAATAAAAATTGGCTAAAAATTAATTTATTTCTTCGCGTTCGGCGGCAAAATTTGATTTTAGTTTAATATAATTTTTGACGTATACGGAGAACGGAGACTTTATTCATTTTTGTTGTGATGTTGTATTTGTTGCCTTAGTGCTGCCACCTGTATTATTTCTCCATGATTAATACTGTTTTTTCCGATTTTAAATTATATTATTATTTCTCATATTTTTCAAATATATTGTAAACGTAATGGAATTTAATTGTGAAAGCCATAAGGAAGGGTACGTTCGTAAATACATAAAAACTGTGCATCACTGCTGCAGTGATGCAAAATTTTGTTGCTGATGCGTGATCACCAGTTGCAGTTGTGATGCTGATGCTTTTTTACTGCACAACAGCTGTGCAAAGTTTGAATTTTTGAGTACGAGCTAAATTTCAAAAGTTTCATAAACGAACATAAAATAATAATAAAAATATTATCAACAATAGTGATGACAAATATTATTGAATATATTGAAACAAAATGGGACAGTTTTCTTATAAATAACAAGAAAAAGCATCAAAAAGGAAAAATAAAACGAATTTTTTACATCAAAAGTTATTGCATTAGAACATTAACTGATGCAAAAATTTGCTGCAGAGCTGCGGCATCACTGCATAAAAAACATTTTTGACCTATGAGAGTGATGCCAAGTTTCTTACAAGTGATGCTTTTACGAACATTAAACTTTAAGCTGGAGGTCCACACCACGCGTTTTAGCCTCCACGCATTGCATGCGTTTTATACCTTACTTGCGTTCTACGTTTCAAGTTACATGCAACGCTTCTGATGCGGCATCACCACAAGTAAAAATAAAATTTCATTTGTCAAAATCAGCTGATTTATTCGAACGCTGCTTGTGACGCTTGCAAAAGTAGAAAGTAACCCTACTTTTCGCGTTCAACGCCTCAATGCATCCTAGGCTAATGTGCATGAAACTTGTTACATACAACTACACAGATTCTACTTTTTTGACAGCTGCGTAGACTGCGAAAAGGCGTGTAACGCGTGGTGTGGACCTCCAGCTTTACTGATGCGCAAGTGATGCGCAACAACTGCATTTACGAACGTACCCAAAGTTAACTTTTATATGTTATTCAATATGATTTTTTTAAAGTTGCATTATTTCTTTATTAGTTAAAACCATGTTTTATTTTTAAAGAAAAAAAAAAAAAGATTTAACGAAAAATGGAATAAAAATTTGACTCGTTATCACACTGTTGGGGCTTCCTACTTTAGTGGATGAGGGAATACTACGTTTGTCTGTCCATCTGTCGAAAACACGTTTACTTTCAAAAGATTCAACTGAATATATGTATGTATATTGGTGTCATATTATATTTAGTTCCCTTAAGCTGTTTGGAATAGAAATCTAACACAATCCGTTTAGCAAAAAAAGAAACGAACCCAAATATGGAAAAACCAAAATAAAAAATTAATATTTCTGTGATAAAAACTAACAAGAAATGCACAGATTCTCATTAAATTTTGCACAAATTCGTTTTATATGACTGGAAATCGCACTAAAATTTTGTGAAGTTGAGTCCATAATTTACCATGGGCTTCATATAAAGTGGCCTTCCGAAAAGCATTTTAGGAACATAGTATTGAACTAGTATGCCAACTCGAGAGAGAGTTCTCAATTTTTTAGTTCACCCCTCACACATATAGGTTCTGTGTGAATTCAACACACATAAGAACAATAAAAACAAAACAAAATTTGAAATTTTTCAATTTAAAATTTTTCACAATATAACACTTTATGTTTAATTTTATGACATAAACACATAATTAATAATTTTTTCCAATCCATTTTGTCCATTTGCTTTTGCAAAATGTTTATATTTTTCACAAACTAAAAATTTTTAAATACATTTATTTGACATTAATTTTTTTCTGTTGTTAATATTATTAAAGCTAGCAGAGTAGCATTTTGTGGTATGAAAATAATATTTGAAATCGTATATATATCATAATTTTGCAAACATTGTTTTTAAAAGTTTAGAAATGCAGCTAGCATTTAATAAATTGAAAATTTATTGAACTAATAAAATTCTATTTTGGAAAAAATTTTTTTGCGACATCCTATACGATTTTATGCAACTATGTTTAGTGGTGGAAATAGATTTATACACCAATACATTTAAAAAAATCTTACTAATACAAACATAAATTAGGTTCCACTGACAATTGAGTTATGTACCTGTCAAAGAGTCGGCATACTAGTTGTATACTATGTTTAGGAAGCATTAAATTCTAAAAAAATTTATTATTTACTGTATTGATATTTGGTCAATGTAATTTTTTTTTAAATATTCAACATTTTTCATTTTTCGAATTTATTCTATGAGTTAAATTTCAGTTATGTATTTTATAAAGCTTTTTTTTTTTTTGTAATAGCTCTATTCCTTAAATTTTATTTTTAGAAATTACTTTATACACTACCAGACTATTATATTGTATTTTCTTGTTACATTTTACCTTAGCTTTCCGTTGGATAGCAATGAAGTATATTTATGTAAAGAAAAATTTACAACTATTAGACACCAGCAGAATGTAATGCATTTTCTGGCCCGCTACGGCCTTCGTCAGCATTCTTTGTGTAACACTGGATAGTGATACTTTATAAATTGAATGTATTTAACTCAACTATTTTAACAAATAGATATTGGGAGTTATTTCCTTTTCATAAGCAACTTTATTATATTCAACATTTTTCATTTTTCGAATTTATTCTATGAGTTAAATTTCAGTTATGTATTTTATAAAGCTTTTTTTTTTTTTTTTTTTTTTTTTTTTTTTTTGTAATAGCTCTATTCCTTAAATTTTATTTTTAGAAATTACTTTATACACTACCAGACTATTATATTGTATTTTCTGGTAGTGTATAAAGTAATTTCTAAAAATAAAATTTAAGGAATAGAGCTATTACAAAAAAAAAAAAAAAAAAAAGCTTTATAAAATACATAAATGAAATTTAACTCATAGAATAAATTCGAAAAATGAAAAATGTTGAATATAATAAAGTTGCTTATGAAAAGGAAATAATTCCCAATATCTATTTGTTAAAATAGTTGAGTTAAATACATTCAATTTATAAAGTATCACTATCCAGTGTGACACAAAGAATGCTGACGAAGGCCGTAAAATGCATTACATTCTGCTGGTGTCTAATAATTGTAAATTTTTCTTTACATAAATATACTTCATTGCTATCCAACGGAAAGCTAAGGTAAAATGTAACAAGAAAATACAATATAATAGTCTGGTAGTGTATAAAGAAATTTCTAAAAATAAAATTTAAGGAATAGAGCTATTACAAAAAAAAAAAAAAAAAAAAAAAAAAAAAAAAAAAAAAAAAAAGCTTTATAAAATACATAACTGAAATTTAACTCATAGAATAAATTCGAAAAATGAAAAATGTTGAATATAATAAAGTTGCTTATGAAAAGGAAATAATTCCCAATATCTATTTTTTAAAATATTTTTGGTGAAAATCTCGTAATTTACGATAGGTCGAACACAAAATCCGGATATTATATTTAAATAAGGCAACAAATTATAATACTGTGGAGTCAGGACACATAAGCTAAAATTCTTTTGAAAGGGGAGATAGGGCGAAATTTCTGCCTCTCAGAAACTATCAAATCGATTTTAATGAAATTTAAAACTAACAGAGGTTTCAGGAAATCGAAAACGCTTAAGACGTAAACGATTAAGAGTGTATTAAAAAGAACTTCAAAATTCTTGCGTTTTCGATTTCCAGAATACCCCTGATAGATAGATCCATATTTATATGGACACATAAGCTATGCATTTTTTAAAAATAGGACCACGAGGGGACAATTTCTGCCTTTCCTAAAGTATCTAACAGATTTTAATGAAATGAAAAACATAGACAGATTCATATTTATATGGACACATTAGCTATGCATTTTTTAAAAAAATAGGATAGTGAGGGGAAGTAGGGAAAATGTCTGTTTTAATATAATTTTTCACATAATTTAATATAGAATCTGGGAATTATTCTTTTCATAAGCTACAAGATAATAGTCTGGTAGTGTATAAAATTTGTCCTTAAAATTTTAGGAATAGAACTATTACAAAAAAGCTTTATAAAATACATAACTGAAATTTAGCTCATAGAATAAATTTGAACAATAAAAAAAATGTTGAATAAATTAAAATATATATCCCTAGAACTACGAGGAGGGAAACATACCGGGTCATAATATACAACTAGTATGCCGACTCTTTGACAGGTACATAACTCATTTGTCAGTGGAACCTAATTTATGTTTGTATTAGTAAGATTTTTTTTAAATGTATTGGTGTATAAAACTATTTCCTCCACTAAACATAGTTGCATAAAATCGTATAGAATGTGGCAAAAAAAATTTTTCCAAAATAATATTTTATTAGTTCAATAAATTTTCAATTTATTAAATGCTGGCTGCATTTATAAACTTTTAAAAACAATGTTTGCAAAATTTTTATTCTGCAATATCGGAAAATATTTAAATAATTTATATTTTCAAATATTACTTTCATAAAACAAAATGCTACTCTGCTGGCTTTAATAATATTAACAGCAGAAAAAAATTAATATCAAATAAATTTATTTAAAAATTTTGAGTTTGTGAAAATTAAAAACATTTTGCAAAAGCAAATGAGCAAAATGTATTGGAAAAAATTATTAATTATGTGTTTATGTCATAAAATTAAACATAAAGTGTTATATTGTGAAAAATTTCAAATTTTTTTTTGTTATTTTTATGTGTGTTTAATTCACACAGAACCTATATGTATGAGGGGTGAACTAAAAAATTGAAAACACTGCGACATTCACGTTACATTCCCAGTTGGCTATATCGCAATGTTAATTCCTGCACGACACGTAAGGGACTACTAATGCCACATTGTCTTTGATGACAATATAAACGACAATGGATTCTACATTGTCGCCAACGACTGCGTATAAGAAAATGTCGATAAGGTTACAGGAGTTACAGTTTACATGCCGATGTCGTATATAAACCTAAATAAAAAAATAAAACTATACAATAGCACAAACATATTTTTAAAATCATACTTTATTCTTTCACTTCTCACACTTGACTGATTGATTTACTTCACTTTGTTTTGATTTTTTTAATTATAACGTTATTTTTGTTTTTTATTGGGAACAAATTATTTTCGTTTGTTTAGAAGACAGCGTCGCTCATATTGTCGTGTTTATAGATTTTGATAAGGGACACCTTGCAAGACACTGTCTCTCATACTGACATGTATAGCACAGTACAACATTTTTCAGGTGATTGATTCGGGACTCAATTCTGATAATTGTTTATGAAAGTAGACCCAAAAAGAAGAACTTCTGCATCATTAGTTTGGTCAAGGTACATCAAATAATAATTTAACAATTAATTTGAAGTTAGTAAGTATCGTATAGGGGAATTTGTCACGTTTAAGGCTCTTTTCTTTGTCATAACTCAAGAACTAGTCCGAATAAGCTGAATCGAATAAGCTGCATTGCAATTCCTTTAATCTGTTCATACAACGTTTCGCTACATAAGCAACAGTTTCGCAGTTATAAATAAATGTATGAAGAAAAAAATATTTTTTGCCCAAAAAATTTAAATTTTTTATTTTTAATTCATAAAAAAAACCAAAACGTTAAAAAAGTGTCAAGTCCTATTACTTTCACGTAAAGTCGCATAACCTATGAACAAAATGAGACATAAATCATGAACGCCCCCAAATTTTGGGGGCCCATATCTCTAATATTACTTATGCAATCGGAAAGAAATTGGTGTCCTGGAACAGTTTAAGAATTTACCTTTCAAACTTGATAACTTAACTAATCCATTAACGGCAAAATAAAGAAAAACATTTAAAATATATTTAAGGAAAATTAATTTTTTAAAACCAGAATTTTTTTAATTAAAAATATTTTCTGTCCTTTTCAGTTTTGAAATTTACTCATTTACTCAAAAATTATAAATCTTTCTTTTATTAAAAAAACATCTAACACTACTGGCCTATTTCACCAAGCTCTGTTAAATTCTCGTAATACCCAAGGTGCCCTACTTTGGAATCCTTTGGTGACTTTCTTCATATGTCTAACTTAAATTGTGTTCAAGTACAAAATATAGAATTATTTCCATTTTTTTCCAAAATCTATTGTGGGACGTAGGACAAGTACTTAAAAAATTTAATTTAACAGTTCTACAAACAATTCGATACTATCGATAGTTTATTAACAAAGTTTCGAAAATATCAATTTTTGTGACTATCGATAGCTTGCCACCTCCATTTGTTATTAACTTGTCGAAGTGCTATTAATTTGTCAAAGTATATTGAACTTTGTGTTTTAAATTTTTCTTTTTTTCTGTTTTCAATTTTTAAATATTTATATTTTATAATAAAAAATATTGGTTGAAACATTTTATACTATTTAAAAAACAAAAATCCAGAGCTTCTTGGGCTTAGCCTATGCATTTTAAGTATTTTTTTTTCTTGAAAATTGGAAATTTTAAAAATATATTTTCTTGCCCAGTCATCTTATCAAACAATAGCGACAAAGTTAATTATATAATATTTGTTATTTTTCTTTCATATTTTTACAAAAATAATAAGTTTTTATTAACTATTTTAATATTTTTATAATTTGTTTTTCAATATTTATTTACTTTGTATCAGCTTTTTGACGTTGATTACACTATGCTAGTTGAAAAAACAGACAAGCCGGGCACATGGCGTTTTAACATAATTCGGGTACGCTGAATCCAGTTGTGCCCGCGGTTTTTTAAGATTGGCTCTGGTTTTCGAGATATACCGTTATTTCGAAAATAGAGGAGGTGGCACAACATAAGTTCGCGTAACTCAAAAACGCTTTAGCTTATTGAAAAAACTTAAAAACCGAAATTCCGCAATAAAATTTTCTTTCTAATATCCGTAGTCGTTTTAGAAAAATAATTTTTTTCTTGGAAAAAAAATAATTTTTTTATCAAAATTTTTGTTTTTTAAAAATTCATAAAAAATTAAAAAATGCAGCTAGGCTTCTAATTTTTTGCAGACATATAAAAAACGAAGTTGCAAACAAAACCAGCAATGATTAAAATCTGTTAGCAACTTTTGATTTTATTCACAAAAGTCTACAAATTTTAATTAGTTAAAGAATTTCATAAAACGCAATATTTGTATGGGAGTCCTCCTAAGAAGTGGTGATAAGGGGCAAGTATGTCTCGAGAAAATGTTAAGGACAAAAAATTAATTGAGGTCGGTCATACATTATATACCACTAGGTACGGCGTCTAAAATTATCTCAAACACAGAGCATTCTCTTGACAAAAGAATTAAAACGAGCTAATATTTTAGCACCAGGTGTACAAATATACGGGGCTATCAGTCGCCATAGACGATTTACGAGTTTTTTTAAATCTATTGAGAATAATTCTATCGCGTATTGTACTGACATGGCGCTTATTCATCGATTATTCCAAAAGTAGCTTAAAAACAGTTTTGCCACATGTCACTAATTTAAAAAGTCCTATTCCGATAGCACTAAGCACAAATACTAAAGAGACATACGCTTCAATGAAAAAAATAATACAGTTAATTAAATATGAAGACCACAAGTGGAAAATATGCGCAGATTTAAAAAAGGAAGCTCTTTTAAGAGTCATGCAATCTATACTAAAAATAATGCTTCATGTGCTTATGGAATACGCGTTTCGATGGCGACCAGTACAATACACGGGATTGGGCTTTACGTGAGGAAAGCAGATTACATAGAAATAATGTTATTGACTTACACCTGTACCGATGGAAAAGATTTTGCTTCCTCCACTCCACATCAAACTGGGTATTGTAAAAAATTTATTAAAAGCATTGAGTCAAGATGGTGTTGCTTTTACCGAATTTCGCCGATTTTTTCCACGATTAAGCGGCATGAAAGTAAAAGAAGGTATGAACTCTAACTATATTAAATAAGATTTATATTTCATATCTTAATGTTTTTATTTTACAGGAATTCTTAATGGACCGGACAATTTGAGGTTGCATTGAATTATATCGAGCTATTGGCCTGGAATTGTGTGAAACCAGTAATAGAAAATGTATTAGGAAATCATCGGTCTGAAAACTGGCGAATTTTAATCAAAAATATGCTAACCGCATTTAAAAACTTAAACGTTAGAATGTCATTGAAAATACATTTTTTGCATTACCATGCCGAAAAATTTAATGAACAATCACCAGCCGAGTCTGATGAACATGGCGAGAGATTTCACCAAGTAACAGCCAGGCTCGAACACTGGTATAGCGGCAAACAACTTGATTCGCTATTATGGGATATTTGTTGGAATCTGTAGGAGGAAGAAGAAAAAATTTCGAAATAAAAACTTTAACATTAACTAATTAACAACAAAAATAAATATTTTAAAATTTTTAAGTTTGGTTATTATAAAAAATAAAAAAATTTCTTCTTTTCTGAAAAAATCAAAAGTTGTAGACAGACTTTAATCACTTATACCTGCAGCGCCTGAGATGCCCCTAGACGGGCCAAATGTATGACCAGCGCAACTTTATTTTTCATTCCCATCATTTGTTTCTAAGGCCTAGGATTCACTCCTAGGGGGATCAACTGTATGACCGACCTCCAATTTTTTTGTTCTTAACATTTTCTTAAAACATAGTTGCCATATATCTCCACCCCTTAGGGGGGCTCCCATACAAATATGGCCGTTTAATGAAATTCTTAAATTTGGCCCCTGCAGTACCTAGGATCCCCCTAGATGGGTCAAATGTATGACCAACCCCACTTTATTTTTCATCTCAATCATTTATTTCTAACATACCCACCCGCTATCTCCATTCATTAAGGGGCTTCCATACAAAATGTTCAATGCAGACTAGAAATATATTGGAGAAAAAGTCCTATAAATGCCCAGGAGTCGCCCCTAGGGGGATAAAATGTATGAATGACCTCCATTATTTTTTTGGTCTTAACATTTTCTCAAATTATACTTTCCGTTTATCATCATCCCTTAGGGGGGCGTTTTATGAAATTCTTAAATTAATTAAAATTTGCCGAATTTTGTGAATAAAATCAAAAGTTGCTAACAGATTTTAATCATTTATGGCTTGTTTTGTTTGCAACTTCGGTTTTTATATGTCTGCAAAAATGCCTAGCTGCATTTTTTAATTTTTTATGAATTTTTAAAAAACAAAAATTTCGAAATTTTGATAAAAAAATTATTTTTTTTTCCAAGAAAAAAATTATGTTTCTAAAACGACTACGGATATTAGAAAGAAGTTTTACTTTCTTAAAGGAAATTTTATTGCGGTTTTTTAAGTTTTTTCAATAAGCTAAAGCGTTTTTGAGTTACGCGAACATATGTTGTGCAACCTCCTCCATTTTTGAAATAACGGTATATCCCGGAGTCAATCTGAAATTTCATGCACAGTGTTATTATTATGTTTGTTATATTACCGAGGCCACCTTTTAGTAATTTCACCATGAATATACATAAAACAACATACACAGTGATGAGAAACGAGAAGGTGTAAATGATGACCAGAAAAAGTACCAAGTAATTAAAACGGTATTAAAACAGTATTTGGTGTATGTAAAAAGCATTAATGAATTAATATCTGACATTTATATTATAGATTTATAATAAACATATGTACATAGTATACAACTAGTATGCCGACTCTTTGACAGGTACATAACTCAACTGTCAGTGATACATTTTTATGTTTGGATTAGTAAGATTTTTTTCAAATGTATTGGTGTATAAAACTATTTCCACCACTAAACATAGTTGCATAAAATCGTATAGAATGTGGCAACAATTTTATTTTGCTGCATTTATAAACTTTTAAAAGCCATGTTTGCTAAATTTTTATTCTGCAATATCGGATAATATATAAATAATTAATGATTTCAAATATTATTTTTATACCACAAAATGCTACTCTGTTGGCTTTAATAATATTAACAACAGAAAAAATTTAGTGTCAAAAAAATTTATTTAAAAATTTTTAGTTTGTGAAAAATAAAAACATTTAGTAAAAGCAAATTAGCAAAATGTATTGAAAAAATTATTAATTATGTGTTTAAGTCATAAAATTAAACATGAAGTGTTATATTGTGAAATATTTTAAATTAAAAAATTTCAAATTTTGTTTTGTTGTTCTTAAGTGTGTTGAATTCACACAGAACCTATATGTGTGATGAGAGTTATAAAAAAAAGAGAACGTTCTCACCAGTCGGCATACTAGTTATATACTATGCATATGTATATGTATGTATTTTAGCATGCACATACATATTTACATGTATTATTTTGTAAATGTGCATAGACAAAACAATGTTTTGTAACCATTTATAGCCTTTTATACATTTCTCTTTTCTATTGTATGTGCATATCCATTTGTTTATATTGTACATCTAAGCATATGTATATTTATATAAATGGAAATATGTTGTATTGTAGGTAGTTTTGTCGAAAGTCCATATATATACTAAATAAAGTACCAAAAAAGAGCGAAATTACCCGCATTCAATTTAACATAGAAGCAACCCATCACTGTTTTACATGTTTCGCCTAACTGAGCCTTAACTGAAAGCGAATTCGTTTAAATATTAAAAAGTATAAGGTCCTGAACATGGCCAAATTAGTAGGTCTAAAGGTGTAATCGCAACGCAACGCCAAAGAATTATATTGAAAGCAAAAACAAATTCATACATATTTTGTAATTTTGTTGTTGCTTTCTACAGAAATTGACATTGCTCAAGGCGAATTCAACTACAGGTGGTGCCGAAACACCATCTGATTTTGACAGTTCGAGCCAATTTGTTTTGATTTGTTAGTGCTTTGTTAGGAATAGTTGACATTTTGGACCGTAAACACTAACAATGCAATGCAAAACACCCTATGTTGTTTCTGTTGTTTTTAGATTGTTGTAGTTCCGACAACACCTGTAGTTGAATTCGCATTGACATTGCGTTGTAAAATTTAAACGCTGCATAGTCTCCTTTTAGACAGGCAAAGTTTACTTTGACAAAGTTTGTTGAATTCTCTTTTAAACTTTGTTTGGTGCTCAGACACACAAAGTATAATTTGACAAATTTTTATTATTTTGTAAATGTGCATAGACAAAACAATGTTTTGTAACCATTTATAGCCTTTTATACATTTCTCTTTTCTATTGTATGTGCATATCCATTTGTTTATATTGTACATCTAAGCATATGTATATTTATATAAATGGAAATATGTTGTATTGTAGGTAGTTTTGTCGAAAGTCCATATATATACTAAATAAAGTACCAAAAAAGAGCGAAATTACCCGCATTCAATTTAACATAGAAGCAACCCATCACTGTTTTACATGTTTAGCCTAACTGAGCCTTAACTGAAAGCGAATTCGTTTAAATATTAAAAAGTATAAGGTCCTGATCATGGCCAAATTAGTAGGTCTAAAGGTGTAATCGCAACGCAACGCCAAAGAATTATATTGAAAGCAAAAACAAATTCATACATATTTTGTAATTTTGTTGTTGCTTTCTACAGAAATTGACATTGCTCAAGGCGAATTCAACTACAGGTGGTGCCGAAACACCATCTGATTTTGACAGTTCGAGCCAATTTGTTTTGATTTGTTAGTGCTTTGTTAGGAATAGTTGACATTTTGGACCGTAAACACTAACAATGCAATGCAAAACACCCTATGTTGTTTCTGTTGTTTTTAGATTGTTGTAGTTCCGACAACACCTGTAGTTGAATTCGCATTGACATTGCGTTGTAAAATTTAAACGCTGCATAGTCCCCTTTTAGACAGGCAAAGTTTACTTTGAGAAAGTTTGTTGAATTCTCTTTTAAACTTTGTTTGGTGCTCAGACACACAAAGTATAATTTGACAAATTTTTGTTTTCTCTTGTTTGAATATAATATATAAACAGCGTTGCCAGAATGATGATTTTATCATATTTTGGATTATTTTTTTAAACAAAAATATGATTAAAGATTTTTTTCTCAAATTTTTTTTATTTTTAGAAATTCTGATTTTTTTTTAATTTTGCTTATACAAAATACACGATTATTTAAACGGTCACTTTTTAAAATAATGAAGTTTTGCATCAGCTTGATGCGCATTGGTGCTGCACACTTTTGTACCCAGTATCTAGAATACACAAAATTGCATCATTATTTCTGGACATAAAAAATATTAAAAAAAGGCATATTATAACCTATTTCCAATGTGCGAAAGAATTCTTTCTTTCGAACAACTACATTTAAAACAAAAATAAATTCTAAAAACTTTGTTTTTGTTTTAAATGTATTTGTACGAAGTAAATAATTCTTTCGCACATCGGAAATAGGCAGTTAGAATATTGATAAAAAAAATATATGTGAAAAGAAAAAATGAATTTTTAAATAGTTTCATATACTGACGAATTATGTTTTTATGTATTTCAATTTAAATAATAAGAAGTATGTTTTTATAAAAAATTAATAATTCTTTATATTTTGCCCTTGTTTTAAAAAATTTAAATTAAGAAAAAAAAAATTAAGATTTTCCTTTTCAAAATATGATTTCTTTCGCCATATGACAATTTTCATTCCAAAGATTCTGGTAACGCTGTATATAAATATAAAGTTGCAGCCAACTTCAGGTATAATCTTCGAACGAAAAACAAAACGAATTTGTGAGTACAGAAAAGTATGTACTCCCCCGCTATGCTCTTTTCCCTTCTCTTCTATATACTCAAGACTTTGCTTGTCTGAAAGGGGTCATAGCATGGTGAAATTTAGATAAGGTAGCAGCACTAGGTGTTGTTGTACAGCAATTACAATCAAATTTGTTTGTGTAAAGAGCCCGCTGCTGTCAAAAATTATGTACAACAACGTTGCCATGGTTTGTATTTTCCGACCAAACCTAAGGGGGAACTGTTATCTACACACGAGGCAACATTTGTTGAAACATGGGCATGTTTCACTTAATGTAGTTGCCATCCACCTTGCAGTGTCCTGGTACCCAACACAGCTTTATTGTGAATGCCAACATGAGCTCTCTCTCTGAGCATTCCTACACCGTGCAACCTGGCACGATCGCACCGTATAATTTGACAATGCTCTTAGCGCAGCCTGATTATCGACTTAGATTGTCACCACAGATCCCCCTACGATGTGACCCAGGATCACTTCCGTGGACCTCCAGATCGCTAGGATCTCAGCCTGGAAGACGCTGCACTCATCCGGGACTCTGAATGACCTTTTTGTCAGCAACTAAAACACTAGCCCCAGTGCCAGTGTCCATCTTGGACCCGTACGTATATACTGTCCAACCCTCAAACAGCCCGTTGGATCCACGCCAAACTTCCCTATCCGGGAACTCCACCGATGGTGTTACACCGAAGTTCAAGGTCATACTCCTATGATCCGAGATTCCCGCCGGAATACTTCCCTGAATCCTTGTGTGGTCATCCCGCCTAGGTCTAATCAACGAAGACTCGTAGAGTCTAAATAAGTTCCTGGCAACCACACTCCTCACATAATGTTCAATGGGGGACAGATGTAGTAGGATGTCCAACGTCGCCTGTGGCGTGCTCCTCCTTGCACCAGTGATGCCAAGAGATTCACTCCTCTAGGCCTTGTTGAGCATCTTCCTATAGCTATCCACTCTCAACGCATCCCACCAAACAGTGCATCCTTAAGTAAGAATAGGCCTTACCACCGATGTGTAACTCCAGTTTACCATATCTGGTCTTGACCCAATTCTTATCGATGGAGTTTCTGCATGTGTAGTAGGCATTGAGTCCTCTTTTCATCCTCTCCTGGGTGTTTCTTCTCCAAGACAGTTTATAATCGAGGAAGTTACCCAAATAATTAGCACAGTCAGATAGATTTAACTCGACACCATCCAGCACTGGTCCCTGAAAACCCTCTATCCTTTACCTTCTGGTAAAAAAAACCAGCTCAGTCTTCGCAGGGATTACTCCCAGCCCTCTATCCTTCACCCAAGCCGAGAGTTCGCCCAACATCACCTGCATAATTTCACCGATCGTGGACAGAAACTTTCCCCTGACCAGCAGAACTATGTCATCCGCATAGGCCATAGTAGAGGAGATAGAACCCCCCCTGTGCTGTACGCCTGGTAACCTTCCTCCTTACACTATAATACCCCAGGCTCGAGTTGATAATCCTGCCGCCAAGCATGCAGACTATCCACTCCACCAGAAAGCCCTGAACTCCCAGCTCCTCCAAGGAATCCTTGATTGACTCAATCCTAATGTTATTAAAGGCTCCTTCTATGTCCAGAAACGCGGCGAGAGTATATTCCTTATGCCTCAGGCCGTGCTCAATTCAACCCACCACCTCATGTAGCGCACTCTCAACAGATTTAACCTTAAGGTAGGCATGTTGAGCGTTGCTAATGAGGTGGGTATCAATATTACTCCTAAGATAGAGATATATCAGTCTCTCGAGTGTCTTCAATAACAATGAAGACAGACTAATAGGCATGAACTCTCCCAGCTTCGAGTGTCCTGCCCTACCAGCCTTGGGTATAAAAATTACCCTGACCTCTCTCCACCCCCTAGTCAGATACCTCCTACTGTGACATTTCCTAACCTAACGTTTACATTTGCCAGTACTGGCAAGACAGTAAGAAAATACATATTAGTTGCCAAAAACACTACTTGCTGTCTTCGTGACGTAGGCGTCCAGACAGTAGTTAAGACATTTCTAACGTGAATGTCGCAGTGCAAGTTCTAGCTAAACGTGTTTTATATGAACTTAAAAAATTAAAAATAGCTTTTAACAACTATTTTTTGTGAACATAGATAATCCTTAAGTAAAACATGCAAAACCAAAGCATAATTTATTAATTTTCTTTTAATTAATGATTTTTTTTTTAATTTTGCAAACGAAACTTCAAATTACTGTCAGCAAATGTCAAACTACTGTCCATTTTACTGTCTGCAAAATTTACAAGACAGTGGACAAGCCAGTTGGAAAAGTGTACATGCATTAGTGAAAAATTTTGCATGTATTGCAACTGTCTTGACAGTACTGGCAAATGTAAACACCGTGTAAATATATTCATATATTGCGACTAGGTGAATTGACATAAAATTGTGAGCGTTTTAAAACTAGAACTACAGAACCCCAAAGTGAAACAAAATAATTTTCAGTTGAAAAAAGTAACCAAAATGGAAAAAAGTACATAAGTACACATTAACAGACAATTCACATGGAGGCTTTTACGACGTCGTTTTTTCTTAATTCAATTTTGACGCAAAACCTCTAAGGTTTATACGATGATTTTTATTGGCATGTCGCTTTTTTCAATTTTAATTTTTATTTGCAACCAGGGATGATTTTTATTGCCTTATCGGTAAATCTGCTTTAGTTGATTTTTCTCATTAAGAAAAATATAAAAAAGTGTTTTTTTAAATAAGAAATATGTAAGAAATATGTTTAAATTAAAACTCAAACTTTTTTTTATATTCTTTTTTATCATTTCCGTATTTGTTTGCAACGCTTCAAAGAAAAAGAATAAAACAAAACAAGAAGAAGAGAAATAAGTTTGAAGAGGAATAAAAGAAAACGACAAGAAAAACACAAAACGAGTCGTTTTGTTTACCCCTCTTTCTTCTCTACACCGCTCGCCAACAAACCAAAAGAGATGTCGACAAAGCGACGTCGCAAAAGCCTCCATGTGAATTCGCTGTAAGAAAAAAGTAAAAATTTTTAATTAAAAAGTATGAAAATAATTTTTGTTTTGTAAACAAAAACATGAAACAGGTGGTTGAATAATTCTTGATAGTAAAAATCAAGGCGAATTGACTAGAAGGTGGGGTCAAGTCAGCATATGGTTATTTTTTTCGGTGGTCGATTTGTCAAAGTTTGTATACGAACGTGATTTTTTTATGTAAACAAACATTTTTTTTACTAGCAATATTTTTGACAGATGGACCACAGAAACAGTGTTGTTGCAGAGTTGACCTCACCTTCTAGTGAATTCGCCTTGGTAAAAATGTTACTATCAAAAATATTTTAAAAAAATGTTGGTCTCGAATTTGTATGCTCTTTTTTTATTCTCTCGTTGCAAGTTTTTCGGGTGCGTGAACACTTTCACGCGGTTTAGACGGTGATTTTTTCCATGTTTTTTAAGACATGATTTTTGGTGTTTGTTGGCGAACGGTGTAGTGAAGCAAGCGGGGTAGAGAAAAAAACAAGTTTTCTGATCTTTGTGTCTCTTTTTATATTTTTCTTTGAACCCATTCGTATTTTTGTTATGTTGCTTCATTTTATTTTTTATTTCAATGTGGCAACATCTCTTTACAATACAAAACATGGAGCGCATTAAAATTGTTTGTTTTTATAAATAAGCAAGTAAAGAGGAATTACTGATAATGGGGGAAAAAAATTAACACTTAAATCATGGGTAAAAAATCTTCGTTTGAATCTGTTGTGTTTTTGGAAGCAACTTTCAAAAGGAATTAAAAAAAAGACATGATTTTAAAATCATGGTCTGAATCTAGTGTTACACACGGTTCAGACGGTGATTTTTTCCATGTTTTTTAAGACATGATTTTTGGTGCTTTTCGGCGAACGGTGTATAGAATCAAGCGGGGTAGAGAAAAAAACACGTTTTTTTATCTATGTGTCTCTTTTTATATTTTTCTTTGCACCCATTCGTATTTTTGTTATGTTGCTTCATTTTATTTTTTATTTCAATGTGGCAACATCTCTTTAAAATACAAAACATGGAGCGCATTAAAATTTCTTGTTCTTATAAATAAGCAAGTAAAGAAGAATTACCGACAATGGGGGAAAAAATCAACCCTAAAATCATGGGGGGAAAAATCTTCGTTTGAATCTGTTGTGTTTTTGGAAGTAACTTTCAAAAGGAATTAAAAAAAGACATGATTCCCCATTATCGCTAATTCTTCTTTACTTGCTTATTTATAAAAACAAACAATTTAAATGCGCTCCATGGTACAAGTACACATGATGCGCTCAATGTTTCTTATTGTAAAGAGATGTTGCCACATTGAAATAAAAAATAAAATGAAGCAACATAACAAAAATACGAATGTGTACAAAGAAAAATATAAAAAAATAAACAGAGAACGTGTTTTTTTCTCTACCCCCGCTTGCTTCTCTACACCGTTCGCCTACAAACACCAAAAATCATGTCTTAAAAAACATGGAAAAAATCACCGTCTGAACCGCGTGTTACTAGTAACAGTTATTGAAAATAAGTCCCAATTTACATTATACGATTTTTGTCGTTGCGATTATTGTCGTTTCTTCTTTGAAGTCGGTCTAATGTTTACATTGTACGATTTTTGTCGTTACAACTCCTTATGTATACATATGTATAATTTGACACTACGAATGAATGAACAAAACGAATCGTAGAGTACACTCGCTTGTGTACCCCTTTTAATTCCTCTCTCCCCTCTCGCCAATAAGGTAAGAATCGCAACGACAAAAATCGTATAATGTAAATTGGGACTAAGCAACAATTTTCTGTAAATGAACACACCTTTTTTTGTTATGTTAATTTTTAGAGTTATTAAAGTGTGAAGTACTTGGGTACTTAGAACTGCACTTGTTTTTAAAGTAAACAATAGCACAAAAAAAAATACATGTTCTTTTGAATTAATTAACCCAGACACAAATTAACAAATTCAAATTAGATAAAAAAAACAAATATGAAAGATTACATTAAATAATTTGTTTGTATTTTCCCAAACTGTTCCTGTTATAAAAAAGCATTTTGTCGATTACCGATAAGAAAACGAGCTAAGTTGTCAAAAGTGTAAACATTTTTCAACACTACATTTATTTGCCATCAGCTGTTTCCTATATTTTACGAATTTTTACAAATTTTCCGTTCGCGTACTTTTTTGGCCAGCAGCCAGTGTGGAAATTTTGGCACTTTTGCAGCTAAATTAAGCCTTAAAAAGTTTTATTTAGCTGCAAATTTTTATTTAGCACTTGGCATTTTATTTAGCATTTTTGGAAAATGTTTTTAGCTTTTTTTAGCATTATTTATTTTAAAAATTTGGACAAATAGTTTAATTGATTTTACTATAAATAAAAAAATTGTTTCTGCCCTTTGATATTACGCTACAAAAGCACAAGGAAATTTCACTTTATATTTAGATAAGAATTCAATAGTGTAAATTTTTGAAAAAATTGCCTAAACTGCTGAAAAAAATTATTTTAAAGCTTCAACTTTTCTTAAACTATAAAAAATAAAATGATCTAAAAATTTTGTATATTATATAAATAAACCATACATTTAATATCATATATCAGCGGTTTGCAGGCCAGCTAAATTTAACATTAAGGCCCTACGCAAGGCCAAAGAATAACATTGAAAGCCCAAACAATGTCATAAATATTTTGTAATTTTGTTGTTGCTTCCTACAGAAATTCACATTGCGTTTTAAAATTTCAAACGCTCCATTGCTTGTGGCGATGCAATTTTTAAAACTGTACATGAATTTCTGTAGAAAGCAACAACAAAATTACTAAATATTTATGACATTGTTTCTGCTTTCAATGTTAGGCTAGATTCAGACCGTGATTTAAAAATCATGTCTTTTTTTTAATTCCTTTTGAAAGTTGCTTCCAAAATCACAACAGATTCAAACGAAGATTTTTTCCCCATGATTTTAGGGTTGATTTTTTTTCCCATTATCGGTAATTCTTCTTTACTTGCTTATTTATAAAAACCAAAAATTTTAATGCGCTCCATGGTTTGTATTGTAAAGAGATGTTGCCACATTGAAATAAAAAATAAAATGAAGCAACATAACAAAAATACGAATGGGTGCAAAGAAAAATATAAAAAGAGACACATGGATCAGAAAACGTGTTTTTTTCTCTACCCCGCTTGCTTCACTACACCGTTCGCCAACAAACACCAAAAATCATGTCTTAAAAAACATGGAAAAAATCACCGTCTGAACCGCGTGTTATTCTTTGGCGTTGCGTTGGGTTTTACATGATTAGAGCCTTAATCTTAACTCCCTGTGCTGCATATTTATATGTATGTATCACATGCTTTACCAAAATCTAGCCAGTTGCTTAAATATAACCATTTATTTAAATTTCGTTCAAAAGTTAGTCACTAAAATGTAATTAGTTTCGAATAAAAGTTCATACTGGTAATACATTTTAACAAAAATCTTTAAAATATGTTAGCATTATTTTTAGCATTTAAAAAAATTATTTTTATCAAAAAAAAAAAAAAAAAAAAAAAATTTAGACCTGACCATGGCCCAATTAGTAGGTCTGCGCGAAACTACAACAAAGCAACAATAGAAAAACAACACGCATTTTGTTTGTGTAAATTATGTTAAATATGTTAAAACCCAATGCATTTGTTTGTGTAATAAATGGACAAGATGTCAAAAACAATTGCTACAAAAACAATTGCACGGTAAAAATACAACTCTACAAAAAATCAGCAGGCGTTTCGAGCACACCTACTAATTGGAACACGGAGCAGACCTACTAATTGGGCCATGGACCTGACCACACTGCCAACAGCTTTTTTTGAAAGTAATTTTTCAGTTTACTCAGCAATTACTCTTTTACCTTAAAAGTACTCGAACGCACCTAATAATAAACACAACAACAAAAAAAGCGGAACTATTAGAACAAGGCGAATTTATGTATACGGTGGACTACCACAAGTAACAACACCAAAAACACAGCAATGTATTTTTTTGTTGCTTTCGTTGATCGATATGTCAAAAGCACAAGCAACTTTTGACATTTCTCTCTCTCTAAGCAAGAAAAAAAGTAGCACAGCTGTGCTTTGAACGCCTTGTATTAGAAATTAGGTATGTATTGTTTTGAAATATAATAAAATAATTGACTAAACACTAATTTATATTTTAGGAAATAATGACCAATCCCAGATTAACTGAACAAAGCCCTTGTACAGCCAAACGAAAAAAGGTTTTAGCTGCTGTGGCTCAAGAGCTAGCTACCAGCGAAGACGATGATAATGTTGCTGATGGCATAGATTTTTGTAATATCATAGAAAATCATACAGACCAACATCGGCAAATAACAACTTCAAGTGCAATACAAGCCCTAGCTGAAACAATAAGAAATACCTTGTTGGAAATCAATGAAATACGAGAACAAAATCGTGAACGTCGACATCGGGAACTATTGGAAATATTAACAAAAATGGTACAACAAGAAAGTTCGACTAAAAATGAAGTTCCGAAGACAAAAACAATAAGTTCCAATATAGAAAATAATGATCAGAAGAGTAACCCATGTGCATATATAAAGAAAGAAGAATTTTTGGAGAAGGACAATGAGAAACAAATGGCAAAAATAGATTGTTCTCCGATATCATCTTCGAAATTAATTCAATTATTACCTAAATCGCAAATAATTAATAAGGAGCAAATGGAAAAAATCAAAACCGTTATTGCTGTAAAACAAGATAATACTAAGGAGGAATTGCAAAAAATGCGGACGCAAATGCTAGAATTGCAACGTAAAAAAATGGAAGATCGTGAAAGAAAAAAACGTGAATTTTTACAAATGCAAAACATTTAAAAATATATCCATAGTGAACTTCTATAAAATGAACATCTCCATTTTATCAATTGATTTTAAGAACACAGCATGTTTATTTTAATTTAAGTGTAATTTGATCCCTTTATAATGAATTTCCATATAGTAAATTTTTCTTTACAATGAACAAATTTTTCAAATATAAATTTTTCTTTCATGTATTTTCGTATCCATATACATAATTAATTATTTGAAACAATTTTGACAGCAATCCGCTGCGCTTAATGAACTAAAGTTTCGCACCAAATAGCTTATCTCTTGAAAAAGTTAGTAGTATGTATTTAATACAGTTGAAAAATTAACAACAAAAACAAAATTGAGATAAGCAGTTTGGGATTCTTCGACATAGATCTAATTCTATATCATTACGACCGTATTGTCAGAAAAAGAAAATTAAAAATATTAAATGAAATTATTTTTTTGTTTTAAAATTGAATTTTTGATAACAAAATAAAAGGATAGAAAAATAAATAATAATTTGTAATCAATTTGGAATTTTTTAATATTATTTTCAACAGAAAAAAATACGTTTACGACGGCATTGTGGGTAAGTGAAGCGTGTTTTAAACAATTTACGGCGTTACGTCATACGTTCATACGACGTACGACTCAATTGTGTTCCTGGCATTAAACTAAACAATCGAACTAAAAGATAAGTGATATGTGCATAAATAATACACCAAAATAGTCACTGTTACATGAACTACCTTTAGATACAATAATTTTTATTTTTAAGTTTTATTAAAAAACTCAACTTTACCGGAAATAAAAATTATTTTTGAGTTTTATTATTTGCTTAGAAAATAAAAGTTATCTGCCTGTTTTTCAAAATAAAATAAAAACTTTCGCTTGGGAAAATATATTGTATATTGAAACAACAATAAAAAAAACTCAAATTTGTTTTTGTTTTCAATAAAATTAATTTTCACTTAGAATTATGAAATTTAAAACTTATGTATAAGCCTCGTTTACAATGCTAGCAACAATTTCGTTTTTCTTCTATCTTATTTCTTCCCAAAGTATTTCATATATTGTCCTTTCATTTTTCGAATAAAAATGTAACTAAAGTTTTTTTAAAAGTTGAGTCAACTTCTACTTCAGCAACAATTTGTACGAAAATGTATATGACGTTTATAATAATTTTATTTTGTTTTGAATGAAAATTTCACCAAAATGTTTTAAAAAATAGTAATAAGTACGTAATATTGTTGTGGGAAAAATTTGCAATCGGTTTCTTAATGGAAAATGCGAAATGTGGTTGTGAAAAAATTGTTGCTCTATTATGAACAACAGTGAAAATGTTGCTGCCTATTGTGTACGAGGCTTTAATTATTATTACGTTTCAAAACACAATTTAAAATTAAAAACAAAATAAAATGTTTGTTTGAATTGTTTACTACAGTGTTGTAATATTTTGACACAACTTTAAAGTATTTTACAGTGTTTTATCCGTTTTAAAAATAAGACCACCTTGTATAAATTCGCCTTGCTGTCTTTCATATAAAAATTTTTGTTTTGGAATTTACCAAGGCTGTTTACACAACTAGTAATTGAACGTGTAGTAAAATTTATATGAAAAGCACTCAGTTTTTGAGTATTTTTCATATAAATTTTACTATACATTCAATCACTTGTATTGTGAAAACAGCACATTATTTTCTAATCGAAAAATGCATTTCAGGAAATAATGATTAAAATGAAAATCAAAACTTATAACCGTTATAATCCCTGAAAAATTATAAATTTTATTAAAATAAATATTAAAAATTTGTTAGCATTTTGTAAAATAAGTTAATTTTATTATAAATAAAGTTTGTCAAGGATTTTTATTAAAATAAGGACTTTATTTCATTTTTAAAGGTTATCGGGCGTGTTCTGACAATCGAAAATCGCCTAACATTTCCGATTCTGACTTGAAATAGCTTTATAGGAGTTCTGTAAGTCGCAACCGCAAGAAATTTTTGCGACTTCAAATCGCAAAAGTATACTCAAGTGAACTAGAATATTTTAAAGAAACTGAACTTTAAACAAACAATGAAATTAAACGCATACAAACTGAAATATAATTTCTCATATTTTGTACAATGTTTATATTAAAACTTTTTTATTGAAAGAATGTCGTTGGTTTTTGACAATGCCTTTCTCAGTTGTGTATTTATATTTTAGCAATTTAGAAAAAAATTCCTTAGGATACATTTTTTTTAAATTTGTAATTCTCTGAATTTAAATTTTTTAAACGCATTTATGCTTAATAAGAAAACGGATGGAATTTTGCGTTTGATTTTCTGTACTTATTAATATTTTTCGTGTTTTTGTTTTTGAATACTGAACCATGATTTATTTCTTCGTAAACAACATGGAAAAATTTCAAATCACAGGAAAAACGAGCAAGTTTCTGAACGCCCTAAAATAAAATGGCGGAAATCGAAAACGCAAAACGCAAGAATTTAAAAGTCGATTGTATCATAAGATTTTTGTAGTAAAAGAAATACAAATACAATACAATACAAATATTTCTCTATTAAACAGAATTCTATAAGGAAATTATAAAAAATTGGATTAAGTGTGTATTAAAAAATAGTTCAAAATTCTTGAGTTTTGCGTTTTCGATTTCCGGAACATCCCCGAATATTTAAAAGATCTAACAGAAATAGACATTTATTAATACCAAGATTAACTTTAGTTATGCAGCGCTCTATTTGTGTGAAAGTAGAACGATTATATAATGGACTGTCTTGCACTTTAAGGACTTTTAATATTTCCCCTGATTATTTCAAGATTAAAGTCTATCCAGAGTTCTCTTGGAGTAGTTAATTCTTTAGGGGGGATGTGAGTCCATACGTTTATGTTGGTCTTGAATGGGGTAATTGTTGCTGCATTGCTGGGTGAGTTTTAAAATGATTGACTGTCTCTTTAGTCTCTTGGAAAATTGTGATAATTTTCAAAAAACTTTCAAATGTCATTATGTGTTTTAGGGGTTTTTAAGGAGTTGCTGGGTTTTATTATTGAAAATACATTTTTTGCAATATCATGCAGATAAATTTAATGAACAATCACCAGCCGAGTCTGATGGCGAGAGATTTCTTCAAGTAACAGCCAGACACACTTTTATATTGGCAAAAATTTGGTTCGATTTTAGGGCATAAAAATGTTATTAGTTTTTGAAGTTTCGTCCGGTTATAAAAACATAAAAAGCATGGTTTGTACTCTACTCTATTTCCATAACTTGATGGGGTCTAGAATCAATAACGGAATGATGACCTATGGTGAATAAAGCTATAAAATTTTAGTAAATTAAGCTCAAAGGACATTTACCCCGATATTCATACAAAAATTTTATCAAATTTATCAAACAAATTTTTATAGAAAAAAACCTTTTGGAAACCTAAAATATTTTTTATGAATAAAAACTTAACCTCTTATGAAAAAAAGTTTAAGTTCACACTTGTTACCCAACACATCAAGCCCAGTAATGGTATATATGCTGAATGTATTGGTTAACTAATGTTAACTAACAACTTTTTGTTGCATAAGATAGTAAATATTGTAAGAAATCAATATAGCCAAGAGTAATTTTATTTTCACATTAAGAGTTTTTTGGTGAATAATTTTATTTTTCTGATATTTAGTAAAATTTTAGTTATGTATGTAGTATAATGCTAGAGTAAAAATACGAGTCATTTAAATACTTCTTTTACTTTGATTAAAAATTTTGACATACATATATATGTATATATATTTTCAATGATATAATTTGGTTTCAATGCTTAAGCCAAGTGCTTTTTACTTTTTTTTATATTCATTAATGCAATTAAAATGCTAATAAAATTTTTTTGAAGTTATTATTATTAATAAACATTGATAAATTGAGTCTTATTAAATTCCAATTTAAACTTTGTATAAAAATTCACATTTTTTCATAATACAAAACAAGTAAATATAAATTTGAATTGTAAAATACTTTTAGGGAAAGTCTGAAAATATGAAAAATAGCAAAAGCCCTTTTTTGTAGATGCATAAATCTTATAAATTAAATTCCTTAAGGTATGCAAAACTTTTATTTTAGTTCGCCTGTTTTTAATTAAATAATTGAGCCGAAAATCTCTGCTAAATGTAAATGCGAAAACATAATTGAATTAATTATTTGTGTGTGTTGGCTTTGATTTACTGATTTTCTTCCTCAATCTTAGATTTTTCCTTGACTCCATTTTCAGATTTATTCTTTAAAAATAAATCATTTGGGCCAGTTTGCTGTATTGGTATTATACGTTCTTTGGGCTCCTCTGTTGACTTGGGTAACATAACGCTTAAAACACCATCCGAGGAAAGTTTACAAATGATATCGTCTGGATTATGACCCTTGGGTAGTTCATAACGACGCTTAAAATGACGTGAGACAAAACCTATGTCATCGGCTTCTCTTTCCTCATGTTTTCCCTCAATAATCAAGTGGTCATTGACTATTTTCACATTTAATTCTTCAGGCTGAAAAAGTCCCACATCGATGTGTATAACAAAATCATGATCTTTATCTTTTCCGACATCTTTAATTGGGACATGAGCCAAATCTTCCTTAAGCTTACCGCTTGACTCCAAGTGCCGAATATGTGGAGCCAGTGCTGAAATTAAGCCCATAGTATGCATGTCAAGGGAATGATGATGTCTCGAATGTAAACGACGATAGACGTTATTTGGAAATATGTCAGGATTAAAAAATGGATGTGGATCAAAATTTAATACAAATGGTAAATTGGACATTTTAGTACTTCAAATTAATTTTTTTTTCTTAGCTGTTTATTTAAACTCCCTTAAATATATCCTTTTTCCTTTGATAGTTTTTTAACTTCGGTTAGACTTGTAGTATTGTTTGATGTTAAAAGACTAATGAATACATTTCGATTTATTTTCGTTTTATATGTATATGTACATAAATATGTATGTATGTATATAGGAAAATTTTGCTATACCTACAGTATATACGACCTGAATTTGATTTTTTTTATTAGCATATATATTGCAGTTGAAATGCCTGGATCAAGGCGAATTCAACAAGGTAAGTGCAACTCTACAACTACAAAAAGCCACATGTATTTTGTTTGCTTGTTGTCAAAAACAGTTGACCAAGGCAAAAATTTTCGTACGATAAAATTAATTTATTTATTAATAAATTTTGTAATATAAAGCCATTAAGGCCAAAAAAACGTATTACATAGCAATGAATGCGCCTTGTCAGAAAATATTTCGGTTATTTTGGCGAAAAACATGACAACAAAAGTATTTTCTGACGTTTGGCAAATTCGCCGTGGAAACAGCTGATGAACGGCTGACGAGTTGCACTTACCTTGTTGAATTCGCCTTGGCCTGGATATGTGAACCCAATAAACCAAGGCGAATTCACTAGAAGGTGAGGTCAACTCTACAACAACACTGTTTCTGTGGTCCATCTGTCAAAAATATTGCTAGTAAAAAAAATGTTTGTTTACATAAAAAAACTAGTTCGTATACAAACTTTGACAAATCGACCACCGAAAAAAATAACCATATGCTGACTTGACCCCACCTTCTAGTCAATTCGCCTTGCCAATAAACAAATTTTGTTGTTTCTTATTTTTTGGATAAAAAATTTAAAATACTTAAAATTTGCTATTTTCTATTCGATAAAATGAATACTGCCTCAATCTTGCCCACAGACCCGATTTTAATTACCACAATCAAACTAAATTTATAGCGGTACAAAATTGGAAGAAATCTTAATTATCAAAAATTCGGCAATCACAAAAATTTTGATGTGTTAAAGGAAAAGTTTACACAAATTAAAAAATATCCCCGCAGTCTGATCAAATTGTGAAACTCCAAAAAATTCCTAAAAGTATAAGGCTGGATTTTTGAGATCTCAGTTAAACTACGTTTAGTTAATCTGAAAATAGATTTGTGCCGCCATTACAAGAGAAAACAAAAAAATTTATCGTAATAAAAGTTGTTGGAAATTATCTGAACTTTCATAATCTGCAAAAGAAAAAAAAAAATCTCGAAAAAAATCGAAGAAAATTCAGAATTTATTAGTTAATAGTTAATTTTATGCTATTTTTCACAAAAAATTCCTAATATCTCTACTAAAAATAAAAAAAAATTAAATAAATTGTTCTATGTATATATGGAAAAATTTCTATTTTGAAAATTTGGGGGTCTCCAAATTCGACTTAGAGCAATGGTCTCTTGAGCAAAATTTCTCAGAATCACCTATAGATTACGTTTTTGCTATACGCTTCATCAAAAAAGATCGTTCCATACAATTTGACCCGCCCTTAAATATTTATATATATATGGGGGAAAAATACAAAAATAGTTTTAAATTTAAAAAAAAAACAAAAAAAAATTATTAAAGGACTTATGTGATTGAGATTAAGTTTTTTAGATTATTTATCTTTTTGTTTTTATTATTATTATTTTATATTAATTTAATTATTATTACAAATAAATAAAAAGATTTAATTTGTCAACATCTCTATAGAAAAAGTGATTTTATTCCTGGGATTAACATATTGTGGGTATTACAGTATCGAGGGTATGCAATGCTTGTTAGGTATGTTATATACCGTCGGAAAGGTTAATTTGTCTAGTTTCTCAGCATAAGTTATATTTTTAAGATTTTAGAAACACTTACACACAAATAGAAAAAAATTCAAAATAGTGCATATGCTAAAAATTGAAATATGCTCGTCTTGACTTAAAACTAACCTATAGGAAAAGACCTAAGCTTTCTTTTGAGCAAAAAAAAAAAAAAAAAAAAAAATACCCGCTTCAAAAAAATAAAAAATAAGTTTTAAATTTAAAAAAAAATATTTAAAAAAATTAAAAAAAAAACAAAATTTTTTGAAGAAATAGCTATCTAATTTGTTTGAGACAAATTTTGCTAACACAAATAGATAATAAGTTACATGAATGAGAAACAACACCTGTTTGGCCAAAATGTCAAATTTTGACCCCCTCTAACTCAGAAACTTTTTGACCGATCTTGTTGAAAATTTGTGTCTAAACTACTATCCAATAAGACTAACCTTGGTGCAAATTTCATCCAAATCGGAAGACATCGATTTCAAAAGTTGGGTCACTTGACATGAAATCCCCCATATATATATATATATATATATATATATATATATATATATATATATATATATATATATATATATATATATTTTTTTTTTTATCAGGAAACTTATTTTTTTAATAAATATATTTCGTGAATTTCAAAAACTAAAAATGTACAAATTTTCAGAAGAGAAATAATTGTTTTGGTTAACTGGGTTTTAACTTCAAAATATTTAGAAGTTTTTGATGGAATACCCTGGAATTGTTGTACGTGTACAAATAACACCAATTAATGGGAAACTTTAAAAGCTTTTTGTCCTTAAAATTAAAAAAAAGAATAAGGTATTTATCCGAAATTGATTTGGACAGAAAGATATATATTGTATATATACATACATATGTATGTACATATTCATAATGCACTTTTAAAAACTTTTGATGATATTTAAAATTCATTATTACCTTTTAAGTTTTTTTTTTGATTATGCGCAGTAATTGTAAGTTGCGGAACTTTTTTTTATAGAGTTGTATTTTAAAGCAACGGTTCCCAACCCCTTGGGGCTCTTATTCTTTGAATGAGAATATACAAATGTTTTGGTTAAAATTTGTACACTATTTGAGTTTAATTAAAAAGTGATAAAAGTGATAAATGGTTTATAGTATTTTAAAAAATATTATTATATAAATAGAGATCTGTTTCTTTAGCAGCAAGTCTGTTGGTGTTGCTGAATTTACAATCCTTGGTTGTTGTTCGTTGAACTCCGAGTTGTGCCGGTGCGTAGAACCAATTGTCGTGGGATCGAAGTTACAAAGTGGTTTCGTATATTTTAATAAATTTTTCTACAATTGGGTATGAGTTTTGTTAACAAAAGCAAAAAAAGCAGTATTGCAACTAAATTTAGTTTTACAACTTAACTGAATTTTCTTAAAAATTACAGATTATAAATTTTGACTACAAATAGTTGCACTAAAAAAGAAATTTCGTATGAAAATAGATAATTTTTTTCTTAACAAACGTTGTTCTATTCACATTCCGTGAAATCTAGGCTTAAGAAATAACTTGTTCTAAAATATCTTTTTAGAATCTTTTAAATCAAAGCAAAGTATAGAAATATTATCGTTTGTATGTAGCTTACATCAGAGATCCTAAGGCCCACCTAAACTTGTTAAAATATTACTAAATATTTCAATTTTGTGAATAATGAGTAACTAAAATTAGTTTAGTTTTTAATAAAATTTAATACTGTTAATAAATTTTTTAACATTTTTAAAATACAGTTTTATCATTTTCTGGCCTTATCTATAATGCCTTATCTAAGATCTGGTCGCACTGCCGGTGACAGCAACATATATCTCTGACAAAAAATTGAGACAGAAAAAATTCATTATGGTACGTTTTTTAACCTTTATTATTTGTCTATCAACGATTTAATTTGTTATATTTTAATGCAATACCCTGCTATCAGCCTAATTCATTTTTAAAACTTATTAGTAGGAACATATCGCTCCTTTTTTGCAACAAAGTCATATCTCAAAAAAAATCAAACTTGGCGAATTGCGATTAAAGTTTTCAAAATTAATAATTTTGAATTATCAGAATTAATAAAATATATTCTGCTATAACTTCGATTCAGTTTCAGATATAACACTGATTTTTTTTAACATATAAAGAAGGAATGAAAGAGCTCTTTTGCTTAAGTAACTTCAAATTTTTGATTTTTTTAAAATATGACTACGTTGCAATAAAGGAGCGATATGTTGAACGAAGTTGTTTCCTACAACTATTTACTTACATACATATGTATATGTACTGTAAAGGAATGACAAAATATCGCAAGAATTTCAAAAATTCAAAAAAGTTTAAAAATCTATTCAATATTGCAAAGTGTAATTAAAATCGATTTGAAGCTTCTAAAATTGTAGGAAAACCAAAAATTTTGGAAAAATCACACTTATCGCTAAAAAATCGAAAATTCGCCAAAAAAAAAAAAAATTCAAAATTTTAAACAATAAGGAATAGCAAAAATTCGGCAAAAATTTAAAAATTAGCGGAAACTTGTCATAACTTGCTAACAGCGCACAGTGGGTTGAAACATAGGTAAACTAAAGAATAATTCAGGGAAGCCCATTATACATTATTTAGTAAAAAATTTGGTTTATAAAAAAAAAATTATAGAAAATATTTTTTATTTAAAAAAGAAGAGAAAAATTATGTGTAAGTACATTAGCGTGCGCCTTATTTTTCATATTTGCGAAATTGTACTGTAATTGTACACGGAATAAAATTAACATATTTTGAGAAATATTTAACAAGAGCTATTTTTTACTTAAAATATACCCGCATTTACTTGTATATAAGTTTTTGTATAATAATAATAATTGTTTTAACGGCAGTTTCAAACACCATTTTAAAAATTTTGTTAAACAAATTTCCGAATTTTTCGATCATTACACTGGGATTTATTGATGATATATAAGGGAAAAATTATGTCAATGCCTCCATAGTTTTTGCGTACCAGCGATTTAAATTTTACGATTTTCGGGAAACCTCATTTCTTGGGCGTATTTTAGGGAATGAGCACAATTTCCTTACTGTTGTAAATTTTAAGTAAAACCTATTCAGAATATTATAGTCAAGATCATTTTAAATATACTCTGAAGGTTTTACTTAAACCGGAAAATATTAAAACAATCAACGTTTCTTCATTCCTTTTCCTTTTAACTTCGTGCCCATTCATGACCTTCCATTTATACAATTCACGACAAGCTTTCTGTACCGTTTTACCTTAAACACTGCATTTATTTATCAACGCTCGGTAAGATTTTCAGTACATCCGGAAATTTCTGCCTTCAACATAGATCGAGTTTAGTTGCATTGTATAAAATATTTTTACCGGATCGTCGTTTTCTATTAAACGGTGTTCCACTTTCGAAAGCTTTTATTGTCATATATCGTCACCTTAAAGACGAAATAACCTATCTGCAGTTTTTATAAGTTTACAGGGAGGGAAAAACATTATAAAATTAGAACTATTTACAATATTGAAACGAAAATTATATATTTTGATTAAAATGTAACCAGAACTATATATCGGTTGAGAAAATTTTGTTTTTCTAAACACAGCTAATGTAATACCACTTAGGTTATTTTGAATTGTATAAATTTGAAACCAAATAACCTCACTACTAACCTCGGTACTAATTAGTATGAATAAATAAAAATTTCTTTAAACATATGAATATTATGCGTCGGGAATTTTCTACGCAAGTTCTCTTTTTAGCGAAAACTTGATACTACTGGTTACATACATTTTCTTTTGGTCCCATGGCATCTGCCGAAAACGTTCAAATATTTCCTGACGTAAATTTTCACAACATTTTTACTTGCACCCAGGTTTCATTTCTCTTGGCTTTCTGTAAACGATTTTTTGAAAAACTTTCATATCCCTTACCATTCATACGATTTTTCTTTCTTTCTTCTTTTTTGTTGTCCTTTTTAAGAACTTTCACGTTTTCCTCAAAAATATTTTCGATTATGGAACACATTTTGTTACTTTTTAAAACTTTTTTATTTTGTTTTCACTTCTTACAATAAATAAAATTTTATAAAACACAAAGGATAACAAATCAAATGTAACTTCGTTTCAAAACAAAAAAGTAAATTAAATAAATAGTTTAAGTATTTTGTTTCAGAAAATTGTACACCTGCTGATAGGTTATTTGGTAATTTGGTAATCAATTGGTCATTTGTAATATTACATTGTTCAAAATTTTGCACACATATTCGTTATGATATACGGAATATAAATCCATACAAAAATCAATTTTGAAATTTTTGCAGATAGGTTATTAGGTCTTTAAGATGACGATATGCAAATACGTAGGCTGCAGGATATTTATTTTTAAGACGTCGTCAAGAAAACAATTTATAAAGAAATTCGAAAAAGATAGTCAATAAAGTTGCAATTAGCTGTTTTCTTGAACGTAAATTAAAACATTCAACTTGAAAGACCCCTTTCAGACTCGGCAAGTAACTTGCGCAACTAACTTGCCGAGTCTGAAAGGGGTCAAAGTAAATTCATTTTAATTTTAAAAAGTATGAGTAACTAGTACAAAAGTATGAGGGTATTATGACTAGAAATGCAAAACTTGATCGTCTAACCCCCGAAGTAAAACTAAAAATTAGTTATTTTTCAGTTGATAAAAAGTAACCAAAATGGAAAAAATACAAAAGTACATATTGAGAAAAAAGTAAACAATTTTGGTAAAAAGTAACTACAACGGCAACGCTGTTCAAGTATAGCAATATTAGGTGCGTTTGAGTACTTTTACAGTAAAATGCAGTAAATGAGTAAACTTAAAAATTTGCTCTCTCAAAAAGCTGTTGTCCAAAAAAGTACGCGAACGCAAAATTTGTAAAATTTCGTAAAATAAAGGCAACAGCTGATGGCAAATAATTAAAGTGTTGAAAAATTAAAACTTGTTTTCTCTCTTTGCCCAAAACTAATTACACTGCTTGGATCGGAATTTTTTTTGTAACAAGCGGGGCACACGGCGGGTAAAACTAATCCGAGTACGCTGAATCCAGTGGTACAAACATTTTGTATAAGTAAGCTCTTGTTTTAAAAATAAGTAAGATTGAATATTATAGTTAGCGTACGTAAAACCGAAATTTTTCTCAGGTTTCTTCAAGTTATTAATTTTAATAACAATTGCAAAACATATAAATGAAAATTAGGTAGACCCACCGGTTACACGTCATTACATTTTTGAACTTGTACAGTAACGTACAAAACTTGTACAAAATGTTAAACAGCGGACTTAAAAAAAGCGTACGGAAATGTTTGGTACAAAAAGTGAGTTTATTTGCTTCTATTTTTTGCTTTTAACCAGAGACCGTAACAGTTATTCCTTTTTTTCATTAAAGTCAGATGATAACAGTTTTTTTTTGAATTTTTTTTTTTTGAACAATAATAACAGTTATTTTTTGATTTTTATTTATTTGAACAAAAATAACAATTATTTTTTGATTTTTAATTTTTCGAGCAGAAACAAAAGTTATTCTTTAAAGATATGTAGGCATTTTAATTATTTAGTTGACTTTAAATATTTATTTTATACGCATAACTTGAAAAATCATAATAGTTTCGCATAGAAAAGTTCATAAGGATCAATATGGTATACTTGAATCAGTTTGCCAGCATATACTTCCATATGCTTTTTTTGTTTAAAAATTTTATAATAACTGTTATTATTTTAGGAAGTTTTTAATTTGTCAAGAATTCCTTTAAAAATCAAGAATATTTTTAGTAAATGTCAAGAATTTTACAAATTTGAATTACTCCAGACCATACCATACGAACCACCATGTTTGGCTGTCGGACGAAAATGTTTCGGATTCATTTCTTGGTTGAGTTTTTTTCCAGACGTTTACCCTTCCGTCTGACCCGAAAATTGTATACATACATATATATTTACTTTCATCTGTGAATAGAACGTGTTTTCAGAATGAAAAGTAAATTCCAGCGTTACCGTGTGCAAACTGTAGTACACACATTCCTTTTATTTGTTTTATACATACAAACGGCTTCTTGCGTGCCCTCCTACTGTTAAATGCATAATTTCGAAGAATTCTTCGGATGAATTTCAGATTACAGCTAGGGAGATCGATTATTCGCCTTTTTTAAATACCGGTTTTCGAAAGTTCTACATATGTATATTTAAATATGAATTGATATTTAAATATTGTTGGTGAAATTGGCCATTATTTTTAAAAATTATACGAATATATGGATATTCTCCCAATTTTATTTTAAATAAGTTTTAATTTATTTGTGGTTATTAATAAGGCCATATGCATCAGTAGACTTCAATCATATTTTTAAAAAGTAAAAAACAAAACGTTCTCTTAGCCAAGATTATATATTTTAAATGATCTTATTGCAGCATTATAGAAACTATTAGTTATATGAACATATTTTTGTATGAAATATTTGTCCATGCGCCGACCACAATTAAAATTCTTCCATGATTTTGATTGATTTCTTCAATTTTGCAATTTTGGTGTTTTAATAAATAAAACTGACGAATTTTCCCATATCGTTGATTTCGCCGGAGTGTTGTGGTTTTTAGCATAAAAAATGCTTGATACTTAGGATATTTTAGCGCCTAAGCGCACATTCCGTCCTCAGAAACACAACGGGCTAATATTTAACCCAATGATTCATTTTTGGCGGCGTATTTTAGTAAAGGTTTTTTTTTTGGGTTTCTTTAGAACTACTTGGAACCGACCCTACAAGAACAATGACGGTCATTTGATGCATCATCAGATGTTCATTGCTGATTGGTTTATACATCAGAAGTTCCTATCATTTTATTAAGGGCAATATGAAAAAACTGATGTAAAAATTCGTGTACGTGTGATTTTGTTTCCCTCTCATACTTGTGAACTTCGTGAATTAGTAAATTATATATCTGAACTTTCTTTAGAACTACTTGGAACCGAGTTAACTTATATTTGGCGCACTTTTATGTCAAGTATAATGTTTCAGCATTATAGAAACGAATAGTTATATGGACATGTTTTTTGTATGAAATATCTGTCCATTCGTCGACCAAAATTAAAAACCTTCCATGACATTGTACGATAACTTCAATTTTGTTTTTTAGTGCATGGTATTTTAATGAATAAAATTGGTGAATGTTTCCGTTATCGTTAATTTGCCGGAATGTTGTAGTTAAGAGTTTTTAGTGCCCTAACGGGCATTCCGTCCTCGGCAACACGACGGGCTAATATTTCACCCAATGATTCTCTTTTGGCGGCGTATTTTAGTAAAGTATTATTTGTCGCCTCTTAGAACTACTTTGAATGGAGTTAAGTTTTACTTGAAGCACATTAATGTCAAGCATGTGGACTAAAGAAAGGTGATTCATAAGTCGTAACATGGTAGAACCTTTAGGGCACTTCACGCACGTAACTTTGTCTTTTTAATCCCGTTCGAAATGTTCCCAAAAATAACATGTATATAAAAATAAATAGAATCTAGGAATTTTAGTTCTCATGTTGAGTTTCAGTTTTATTATAAATTTTTATATTAATTGGAATGTGTATTCTAAGTCAAATTACATTTTTTAAAAAGCTTTTATACTTTAATAGTCTTATTCCTTCAATATTTCCCAATTCAATTTTTAAAAATTCATAAAAAATATTTTAGGTTTATATTTTCTATAAAAATTTGTTTAATAAACCTTTTATTAATCAAAAATATTTTTTATGAATTAATACAAAATTTTATAATATATTTAGAGTACACTCGCACAAATTACTATTTACTTTTTATCTGAACACATTTTTGTAGTGTTTTGAATTGATTTTGGTTTTTTTTTTACAATAACACAAGCGTTTATAAGCGATTTGATATTTACATTGTTCATCATTTTTTTTGACTTTTGTTACATTTTGTTTTGACATTCTTCATAAAAAGTTTTAGTTTGCCGAATATTCAATTAGAACAATTCTTATATTACGTGTACATTTACAACAAGAGTAAGGAAAACGTAAATAAATTATACACTATTAAAATAAGCGGTTTATTCGATATTCGAAAAATTGACATTTTAAAATAACCGTCTTGTGCAAAACTAAAATAACCCGTTAAGACCGGTCGAATAATAACCCTACAAATTACTTTTTTGCTTATTAACTGAACACTTTTTCGTAATATTTCGAATTGTTTTAAGGTTTTCCTTCAACAACAACACTCGTTTTTTAAGCGATTTGCAATTAGACAGTGTGTTTTTGTGTTTTTTGACTTTTGTTACATTTGTTTTGTCATTCTTTTTAAAAAGTTTAAGTTTACCCAATATTACAATTAGAAAAATACATAAATTATGGGAATATTTACAATAAAAGTAAGGAAATCATATTTAAAGTACACATCCTCCTAGTTACAACTTATATTAAAATGTTGGTCAACCATATCCCGTAGTTTAGGTGTACTCAGCTTTGATTCGATCTTGTTTTGGGTGACAAATCATCTTTCTTCGCGATCTGCAAATGGCTTTTTATCGCTAGTTTTTGGCTTATTTATTATTTGTTCCTCATTTTTAAAATTATTAATCATATTTGCTATCTATCGTCTTTTTCCACTTTTATAATGGCCAATTAAAAAAATTTTAATTTCAAGCGTTGTATGACGGCCTAAATTAAAATTTTTATTTAAACAACTATTGCAACTGCTGTCTGTTGCAATTAGTCACTTAGGTCGGGTTTTTGAGATGTGGATTAAGATTAAAAACTTAATTTAACGTACTCTGTAGCTCGGATTTTTTATATTATTTCATTAAAGTCCAACATATTTATCAAAATTAATCTGTTCCGTCGAAATTTTGTATACAAACTTGGTAAAGGCGGCACAAATCTGAGATCTTAAAAACCAAGAAAATCACTCCAAAAACTTAGTGATTTTATATTAATTTCACTACATAATCAATTGCTTGGCAGCTGGAAACAGTACATAAGTTAAATTTATAAAAAAAATTATTTCATTTCGTTGTGTGGAGGGAAAAAGTATACAAAACTGCGACTTATTTTCGTTCAGCACACCACATTAATTAATTATAAAAAATTAAAATATGGAAGAGTCCCTTTTTTATGAATTTAATCGTGGACTATTTTCATTGTGATATTAATTTTATTTTACATTGCTTAATATCAATTTTGTTTCAAAATGTAATGGAATTTTATAATTGTTTTTATTTAATAATTAGTATTGTGCTTATTTTATTAAACTGTTTATGGTTTTACATCAAGATTTTTATATTTTAATTAGGCTTTCATAAGTTAATCAAATTTAATTTTCATTTAATTATTTTTAATGAAGAAAGAAATTAATTAATTTAATGTTGAAAATAATTAAATTTTATTGATAATTTTTCATTCTTGATTGAAGATGTATTGAACCCACGGACAGGTTGATTTGACATGTTTCAATAGTAACCACATACATAAGTATGTATATATACATACATACATATATATTTTTATATATTTATATTAACTAAAGTAACTACCTATATATACTAAAGTAATTACCTATATATGGATTATTGAAAATGCCATTGCTGATTTATGTTTACAAAGTAATACATGGAATCGGTCATCACACAATAAATTTTACAAGAAATCAAACTGTCTTTAATACTATAAGGTGCCATCATTTACGAACCTTAAGATGTCGTTTGGAGATTACGAAACAAAAGATTGAATATGCAGGTAGTTAAGAATATAATAGTTTACCGTTAAAAATTAAAGACTATTGTACAATATCCTCCTTCAAAAAAAAGTTAAAGGATTATTTGTTGCAAAATATTGGTATGCTTCTTGTACAATTCTAACACTAAATAAACTTTTTATTTGTTAAGTTTGGTATATTATTGAATTACTAGTAATTTCACCATGTATTGAATATAAATATATATATATACAATATACACACATATACATATATATAATATATTTGACTTATTTTTATGTGTTTTAACTGCTAGTCTTAATTATTGCCAGTATGTCTCTTTAATGCCCTAGAGGCGATGAGACTTTGAATATTGTATGAAATGAAAAAGAAAAAGTTTTGTTTTAATAAAACCTTACATAACTTATCTTACCAAGTTATTTTTATTTAGCGTTTCATTTAGTAGATTTTTTACCCACAGGTGGACCAATTTCAATGTGATCCATTGTACATCTAATTTCAACGCCCACTGCTCCAAGGTGTGTCAAGAATCAAGCTAGGCAAATGTAAATTCGCCTTGGAATCAAGAAAAAAAATGTCATTAAACAATTCAATTCATGTAAACAATTCAAACATTTAATTTTTTGTTTAATTTAAAATTGTACGTTATGAAATGTAATAATTTAAAATTATAGAATTTATGAACAGAACAACAGTAGGTATACCATTTTGAATATGGTAAGTTATCAGCTGCTTGCTTACGTTGCAAGCTAGGGTCACCTGGTGTGAATTCGCCTTGGTCAAGCTAAACTGAAATTCCATTAAATTTTCAAGAAAAATAACAATCACTGAACATGTAATTTAATTCAAAAATGAGAAAAATAATGGTCGTAAACAGCTATTGGAATTTGTATCTTAAGGAATATGATTTGTTGAAAAAAAAAACGTATAGCAAAAGGACTATCCGAATCTTTTTATATTTTTTTTCATAAATAAGAAAACAATTTTTGATTTACATACATACATAGTATGACTAAACTAATGAATAGGCTAAATCAGCGTATGATTAATTGTTTCAGTGGTAGTAAAGCTGTACATATGTTAATTGTTTAATAAGAAAAGTCTAAAATAAATTTTGTAAAAAAAAAAAAAAAAAAAAAAAAATTTATACATATCACACTTGTTCAACAATACTGTATTAATTCAAAATTTTGATTAATAAGATTTCTTTATGACGAGCTAAATTCTCAATTTTTATTTTTGATAAATACCTACACTGAAGAATTTTCAATTGAAGCAAAAAGTGTACAAAATTTGTTTAAATTGCCACGAAATGAAAAATCAAGCAAGTTGCCGAATCTTATATTCCCTTCGAAATAGCTTATATAGTCCGATTTGCATCATTTTCTATACATATTCCATTATCGAAATCAATTTCATACACCTGATGTAAATTACAACAAATTATTTATTTGGGATAAATGATTGCTTTATTTACAAATAAGTAAATCCATTTTTCCAATTTAACATAACGAAATTTCTACAAATAAGATTAAACAATTAAATGGCTTGTCAAATGCAATGAAAAAAGAATATTAATTATAATACGTATGCAACTATAAATTAAAGGAATTCATGAAAGTAGTATACATATACATATTTGATGTATAGCTTTATAGTAGTTTAATGAAGATTACGTGGTCTTTGAGATCCAATATGGATCCTTCTTTATGCAAATCTATTTTCCTTCTTCTTTATCACCACTAGCTGCACCATTGGCGGCAGCATCCCCAACTTTCTCCTCAGAATTTTGCTTGACATTCAAGTGAGCCGGCCCAGTTTGTTGTATCTGTATAATGCGTTCATTTGATTTTTGCTCCTCTTGTGGTTTTGGTACACTAACGGTTAGTACACCATCCGAAGAAAGAGTTGAAACTACTTTATCTGCATCATAGCCTTTGGGCAAAACATAACGACGTACAAAATGGCGTTGAATAAAGCCATGCTGATCCTCACGTTCCTCATGTTTACCTTCAATTACAATAGAGTTTTCAACCACTTTAACGTTTAGTTCACTTGGTTTGAATTGACCCACATCCATGCACACTTGGAAACCATCTTTGCCAACTAGTGAAACACGACTTTCCTTCTTTTCTCCGCCATGTCGACTGGCCCGTTGCTCGCTGAGACGATTAAGCAGAGCTAAAGGCAAGGTATAGCCCACCATACTGGGTTGTGTTGGTTCACGATGGGGTTGACGATGAATAAGATAGGGAGAAACACCCAAACCAAAGTCATTGCCGTAGTAAGATGGATTGGATTCGCGATCCAATTCATCGATGAGACTCAATAATAGTGGTAAACCAGACATTTTCCTTTATATTGTTATTTTATCCTTTAAAAAATTGCTTTTTTTATAGATTGCTTTTAATTAACGATTTAACTTTTAGGTTCACACCTTCGCGTTGGAAAATTACTTGTTCAACTGATGCAGCTTGCTGAGTTTTGCCGGCTTTTATACCCAATTACCGATTACCAAAAAGTTCAAGTATTTTCTCGAAAGTTTTTTTTGTGCTCTCTTTAAAAGTTTTTATTTTTTTATACCAATCTCTTTAAAAATAATATTACTCTTATAATTAATTGAGTGATTTTGCTCTTAAGAAAATTGTACTCTCCCGATTGTGGAAATGTGTATTTCTCTTTTCAATTTTAAAAAGTGCAAAAATAATTTACTTCTCTTTATTAAAATAAAGGTAAAACATTTTTCAGTGTTACCAATCTCACGCTATTCGCGTATTTTGTGATTCTTACAGTGTTACCACAAGCAAAATTCAAAACTACACTTGGGATGACGCAAAATTACCCAATTTAAATGAAATTACACCTGATATCAAATTAACGTTTAATTATAAAAAAACTTTTGCAAAAAAGAAAAACTTAGAAATTACATAGTCGGTCCATTCCGAACATTTCAAACACTACATCACTGTATTTACAGACAAATTTTTAAGTGTTAGGTCCCATATGCAATTATGGACCTATTAAAAAAAAATTATGTTATGTGTTCAAGGCTAATAACATAGGAATTCTTAACGTCGAAAATATATATGTAGGTAACTACATCTTTTTGAGATTTTTTTCGTCTTAAAGTGATTGAAGGGAGGGAATTTTTATATTTGTTATGACAAATATATATTTTTTTTATCAATATACCTATACCAATATTTATAAGGCAGTTATGCTATTACAAGCTATTTTCGTAATTGGTATTTGTATTTGAGCCATGGTCATATATGGACTGATTCCAAAATTAATTTCATAAGATAATTTATGTTGAAATAAAATAAATTTGGGCATAATTTTGTCCAAATATCAACATATCATATGGTTTATGGGCATCAAGACTCTGTTAGGAAAAAAGCTAGTATGGGGGGCTTTGTGATATTATAGATCGGACCGATTTTCAAAATTTTCAAAAAACTTATGAACCAAACTTTATTAAATAACCTTAAAAATTGCGACATGTACTTTGCGCAGAAAGCCTACAAGGATAGACATCAGCCAGCAGGACTGACGACTCAGATTCTACAACAAATAGTTATATGTGTTTCATGTATCAGTAAAAACTCATAATACCCTATTTATTTAAATAATATCATTATTAATCCTATTATTACGATTCATATATTAATTTAAAAAAAATTTAGCAAACAATAATATCAAAAACCTCGAATAAATTAAATAAAAAGTAATAAGTTCTACTTCCATATACATAAATAGGATAGGTCCGAAATGTACATTGCCGTTTCTTTGTATACTTTATTTAGTAAATAAAATGTTATTAATGGTTTAAGTTGACAGTCTGTTTCTCAAATCAGTTTAACAAATGTTAAAGTCGGTAAATATTTCTCAACTAAAGCATTCTAAATATTAAAGCAAACACAAAATTCTGCCAGATTTAACGATTTTTGGGTTTTAAAATGACTGCTGGTGTCTAATAATTGTAAATTTTTCTGTACATACAATATACTTCATTGCTATCCAACAGAAAGCTAAGTTAAAATGTAACAAGAAGATACAATATAATAGTCTGGTAGTGTATAAAGTCATTTCTAAAAATTTAAGGAATAGAACTATTACAAAAAGCTTTATAAAATACATAACTGAAATTTAACTCATAGAATAAATTCGAAAAATAAAAAATGTTGAATCCTAATACATTTAAATTTTTTTTGATGTGTTGCTCCAATGATTATGGATTTTAATCGGCCTTCTAATCTAAATAGCCTTTTGAAATTTATGACATCCTTAACAATACACAAAAAATTTTTTCTATTTTAGTTATTACACTTGTTTTTAAAAAACGGAATTTTTCATAATTAAAAACTATTGCCGCTTACATTAAAGTTGACCTATAAAAACATGCATACATAATAAATAGAAGCGAGAATACCTTTTTTATATTTAGAGATTTTGTGATAAAATAAAAATGTATGTATATTAAACTTTTTCTTTTTTCGTTCGTGTTAATTATTATTTTAAAACAAACTGAAAATAATTAGTATTGTGGTTATTTTATTAACCTGTTAATGGTGTTTAATCCAAATTTTGATATTTTAATCAGGCTTAAGTTCATTGAATTTAATTTTCATTAAATTTTTTTTATGAAGATAGGATTTTTACATCATGAAATTAACTAAAATTCATTGATAATTTTTCATTCTTGACTGAGCTGGGAATTGAACCCAGGTTTTAACGGACAGGTGGCCCTGATTAGTTTCGAATGTAACCACATAATCTCTTCAGAGGAGTTTGCCGTTTAACACTCACCGCCATTGACGACGGATGACGTCAATAGTCAAATATCAATCTTTAAACCAAATGCTATTTTTCCTTGGTAGATCAAAATATGCTTTGAATGAAAGATTTCCTATTTTTATTGATTTACATGTTCTTCCTTACTTCTGTTTTTCGTACTTTTTGTCTAGAATTCTTCTTGAAATCCAAAGTACATTTTTTTAGTTTTTCGTGTTTTTGTCTTTCTTTTTCTTGTTGATCTTTTTTGCACAACTTGAAGGACAAATGTAAACATATAGCTTGTGCCTAAGCTGTGAACAATAATTAGCATTGTGGATATTTTATTGGACTGTTAAATGGCGTTTAATCCAAATTTCGATATTTTAATCAGGCTTAAGTTCATTGAATTTAATTTTCATTAAATTATTTTTATGAAGATAGGAATTTTACAACATGAAATTAATTAAAATTCATTGATAATTTTTCATTCTTGACTGAGCTGGGAATTGAACCCAGGTTTTAACGGACAGGTTGCCCTGACTAGTTTCGATTGTAACCACACAATCTCATCAGAGGGGTTTGCCCCGTTTAACACCCACCGCCATTGACGACGGATGACGTCAATAGTGAAACATCAACTGAAAATAGATACCTATTTATCCTAGTAATTCTAATGCAATAATGTTGGGACCAACCAGTGGTTTTTATCCTGACATTAATATATGTGCTGTTTTCATTACACAAGTGCTTGAATGTGTAGTAAAATTTATATGAAAAGCACTCAGTTTTTGGAGTGTTTTCTAAAATCTATAGAAATTACACATTTTTTTTTATTGATTCGCGCAAATAAAAATACCAAAGAAATGACAATTAAATATGAAATTCTGTGTTCAATCTAAATTCCTGAAACAATTTTTGTGCAATTATTTCACAATATATGTGCACATAAATGATTTTGCGTTCTACTCATGGACATATGGTGTTGACAATGAAATTTGGCAGTTAAGTACATAAATATTTTAAAGTTTAGCGTTCGTATAGACTTCATGTTACATTACTTTTTACGTTTGTGTTGGGAAGTTAAAAAAGTCAGGGCTTAAAAACAAGTTTGACTGTGATGGAGACTGAAAAAATGGCAAGAAATCAATGTTCGAAAAGAAAAACTTGACTGTCAAAAATGAATTAAAAAATATATGTATATCGAAGTAAAATTACACATAGATTACACATAACACTAATTACACATGGGCTACACATAAAAGTTAAAATTACACACAATATGTGTAATTACACACAGATTGGCAGCACTGGTTGATTGTTTTTACACATTGCCACTTCACTGCCAAAAAATGCAACCCGCCTTTTTCTTCGAAAGCTGCCTTCGCAATTGATTTGGGCCTTTTTTACATGTCACTTTTTACTGCTTTGTATTGAACTCTATGGTACTGGTCATGGTGGAATAAGTAGGTGGCAGCGCTACGGCAACAAATACAACATTACAACAAAAATGAAAAATAAGACTCCGTTACGTCAAAAATTATATTAAACTAAAATCAAATTTTGCCGCCAAACGCAATCAAATAAATAAATTTTTAGCCAATTTTTATTTCACTATGGTTACTATCTTATTTAATTTTAATTTAAATAATGAAAAACGTTAATACAATAAAATAATCACAGCAAAAAACGTGGACTTTTTGTAAACATAAACAAAACTTTGACATAAGACTAGACAAACAATACCAGAGCAAAAAATAGTCATCTGGCGTAGTAATGCCACCTGTTTATTTCACCATGGTACTGGTTCTATGCGTTTGAGGATGATCAGGCGCATTTTTATTAATATAATAATTCGTTTTGTTTATAATGTAAGACGCTTTGCACATATTTCTAATACTGATTTTAGTTTTTTTGGATGTACTTTTATCAACTTTATTAAATATCGGAACATGATTTTGTTTTATAAAATTATCTAAAATTGCAAAGCACCGGAATTATTAAAATACTTTGTGTTTACTAGGGTTTTCATTTAATCGGGCCTTTGCTTTAAAAGGTTAATCGCTCGATTAATTAACCGAGGTTTTAGTGTAATAGGTTAATAACACTGTGCTAGTTTAAAAAATAGACAAGCCGGGCACTTGGCATTTTAAACTAATTCGGGCACGCTGAATCCAGTGGTGCTAACCTTTTTTTTTTTAGGTTAGCGTTTGTTTTCGAGATATACCGTTATTTCGAAAATGGAAAGTGCCGATTAATGTGAAAGCTTGTCTCAAAAAAAAAGAGGAATTTGTCTCTTTTTTTTTAATCAGTTAATTTTGTTATTGATCGGTTAAATGATTAATAAAGCTTTTTTTTAAATTAAGTAATTTCAATAAATAAAAATGCATAATTTATTTATTATTTGTAGTTTATTAGTAAAAAAACAACTACATAACCAACATAACAATACGAGCAAATAATTCATAAATATGTAATACCTACATATTTTTTAATTGATACATACATATTATGTAATAATTAAAAAATTAACTGTGAGATCATTTTATTAATTATTTCAATAGTTTAAGGATATTTTATAAAATAATCTTTTAGACAAATAATTTGTTTTAAATTTTTAGGATTTAAGCGATTCTTTTCTTTAGTTTTGATAAAACTTGACTTGGAAAAAATTATGCCAGAAGTGCAGATTTATGTGCTTTTTGCAGATTACATACCCCAAAATTGTCAAAAGGCAGATTTGACGATTTTTGGCTTAAAAATGCAGATTTTTTAGCTCTGTGGAAACTTTTTTACATTGTCACTTAAGGCTAGTTTACACGGTAATACAATGTATTACGACTTTGTAGAATCAAAATATTATGAAATTCTCTCCCTGTTTAAAATATAAAAATAAAAATCTGTTGTAAGTATTTTTCATGTTTACACGGATGGTATAAGTAAAATCTCAAAGTAAAGATATTAAAAAGCTGAGTTCATAACAAAAATGCAGATGGTCACAGTTTTACAATATTTACAAAAACAACATGAAAATTTCCCGAGTTTATTTTCGTTGTATTTGTAATTGTATAAAAATGTTACCACCTTCAGTATATACATTTAAAATGCATCTCTAAAATAAATAGTTCAACCATGATGTCGACCCGTTTGGAAGTTAATTCATTAATAGAAATTTTATTCACAGAAGATGACTAAAAATTAAAAATTCGCATTTTCTTGACACATTAATATTGCCGGACTTATGTCATCTGGTTTTACACGAAATAATATACATATGTACTTATGTAAACATATCTTCAATAATTGCAATACTTGATATCTTGTAAATTCTCAATAAGACTTTTGATAGTTAAAATAACATGTCAAACAATTAACATTTAACTTGATATTTAAAATTACAAAGATGTGATTAATCCATGCTCATCCTGAGTAATTTAATTTGGATAGATATTTTAAATGTAAAAATATCCAAAAATTATCAGCCATGTTCTGAAAATCGCATTCGAGTCAAATTAAAATTAAACAAATTTTAAAAACTTTTCTGTGTTTAAAGTTCAAAAAATATTATATACCCCATACTTCGAAGACCACTTATATTTACCCAGAACTACTTTTAAAATCAGGAAAGCTACATTTAAATTTAAAAAAAAAAAATAATTTAAAATCTCCTTCGATTCCAAATTCCTGAACATGGCCGAATATTTTGAAATTAATTGTTATATCTTTGTAACAAATGTGTTTTGAAGATTTATTAAAGATTTTTAAAATCTTGACGCAGATTTTTTGATGAAAATTTATAGGTTTTTGCTGATTTTACCTCTTAAAGTTCTGGCAACACTGGTTGCCAGCAAACATTCATTTAAAACGAAGATGTTATAAAGTACAAAAATTCCAAATTTCGTTATATCGGTTAATCGACTAAAATTAACCGGTTTAATCGAAAATAGCCAATTTTAACTTAACTGATCTTTTAATCGGGTAGTAATTAAGCGGTTAACCGATTAACGGTTAGCCGAATGAATACCCTAGTGTTTACGCGTTCTTCTAGAAATGCCTTAATGTATGCGTCACCATGTTTCAAAAAATCTTTTATTCGGATAGTACACGCAAAGAAAAAATATGATTGCAAAATGATCCCTACAACTAATTAATGTTCTTTACCGTCGGACATGGTAACCACACTTGAAGTATTTTTATGTAAACTGGCTTTGAAAATATAATTTTTGTTTTGATCATTTTAAAATTTTGTAAATAAGTATTAAATAATCCCGATTCATAAGCCATTAATTATGGTGGCATTAACAAAACTAAAATAACCAACATTTTTGCTACAACGTAATAATTATTACATTCTTGAAGCAAAATTATACTTGCAATCATAGTGATGTGTAGTTCCTTTAAACGAGTTATACCTACATATAAATAAAATACATTTAATCAAAAATACATTGTAGTTTATTGTGTAAGAAAGAAAACGAAATAAAAATAGTTTTTAAAAGTGAAAATAAATAACTAGGAAAATTTTTAGAAAGTGAAAATGATTAATTGATATATAAATTTTTGTGACGAATCTATCTATATGTAAGTATGTATCTAGTTATATGTATGTATGTATGTAGTTAACTTCTTTTGTTTATGCAAAAAAATATTTAAACTTAAAAGTACAATGGTATATAAATTACACATGTGCATAAAGATATTAACAGTGGTAATTTTTATTATTTTTTTCTTTTAATTCTTTTTTTATTTAAATCAACAACTTAAAATTACAAATAACGGGTGATTCAAGTAGAGATACTTTTTTCAATAGCCCTTTTTTGACAGATCATGTTATTTTTGTTTAGTATTGTTACGAAAATTTACGTTCTGTGAGGAATGTGTTTCGCTCAACTTATGGTCAACATAATCGGCCTACTGAGCGTACTATTCGGAACACCATCACCCATTTTGAGACCCAGTATTCATTATTGGATAATATTCGACCGAATAGACCACGTCCAGTACGCTGTGAAGAAAATATAGCGGCCGTAGCTGAGTGTACACGAAGACCGTGGAGAGTCGATTCGGCGCCGGTCGCAGCAACTCGGACCGTCCCATGATAACCAACTATTTGATGCCTGAAATTGAAGCTCGTGATCTCGGCGACAATTGGTTTCAGCAAGACGGCGCGCCGCACAGTGGGAAATTTTACGAGAAGGCGGCCAAAATTCCATAACTTTTGACTGGATCGATATTTTTTTATGCGATTTTTTTTGCTCGATAGGTGCGATATTAGGCTTTAATTTGCGCTATAAAACGTAAAATTCGACTGATAGGAGCAAAAGTTATGGGGAGTTCAAAATTCATTTTCATTTTTTTGTTGAGTTTCGGTGTAAAAGTTGAATATTTCAAATAAAAATTTTTTTATAATTTATCATTATTTCTCTTGTATTTTACAACTGATACTTATTTTTTATTGTCGAACTTAGATCCTGTCAGAAAATGCCAATATTTGGCGCCTGTAAATTTTTTAGTCCCAATATTCACAGGGGCCAAAGGTTGGCTTTTTTTGGGACGAGACGAGTTGTTATAAGGATAAAACTGAAAAGGAATATTTTGAAAAATGCCCAAATAACATTCTTGGCTATCGATAACATTTAAGGTAATTCAACTTTTGTTTTTGGTTTGAGATGTATGTGTATTTTATTTTTATATATTAATACAAATATATACTTAAATAAAAAACAAATTATAATCTATAAACAATTTTAAATTAAACAATATAGTAAAAATAGTAATAAGATCTTTATAGTACAATATCTGGACATTTTTCTTGTACTATGCTCGCAGAAGAATCTGTAGTCTTTGTTCCTTTTTTCTTGCGCTTCTTCAGATAGATCTCCAATTGGTAGGATATTGTGTTGAACTATTTGTTCCCCATGGTATAACATTTTATGAACTGTGGTTGGCATATGTCTCCAAGAATATTTTTTGTTACATGATATAACTTGTAAAATGATCTGGAATCGTCTTATTAATTCAAAATGTACTCCTGTGATAGATGCTGCAGTTTCTGGATCGGAAAAGAATCTCCTTGCAGTGTTTCCATCATTTGAATTTCCTTCTCCTTGTTTTGGCTGATCAATTATAAGGCCTAGGTGAAGGTATTTTTCTTGAATTTGTTTTTTTCTTTGCTTCCTTTTTTCCACATTTTCTTTGTTTTTTCTCACTGTTTCGCCTAACGGGCCAAATTCCAAATCATAACCCAATTTAAGAATATGCTCCATGAAACGAATTCTAGTAGGTATGAAGAGGGGACATTCCAAATTCGTATGCTTCATTGAAACTATTGTGTTGTGATGGGGGTTGGCTTAATTGACTTGATGTCTTTTGACATATGGTACAGCTTGACGAAGACTTTGTTTCGGTTAATGCTTGTGCAACTTTTCCATCGATCATTGTAAGGAACATTTGAAAATTAATTTCAATGCATTGGTCATCAAATTTAAATATTGCCGGTTGAAGTTCTTTAATTTGATCTTTTATTTTTCGAACTTCTTCAGTTATGACATCTTTAGTTTCCTTTTTGTAAACAAACTTTATTGGTCTGCAATACTTTGTTGAAGAGGGAATTTCATTTTTCCATACATCCATTGCTGCAACTCTACTGGTTGACGGCTCTAAGCCAATATAAGTTTTTCTTAAACGTAATGGAACGAAAGATACCATGAATAAGTTAGCATCAGATGAGTTTTCTGAATTACATTGCTTGTATTGTTTCTGACCAGAGCTTCCATCACATCCCCATTTAGAAAATAAAGTGATGCTGCAATTTTTAAGTTTTTTTAAACAGTCAGCATCAAGTGTATTTAATAATCGTTCTGCAGTGTGTTCGAGAAGAGCCTGCAATTTTACTTCTGCTGAACTTGAAGTTACACTAATAGCCGTTTGTGAAGGTACGCACTCTATTTTGACAGAAACTAAATCTCGATATGCTGGAAAGATTCCACAATTTTTTTCATTGGTTCGCTTTCGCAGTTCTGTATACTGATTTTTTGTCAGTTTTAAATCCAAAAATAGTGCAAATGCTTCTTCTGGAGTAAATTTAATTTCTTCAGTTGGTGTAGGCATACTTTTTAAAATCCTCTTTGTGCGTTTAGGGCTCGCTTCCACTATTTTTTCAATTATTGCAATTTTTGTTTTCTTATTTTGCTTTGGTTGAATTTGATGCAGAAATGAATCCTTTATCATACTATGAGAAATTTCTTCATTGATATTTGCAAGCTTGCGTCTTCGTGATCTTTCACTGCAATTGTCAATTTGTTTTGCGGGCCGACCCACTTTTTCAGTTTCCTTAGCGGTAATTGACAGCTTCTTAAAAATCAGATCATTTGTTAGCCATTTTTCGTTGCGTAAGTAAAACGTTTTCTTGTTTCTAGAACATTTAAGGTACCATTTTCTTAATGTAAATGAAAAATTTTTAATTTTTATCTTATGAATTTTGATTTCTTGTTCGTTGCATAATTTAAAGAATGGATTATTCATTATGTGTAACACAAAATCTTTTTCATCTTTATGTTGAAAATATATATCTGCGAGAACTTTATAACTGAACTTAGCCATTGTTTAAACAATAATGAAGGTAAAATTATGAATGCATGCATTTTTATACTCTTGATAGAAGTTTTTTTAAATGATCTTTTGTTACCACTTCTTGGAAACATATAAAACCCTTTTTTAATTACAAATTTAATCTTTTATTACCATTTCTTTGAAACATAAAAAAAACCCTGTTTTTACACTTTTTAAAAGGATAACATACCGGCAATAAATTAACAGGTAACATGTAGGTAATTTTCACGTAAAATATAACTGCTCTTCCATTTTTTTAAATTAAGTTGCAATTTTCAGGTAATTAAACTATGAAGTTTATGTTGCGGCTATTTACTAATGTTTAACCTTTTAACTTACTCAAAAATCTAACGTGTTAATCTATTTATGTCGCCTATTCGTTTTACAGCATCCGTTCACCCACAATAAGTTCATAACAATGGCAATACCTTTACCTTTTCAAAATTAATTGATAACCTGACGTGCTAGATAATTTATGTGGCCTGAACTGCTTTATTTGTCGAAAATTCTTTAAGATTCACCTTCTTTAATTTCAGTAATGTTTCCTTGCAGGACTTATTTTTTGAACCGAATATCTTACCTTGGGTCACAGAAATTGCTGTAGTTCGCAAGATCGTATCCAGATGTGTGTACAATGGGGTATAGAAATGTAGGTTAGGTTCTGGACTACAAGAGAGTATAGATTTTTTTTTGACGCGTTTTGACGGGCAGGACTTATGTTCTATAAAATAGGAAATTTCCGGGAAATTTTGACATTAAAAAAAAAAAAAAAAAATTAAATAGTTCTACAGGTCGCAGAGTTTAATGCTTTAAACCACGTATAGCTAATAAGATAAACTAATACACAAAACTTATTCTGTCAAAAAATCTTGAAAAACAAAAAAGTTATGAGCATTTCAACTTCAAAAGTTTACTCAGAAATTCAAAACTATAACCAAATACTGAGAAAGTCCATTTGGGGCCACCCTGTTCTCAATGAAATAGTTGAAATAGGGTTGAAATTTTTTGGCTCCCGAGGTTCACTAGTATTTACTTTCACATGAATAAAAAAATTTCAAAATCGGAGAACATAAAAAAAAATAGTTTTGGCCGCCTTCTCAAAATATGAACCAGTGTAGCTTAAAAACGTATTAGCTAAACGCAATTGTTGTTTAAATAAATATTTATAAATTTTATTGTCTAATGAAAAACTAATATTGCATTGTATTGTCATATACATTTATTCAATTAGTTTAACTATGACTCTACACTGATTATGGAAGTTGAATGTGTAAACTATTATTTCGTTTAAAAATTTTTTAAAAGTGATTAAGTGTATTTTTTTAAAGTCATTAACTAAACTCATTTGTACAAATTAGAGTAGAATTTATTAAAAAAATATGAATATGGATTTTTTTTTTGGAGAAGACATTAATTTTATAACCTTGCAATGATTAAAGGTTATTATTCTAGAAATACAATCGAACAAAAACTTTAACTGTTAAAATCAAGACAAAATTGCCCAGCACAATTTTTTTGCAGTTTTGTTGGCAATTCGTCATATCTTCAATTTAAGATCTATCTGCAAAATTTGTTTTAATTTTTACATATATTTTTTATATTGTCGAGCGATTCGTCATATATGGAATTTCCAGGATTTTCTTACCGAAATATAGATAGATGGGATGACAAAGAAGGCATTTATTCTGGATACTTGAAAAAATTTCCAGGCGACGTTGGTCGTTAGTCTTTCTGGCAGGATCTCAGACACTTGAACACAATATCTATGTATGTTTCCTATTGAAATGGATAAAGTTTGGAAATATAGAACCAAAGCCATTAAACTATCCAAGTTAGTATCAGACCTCTAAATATATGTATGTATATATTGTGTCAAACTGCGCAAAAACTGTAGATTCAATAATAAATTTTAAAAAACTATGTTTTCGAATAAGTCCAGTATTAAACGCTATAGGAGATACTTCCTACCCTGAAAAGAAAAATCAGTCCATCCGAGTCAAGCCGAAGTAATGTCAAAAGTACGGTAAGTACACATTTCATTTAACCATGTACAGAATGCTTGGCTCAAATACGGATTTTTAAGGCGCCGTACTGAAAATAATCCGAAAACAGGATTGGCTAAAGTAAAAGTGAGCTAAAAATTAATTTCAAACTGTTCTTGATTCAAAAATTTCTTTAAGCAGTTTTTCCTAATTGCCATAGAATTGTGTGCAAATAGGTGGTTAAATTTTAAGGGCCGATGTTGAATGTGTACCACACCTAAACGTCATATTTTTTTCTGCATTTCATTTGACTCTCAATTTCGGACTAACTCAATTTGAACCATGGAAAGATACACAATCGAGCAACGCATTAAAGTTATTCAGGCTTATTAGGAAAATGGGTGTTCAAATCAAAATGCATATCTTGAAAATCATCTTCAGAATTGCCGCATTTGGGCGAATGATAATCCAAGAGTTTCGAGTTGTCGAAAAACCAATGCCCCACAAAGAGTGACTGTTTGGTTCGGTTTATGGGCTGGCGGCATCATCGGGCCGTATTTTTTCCAAAATGAGGCCAGTCAGGCAGTTACTGTGAATGGTGTTCGCTATCTTGAGATGATAACGAACTTTTTATAGCCCGAATTGGAAGATATGGATGTGAACGATATGTGGTTTCAGCAGGACGGTGCCACTTGCCGCACAGCTAACAAAACAATGGCTCTTATAATGTTAATCGTACCTACGTTTATAAACTAAATTTATTCAAAGAGTGTTACCTTAATTATCCAGCTAATAATTAAAATTTTTTAAATAATAATAATTATTAAAAATTTAAAAAAATAGTTAAAAAATAGTACCTGAATTCGGTGGCTAAGCAATGATTGCCAGACAAAGTTGTTAGATGTGGATTTTTCTAGCGAAATATTTTTTGAACCTCTTCGTCATTGTTTTAACGAAAAATCTTAAAAAATTAATGGGATTATATAAAAATTTTTGAAAATTCCAATAATTTTATATGAAAAAATTTTCAATCGCAAGAAATCAAAATAAAAACAATTTGCCAGTTCAGTTTTTTATGCACGTGCATAAAAAAAGTTGTCCAACAAATAAATTTCAGTATTTTTATCAATTATAAAAAAGGGAATTAAGCATATTAAATAAATAAAATCTTTTAATAAAACAAAATTATGTATTCCCAAAAACAACTTTTTTGATAATAAATTTTTACAAGTGCACGTGCATTAAAAACTGAACTGGCAAATTGTTCTTATTTTGATTTCTTGCGAAAACAATAAAAGCAATTTGTTTTTGTTTTTAATTTGTTTTTTCTTTACCCACTTACAACTACAATTAATGTTGGGAGAATTCCACCTAATTGTGGTGGGGAATGTAAGAAAATATAAACTCACCGTTTTGTTGTTGGTATTTTGTTTAAGCTTTGATATCGTTGCAAACAAGACGTTTTGAGTGTAGGTAAAGGCCGGTATTCACTATCCTACATAATCGAACGATTCATTCACACGAAAATCTGACGGAATTCTATCCGACATAAAAAAAATGTCTGCAAAATCTGCTGTCAATGCCACACTATCCCACAAAAAAGATGCAAACTCAAATGACTCATCTACTTTACAAGAAAATGCAACTCTGATCGCATATAATCTATCATTTTATGAAAATTTTTAAAACATTTCCAAGTCGGACAGACTTGTCAAAAAAATCTGTCACTCAATTCATTTTTAAGCCACACTGTCATACATTATGAGCACACACGATTTTTTTGACATATCGTGCGACTAAATAGGATAGTGAATACAGGCCTTAATTATCATTCCCTCTGTAGTCTTGTTTGCTGATAGCTTTGGCTTTTGTTAAAATATTTAGAAAAACGTTTCATGATGATCTGGCCTAAGCAACCAGTGAAATGCGCATAGGAACAGCTTATCCTCCAAGAATAAATTTCAGTATTTTTATCAATTAAAAAAGGGAATTAAGCACAATAAATAAATAAAATTTTTAATTTTGTTCTGAATTAGGTAAGAGAATATGGTCAAAATTTGTTTTAAAACCATACATAAACTAATTTTTAGAGTATTGAGCCCAGCTCTAATACAAATGCCTTATCTGAAAAAAATCACTAGAGGGACCACAGATACATATAAATTCCAACCAAAACGCACGATATTAATTGTAAATAAAATAAAAAGTTTTTGGAGAATTATCTTAATATGTTTTATTATGATAGAAGGATCTATGACAATATTGTGTGAAACAAAATATCGACCAAATGCTCACCACGGCTACGGTGGCATGCCTCTACCCGATGGTGCATATTATCAATGGCTCTGAGACATAATTTAACATCGTTATTGTGCCGAATTATCTCATCTTTTAGCTCTTGATTTGTTCTTGACGTTAACTTTTTCATCGCCACGAGGTAAGATAACACGGCCATTGAATTTTTCACGCAAAGAGCCATTATTTCGTTGTCTGTGTGGCAAGTGACACCATCCTGTTGGAACACCATATCGTCCAGATCCATTTCCTCAATTAGTGATGTTCTTGATATGTTTAATTTTGTTCTGAATTAGGTAAGAGAATATGGTTTAAATTTGTTTTAAAACCATATTTTTACATAAACTATTTCTTAGAGGCCCAGTATTGAGCCCAGCTATCCTACAAATGCATTATCTGAAAAAAAATGTCACCATCCTGTTGGAACACCACATCGTCCAGGTCCATATCCTCAATCGGTGATGTTCGTGATATGTTCACTTTTTGGGCACGAAAACGAGTCGAGCTAAACGCACTGGGCGAGCAAGCACAGGTTTTTTCACATTTCCTACAAATCTGGTTTGCTGAAATTTGCGCACAATTTTCCCGATTATGGACACATTTGGTCGATTATGCTAACCAAAAAAATAAAGAAGTGCACGATATGCATTTTGATTTGAACGCGCATTTTCATAAAAGGCTTCAGCATTCTTAACGCGCTGCTCAATTGTGTACCTCTCCATGGTTTAATTAGTCAAACACCGAAAGAAAGAAATGTCAAATTAAGTTGGGCAAAAAACTTGACGTATAATAATGTACATACATATCTATGTATTAATGGAATAACGTTTCGAGCAGAACGGACCTTCAATGATGATGTAGGGTACATAAATACATAAATGTTATATACTTTCACGTAGGGTCAATGTGGCGTTGCTAAAAGTAGGAAAACTCCTTTAATGTAGGTTGTTAATTTGATGGCCTGCAAAAATTTAATTTTTGTAGGTTTGTTAATCAGAATTTTGAATTCTTTTCATAAAAACCTATAAAAAAAATTAAGATTAAAAATTATTATTCTGAACTTTTCAAAAAGATTTGTTATATTAATTGTTTATTTTTTGTAAAAAATACTTTTGCAGCGTGCTTAAAAAAATCTGGCAGCTCTGGTTTGGTGTTTAAATGAACTTAATAAGTTTACGAACGATCTCACAAACAGATCTTACTATAATGTTATAATTGGTTGTTTTTGGATGGTTGAGGACAAGCCGATTTCACTAGAAGGTGGGGTCAAGTCAACATATGGTTATTATTTTCGTTGGTCGATTTGTCAAAGTTTGAATACAAACTAGTTTTTTATGTAAGCAAAATTTTTTTTACTAGCAATATTTTTGACAATCGGACCACAAAAACAATGTTCTTGTAGAGTTGACCTCACCTTCTATTGAATTCGCCTTGGTTGTGAAGATAAAATATTGGGTCCAATCAGCTTTAACATTTTAACTTGCTTTGTCTAAAACCGATGTAAAAATTTCGTAAAAACAAAAAAAACAAAAAACTGCAATTAAATCGGCAATATTGGAATTGGAATAATCTGGACAAAATTAGTGTTATGGTTTAAACAATCATTAATTATTTTTGTTTACTATATAAAACTGGTCGATAAGCTAGATAGGAAAGTTCGGTATAACTTTCAAATTTATCAAAATTGTCTAATGTACTCTTATTCGCACGATTTATATTTATTTGTTAATTGGAAACATAGTACAATTTTGTTAATATAAATATTAATTTAATGCGGAGAAAATTATTAGTTCTAATTTTCCATAAAATTACTCACAGTATTTCTGGAAAGGGATGAGCCCGTGTTACAATTTAAACCTGAAATTTAGTGTGTTCTTAAAATACGTTTTATCCAGGTTTTTATCCAAAAAAAATTATGTATAATTTTCAAAACCAATTTGAATGTTTGAATTCAGCTTATATTAAAAGTTCGGCACTTTATCACCTGTATAAAAATCGGACTATTCGTTTAAAAACAGAAAATTCCTTTTACCATTTTTTCGCTAATCCTGTTAGTGAGTCTGAAAATGTATATACATATTTAACTTGCGTGATCAATTCTTCTTTCGTGAGCGTAAGTTTCCATCTCTAGTAGATAATTTGTTAACGACACACCTATTTTAACTCAAATTAAATTTTTTTTTTCTATTTTAACCATAGCACAGTGGTGCAAAATTACAAATGCTGGTTAATAAATATGTCACTTCCAAACGGCTAAACCGATTGACTTGAAGTTTATCATACATACAGCAGAGGACTATTTAGGTTTTAATGATGGATGGGGCCGAGCCATAAAGAGAGACACATCGGACAATAACAATTTTTAAATGGTATTCCATTTTTCTGTTTGTTATTTAAAATCAAAATATTTTGTGTTTACTTAAGCCTTAAACTTGCTTATGGTGTGCAAGTTACTGAGCTACCTAAATAAGAGCGACAAGCGTTTTTTGTATGTCAAAACTTTTCATTTGCATAAAGTTTATACGAAAAAAACCTTTAGAACTTATTGAAAATGTATTTGAAATAGAATTTTCATGTTTAAAAAAACGGTAGCCGCCCTTGTTTAGGTAGCTCAGTTATAGTATACGATTTATAAGTAATTGAAAACTGAAACAAGCAATTGTTAATTTTATACCAAAATTTTATCTTTTTTAATGGAAATTATCTATGTTGTTTTTGGGAATAAAATTATTTATTAAAAGATCTTATTTGCTGTGCTTAATTCCCTTTCTTATTCTTGATAAAACAACTGAAAATTTATTGTTGGAGGATAAGCTGTTTTTATGCGGTTGCTTAGGCCAGATAATCAGGAAACGTTTTAAAAAAATTTTAGAATACCCAAAAATATCAGCAAATAAGACTACAGAGGAAATGGGAATTACACCAAAAAGTCTTATTTGCAACGATATCGAAGCTTAAACAAAAAAATATTTTTCTGTTATAAAAAAAACTATAAAAGCATTTCCCAGCTCCGGCCCAAATTGGTTAAAATAAATGTTTAGTCTTTTAATAATTTTTTTTTTTGAACTGTGGGATTTTTTGTATCTGGGCAGTGGATTTTTTTTTTAAACTTTCCTGACGTCTATCTTAAAATCCAACAAAATTAGAGATTTCATTGAAAATTTTAAAAATATATATTTATCCACCATTTTAACAAACTTAGAATTGTTTTTGTTAAATCCGTTACAATTGAGTACATTATTTACATAAGTAAATTCTTGTTTTTACAGAAAGGCCGGAAAAGTAATATTCAGTCTTTTGTCCATAGGCAAATGTTTGTTTAATGTTTATTACTTTGCATTGTTATTTTAGAGATACCCCTGCTTGAATTGAAAAAATACATAATATGGGTTATTTAATCATTCCAGATCCCATCATACTCCTTTCACGTTCTACATATTTTTAATCCATATTTCCAATTTTGTCCCAAAGCAAGGAATTCTTAAACGAGAACTAAGTTTTTATATCCCTATATTCCCAGACCTAAGAAGATGAAAATCTGTACTCTCTTCTTTTTCCCATCAAAAAACCAAACTTTTATATGAAACTAGTTGAGCCCGGCAAACGTTGTCTTTTTCTCAAAGGGTTTTTTATACCCACACCATAATAGTAGAGATGGTATTATGCTTTTAGTATACCGATAGACTCAGAATCACTTTCTAACTAATGTTTCCTCCTCTAAATCGGGTCGGCAGTGTTTTAAGCGAAATTGAATTTTTCGGATGAATATATAATTAGCATCACCATAGATAGAGCTACATACATTTTGGCTCCATTCATAAAAACATAAAAAATACATATGGGTCAATAATCACTATATTATTTGTAGCATAAAATCGCAGCTATTTATTTAAAATCAGTTTTTTTATGTTCAATCCATTCAGCCGTTTAAAATTTGCAAATTTATATCCCAAAATTTGTACCATTTTCCCACTGTGCATAGTTAATCTTAATTAAGGCGATTTGTGTATTCAGTAGCTCTAAATTACACGATGTTCATCATGCAATACACCTTCTTCCCTTTCAACGAAGGGCATTAGATTCATGTTAATTCAAAAGCTGTTTTGTTATGAGGCACAAATTTTATAAATAAAACAGATTTTTAAAACACAGATCAGTACAGATTTGCTGCACACAAAACGTGTATTAAAGGTTTTCGTAGACAATTTAAAAATTTATTGAACATTTTATAATTTTCAACATGAGAATTTTTGTGGTTTTGTGCTTTGTGATTTTTGTTGTTTTTCAAATTGTCGTAGCCGATAATGAAAACAATGAACTGGCTACCTATGAAGAGGTAAAGGATTTACCAAATCATCCTGAGAAATATTTGATTGACGTTAGAAGCCAGGAATTAGTTGAAAAGGATGGTTTTATACCCGGTGGTATAAATATACCATGTAAGTGATAAAGTTTTGTATGTATGTATGTTTATACATATATATAGAAGGAATTTTTGGATATTATTTTATTTACATTTTCAGTTATGGAATTGGAGGAAGCCTTAAAGTTAAACGATGAAGATTTTGCATCCAAATATGGTGCTCAAAAACCGCCCAAAGATGCTGTGGTAATATTTTCCTGTCTAGGAGGTCAATATGCTCAAATGGGTTCAGATTTGGCTAAAAAGAATGGCTGGATAAAGTAAGTATATGTATAAGAATTAGAATTTTAAAGAATCAGAATTCCAGAAGCCCTGTGAGATTTTGGTTGAAGTCAAGGCGAATTCATACAGGTGACCGCATCATGAGATAGAGTTATGCTAACTATACCTTTTTTTAAAAAATACTTTGTATTTTATTTTTATAAAAAGTAAGAGTGAATGTCAAAATTATTTGTTGAAAACATAAACAAGGGATTTTTTTTGTTTATAATATATACACAATTGCTTTAGAAGGTAAATCTTTTTCCTGTATTGCAAATTTATTGTGGCTCCACTTATTCCTTACGCACTTTTTATTCCTTGATTTTATATTTTATATTCACTTTTTTTTTGTTTTATAAAATTTAAATAAGTTTTTTTCCAAGTATTTAGATTTTTATTAAATTTTAATTTTTATCTAATTTTTCCACAAAATGTAAACAAAGCTTGACATTCAGTATACACACAAATAAATAAACAATAAGCAGATGTCTCGAAAAGGTCACCTGTATGAATTCTCCTTGATTTGAGTTTAGAAAAATAAATCATAAAATATAGACACCAATTCAAAATTAATTTTAGCAAATTTTAGAAAAAGTCCTTTAAAAGTTTGGATTATATAATATTCAAATATATATTTGAAATATTTTGTTACTAGTAAAAACTATCTACACATATACATATGTACATACGCAATAACAATTTTAGTTATATATCATTTAAGTAAAAACTTTTTTTAATTTTTATTTTAGAGCTAAACCATATTTGGGATCATGGTTGGAATGGTCTAAACGGGAAGGTTTACAATAAGCCAATGGATTCTTAGAAACAATCGCTTAGTCGTTAATCAGCAGCCTTAAATAAATAAACGGAAATAAAATAACTTAATAAACTATACAATTCAAAGAAATTGAAAATAAAAAAATAATGTGTGCATATTAATTCAAAAAGTCATTCTTAATATACCCCATATTCATAAGAAATATTTTAGGTTTATAGCAGGTTTATGAAACGAATTTTCTTTGAAAACTTGTTTATTAAACCTTTTATTAATCAAAAATATATTTTATGAATATGGGGGATAGTCTGTAAAATAGGCATTCGTGATTTGGTTTTATATATGTATATAAAGGGCAAACATTTACAAATCTTGTGAAATAATATAGGATGCTTTCTTTTTTCGATTTTTTTCATTTTCAATATCCAAAATATCTATTGCATATTAGTGTTTATATTATTATTCCTTCTGACTCCTATTGTTCTTCTGACAGACAGAAAAGTCAGCCTTTCAGATGATGGCTGATAAATAAAAATCAGAAAATAATTAAAATAAAAAAATATGTATGTACAATTATTTCTGTAAAAAAGAAATATAATATAAATCAGAAAATAACAATTAATATAAAATAAATTAAAAGTAAAAAACCCTTAAAAAAACAAGCTTAATTTAAATGCGCTTAAAAGAAAAGAAAAAAAATATACATACATTTACTTTAAAACTTTTACTATCAACTTATAACGTCATTACACAATTTATATGATATAAAAGCTTGTCGGAAAATTTAATTACCCGTATTTACTTAGTTTGAAAATTGTTATCTACAGAAGTTAATCTCGCTACAAGCTTTTATATCATATAAATTGTGTTATGACGTTAAAAGTTGATAGTTAAAGTTTTAAAGTAATAGTTTATTTTTTTCTTTTTAGCGCATTTAAATAAAACCTTTTTTTTAAAAAGGGTTTTTACTTTTAATTTTTTAAATTTTAGCAAACTTATTATAGGCCATATTTTTTCGGAGTTTTGGGTCAAGGGATAAAATAGACAAAAAAGGCATAAGTGGCACCGATTTTTTTTTAGAGAAAGCCTTCATGACAAATCAGAAATGTATTTCTATAAAATTCTATTGCTAAGGCCGCATGTCACAAAAAAATTAAATTTTGAACATCGGTCTTTTAGGGAGTAAAAGGGGGTGAAACATTTCATTTTGGGTAAATCTTATTCAACACCATTTAGACTTTAAAATTGCTAAAGTTTATTTGTTTTGATACTAAATTATACTAAATACTAAAATAAGCAATCTACAGACTCAACATTTTAAAAGTTTGTTTATTTTTACCATCCTTAGAAGCATAGATTTGGAAAATTCTAAATTTGTTATGAAACGTTCTTTGAAATATAAATTAAACAAGTTGGAGTGCTATATTCAGCTGTGCCGAATCTTTGATACACTCCACCGACAGGAGTGGGCTCTATATTTTATCTACATATATATTATTAACTAATCTTCACAAAAACGAACGTCAGCATTAAAATTGGTTGCGGTTTAGACCTATATTAAATTATTGACACAATCAGAAAGTTTTATGCGTTTCTTTTTCGAACTTTAACCTGGCTTGTGTAAAATATCATGATTCGTAACAGTTTTAGGCGAACTAAAATTATTTTAAGCAGGGTAATTTGTATTGGACCTATGGTAAATTATGGACCAATCATTCCAAAAATATGAAGACTGATTTCTGGTATTACAAAAAATAAATAAGAATACATTTCAATAGCTTTATCGTTAACAGTGAATTATATAAGGCTGCTTAATATGGGATCTAATGTAAATTATGGACCGTATATCACAAAATTGCATGATATTTTTTCTGGCAATATGAATATAAGTTGGAAGAAATTGTACCGCAGTATACATATATATCTGTTACGCTTTTAGGCAAATTTAATTATTTTCCCAGAGTTTGTTTTATATGGTTTAATGCGTAATAAACTGTTTTCCGAGAGTAGGGCTCATATGACGCCTAGGGTAAATTATGGATCCATCTTCAAGAAATTTCGCAGTGTGAATTCTCGTCCTATAAAACTGTGGCGTTCCGAATTTAAATATGGTAGCATTAGTTATTACGGTTTTAGGCGTATTCAACTGTTTTCCGCGAGTAGGCTTTATATGCGGCCTATGGTCAATTATGGACCGATCTTCACGAAATTTAACAGTATGATTTGAAGTCGTATAAAACGAATTTGTGCAAAATTAATATAATTCCGTGCATTATTCCACCATTTATGTTAGTTCTGTATCAAAATTATCAATTTTTTAGGGTGGTGGTTCCACATTTTGATTCATAGTTCTGATCATATCTACTGAACCGATGTTCCTGGAATTCAATCCCAAACTGTTCGGATAACTACAAGCAATTTGAGACCAAGTTTATTCTTTTCTTTTGCGTTTTTTGAAAGTGAGCGTGTTTTCAACAGACGGGCAGACAGAAGGACATGGCTAAATCGACTTAGAATTACTCAGGAGCCAGATTATATATACTTTATCGATAAACATAAGCTTTGGTTAATTAAAAATTTTTAATTTACGTGTATGTAAAAGTATACTTTTTATATAAAATGGGTATGGAAAGAGAATATTGTTTAAATTAAGATTTCATACAGATTTTAGTTCCCATTTCAAAAAATTATATTTGTAAGCCAAATTTTATTTGCTTCTTAGAAATCGGCAAGTATGAACAAGAAAACTTCCTACAAAGGCTTTTAATAAGATATTTATATTACATTGCACATGAAAATCTCTAATCTTTTTTGCTTTCTCACCAAAAACAGATTTTCCAATTAATGTTAACATTAGTAAACTATTTGAAAAAAGTAAAAATAGCTTTAATAACTTTAAAAATTAACACAAACCAGGGGTTAAATTGTTGCATTCGATATCGATAGAAATGTCTATTTAAATTGTATTGTAATTTGGATCGATATCGAATACCATAATTTGCCCCCAGTATTTAAATGTTATTTGGTAAATTCCAGGCAACAGCTAGTATATATGTATATTTAGATTTTGTTCCATGAGAGCTAGCTAGTGTCGTGCACGATTTCCGCCACACTTGTTCAAAAATATCGTTGACAATTTGTTCTGGCTGTCCCTCACATGTCGTGGCTAAACGTGGCTAACTGGGATATTGTTTGCTGGTAGATAGCATGTATGTTTGTAACTTGGCTGTGAATTTTCTGAAACCGGGTTTGTAGTTCGTAGCGCGGTACGATATAATTATGTTCAATACTCATTTGTGAGTGATAAACGGTGCTTTGATTTTATAAACTTCATTGCTGAAATAGTGACTCACAGCAACAGCTTTTCTTAAATTGGGGTAATTTGATTAACTAGTTTCCGAAACTCATTTGCAGATTGCTTTTATTTGCGATCAGTATTGCCACGACCAAAAAAACAAATTTGTAACCAAAATATAAAAATAAAGTAACCAAATTTTATATATTATATATAAGTATGTATATAGACACCTAAACCTCTGGATTGATTTTTATACAATTTTGATAGTATGTTAGTAATGGCTTGAAGGTGGTAGAGGGTTTATAATTTGTCGAAGTTTTTAGTGGCATTTACACCAGATAGTGGTTATTATTTACAATATATATATGTAGCTTATATGGCTTAATTGATAATCGGTTACATAAAACATCATTATAAGGTGAAAGAAAAATACTATAAATGTCTAATGCATCAATGCTATACAAAATTATAGGCTTGCCCCAATATTCATAAAAAATATTTTAAGTTTATAGCAGGCTTATGAAACGAATTTGCTATTAAAATTTGTTTAATAAGCCTTTAATTAATAAAAATATTTTTTATGAATATGGGGGTTATTGTATAACAATGAAACAATTAAGTAAATAAATATTAGCGGAGTTCACCCTTGATAGTAAATTCCCTTGTAGACCTTGTTAATCTTATAATTTTAGTAAAAATACTAACATTTACAACACTGCAACAACAAAATTAGTCAATTCACAAGGTATCCTAACATGTCATATTGTCAAAATGTCCTAATATTTCACAATGGTTTAAAAATATTGTTGTTGGTTTGTTAACAAAAAGTGTCTTAAATAAATAGAACGTTGCTTGCTGTGTTTATTGTGCTGTCGTAATTAATCAGAAAAGTCCAGCTCTGAGCGGCTGAGCCGTACAACAATATTTTTAAACCATTGTGAAATATTAGGACATTTTGACAATATGACATGTTAGGATACCTTGTGAATTGACTAAATGTATTAGACTAAAATATACTACGGTGTGGTTGGAAAATCCTACAAAAAGCAGTAGTAAACAAAGTGTGTGAATTTACCAGAATAAAACAGTTGAAGAAACTTTATCTGTCTCTTTCTCTCACTCAGCAAATTCATTAATTTACAATGCATACGAAAAAGATAATCACGCTTTGAAGTATAAAATCGTATTAAATATAACAGAGTTGTACACTTAATACATAGGGTGAATACCGCTATTATATATGTCGAGAAAAGGGGAACGGGTAATGGTAGAACTAGCCTTGCAGCCACACGATCAAGTGCTGCTTTCAAGTTTTTTTACACATACTGCTTGTCAAAATTCACAAAAATGTTAAGCAGTGATGTAGGCTAGGGATGGGCAATAAATATCGATATATCATAATATTAATATTTAAAAAAATTATAATCGATATATATCGCCGATATTAAAAATACCCATATATCGATACATCGATATTGATCTACGACTATCGATTCGATATTTTTAAGATCTCTTTATAATAAAATTAAACATTTTAACCGTTGCTCAACTGCTTACAAAACTGTTATTTTTTTTAAGAATTGCATCATATGTTTTTCAACTAATGTGCTGTTTTTACAACACAAGTGAATGGACGTGTAGAAAAAATTATATGAAAAGCACTCAGTTTTTTTCGTTTCTTTAGACGAGGAATGTAATTGAACATTTTTGTAGTTAAAAAGGTTTAAAGAGCTGAGTTTTTGTAATTAAATCTAAAATTGTTTGAATAAGATCAGTAATAACTTAATATTTTCCTTGTAATGGTCGATTGAGGGATTGCAGTTGCTCCATTTTATCAGTTAAGAACAAACAATCTTTAAACCATTCACCATCCTTTAAATCCGGGTTTTTTTCTTTGAGAAAATTTGCTGATTAAATCAACAAATCGGTTTAGAGCATTGTAGGTGGATAACCATCCCATCAAGGTCCAATTCTCCAGAAAAACGCTGTTAAAAACTGCTGCTAAAAAACTGAAGAAAAATGTACTTTGCAAACACAAACTTATCTAAAATAAAATATCATAATTTCTAAAAAAAAAAATCTTGATTTTTAAAAATAAAATCATTTGAGAGAAAAAAAATTATCAAACATTTGATAAAATCATCGTTCTTGCAAGGTTTACAATAACAAAACATTTGTTATTAGAAACGTTCGTACAAACGGTTAAAAATAAGAGAAGTAACAACAACAAAATAATCACATTTCTCAATAACACATTCAGATTTTTAGGTTTTTTTGATAGCTGAGTTATGGTTTTATATCCTCCTCCACAAGTAAACTAAGTTTGTCATTCCATATGAAACTTTTTTAATATTTATCTAAACGCCCAAGCATATGATATATCAAAATATTAATATTTAAAAAAATTATAATCGATATATATCGCCGATATTAAAAATACCCATATATCGATACATCGATATTGATCTACGACTATCGATTCGATATTTTTAAGATCTCTTTATAATAAAATTCAACATTTTAACCGTTGCTCAACTGCTTACAAAACTGTTATTTTTTTTAAGAATTGCATCATATGTTTTTCAACTAATGTGCTGTTTTTACAACACAAGTGAATGGACGTGTAGAAAAAATTATATGAAAAGCACTCAGTTTTTTTCGTTTCTTTAGACGAGGAATGTAATTGAACATTTTTGTAGTTAAAAAGGTTTAAAGAGCTGAGTTTTTGTAATTAAATCTAAAATTGTTTGAATAAGATCAGTAATAACTTAATATTTTCCTTGTAATGGTCGATTGAGGGATTGCAGTTGCTCCATTTTATCAGTTAAGAACAAACAATCTTTAAACCATTCACCATCCTTTAAATCCGGGTTTTTTTCTTTGAGAAAATTTGCTGATTAAATCAACAAATCGGTTTAGAGCATTGTAGGTGGATAACCATCCCATCAAGGTCCAATTCTCCAGAAAAACGCTGTTAAAAACTGCTGCTAAAAAACTGAAGAAAAATGTACTTTGCAAACACAAACTTATCTAAAGTAAAATATCATAATTTCTAAAAAAAAAAATCTTGATTTTTAAAAATAAAATCATTTGAGAGAAAAAAAATTATCAAACATTTGATAAAATCATCGTTCTGGCAAGGTTTACAATAACAAAACATTTGTTATTAGAAACGTTCGTACAAACGGTTAAAAATAAGAGAAGTAACAACAACAAAATAATCACATTTCTCAATAACACATTCAGATTTTTAGGTTTTTTTGATAGCTGAGTTATGGTTTTATATCCTCCTCCACAAGTAAACTAAGTTTGTCATTCCATATGAAACTTTTTTAATATTTATCTAAACGCCCAAGCATAATGCAAAAGTTAGCTTAAGGTACTGTCAAAAATTAACGAAAAGTCTGTAAAATGCATAGGCAAATTAAACAAGACTTTATGGTGGCCATAATGTACTTAAATAAACTTAAGAACCATATTGCATATTTGTGCAATATTTTGTTTTCTTGCAAGTACTTCAAATTAAAAAGTGCCAAATTTTACAGCCCTATATTTGGTTATTTTATGTTTTATTTAATTTGCAAAAATCGTTTTAAAAATATACAAATTTGTGATTGCTGTAATATGTATAAATAAAAAAAATGGATACAAAATTAAAATATGTAAAATTTCTCTTAAACTTTTTTGTAATTGTTCTTTATCCATTAAAATTTATTTTATTTTTTTAACAATGCGCAAACAGCTGATTTCGTATGGAATGTGCGTTCAGTTTGGCACTTTGCTTAAGCAAATGACATTTGGCGTTTCATTAAGTACATTATAGTTGGCCACATGTTTTATTTATATGTATTCGCACAGTTGCTTAAGATGTCTTAAGCGAACCCATGCATATTATGTTTGGACCTTAAGTCTCCATAAAGTTAAATTGCACAGATAAAAATAAAAAATTTTTTCTAATCACCAAATTTATACCAAATTCATAATATCAAGCAAACAAGTTGTTGGTTTTGCACCTATTACCAAAATGATTATATTGATTACTAAGAATTTTAATATTGTTAACATTTTTTTCAATTAATGATATTTTTAATTTTAATTAAAAAAAATAATCAAAAAACTTTGCAATTTCAAATAATTATTTATTAATTAATTATTTAATTAAATATTGACAATTCCCAACCACAATTCTACAAGTTTTAATTATTTTATTTTAAACGAAAAAGTCAATAAATATTTTTTGATATTTAATTAATATTTTAATACAAAACTTATTTCAAAACAACTTAAATATTAATTAAATCAAAATTATATTTTTAATTTTCTTTCAACTAAAAAAATAATTGATTCAATTATCACATTAATTAAATTTAAATATTTTTTAAGCCTTTTTTATAATTGATAAAAAACTTTCTTCTGTGTCGATTTCTGCCCGATTTCCAACAGAAAAGAAGAATTTTGGTGTCAAATTGTTTCTATTTCTCCTAAGCAGTTTGGGATTGACATTCAGCATAATCAGTTCAGTAGGAAAAGACCAAAGAACTCAAATGTGGAAAAACCCCTCTAAAAATTTATATTTTTGTTACAAAAACTAACATAAATTGAAGACAGAATGAGCTGATTCTCATTAAATTTTGCACAAATTCGTTTTATATGACTGTAAATCATACAATTAAATCTTGTGAAGATTGAACATACTTTCGTAAAACACTTTAGTATGCCTAAAACCGTAACGAATAATGCTTTTTGGCGTACAATTTGGTCTGTCCTAGTATCAAAAGAGTAGAAAACACTCTGCCAAATTCCGTGAAGATCGGTCCATAATTTACCACAGGACCCATTTAAAGCGGCCTTCCAAAAAGCAATCTATGATCATAAAATGCTAAAAAAAATTTAATAAAGGTATTGTAATTTGGTCTTATTTAGCTTTTTTCAATACTATAAACCACTCTACCGAATTTTGTGGTGATGTATCCATAATTAACTATCGGTCCCATATAAAATCCCCTCCTGAAAATCACTTAAATACACCTAATAATATTTCTGAAAAAAATCATGATGTTTTCTTAAATTAGGCCATATTAAGTTTTATATGACTTTTTGAAATGGACTTTAATATGCCTTAATCCGCAGCAAATTATAATACTATGAGGACCTATTTATTGATTTATAAATTTAGGATTCCATATAAAGCACACTCCTGAAATATTCCAGCTCTCGATGAAGGGTATCACAGATTCGGCACTGCCGAATATAGCACTCTTATTGGTTTTTCCCTTTTCTATTTTAGTTTTTAGCAAACTATTATATACAGATGTATGTTGTTCTCTCCTATAATTACTCTTAAAGTTCGTTCTCATTAATAAAGAGTCGAGTCACCCTCCCTATAATATTTGTTGTGAATTTATTTGCTTATTATACTAGAATCTACGAAATGTTTCTGGAAACATAGAACTTTGTGTGAGTAATTTTGTTTGTTATTTGTGAAATTATTTTTTTAATTCTTGACAGTTGTACAGCCAATACGTACGTATGTATGTACATATGTACATACATACATTTGTATGTAGGTAGACATTTTATAATAAAGACTTACCTACCTCAACATGACAACAAAAACAATAGACACAAATAGGTATTTATCTGCATTTTATTTTTAGACCGACTGATATGAATGAATTTATATACATATGTATATACTATATATATGTTTGTATGTATGTATATATATTAACTTGTCTGTTTCTTATGTGCGTTTGTCGATTTTTCGGACACAAATTTGAGATGATAAATAAATTTAAAATAAATGTGAATACCTACTTGTACTTTTCAATGAGCCATAAGTTTTTTTTAGCAACCAAACAAATAAACATTATTTTTATTATTTTTAAATCAACTATTGAATATAAAGTTGGAAAGAGACTCGATCTGTCGGTGAAATTGAATAGAGTGCAGACTTTTTCCTCTTCGAGTTAAGTTTTATCAAAACTATGGCAAATTTCTGGAGAAATTATTTCTCAAATCAATTCCTAAAGAAATTAAAGAGCCGATCAGTTGGCAGGGAAACTATAATGGAAAATATTCTTAATTTTAGATGATTACAATGATATTTTTGTAGAAATTAATGATACCCATGGCCCAATTAGTAGTTCTGCGCGAAACTACAACAATGCAACAGTAGAAAAAACAACATGAACTTTGTTTGTGTTAATAATGTTAAAGACGTCAAAACCCAATGCATTTGTTTGTGTAATAAATGGAAAAGATGTCAAAAACAATTGCAACAAAAACAATTGCACGGTAAAAATACAACTCTACAAAAAATCAGCAGGCGTTTCGAGCGGACCTACTATTTGGGCCATGATGCTTCCCTTATAAAAATATTTTTTTTTAACAAATAGATATTGGGAATTATTTCTTTTCATAAGCAACTTTATTATATTCAACATTTTTTTATTTTATAAAATACATGACTGAAATTTAACTCATAGAATAAATTCGAAAAATAAAAAATGTTGAATATTTTTTTTTCGAATTTTATTAAAAAAGAATGGTTGTATTTATAATCATTAATACCTATGTTTAAGATTTTTTTCCAATACTAATATATTTTGAAAAGTAGCCAGCTATTTTAGTTAAAAATTTTATTTTAAAACATTTTTGAACCACGTTAACACATTTTAATAAATCAATATTCTTTTATGTTTGTGAATTTTTACTAAGTTTCTTTTTGAAAACTTAGTATTGTTTACTATTCCTAAAATTTCGAAGCTTGCCTCAAATTCACATGTCACAGAAAAGTACTTCTATAATATCCACAGCCTATAAAAACTATCCGCTAGTAATAACAAATAGAAGTTATTTAATAGTATTACATTTTTTTTTAAATATTTCATCACATCACAGGGTTGCCAGATGTTTTTCAAGTTATATCCCCAAACTGTAAATTTGTATCCCCAAAATCCCCACTAAATACTCTTAAATTAAAATGAAATTGTGTTAAAAATTTGTCATAAAATACTTTACTTGCATTTAATTTAATTTGTACATTTGAGGTATATACTTATGTTTGTATAAGTAAGTTTTGCGCTAACTTAATAAATTGGTCATTTCTCTTAAGTTCACATACAAATTTGTCTTCCTTCTCAATTTTTGATTTATAAGCTTATCCATTTGTCGGTTTCAAAAGTAAAGTTAAATTACGAGTACCTTAGGTCATGATTTCGATGAAACTTGAATTTCATTATAATGCTTGGACCTTGCCATTACGTACGGCATACAATGTCATTTAAATGACCGCCTCTATATTGGTTGCAGCAGTCGATTCTTTTGCGGCAGTTTTTGACCACATTTTTGCACATTTCGGGCGGTGTATCCGTGATAAATTGACAAATGTTGGTTTTCAAATACTAAAACGATAGGGTACTATCCGCGTAGGTACGGTACTTGACGTAACCCCACAAAAAAGTCTAACGGCGTCAAATCGCATGAATTTTGTGGCCAATTGACGTCGCCAAAACGTGAAATTGTGCGTTCTGTAAACTTTCCACACAATAAAGCTAAAATCGGTCATTTTGTGGCACAGTCTTGTTGAAACCAAATATCGTCCAGTTCATAATCTTCATAATTTCATAATTTGGCTAAAATTATGTTACTCCAAATGGATACAACTAATTGAAGGAGTATGCATGTAATTATATGGAGCAAAAATTTTTAAAGTCTTATTGTCAGTTTACTTGGTGCGGCGAAAAGTGGGTTAAGAGTGTTATTTTCTAAAACACTTCACCGCACTTTAACAAATTCATCAACGCAAGGTAAAGGGATTTACAAAATAACCTCCTTATATTTTATTATTTAGTGAAAAATTTTTTAAACAGAGAGTTTTATTTCAAACATTGTTTTTGTTGCCATAAAAATGGTATAACAAATTTAATTTCTATTAAAAAAAAAATCCGTAAAATTAAAAAATTATTCCCAAATTAAATTTATATCCCCGCTTTCAAAAATATAATTCCCAATTTTTGTATAATTCCCTTCTTTGTTTGAATATTCGATAGCTTTCTTGAAAGTTCGGCCAATGAACCACTAAATATTTCTTTACCCCCAAACGTACTTGACAAATACAAATCGTTGAATAACTAAACAAAAACAATTTTATATAATTGGAATATTTTTTATAAATGCATAATTCTCTTACTTTAACACAACATTCTCGCAAATACCACGAAAAACGAGAATTTTCTCGTATTCAGTAGATAATTGAGAGCATATACGAAAACATCTCACTGACAATTTGTTATGGTATAAATAGGAGCGTTGTATGACACTCTGTTATCAGTAAACAACAAACCGAAATACAAATCGAATTGCTTAGCAGTAAGCGAATACAAGCGCATTTTAAACTTATTAAATTTTTTTAAAAACAAGTGAACAAATCTTACAAAAAAAAAAGCAAAATGCGTACTCTTCCAATGCTGTGGCGTATGGCTGAAGACTTAAGACGCTTGGCGATGCCTTCTTCGCCATTTTTTGAATATCCTTTTGCAACATCTTACCGGGCATCTCCATGGAACCAGTTAAATCGTTTAATGCAAGAAGACTTAGCTAAAATCAACAAAGATGGCTATCAAGTCACTATAAATGTATCCGAATTTAAGCCTGAGGAACTAACAGTCAAAGTTGTAGACAATCATGTTATTGTTGAGGGCAAATCGGAAGATCACGATGATAACGGTTATGTTTCCCGACATTTTGTTCGCCGCCTGGCAGTACCGAATGGCTTTGAAACAGATAATGCCATTTCAACATTATCATCAGATGGTGTCCTAACTGTTAGTGTTCCTAAGCCACAAATTGAGGAAAAAACTCGTGAAATTCCAATACAACGTACGGAATCTATTAAATCAAAAGAAACTACTGAAGAAGGAGCCGGTAAAAAGGAGAACAAATAAGCGATGTGAACGAAAGGAGTCGCTAAGAACAATTGTATTAAAGAGAATTTGGACTGATTTGGATTATGTAGTAGTGTTGTAAATAGTTTTAAAATATTAGTTATTTTAAAAAATAAAAAGTAAGACAAATAAAAACATTATCAAAAAGTGTTTTAAATTTAAATTAAACCGAAATTAAATTATTTGTACTGTTGGGAACTTCGAGATAAAAATTCTCTGACTTATTTCTAAAAAAAAGTGTCTCGCATTTTTAGATTTTGAAATAGAAAAAATATCTATGAAAAGATTAAATTAAATTATTCCTTTTCTTGAAAACAAAAAAAAAAAAAAAAAATTCAAATAACTATTTCTTTTTATTAACTTAAACTGTATATACTTTGTGTATATACATATGCACTTTGAAAAATGTTTCCTTCTTTGTATATAGTATATCAATATAACTTTTTTTGGAATCCATTCACACTGTTTTTGATATGTACGACTATTATAAAGGCGTCACTACTATTGAACAATTATTTTCGAAAATCCGAGCATATTCGTCAATCTAAGTACATAAGTGACAATTTTCGGCCGAGTATTTTCTACGCACTATTATCATAGCAGAATTTAATACTTCAAAAGAATCGGGCATTATGTTGAACATTTCCTCCAATATTGACAGATTGTTAAAAAAAATTTCCACTTTTTATACCCACTTCCAAAAGATGAGTGCATATTGATTTTGTCATTCCGTCACACCCACACACATCGAAATAATTATCGAAGACCCTATAAAGTACATATGTATATAAAGTACAAACATATACAATTACAATATTACTACAGTAACGGACTATATGTTATTCAAGAAGTATTCCGTTCAGTCATTTTTAAATAAATAAACACTTAAAATTTCAAGTAAATTTATTTTTAACTGATTCTCACATTTATTCAAAAAATAAGTGAACATTAATTAATGCAACTTTCGGTTGCATTTATTATTGTCTGTTGAGTAAGTAAGAGTATTCTTTCTGTATGTAAAATTAAATGTTTATGAAATTTTAAACAACTGTATATTTATTTTAAAATCGATCTACTTATTTTGCATTTAAAAGTATACGTATATTTTGGATCCTTGTGAAATTCTAAGTCGATCCGTCGTTCTGTAGATTTTTGGACGACAGATTCATTTGGTATTAAAAAAGGCCAAATCGGTCCACTTACCAACCATACTAAAGTCCACCGGGAATTAAACAATTGGCATTATAACGGTCGGATTATAACGGATGGGCTAAAGCAACAAAAATTACACACATACTTATTCAATACAAGAAATGCTTGGTAGTAAATATGGGTCAATTCGGTTACCAATTTCATCTAGTCCCCATACAGTTTTAAATTTTTGTTTTTATTAACTATGTGTTTTAAAAATGCAACGTTTAAGTTAAAATAATGGTGGCAGGTAACATAAAATCTGCATGGCAAAATTTAGCAAATTCACTTGTTTTATTCATATGTAGTGAGTGTTGTTTAAAAAAAAGTATTAAATAGGGTATTTTGCAACATAAAGCAATTTAAGGGAAGAACATTATATGGAAATCATATATAAATATGGATAGATCTTTACGAAAACCCAGGCCTTGATATTTGAAGGGTGGCTAAATACAGCTCTATTGCTTATTTTTAGTATATTTTGCTTCGATATATTTAAAATATCAAATGCACCGAGAGGACCTTTTATGGAAGCCTTTTCTAAGTATATACTGATTTGTATACCCTGCACCAAACATATCTATATGCTTTCAATTGAACGCATAAAAATATTAGTACTATACCGACACATATGAAAAAATGCATGTCTGTCTGTCCGCTATGCCGAATATTATATACTCATCACCATGGTGCAATAATAAAAAAAGGATATTTATATAAATATACATATATAATATATCTGTGGCATTAAATAATAATGGCTTAAGTCGTAGTTTCTTGTTTTGAGATATAAAGGGGTTTGTATAAAATAAATTGCTTGGTTTTTATATAAAATCATTAGCCACAGAAAAAAATGCGAACAAAACTCTAAATTTTATAAAAAAAGAGTGTTTTTTAAAGGATATAAAAGTAAAAATAGCAAAAACCGATATATTTTTTATTTAATTAAAAATAATTTATAAATACCAAGAAAAAAAAAATTAATCGAATATGTTCTACTATATATTATATGTATCCATAGGTCATATAACAGCTCTAAAATTTTAGTTGTTATAAAAATTTTGATTCTTTTTAGACCATTGTTGGAGTATTTTGCTAATAACTTAACCAATTCTTAACCGATTTGGCAGATTTATATACCCACGCTTTTGGGAAGAATCCCATTTACTTAGATTATAAAACTTGGACTCGGGAAGATCTATTGTTCCCGAAAATGGGTATGTTTAAAAAAAAATTTTCATTTTGGGCATTACTCTTCCATTTCTGAGAAAAAACTGTCGGGAAATTTATTCTGCAAGATATATTCTGATAATTTGATATATAAAACGTGTTCATATGTCATACTAGAGCCCTAAAACTTAAAATTTTGAGTATTTATAATAATGTCTTTGTACGGGAGGTACCACGCCCACTTTTCCAATCCCGCCCGTTTTTTGTGGGATACTGGATACTGTGTATTGATAACCGATATGTTTGTACTTAATTTGGGAACTTTAGCTCGTTTCGTTCTCCAGATATGTATACAGAAATGTATAACATCTTTGTATGGGAAGTGCCGCACCCACTTCTCTAATAACGCCCATTTTTCCAGTACATGGACATGTCAAACTTAGCTGAAGTTTTGGCTCAAAAGACTGAACTCCAAAATACTACCAACCGGCAACAACAAACGGTAGAGGCTTTGATTTATCTCTTTAATAGCGTTTAAAAGATGCCACATTTACATCCTTCCTTCTCTTGGTCAGCAAAAAATAGGTCCAAAGAATTAATAATATTTTATAATATTATTTAATTTAACTTTTAATTTACTTTCAATCACTTTGTTGTTCGTTTTTTTTAAGTTTTTATATTTATTATTAGTTGCCAAACTATCAAAATAGCATTATCGATAACTTGTTAACTACTAAACAATGTTGCCGTACCTTATATGTACCAATTTAAATGTCAGTTGCGTTGCTTTGGGACAACGACCTCGACAAAGTTTGCCTACAAAATAAAAAAAAAATATTGATAAGTTTTTTTTCTTATAAACTTTTACTTACAATGCTGAACGATACAAAGTTTGCCTTGCACAAAATTTTGTAAAGTGCAAATAATTTTCAAATTCTGTTCAAAAAAGTTTTTTAAAATTTTGCAAAGTGCAAAAAAGTTTTTTAAAATTCAACTTTTAACACACCTGGTCCTGACGAGTCAAATGTAATTATAACATGTGATACTTTTTAAAAAAAAAACGTGACATTAAAACATAAAGGAAAACAAATGGAAGAGATGCATTTCATCCTATTAATTGTTGTCTTAAGAACAAATTTATGGAAAAAGCACCACTACTTTCTTAAGAGGGGTAATACAAGCCGAACGAAAATGCTTTCCTAATCTAATTATTGTTTAACAATTTCCAAAAAAAAAAAACAACAACAACAACTTATCATGGCAGGGTTGTATTTTCCTGGTGTAAATTACCCTTTAAAAATATTTTGAATATTAAAATGAAAATATGATCAAATAGTATTAGAAAAATAGAAATTAATTTTTGGCAGCCAATTTTTTTTTAAACAACTGACATGGCGTAAAGATACATTACATTCAAATTATTTGAAGTGTTTTTTTGTGATACTCTCAGTCAATTAATGATATTTAATAACCATTTTTATTTTTCGAATGCGTTCCATGAATCAAACCTCAATTTTTAAAGCTTTCTTGCAATAGTCCTATTCCTTCAATATTTCACATACTTGTTGCTTATGTTCATACACAGAAACAAAATTTTGCCCCAATTAAAGCATTAATCAAAAAAAAAATAAAATCAGTTTTAATTAAAAATTTATGTGCTGTTTTCACAACACAAGTGATTGAACGTGTAGAAAAATTTGTATGAAAAGCACTCATTTTTTTGAGTGTTTTTTACTACACGTTCTATCACATGTGTTGTGTAAACTGCACTTTAATCAAGTAAATTAAACGTTGACTTAAGCAAAGAAAGCTTTTTAAATTGAAATTTGATTCATTGAACACATTCGAAGAATAAAAATTGATAATATAATAAAAATAATATTCCGTTTTTTAATAACATTAAAATTTTTGGTCACGGTTTACCTTTTGCTGAAAATACCCATATTCGTACATATTTATTAGGGGTTCCAATCGGGAAAATTAGGCAAATCCCGAATCTCGGGATTTCTGTTTTTTAATCCCGGAATTTTCGGGATCCCAATTTTTATTTATATTTTTACAATTTTTTCAATAATTTGTATAAAAATTTTTACGTGCATTTGTTAACAAAAAATGTTGTTAAAAAAATAAACAAAGTACCTATCCCAAGACAAAAATAATTTCAAAACAATTTGTAAATTGCAGAAAGTATTTTTTGTACAAAAAAAATAGCCATTAAATAAGTAAAAGCGATTTTTATAAAATTAAAATATGAATTTGTAAGACACAAATCAAAAAAATCCGACAAAAGTTTCAGATACAACATTGGATGCTTTAATATTCTTAAGAAGCATATTGAAATCATGAGATTTGTTCTTCTCAACTTAGTATTTAATTAACGACTTTTAAAAGTTTGAACTACATCATTTCCAATTGTATATTAAAACAAAAGTTTCAGATACAACATTGGCTGCTTTAATATTATTAAGAAGCATATTGAAATTATGAGATTTGTTCTTCTCAACTTAGTATTTAATTAACGACTTTTAAAAGTTTGAACTACATCATTTCCAATTGTATATTAAAACTTGCCAAGTGTATTTTAAAATTTGCGAAATGTATTTTAATGATTTTAAAAATCGCTCATATGAATTTTAAAATTATCCAAATATATTTAAAAATTTGCCACATTGTATTTTAAAATGTTCAATTTTTTTTTTGAAATTGTCCAATTGAATTTGAAAATTGTCTAAATGGTTTCTTGTACACAATTTTTTTAAATAAATTTGCAAAATTAAAAGGAAAATTAAATTAAAGAATATATTTAAATAATTTTGAAATATATTTGCAGAATTTTGAAATACATATGGAAAATTTCAAATTGCATTTAAAAATTTTAAATTTTTGTTGGACAAAAAATATATTTGGACAATTTTAAAATATATTTGGAAAAATTTCAAACGTTTTTGAAATTCATTTGGTAAATTTTAATATACAATTGGAAATGGTGTAATTTTTTATATTAATAAACATATATGGATAAAAATAAGAATTTAATGTTTTTTGTTACGTTTTTTATAATTTAAGGGACTTATTTTCTAAACCACTTCACCTTGCGTTGAGAAATTATTCATATACAATTTTTTTGAATTTTTAAAAATTTGTGTGAAAATATTTTTCGTGTTGAAGGTTTCAGAAAATAACCGTTTGTTATTATTTAAAATTTTAAAAATTAATATTCACCCCTATTATGTAAGTCATTGTCGACGTCGACATTAATTTTTATTTGTTGTCACATCATGTCGACGACTACATCACTTCGACGTTAATTTAGTATTTTATAAGAAAGTTGTGTCGACGTGGACAATTTATCGAAAATCTGACAAAAATAAATCCCATCTCCAATTTTTTTTCTATTATTTTTGTTCTTCATCATTAAAGTTAATTTTTTAAAGCTTTTTATGCTATTTTCCGACATTTTGTTTTTTTAACCGATTAGGCGATTTCAAATTAATATTAGAGTTTGTTTCCGATTATGAATTTTTCGCGAATTTTGGCCAGGTTCGTGATAAAATCTATTTTTTACTGTAATATTTCTGCGATACGTACGTACGCTTTTCAATTTTGTGCTCCTACTCTCACATTTGTTAACATACAACTTTCTCGCGCTCAATTATCTCAGTCGTTAGCATCAGCTTGTTTTGTAACTTTTTATTTTGGTTGAATTGTAAGGTATTTGTTATTGAAATTAGCTATAAAAATGTCTTGTAAGCGCGGCTTGGACGACGCAGAAGTTGCTGCTCTTGGAAAGCGTGTTGGACGACTCAGATTCACTTGAAAATGTGATCAAATCGGAAGATGATTAAAAGGAGGATTATGTTTAAAGTGTTGTATAAGACAAGCTTGTTGACATCCTTGATGCTGATGAGAATATACCACCGACTAATGAAACTCCTCAAGAACCTGATAATTTTACTACTTCTGCCGATAGCCAATTTTTACGGTATATTATCCCACTATAAGACGTCAAAGTAAGCACTGCTGAACTACATCAAAGGGTCAAAGCGCTGGCCGAATTTCTTCAATGAATATAGTTCGAACGGCAAGAAGACTAATTTGGGAATGTAAATAACTGTACGACCCAATTTCATTCTTCGGCATTTTTGTTACTACCGAAATAATTTCAGAAATTGTTCAATGCACCAAACAAAAGGGTAAAAATTCCTACTTTATCGAAAACTTTGCACGGTAACATTAAAAAAGATTTACCAGATGAAGTAAGCAATAATTGCAGTAGCAGTGGAGAACAGACTGAATAACCAAAAGAGAAAATACTGTGGTTTCTGTCCATCATAAATTCGACGTACGTCCAAAACGGTATGTTTAAAATGCAATGCACCTATATGTGGCGACCACAAATATTACTAGGGTTAATAAATATAAGACTTTGCTATCATGCCGCTGTTAGGGGATTTTTGCGACTTTCCGCTAATTTTGCAATTTTTGCCGAATTTTTGACATTCCATATAGTTTTAGGGACTTTTAATTAATTTAATGGCTTGTTTGAAATATTTAAAATTTTCGCTATTTTAGCAAACTTTTCCGAATTTTCGCGTTTAATTTGTTCCTATAACTTCTTTTAAATTTGCATTTTTTTATTTTAACGGACCTAATAAATATGTTTACATTCTACTTAAAATTTCTTTAACTTTCATTTGAGTCGTCGCAAAATTTACTGTCGACTAAAACAGATAATTTTACTCGACGTCGACTTAAAAGCGCCCTAGAAAACATCGAGTGACTGTCAATAGTAATCGATTATTGCCAATAACGACTCAGAAAATATAATTATCGTCCTGATGCCGTCGACTTATGTCGACGTCGACTTTCATAATAGGGGTGATTATATGTTCTAGAAATATGTATTTTAATTGGAAAATTCAGTTGTTTTTAATACAGTTTAAAATGTTTTTATATTTTAAAAAATCACGAAAAATTCCGAACATTTTTTAATAATCCCGTGAATCGCGGGATGTATCCCGAAAATCCCGGGAACCCGAAATATTTTTTTCAATCCCGAATCCCCGGATTCGGAAAACCCGGTTCCGGTTGGAAGCCCTAATACGTATATACAGAAACACAGAAAAAATAAGTCTTATATAAATCTTAACCTATTTAATAACACTGTGCATGAAATTGACACTTTTTTTTCGTGACAAGCTGGGCACCTGGCGTTTTAACATAATTCGGGTACGCTAAATCCAGTGGTGCCCACGGTTTTTTCAGGTTGGCTCCGGTTTTCGAGATATACCGTTATTTCAAAAATGGAGGAGGTTGCACAACATATGTTCGCGTAACTCAAAAACGCTTTAGTATATTGAAAAAACTTAAAAAACCGAAATTTCCTTTAAGAAAAGTAAAATTTCTTTCTAATATCCGTAGTCGTTTTAGAAACATAATTTTTTTTGGAAAAAAAAAATAATTTTTTTATCAAAATTCTAATTTTTCGCAGACATATAAAAAACGAAGTTGAAAACAAAACAAGCCATAAATGATTAAAATCTGTTAGCAACTTTTGATTTTATTCACAAAAGTCGTCAAATTTTAATTAATTTAAGAATTTCATAAAACGTCCCCATAAGGGATGATGATAAACGGAAAGTATAATTTGAGAAAATGTTAAGACCAAAAAAATAATGGAGGTCATTCATACATTTTATCCCCCTAGGGGCGACTCCTGTGCATTGATGGGACTTTTTCTTCAATATATTTCTAGTCTGCATTGAACATTTTGTATGGAAGCCCCCTTAAGGAATGGAGATAGCGGGTGGGTACGTTAGAAATAAATGATTGAGATGAAAAATAAAGTGTGGTTGGTCATACATTTGACCCATCTAGGGGCATTCTAGGTACTGCAGGGGCCAAATTTAAGAATTTCATTAAACGGCCATATTTGTATGGGAGCCCCCCTAAGGGGTGGAGATATATGGCAACTATGTTTTAAGAAAATGTTAAGAACAAAAAACATTGGAGGTCGGTCATACATTTTATCCCCCTAGGAGTGAATCCTAGGCCTTAGAAACAAATGATGGGAATGTAAAATAAAGTTGCGCTGGTCATACATTTGGCCCGTCTAGGGGTATCTCAGGTGCTGCAGGTATAAAAAACAAAGTTCCAAACAAAATAATCTATAAGTGATTAAAGTCTGTCTACAACTTTTGATTTTTTCAGAAAAGATGAAATTTTTTTTTATTTTTTATAATAACCAAACTTAAAAATGTTAAAACATTTATTTTTGTTGCTAATTAGTTAAAGTTAAAGTTTTTATTTAGAAATTTTTTCTTCTTCCTCCTGCAGATTCCAACAAATATCCCCTAATAGCGAATTAAGTTGCTTGCCGCTATAACTGTGTTCGAGCCTGGCTGTTACTTGGTGAAATCTCTCGCCATGTTCATCAGACTCGGCTGGTGATTGTTCATTAAATTTTTCGGCATGGTAATACAAAAAATGTATTTTGAATGACATTCTAACGTTTAAGTTTCTAAATGCGGTTAGCATATTTTTGATTAAAATTCACCAGTTTTCAGACCGATGATTTCCTAATACATTTTCTATTACTGATTTCACACAATTTCAGGCCAATAGCTCGATTTAATTCAATGCAACCTCAAATTGATGGTCCTTCATAAGACGACGAATGTCCGGTCCATTAAGAATTCCTGTAAAATAAAAACATTATGATATGAAATATAAATCTAATTTAATATAGTTAGAGTTCATACCTTCTTTTACTTTCATGCCGCTTAAACGTGGAAAAAATCGGCGCAATTCGGTAAAAGCAACATCATCTGGGCTCAATGCTTTTATTAAATTTTTTTACGAATACCTAGTTTGATGTGGAGTGGAGAAAGCAAAATCTTTTCCATCGGCACAAGTGGTAATTCAATAACATTATTTCTATGCAATCTGCTTTCCTCACGAAAAGCCCAATCTCGTGTATTGAACTGGTCGCCATCGAAACGCGTATTCCATAAGCACATGAAGCACATATTTTTAGTATAGCCCAATTGCATGACTGTTAAAAGAGCTACCACTTTTAAATCTGCGCATATTTTCCACTTGTGGTGTTAATATTTAATTAACTGTATTATTTTTTTCATTGATGCGCATGTCTCTTTAGTATTTGTGCTTAGTGCTATGGGAATAGGACTTTTTAAATTAGTGACATGTGGCAAAACTGCTTTTAAGCTACTTTTGGAATAATCAATGAATAAGCGCCAATCTCCAGGATTATATTCATTTTGCATTGGTAAAACCAAGCCGCGGATGTCAGTACAATACGCGATAGAATTATTCTCAATAGATTTAAAACAAGTCGTAAATCGTCTATGGCGACTGATAGCCCCGTATATTTGTACACCTGGTGCTAAAATATTAGCTCGTTTTAACTCTTTTGTCAAGAGAATGCTCTGCCTTTGAGATAATTTTAGACGCCGTACCTAGTGGTATATAATGTATGACCGACCTCAATTAATTTTTTGTCCTTAACATTTTCGCGAGACATACTTGCCCCTTATCCTCACTTCTTAGGGGGGCTCCCATACAATTATTGCGTTTTATGAAATTCTTAAATTAATTAAAATTTGTCGACTTTTGTGAATAAAATCAAAAGTTGCAAACAGATTTTAATCATTTATAGCTTGTTTTGTTTGCAACTTCGGTTTTTATATGTCTATTAGAAGCCTAGCTGCATTTTTTAATTTTTTATGAATTTTTAAAAAACAAAAATTTCGAAATTTTGCTAAAAAAATTATTTTTTTTCCAAAAAAAAAATTATGTTTCTAAAACGACTACGGATATTAGAAAGAAGTTTTGCTTCTCTTAAAGGAAATTTTATTGCGGAATTTCGGGTTTTTAAGTTTCAATAAGCTAAAGTGTTTTTTAGTTACGCGAACGTATGTTGTGCAACCTCCTCCATTTTCGAAATAACGGTATATCTCGAAAACCAGAGCCAATCTTAAAACCACTGGATTCAGCGTACCCAAATTATGTTAAAACGCCATATGCCCGGCTTGTCTGTTTTTTCAACTAGCATAGTGTAATCAATGTTCGTGCTGATAGGAGACCACCAATTCGGCTTGCTCTACTATATGTTTTTACATGTGTGTTTATAATAACATGGTAATATATGGATCGATCCATCCATCCCACCGGAGTTTTGTATATTGATTTGCTTTTTTTTTATTATACTGTTTTGGTATAAATAGTTTGCTTTGCATTAAAAAAAGTTAAGATTGTTCAATTATTATACAAATGTGCTCTTGGAATAAAGATTTCTTGGACTTTAGGTAAACTACAGAGATTGAATTTGCTTAAAATATATAATTGAACTAAAGAGTGAAATTTGGTTAAAATATATTCTGTATTAAAAAGGTTTATTTGATATTGAAAGCGGGTTAATTTGGTCAAATAGCTTACTTATTAATTCATAGTCTTCTTTACAAAAAAAAAAAAAAAAAAAAAAAATAATAATTAAAACAGTTATAAGGAATTCAAACCACTTCAATCATTTTAGGCCTCTCTGTATATACGTTTTTTAAGAAAACTTCTGTTTATTTAAAGATCTTGTATTTTAATTTTTTTTTATTTATTTATTCAATTATTCTATTTTTTGTTAACATACATATTATGTATACAGAAAAAAGATTTTCGAAATGTTAAATTAAATTTAGATTTTAAAACCTTGAAAATTATTTGATTTCCTGTACGTGTACAAGTTCTCTGTCATATATAATAAATACACTTTGTTTATAAGAGAGAATAATTGTTAATTAACCCTTGAAAGTGCTACATAAATTGTACAAAACAAATTGACTAGCATTTAAAAAGAACTGATGACGCAACGGTTACAATTTTTAGTTGTTGTTTTTAAAAATTCTTTGAAGACATTTTAAAATCAATATTGCAAATTCAAAATCTTTTAAGTTCTATAAAAGTTAATTTTTAATATTCAACATTTTCCATTTTTCGAATTTATTCTATGAGTTAAATTTCAGTTATGTATTTTATAAAGCTTTTTGTAATAGCTCTATTCCTTAAAAATTTTTTTTTTGTATTTTCTTGTTACATTTTACCTTAGCTTTCCTTTGGATAGCAATGAAGTATATTTATGTACAGAAAAATTTACAATTATTAGACACCAGCAGAATGTAATGCATTTTCTGGCCCGCTACGGCCTTCGTAAGCATTCTTTGTGTCACACTGGATAGTGATACTTTATAAATTGAATGTATTTAACTCAACTATTTTAACAAATAGATATTGGGAATTATTTCTTTTTCATAAGCAACTTTATTATATTCAACATTTTCCATTTTTCGAATTTATTCTATGAGTTAAATTTCAGTTATGTATTTTATAAAGCTTTTTGTAATAGCTCTATTCCTTAAAAATTTTTTTTTTAGAAATGACTTTATACACTACCAGACTATTATATTGTATTTTCTTGTTACATTTTACCTTAGCTTTCCGTTGGATAGCAATGAAAATACAATATAATAGTCTGGTAGTGTATAAAGTCATTTCTAAAAAAAAATTTTTAAGGAATAGAGCTATTACAAAAAGCTTTATAAAATACATAACTGAAATTTAACTCATAGAATAAATTCGAAAAATGGAAAATGTTGAATATAATAAAGTTGCTTATGAAAAAGAAATAATTCCCAATATCTATTTGTTAAAATAGTTGAGTTAAATACATTCAATTTATAAAGTATCACTATCCAGTGTGACACAAAGAATGCTGACGAAGGCCGTAGCGGGCCAGAAAATGCATTACATTCTGCTGGTGTCTAATAATTGTAAATTTTTCTGTACATAAATATACTTCATTGCTATCCAACGGAAAGCTAAGATAAAATGTAACAAGAAAATACAATATAATAGTCTGGTAGTGTATAAAGTCATTTCTAAAAAAAATTTTTAAGGAATAGAGCTATTACAAAAAGCTTTATAAAATACATAACTGAAATTTAACTCATAGAATAAATTCGAAAAATGGAAAATGTTGAATATAATAAAGTTGCTTATGAAAAAGAAATAATTCCCAATATCTATTTGTTAAAATAGTTGAGTTAAATACATTCAATTTATAAAGTATCACTATCCAGTGTGACACAAAGAATGCTGACGAAGGCCGTAGCGGGCCAGAAAATGCATTACATTCTGCTGGTGTCTAATAATTGTAAATTTTTCTGTACATAAATATACTTCATTGCTATCCAACGGAAAGCTAAGGTAAAATGTAACAAGAAAATACAATATAATAGTCTGGTAGTGTATAGTCATTTCTAAAAAAAAATTTTTAAGGAATAGAGCTATTTTCAAAAAGCTTTATAAAATACATAACTGAAATTTAACTCATAGAATAAATTCGAAAAATGGAAAATGTTGAATATAATAAAGTTGCTTATGAAAAAGAAATAATTCCCAATATCTATTTGTTAAAATAGTTGAGTTAAATACATTCAATTTATAAAGTATCACTATCCAATGTGACACAAAGAATGCTGACGAAGGCCGTAGCGGGCCAGAAAATGCATTACATTCTGCTGGTGTCTAATAATTGTAAATTTTTCTGTACATAAATATACTTCATTGCTATCCAACGGAAAGCTAAGGTAAAATGTAACAAGAAAATACAATATAATAGTCTGGTAGTGTATAAAGTCATTTCTAAAAAAAATTTTTAAGGAATAGAGCTATTACAAAAAGCTTTATAAAATACATAACTGAAATTTAACTCATAGAATAAATTCGAAAAATGGAAAATGTTGAATATAATAAAGTTGCTTATGAAAAAGAAATAATTCCCAATATCTATTTGTTAATTTTTAATAAAAACAACTATTATTTTATTAATTTTCTTTTGAATACAATATAGAATTTAGAATATTTTTAAATATATACACCAATAAACTTATGCATATGTTTTCCTAATATTTAATTATACTTTATACTCTCTTAGAATCAAAAACAAATTTGCTTACTAATTACCCTGTGTCTACTCTAGGGTTAAAATTTATGTATATATTTTTGTTTTCTTTATACACAACTTGCACTTTTCATTATAAAATGATTTTGCCAACGCTATTGCCAATATTATTTTATTTAATCATGTTTTTATATATTTTATATTTTTCTTTGCTATAGTTTTTTCACTATTGCTCTCCATTTAGCAATTATTTCCAAGGTATGGCATATTTGCCCGTTTCAAGGATAGAAACTGAGCGTTCCCCTGATGTAATTGTTTTCTTAGGTGGAGGTGGTGGGGGACATTTTATGGTTAAATATCCGTTCGTGGATAAATCCGATATAACATCATTGGGATTAAAGCCTCTTGGCAAAAGGTACTTGCGAAGAAAGCGACGTTCCACATAACTACTGCCACTGTCCGTACGCCTGCCATGTTTTCCCTCCACTATGATATAATCATCGTTGGTCTTGACCTCGATTTCGTGAGGCCGAAATTGACTTACATCAATATGCACTTGAAAACCCTTGTCGTCGATGCGAACACGTTCACCATTGTAAAAGTTGTCCCAAATGAGAGGATACGACCAGTCGAGCAAATGGGATTGAATAAATTGATTACGTACACGACGCGTAACTAATTCGTCCATTGGATTTAGTAGCGAACTCGAGGGCCACAACAGACGTGGATCATCCCAAAGGTATGGATACAAATGAAAATCATATGGTGGATAATAGCGTGGACGATCAAATTCACGCGCAAGACTGCGATAGGTTGTTGGCACAAGTGTCATTTGCACTGAATTTTTATTTTTTAAAAATTGTAATGAAAGTCTGAAAAGTTTTTTTTTTTTTAGTTTAATAAACTGTTTAACAAAAATTGTTTATTTATTTCGTTGATTATAAAAACTTTGTACTCGTGTGTGGCGATTAAAAGGTTTGGCAGCTGAATGAAATAAAATTTCCTCAAGATCCGTTATTGAAGGTGTGCAGCAGCAGTCAGAACTATGTATATTTTCTTATTTTGGCTTTATTTGATTAAATTTGTCCCAAATATAAACAAATACAGTCAAAATGGTTTTAATAGATTATTCATTTACTTACTCGTTAAATTATTACACGTTTAAGTGCTTGTGAGCGTGGTAATTTACTTAAATGGTAGAAGATACATAGTTAAACAGAACCGTAGACATGGAAGGGAAATATAAAAATGTTGCTTTAAATTCGCTTATACCACACTCAGAAAAAAATATATTTTAATATGGTCACCTGTAACAAAACTATTTTTAATGAAAATTTTAAATATATTATGATTAATTTGACCATATAATTGTCACCTGCAAACATATTATGAGTAAATTAGTCCTCAATCAAGAGGCTACAACCATATTATGGTTGCCTCTAAACATTTTATGGTTAAATATGACAATACTTTGTTTTTAAATAACCAATAGTATATTTCTCTTTTCGAAGAGCAGCATGCTATGGTTGAAAAACAATCATGATATTATAATTGTTAAACATATTTTATTGTTTATTACCCACAACATGTTCGGAAGCAACCATAATATGATTGTGGCGTCTTGATGGAGGACTATTTTAACTATAATATGGTTGTTGGATAAAAATAATATGGTTAAATTAAACATTATATGTTTAAAATTTTCTTTAAAAATAGTTTTGTTGAAGGTGACCATATTTAAACATGTTTCTTGGTTTTAAAAATATTTAATAAAGTGTTAATAACATTTTTGAAAAAAATGCTATTTCGACATTTTCGTTCACTGAATTTGGACGAGTCATGTCAATATTGTTAATGATAAGACTTATTTTTTCATATTTTCTTCTTATGGAATCCTCTTATTGTATTTTTCTCTGCACAGAGTGTTATTTGTAGAGTATTCCCTCGATTAATACAGGAATTGTTCGCTCTTTTTTTGACTGAATAATTAAAATAGCCAATTTCAAATAACAAATAACTCGAACAATTTATGTCTATTAGTCGATTAAAATTAATTTCTTACCCCCATATTCATAAAAAATATTTTAGGTTTATAGCAGGTTTTTGAAACGAATTTTCTATGAAAATTTGTTTAATAAGTAAATATCTTGAAACTTTTCATTACACATATGGGGGATTTCATGTCAGGTGACCCAACTTTTGAAATCGATGTCTTCCGATTTGGATGAAATTTGCCCCAAGGTTAGTCCTATTGGATTTTCAAAAAGATCGGTCATAAAGTTTCTTAGTTAGAGGGGGTCAAAATTTGACATATTGGAAAAACATGTGTTCTTTCTTATCCATGTAACTTATTATCTATTGGTGTTAGCAAAATTTGTCCCAAACAAATTAGATAGCTATTTCTTCAAGCTTTCGGAAAAAAAAATTTTTGTTTTTTTTTTAATTTAATTTAGTTTAAATTTTTTAAAATTTTTTTTCTTAAATTTAAAACTAATTTTTTATTTTTTTTTGAAGCGGGTATTTTGCTCAAAAGAAAGCTTAGATCTTTTCCTTTAAGTTAGTTCTGGTCGCTATTTGGGCCGCGAGTGGGTTATGTATAACAAAAATAATTTCTAGGTCAAGACGAGCATTTTTAAACTTTTAGCATATGCACTATTTGAATTTTTCCTATTTGTGTGTAAGTGTTTCTAAGATCTTAACAATAAAACTAATGCTGAGAAACTAGACAAATTAACCTTTCCGACGGTATATAACATACATAACAAGCATTTCATACCCTCGATACTGTAATACCCACAATATGTTAATCCCAGGAATAAAATCACTTTTTTCTATAGAGATGTTGACAAATTAAATTTTTTTTATTTATTTGTAATAATAATTAAATTAAAATAAAATAATAATTATAAAAACAAAAAGATAAATAATCTAAAAAATTGAATCTTAATCGCAGAAGATCCTTTAATAAATTTTTTTTGTTTTTTTTAAATTTAAAACTATTTTTGTATTTTTTTTTTGAAGCGGGTATTTTTTTCTCAAAAGAAAGCTAAGATCTTTTCCTTTAAGTTAGTTCTGAGCGCTATTTGGGCCGCGAGTGGGTTATGTATAAAAAAAATAATTTCTAAGTCAAGACGAGCATTTTTCAATTTTTAGCATATGCACTATTTTGAATTTTTGCCAATTTGTGTGTAAATGTTTTAAAATCTTAAAAATAAAACTAATGCTAAGAAACTAGACAAATAACTAGAGTTTTTTTTATTCCCGCACTTTTTGGATTCCCGGGAAAGCGGGAAATAAAAATCGAATTCCCGGGATCCCGGGATTCCCGCCCAAATTTTTTTTGTTTATTTATTAACTTATTTCTCTAATGAAACTAATATTACTTACTGGCTATTACGCTTAAAATAATTAAATCTAGTATCTTTTATATACCAAAAACGTAAATAATTCAAGATTAAAGTAATTTTAGGACACTTAAGGGGTAATTTTAATGCCAATAGCATTTTCATATTTGGTATGAAAGTTTTAAAGTCTTATGGCTAATAAATAAGTGAGTGTTTAAACGCTGGTTTAGTTGAACTAAACTTAAATTTATATGTAGTTTAAACTCAACAGTTGTAAATCAGTGTCCCATGTATTATATGTAGTTTAAAAAGTAACATGTGGCAGCACTACGATAAATGTTGACAAATTCATATGGTTTGTATTGGTAGTTTAAACGCCCAATTTTATGCGTTTAAAGATGGTTTATATGTTTTCTGATTTATAGATTTGTTGGCTTAAATACCTTTTAAACCAAAAAAACAGTTTAACTTGCTCTGATTTATTAGCCCTTAGTGGTATACATTTTTCGGAAGGGCGATTAGGAACTGAAACCACAACATTACGAAGTAGGAATTCTGAAATAATTTTACGGTTTAACAAATTCAGCAGAAAGGAGAAATTTTATTTACTACATATATTTAAAAACATATTTTTTTACAATTTTATAACCCTTAATCAGCTGTGGTGTATGAAGGTATACTAAGTTTGTCATTCGATGTGAATATTTTTTTAATATTCATCTTAGGTCCGATAAAGGATTTGTATTGTGAGTTCTTTATTCGTTCTTAGCCGATTTAGCCATATGGGTGTCAAATTGTATCTAGATCTTCTAGGCTGTTTGGGATTGTATTCGTGCAGAATCGCTTCAGTAGGGAAAAAGTTATGCACCCAAACGTGGAACTACCTCCCAAAATATCAACAAAAACTAACATAAATTTGTGGCGAATGCACCTTTTGTCATTAAATTTCAACAAGTTCGTTTTATAAGGCACCAAATTTCGTAAATATCGGTCCATAATTTACCTACGGCTCCATGTTTAGATTAATCTCGTTAATCATGTTAGTATGGCTTTAAGCGTAACGAATAATGCTTTTGTGGTGCAATTTAGCATAATCTAATTTCATAAGACTCAAAATTATTTGAAATGTCGCATATAAAACACAATCTTGGAAAACACTTTACTACGCCCTTAACCGCAAAAACTTATACATAGTATTATTGTAAAATTTACACTTCAGTTTGATAAGACAAGAAATAAAATTTCGTGAAAATAGGTCTATAATTTATCATTGGCCCTATATAAAGCCTATTCTCAAACGATTAATAAGCCTTTAACTGTAGCAAATGTAAATATTGTAGTGATATTAAGTTGGATTAATCTACTAAAGACAGTAGTCCGACATAGATTTACTAAAGCTTAAGAAAAAGATTTTCTTCAAAATTTCCCGGGAATCCCGCAATTAATTTCCGGGAAAGCGGGAATAGAAAACAATTCCCGTCCCGGGAATTCCCGGGAACAAACTCTACAAATAACCCTTTTTGACGGTATATAACATACCTAACAAGCATTGCATACCCTCGATACTGTAATACCCACAATATGTTAGTCCCAGGAATAAAATCACTAACCCACTCGAGGCCCAAATAGCGACCAGAACTAACTTAAAGGAAAAGCCCTAAGCTTTCTTCTGAGAAAAAAAAATACCCGCTTCAAAAAAAAAATACAAAAATAGTTTAAAATTTAAAAAAATTTAAAAAAAAACTTAAAAAATTTATTAAAGGATCTTATGTGAATAAGATTAAATTTTTTAGATTATTTATCTTTTTGTTTTTATAATTATTATTTTATTTTCATTTAATTATTGTTACAAATAAATAAAAAACTTTAATTTGTCAACATCTCTATAGAAAAAAGTGATTTTATTCCTGGGATTAACATATTGTGGGTATTACAGTATCGAGGGTATGCAATGCTTGTTAGGTATGTTATATACCGTCGAAAAGGTTAATTTGTCTAGTTTCTCAGCATAAGTTTTATTTTTAAGATTTTAGAAACACTTACACACAAATAGGAAAATATTCAAAATAGTGCATATGCTAAAAATTGAAATATGCTCGTCTTGACTCAGAACTAACCTATAGGAAAAGACCTAAGCTTTCTTTTGAGCAAAAAAAAAAAAAAAAAAAAAAATAACCGCTTCAAAAAAAATAAGTTTAAATTTAAAAAAAAAATATTTAAAAAAATTTCAAAAAAAACAACAACATTTTTTGAAGAAATAGCTATCTAATTTGTTTGGGACAAATTTTGCTAACACCAATAGATAATAAGTTACATGAATGAGAAAGAACACCTGTTTGGCCAAAATGTCAAATTTTGACCCCCTCTAATTAAGAAACTTTTTGACCGATCTTGTTGAAAACTTGTGTCTAAACTACTATCCAATAGGACTAACCTTGGTGCAAATTTCATTCAAATCGGAAGACATCGATTTCAAAAGTTGGGTCACTTGACATGAAATCCCCCATATTTTTGAAAATATTTTAACCCCTTTTTGGATATGAAAAACTCGCATTAACATAAGCAGGCGGGGTACAATTGCAAATTATAAACCGTAACAAAATTAATGGGTCCCGTCTGCTACTAAACTTAATGCATGTATAAAGCTTTGTCTTTTAAATCTTTTTAAAGTCTGTTAAACCGAATTAGTATTTACTTTGTTTATAGTTTATATTAATTATGTTTCCAATCTTGTTTAGGTTTTTTAAGTGCATTAAAAACTGAATTTTTTTTGCAGCCAGGTTTAAATTTGTTTAATTATTAATTTTATTTTATAGTTTTTAGTTTGAGTTTGATACGTAGTACAAATGAAAAAGTCAAATAATTGGATGCTCTAGTTGTTAGTATATATCTATAATTTTTTTTGATCTCTCAAACCAACAAAAAAGTGCACTGTGCACACTTTTCGAATTATGTTAAGCCTTTATACGATAAAAAATCGATTGATTTCCTACGCGAACAAAACCAAACAAAAAGGAAATTAATCGACTTTTTTAATCGAGTAAGGGTTTCAAATTATTCGAATAATGCCACTTAATTTATCAGTTTTAGCAAAAAAAATTATTGAAGCCAAAATTAATAAGAATAAAATTCTATCAAATAAGACTCGAGATATATTCCTAGAGAAAATTGTTTAGATATTAAGGACAAAAAACTAGGATTTTTTCGTAGTGTTAACCTCAATGCGGAACGTGTTTATATAATCAGATTGAGCTGAGACGTTTCCAATCAAATTTTCTAGACTTTTGGCACATTTTAGGGGAGGAGTGAGCCGAAAGATAGGATAAAATTTTTTTCTTATATACCTTGTAACCACTATACTGGGCACCCTTTTTTAATTTTTAAACTGCTTTCAGCGTCTGCCTTGCCCAAATACTTATTAAACTTAATTTTCTTGGTTTTTTTCAGTGTATAGTTTTGACGTCGTTTTTGCGCTGCTAATTAAAATTTTCTTTCTAAGGTTTTTCATACTAGATATTTATATGAGTCATTTGTTTTGGTCTTTTTATTAACAAATAAAATTGTTTACATTTTCAACGTAAAATCTCAACGAGTTCTGTGATAAGGAATCGTAAAGATTTTTTTTTATAAATTAACAAACTTTTAACTGTTTCCATTGAATTTGAAGGATTAATATTGTTTAGCCATGTGGAGATTACATCCTTGTTTGCGTACGATCGCTTTCGTGACAAAATCCTATTTTTCCGAAGATATTTGTATGGAAGTTTTGTGAAATAGGCTGACTTCCAAAACGTACCAATACAAAGTTTGTATACAGTTTTACTTCTGTATTTTAACTATGTACATTAGGGGTATAACTTTTGAACAATTTTTTAAATTATCAAAAAATACCTATCCATGCCATATAGACCATGAAAATCTATGATGAAAAGTGGGGTCACTTTTTCGCGGGCGTTAAAAAAGTCCCCCCCCCCCCCAAATCACTTTGAAGTTTAGTATTTGGATTTTTTTTGTATATTAAAAATACAATATTGCAGAACAACACGCACTTTAACTTAAAGTTTATTTCCTTCAACAAAGATAATTTTTAGTATCTGAAGTTAATATATAGTACATGACTGTATGTATGGTATTTAAAAAATAAAAATTCAAATATTATTAATTTTTGGAAGCTTTTGGAAAAAACGGTTTGGGGGGAGGTTTTTTATCCAAATTGATCTCAAAAAACTGTTTTCTTGATATATACATCAGTGCCCACCCCGTCGTAATAGGTATTTTTTTTTTGGTTATACCCCTAATGTACATGTACAAAGTGCCGAAACAATGCAACTATGTGTTTTTTTTCTTTAAACGTTGTTACTGCCAATATTCTAAGAAGCTCATTTATTGTTAAACTGCAACCATTTAGTTCAGCAATTATATAGGGAATTTAAAAAATTAAGTTATGAGTGTACAAATTCGAGTCAATTGTGTTTTTTGTTCATATCTCAGTCATTTATGGACCGCTCTGGAGGAATTTGAATTGTGATCTATTCCAGACTATATGTAATATATCGCATTTGATTAAATAGATGATATTAACTCCAACATTTTTTTTTTTCACTTTTTTGAAATGATCGTCATGTAGCATTCATATCTAGTTACCCGCTGTAAAAATATGCTATTTTGTCTGCATTTTGAAACGGTTTACAGTGTCTGGACTAGTAAAAGTAGCGGGAAAAATTATTTCTTCACTTATTTCAATTATTTATGTATATTCCAGGCATCTGTAATATACTGTAATCCTTAATCGTTTTAACCCATTTTTCAATAAATGATGTTTTTGTATTTTTCACATCAATAATCCGATTCTTCCTTAATTTGGCATTAATATGTTTGTAATAGCTTACAAACATTAATTTACGTAGCAAATTTTATTACGATCGGCCAATTGTTGTAGGATTTATAGCATTTTTAAGAAAAAGGATATATGGCAGGACCTTGAGTCCTTAGTCCGATTTAAATAAAAATTTACAACACGTTGATAGTTGTATGTATACCAAATTTTATTATGATCCTACAATTTTTGTAGGTTTTATAGCGTTTTTAAGAAAAAGGATATATGGCAGGACCTTGAGTCCTTAGTCCTATTTAAATAAAAAATTTACACACACGTTGCTAGTTGTATGTATACCAAATTTTATTATGATCGTACAATTTTTGTAGGTTTTATAGCGTTTTCAAGAAAAAAGATATATGGCAGGAAATTGAGTCCTTAGTCCAACTTAAATGAAAATGTACACACACGTTGCTAGTTGTATGTTTATCAGCATAACCACTTTTTGTAGCTTAATGGGCATTATTGAAGCTAAAATTAATTTTTTTCATTTTCAGGACACATGGGAGGTAGGCGTGTCCTTGGACCGATTTCTCCAAAAATTCGTATTTTTCTTAACTAAGATATTTTATGCTAGTGTACCAAATTTCAAAAAATATCTGAGAACTCCTTCTATTTTTGTCCCTTCGTTATATGGGGACAAAGTAGTGTGCGACTCGTTCTGGCAAAATAAAATAATTTTACTTTCGGGCCTTTTCGGGGTCTATTATATATGTGAATCTGTGCTTAAATGTTGTAGGCATTACATTAAGAAAAATCTAGCCGGATATATGTGGATAAAAAAAGTTGTTACTGTTTAAAATTTACAATTAATGTAAAATTTGCTGTATTTATCTATACATTTCCAAATTGATGTTACACCAAAAGTATTCATATTTTTTATAAGAAATATAAGTCATAATAGGGTCCATACTTTCAACAGAACATTCCATAACAAAGCACTCGTTTCACTTTGCTACCAATTTTCAAATATGTTATCACAAGTGGGAATAATATGCAACTGATTTGCAACTGAAAATGACCTCCCTTATAAGGGTTACTTTGACCCCCTGTTGCTTACAAGTCGTTATCAGTGGCTCCAGGAAATTACGTCATGAGTTTTGTCCCGCTAGCATGTTCTAGCCGAATTACTGTGCGGTTGGTTGAAAAAGTATTTCTATCTACACGCATTTAATATTTAATAATTAAAAATTGTTTTGGTGCTACTGAAAAATTTTTAAATTTTGAGTTAATACCCCTTTTATGATCAAGTGCGATATGTAAATATATAACAGGATAGGTACTATTAGATCTGGGGTATTCGAAATGTTGATTTAAACATAGACACTGATAGGGAAACATATGTATATCTCAAAATATCTTTTTGAGCTATAAAATTTTCATAAAAATTTTGAATGAAAATTGGCGCTTAAATTAAAATTGTTTTTGCTATTGCTATTGCTATTGTTTCTGCTATAAAAAACGTTACCTTCTGTGACCATGATATTTTAGGAGATGATGTTAATGTTGCCAAGAAATTCATTTATTAAAAAAACGAAAGTTGAAAATGTTGTCGCTTAAGCTTTTTTTGCGGTTATGGCTCTATATACATAAATTACAAACCCTTTTAACCTGTGGTTAACGGTATAAAAAAATATATTTAAATAAAAAGACATTTTCAAAATTTATTCTCACATTCAATTATGCAATTTATATGTTTATTAAACATCATTCAGAGAATCTTTATTTTATTAATTAATTCATCATTATCATTATATGTTATCAATCGAGAGGCTGTTGCAATAAATTTGAAATCAAAAATCACTGATGTTTTCAATATATATATATATTTTTTTTGTTTGTTTTATTTTATTTATGTCATTAATTATTTCATAATTAATATTGGTTTTCTTTTATTTATTATAATGTTTATATTTGATTTGTTTTATTTTTCATTTTTATGATGTATTTAAGGTAAATACTTAAAATTAAATAGTTGAAATAGTATTTTTTTTTAATTTTTGTTTTTATTAATTTTATTCTTTTTTCTTCTCTTTTAAAGTATTAATTTTATTTTCAATACATAATTTTATCATTATAATCAATATTATTTTTATTAGTTTTTTATTATTATGAAAACTATTGTACTTAAATATGTATATGGAAAATATTAAAAAAAAAATTTTAAGAAAAAAAATTAGGAATATTTTTTTTATAAAATATAGGAAAATTGGCTGTGGTATCTTTAAATTTTTACTTATACTGTCTTAGCCAAAGAAATACTTTTCGTCAATACAATAAAAAAAAATCATATGTAAATTAAAAATTATAATATTTTTTGTTTATTTGTTTAAAAAAGCGTCCACTGCTGCTGCTTCTATCATTTTGCAGGCAGTTTTTTGCTACTACATGTAGAATTTTGTCTTTTCTTAGAGTTTAGTACTATAGTATAATTATAGTATATGTAAGTAGTTGTTATATTTAAATCATTAATCTTGAGTATACTCGTATAAGAGTTGTATAAGAACGTCCGTTTTCTAAGTTCAGTTCCTCTTTTACTGCTCAAGAATTTATCTCTGTATTATTCGGTCATGTTTTTCTGATTTGCATTCAAAGTCTCTTTGTCTGTTGTTGGTTGTTTGGGCAAAATTGGGGAATGGTTACAGGGAATGGGGGAAAGGTGTTGAAAAAAATAATATTAAAAGTGTAGATATTTTTAATTGGCCATTTCTTCTGTACCCACTAGTGGTGTTGCTGTTGTATTGTTGCCATTACCTAAATGTGTTTTCTTAGCAAACAGCGAACACTCCACATTGTCAACTGTGGTGGTTGTGTTTGAGTCTGTCGTAGTTGTTATACCATCCATGGATTCAGTGAGTATGACATTTTCCTCTGTATTGTCTGTAATATCAGCTGAGTCAGCTGTAGCAGCTTTTAGCAGAGCAACATCATCAATAATGCTTTCTGTTGTTGTGGTATCAGTACTCAACACAGCTGTTTTAGTATCACCCTCTTCCTCAGCCACAGATTCAGCCTTGCTGTCTGCTGAGACTTTAGTTTTATTTGTCGTAGTAGTAGTGGTAATGGCAGAATCATTGTCGGCAGAATTTGGAATATCCAGGGGAATTTCGCCGGTTACAACACCATTTCCACCTTTAATATCTTTTGCAGAAATTTCTGTGTTTTCTACAGAAGTAGAATTGTTGGTGGTTGTGCTGCTGCGGTTTGTGCTTGTGTTGTTGTTGTTGATGGTGGTTGTGGTGTTTGTTGTGTTGCTGCTGGAAGTGTCTGTGTTATTAGTTTTCTCTGAGTCTGTGTCGATTTTTTTTGCAGAACCATCATCGCTAGCAGCTGCTGATGTTGCAGCCGTTTTTGTTTCACCATCAGCCGTTTTAATCGGGGATACAATAATTTCTGTATTGACCATTTTTTCTTCGTCATTATTATGGCCTTCATCATCCTCTTCACCATCTACCTCCATTTTAGTTTCATTTTCAATATTCTCTTGAACTTTAGTTTCAATATCAGCAGCAGGAGTTTCTTTGATTTTTTTTGTAGCTCCTTCAGCACTCATATCACTACAAGATTCTTCCATATTTTCACAAGCTGTTTTTATATCTCCATTGGATTCAGACATGCACTCATCCAATAATTTTTTTTCAGTCTCATCTTCTAAATTTTTCTCTTCCTTTTCTAGTTGTTGTTTTTCTGCTTGTTCAATGATTTCGGCTTTTCTCTCTACTTCATTCTCAGCTTCAGCAACATCTGAGTCCTCTTTAACTGCTATTTCACTGATTTGTTCATCGGCTTTTTCCATTTCAACATCATTGGATTCAAGTTCTGTTTCTTTTCCAGCTACTGTAGCAGATACTGCTGCATCAGTGTCATTTACTGAGACCGTGGCTGGTGTTATTGGTACTGGTGTCTCTGTAGACTCCTCCGGCTCTGGTTCTGGAGGCAAATCTAATTTTTGTCTCTTTTCGGGCAACTGGCACTCCAAACGAGCCGATGGTGTTGTTGTTCCTAACTTTTTCGTTGTTTCCTTTGCTGGTGTGTCCTTTGCAGACACCACCAATACAGGGGTTGGTCCTGGTGTCGGCTGAATTTCTATAATCCGCTCATTTGGTTCATCATCGTTTTTCGCAGCCGGCGGTGGTGGTGGTGGAGCCTTCACTGTCAATATACCATCCGAAGACAAAGTCGAGAGCACATCATTGGGATCGTAACCCTTTGGCAACATATACTTGCGTACAAAGTGCCTCGAAATGACGCCATGGCCATCTTCTTTGTCGTCATGTCTGCCTTCGACCACAATGCAGTTATCGATTGTTTTCACCGACAGCTCGTTTGGTGCAAATTGCTTCACATTCATGCTCACCTGAAAGCCATTCTTATTGACCACCGAATAAGAGGCTGATTTCCCTGGTGTACCACCTATGCTGGAAGAGCCAGAATCCGATTTTTCCGGATTAGCTACAGTTTCATCGCCAGACTTGGCACAGCATGCTGTTTTTATACGATTATAGGGATGATGGCGTTTTGAGGGCATCCAAAATGAGGAAAATGAAGAAGTTCTATTACGCCTGGGACTGGTTTGGGACTGCTGTTGCTGCGGCTGATGTTGATGTTGGTGCTGTTGTGGCTGTTGTTGATCCGTGCCAGTATAGAGACCAAAGCCAAAGTCATTTATATCTACACCACTGGCCAGACAACGGCTGAACTCATGGAGTTCATCTGCCAAATCCAAAATAAACGGTATTAGGGACATTTTTAATTTTCTTTATTGCAAAAATTAATTTCCTTTTTTTCTCAATTTTTTTTTCTTTCTTTAACTTTTTTCTTCTGTATATTATATACTTTTACTTTATATTATATACTAACTATATGTTAAGTATATATATGTATATAGTTTTTTTTTGTAATTTTTTATTCCACCACACTGTAATTTAAAACTGTTTATTAAAATGTTGTTCTTCCGTCTGGTCTGAAACCGTTTGAATGCAATCGCCGAGTGATGCGTCGTTGTCGTCGTCGCCAAAAACACACACGCCCGTGTGATTTCTTAACTGGTTTTTTGCATTTTGCAGCTCTCCATGGCTGAATGTGTGCGTCTTTTGCCGTTTCTAAACCAGTTGGCAGTGCTGAATGGAAAAAATTATTATTTGTTGCTGTTGTTGATGTTGTACGTGGAATGTTGTCTCTTGTTTTTCATTGAATCGTTGCATACTAATTCCTTGGGTTCGTGTATTCGTTAGTTTCTTTCGCCGGTACTTGTGCCATCGTAGTTTGTATCTGTATCTCTGTTCCTGTCTGCATGGAATTGTGTGTACTACATAGTGTTTAGTTTCTCTCCCTCTCTCACATACTTTTTTTGTGTGTTTGTAATTTCTTTATTAAATTTTTTTCTGCAATTTTTCATCATTTTCTACTATGCCCGTCTATTCATTTGTCTATTGTCGTTTATAGTATTCCATCCCCTTTAACTCTTGCCACAAATTTTATATGAAACGAAATAGTAAAAGAAATCCGACGTCGGCGACAACAACGAATATTATGTTGATGCTGTTGTGAAACAAATATCGATTTTTTTATGAACGAATCGAAACATCTCGTATTGAATTGTAATTTAAGAAACAAATGTAAATAACATTTTTTTTATTCAAAACACAAACAAATTTTAATTGTTGATAGACAGTAATAAGTTTGTTCGTAACTTAAAACTTAACCACAGACATTAGAGAAGTTTTCTTTTTGACAAGGTTTCTTTTCTGTATCCATTTACCAAAGAAAAACTGTCTGCAAACTTTCAATATTAAAAAAAATATATTTCTCGAAACTACATATATGTATATTCACCAAATGGATATTTGTTAACTTATTTATACTTGAAATACATTCACTTATCTATGTAAATACACTCAACATTTTTAAATATGACACCTCTTTAAATAAAAGATTGACAACTAGGATTAAAAAAAAATCGCCGAAAACTCCCTGGGCTTCAATTTAATCTATTGTAAATTCCTTTTAAAGTCAAAGGAAAATGAATGAAAAAACCGAAATCAGAAACTTTTAACTAAGTCCTTGTTGCCAATTTATATTTGAGTTCACAAAGTTTAAGTATTTTAATCCTATATTTACTACCTGTATGTTTCCACATTTGCTTGCATTTAGAACATAATGCAGATGTCTTTAATCCATTAATCCGTGGATGTAAAGAACAAACCATCTACACTTAGAAACCTTTCCTGTTATTGTTATATACATATTTAGATAAGGATTTTAGCTTTTATGGTCTATTCTAGTCAATGACAGGTGTAAAGAAGTGTAACGTTTTACGTTACACATTAAATTCTAGTTTGAAAGATAATTTAATCGTTTGTTCACCTTTGGATTTTAAGTTGTAGCTTTTTATTATTCTCAATCGCCGGAATCACCCATGTCCAAAACAACGAAAGATTGCTAAACTTATGTTTTTCCTTGGAAAATTAAACAAACTGCTATAATATAGAGTTCATTGCAGATTGTTCCTTTTAACATTACACACAGTATTTGCATGCGTTTAAAATTGTACGAACATGCTCGTTTATAATAATTTCGGAGATTGGCTTAGATGACTTAAGATGGAAGGCATTACGGACTAAGAACGTCCGGGAACGTGTCGATTTTTCGTTGAAACTCCAGGTTAAAAGTAAAGAGTAAAGTCATCAGGTGTATGAGGATCTGTTCTCACTCAACTCACAATGCACATAACCGAGATAAGCTCACGTTGCTTTTAACACCGGGTTATTACAATGCGTCGATCAGAGCCCCCTTACTCTTCCGCCACAAAGCTGAAGTGCGCGAGCAAAATTCCTGCATTTGGAAATGTTTTCCCTAGAGGTAACCGATTAATTAAAAAAATAAAAATTTAATTAATTAAAAAATTTGTGATGTTATTAAAAAATTAATTAAATTTGCACCAGCAAAAAAATTTTTTGACGTTGTTAATAAGTCAAGTGAATCGCTTCAATTTTTAATTGAAATTTTTAAAGAATGGTTTAGTTAAAATAAAAAAATTGGCGAGAATACTCTGGTCTGTTTTACTACAACGAGCTAAGGTATATGTTAATTTTTCTCAGTTAATTTAGTTAGAATAAAATTTATAATTGTATTTATTACTCTCAAACAAGCGAAACCCGCTTAATGGATTTGCATGAAAATTGGTAGACGGATAGTATATGGCCTAGATTCAAATAAAGGGTTCTTTTTAAGAGAGAAATCGGGCAAAAATTGGTACTTTGGTCCTTTTTCCCGTTTTGATAAATTTGGTATGCAGATTGGATATAGTCAGGATTAAAATAATGGGTATTTTTTAAGTGATGAAACTGATACATTTTGACGGGTAAAAACGAAATGAAATTGGTACTTTTTATTTTCTCTTGAATGTCGGTTGCTCAAGATTATCGAGTGCTTAAAACTTATATAAATGTACATATGTGTCGGCTATAAAAAATAATTACTATAATATTGCATATAGAAAAATAGTCCAGCTTCAAAAATATAGGGTAATTTTTAAGAAGTAAAACGGGGGAAAATTGGTACCTTGGTACCTACATTTTTACTTTTTAATAAATTCGGTATACAGATTGCATATGGTCTCAATTAAAACAAAGGTTACTTTTTAAGGGATAAAATTGGTACTTTTTAAGGGTTAAAACGGGATACAATTTGTACTTTTTCTCTTATGATAGCCTTATTAGAAAAGCCGGCGAGCTTCGTTTAATCGCCTCAAAGTATAATTCTAAGTCAAACAATATAATGTTGTCAATAAACGTGTTCTTATTCCATTTTGTAATATTTTAATATTCAGAAACATTTTCGACATTGTTATTAATGTTTATTCCAAGCATGTACAAAAACTTACAACTGCAAATTTTATCTATTATTGTAGATACTTATATACAAACAAACATATGTATGTATGTACATATTTATAACTAATATGTACCTATAATGTGTAATTCATTTCACATGATGTATTTATTCGCAAATAAAAGAAATTATCAATATTTAAGTACCTATGCTTTTTAATATCATACATTAGTTCAATTCAAGTTCAAACTATTAACACAATATAATTCACGACATTTCGTGATGGAATTTTCTTTTAAAAACTTTGCATTGCATAAACTCAAAAAAGCGTATGAAAAGAAAAAATATATACTATATAGAGAGAAATTAACAGAAACGCTTCAGAAAATCACAGATACAAGTCCCATAGAAAGATACAAGCAAACACACAATTGATACCGGCAAAATGCGACCGGTTTTGCCTGGAAACTGGCTGGAAATTGCAAATACATGTGTATCCATGTATGTATATTGAAAGCAGTGCGCAGCGCATGTGTGTATGTGGCCATGAGCACTAACTTGCAAACATGCAAATGTGTGTATGTGTTTGCTGTATGTTGGTACCGGTTCTACATGACTAAAAATATATTTATGTGGTGATAACATAAAGGGATAGCCAGGCTTGGTATTTAAAGGCCTTAGATGAAAGGGAACCTGAAAATATTATTTACTTGCAAATCTTTTTTTAATTTATTGTATAAAAGCTAGAATTACATAAAAGACCAATAAAACTTTCTTTTGGTGACCATTATAAAATAACAAAAACAAAAGTTTATTTTAATGTACATATCGTCATACAAAATCAAAAAAAGCCGTAAGTTACATTTTACAGGCGAAGCGAAAAACTTCCTAAAATTAAAAATAAATACAATTTTTTAGAAAAATTTTCACGTAAAGGTTATTTTTTATTAAAAAATTAATATTTAAAGAAAAATTTCCAATCGTTATATTAGATATAAAACTTAAAAAAAAAAGTCATATTAAAAGAATGGTTAAAGGAATTTTGAGGAAATGTTTTCTTATTTTCTTCATTAAATATAATAACTATAAAATTTATATTTATTTTTAATTTTTTATATTTACAACTATTTAATACAAAATAAAAAGTAAATCACAAGAAAAACCCCCAAGTTTTAAATAAAATTTAATTTATATAATAAAAACAAAAAAATTAATATATTAAGTACAATCTTTATATTGATTATTTTCAAAGGGTAAATTGGTATAAAAATCATGACAACCGTTTTATGAAGGAGCTGGCTTATAGGCGTAAGTTGCTTTTTTGGTTTATGAATGTTTGTACTTGTACTCAGGGCTTCTTAAAAATTTTACACTCCTACCATAAAAAATAACGTTCTTACAACAAAATTGTATTTTGTATTTTTATTTTTTTTATCGACAGTTAGTTTTTTTTGTTGTGTTTTAATAAGAGATTATCTGTTTCGTTGTTTTTTTAATTTTCCAAAAAAATTTAGGTTATTTTTTCAATGTAGAGATTTTTTCTCCTGAAACATTTGTTCAATTTTACTTAAGATCGGTATTCACTATCCTACATAATAGCACGATTTATTCACACGAAACTCTATCCGACATAAAAAAAATATCTGCAAAATCTGCTGTCATTGCCACACTATCCCACAAAATAGATGCAAACTCAAATAACTCAGCTACTTTAAAAGAAATTGCAACTCTGAGCGCATATAATCTATTATTTTATGAAAATTTTCATAAACATTTGCAAGCCAAACAGACTTGTCAAACAAATCTGCCACTCAATTCATTTTTAAACCACATTGTCATACATTATGAGCACACACGATTTTCTTGACAAGTCGTACGACTGAATAAGACATTCTATCGCCGGCTTTAGGGCTTTTTTTAATCTTATGACGATATGTTTTCCTAGAAAAACTAATTATTTTTCTACAATTTTTAGTGCAGAAACTTTAATTAATGTTATTAAAAGAAAAATCAGCCCATATTTTTAAACACGCTCTTGTGGTTGTTAAATAAAATTAACTTATCAAGGCCTACATAGTTAAAGCCCAACAATGTTTCCTTTTAGAAACAAACAGCAGAGAATCTCATGTACTCTCGTATTCATCCCTCAGCCCAAAAACAGCAGCCAACAACGACAACAAAAAACAGCTGACAATAACTAAAGAGAGTTGGTAGCAACAGCAACGAAAATAACATACTCAACCGCATAAAATGCCGGTCATTGTACCGGCAACAAGATTGCAAAAACAAAAAAAGAAATAAATGCTAAAAAAAAAACCACCAACAACAACAGCTGTTTGGTCGGCTGATTGCTTGTTAAAGTCTCAGTTGCGTTTGGTTTTGTTTGCAATAATCAGAGTTGCCCCAAGCCAATAAAAACCGCCTTATTTTTAAGCAATAAATATCTAAAATATCCTGAAATGGTTTGTAGGTTCAGAACTGTGATAAAAACAGTTAGATCGATTACAAATATGAAGTTGGAATTCGAACATAAATGCATTTGTTAAAGTATTAGCATTCGCTAAACACACATTCATAACACTTCCTTATTTATGTATCGGTAAGACCTCTTCGACTTTTATCTTCCAGAATCTAAAACATTTCTGACGTTTTTACACATCCTCTAAAAGAACAAGCCAGCGATAAATACTGCTAAAGCAAAAGCTATGCCTTATACTTATTTTTCAAATCATTGTTAATTCCGAAGGCATTTTTCATTGTCATATATGCACCTAAATGTCGCCTTTAATGTAAGCCTTCACAAGATCCTTAAACTTCTGAAAAAGTCCATGATCTGGATGTAAAAAGCCCCTCAATCCAGTTGCAAGAAATGAAAAAAATCGACCTACGAAAGTTAGAAAAAAAATTAGCTCATAGATTTTGCAAATTCTTATTTTAAGCTTTTGTCGGATGAAGATCAAAAATAGCAACTGAATTCCAGATTAACTGGCCAAGGGATCAAGCTTTAATTCAGTTTCCTAATATAGACATTCGAGCTTTACAAATATTTCGGTTCAAATTAGAACAGTACAAAAAAAATTGGCATAACGGAACTGTTGATAGTTCAAATAACTGTTTGCCTTTAGTCAAAAGATGGCACTAGTAGAAAGCTTGTCAGATTTAATCGGTATATAAAAAGCTTGGATATCTAGCAACATTATAGCTCTTACATACCGTCTAGATTAGCCATCGCTATGTTCAATCAACAAAATATTTCTTGTACACGCATGAATTTGGATAGTGAAGACTGCTTTTGTCGAGGTTTTGTTCTTGATTAAATTAAGTTGTTAGAACATTTGTTCATTCAACGATGTCCAACATAACTGCAGTTTTGCCATATTAATAAACGTTGTCTTGATTGTTATCGTTGTTTTTTATATCGGTTGTCATTCCATAGGCTTTCTTCACATCAAAGAACTTAAACAATTGGTTGTTGCTAATTCTGTCAACGTTTTCTTTTTGTGCACACATAACAATGGATGGTCTGGCCGGTGTGTTAAATATAAGCAATTTGGTTTACAAATTTTTCAAGCAATTAAACTAAGATAGATTTCGCGCTATCACTCTGCAATACTAAAATCTGTGGTTTTCATGGGCAACCGCTATGTCTAAAAATTTAATTTTCCAGGAGAGCTGAAACACCATTCTAGATCAAACTATGGGGTGGTATTGAGATTTTTTGAACTTTGTAATAACGTTAAAAATCGGAATTTATCCAACTTTTTTTCAGAAATTTTAAGAACCATGTAAAGAGCGTTGAAAATTAATTTCATAGCATTTAAAAAATCGTTGTTAGCTAAATGTCGTACATATTGATATTGGTTTTCAGTTTTTTCTCCTTGAAAATTTTCCCTTATAAATTTTTTATGGAAAAGGGAACACATTTGAAGGGTTATTTTATTCACGATAGTTGTGATTATCAAGACGACATATTTAACGCCACATTTCACTGTGAAAATATAACAATAGTATTATTCGTTAATTGAATTCATTTATAGGACGATGGTTAGTTACTACAAGTAAAGTTGGTAATTTTGCGTTCAAATGCAACATATACATTCTGTCCGCAGAAGTTGGCATATATACATAAATATATATAGATGGCGCTTTTAATGCAATGCACCAATGACTTCAGAAGATCGCCAAACTTCCTTGATAAAAAAAAACTTTTCAAATGTAAATCGTTCGTTATTCGTTCCTAGACTTCATTCATTATATGATAATTAAGGCCGTTTTACACTATCACACGAGTGTTAAGAATTTGGACAATTATTGTTTAAAAAACAATAACAGCTTATCATGACAGGGTTGTCTCAAAATACGTAAGAAAAACACATCCCATCAAAACTTTTTTTAAAAATAAGTGTTATTATCCTCTTAGTACTCACTATAATATTTCTTTTTAAACAAATTATTGTGTTTCCCTATTTTTAAATTTTTTACAATAAGTGGCAATAATATTTAAATATTGTATTTAATTGTAATCATATGTGTTTGTACCGTGGTGCGTGATAATAAACCTTTTCCCCCTGTGAACGGCTTTACACATTTCTTTATGTTTTCTCTAACACCCAACATAAGCTTACGAGGCTCTAGTGTAGTTTACTTACTCGCTTATACTCCTCTGCTAAAGGGCGTTGAGAACTCTGAAAAATATTCAAGAGATACGCAACCGCATTAAGACTGCGACACAATATAAAAATAAAAGGAAATAAATAAATAAATAACTTAACGATATTGTACTTCGTACTTTTATGGGTTTTTTTATATGTTTTGTTTGTATTTTTTATTGTACCACGTACCTAAAAATGGAAAACAAAAGAAACTAAAATAAATTTACAAAAGATACATACATAAAGTACTTATAAAAGAAAACATTTATGTAGGTATATTGGGAAAAGAATAAGAAGTTTTCTGGATGAAACTGGAATTAAACTTGTAAGTAAAAAAAAATTTGGAGGGATACGATATGAATGTGAGAGTATAGAAACGCTGTTTAATAAAAAGCTTGTGTGTATGTATCTTGTAGATACTTTTTGATTTACATAAATACATATGTATCTAAAACCGAAGCTACTGAAACTGAGTTTTTAAATATTTTTTAACTTCAAAAGTGTGCTAAAATAAATTTTATTTTAAGGAATTTCAGCCCAATTCGTAATAATTTTTTTTATTTAAGTCTTTAAAAACAAATTTATACGTAAATTATTTAGACTTACATATTTCTAATACTTACCTATTTCTTATTTTCATAATTAGATAAAAGCAAGTAAGAATGCTATGTATATTCGGCTGTGGCGAATCATTAATAACTTCCACTGAGAGTTGGAAAATTTCATGAGTGAGCTTTATATAGAATCTTTAAATCATGAATCAATTTTTATAAAAAATAACCTCACAGTACATATTAAAATTCGTTGCGATTTTAGAGCTATGATAAATTATGGGACGACCATTAGAAAATTATTAACATTATGATTTTTTATTTAGTTGGGTGGTTTCAATACAATACTCCAATTTTTTAGCTTTTATGCGATCTAAAGTGCTATTTGGAAGTCCGCTTTATATTCGACCTATAATAAATTATGGACCGATTATCAGAAAATAGCATGGTATAATTTCTAGCCATAAAAGCTAAATTTTACCACAATAACTATTTTTGTCACGGTTACAGACGTATTTAAATTATTTCCAAGAGTAGGCTTTATATAGGGCCTATAGTAAGTTATGGTCCGATCTTCTCGATATTTTGCATTGTTATTTCTGGTCTTATGGAACTATCACAGACCATTTTACTACAATAGCATTATTTATTTCGGTTTAGGCGTTTTAAAGTATTTTCTGAGAATAGGCTTTATATAGGGCATATGGTAAATTATGGATCGATCTTAACAAAATTCGGCAGTATGCTTTCTAGTCTTATGGGACTATAATGGACTACATTTTATTATACGGGTGTTTTTTTTACAGGTTTGTTTTTCGAATAGAGATAAAACTGGCATTTTGTGGTCAAATCTGGCAACTCTAATGTCATTTATGTTCAGTTTGGTTTGCCATTTCATCATGAACAGGTTGACAAAAGAACAACGCTTGCAAATCGTGCAAATTTATTTCGAAAATAACGGTTCAGTTCGCGAAGTTTACCGCAAGCTCCGTCCATTTTATGGTCGACATAATCGTCCATCAGAGCAATTAATTCGGTTAACCATGGATCGTTTTCGCACTACGTTTACTCTATGTGATAATACGCATCCGCAGAGACGTCGAACAGTGCGCACCGAAGAAACAATTGTCGCTGTACAGCAAAGTGTTGAAGAGGACCCGAATGAATCGATTCGCCACCGTGCACAGCAATTGGAGCTTTGTCCATCAACTTTATAGAAGATTTTGGGCAAAGATCTTGGCTTGCGACCTTACAAGATCCAGCTTGTGCAAGAATTAAAGCCGCGAGACCATGCAATGCGTCGTGATTTTGGTGTATGGGCCGAAAATGAGATTGATCTCGATGCTGATTTTCATCGCAAAATTTTGTTCAGTGATGAGGCTCTTTTTTGGTTGAATGGCTACGTCAACAAGCAAAATTGCCGCATTTGGAGTGAAGAGAATCCACATGAGACCCTTGAGACGCCATTACATCCACAAAAACTGACTGTTTGGTGTGCTCTATGGGCTGGTGGAGTCATTGGGCCATACTTCTTCCGAAATAATGCTGGAGAGGCAGTTACCGTTAATGGAGACCGGTATAGAGCCATGATAACCGACTATTTTGATTCCGAATTGGATGGCATGAATGTGGATGAGTTGTGGTTCCAACAAGACGACGCTACATGCCACACAGCGCACGCCACAATCGATTTATTGAAGGAAACATTCGATGAGCGCATAATTTCGCGAAATGGACCTGTCAATTGGCCACCAAGATCGTGTGATTTGACACCATTGGATTATTTTCTTTGGGGATATGTGAAGTCGCTCGTCTACGCCAACAAACCAGAAACATTAGGGGTATTGGAAGCCAACATTCGTGGCGTTATTGCCGACATACGGCCCCATATGCTCGAAAGTGGTTGAAAATTGGACCTGTAGAATTGACTTTATTCGAGCCAGCCGCGGCGGCCACATGCCTGAAATCATATTTAAACATTAATGGCATAAAATTATCCTTCCAATAAAGCCAAATTGATGGTCATTAAAACGATTTTCTTGTGTTTTATTTCAATTCGAAAAACACCCGATAATAGAAACTTTTGCTACGGTTTTAGGCGTACTAAGATATTTTCTGAGAGTGGGTTTCAAATGGGACCTTTGGTAAATTATGAACCGATCTTCCCGAAAGTTAGCAGTATAATTTCTAGCTCGTTTTATGAGTTTGTGCAAAACGTCCATCAAAATTGCTCTGTTTTTTTTTTTTTTACTTTTATTTTTGCTCGAAAAAATAAAAATCAAAAAATAATTGTTATTTTTGTTCAAAAAAATAAATATCATAAAATAACTCTTATTTTTGTTCAAAAAAATAAAATTCATAAAATAACTGTAATTTTTGATCGCAAAAATAAAAATCAAAAAATAACTTATTTTTGTTCAAAAAAAAAAAATCAAAAAATAACTTTAATTTTTGATCGAAAAAATAAAAAATCAAAACTTTAAAAATCATAATATTTTATCATATAAAAAATCATAAGGATCAATATGGTATACTTGAATCAGTTTGCCAGCATTTACTTTCATATGCTTTTAAAAAAAAAAAATTCAAAATAAATGTTATTTTCGGTCCCTGCTTAGATAAACAGTCGTGGTTCAGCTAAAAAAGAATTTTCGAAATAATTTTCTCGAAGCGGAGATGGAGGAATGGACTAAAAGTGTAGATTTAATAACAAAATATAAAAAGCACATTCCTAAAAACTAGTTAGTTTTCGTAAAAACTTTGTGTTAAAACCTTTTTTATGACTTCTAAATTAGATTTTCGATAGTAAAGTACAATTTTCTTAATAGCAAACATAACTCATATACATACATAAATAATTGTTATTTTTTTAATATATATTTGTTATTTATTAAATAACTTATGGTATAATTTTTTCAACAAGAAAGATGTGACATTTTATTTAAAAATTGCAATTTGGTTGTCCTTTCTTTAAAATGTTTTGCGCTCCAAAAGAGTAGCATGTTTTATTTTAAAAAATTCACCCTTAGGCATTGAACTTTTCGCTCCGTATTAATCGACAGTGTCGATAATGCCCTTGTAGTGGACTTCGGTTTATATATGTGGCTATTTTTAAAAAGGGGACGATTGCCTCAAAGAGCAACAAAGCTGCCCCAAATTTAAAAATTCGTAAAAATGAGCAAATATATTTTATATTTCAAACTATATAAGATTAATTGTTACGAAAATGGGTATATTAGCGGAAATTCCCAAAAATTAAGTAACATGATGGCAAAGCCCAACATTTTTTAGAATCTTAAAAGTTTTAAAGAATCAGAAAACTTACAGGAAAAAATCGCTCTATCGCGAACATGGCTTAAATTTGTGAATAATTGCAAAATTGGAAACAAACCCTAAAATTTATTTGAAATTGGTAAGTCGGTAAAAAAAAACAGAAAATGTCGGAAAATAACATAAAAAGCATTAAAAATGAGCTATAATGATGAAGAACAACAAAAATAGGAAAGGGCATTCCATAAAAAGGTAAGCTTTTTAAGCACTTGCTAGCTGAAATAAATATTTTTTGTTTGTTTATAAAACTTGGTCTTATTTTTTGCCTTAACCCTTAAGTGTATACCTGTGCCTAGTCTTTTTTGGTATTTTTTCTGGCTTTTTTTGTCTTTTTCCAGTTTTTTCATATAATTATTCTGCCAGGCCCACAATATCGACAAGAACATTTCTTTCGCATTTTTAAAAAACGAAAATTTGTTTTTGTTTTCAATTTAAATGTTCGAAAGAAATGTTCTTGTCGACATTGTGGGCCAGGCAGTAAATGTATTAGAACGAAACTTTATGTATTCCTCAATCAAAGTGTTTTTTTTACAAGAAAACGAGAAAAAAGTGTAAATTTAAGCACCGTGGGCGTGGCAATTTGCCTAATGAAAATTTTGTCCATATTGTATCCACCTGGGCCTGGCCAGGCCGTGTCCTATTACATAAGTACTGTAGTAAATAAAATCAAAACGAAACGTATCAAAAAGCATACGCAACACATGAATATTCTCGGTCTTATTTATAAAAAATAAAACAGTTTAATAAAAGGTTTATTAAACAAATTTTCATACAAAATCCGTTTCATAAACCCTTTATTAACCTGTTTTATTTTTTATAAATAAGGCCGTCTATCTTTACTTTAATTTCGATTAATAATTCTAGTTGACAACAAAATGTTCTTGCTACAGCCATTAAACTCCAAACCTATAAAAGAAGTCCCAGCCAGGCCCAGGAGTTCGTTATTTCGTCGATAGCCACAAAAAACTCCATACAAAATACAAGGGGTCCCAGTCAGGCCCAGGTGACAGTTTGTGTCACACAAATTAGGTGTCTGCTTAATAGTTAAAATGGGAGATACTGCTTATAAAAAACTTGACCCTTTTTTAATTGAAATACCCATTTTTATTTGATCCCTTTTTTGTAACCCTGCCTGCAACTTGGCGTTGCATTTCTGGGTCTTAAGATTGAGAAATAAAAAGATCCTGGATGACAACGATCTTTCGATTGCAAACCAGTAGCTCCTGCGGGTAAGGATATACCAGGTAGGTATTCGTTGTGTTTACATTCGGGGACCACGGGGTGACTGCGGCTTAAACGCAAATTTCCAATATGACGATCTTCAAAATTGTCTGGCAGTAGCTCTTATTCCAAAAATAAATATTATTCTACAAAATTCCTTGTAATTGTATATGTCGATTTGTTAAGAAACAATTTTTTCATAAAACTAAACTTCATCACAAAATCGTATACAATATATTTATTTATAAGTATGTATGTATGTTGGTGCATAAAAGGTATGAAAATAAAAAATTTTACTAAAAAAATTTTGTGAATAACATACCTGTGCATTTTCGATATTAAGGAAAAATGTATTTTTGATATTGAACAAATTGTATTATTGACAATATGTATATTATGAAATCAAGAAATATTTTTTTCCATGGTCTACTTCCACGCACTGGTTCATCTAAAGGGGGTTAACTCAAAATTTATAAGTTTTCAGTAGAGACAATAAACTGTTTTCTTTTATAAGTATGTATGCACTCTTATATCACAAAGGGGGAGACAATTGCATTTTTTTGACAAAATAGAAAATAATGTACCTACATCGATTTCTTGCATAAAGTGAAAATTGAAAAATGTTGAGTTGACTCTCTTTAGAGGAACTGCGATATGTAGCTACTTATATATGCCTGTATGTACTTAGCCTAACAATTCTAAGTTTACTGTGTAAAATTCAATTTCATTGAAAATAGGTATTTCAGATAAAAGTGTTTCACAAATACATTTAATATGGAAATAAACAAAAATTATGTAGTACCTATTAGCGTTAGCAGTCTTCAAACATTGCAATTGAATGAATAATATAAATCATATAGATATACATATACGTATGTACATATATAACGTAAATTTTAAAATATGTATGTATATAAGTATGTATGCATCTAAATGTGTATTTTTTCAATATAATAAAAAGTAAATGCAATTTTCTAGAATACCGTTCTCTTAATATTTACCGGTAAATATTTGAGGTTTAATACTCTGAAACGTAGAAAAGCTTTTATCTCTTCTGTGTGTAAAAATAAAACAAACTGCAACAAATAGAGATAACAATACAAACAATTTCAACTCTCAGTTTAGAAAAAAAAATTTAATAAATGTACTCTTTTGTACAAGATATGTAAAGAAGATGGTGAATATACTAGAATTATCGAGTTATTTACTAGCACGCTTATTAGTAGGGCTTTTCACTTCAGAAAGCATTTTCACACACAAACATTTTCACACATACACACAGATGAGTGTATGTCAACGACAAGGTATAAATACCGGCTGCAATTGCTCTAGCGGTATCAGTTTAATACAACAAAGCAAATAAAACAAATCGAGCGAACTTAAAGCATTTATTCAATCATATTCCTAAGGAAGCAAAATAACTCTGCTCTATCAAACAAGATTTAAAGTATTATCCAGAAAGTCTAAAAATCAAAAGCAACATGGCAAACATACCACTATTGTTGAGCTTGGCTGACGACTTAAGCCGTGTCTCTTTGACCAATTCACCATTTTACGAGTCACCTTTCTACTACGTTCGTCATCCAGCCTGTTTGGCTTTGGCCAATGCTGCCGATCAAACACAACAGTTGCGTAATAGAGATAAACAAACAGCAGGCCCTATGACAACTATAGGCAAGGATGGTTTCCAGGTGTGCATGGAAGTTCAACAATTCAAACCCAGCGAGTTGACTGTCAAAGTGGTGGATAATAGTGTAATTGTAGAGGGCAAACATGAGGAACGTGAAGATGATCATGGTTACATTTCCAGACACTTTGTACGTCGTTATGCCTTGCCTAAGGGCTATGATCCTAACAAGGTTGTTTCTACACTTTCTTCAGATGGTGTTTTAACAGTTAGTGTTCCAAAGCCACAAATTGAAGACAAATCCGACGCAAGACAAGTTCAAATCCAACAAGTTGGTCCAGCCCATTTGAATGTCAAGGAAAATCCCAAAGAAGTTAAACAGGGTGGTGAAGGTGAAAAGGCTTAATTTGTAAGAGTGATACTGCCAAGAAATCCCCTTAACAGCTCAGAGAGTCAATAGTCTGCTTAATATTAAAGTTTTTTCTTAAATTAAATATTTGGTAAAATTTCGGTTAAACGTTTTGTTCTAAAAATTATTGTTTTTCAATAAATCTAATTATTAAAGAAATATTAAAAAAAAGTTTGTTGTTTTTTCAAATTCATTTAAAGTGTTAAAGGTAATTCTGAAACCGTTTCAACAAATATTAAGTTTTAAGCATCGCCAAAGTTGCCGAAAAGGTTAAATTTTTAACAAGTTATTATTTGTATGATGGAATTCAAAGTTGCTTTTTTCTTATTTTGAATAAAACTTGACCAAATTTTCTAAATCATGTTCTTAAGGGTGTAATATTCAATTGTTTTTTCAATTACCGCTTTTCCGTGAATTAATTGCGAGATCCTCGGAAGATGTTGAATAAAAACTTTTTTTAAACTTTAGTAAATCTAAAAATCCCCGTTTGTTTAGTTGTTTTATCCAATCACATTTCCCCACAATATCAATATTTGTTGCCGCTTTAGGCTTATTTAGCTGATTTTTGGCAATGGGCTTTATAGGTATAGGGCATATGGTAAATTAGGAACCGCTCTTCATGAAATGTTATTTCTAGTCTTATCAAACTGTAATGGGCTAAATTTTACAACTTTATTATAATTATTTTTAATAGTTTAAGGAGTACTAAAGTGTTTTCCGAAAGTTTTCAGTAGAAGCAAAAAAGCATTTTGGGCTGAATTTCACTTGATATAGTTTGCTTAAAAAGTTTATAGAAAATTTTTACAATTAATCTGTGGTTTTATTGAACGGTTCATGGCTCAATTGTAATATTCGATATTTTTTAATTTTTTTTTTTTTAATATTTATTTATTGAATCTTCATAGGTATTTTAAATATGAACTAACATTAATTAATCAGTGCCAGACAAAAAATTTCGTCATCTTGGTTTCTGTTCACTTATGTATGTAGGTGTTTATCGCTCTTCTGATTGTGTAAGTGCTGTAGTGTCTCTTCTCCTTAATCGAGTGTAGCCACCATAATTTAAAATATTTCGAGCTAGTGGATTTGGGTGCAGTTCTAACCTTTTTAAGGCCCTAATCATGTAAATCGCAACGCAACGCCAAAGAATTGCATTGAAAGCACAAACTATGTCATAAATATTTTGTAATTTTGTTGTTGCTTTCTACCGTTTTCATGTACCGTTTTAAAATTTTCAACGCCACAAGCTATGTAGCGTTTGAAATTTTAAAACGCAATTTGAATTTCTGTAGAAAGCAACAACAAAATTACAAAATATTTATGACATTGTTTGTGCTTTCAAGGTAATTCCTTGGCGTTGCGTTGCGTTTTATATATTTTAGTGCATATTTCGACATATTTTTTAATCAGGCTTAAACTCATCAAATTTAATTTTCATTAATTTATTTTAAGTAAGCAAAGAATTTTACTGCATAAAATTAATTAAAATTTATTGATAAGTTTAATCCTTAACTGAACATGCTTGAATTTACATGTTTCGAGAGCAACCACGTTCTCATCATCCAAATTCTTTGTAGTTTTAGCCTTTGAACCACTGCGACGGCTGGCAGTATATATTGTCAATCAAAACCAATCGTATTTTTGGTGGATGGAAATGCGCTGTAATTGATTATCTATTTTTCAATTTATTTACATGTTTTTTCCTTGTATGACAAAGTACATTTCTGTTTTTATGTTTTCTTTTTTCAGTCAAAGCAAAAAATGATCAATACATTTTAATTAATTTCAGGTTGTAAGATTCATTCCTTAATTGAAAGCTTTTAATGAAAATTAAATTTGATGCGCTTGAAGCGGGAAACAGAATAGTCGCTTTAGAACAACGTTACGGCTAGCGCTGCAAGCTGTCAAAAGTTAAAAACGGCAGTTTTAAAGTATTGCCAACAGAATACGTATTTCGAAATTTTGAACGTTGTTGCGCGACAGTGCATACGTCAGCTTAAGCTACTACTATTCTTTTCCAGGTCTTAGCCTGATTTAAAAATATCGAAACATTTCTTTACTTATAAAAAATGTTCTTTATTTAAATACTAGCTGTTAAAACCTAGCATTGCCCGGGGTCGATGAAATCATTTTCCTTACTAAAAACACAGTAAAATTATTATAGCAAGATATATAGTACAAATATGTATGTATATAGTAAACTAGCTTAGCCCGGTGAACTTTGCTACCCCCATCGAAATAAAATTCATAAAATTTGTTTAAAACAGATATCGTTTATTGATAACAAAGCATCTTGTTCTGAATTGAAATTCTTTTACAGTAACCGATATACATATACATGTCTTTCCAGTGTCTTCGTATGGGAGGTGCCGTGGCAGCTTTTCCCATTGAACCTTCGTTTTGAAATATGTTGTATATTACTCGTATTATCTAACCTATTTGTACAAAATTTAAATTCTTTCACTGTTACAGTTCTCCAAATATGTAGAAATCTTTGTTGTCATTGTATGGGAGGTACCGCGCCCACTTGTCTAATCCAGTCCACTTTTTCACAAATGTCGTGTATTGATAACCAAGTTATTTGGTTCATATTCGAAAACTCTTACTGTAACCGCTCTCCAGATATAGGGTTATTCATATTGTCATTATATGGGTGGTCCACGCTCACTTGAAAATTAAAAAATATTAATAGCCTATGTTTAGCGCTGGGTAATCAGGAAATTACTATGAAAATTTCAGGAAAATCGGTTCAGTTGTTTAGGAGTCTACAGGGAACAAACAAACAAACGCTTTGTCATTTATATATTATTTATTGCTCCCCTTGCACCTACCCTCTTTATTTTTATTTTGAAAGGTGTACAAAGCTTAAAGACGTTTGTATTTAATATTTTCGATCTATGGGAGGTACTAGTTATCCTCCGTCTACACCGCCCACTTTTATAATAGTTCTTCAAGTTTAAATATTCTCACCATATCGGTTCTTAAAGTATGCGATATTTAACATTGGCGTCCTATGTGAGGTACCACATCCCCTGCTGCTATCTTATTTCGGTTTCAGGGCTCAGAAGATCCCACTTCAAAAAATTCGAGAAAATGGGTGCAGCGGCTCTTAAGATATGCGATACTTAATATTGGCATCATATGGAGGGTACCACTTCCCCTATGGAAAAAATAAGAAGCCTATTTTATTTTCAGGGCTCATGTGATGTAACTGAAAAAATTTCAGGAAAGTCAGTTCAGTAGTTATAAGCCAACAAACAAACAGACTAACGGACAAACAATTTAAATTTTTATATATGTGACGCAGAAAGTTAAAAGTTAAGTTAAGTTTTGGAGAAAAACGAATATGAAATTAACAATTTGATTTTGTTGCGCCAGAACGCTTTTATGGCTTGGAACTCGTTACTAGGGGATTTTCGAGGTCGCTGATTACGAATATGGTATAAGATTTTAAAAATCCAATATGGCGGCATTTTCACTCAGGGGGTTTCTGGGTCGCTGATTACGAATCTGGTATTCGATTATGAATCTTAAGTCAGAATTTTTAAAATTCAAAATGTAAGAATAGTGAAGTTATAAACATGCTGTTCGTTTCATTCAAAACATCGGATAAATATCTATTATAATCATACATCTTAAATTTTCAAAAGCTATCCCGATACATTTTTAAAGAACTAGTCCGCCACTTTGGATCCGCTTTTTTGAATTTTTTCAAATTGGACATTAAATTCATAATCACCGACCTCAAAAATCTTTGAGTAATGATTTTTAAACAAAACTGATCAATTAAACAAAAACTATTCCGCAATATCGGATCCGCCATTCTGGATTTTTAAAATCTCATACCAGATTCGTAATCAGCGACCTCGGAAAAACCTGAGTGCCGAGTTTCCAGCAAATTAGATCAATTGCAGAAAAGTTTGTCACATCGAATTCTTTTTTACTTTTTTTTTTATCAAAAGTGATTATTTTTAAGCTATTTGTATGCATTATGCATTTAGAATGCGGTGTATTGCGTTAGAAAGAGCGTGTTGTCTACTATTAGAATCAACAAAAAAGTAATAATAGAGTTTTTCAACCCATAGGTTGAACGTTCCCTGTCACATATAGATGGATTAAGACCGTTTAGTTTGATATTAATTTTGCCAATAGTTTAATTTCCCCCTACAGCATTACCATAAAATATTTTTTTAAAGAGTATCAAAAAGGGGATATTAACAAAAATAAAAGTGGCACCAAAATGGGATTAAAGAAAAAAAAGGGGCACTTCTTTTAAAATCAGAATAAGTACGTGAAAACCCGGGCTCAATTCCCAGCTCAGGCAAGAATGAAAAATTATCAATAAATTTTAATTCATTTCATATTGTAAAATTCCTTTCTTCATAAAAATAATTTGATGAAAATTAAATTCAGTAAAAACATAAAAAAGTGATGTATTTTTTATCCTGAAGTATGAAAAACCATTCAATAAAAATAACCACAATACTAATTATAAGTACTTAATTACAAATAATACTTTATAAATGGTAAAAAAAACAGTGTGGTTTTCATGGGTAACCGCGTATGTCTTCAAATCAAATTTTTCAGGAGAGCGGAAAAAACATTCTAGATAGAACTATGGGCGATGAACTTTTTCAAATTGGTCATTACGGTAAAAAAAATCGGAATTGGTTCATATTTTTTCAGAAATTTTAAGAACGATATAAAGAGCTTTTAAAATTAAGCCGTATGACATCAACATCTTAAAATCGAAAAAAAATGGACATACGCGGTTACTAATGAAAACTACAGATAACACTGGACAGAAAAAACCAAAAAACAAGTCGGGAGCACGAACTTTTTATTAGATTTTAATTGACTTTAGCGTACTGAATCCAAATCTGTTTACATGTTTATGGGCTAGACCAATATTTCGCCCGAAATAAGGCGGCTATGCTAATACATTTTATCATAACTTGAGATCGATTTGTCCGATTTTGTCAAAACACTTACAAATGATTTGGAACAAAATTTTCTTTTGAGTCATCCGAATAAATTTTTTTTATATTTTCAACTGTTTCGGAGTTATTCAGATATTAGTGGTGATATATCTTTTGCAAAATTAGATTTTTTTATTCAAAAATACATATAAATATTATAAGGACAATTTTTTTTCTTTATTATTTATCTGAAAGCCAAGCGAATAAAATACGGCATTATCATAAAAATCGAAGGACAAATGTTTATTTTATGTATTACTAGCTGACCCGGACCAAACGTTGTTTTGCCATATAACTTATTTCTAGTTAAAATTCTGGTTTTTAATTAAAAAATAACGAATGTATTATACGTGTGTGAGGAAGAGTTCTATATTATAAAGAGGAATGAAGCGCTTAAGCCATGATCGACGATGAAAAAAACAATAGCCATTTATTTCTTTTTTTCTGTTCGTTACATATTGAAAATTTAAACATAAAAAAGTGATGTATTTTTTATCCTGAAGTATGAAAATCAAAGAAAGATAATCAATATTCATAGCGAAGAGCAATTGCGTGTACGATATTTTTTGTCAGTCCGTCTTTAGCCAAAACAAATAAGCTCGATGGCTTGCCGACGCGACAACGTGCCAAGTATAATTGTCCGTGTGAAAATCATGGTGCGCCCAAAATCTAAGCCGCAAACAGACATCGCTTGGCCTTGCGACTTAGTGATAGTCATTGTAAATGCTAATCTAATAGAAAATTTATCTCTGAATTTACCATTCAAAATAGTGGCTTCGATAACGTTATATATCAATTTTTTAATGACCATTCGAGTACCATTGTATAGCTGTGGTGGGTTCAAATGCCGAAGTAAAATAATCGGAGATCCAACTTTCAGTCGTAGAATGTGATAGTTCAAAAACTCTGTTGGATAATTTACATCTGCGTTAACATATCTAACTGTATCGATCGATTTATATGATACTAAGTCGCCTGGCAACGACTGCTGTATCTTGAAGTTTAAACCGTCGACGTCCACATTTTTCGCCATTTTGATGCCAAATAAAAAAATTACGAAAAAAATTTTTTCAAACAAATACATAAAATTTTCAAGAGAATCGGTTAATAGGAGGGGATGCTTTTACACTTTTTGCTTTATTTTACGCCCTAAAAGGTTAAATTTAGATCCTTTAGTTCCTTCATGACTTGAAACTATCATCGGATAATTAATTAAGAAGTCTTGGGTAGGGGGAGCTTTTACCCGTTTTGCCTAATATACGCCCTAAATGTTAGAATTTCTAAAAAATGTATATCTTTAAGTTCTTTCAGATGTTACAGTGTGTACATGTCAAATTTTAAGAAACCCGATTGATTAGTTAAGATAATATAGAGAGGGGAAGCTTTTATCCTTCTTGCCATATTTCACGCCCTCACTAATAGAAATTATAGACTATAGTTCCTTCCAGATGGTAAACTATTTGCCTGCCAAATTTGAAGAAAACCGGTTGATTAGTTAAGGAGATATAGGTAGGAGGAGCTTTTACACATTTTTCCCTATTTTACGCCCTCTTGAAATATGAAATATACTTTATGACCTATTCTCATACCTAACAAATACACATACAAAATTTCTTAAAAATCGGTCAAGCCGTTTCGGAGGAGTGCAAACATCGTGGCACGAGAATTATATATGTATAGATTCATTATTGTGAGCATGTCTAAAAGTCGGTTTTCATGTGTAAATGCAGTGTTATACAAAAATCAAATTTTGCAATTTTTAGCGAACTATTCTAAACAAAAATTTCAAGAAAATTAAATTTGGCGATTTTCGGTGTGTAATTTTGCGACGAAGGTGAAAAAATCAGGCAACCCTGATTCATGCAGACTTATGTCTGCATGGATTCCGACTAAAGGCCGATATTAACTACATAATCGTACGATTCATTCACACGAAAATCAGAGGGAATTCTATCCGACATAAAAAAATGTCTGCAAAATCTGCTGTCAATGCCACACTATCCCACAAAAAAGATGCAAACTCAAATGACTCATCTACTTTACAAGAAAATGCAACTCTGATCGCATATAATCTATCATTTTATGAAAATTTTCATAAACATTTGCAAGTCGGACAGACTTGTCAAAAAAAATCTGTCACTCAATTCATTTTTACGCCACACTGTCATACATTATGAGCACACACGATTTTGTTGACATATCGTGCGACTTAATAGGATAGTGAATACCGGCCTTAAGTGGGATTTTACGCATAAAAGCAAGTGTGTACATATTAATAATTAAGGAGATTTACATACCTACATAAGCTAACCACGCATGACAAGAAAACATTTTATATAAGCTTGCTAACATATATCTTTACTTTAATTTTGAAAAACTTTATCTAACATAAAATTAAATTAGAAACCTTTAAAGTAGATTAAAAATGTCTTAAATATAAAATTTAAAAGGTTTTATACAGGAAATTAAAGATATTGAAAAATTGTTTCGGGCTTCCTTCTTAAGTTTAAAATCTAACTATGAATAATTTGTATTTTTGTAATTTTCGAAACTTTATAGGTCTGTTCATTTTCTTTACTAAGGAACTACATTAAACAGCTTTTTGAACAATTCCTGGTTAATTGCACTGTGCTAGTTGAACAAGCAGCGTTTTAAGCTAATTCGAGTACGCTGGTGTTAACCGTTTTTAGGTTAGCTCTTGTTTTCGAGATATAACGTTATTTCGAAAATGGAGGATGCTGCGCATATATATGTATATCCTCGTAACTTAAAAATGGAATAAACTGAATAAACTAAAAAAACCGAAATTCCGCAATAAAATTACATTTAAGCAAGTCGTTTTAGAAACCTTTTGCAAAAAAACAATAGCATATAAATTTAGGTCGAGGTTTATCTGTACATTGTAAAAACGACCAGAAGTTTGTGATTCCGTGTGAGACTTTTTAAATAATGATCTAATACCCCATAAAGCTAATATATTCTGGGTTCTTGAGTTATTCTAATTGGATTTACCCATGACTGTCTGTTGAGTAATTCTAATTTGATTTACCCATGACAGTCTGTTGAAGTCACGCTTACTTCCGAACGACTCAACATTAACGAACGATGTAAGTTTCAAATTGTTTATAGTTCTCATAAGTAGTTTGGGATTGCAATTGAGCATATTTCTTTCATTACAAGACGAGAAATCACACTACTAAATTTCATGAAGATCAGTCCATAATTTAAAATAGGCTCCGTATAAAGACCACTCTCGCTTAAAATAATACTGTGATGTCAGATTTAATGAAGATGGTGTAATAATTTATCATACACAGAAAAAAATAAAAATTGATTTTAAATAAAAAAATTTGTGATATTAATTAAAAAATTAATTAAAATTGCACCAGCAAACAAATTAATAGTATCAATTAAATATTTTCTGATATTAACAAAATTTTCTGCAGTAATATGGATGATATAAATTAACATTTAACTCAATCGATTAAATTTTTAATTAATATTGAATTCATTTTTGATTAATGGTTTTATTGAAAAAAAAATGGCCAGAATTTTTTGTGTAGATTCTATAAAAATTCTGGTTGTAGGTGAAAGATATTAAAAATTTGGCACAGCAAAATGCAATTGACGACACTAACGTCCTTGAAATTATACATGGATTTGGACAGATAAAAAAAAAGTAAGTACGGCAAAAGGCTGCACGAAACAAAAAAAAAAATTTTTTGCAGTAAGCGAGCATTTCACTTCTATGGTGTAAAGCAAAACGGCTAAAGCTGGAGGTCCACACTACGCTTTCAATTCGTTGATGCGTTTACGCATCTGTGCAAAAGAAGAATTAGTGTAAAATTTTATAGGCAAGTTAAGGCCTCATTAGTTGTTATTTTCCGTTGCCGTTCCGTTTCGTTCCTTTCTGAAGCATATATTTTGTAATTACTTTTTCTGTGAAAGGAATCATTGAAATGTAAAAAAAAATTTTCGTAAAAAATAAAAAAATATTATTTTGTGTCAAAAATACGTAAATTTTAAAAAAAATCATTAATTAAAACCAAATTTTCTAGCTTTAAACAAAAAATTACAGATTTTTCATATCACAACAAACTAATACATACATACACACTTAACGTTGAATTCTATTTTCAACAGATTTGTCCGCAACAGAACAGAACGAAAAAGTAAAAGCAAACCACGCATACAGATTTTTAATTGAACAGAAACAAAACAGCTGATTCGTAACAGAACAGAACGTACAACTTAATTCTGCCTTTACACTGCAAACGCGTATAATGCATATACATACGTATAGAACGGATTACTTTCCATATTTGCATGCTTTTCGAAAAAAGGCCAATAACGTATCAAACACATACACCCAATTTTCACGGGGGCTTTTACGACTTCGTGTTTTCTTTATTCCCTTTTGAAGCTACTTGCAAAAATCCTTTGAATTTATACCATGATTTTTGGTTGCATGTCTTTTTTTTATTAACTGTAGGGCCTTCAGTATCCTTAATTCGACTAACCGGCAGCATCAATTAACCGGGAAATAAAAATAATTTGTTGGCATTGATTCACATTTTTTTGCAACGATTACTTCTATTAAAATGACTTTTTTCCCCATATTATTTATATATTTTCATTATATACTAGCGGGCCCGTTGCCTGCTTCGCACGGCAAAAAACGACCAAAATGTATTCAACACTAATGAATGCTGTATGCGGTACGAAAAATGCCTGCGGCAAAAACACACTCACTTCACATACGCACCGCACACACATGCGTTATCGGATTTCAACTAAACTTCATATAAACCATATATGGGCCACTGCCTACGTAGTGTATAAGTTTGGTTGAAATCGCACGACGCGTTTATGATTAGTTCGGCGACGTACATATACGGACTTATTTTTATATATATAGATTTACATAAATGAAAAAAAAAACACATAAAAAAATTGATAATCCAGAATGTTGCCAGTCCCGCCTGTTATGCATAATGGAAATCTCACTATATATTCAACCTGACACTTCAAAGTAAGAAAAAGAATAAAACGTAGCAAGCAAAAGTCTTTTTGCTTACCCCTCTTTCTTCTCTACACCCCATATAAACCCTACTCCTGGAAAACAGCTTAGTACGCCTAAAACAATAATAAATAATGCTATCATAAATAAATTAAGTATATCACAGTTTTATAAACCTAGAAATCGCAGTGTCAAATTTCGAGAAGATCGGACCATAATTTACCCTAGGCCCATATAAACCCTACTCCCGGAAAACAGTTAATTACTCCTAAAACCAAATAAGGCCCACTTTGGGAAAATAATTAAATTCGCCTAAAACCGTAACAAATATATGTAGATATTGCGGTAAAATTTCTTCCAGCTTAGATTCATATGGCCAGAAAAAATATCATGCAATTTTGTGATATACGGTCCATAATTTACCTTAGATACCATATTAAGCAGCCTTCTGAAATTCACTGCTAACGCTAAAACTAACTACACTGCTGTATTGAAATTTATTCTAATTTTTTTTTTAATACCAGAAATCAGTCTTCAGAATTTTGGGATGATTGGTCCTTAATTTACCATAGGTCCAATACAAATTACCCTCCTGAAAATCATTTTAGTTTGGCTAAAACTGTTACGAATCATGATATTTTACTCAAGCCAGGTTAAAGTTCGAAAAAGAAACGCATAAAACTTTCTGATTGTGTCAATAATTTAATATATGTATAAACCGCAACCAATTTTAATGCTGACGATCGTTTTTGTGAAGATAAGTTAATAATTATGTAGATATCATATACAGCCCACTACTGTCGGTGGAGGGTATCAAAGATTCGGTACAGCCGAATATAGCATTCTAACTTGTTTTTTATGAAAAAAGAAATAAATTGTTTACAATTTTCCAAAGCATCTTCAGTATACAAAGTTTTGAACCGTATTTGATGCCTTATCCTTGTATTAATTTGTTTCACACATTAAGAGGGTATTTTATAAATCCTTTTATCTTTCGTTGAGATTTTTTTTATACATACATATATAAAATTATTTAAATTTTTAAAAATTTGTATAAGAACATTTTTAATAAAAATTTCAACTGTTTTTAAACAAAACTTTCCTCTCTGCTTTTAGCTTATATTCCGATCGTTTGCAAAATTGGAATGATTGCTAGAACACAAGATTCAAAATTATTGTTAGATTATTTATATCATATATTCTAAACTTGAACTAAACTATTTTGCAAACATTTTCCTAAAATTTTAACTACTTTTCCGGGAACACCTGAATGAAACCCTTTTCCGAAATAGAAGCTCAGAGTACAAAAATATCCCAAAACATTTTTTTGTCTACAATATTTTTGTCCGGGCAAAATTTTTTTTAATTGAGTTTGACGACGTCTTTCTTTTGAAGAGAGAGAAATTATTTTATTCGGAAAGTTTTTTCTTAAATTGTTTTAATTTTAATTCTTGTTCTGAACAAAATGAACTGAGATGCCACTTTTTTAAATTTGTACATAAAAGTTGAATTGAGCGGCCACATCATATAGTGTTTTTTTATTGATATTATAACAACTGTTTTTTGCTGAATAATTAAGTAAAAAATAAATACATATAATTAAAAGTAACAATATCACTTTCCTTTTTTTATCCATTTTCTTTAACCCACTTTTAGAAAACAATTCGATATAAGTATCTTGCTAGTTGTTCTGCCATTTTTTACAATTGTTTACGTCTGTTTTTCCGGACAAATTTTCCGAAATGGGCGAATCGTTCTGCAGAACACTCTCAGTTAAGAAAATTATTATCCGGGCAAAAATATTGTTCGGAACGCATGGATGAATCCACCTTAAGTATGAATTTCAACAATTTTGTCCGAACAGCCGTGAAAGACGCCAAGTGTTGCTAATTTTTAGGTTTTTCCACGAATATCGCACTTTTTGTGTGCGCATCGTAGGAAAAATGTGTTTTTGTGGAAGTTAACGCTAAATTTAGCAGTATTTCAATACCAAACAATAATACTTCTTATATTTAAAAATTTGTTTGTTATAAATTCTTATGTTATAAATTCTAATATTTGTATACTAATTTTAATATTTTAGCTAAATAAAAATTTTAGCGGTTTCTTAAATGTTAACAGTTAAAAAATGAGGCAACAGTAAATATGCCAGGATTAATAAAATATATGCCAAAAATCCAAAACGCAATAACTTTTTTCTTCCAAAAATCAATAAAAGAAGTACACACACCCTTATAATAAAATGAGTATCTACGTAGTATGTATGTATATATGAAAGTAGGGAAGTTGTGAAAGTATAAATACTGATTGTCATTTCTATTAAAGCATTAGTTGAAGGCAAAACAGCAAATAAAACAAACCAAATAAATCAAAAAGCATTCCCTCAGTCGGTTTTCTAAGGACGGAAAAGAACTTCAAAGTATTACAAAAAAAAAATATTCTAAAAGTTTTCAACAAAACCACAAAATATGGCAAATCTACCACTATTATTGAGCTTGGCTGACGACCTTAACCGTCTCTGTTTGGCCACATCACCATTCTACGATGCACCTCACTGTTACGTTCGCCATCCGGCCTATATGGATTTGGCTAAAGCTGCCGATAAAACTCAACAACTGCGTAGTTGGGAGAAACAAATTGCTGCTCCTATTTCCCCTATTGGCAAAGATGGTTTCCAGGTGTGCATGGATGTCCAACAATTCAAACCCAACGAATTGAATGTAAAAGTAGTGGACAATTGTATTATTGTTGAGGGCAAACATGAGGAACGTGAAGATAATCACGGTTACATTTCCAGGCACATTGTACGCCGCTATGCTTTACCCAAAGACTATACTCCCGATAAAGCTGTATCCACACTATCTGCAGACGGTGTTCTAACCATCAGTGTCCCAAAACCACAAATTGAGGATACACCCAACGGAAAACAAATACAAATTCAACAAGTCGGTCCAGCCCACTTGAATGTAAAGGTTAATCCCAAAGAAGAATAGAAGAACGATGGGGATAAAGGCAAAAACTCTTAAACTGGTATATTAAATATAGAGCTATTCAAAAGTGTTCAGTTCTATTATATCTTGTTACATCCTCAAATCTCAGGGAGTCAAAAGTTTGTTAAATTATTAAGTTTTATCTCCTACAATATTGTTTAGCTCTTAAATTTACAATATTTTTAGTGCCAAGTTTAAAAGTTTTGTTCAATAAATCGAAATAATTATCTAAACAATATAAGTTTGTGTTTTCGTTTCAGAACTAAAAAAGGTTGTTTTTTTATAAACATGGTAAAATTCATGTTAAAAGAAAATGTATTCGCCAAAGTGGTTGTTAGACCAAATCCAAATGTTATTTGGAAAATAACCATTAAAAAAAGGGTTTCAAATTATTTTAAAAAAGCTTTGTTAGAAAAAAATAATTTTTAGCAGGTATAAGTATTGATTATTTATTGTAAGTAAATAGATTGATAAAAAAAAATAATGCAGTAATAAGCAATAATTTCAGTCAATACACATATTTTTATACCCTCCACCACTACTAGTGGTGAATGAGGGTACGAGTATACTAAAGGTGCATGTACACGAAATGTTTCTTACATCTGACTTGTCAACTTTTCAAGTCATATGTAATTGTGCATGTCTGTCAAAATTGCTTTTTTACATTAGATTTATAATATTTGGTCACAAACGTACATGTAATTTGCTTCTAGCATTGTCTCTGTTTTTTCGCATTGTTATTGCAGAAACCAAAGCAGTTCTCAGTTTCAAGATAGCGTGTTGCCTCCACAAAAATTTTAATTTGCACCGTAAAATAGTTCAGCCATCTTAAAATTTTTTTCTTTAAACTCGAAGTGGGGAATGTAAGAAATGATAAACTCAAATTTTTATTGTTGGTATTTTGTTCAAGCTTTGATATCGTTGCAAATAAGACTTTTTGAGTGTTTGTAGGTAATTCTCATTTCCTCTGTAGTCTTGTTTGCTGATAGCTTTGGGTTTCAAAAATTATTTAGGAGAACGTTTCCTGATGATCCGGCCTAAGCAACCAGTGAAATGCGCATAGGAACGGCTTATCCTTCAACAATAAATTTCAGTATTTTTTTTATCAATTATTAAAAAAAAGGGAATTAAGCACAACAAACAAAATCTTTTAATAAATAATTGTATTCCCAAAACCAACTTTGATAATAAACAAAAAAACGAAGATAGCAATTTAGGATATTATAATGAAACATTTTATATATATATATATGTATATATATTTGTACATAATTTCGATTCAATGGTGAAATGATCATACATATATCGGTATCGTAAAATATTAACTTCAGCCGGCTAATGATTCCTTTAATAGTGGACCGCCGCGGCCGGTTTCTTCCCGGCATTATTTTCTGACACAGCTGATTTCAGATGGTCAGAAGAAAATAGTGCACGCTCTAATTGAAATTTTTTCAGATGACTTTGCGTCTGACTTTTACAGAAGCAATGTTTTAAAGGTAACACACGACTTGTACGAGTAAGTAAATAAATTTGGTACGCCACAGTGTTTTAGGACTAGAAATCACACTGTCAAATTTCGCTGACATCGGTCCAAAATTTACCATAGGCCCCAAATAAAGCCTTTTCTCGGAAAACAGTTTAGTACACTTTAAACCGCAACTAATAACGTTTTTGTAGCAGAATTTGGTCTTTCATAGTTTTATAAGGCTTCAAATCACAGTAGAAATGTCGAGAAATATACATAATTTACTATATTCCCCATATAATGCCCACTTGGGGAAATTATCAAAAAATTCCTAAATCCGCAGCAGATATAGATTTTGTGATAATATTTGGTCCAATTTAGCTTCATATGACCAGAAATAATAGCATGAAATTTTGTAATAATCGGTCTATAATTTATCTTAGGTCTCATATTAAGCAGTCTTCTGAAAACCACCTTTAAACTTTAAAACGCTATAATGAATTTCACTACTATATCGAAATATGTTCTGGTTTAGGGTTTTTAATACCAGAAAAAAACTCTACAGAATTTTGTGATGAATGGTCCATAATTTACCATGGGTCCAGTATAAATTCCCCTCTCGAAAAAAACTCAGCTAAAACTGTTACGAATCATGACATTTTACTCAAATTTGTTCAAATTAAGTTTTATATGATTAAAAATAAAAGCATAAAGCTTTCTGATTTTCGGTCCACAATTTAACATATGTATTTATGTCAAAACCGCCATGAATTTAAGTATTGAAGTCTGTTTTTTAAAGACAAATCTATAATTTATATATCCCATATAGGGATATATGAAATATTCTAACTTTCGTTGGAGGGTTTTAAAGATTAGGCACAGCCGAATATAGCACTCTTACTAATTTTAAATTTAACTTTACAAAAATTAGTATGAGTCAAGATCAGAATTTGCAAGATGTATCCTTTTGTAAAATGTATCCATAACTGATACATAAATTCACAAATTTCTCATAGATAAATGGTACCTGTATACTTGTATATAAATTAAGTTTGCGAAATATACAAGCGATAATAGATTCTAAAACATTATTTGGTACTTCTAAACTTCAGAATTTAAATTAAATTTAAATTTTCTGCATATACAAAATGTTAAAAGTTTTAAAATATTTACATATAATTAGGACTAACACATCAGGAAGTCTAAAAATATTTATATGTATCTAATTCCCGTTTAGTTTACTCTCTGCGAATTTCTCACACTGGTCTCACAAGCATAGTTGCCAATTCAGCGCTGTAAGCCCTAAAGTTAGCGCTTTTTAACTGTCAAAAAGGCGCATATTTTTCCCTTATCGCTTTTTTTTTTTTTTTTTGTTGTAAAGAGCGCTAACTAAACTAGCGCTTTTTTGTTGACATTTTTTGAAATGTTGGATACGCAACTCTTATTTGCATACATTAAAATTAAGGAGCATTAAACCAAATTTTTGTAATCGTTTCTCAAATACTTTTGAAATGCATACTATATAACTACATACACATCGTCTGGTGGTTATTGGTATGCAGCATGTCATAAATGAAGTCTACATAATAAGTGTGTCCTCTTTTTAAATCCTTAGGCCCTAATCATGTACAACGCAGCGCAACGCCAAACAATAACATTGAAAGCACAAACAATGTCATAAATATTTTGTAATTTTGTTGTTGCTTTCAACAGAAATTCATGTACCGTTTTAAAATTTTCAACGACACAAGCAATGGAGCGTTTGAAATTTTAAGACGCAATGTGAATTTCTGTAGAAAGCAACAACAAAATTACAAAATATTTATGACATTGTTTGTGCTTTCAATGTTATTCTTTGGCGTTGCGTTAGTTCTGTGGCGTTGCGCTGCGTTGTTCATGATTAGGGCCTTAATCTATTTTGCTTATATCTCGAAAATACATTCATATGCATTAAGAAATATCGAGACCTATCATTGACTCATATCCACAATTTAAGTGTTCGGCACCTTTTGTGCTATGAAGCAAATGAACAATGTTAAAGCAAAAATATATATTAATATTTTTAATTGTTATGCTGCACGTTCTATTTAAGGAATTTAGATCAAAATATTTTATTTTGTTTTTTCATATGGAAAACTAATTTTTCTACCTAAATTTTAAAGATCTCAAGAATTTTCAAATTGTTTGTTAAGTGCTTCTTTGTATTTTTCTTAGATTTTTGGATATTATTTTACTAAAAGATTTTGTTTGTTGTGCTTAATTCCCTTTTTTTAATAATTGATCAAAAATACTGAAATTTATTGTTGGAGCATAAGCTGTTCCTATGCGCATTTCACTGGTTGCTTAGGCCCGATCATCAGGAAACGTTCTCCTAAATAATTTTAAAAAAGCCAAAGCTATCAGCAAACAAGACTACAGAGGGAATGATAATTACCTATAAACACTTAAAAAGTCTTTTCTGCAACGATATCAAAGCTTAAACAAAATACCAAACAATAAATCAGTGATGAGTTTATCTTTTCTTACATTCCCTACTACAATTATTTGAAATTTTATATGAAAAATTTTTTAACGCAAGGTGAAGGAAGGGATGTAAGCAATAACCCCCTTATATTTTTTAGTCGTCGTCATGAATTTTATATCAACATCAATTTTTATCGACATCAATTCGATGCAAAACATGTATTCTATAACAGCAATGTAACGATGTCGATTGTTTATCATTTATTAGAGCACATCTCTAATAATTTAGACAGTTGGATTGTTTTGTTTTCAGCTTTTAATAAAAAAATGGAATTTGATGTTCGTTTCTTAAAAATGTTGTGCTCTCAAAAAGGTAGCTTGATTTATTCTCAAAAATTCATCCTTACTAATGGAATAAGGTTCGTATAAATCGACAGTGTTTATAGTGCGCTGTCTGTTTTTTTATAACGGTGACGATTGCCGAAAAGACCAACAAAAGCTACGCAAAAATAGCAAAAATTCGAGAAAATTTTTTATATTTCAAACAACCAATAAAATTTATTAAAAGTCCCTAAAACGATAAGGAAAAAATCCATAAAAATGCCAATATCAGCAATTTTCACGTAGCTTTGTTGCTCTTTTTCCATTTTTTTTAATTCAACATTATTATTATTGAAAATTTAAAAAGGAATAATACTGACGACAAAATCAGAGTCAATTTAATCGATGCAGACGTTAACGTTGCGTACGGCATACCAAAAATACATCGACGCTTATCGATAAAACTTGATTTTGACAATGGGCATACCGATTTACAACAAACGACACAAAATTATATCGTTTCGTATTGATGACGCTAAATGGAATAAGGGTGATTATAATTTTGTAAAGATAAACATTCTTGTTTGGTTTAGTTAATAAAATTTATTAATTACCAAATAACCCAAATAACAAAAAATCGTTTTTGTAATTTCGTTAACGCTAAAAGGAAATCTTGTGATTTTCTTTCTATTATAAAATACCACAACTGTGAATCTGATAATGGCGCTCTTATTGCAACAACGTTTGCGGATTTTTTTGCAACAACGTAATCTGATGCTTAATATAATGACGCTAGCTGCTATACATATGAAATATCTTCTAACCTATCAATAAACTTTCCTATAATCGAATTTAGTTTGAATTAAAGAGACTAAGGCAACAAAAAAGTGAACACAAAAATCGTCTTTTTTAATTTCGAACGAATTTTTTTTTTATAATAAAAATTTAAATTAAAATTTTTCTAAAAATTACTATACGTAGCTGTTAATATAGTACTTCACAGAAAAAAAATATCAATGTAAAATCTTTATTCGTTTAGCCCCAAAAAAATATATTGTTAACCTCTCAAAACCGTAAAAATTCAATAAAAACGCATGCAATTTAGTTAACTCTGCTGACTTTAACCGTGTCCAAAAACGACAAATCTCATGTAAACGACTGGAAAATTCACTACACAATGAGAACTTTGTTGGCTGTCGAGCTGCGTTTTTACATTTCTTAAATTTCAGTTTTTGCATAATGTCCGGCTAGATTGGCAAAAACCCTAAGTGCGCTGTATCTGTATGGCATTTAAGTGGCTTTCGAGAGTGAGTATGGTCCAATATGGACCGATTGTAATAAAACTTAGTGTAATATTCGATGTTCATACAAGAGTTCATTAGGCTTAATTTAATCGTTATATCTGTTTTTGCTGGACATTTATTAGCGTTTAATTGGTTTCCGGAAGGTCATTTGTATGGGAGGTACTCAAAAAGGTGGACCGATTTAAGTCCAAGTCAATAAGGTTCGTTCTTGCTAAAAAAATACAAGAATGCATTTCAAATATACAAAATTTATGGTGGTATAGAGTATAGGGATCAGACTTGTGTCAGAAAAATTGATCAAGCTCCAAGCGACCAAAAAAAGCAAAACGAAATGGGTATGTAAATAAAGGAGAGAGTACGTACTTTAAAATGGTACTGGGTTTTTTTTACGAAATATTCGGAATTCCCTAAAGTATGGACTAGAACCTTAAATTTATGTAAAACTTAACACATTTTTAAAAATAATATGATCACGATGTCAAAAGTGGTGGAATCATATATCTTCAGTGACATTAAAGCTAAGAAACCATTTTAACGAAGACAGTTTATTTCATAAAAATCCATTTTGAAAATAAAATGTTATAAGCGATTGAATTTTAAAAATGTATTACAAAATCATACTTTTCAGTCAGATAATAAAAATATGAATATAGAATCACCCTGTTTATAGCGAAAATGATTACGTAGAGATCTGAATTTTTGGCTTCTGCGATTCTCAGGTGTTTACTTTAATATGAGTATTTAAAATTAAAAATTGGCGGCAAAATAAAAAAAATCTTTTGGCCGATATTTCAAAAATAGCTCCACTGTACGGCGTCGAACACAATACGTATATCGCACAATGGTGTTTACAATATGATTCAATCTAGCTATAATGAGAGCCACAGAGCCAGAGAGCCAGGTACAACCTCAAACCCATAAAAAATATGCGGTATCAATAGTCCATAAGCTAATTTATACTTTATGAGAAATTCTTTTCAAAATCTCAGAGACCCTACAACATATGTACAACGTCAACATATTTATCAAAAATAAGTCGATCATCAATGTAAATACCTAAACATCGCAGTAAAGCCTAGCCCTACAAATAAAAATGTTTAGATCAACAGAATGAGGAGGAGTAACAACAAAGAGGATCGCCTTAGCCTTAAGCTCCTCCTCAGGCTCCTAAGACAGAGCCTTGAGGTACTCGAATAAGAGCTATTTCTTCAATCTTTCAAAACAAAAGAATTTTTAAATGTTTTTTTTTTAAATTTAAATTAAATTAAGCGCATACTTTTATTTTTGTTTTTGCTCAAGAGAAAGCTTATGTCTTTTCCTTTAAGGTAGTTTTGGTCGCTTGGTGGGCTGCGAGTGGGATATGTATTAAAAAATTAGAGGGTTTATCAATTTTTAGCATATGAACTATTTTGAATTTGTTCCTTTTTGTGTGTAAGTGCTTCTAAAACTTAAAAAATAAAACTTATGCTGAGAAACAAGACAAATTAACCTTTCCGACGGCATTGCACACCTCCAGAAACCAGCAGCGAAATCAACAGCTGAACCTAGTAATGCCATAAAAAGGATTGGCAAAAACATCAGTAAATAAAAGCGATAAATAGGGAGGATGAAAAACATTGTATTTGAAAATTTGAAAAACTTAAACACTTCATCAGCTACAATAAATGTGATTAAGATTAAATTTTATTAAATTATTTATATTTTTATTTTTATTATTATTATTTATTTGTTATTATTATTATAATAATATATGTATTTATTTAATTATTATTACAAATAAATAAAAAAAATTAATTTGTCAACATTTCTATAGAAAAAAGTGATTGTATTCCTGGGATTAACATATTGTGGGTATTACAGTATCGAGGGTATGAAATGCAAGTTAGGTATGTTACATACTGTCGGAAAAGTTAATTTGTCTAGTTTCTCAGTATAAGTTTTATTTTAAAGGTTTTAGAAGCACTTACACACAAAAAGAAAAAAATTCAAAATAGTTCATATTAGGGTATTCATTTAATCGGGCTTTTGCTTTAATCGGTTAATCGCTCGATTAATTACCGATGTTTTGGTTTAATCGGTTGATAATCGGTTAATTTTGTTACTGATCGGTTAAACAATTAAAGAAGTTTTTTTATTTATTAAGTAATTTCAATAAATAAGAATTAATAAATGATTTATTATGTGTCGTTTATTAGTAACAAAGAGCAAAACCATAACAATTATTGAACTAAAACGAGCAAACAAATAAAAAAATCATTTATCGTAGTTGTTGGAGAAAACAAAAGCAAGCCATAATAAAGAATTTATATTTCTCAGCCCTTTTCCTGGATTTCTCAAAACATATAAAATCTTTCAAAATCTTTAAAAAAGTTTAGCTCTTCTAATTGTTTCGGTTAATTCTGTTTAAAGATTGAAATGAGTAGAAACAAATTACTAAACACATCCATATAAAAAGTTCGAGAACAAAAAGCTGTTGACAGCAAAAACTTATTTAAAATTAAGATCACCTACTTTGATTGTATAAAAAAAAATTAAAATGTTGTTACATCGGTTAATCGACTGAAATTAATCGGTTTAATCGTTAATCGAAAAAAGCCAATTTTAAATTAACCGATCAGTCAATCGGGTAGTACTTAATCGGTTAACCGATTAACGGTTTTTTTTAAGATTGAAGAAATTTATTATCAAAAAAGTTGTTTTGTTTGTTTGTTTGATTGAAGAAATAGGGTAAGTGCTCCAGTAGTCGGCAGTTTAAGGCTTTACTTTTTTTTTGAACTCTCACTTTGTCTTGTGTACAGTAGATATTGGATAAATGAGTACTGGTTATAATTCATTAATCTGTTTTCTCTTAGATTATTCAACTCAAATGTTAGTATTTTATGTTTAAATAGACAAATTTTAAGGTTCTGTAAAAAAAGAGCACTTTTGCCTATATTCTGCACAAATTTTCCACTTTTCGGCATGTTTTGTTCCTATTGTCGGCATATCATATTGAATGGTAAAAAACAAAACATTAAAATATAATTAAAGCTTTTATTTATTAGAAATTAAATATTTTACTTTTCTACACATTTAATAGTACCCTTCAGGTACATGCATGAGATCAAATCATATTCAATAAAACAACAAAAAAAAAAAAAAAAAAAAAAAACGAGTACCTATACAAGTAAAAAATATTTTAGCACAATTAATTTTTTGTACATCGGTTGGCAAAAATTAAAGAAATAACATTAAAATCTAATATTTTATACATAAGAGAATAATTTAAACCCAACGAAACACAGGGAATTATGTTAATGAAAGAAGGTAATTGGGTATTCCCACTGGAACTTAAATACTTTTTTCTGTGCATGTCATTTCATAATGGAAAGATTTACGCCTGAACAACGTTTACAAATCGTTCAACTTTATTACGAAAATTCACGTTCTGTGAGGAATGTGTTTCGTGCACTTCGCCCAACTTATGGTCAACATAATCGGTCTACTGAGCGTACTATTCGCAACACCATCACCCATTTTGAGACCCAGCATTCATTATTGGATAATATTCGACCGAATAGACCACGTCCAGCACGCTGTAAAGAAAATATAGCGGCCGTTGCTGAGAGTGTACGCGAAAACCTTGGAGAGTCGATTCGGCGCCGTTCGTAGCAAGGGACTGCCGTATGGAACGACTTGGCGCATTTTACGTCGAGATCTTAAATTGAAAGCGTACAAAATACAGCTTGTACAACAACTGAAGCCGCTCGACCTTCACAAGCGACATCCCTTTGCTCTATGGGCTCTTGAAAAGTTCCAAGAAGATCCGACGTGTTCGGATTTTGTTCAGCAATGAGGCCCATTTCTGGCTCAATGGGTATGTAAACAAACAAAATTTCCGCATTTGCGACGAAGAGCAACCTGAAGAGATTCAAGAACTGCCACTTCATCCAGAAAAAACAACGGTTTGGTGTGGATTGTGGGCCGGTGGAATTATCGGTCCATATTTCTTTAAAAATGATGCTGGTGAGAACGTTACCGTCAATGGCGACCGTTATCATGCCATGATATCTGTCTATTTGATGCCTGAAATTGAAGCTCGTGATCACGGCGACATTTCGTTTCAGCAAGACGGCGCCACTTCGCACACATCGCATAAATCAATGGATTTATTGAGAGAACACTTCGGTGAGCACATAATTTTACGTTTTGGGCCGGTCGATTGGCCACCAAGATCGTGTGATATCACACCGTTAGACTTTTTCCTGTGGGGATATGTAAAGTCTAAAGTTTATGCGGACAAACCCGCTTCGATTCAGGCCTTGGAGGAAAACATTACGCGTGTTATTCGCCAGTTACCAGTCGAAATGCTCAAACGAGTCATCGAAAATTAGACGCAACGGATGGACCATCTGCGACGTAGCACCGGCCAACATTTGATAGACATAATCTTCAAAAAATAAATGCCAAAGAATGATCTTTCAAATGATAATAAACATTCCCCATTAAATTTGAATTTTCTGTGTTTTTTCATTAAAAAACTAGGGAACCTCGAAATGGATCACGCTGTATAACCTGTTGCCGACTTTAGGGCAACAAAGATCCTGTCGTCGGCAGATCGAAATCACTCATTTTAAACGATGCCGACTACTGGGTAAATTTACTCTAAGCTCATTTTTTATGTGATAAATGAGAAGTAAAGTGAGTAATGAATAATTTTCTATAATTTGAGCTCAATTGAACAAAAACTATGTTTTCCCAGTAGTCGGCATAAGGGTGCCGAATACTGGAAAATCAAACATTTTTTTGTTCCTAATGTCGGCATCGCTAAAAATGAGAGAAATTAAATAAAAGTTATTTGATTTTCATATTTACAGTGTTATTTCAACTGTTCTCTGCTTAAAAAAACAACTTTCGACCAAAAAGGGCTTTATCCTACTTAATTACTGACTCGCAAACTTTTCTTTACCACTAATTTTTCACTAAGAAATGAGCACTACCGCAAATGTTAGGCGACCGACACTGAATAAAGGTCAGACACTGCAAAAACTACTCCTCTAAACTCAATTATTTTTCTCACATAGATAGTTGAGAATATTTGTGTAGTTTTTGTGTTATTATTTCAATATATAACTACCGCAATTCTTAATTATTTAAGTTTTAAAACAAAATATGCCGACTACTGGTACATGCCGAACTTAGGAGCACTTACCCTACATAGCTATTGAAGAAAGAGCTTCTTTGGGACACATTTTGCTAACACCAATAGCTAACAAGTTACATCGATGAGAAGGATCACCTGTTTGGCCAAAATGTCGAATTTCGACCCCCTCTCACTCAAAAACTTTCTGGCCGATCTTGTTGAAAATTTGTGTATAAACTTCTATCCAATAGGACTAACCTTGTTGCAAATTTCATCTAAATCGAAAGACATCGATTTCAAAAGTTGGGTCACTTGACATGGAATCACCCATATATACTAAAATTCCGTTTTATTTAGCAGATTTTTAGCATAATTTTTTTTTGTAAAAATGTAGCATATTTTTTAGCAAATTTAAATTATGTATTAAACATTTACCCCATGGTGAAATTACTAATAATAATTTCACCATGATTTACCCCCATATTCATAAAAAATATTTTAGGTTTATACCTAGATAGCAGGTTTATGAAACGAATTTTCTTTTTATTAATCAAAAATATTTTTTATGAATATGGGGGTTAAAGTTTAATTTTCATTAGATTTTTAGCATATTCTCTTCATTTTACGATTTAGCAAATGTAAGCAGATCTTTTTTCAGTTTTTGCATATTCTCATTAAACAGTTATGGCAGCAATGCCTTGTACAGATAGAGTGTACTTTGTGTCAGTGATGGAAAACCTAAAAATTGAGATAGTACTAACCATCAAGCAAAAGAGTACGTTTTTCAACATTTTGGTACTTTTTTCAAACATATTTTTTATTGCATACATATGTATTTGCTTGTGATTTAATATAAGGTACACACGTTTAGATGTCTAAGGCTGTTAGGCAATTTGCTTATTTTACTTAATGATATCATTAGTAATATTATAATTGTAACAACAAGAATCATTTGACATTAATAGGTAGATCTTTAGTTTTAATTCAATTTGAAAGAGTTTGTACTTGCAAACGATTTCTTTTTTTTCGTTTTTATAGCATCTTGCACTGAAAACGTGCGCTTAACTGCTGCTGATAAATGGGGTATTGACAAAATTCCAATAGCAATACGTGAATTATCAAAATATTATGAATTAACATAAGTTCGTCCATTTCGTTCTTAATATTGCTTAAACATGAACGAAAAAAAGAACAATAAATTTGTGTAGGCAATGTTGTCAATGATAAAAAAAAATAGAAACGCTAAATTTCTCAACAAAGAAGCATAGCAAGAAAAGAGTACTAAAACTGACGTGGGGGTACCGTGGTATTTTTGAAATGAAAAAGTACTGAAAAAAGTACCATAGTACTGAATTTTCCATCACTGCTTTGTGTTGCCAATGAAGAATTCGGAAATTACACATGACACATGTTGAAAACGTAGCTTTTCTAAAATAAAATCGCTTGCAATCGTTATGATATTTCTTATTTGCAATTAAGTTGCTAGGTTTACAAAAAGCAAAGCTTACCAAATTCTGTAGTAAGAGAGAACTGGATGAACATGTATAACGGCACGTATCCACACGCAGTATTTATTTCCGAACATAAGCAGTAACGTCGGCGGAAGAACAGCACAAAAGTTTTTGTACAAGTCTAAGCAACATAAATTTTAAAAATTCCCTGTGAGTGGTTCTGTTTAATGCCCGTAATTTGTACAAAGAGATATCTGGTCGTGTTCGTACCTAACAGCTATCTTTACCTATCCGATAAAACTATTTTTGTAATTTCAACGTTGACTTTGCCTACGTGTTTTATCAATTAAGTTTTCTTTTAATATGTGGCAATATTTGTATTTTTATTAATATTTTGAATTGACTGTCAAAAATTTAATTAAAATTTTAATTCTCAAATTTCAACTACCTATGCTCACACTTTTTGTATTATATGTACATACATATTGTGCAAAAACAAATGTCAGTATTTTTAAAAATGGTACATGCCTAATATTTATGAATTAAATAAATATAAAAATGAATTTATACCTATGTAGGTATGATAACAATATTTATTAAATATGAAATAAAACTGTTATGTTAATATGTAAATGGGTTAATTCCAAACACAATGCTTTTTTTTCGTCTCAAGCTTTTTATTTCTTTCATGTAAAAGAAAATAAAAAAACAAAAACGGCAAGTAAGCTCTAAAATAATTAGCAACAAACAAAAGTAGTTGTTATTATTGTAAAACTTTCTGCTAAATTGTGCAAATGGTGCTTTAACTGTATATCATGCCTATTACATACAAATATACCTGTCTCCACACATGTTATTCATTAAGCAACATGGAAAAAGAGTTGAAAACAATAGAACAATAATAAAAAATTCAACTGTTTTTCAATGATTGTATTTATTTTTATTGCTTTTTCCTGGTTTTACCTGAAAAATGTTATCAATGTCATTTTGACGTTCTAATTTTACTTTGTCTCTGCGTTTTTTCCGTAATGTCACATTTTTTTTAATTAAGTCATAATCATTACTTGAGCTGTTTCGTTTGCTTTATGTGCATCGCTATTAAAAAGTGCAAGAAGTGATAAATTGATTAAGATAAAAAATAAAATAATAAAATCAATTATTTGGTGTTTTCAAGTGAATTTATAATCGCACGATGGTAAGTACAGCTAAAAATTTCCGTACTGTCACACAGTTATTTAATAAAAAATCGTAAAAAATAAAATAAATAAAAATGTATATTAATATATTACGAAGTTTTGATCACTTTTTCTTGTTTTTATTTTCCGTGAAATAACTTTTTAGAAGAAAAAAACAAAAAAAATATCACAAATTTCTTTACTGTCACTTTTAAGTAAAAAGGTTTTTTTTATTTTAAAAGCTTATTTCTCGAAAATTCTGATTGATTTCAATACTGTAGTTCTTTTGATGTAAAGATAAAAACAAATAGAAAAAAAACCAATCGGGAATCAATTTTTTATGAAATATTCACAGATTCCGATGAATAGATTTGTTCATGAATTTTTTGTTAATATAATTGGATTACTTTTATTTTTTGTTTCGTTTTTATAAAAAAGAAAAAACAAACAGTAACCAAAAACAAAATAATGAATAAATGTTTAAGTTTTCGTTACACTTGAAATTTAAATTGGATTTTCTTTACTGTCACAAAAATTTTTTATTTTTTCAAGTTTCCAGCAAAATACAACAATTTCTTCCAAATTGTTTGAAGCAAATTTGTTACTTTAAATGTAAGCTGCACAAAAACAAATTTTTGTAAAAAAATTACTTTTTTTTAATTCTTGAATTATAAAAGGAAAAAAAAATAATTGGAATCTCTTCGAAAAATAACTTTTTGCTATTACTAACCCGTTTTTTTTTAAGAAAAACATCCAAAGCTGGTAAATAATAAGTGAACGAATGCGATAGTAGGCTTTGTTCTAACATTTTTGCATTAATATCTTAGTTTTGTAAATTTTTGTAAAAAGTGACATTCCGGAAAATATTTCACCAAAATGCAATAAAAAAGCAAAACAAATTTTTTTTAAAGAAACTAAAAGTAATTTCGCAATCTGCACAAATCTTAATGCAAGTAAACAATTTCAGAGAATGAATTCCTCAACCTTAAAAAAAAAAAAAAAAAAAATGCTCATGTACACTACTTTTGGAATTAACCCAAATGCTAAACGTTAAAAATGGATTTTCAAATATTTTTCAAAATATATGTAGGTACCTATCTTTTTGAGAAAAAGTGTATCTTTTTGGAAACTAAAATGTATCTTTCTCGAAATTTCACTGGCAACACTGATTTACATATTTAATTTAAAAATTCATATAACCATATTATTACGTATAACAATATATTATTTATCTTGAAAACTGGATTTCCCGAAGTTTCTAGAATTAATTGCAACACAATTTTATTAAAGTACCTCAGTTTATTTATTAATACTTATTATTTCGTATTAAATTATACTATACAAAGTATATACATATTTATATATACATACATATATATGTATACCTACATATATACATATGTACATTTGATACAAAAGATAACAAATTTAAATAATGCCGGTCTCTTAAAAACCGGAATAACAATATTCTAGAATCCGTTCTCTTTCAATTTCTCTTTTTTGCTCACCATCATTTTCAATAGAAATTTCTCGAATTTTCTCTTTTATTCTATAAGAAAGTACTCAAGAGTATAAAAACGTAAGAAATGCAAAGTTCTCTTCAGTTCATATCAAACCGCTAAACAAGAAACAACTGCAGAAGAAGTAAGAAAATCGAGTTAAGAAAAAGCTACTGGTATTTTTTTTGTACAAAATTTTGGAAATAACAATAAACTTAGAAAAAAAAACTGAAATAGTAATTAAAGAAAAAACGACGCTTTACAATAATTGAAAGAAAATACAACAAAATGTCTTTGGTACCATTGTTGAGTGAATTTGATGCCTTCAATGAAATGGAAAATTTAATGGAAGATGCTTTCGGTTTGGGCATACATCCCATAGACATTTTTCGCCCAACTCAACGCTCTATTCTAATGCGTGCTCCACGTCGTCGTTATAATCCTTATTTGGTGGCTAAATTTCAACGACCTGGTCGTGGAAGATCTGAAGAACTACAAAAATCTGAGCTAATACCTCAAGTTGGCAAAGATGGTTTCCAAGTTTGCATGGATGTCTCGCAGTTTACACCCAATGAATTGACTGTCAAGACGATGGATCGCTCGGTTGTAGTTGAGGGTAAACATGAAGAACGTGAAGACGAACACGGTTTCATACAAAGACACTTTATACGAAAGTACTCCTTACCCAAAGGTTATGATCCCAAAGATGTTGTCTCAACCATATCATCAGATGGTGTTCTTACTGTTAAAGCCCCACCACCACCCAGCAAAGTTAAAAACAATAATGAACGCATTGTTCAAATACAGCAGACCGGTCCAGCTCATTTGAGTGTTAAACAATTGGAGGAGTCGAAAAATCCAGAAAACAGTGATGCTGAAAAAATGCAGACAAAATAAACGAGTTTATTTTACTATTTTTTATAATTGCTAAGAATAAATTAATAAGTTCATTTCTTATACAAAATTAATTTTTGTAACTTTTTCCATTCTAAACTTTAAAAATAAACTACTATGTAGTAATTTAATGAAAAATAAATTATGATGTTTTAATTCAATGTGCAGAATAAAAACAAGTATGTACTCGTTAGGGAGTGCCCTATTTAAGACCATTCATGGATCCAATTAAATTACAAGCAGCGTTACCGCTGTGATACTAAACTACCAATTTGATCCTTCTTCGACGGTCTTGATACCCTTATGTATAATTTTTAACTATTTCGTAGTAATTTTTTATCCTTTTTAGAAATATTACGTACATTTTGTTTTGTAAAAGTAAAAGTAAAAATTTGCGATTCCATCCGTTCGAAGCAGAGTTGGAAGACTTCAAGTGAAGATTAAATAAAAGAATATACCTAGAACGAACATTTATAAAAAGTAGTTAGTATGCGTGAAAACTTTTCTAAAACATTTTTTACGACTTCCAAAATAATTTTACTATAAATAATAATAAGGGCTTATTCATGAAAAATATTTAAGACTTACAACAGGTTTATAAAATTAAGTTTCTATAAAAATTTGTTTAATAAAAACCTTTTATAAATCTAAAATATTTTTCGTGAATAAGGGGTTAAAGTACAATTTTCCAATTCCATAACTTATATACATACATATTTGCTATTTTTGGCAAAAGTGCACTTTACGGGGCGTACGGAAAAAAAAAAAAGTTGGACCCCCTCTGGAATAAAAAAAGAAAAAAACCAAAATTAAAATTTAAGGCCCCTGGGACCCCATGGATCAAAAAAAGCGGCCCGCCCACTTAGTGGTATGTGTGGGTACTCAAATTAAAGGTAATTGTGTAAAAAATACGAAATTAATAAAATGTAGGTCGAGCGGGACTTCTGGGTCCCTCTGGGGGTAAAAAAATTGCCTCTCCCACCCTTATAACTATGTGTGGGTACTCGCATGAAAGGTATTTTGCTTACGATTGTAAATATTTTGTTTTTATATGCTTTTTTAATGTTATACCTATGCGCTAAAATTTTAAAATGAGTTTTATTATTTTTTTGTAACTAAAGCTTCTTTGTATAGCAGGCCTTCGGCCGGGCGCAAGGATTTTCTCCTTTATGGTATAACAAAGACCGCCTTCACTAACTAAAGCTTTTCTGTATAGCCGGCCTTCGGCCGGGCGCAAGGATTTTCTCTATGGTATAACAAAGACCGGCTTCGCTAACTAAAGCGCAAGTATTTTCTTCTCTATGTTATAACAAAGACCGGCTTTGCTTACTAAAGCTTCTCTGCATAGCCGGCCTTCGGCCGGGCAAAAGGATTTTCTCCTCTATGGTATAACAAAGACCGGCTTCTCTAACTAAAACTTCTCTGCATTCTTATAAAATATACATAAATTAACCTAGAGAGGAAAATATTAAACGAATACAAAAACAAAATACATATTTGCAATCGTGAGCAAATTACCTTTAATTTGAGTACCCACACAGATATACATAAGAGTTATGTGGGGGGACACTTTTTTTGCCCCAGAGGGCCCTAGAAATGCCGCCCACCCAAAATTTTATTATTTTCGTTTTTGTTGCACAATTACCTTTAATTTGAGTATCCACACATACCATTCAGTGGGCGGGGCGGTTTTTTGGACCCAGGGGTCCCCACGGGCCTCAGCCCTCTTAAATATTAATTTTGGTATTTTTTTTTTTTAATTCTGGATCGGGTGGAATATTTTTTATATTTTTTTTTTCATACGCCCCGTAAAGTGCACTTCAGCCCTATTTTTTTATTTATTACACAATTTAATTTAATAAATAAATGATGTTAAGTTTTTTGAGCACTATCTGCGTGAAATAAATCTTTCTTGTTTGTTTATAAAAAACTTGGTCTTATTTTTCCTTCAAAATGATAAAAACAGTATGATTGGCAACCCTATGTACTTATAGCGTATATCGATACCAGCGTTGCCAAATGTGCAGATTTATCTGCATTTTGCAGTTTTTCCAAACATTAAACAGTTTTGAAGTTTTTTATTAAAAAATTAAGTTTTTTTGTAAATTGTGCAGATTTTGCAGTTTTTGGATTAAAATATTTTTATTTTCAATTCTGTTATATTATTTTTTATTTCTTAATGTTACCTAATTTGCTTAACACATACTCATATAACAGAGGCAAGCTTTAAGAACCAAACAAAAAACACAACCGGCTTGGGAAATACACACTCTCCGTTAACATATAAGCCAGACAAACCTAATTAATAATTTTGCAATAAATTCTAATGAAAAGCTTTTATTCTTTATAAGTTTTTATGCTTCGTCGCTTCCTTCTTGACTCTGCAAAATTTTAAATGAATCAATTTAGCACTGGATAGCGCAAAAGGTTTGGAAAATATGCAATATTTCGATTTTTCTAATCGTTTGTCAAATACCCCAATAAACAACGCAAAAGGATTGTACAAACGTACAATTTTGACATGTTTGCCAAACCGTTTGAGTAGTTTATTTGGCTTTTACTTTTGAAAGTTTAATCATGTCCCTGCTTACATTTTGTGATTTTTGTTGTTTCTTTTTTAAAGTTGCATTTGAGTTGTCATTATAAAACTTCTATTGCACCAATTATTCATGTATGTTCACTTGACAAATAGCAAATCTGAGCCGGAACTAATTTTGGTTAAATGAAGAAACACAACAAATCGCAAGACTACGTGTACTTGTGTACCCTTCTTAATTACACTCTCTTTCATCTAGCCAACAAAGTAACGATATTCGTTAATAATATAATATAATAATTAAGTAAATAATGTATATTTCTTTGGGCTATTTTTATGTGCAGTTTTTTTACGTTAACATCAGTTTTTTTTTCTTAAGATGCAGTTATTTTCAAAAAAATTATGGCAACGCTGATCGATACCAACATTTGAAAGTTACCCAGCTAGCATTTTGCATCATAATCGAATCATTTAGGAGTCACCTTTACGAGCAAACTAACGGAATGAGCTCATTTTTAATCATAAATAATACTCTCGTTGTGAGAAAATGGTACCTACCGGACAAGCACCTGAAAGAATCATTTGTGATATAATTTTTGATTCATTTTTGAGAATTGTATGGTAGTTTCTATAATCATTAGGGATTTTTTTCGGCTCGTTTTTCAATCAATTATATAATATTTGATTTTATTTAAAATAATTTTTTAATCGCTGTCCAAATTGCTTAGGAGCCCTTTTAGGATCACTTTGCAATCGTATTCATTTAGGAATCCTCTTCATAATATAATAAAGTAAAAACAGTCAACAATAAAGTAAAATAAGATTTGAAAAAATAATAATTAAAAAGTAAATAATAAAACCACGAATAATAACTATATTAATAGCAATTCTTATGCGATAAAAACAATAAAGTTAAATAAAAGTTGAAAAAAAATTATTAAATAAAAAGGAAATAAAGCTGGGTATGTTATAAAAATTTTTTTTCGAAAGTAGGTTGTATGTTATGCAGTGCCAACTCTGCCCTTTTCGGTCTAGATTTAGCCCCTTTTTAAGTACCTGAAACGCGAAAAAAAGTATAACTCTAAGACTAGAAATCACACTGTCAACTTTCGTGAAGATCGGTCCATAATTTACCATAGGTACGTTCGTAAATGCATCACTGCGCTGCATCAGTGATTTCAAATGCTTATATATGTATATATCAGTGAAGAAGATGTGGGCCAACTAATTGTCAATTACTTTACAAAAAAAATAGTCACACAATAAAAAAAATTATAAATACTTTTTTGTCGGCATTATAAAAAGTTTGCTTTTCTGATGCAGCGCAGTGATGCATTTACGAACGCACCCATTATAATAAAATTTGGTCAGTCATAGTTTTATAAGACTAGAAATCAATTTATTACTTTCGTAAAGATCGGCGCATAATTTACCATAGGTCCCATATAAAACCCATTTTGTTTTTTAATACTGAGCCCGTCTAAAAGTTTAACATGAAAAATAATTAGTGAAACTAGCTCTCAATATGTATACATACTTTTTATGGAATTGTAGAACGTTAGACAAAATCGAATGTTTGGGAATAGGTTTATACATATGTATCAGAGCTGTAAATGAATCATTCATTTTTAAATTAATTCGTGAATCATTCATGCATTGAATTAGCAAATTTTGAATTAATTCTTTTCACACAAATAAATGAATTGAATTAAATTTGAATCAATTCAAACGTATTAGGCAGAAATGAATTTAAATTCGTTTCTAATTCAAATGAATCTGAAAAATGAATTGCAATTCATTTTGACAAATTCAAATGAATCTGTAAAATGAATTGCAATTCGTTTCTAATTCAAATGAGTTAGAAAAAAAACTAACAATTCAAATGAATGAAATCTAAAATGAGTTGCAATCAATCAAATTCAAGAGCAGATCTAGGGGGAATAAAAAATGAAAATTTCTTTTTTCAGTGTTTGGAGTTTATTTCTTCAAGAAGAAATTATTTTTATTTTTATTCTGAACGACAAAACACATTTAATTTTCAAGAGGAAATAAATAATTTAAAAAATAAAATAAAAAACCCAACGAAAAAATTTTTGGTAATGTTATAGGTATTTATTTCACAAAAATAAAACTATCTTTCACAACTAAACAAAAATCAGAAAAATTACAATGTATGTAGTTCAAAACACAATTGTGTTTGAAAAATATGCTAAAGATATGCGTTCATTTACTAAAAGAGTGTCATAACAAAAAAAAAAACACGATTTTGCACAAACGCATTAAAAATTTTTAACTGACAACCAATTTACACTGAAAAGAAGGAATCTTATAGAACATATTCAGCCAAATTATGAAAGAAAAACTCCCCGGAAGTTTTCTCCCTTCTCACATTTTTCCTATGTTAATTCAATTGTAGAAATGTGAAAAGGGAAAAAACTCCCAGGGAATTTTTATTCATAATTGGGCTGATTATCTTCCTACTCGGAGATTATGCAAGTTATTATTATAAAATTTCGACAGAATATGAAGGAGAATATAACGAATATTTCTGCGTAACTAAATCAAAAGTGGTGTTTTTACATTCAATTCCATTCCAATGAGTTGGAAATGAATTGTTAATTTTTTTTTCTAACTGCAATTCATGTTTCAGATTCATTTGAATTTGTCAAAATGAATTACAATTCATTTTTCAGATTCATTTGAATTGGAAACGAATTTAAATTCATTTCTGCCTAATTCGTTTGAATTGATTCAAATTTAATTAAATTCATTTATTTGTGTGAAAAGAATTAATTCAAAATTTGCTAATTCATTAATGAATTAAAATCAAAAATGAATGATTCATTTACAGCTCTGATATGTATGTATGTAACGTAATTGCGAATGGACTTGCATTTCCTTAATTAAAAGGAAATATATGTTAACTTCACTCGAAATAGGTATGTATATACAGGGGTAGCCATCCCTCTCTATTGTGATGCGAAAGAAAACGTCAGCAAATCAAGTGGTACACTTTAATGCATTTGTCTTTCGCATCTTTTCTTTTCGCAAAACACCACTACTTATGTATGTATTTTATTTAACGGTCCTTTGGAAGCAAAACCTAGTAAGTAAATTCATGTATAAAACTAAAAACATTTATAAAGATAGAAAAGATTTATTTATATTTTGTTTAAATTCATTACATATTGGTTTATTTAAACTACACAGCAGCATAAAATATAAGGGAAAACTTAAACATAAAAAATAATAAAATAGAATTTAGAAAGTAAAACTTGGAATTCATGAGCAACTACACATCCTATTGCTAACAAAAAAAAAAAAAAAAGTATAAATGAAATAAAGACAATCTACTTAAAGGCAGTTGTTTGTTCAATTCAGTTGACTGTTTTTTTTTTAATTAGTTAGAATTTGATTTGGCAGCTTCAATTTTCTTCCCACCAGCAGCACCATTACTCTGAGCCTGATTCTGCTGTTTAATAGCTTGGGCTTGATCAGGCTGTTTAACATTTAAATGAGCTGGGCCAGTTTGTTGTATCTGCACGACGCGTTCATTGGCAGTGTGGGCATTACTGGGTGGGGGTGGAGCCTTAACAGTAAGAACACCATCAGACGAAATAGTGGAGAATACATCTTTTGGATCGTAATCCTTAGGCAGTGTATATTTGCGTACAAAGTGTCGTTGTATAAGACCATGTTCATCTTCCCTTTCTTCATGTTTGCCCTCGACAATAACTGTGTTATCTACAGTTTTCACAGTCAATTCGTTGGGTGTGAATTGCGACACATCCATGCACACTTGGAAACCATCTTTACCAACGGTCGGCAATAAAGCAGTGTTACCAGATGACGAATCATTTTTTTCACGAAGCTGACGATGGCGTCGGTTTAACAAATATGGCGCATATGAAGAACTTCTCGGCACTAAATGATGGTGATGATGTCCCGCAGCAGAAGCTAAACGAGGACGGAAAATATCAGCGGGACTTATGCCATAACCAAAATCATCTTCCAAAAAACGATCCCAATCGTCCATAAGACCATGATGGTAATCGCTTTCCAAACCACGAGCCAAATTTACTAACAATGGTACAAGAGACATTTTGATGAAATTCTTTTTTTTCCTTTTGCAATTTATATGAAAAAAACACTTTTCTTGTTTTTTTTTTACCGCTTCTTCACACAACCAAACTTATTTGCTTTATGTACTCAACTGAAGAGAACACGATAAGCTTTTCGTTTTTATACTCATTACTAAGTTTAAGAGAAATTCCATTTGTTATATAAAGAAATTACGAGAATTTTAATCTCTAAAAAATTTTTGAAGATTATTTTGAAATTTATACTCTTGAGCAAAGTTGCCGGCAGCGTTACCGTCGAAAATTTTCAAATAAAGGCACAAAAAATGGATTAAAAAAAAGGGTAACTTTAAATCAGTGCTACCGCTGGCAAAATTCATAACTACACCAGAGATGATGCAAAATTACCCAATTCAAATTAAATTACACCTGATATTAAATTAACGTTTAATTATAAAAAAAACTTACAAAAAAGACGAATTAGAAACTATTTACAGACACATTTTTAAAAGTGTTCCCTTGTCAGATTATAACAAAATTATGCTATGAGGTTAAGACTAATAATATAAGAATTCTTAACGCCTAATATTATTTAGGTAACTATATCTATTTGAGATTTTTTCGCCTGTGTGATTTATATGAACTACGATTCTCAAAATTTAAAAAAAAACTTACGAACTACCTATATGTTATTATGTTATCTTAGCAATTGCGACCTGCACTTTGCTCAAAAGGTTAACATGTACAGACAGCCAGCCAACAGGTAGGACGACTCAGACACTGATTCTAAGTCGATCGATATAATACAAAAATTATTTGTATGCGTTTCACACATCAGAATAAACTCATAGTACCCTTTTCACTTAAATAAAATCAATATTAGACATACTATTAAGATTCAAAGTATAATTCAAAATATTTTAACAAAAATAGCATTAACAACCTCGAATAAATTAATAAAAGTGAAATCAAAACTTAAAATATAAGTTCTACTTCCATTTATCTAGGGAATGTTCAAAATGTTCATGTTCATCTTCTGTATACTTTATTTAGTAATTTAGGCGCTAAATATTTCTCGACTTGAGCCTTTTAAATGTTAAAGCAATCACAAAATTTATAACTTTTTGTAATATTGGAACCTTATCTTTCTCCAGCCTTCTTCTTCCGATAAATTTCGACTTTTAAATCACTTTGAAGCTTATATTTATTGAAATCTAATTGTCCGTCAGGCGTCAATCACTATAAATTTTTTTCTTGGTAAATTATGGAAATATTTTTGTTTTAAATAAAAACTGACTTTGGTTAAATATACTATAAATTTTTTAGACCAACAATTAAACTGTAGTTATTGCCGTTCTCCAGATATAAGAAAACCTATGTATATTGTCTTTGTATGGGAGGTGCCACGACCACTAAAAATTTCAAAATAAAATAAAAAGCCTATGCTTCTTCCAGAAAATCAGTTATATACTGTATACTTTTCATAAAAATCGTTTCAGCGGTTTAGACGGCTATAAGAAGGCTTGCCAGACTGTCTTGATCTACAAGAATTTTCAGCGCTTGTCGAAAATCAAGAAAAAATATCGTTATTTATTTTTTATTTAAAAAAGCTGTGTAAAAAGCAAATAAAGATTTTATCGTTTTGTTTAAGAGTATTTGTTTAAAAATATACCAACACTTCGTTTCCTTTATTCAACACTTATAACACTGAACAACAATTTCAAACTTTTTCAAAAATTACGGGGTTCTGACAGCGGATTCTGGTAGAGGTTACAAAAAAAAAAATACACGTGTGTCGGCGTTTTGAAAGATCGCATCGCAATTTTAGTTTAAAGAAAGTTTCCCAGCTTTGGCCTGTTCTTGCAGCATATCGGTATATAAAACTATGATTTCTTTAAATCTGAGGTAAAGGGAGAATTAAACGTTTAATCAAGTGAATTACATGTTTAATTGTAACTATTAATTTGTTTGCTGGTGCAAATTAATAGTATCAATTAAACTTTTAATTAACTTGTTAAAACTTTTAATTCTCCCTTTAATTGTCAAAATGCCACTAGTACAATTACTAGAACAAGAGGTACTAGTGCTAACGGAGTTAGAGTTTTTATATAAAAATGTAGTAAAAGGGCCTCACTTGCATACTGATAGAATTTTTGTGTAGCAAAACTAAAATTCGAGTAAATATTTGTATTTTAATACTGTTTCTTAAACTTGATATCAAATCATTTATTTATGCTATTTTTTTATTAAAAAATGTTAAAATGCAAAATGCTAATTTTTTCATATAGACAACAACTAGTAACAAACTGGTTCTCAAGCACCCAATTTGCTTATAGTGGTGTACTAGTACACGTCAAAAACCAATAGTACTACTGATTTTCCAAGCACATTCAATGCTAATTTGAGCATTAAGATGGTATAGAAAAGTTTACAGTTGAGAACTAGTACTGGATATTTTTGTACTAGTTCGGTACTAGTAAGGTAATAGTTCAATCTCCGGCAGGGCATATATACATGATCATAAAGATGGTATTAACACTCACTTAAGAAAAAAAAATCGACACGTTATGCTCATATCTACCCGCTGTAAAAATATCGTGCTATTTTGTTTAATTTTTGATACTGAAATATACAAAAAAAGTAGCGAAATATTGGGAGAAATGAATAAAAAAAATTTAAAAACATGACCTTAATCTCAATTACATAAAATTAATCACCCCTATTATGTAAGTCGTTGTCGACGTCAACATTAATTTTTATCTGTTGTCACATTAAGTCGACGACTACATCACTTTGACGTTAATTTGGTATTTTATAAGAAAGTTGTGTCGACGTCGACAGGTTGTCGAAAATCTGGCATAAAAATTCCCATCTCCAATTTTTTTTTTTATTATTTTTGTTCTTCATCATTAAAGTTAATTTTTTGACGCTATTTATGCTATTTTCCGACATTTGATGTTTTTAACCGATTAAGCGATAGCAAATTAATTTTAGAGTTTGTATCCGATTTGGAATTTTTCGCAAATTTTTGCCCGGTTCGCGATAAAAGCTATTTTTTGCTGTAAGTTTTCTGGTTCTTTATAGCTTTAACGATTATTAATAAATATAAGACTTTGCTATCATGCCGCTGTTAGCAAATTTTTGCGAATTTCCGCTAATTTTGCAATTTTTGACATTCCTTGTAGTTTTAGGGACTTTTTTTTTATCAATTTTATGGCTTGTTTGAAATATTAAAAATTTTATCGAATTTTCGCTATTTTTGCAAACTATTCCAAATTTCTGTAATTTTGCGTAGTTTTGTTACTATTTGAGCCAATCGTCTTAAGTTAAAAACTTTCGCGAATTTTCGCTATTTTGGCAAACTTTTCCGAATTTTGGCGTTTAATTCACTATTAAAATTTGTGCCCATAACTTCTTTTAAATTTGCATTTTTTATTTTAACGTACTTAATAAATATGTTTACATTTTACTTAAAATTTCTTTAACTTTCATTTGAGCCGTCGCAAAATTTCCCGTCGATTAAAACAGAGACAATTCTACTCGACGTCGACTTAAAAACGCCCTAGAAAATATCAAGTGACTGCCAATAGTAACACTGGTTTACAGCCAAAAAATACCAAGAACACCACATGCCTAGATAAGTTAATTGGGACCTCCTGAACACGAAAAACGCTGTAATTTTTTTTTTCTAAGTACCGTTTTTTAGATAACGGTACTTGAGTTATGGTACCTCAAAATTCAAAAATTGCCTATTTTTTACGTTTTTTTCAAAAATTTTTATTTTTATTTCGTTTTTTTCTACGTTATAGTAAAGATCTGGAATGTTTTATTTTTTTACCTAAAAGTTTATTTAATTACCAACATTTTAAGTGTAATTTAAAAAAAAATCGGATGAAAAATAAAGTTTTTATTAAGGATTTTGTGGAACGACAATATTTTCATCTTAATTGCTCACACACTATATTCGGCGTAAATTCAAAAAATTTTAATTAAAATGACGAGCGACTTGAACTGTTGCGTTTTTTTTTTCAGATGTATCTTCGCGAATGAGGAACCAACAATAGTCCGCCATCATTTCTTCGTCCCACCAGCCTTTGTAACGTCTCTCGATTTCTTCCATTTCTTGGTGAAATCTTTCACCTTGTTCATCTCTTTCGGAGCCCAAGTTCGTGGGGAAAATATCCAAATGACTGAATAAGAAGTGTAATTTAGGTGTCATATTTGAACCTAAAGGTTAAAAAGAATAAATTTTAAAATGATAACGGCCTTTTTGATATACATGTTTTCACTCAACGCTTACCAATGGCATTTAATTTTTGCAGTAATGTATCGATCTTCTCTGCGTAATCTGGACTTCTTTAGTGTCCAAAAAGTTGCGAACGATGTCCTGGAATGCTTCCCATGCCTCCAAATGAGCTGGACCTAAGCACTCATTAAATGCTTGGTCACCGTACAGAGCCCGAATTTGAGGTCCATCAAATATACCAGCTTCAATTTTGCTCGCTGTGGCTCTCGGAAATTTTTGTTTAAGGTAATTCATGGCAAGACTGTCTTGGCAACTTTTTCACAATATTTGTAAATAACCCAAGCTTAATATGTAATGGAGGAAGTATCATCTTCTCCAGATGAATGAGTGGGTCATTTTTGATATTGTACACTCCTTGCGTACGTCCACTTCGCTCGTGCCAAACTTTTCGGGTGTAGTGATTCTGACGGTCACGGCTGTCCCATAGACATATTAAACAGGGAAACTTCGTATTGCTCCCTTGCAATCCAGATAGTATGGCAACTAATTTAAAATCAGAGCAAACTTTCCATTGATGTTGGTCATAATGTTTGAGATCGAGAAGTTCTTTCATTGCTTCATATGTTTCCTTTATGTATTTTCCATATCCGATTGGAATTGATGGTTTCGTATTCCCTTTATGAAGCAAGACTGTCTTCAAACTATCCTTGCCTCCATCCATAAAAAGACGCCATTCCTCTGGGTCATAATTTTGTTGGAGAGCATTGAAAAGACCACATATGTTGGCACAAAAACAAAAGTTTGCCGTTTTTGCGAAGAAAAGTGCAAGTTGTTTGCTACGATCACGGTAATATGTAACACGTGTCTCAGGAGCACAATATCCCCACCCCACCGGACTTCTCGGCTGGGCTCCACAAGGGTTTGAGTGGGACCATACACCGAAAAACACAAAAGTACAGTTATCTAAAAAACGGTACTTAGAAAAAAAAAATTACAGCATTTTTCGTGTTCAGGAGGTTCCAATTAACTTATCTAGGCATGTGGCGTTCTTGGTATTTTTCCAAATTATAAATTTGTAAAGCAGTGTAATCGATTATTGCCAATAACGACTCAGAAAATACAATTACTGTTCCGATGCCTTCGACTCATGTCGACGTCGACTTTCATAATAGGGGTGAATATGAATTTGTTATGCAAACAACTTAAATTAAAAATGTTCGGCCACATAATACCCTACACCATAGTATATTAGAACAAATTTTCGTCAGTGTACCTATTTGGGACCTAGTTTTGAAAATGCATAGCTAATGTGGCTATATGAATGGGGATCTATCTATGTTTTAAATTTCATTAAAATCTGTTTGATAGTTTCGGATAGGAAAAAATTGCCGCATATCTCTCCTCGTGGTCCTATTTCTTAAAAAATGCATAGGTTATGTATCCATATAAATATGGATTTATCTATTTTAAATTTTATTAAAATTGGTTTGATAGTGGGCACAAAGACCCTATTCCGGAAAGCAGCTTGAAATGATGGACCGATTCGCCCCATTTTCAATAGGCTTGGTCCTTGTGCCAATTATGTACCAAATTTCATCCAATTTACTTCAAAATGGCGCACAAGGTCACATGAACAGCCAGCCAGCCGGCCGGGCATAGTCATTCTTTAAGGTGGGTCTGGGACCACCACAATTGTGGTGTGGGTATAATAAATGTCAAATCAAAACAAAAAGTCTTAATTCAATATTTTTGTTTCCTTAAGATAAATCAAAAATCTATATTTTTTGTCAAAGTTTTTTTATTAACAAACTACAAAAAATATTTTACATTGTATAACTATAAGTATAAGAACTATTAACTACAAATTTATTATAATTATTATTATTTTATCATTATTAGTATTTAAAATACTTTCAAATAACTACATAACTAAAAACATTAACGCTCTCTTAAAATCTCCAATTCTTCAGGCAAAGCATAGATCCTCAGTTGTTTCTCAATTATTAGATCCTGTAAATGTGACAATTCTTGAGGTACATAAGTAGCGCCGTCCAAATACAAAGACTTGCTCCAAGGACACTCATCTAACGCAGTAAGTAAACATTTCTTGCTCAGATCAAATGAACAATTTTGATCCGACAAACAACTCAAATAACAACGCCAAAACAAAGAGTTGTGTTGTAAACTTGAGTACAAACTTAGAGAAGATGAGTTAGAATCATTTGGTATTAGAACCTTGAAAAGATTAATAATTCGCTGACGCACTAACATTTCATGATAATGAAGATCGTTGCTAGCGCCGGGAAATAAAGTTTGATTTTGTGTGGAGGTGCATGCAGATGTTAAAGTGTTTATAAATCGGCAACGTGCCAAAGCTATAAGATAAATCACCGATTTTATGGAGGGATTTAATTTTATATAACCTGCTCTTAGTTTATACCAAGGCATTGATTGTTGGCAGCCCCATTTCTGTAATAAATACAAATTATTCGGATATTCTTGTAAACCTTCATAAATTGACTGCTGTATAAACTTGGGGGATATATAACTGTTACCTTTAGGTAGTTGTAAGATTTTAATATAAATTTCATAAATATGTTCTTTAAGATAAAAGTGGCGAGGATTTTTGTGACTTTTAAATATAGCCAATAACTTTTGTAGGTATTCTAAAGCTTGCTGTTTCTGTTGCAGTATATAACTGAGCAAACTATAAATATTTATTTGACTTAAAGTGCAATCATTCATAAAATGCTGCTCCAATAGCATTATTTCTACATTTTGTTCAATTTTTATAGTGGAATCCATTTTTTCTTTTAGTTTATTTAGAGCCAAAAGTTTTCTTGCATTTGTTATACTTTCCAGCTGGTTGAATTCCAACTTAAGAGCGTATAGCGAAAGTAGTTGGGAAGCTTTATCATATTCTTTCCATTTTACCAACATTTCGGCATATGTCAGGTACACATAGGCCAATTCAGATTGAAGATTTTCTTCTTTATTATAGGCTTGTAGAATATTTTGAAATATTTTCTCTATATTTTCTTTGGCAGCATCTGCCTCATATTCGTACAAAGCAAATTCCACATAAAGTTGCAGACAATTGCGATTTTGTCGTTGTTTAAGTAGTGCTTTAAAACGCTTTCGCCCTTCTTGTATGAAATCAGGAGAAAGTTTGCCATTAAGCTTTTCAAGTATTAAAAGAAAGCGTTCATAGCGACACCACAGTTGGAGAAATATCAATCTCTTTCGTTCATCTATTTGCTCGTACGATTGGGCACAATTTATAAGCAGATTTTTCAAACATTGAAAGTACAGTTCATTAGCTATGGTGTTGCTAAGAAAAGTAGGTGTAATTACCATTTCTTTACTGAGTTGAAATAAGCTTGTAAAAAATTCATTCTGATCCCAAGAGCAAATGTAATTGGGATTTATATATACAGCTAACATATCTTCTATGGCGTCTGTATCTTCTTGAAATTCCAAAGCTAATATGTGGCTATTAATAAAAGGCAGTTTCAAAAGTTTAAATATTGTTATTAACAACTTAAAAGCGTTTTCTTGAGATTTTAACGGATACACATAATGACAAATGTCTTCATTAAACACTATACGCTGAGGATCGCTGCAATTACCTTGGTCACCCGGATAAGGTAGAAAATTAAAACTCTGCCTAAGCTTTTCTATTCTCAGCCATATTTCGTTCATAGGTAACCCTGATTGTAAAATAAGTTCCTCATATTCCACCAAGGTTTGCTCATCTTGGGTTCTGGGTTGTAAATCTTCCAAAATCTTACTGCTTACGGCTACATTTAATTCTATCGCTAGTTTGATTAAAGCAAAGAACTGCTCATACAAACCCGCCTGCCTTAAAAATAAGCAACAATTGTAAAACAATTCCAACATTATGGCATCACTTACTTCTATATTAGTGATTTGTTTATGATTGTGAAACATTTTTTTCATACATCTCTCATATATACACAAAACTTCAGGCACTGTACAGCGGGCCATTGTCCCTTGAGTGCACATTATCAAAGCCTGCCATAGAACAAGACTATATGGATCTTTCGCCAGTAATGGTTCCAACATTTTACTAACATCATGTGAAGTATAGGCTTGTGTTATTATGGATATATAAACTTTGTATAATTCCTCTTGGCCGGGATGATAAATTAAAGCTCTTTGAACATAATCGAGTTTTTTTTCGGCCACTCTTAAACGAGACCATTTATAAGGATTTCTATCTTGTAAAGCTATTAGCTCTAGCCATGATTTTAAGTCCTGACAATTTTCAATTGTTTTTCGATTTAATTCACCCATTTTTAAAGTATACTCATTCTCTGCTAAAACATAAATGGAATTAGTTACATTTTCATCTCCTTTGGTGTCTCCTCGATATCGATAATAACGTTTTTGCTTGGTTTTCTCCTTCATATAATAATTTCTACCTAAAGTGTGGTAGTGTACTCTATATCTAGGACATGCTGGTTTATGTAAGGTTTTAATGGTATTATACTGTTTGACTTTATTTTTATCCACATAGAATTCTTCTTGGCCCGTAAAATCTAATACTTGTTCAACTGCCAACTTGTATAATTCCTTTTTTTTATTCTTACATTTAACTTCTTCATCAGATGATAACAAGCTGTGTGTATGGTCTCTATCATTCTCACAGTCACTAGAATCCTGTGAGGAGTCATCCGTAATTTGCTTTTCTTCTCCAGAGGTCTTATATTGTAATGATGTTAAATCTTGTGTTTTTATTGCGAAACTGTCGTTCTCCAACCAATTATTTTCTTCATTTTCAGTATTTGAAGAAGTAGTTGGCTTGTTCTTTTCTTGTTCAGTTTTTGTTTCAAGATTATAAGCAGGAAAAAGCGACATTATTTCTTAATAGCACACAACAAAAAATTAAAACGTATATCTCTAATATTTACTTTTTTGTTTGTCGGCATGCTCTTTAAGATGATATCCAACAGCTACCTGCAAAATTCTTTTGACAGCAGGGTGTTTCAGAAATTATAACTTTAAATTTAGTTAACCCTAGAAAGTATACTTTCCTTTTCTTTCAATATAACATTCGCCTTGAATAATGCTTTACACCAATGATTTTCAACCGGTGGGTCGCGACCCCCGGTGGGTCGCAGCTCTTTTGGAAAATAGCGGTATAGTTCCCTTTTTAAATTTTGCAGCGCTTGTATAATGGTAGGAATAAAGTTAAAGGGTCGCCAGATTTTTTTATAATCATATTGGGGCCGCGCTTCAAAAAGGTTGAAAAACACTTACACAATGACGGTATCTATGGATATTTGCGATAATTCAAATTATATTTTATTTTTTAATTAATATCCAATAAAAAAAAAAGATTGATTTATTTAAAAAATCATTTTATTAATAAAAATTATTTCCTGTATATAAACTTATTAGCAAAATTCTTAACTACCCGTCTCCACTATCCATCAACTTGGTAAGAACATCATGTCGCACATGAATTATACTCGTGTAGACCGTTCATGTTCATGTTTCGTCCATGTGCTGACATCGTTGGCTAAACATATGTCTTAGAAGCCATGTTCGCCATGATGGTCGCATTACAATGTCATTTTCTGTCTACAACCAAAGGCACAACAAAAAATATTATGGTAAATCAGAACATGAACATCAACACGTATTCGCCACATACAAGACCATGAACAAATAAGTTCCGTTGCTCTGCCGTCATGTTCATGTCATGTTCAAATCGATAGCGCATGGAGACGTGGAGTAAGGAGTAAAACATTTTTAAATAAACTAGAAAATAATTTAAAGCAATTCCATCGAAAATAACAGCCACATTAATCTATAATTTACATGGGAATCCGCGTATGTCCATTTTTTTGATGTTGATGCCATATTGTTTAATTTTCAACGCTCTTTACATAGTTCTAAACATTTCTGAAAAAGGTGAATTAATTCCGATTTTTTAACGTTATAACAAAGATCAAAAGTGTTATATTTAGCCCATAGTTTGATGCGGAAATGTTTTTGGGCTCTCCTGAAAAATTTGATTTTAAGACATACCTGGTTGCTCAACCACAAAAATATACATTTAAAAAACTTTTCACTTAAACTTAAGAACAAATTTAAGTGAAAAATCATATTTAAGAACTACAATATAAAAGGTTTATTGACACAAATAGAAGGATTTTGAAATATTCTATTACTGTCGATTTGGGTGATCAAAAATTATTTAACATGTGAGGGAGCATTTAAGCACAGTTAATTTTCAAAAATTTCAATTTAAGTACAATCTAAATAAATTTAATTAATTTTTCATTCTATTTAATTAGGCTTAAGTTCATTAAATTTAATTTTCATTAAATTATTTTTATGAAGAAAGGAATTTTTACAACATGGAAGATTAATTAAAATTGTTATTGATAATTTTCATTCTTCACTGACCTGGGATTCGAAGCCAGGCTGGCTGGCGTGTGATTCGAACCCAGGCGGCTGGTTACCCTGACATGTTTCGACCTCAACCACTAGGTCTTCTCAAAGGGATTTGCCGTCTTACACTCGCAGCCATCGATGACTGCTGACGTCAGTAGTCAAACATCAATCCTTAAACCAAATTGTATTTTAACCTTTGGTAGATCGAAATTTGCTTATTGAATGATTATCCATTTTTAATTGATCTCACATGTTTTTCCTTTACTTCTGTTTTTTCCGTACTTTTGTCAAGAATTCTTCTTGAAGTCCAAAGTACATTTTTTTGTTTATCATGTTTTTTGTCTTTCTTTTTTCTTGTTGACATTTTTTAGCACAACTTGAAGGACAAATGAACACATAGAGCTTGTGCCTTAGCTTTAACAATAATTAGTATTGTGGTTATTTTGTTGAACTATTCATGGTTTTTAATCCAAATTTTTACTATTTAATTAGGCTTAAGTTCATTAAATTTAATTTTCATTAAATTATTTTTATGAAGAAAGGAATTTTTACAACATGGAAGATTAATTAAAATTGTTATTGATAATTTTCATTCTTGACTGACCTGGGATTCGAAGCCAGGCTGGCTGGCGTGTGATTCGAACCCAGGCGGCTGGTTACCTTGACATGTTTCGACCTCAACCACTAGGTCTTCTCAAAGGGATTTGCCGTCTTACACTCGCAGCCATCGATCGATGACTGCAGTCATTTGGATTAAAAACCATGAATAGTTCAACAAAATAACCACAATACTAATTATTGTTAAAGCTAAGGCACAAGCTCTATGTGTTCATTTGTCCTTCAAGTTGTGCTGAAAAATGTCAACAAGAAAAAAGAAAGACAAAAAACATGATAAACAAAAAAATGTACTTTGGACTTCAAGAAGAATTCTTGACAAAAGTACGGAAAAAACAGAAGTAAAGGAAAAAACATGTGAGATCAATTAAAAATGGATAATCATTCAATAAGCAAATTTCGATCTACCAAAGGTTAAAATACAATTTGGTTTAAGGATTGATGTTTGACTACTGACGTCAGCAGTCATCGATGGCTGCGAGTGTAAGACGGCAAATCCCTTTGAGAAGACCTAGTGGTTGAGGTCGAAACATGTCAGGGTAACCAGCCGCCTGGGTTCGAATCACACGCCAGCCAGCCTGGCTTCGAATCCCAGGTCAGTCAAGAATGAAAATTATCAATAACAATTTTAATTAATCTTCCATGTTGTAAAAATTCCTTTCTTCATAAAAATAATTTAATGAAAATTAAATTTAATGAACTTAAGCCTAATTAAATAGTAAAAATTTGGATTAAAAACCATGAATAGTTCAACAAAATAACCACAATACTAATTAATTTTTCATTCAGTTATTTAAAAAACTCATAAATAATAATGGGAAGATTTTAAAGAATAGCTTTATAAATTGTAATTTGACTCAGAATACACATTAAAATTAATATGAAAATTTATAATGAAAATTTTAAAGTTAATTTTGGTTTATCAATAACACTCTGCAACAAGAAAAATAAAAAGGAGTAAACCTATATTTTTAGATGAGTTATGGTCTTCTCACTACAGTCAACATTTTAAATTCTATGGAAACATTTTTTTCTAAAATTAGGGGGTTATGAAGAGACTTTTCCTCCGATTTTATTATTTATGAAATGTTATCCAATTTTATTATAAGAAACGCTTATTTATTATATTACATTTTCATACTAAAAGCTAAAAAAAATCAAAAGTTCAATTTTGACCTTATATTTCTTAACACCTACTAAGCCGATTTTAATGAAATTAAAACTGTTGAAAAACTCAAGAAATCACCTCTTCAAAATTGCTCAATCGGTTCAATAGCTAAAGACTTTTGGCCGATGAAAAATGATTCTGAGCGACTGTGCGCCGCAACAATGCTGAAGTTTGAAGGTGCCATTAAATAATTACTTTTGCAATTACATGTAAAAGAATAGAAATATATACCTAATTATCATTCAAATGAGATATAAAACACAAAATTAAAATTTCCTCGTTAACGTGTCCTAAATTGTTCGTGTTATAAAAATTATTTTATCGCGTACCGATAAGAACACGAGTTAAATAGTCAAAAGTGTAAAAATTTGTCAAGACTACATTTATTTGACATCAGCTGTTCCGTATATTTTACGAATTTTTCCTTCGCGCACTTTTTTGGGCAACAGCTTTTTATGAGAGTAATTTTTAAATTTACTCAGTAATTACACATTTACTGCATTTTACTGTAAAAGTACTCGAAAACACCTAATGTGATTTTTGTTTTACTAAATTTTACAGCACATTTTTGCGGTAAAAATTTAGTAAAAGCTCAGTTAAGAACTGTCACTTTATGCTATAAATTAGTGTTTTGTAAAAAAAATTCACTTTTGGTTAAATATTTATATGTTTGTTAAAATACAGAAATTTGTCCAAGGTTATACCTAGATTTTTAACTATATCCTTGTTTGGTATTCTCACATTAAGGTAAGATTTGATTCTAAACACATTGTACAATGTTTTTACAAAAATAAATTGCTTGTGGTTTTTGTACGAGTTGTACTTGTTGTACTGCCGAGATTACCTGGAATGAATTCGCCTTGATTATTAATTTAAAAAAAAAGGAAAACTCACCATTATTTAAATATTCTAAATTATAAGTTGAATTATAACAGTTACTTAACAATTTAATTGTATTATAATGTATTACACAGTACAACATTTTTCAGTTAATTGATTGCCAACTCAATTCTGTGAACTGTATGTGAAATTAGACCCATAAAGAAGAATTTCTGCATCATTCGTTTTGTCTTCTCACCTGCGATTTGAAGTAAGTATCGATTTGAAGTTAGTACTATCGTATAGGGTAATTTATCACGTTTTAGGCCCTGTTGTTTGACATAGCTCGACAACCCCTAGCCCAATTTAGTTGAAATAAATTTTAAAAAATTAAGAATTACAATTCCCTTAATCTGTTCATATATTGTTTTCCTATACAAGTAACACTTTCGAAGTTAAAAATGAATGTATGAAGGGAAAAAATTATTTTTTGCCTAAAAATTTAAATTTTTTTTTTTTAAAAATACATAAAAAATCCAAAATGGAAAAAAGTTTCAAGTCTAGTTATTTTTTCGCAAAGTCACATAACCTATGAGCAAAATGAGACAAAGATCATAAAAATCGATGCACGCGTTTCGCTTTTATTCGCAATTGAGTAAAGGTATGAATTTCAAAAATCAGTTATAGCCACCACCCTTAAAATTAAAATATAAATTAAAAAATTATCATGCAAAAAAAAACTTTATTTATAAAAACTTAATGAAAATAAAATAATATGCAATTAATACGCAATTATAATATGCATAAAAACAAAATTTAGAACATTTTTTCAATTATTGGCAATATCCATCCTTGTAGAAGTTGACGCTTGTGGTTCTGATGATCTTGTTTTCTTCGTAGGTTGTTCATATTCATGGTCTGAGTCAGCTTGGCGTTGTCGGTATGATGTTGCGCTGACATTTTGCTGTGTGAGTTTTCTTCTCTTCAAAAATGATGTCAGCCATTCGGAGTCGTGTTGTGATAGTCCCAGCTTGGCCACAATGTAATCCATTTCGATTTGTGGTAGCGGTTGTGGTGCACTATTTTCAATATCGGGTATCCAATCAGCATCATCCAAATCGGTCGGATTGGTGAAAACGGTTTCGGCTAGCAGGGACACAGTATCCGCACTCGGAGGTTTAGGTGCATCGGTATCAGCAGGGCGTTGCACTGGAAGTGTGGCAGTAAATGCAGCAGTGTATACTTTTGTTTTCAATTGTTGTCTGTTTAATCCAGGACGAAAATTTATGCATGCATAGCACCTGGATTCATCATGTCCAGTTGTGTCTTCCACCCAAATTACTGGCTTCATAAAAGATAACTTTCTACTTTTTCCGTGAATCCATTTTAGAAGGGTAGTATAACAACTGTTGCACACTGTGTTCGGCGTAAAATTTGCACCACTTAAATCTGCTTCATCGAAATAATTACAATACGCGGTTTTGAATTGCTCAGTAAACAAATTTTTTCGATCTTTTTTCTGTATTTTTCGGACGATATGACCACAAACGTAACAATATTCATCCAAATATGGGCACTTGTTGTTTTCCATATTGATATATTTTATGTTTTGTTGTTATTCACTTTTAAAAAACTGGAGAAAAATCACTTTTACTGTTCGCGTTCGTCGGCACTGGCTGAATGCCAAAAATCGATCAATGCACACCTATAAATACTAGTATTTTTGAATATTTTACTGCCAGGTACTTATAAATGGGCGCATATTTTAATGGCGGCTGGCTATATACCTGATTCAGCACTTGTACGTTTCAAACTGTGCAAAACTTTCCAAATAATGACCACCCTTAAATGTGGGTGCAATTTCTGTAAAAAAATCATATAGGTAGCCACCGGAAAAACCCAAATAATAAAAAGGTCCACTTTCCGTTTAATTGTCCACGTACATTTATTACCGCAATCATAAAAATCAAATAACCTTTTGTTTATTCCTTTTTTTTTAATTCTCAGAATCATGAAAAAGGTGTCAATGTTTTCTCCAAATAATGTTGTGCATATCTCGAGCAAATTTTTGAAATTCATACATTTACTCAATTGCGAATAAAAGCGAAACGCGTGCATCGATTTTTATGATCTTTGTCTCATTTTGCTCATAGGTTATGTGACTTTGCAAAAAAATAACTAGACTTGAAACTTTTTTCCATTTTGCATTTTTTATGTATTTTTAAAAAAAAAAAATTTAAATTTTTAGGCAAAAAATAATTTTTTCCCTTCATACATTCATTTTTAACTTCGAAAGTGTTACTTGTATAGGAAAACAATATATGAACAGATTAAGGGAATTGTAATTCTTAATTTTTTAAAATTTATTTCAACTAAATTGGGCTAGGGGTTGTCGAGCTATGTCAAACAACAGGGCCTAAAACGTGATAAATTCCCCTATACGATAGTACTAACTTCAAATCGATACTTACTTCAAATCGCAGGTAAGAAGACAAAACGAATGATGCAGAAATTCTTCTTTTTGGGTCTAATTTCACATACAGTTCACAGAATTGAGTTGGCAAATCATGTGTTGTACTGTGTTATTATAATGTAGAATTTTTTCTCATTAGTTTATTATTTAAACATTTTTTCAAATGCACTTCTATAAGTCGAATTTAAATATATAAAGCTTTGTTGCAATAGTACTATTTTACATTTTACTCAATGAAACACATTCGAAAAAAAAGTTTAAATACATATTATGTTTTACTAAATTTTTATTATATTTATTATTATTTTTTTTCATTTCCTTTTCATAAATACTTATTAAATTCACTAGGCACAAAAAGCACTGCGACCACTTGCAATAAGAAGAAGACCAAACACGTTATCCCCTTTAATGCACTTTTTATTATTTCACACAATTTGTTTACTACATCTATTTTATTTAAGCCAAAACCTTTTTTTATAATTTTCTTATACACAAAAAATGAAGGAAATACGCTTAATAAAGCAATAAAGACATTTACCAACACTTATTATAAGATTTAAGCTGCTATCAATTGTGTGTACTTTAATCCTAATAGGAAGAAGACCAAAACTTTTTTCCCGCAAAATTTTACGTTAATTAAATATGTTTGTATTACCGTACTTTTATTACGAAAATGATACACATTTGAATTTAATTTTCATTACATATTTGCTTTCATAAAACACTGATTTTGCTTATTGTACAACATGTGTTGAGATTTTTGTATTATAACTTTTTATTTTTCGATCAATAATTTTATTTTCTTTAATAAATCTACACACTATACATATGTAAATTTGTAAACTTCATCAGAGCACAGAACTACCTAACTAATTTGTGATCAGAGGAGACACAAGAAAAACTGAAAAAATTCGCTTGTGTCAGCGATGCCAGAATGAAGAATTAATTTACCTTTATTTTGAAGATTTTTTAGCCAAAATAAGCGCCCTTTCAGAATAGACCAGTTACTTGTCTCTTACGCAACTCTTTATTTGTAGATGTCAGGGGTAAGGTCGCGGTAAGGGGAAACAATTGAATACAGACTCAAGTTACTAACTTGCCGAGCCTGAAATAAGGCTAATATATGAATATATTTTTCGAAATGAAATTTTTTTTGAGAATTAAATTTATAAAATGTAGGTATTTACCATAGATGGGGCTAGTTCACCCATTTTGCACTTTCAACTCACAGTTAGTGATAGAGCAAAGTTATTGCAATCATTTTTTTGATGTTGAGTAATGAATTGAAAATTAGCAGCCTCACTAAAAATGAGTGATAGTAATGCTTAAAAATTTTGCACTCAAAAAAAAAAATAGCTTGATTTAGGAAAAAGCAATCATCAGTTTATTGCAACTTTTTTGCTTTTCAATGATTTGAGACAAATTATTGACATGTTGTTAAATTCCTTTGTTATGCATATCATAAAAAGAGTCAAAAGTTATGCTCATTCAAAATTAAATTTTTCAAACTTTAGTGAGAGTCTGTTTATATGCAGCTTTTTTGATTGCAAGACAAATTTTGCACTACATATTTGAATTGAGTGCAGATTTTTGCATTCAATCTTCGTTTAGAGATAGTGAAAAATTTGCAATATCACTAATTTAGTGTGTAGTTAAAAAAAAGCAATCATCACCTAAGCTGGTAAAAAAGGGTGCAAACTAATTTTTTTGCAGTTTTATTTAGTGATAGTGCACTACTCATTAAAATCAATATTAAGTGCACTACCACCAACTATGGTATTTACCTATGTCAACTTAATGTTATCTCAATAAAAAAAATAACGAATTGTCATTTGCTAATTTATAAATTTTACATTTAAATGCCACATTTTTTTTTGCACAAAAATATACCTAAAAACAACCAGAAGCATACATACATATTTTATTTCATAAATGTACAATGTACATATATTATTAATTTTATTATAAGAAAATTGTAATTTTTGTGTTTTTAAGTACATAGATACATATATGTATGTATAGTAGCTTTATTATAATTAAAATAAATTTTTTTTATTATAGGTACATAATAAAAGCAAAAAAAGAGATTTTTTTCACAGAATAACGATTTTTCTTAAAAAATTTCTTGCACTACTGGTGTGTGTAGTTAAATTAGAATGACCATTTTGGCATTTTTGCAGGGACAATGATTATTTTAACTTATGTTGCGAAAAAACTTCATTTGAATATGTTTTATTAATTTTGTACATATATGAAATTAACCGTTTGTGTAAATGAATTCGTATTTATGTATGGTAACTCTGCGTCACCACTTAGCATTTTTTATAGCTGAGCGTAAGCAATAACGTCGGCAGGAGAATGGCGCAATAATTGCTAATTGTATTGCTGGAAAACACGTTAATTGATTGTGCAAAAACTGTAACTAATACTATATATATATGTATGTATTTATGTACCAATTGGTGAATTTATTTACTTTGACGGACTTTTTATGTTTTTTTGTTAAAGGAGTTTTCACTTTGGTGGCTACTGATTGCTTTTGCAATAAATAAAACACACATATGAATAACTGAAGGTGCAGAGAAATGATATGTCAATTTGCTAAGACAGAGCAATGTGCCCGTTTACATTGTGCTATTTTGTCGCTGTGATTTTCACTTTATTGGCGAGAGGGGATAGGGGAATTGTAAGGGTTACACAAGCGAGTGTACTCTTTGATTCGTTTTGTTTCCCTATTCGTTCTCTCATTTGACAAAATGTTTATTTAAGTTCGGTCGCAAATCTGTTACAGAAAAAGTGGCTACGATAAATATTGCACAATGTAAACCAAAAAGCAACTATAAAGAAGAACCGACAAAAATCGCTTATACCATGTTCACACGAACAGCAATATTCTTGTTTCGCTCTCTCATTTCTGTTTCGCGCATAGCTGCCAGATTTGATTTATCGTCATTTTGACAATTTTTGGCTAAAAAATGGTCTATTGACGGTTTATACCCTAAATTTGACGATTTTTCATATGACAAATTTTGTTCAAATTTACAAACGGTTTATATATAATTTCACATTTTATTTAAGCTTCTTGGATAATTTGAGTTTTTTGCATTATTTGATTGGCAGTAATTTTCATGTTTTAGCTGATCATCATATAAAATACGATTTTTCCGCACGATGCATATTTTTAAGAGTTCTATTTGATCGTTAGCACTGCTTTTTTACAGGCATTTTAAAACCACTCTCTTTAGTCTGCGTTCACATTATAAAACTTTTATTCCAGAAAGTCTGATTTAATTGGTGTTAACCAGACTTAAGTTCTTAGGCAGGATTTTCAATGTTAAAAATAGGTATTTGATATTTCTTGGATTTAGTTTATGTTCTTACTTTTCTTATGAATGCCAATACTTTTGATAAGCTTGGTTGTGTTACTTCAATAATAAGTTTCTAAACGAAAATTTTTATTTCATTTCAAAAACAGGCAGAATGTATTAAAATTTCATTATTAACAGAAACTAAAAATGACAATTAATTTTCAAAACTTTTTAAAATTAGTGGTTTTTTACAATGACGATTTAGCGTAGTCAATTTGACGTTTTTGACGATTTTTTCCTCAAAATTTGACGATTTTCGACCAATTTTATCTTGCAGCTATGGTTTCGCTCCCCAAACATGATTGAAATAACATGTTTCCGCATACAAAATTTTGGGAGCGAAACAGTTCGTTTCATTTTGAAACATGCCGCGAAACGGGAAAAATGTACTATCATCTCCAATTTTGATAACAATTATCGTTAGTTTAGCTGAACTAGCTCTCAAAAAAAAAAAAAAAAAAATCAAAACCTAGAAAAAAAACAAAATAAAAATTCATGTTAAATAAAATAAAGTGATAATTATTAAATAATAATATTAATAAAGGTATTAAATAATATATTTTTAATTTTTACTTACATTTTAATATATTTTAAATAAAATCACACTAACAACACAAAAAAAAAATTCTAAAAGAAACAAGAATGAGTCGTATGAACAGCATGTTTGGCAATCTAGTTTCAGAGAGCGAAACATGTGGTTTATATTAGGTGTGTTTGAGTACTTTTACAGTAAAATGCAGTAAATGAGTAAACTTACAAATTTGCTCTCACAAAAAGCTGTTGTCCAAAAAAGTACGCGAACGCAAAATTTGTAAAAATTCGTAAAATGAAGGCAACAGCTGATGGCAAACAATTGAAGTGTTGAAAAATGTTTACACTTTTGACTACTTAACTTGTTTTCTTATCGGTACTCGATTAAATCCATTTTATAACACGAACATATTTGGAAAATACAAACAAATTATTTTATGTAATCTTTGGTATTTGTTGTTTTTTATTTTATTTAATTTTGCTAATTTGTGTCCGGCTAAATTTGGTCAATAGTACATGAATACTTTTTTTACTATTGATTACTTTAAAAACAAGTGCTATTCTAAGTACCTAAGTACTTGACATTTTTACAACACCAAAAAATTAACATAACAAAAAAAGTGGTATGTAGCCATATAAGTGCTTCACAAACATGTTTAATTAATTAAAATTTATTTACTTTTTGTTTTTATTTTAGTTTTATTTCCACTTTTCTTTTTTTAACAATTTGTATGCTTTTTGTTCGTTACTTTTGTTTGTTTACCTTTTGAAACATGGTTTTTTGTTTTACTAAATTTTACTTCAAAAATTTTTGCAGTAAAAATTTGTAAGTACTCAGTCAACAACTGTCACTTTACGCTCTCAATTTGTGTTCTCATTTACTGCATTTTGTGTACTCGAACGCAATTTCGTAAAATGCAGGATTTCCAAAATCCCGAATCCCGGGATTTTCAACAATCAGTCTCGATTGGCATCCCTAGTACCCACAGACGATGCAATATTTGTTGAAACACGTGTTACTATTTATGTTTCAGTTTTTACCACAGACGATGACACTAAAAACGAAACATCAGTATTGAGTGTTTTTTGAATATACTACTACAAAACACAAAAAAAAAATTCATTATTTTCTTTGTATACATATCATATTTTATGTCCCATTAATTTGGAAACATTTTATATTCAATTATAATTGTTTTCCAACTCTCAAATTTGCAATTGTTGCCATTTTCCGATTTCTTTCTTCATATATTTTTCTCCGAGAGTTGCAAAAGCAACAACAAAATGAGAAAGAAAAAACATGCCAATGTTTTGACAAATGTTGCCTCGTGTGTGGGTAACTTTACACGGTGTTTACATTTTCCAGTACTGGCAAGACAGTTGCAAAACATGAAACTTTTTCACTAATACATGTACACTTTTCCAACTGTCTTGTCTACTGTCTTCCAAATTTTGCAGACAGTAACACAGCGATTACATTTGACAGTACTGGCAAGACAGTAAAAAAATACATATTAGTTGCCAAAAACACTACTTGCTGTCTTCGTGACGTAGGCGTCCAGACAGTAGTTAAGTCCCAATTTACATTATACGATTTTTGTCGTTGCGATTATTGTCGTTTCTTCTTTGAAGTCGGTCTTATGTTTACATTGTACGATTTTTGTCGTTACAACTTATTGTGTATACATATGTATAATTTGACACTACGAATGAATGAACAAAACGAATCGTAGAGTACACTCGCTTGTGTACCCCTTTTAATTCCTCTCTCCCCTCTCGCCAATAAGGTAAGAATCACAACGACAAAAATCGTATAATGTAAATTGGGACTAAGCAATCACTTTAAAAAAAATGTCTAACGTGAATGTCGAAGTGCAAGTTGTAGCGTGTTTTATATGAACTTAAAAAATTAAAAATAGCATTTAACAACTATTTTTTGTGAACATAGATAACCCTTAAGGCCCAACCATAATATGCATAGCCTAGCTTAACCGTCTGTCAAAAATTTACAAAAAGTCTCTCAAATGTATTTAAAAAAACAAAAACAAAATAAAAAAACATTTGATTCCGTACGGAATGTGCGACCAATTTCGCACTTTGCTTAAGCAAATGATAATTTCATAAAACTTAACAAAACGTTTCCTTAAGTTCAATATGGTTTGCCTCATATGATTTACATATATTCGCACATTTGCTGAAGCCAACTTAAGCACATTATGGTTGGGCCTTTAAGGAAAACATACAAAACCAAAGCATAATTTATTAATTTTCTATTAATTATTGATTTTTTTTTTTTGCTTTTGCGAACAAAACTTCAAATTACTGTCAGCAAATGTCAAATCACTGTCCATTTTACTGCAGAAAATTTTAAAAATGTTTAAATTTTTTCAAGATGTTATTAAAAACTAAATTAACAAATGAATTCATTCAACAGAGTTGAAATAATTGATAATGTTTTAACCAATTTAGGCGGCAAGACCTCTGATGTAAGGAAAATACAAACGATTTTATTTTTATGCTTTGCTCTGATCTAAAATACCTATTCTACATAAAGATATTTTAGTTTATTTATTAAGCTTAGAATACACAGAATGGTGAAATCCACATACGCATGTGAATCTGAAATAATTTCGACGTCAACACACATTGATAACTTTTGCAATGATGTCTAAATTACGTCAGCACCGCATGCGCATTTGGCTTTTTCCATTCCGTATACTCTAGGCTTTACAGTTAAAGAAAAGTTGTAATTTAAAAATTTTTATTTTTTCAGCAGTTTACAGCAAAACTTCGTTTCTGAAATTTCGTTGCATTAACACGCAATGTCCAAACACTTACACTATAGAATTTTTATCTTGGGGTCAATACGTTCAATTTTTGCATTACAATGATAAATTTCCTTTTTCTTTTTACGTAATAAATAAAAGGAAAATCATTTTTACAAACAACATGATTGGGTAATTTCTGAGATTCGCTAAATGTAAATTTTTTTGCAAAAGAAGTACTACGTTTGTTAAGATAAAAAATATTAGCCATTTTGATGCGAAATTTCTTTTTGTGCGCTACTATTTGTATTCCAAATTAATAATAACTAGTGTTTACCAAATAGTCGAAATTCCACCATAACAATTTATGCAAATATGAAGAAAACTCATATTTAAGTATATATGAATTTACATGTTTCGAGAATTTGTTTTTTTCCGTCTCGATCGATTTGCCTAGGGACCTATTTCAAGTCCGTGAATGTTTAATTTAGTTTTGTAAGTTCATAAATATAAAAAAAAATCAAAAAGTACCAATTGAAAATCAATTGCATGGTTAATGCTATGTTTCAAGGTCCAATATTACCAAAAATTAAAAAGTACCAGTTGTAGAATGATAAGAAGTATCAAAAGCTCCTGCTTACAGATTCTTATTTACTCAGAACCATGCATGTTTAATTTTATGTTTGTCGTCCCTGTACTAACGAAAATTCAAAAAATACCAGTTGAAGAACAAAAAAGTACCAACAGTTTTCATCTTATAGGTTCTATTTCGTTCAGAACCGTGCATATATAATGTTATGTTTCTAAGTTTAATATTATAGAAAATTCAAAAATTCGGAATAAACTTAAACATCCGAATTTCGAAAAAGTACCAATTAATATTTGTAGATAAAATATACATATAATGTGCACTTCTGTAAGTACATACATTTCAAATGTTATATTTTTTGTTCTAATCAGTTGACAAACTGAGTAGGAAAAAGTTTTTAACTATTTTGACTTTGCCGATCTATACATACATATCATGGCCCAATTAGTAGGTCTGCGCACAACTACAACAATGCAACAATAGAAAAAACAACACGCGTTTTGTTTGTGTATACAAATGGTAAAAATGTCAAAAGCTTGTCTTTTGTCAAGAAAAATGTGTTTTGTTTTTATTATGTATTTATTTTGTTTAATGAAAAATTTTCAATCAAAATTTTGGTAAAATAAGTTTTTTAAAATAAAAAGTGCTTAGAACCAATTGTGCGATTAAGAAAATGAAAACGAAAGGACAATGGGAAGATTTTTGCTATATTTTATGTATAGAAACAATATAAATACATTTTTACTACCAGTATATGCTGTTTGTGTTTTACAGTTTTACAAAAAAATATAAATAATGAATAAAAAACTAAAAGAAGGACACAATGGAGAACATGTATCGTCTCCGCCCCAGTGATGATACAGCAACATCAATGTATTTATCATTTGATGCCGAAAGTACCATGTACACAGCATGTTACAAACAGTAACAAAAATTAATCTGGAGGTAATCATTTGAACAACACATTAAAGACTGCTAACTTTCCTCCGCCGCCTGCATATGGGTTTGAAGAAAACAAAGGTAATGCTTTACCAGATATCGAAGAAGTGTCCCCTTGGTCAACATGTTCGTCTGTGGAAATTAAAATATTTATTTACAATTTTTTTCACAAATATAATATTTTATTTTTAACTTCACAATTAGAAAAACGATTTTTTCAATTCAAAAAGAATATTAAAAAAACAATAATAAAAAATGTAAACAACTTTTGACATTTTGCCCATTTATGCCTATGTATTATGATTAAAAACACAACTCTACAAAAAATCAGCAGGCGTTTCGAGCAGACCTACTAATTGGGCCATGATACATATATATATATATATATATATATATATATATGTATATAGATATATAAAATTAATTTCAGTTAGTCAATTAAACTATTTCTCCAAATTTTTAACATAAATTTTTAATTTTTATGCCGGTTTTTCACATATTTATTTTAGGGTTTTTTCTTAATTTTTCATGGTTTTCGGTGTTTATTAAGAGATAGATATATATGTTGGTAGGTCATACTTACCTACAGCATCTTCTGTGTAGCCTGTGTATATCACTATTAAAGGTTCAAGCTTCGTATAACGCCTATTACCCTGTCTGGTGAATGATTATAAATTTTAGTTGGGCTCATCATTTGCCGCTCAAAATAATTTCCGCCTGGAAGTCCTCAAGGCGGGAGAGCCGCAGAGCAAATGTTTTTCAGTTTCGCCATCAACATCATTAAGTCTGCATATCTTGGTACTTACATTACACATTATAAACTGATGGTATCTAAGACAGTGACCCGAAAATAGGCCAACAAGTAGCCTAAGCTCTCCATTCTCAAGCAGAAGTAGCATACCTGCCCTGCCACGAGACAGGGTCACAAATCTCTTGGACTATCTTAACCCAGAAATCGACTTCCATTCGTGAAGGAATACACTTTCGCACCATGTTTGTATCATCCCCTTAATGTGACCAGCAGGGGCGCCGAAGAAAGGCTCAGGGGCTATAAATGAACAGCAAGCCCCCCCTGTTTGCCAAGCAGTCAGCCCTTTCGTTGACCACATGGGCCTCAAGGCCGAGTACCCAACACAGATTTAAATCATTCAGACTTATTGCGGTTGTCTCTCGACAAGGTTCTCAAATGGTGCCATGAAAGGGGGCTGAACATCAACCCCCAAAAAGCGGTCGTTGTCCCGTTCACGAGAAGATATAAACACAGATTGGGTAGACTGTCAGTGAATGGGACGGAAATCGAGTACTCCATTGAAGTCAAGTACCTGGGAATTGTTCTGGATAAACGGCTAAATTGGAACTCGCACTTGGATGCGACCCTGAAGAAGGCACTTAGGGCCTTCTGGGCCTGTAAGAGCTTCTTTGGGAAGACCTGGGGCTTTGGCCCTAGCATGATTAAGTGGCTTTATTTCATGATGATCAGACCGATAATCACCTATGGATCCCTGGTATGGTGGCCAAAGATCCAGCAGGTGTCGGCGATTCAAAAGTGCGGAAGGCTACAGAGAATGGTCTGTGTAGCTCTGACGGGGGTGATGCGCACATGTCCAACAGCGGCACTTGAAACTATTTTGGGCATCTTGCCATTACACATCCATATAAGGAAGGTCGCAATATCGAGTCTCCTTAGGATCCAACAAACATCCGGACTGTCAGATGGGGTCAACGAACAACGCTGGTCTGATGAAATTAGCTCCTAGTCTATCAGTCTGCACAAGGGCGGACATTAAGACCACGGAACTGAGCTTTAACAGAAGGTTTAGCACGATCCTCCCAAATGGGGGAGCTTGGGACAGTGGAAATCCCTGTGATGGTAACCAGGGACTACGCTGGTATACCGATGGATCCAAATCGGAGCACGGGGTGGGTGCTGATCACCAAGTGTATTCCAGGCCGAGATCCACGCCATCGATGTGTGCTGTAGCAACATTCTTAACAAGGGAATGATAGGAAACAGCATTGCGATATTCACTGATAGCCAAGCGGCCATTAAGGCACTCTCTTCCTGGAAATTGTCCTCGAAGTTGGTGGCGGAATGCCGGAGAAGGCTACAGGAGCTGGGCTCAAGAAACAGAGTGACACTCTGTTGGGTGCCGGGACACTCAGGGGTTCCGGGTAACGATAGGGCTGATGAACTGGCTAGGGCTGGAGCAAATGCCCAAATGGTGGGCCCCGAGCCCTTTTGTGGGTTAAGCTGGGCCACTACCCAGTCCCTATTGGGGGAATGGGCTCTCAGCGAGCACAGGAAATACTGGGTATCGCTACCGGGAATGCGTCAGGCGAAGGAATTTATATTTCCCGGGAGTACACTGGAGACAAGGGGTCTCAACAGACGAGAATTACGGCTGTTGGTGGCTTATTTGACGGGCCACCATACGGTCAAGCACCACCTCTTTCGGATGGGCCTGGCAGAGGACCAGGAATGTAGACTATGCCATGAAGAGGACGAAACTACAAAGCACCTACTGTGTGACTGCCCCGCGCTGGCATGGGCCAGAAGGAGACACTTGGGGCACGGTACGATGGGCGCGTCCCGAGTCGGTGTAATACCGGCAAAATACCTTCTAGGGTTTCTCTGGGAGGCAGAGGGTCTTTTGGCCAACTAAAGGGGGGTGGGTACAATAGACCTGGTTTGGTCGCGGTACCGTCTCCGTTGGGAGAAATCTCCCCGCTCTCTCTCTGGAAAAAAAAAATATTGCGGTTGTCGTAAATGACTGTGGTCTGGCTATCCGACATGATAACTGTCGGCTATCCGATATTAGAACTGGTCCACGCTACCACACATTGTTCCTCCCATTGGTGCCTATCAGGTATAAGGCCATTTAAATTCCTATCCAATACTAGACTAGGCAGCATATGATCACCAAACAATAAAGGATATCAAACCGTTTAGCTTCCAACCCTTCATTATTATATAATGAGCAAACCGAAAGTTTCTTTCCGAGTTTCTTTAAATATCTCGTGCGACACACTTTGTTCAATCCACCCATCGAACGCCTTTCCAATTTGTGTAATTGGATTGGTATTTTATTGACCCATTCCAGTTGTCGATAATTTTCTTAAGATAATTAGGCAACTGCTTCAAATGTACATACGTATGTATATAGTAGTATAGTAACGGGTGGTTAAATTTTAACGGCCGATGTTGAACGTGAACCACACCTAAAGGTCAAGTTTTTTTCTGCATTTCATTTGACAATTATCAATTTCAGACTAACTCAATTTGAACCATGGAAAGATACACAATCGAGCCACTCGTTAAAGTTATTCAGTCTTATTATGAAAATGGGCGTTCAAATCAAAATGCATGCGTGTACCTTTGTGATTTTTTTAATCAGCATAATCGACCTCAGTGGATTCGTTAACAAGCATAATTGCCGCATTTAGGCGAATGATAATCCAAGAGTGATTGTCGAAAAACCAATGCACCCACAACGAGTGACAGTTTGGGGCGGTTTATGGGCTGGCGGCATCGTCGGGCCGTATTTTATCCAATATGAGCTGCTCAGGCAGTTACTGTGAATGGTGTTCGCTATCGTGAGATGATAACTAACTTTTTATGGCGTGTCAACTTTTCACGAGGTGGCGATGTCAGTTGGCCGCCAAGATCATGTGATTTGACACTGTTGGACTTCTTTCTTTAGGGTTATTTGAAAGAAAAGGTGTAGTACGTCGATAAGCCAGCAACAATTCAAGAGCCAAAGGATGAGATAATTCGGCACATTAACGGCATAGAAACTCAATTATGCCTCAGCGTCATCGAAAATTTGGACCATCGGATGGAGGTGTGCCGCCGAAGTCGCGGCGGCCATTTGGCCGATATTTTGTTACATACATAATTGAACCATACCAATATTATAATAATAAAAAGAAATCACAATAATTTCCTAAATATTGTGTGTTTTATTCAAAATCAACATATTGTAATGCTTTTTTTAATTTAACCAAAGAAGATTTTATTTTATGTTAAACATAAATGTTTTTTTTTAATAAAAATTTATATTTTTTGTTGAATTTTTTTTTACACCTTTGTATTTTTTTTCTTTTTTCGAACGTGTTACGAAATATTCGCTCGAATTATTCCCTTGAATTTGGCAAATACGAATGCCACAATATAGCCGAATACTCGACATTTTCTAAACTCCGTTTTATTTCGTTTATATTTGTTTTTTTGTGAGAACCTTGAGAATTGCATTATTTATTAATTAATAAAAATTAATAGTAATACATATTTTGACAGGTTCTCCATCAGCTATATTATTATAGATTTTATTTAATTAGTATGATAAGTGTAGTAAATTATAGTAAATTAAACCTTGAGAAATATGCTAATGATTTATATGGGGGATTTCATGTCAAGTGACCCAACTTTTGAAATCGATGTCTTCCGATTTGGATGACTTGGATGAATTTTCACCAAGGTTAGTCCTATTGGATAGTAGCTTAGACACAAATTTTCAACAAGATCGGTCAAAAAGATTCTGAATTAGAGGGGGTCGAAATTTGACATTTTGGCCAAACAGGTGTTCTTTCTCATCCATGTGACTTATTATCTATCGGTTTTAGTAAAATTTGTCCCGAACAAATTAGATAGCTATTTCTTCAATCTTTCTAAAAAAATTTTTTTTGTTTTAAATTTAAAACTTGTTTTTTATTTTTTTAAGCGGGTATTTTTTTTTTTTTTTTTTTTTTTTTTTTTTTGCTCAAAAGAAAGCTTAGGTCTTTTCCTTTAAGTTAGTTCTGGTCGCTATTTGGGCCGTGAGCGTAAGTAAAGACGAGGATTTTTCAATTTTAGCATGCATATGCATATTTTGAATTTTTTCCTATTTGTGTGTAAGTGTTTCTAAAAACTTAAAAATAAAACTTATGCTGAGAAACTAGACAAATTAACCTTTCGAACAGTATGTAACATACCTAACAAGCATTTCAAACCCTCGATACTGTAATACCCACAATATGTTAATCCCAAGAATAAAATCACTTTTTTTCTATAAAGGTGTTGACAAATTAAATTTTTTTATTTATTTGTAATAATAATTAAATTAATATAAAATAATAATAATGAAAACAACAAGATAAATAATCTTAAAAATTTAATCTTAATCACATAAGATCCTTTTATAAATTTTTTTTGTTTTTTTTTTAAATTTTTTTTTTTTTAAATTTAAAACTATTTTTTTATTTTTTTTAAAGGCGGTACTTTTTTTTCTCAAAAGAAATCTTAGGTCTTTTCCTTTAAGGAAGATCTGGTCGCTTGTTGGGCCACGAGTTGGTTATGTATAACTTGAGTCTTCCATCGGCAAGCGGTATAAAAGCATGGTATTGAGCGGTGCCATCGATTGTTTCCGCAGCATCGAATCTGCTCTTTAGTGTTTTTAATGTTCGCTCATGATCCTCTTTGCTACTAAAAACCATTTTAGTTTCTTTACAATCATTCTTTGCCCAATGGAATAAAGCAGCCGCATCTAAGATGCGATCTTGATGAGAGCACTGGAGGCTATACTTCGCTGCATTTCTTTTGAGGTTTGCTCCAACACCATCACATGCTCCTTTACCATGAGCAGTAGGATGAAAATTCCACTCAGCTGGCATTCCAAAATCTTTTTCATGAGCTATCAGATTTGCAAAGCTACTTTTGTTTTTACTGTAAGTTTACAGCCGTATTCATAACAAAAAGTTAGCCACAGTTTGTACACTACGTACAACGAGCTGCTAACTAGAATGCCGATTAAGCTTAGCAGCTTGTTAGCATAGAGCTTATTAATAACAAATTTTATCCGTAATAAATAAATCAACTCTGAATATTAATGATGCCACACTATAATACTCAAAAATGCAACACGTTTTGCATTAATCATCGCTGGTTTTGTCATTTAATTTCATTGTTTTTTATTTTCCCTCTATATAAAAATTTGAAATGTTTTTAAATTAAAATATTTTTAAAAAAGGACTCTAAACTAAAAAAAACAGTGTATTAAAAAAAACACAAAATTATTCAACATAAAACGGCTGTTTATCACAAGTTGGTAAACGTTTGGCATCTTGTTGACAAGAGTTTAGCAAATCGTTAGCCAGAGTTTGGTAAGTGTATTATGAATAAACTTTGTGCTAACTTCATGCCAAATTTTCGTTATGAATACGGCTGTTTGATTTTAGAAAATTTTGCATTATCTTCTGGTATTCATAAATTGCAACGGCATCATGTTTTAAATCGTCAGATATTGTTACCATACTTTTGTGGTTCAGTTTTTCATCTTTCATGAAGTAAATAACTACTGTAAATATTGTTGCTTGGTCGTAATTGAAGTGGAATGACTGTATGGCATCCTGAAGAACATAAATATTTATAGTTCTCTGCGAAATCAAACGAAATAACGAGTGCCCCAGACTTCAAATGTATCTTCAAATCCTTAAAGAATGACCAACACTCTTTGACTAAAAAGTCATGGGTTCTTAAATTTAGCAATCCTCTACACATTTCTTCCACAAAATCATGCACATTTTTAATGATTGTTTTCAATTTGCATCTTTCAGTCTGAAAATTGAAAAATCCTCGTCTTGACTTAGAAATTAAAAATTAAAAAATAGTTTTAAATTTAAAAAAAAAAAATTAAAAAAAAAATTATTAAAGGATCTTATGTGATTAAGATTAAATTTTTTAGATTATTTATCTTTTGGTTTTTGTTATTATTATTTTATATTAATTTAATTATTATTACAAATAAATAAAAAATTTAATTTGCCAACATCTCTATAGAAAAAGTGATTTTATTCCTGGGATTAACATATTGTGGGTATTACAGTATCGAGGGTTTGAAATGCTTGTTAGGTATGTTACATAGTGTCGGAAAGGTTAATTTGGTAGTTTCTCAGCATAAGTTTTATTTTTAAGATTTTAGAAACACTTACACACAAATAGGAAAAAATTCAAAAAAGTGCATATGCTAAAAATTGAAGAATGCTCGTCTTGACTTAGAAATTATTTTTTTTATATACATAACCCACTCGCTAACTTAAAGGAAAATACAAAAGCTTTCTTTTGAGCAAAAAAAAAAAATTAAAAAAAAACAAAAAACATTTTTTCCGAAAGCTTGAAGAAATAGCTATCTAATTTGTTTGGGACAAATTTTGCTAACACCAATAGATAATAAGTTACATGGATGAGAAAGAACACCTGTTTGGACAAAATGTCACATTTTGACCCCCTCTAACTCAGAAACTTTTCGACCGATCTTGTTGAAAATTTGTGTCTAAACTACTATCCATAGGACTAAGCTTGGTGAAAATTTCATCCAAATCGGAAGACATCGATTTCAAAAGTTGGGTCATTTGACATGAAATCCCCCATATATTAGAATTTTTTAATTCCCTTTTAGCTTTATAAATATTAAATTAACATATTTTATTGAATCACAATTGAGTATGTAAATTTTACTAAAAATAGAAAATAATTCCACACTTTCATTTATTGTGCAAAAACAGTTATTAAACCTTTTATTGCAATTAGTTAAGGTTATTGACCAAAATTATTTGGGTTCAATATTAGTATTCTTACTACGATTTTAATGTATTCATAATAATCATCATTATTTGAATACTTTTAAATAGTAGATCTGAGTTCAATTCTTTTTTTTTTTTTTTGTACCGTTTTATTTACGTTATTCGCGGCTTTGCTTCAATTGTTACTACCCAGCTGAAAATAAAACAAAGTACTTCGATAATAACACTGTGCTAGTTGAAAAAACAGACAAGCCGGGGCCCTGGCGTTTTAACCTAATTCGGGTACGCTGAATCCAGTGCTGCTAACCGTTTTTTTAGGTTAGCTCTGGTTTTCGAGATATACCGCTATTTTGAAAATGGAGGAGGTTGCACAACATATGTTCGCGTAACTCAAAAACGGTTTAGTTTATTGAACAAACTCAAAAAACCGAAATTCTACAATAAAATTGAACATTATATATGGGAGCCCCCTTAATTAATGTTAGAAATAAATGATTGGGATGAAAAATAAAGAGGTGCTGGTCATACATTTGACCCATCTAGGGGCATCCTAGGCACTGCAGGGTACAAATTTAAGAATTTTTTAAGCCGCCATATTTGTATGGTTGAAATTCTTAAATTTGGAGTTAAATTAGGATACCACTAGATGGGTCAAATTTATGACCGTCTTTGCGTCTTTTCTGAATAAAATCAAAAATTGTTAACAGATTTTAATCGCTTATGACTTGTTTTGTTTTTGTATGTCTGAAAAAAATTAGAAGTATAGCTGGACTTTCCCATTTTTTATGAATTTTTAAAAAACAAAAATTCAAAAAAATAATTGTTTTTTGCCAAAAAAAAAATTTAGTTTCTAACACGAATGAGCATATGAGAAAAAAGTTTAAAGGAAATTGAGTTTGTTCAATAAACTAAACCGTTTTTGAGTTACGCGAACATATGTTGTGCAACCTCCTCCATTTTCGAAATAACGATATATCTCGAAAACCAGAGCTAACCTAAAAAAACGGTTAGCACCACTGGATTCAGCTTACCCGAATTATGTTAAAGCGCCAGATGCCCAGCTTGTCTCAAAAAAAGTGTAAATTTCTAGCACAGTGTAGTTAGTTAATGATATAATATAACGTTCTAAGCGAGCAATCTAAAAGCCCAACTAAAGGGTGATTCATCGTGAAGTCTGATTTTGAATATGCTTTTTTACAGATCACGCTTAAACTGCATTGCCATTTTTGTTCAGTATCGTATGGCAAGTCATCATGGAAAGACTCGCACCACAACAGCGTCTCCAAATTGTTTTATGGTGAAATTTTGTTCAGTGCTGAAACAGATTTCTGGCTCAATGGATACGTTAATAAACAAAATTGCGGTATTTGGGCTTATACGCAACCCGAAGAGTACCAAAATCTACCATTACATTTATTAAAAACCTCACGATGAATCAACGGATATAAACTTCGTTCAAATGTTCCACGTCACATTTATAAGATAACGGTTCAATTGTGTTTTAAACTTTTTTTTCAGTCGTCATCCAGATTCAAATGCTGGATCAATTAAAATAAGTTATGTCTTGTTTGAAGCTAAATTAAGCGTCGAATAGAGGCTAATTGGCTTAAACCGGGTAAAAAAATACCCGAGTTATAGTTTACAAAATCTAAGATTTTAGGGAACTTTTACAGTTTTCACAAATTAGTATCACGTAGTAAGATGTTTTATACCACAATTTATAACAAAATTGAGAGTTTTATAATTTGGTAGTCCATTTGATTGCAAAAATTTTAAGCCATAATGGACCGAAATCGGATAAAATCTAAAAATCCTATACATAATAAAAAAAAAAACAAAAACACTAGCATTTAGATTTAACTTAGTACCCCCATCAGATTTTTGCGTTTTTATAGAAATGTATGCACCGAATGAAACCAAATAAACAACAGCGCTTTAGCTCATTACTTTGAAACACTTATTATTTTTAGTGCATTCTTATCAAAAATACAGCAAAATTTAGTCTAAAAAAGCATTTATAGCAGGTAGGCTTGTTTTATAGCCAGAAACCAACTTTTGTTACATTCTGAAAACTGTAGCTAAAACAAAATTTTTTTATTCCAAGATGACGAAATTTCATCTTTCTACGATAACTACTCTAGTTTTGCCGATTCACTATATGGGGTCAAGCACTATGCGTCGATTTCACGTTATTCCCAGGAATTTCCAAAACTATGCGATACTTAAATTCCTGCAATGTCAATTATTTTAAAAACTAGGGCCTTCAATCTTATCACTTAAAATACTGAAACATCTGTATAAAAAAAATTGTTTTCCTTTTTTACAATAGGCGTGAATATCCTAAAATTAATTTCAGTTAAAAAAAAACTCAAATCATCGGCAAATATTATTAAAATATTAAAGGAAAAAGTAATAACGAGGAATTTAAATTGTTTCACAGGGACAGGGAGCAAAGCAAAAGGAACAGATTTTGATCCAAATGTAGCTTAGTTTTGCTTTAAATGTTAATCTTTATGGAAATAAAAAAAAAAATAACTTTTCGCCGGAAAAGTCCAAGTTTCAGACTACGTTAAATTAAGTTTAAACTTAATCCACATCTTAAACACCAGCCTTAGTGATATAAATTATGTTGCTAGAGTATGAAACAGTTTTATAGCAGTCATTTATGCTAAATACATTAAACAAATTTAATTTAACCTTTTGCCACAAATAATCTAATAGTTTTATTTAAAAAAAAATCAAAAATAATTCTTTTTATCAATCATTTATTATTTCCACACTAAATTTATTAATTCGTTTTCGTTGATTTTAAGCATTTTATTAAAACAAAAAACAGAACTTTTTTACCTTCTACAATTAATGTTAAAATTTTTTAATTTTCATATTTGTTCTTGTTAGTCTATATACAGTCTTATTAAACATACAAAATTTTTTCACACTTTTATTATTAAAAAAAAAAAATTAATTTCTGTTTAATGAATTGAAAATCGTATTAATTTAAGTTTCAAACCATTTTAACTATTAAATTAAAACTTTATTTGGCAAAATAATTTTTTTAAATTTAAAATTCACCATACACAAATCAAATGTTTTTTGATCCTCTTTTAGCTTTACATTGACGTATATTTATTTTTTTAATAACATTTTTAAGTAATTTATTGTAATTTATTTTTTAAATTAAGAAAACTAATATTTCTTATTGTAAGTATTATGTTTTGTTTTTTATTTCTAGCTAAATTTATTAAAAAAAAAATTATTACTTTTTTAATTGATTAATAATAGTCAATTAATCGAGTCGAATTTATTGACATTTTGTAGAATTTTGTTTCGAAATACATTTTTGAGCACAATTAATAATGGTTTAAGTAACTAAATGCTTTTCTTGGCTTAGGATAAAGTTATAATTTTTTTGTAGTTTGTTTTTCTGTTAAGGATTCAAAGCTTTATTACCAAGTTGTATTTGTTAATATTTGATATTTTTGAAGTAAAAAGAAAAATTAATTTAAAATGTGTTGAAAAGAATTATTAGTTTGGTTTGATTTTAAGTTATCCCTTCAACACCAAAGTCACTCAAAACTCTTTCTGAGGCTCCGTAACACTCCATCTACCTTTATGTAGAAAGCCGAAACTTCAAAAGTCAGATGCTTATAAATATTTGAAATAAGTTTTTATTGCTACATCACCAGCACAGCACTTTGCAAAAAAAATTTAGAAAGCAAATGGTAAAGGTTAAAATTGTTTTGAGGTAGAGTTATGCGACGCTAAACAATTAAAACGCGCAAGGCATGCAAACAAGGAAGGCCTGATTTTCCACCCAGAGCAGTTTTACGAATGAGGAGAAAGAATGTTTTTTAATAACTGACGTTATTGATTTGCTTTTATTTCCAATCAATAACACTGTGAAAAACACACAATCCGGGCGCCTGGCCCTCTAACCCAATTCGTGGTGCTAACCGTTTTTTTAGGGTAGCTCTTGTGTTCGAGATATGCCGTTATTTCGAGAATGGAAGAGGTTGTACAACATATATTCGCGTAACTTAAAAACGGTTTAGAGTATTGAACAAACTAAAAAAACCGAAATTCCGCAATGTCGTTTTAGAAACATAAATTTTTTATTCCTTAAGGGGCTCCCATACAATAATTTTCAATACAGACTAGAAATATATCGAAGAAAAAGCCCCATAACTGCCAAGCAGACGCCCCTAGAGGCATAAAATGTATGACCGACCTTCATTAGTTTTTTGCTCTTATCATTTTACCAAAACGTACTTGCACTTTATCAACACTTCTAAGGGGGACCCCATACACATATTGCGTTTTATGAAATTCTTAAATTTAATTAAAATTGTTTGTCTTTTGGGAATTAAATCAAAAGTTGTAAACAGATTTTAATCATATATGACTTATTTTGTTTTCAACATCGTTTTTTATATGTCTAGATATTTTTTAGATATGTCTATTTGAAAGCTGTATTTTCCAGATTTTTATGATTTTGTAAAAAAACAAAAATTTCGAAATTTTGCTAAAAAATTATTTGTTTGTTTGCAAGAAAAAAAAAAAAATTATGTTTCTAAAACGACTTCGCATATAAGAAAAAAGTTTAACCTCACTTCAAGGAAATTTAATTGCGAAATTTCTTTTTTTTTTTATTTGTTCAATAAACAAAACCGTTTTTGTGTTAAGCGAATATATGTTTTCCAACCTCTTCCATTTTAGAAATAACGGTATATTTCGAACGCAACAGCTAACGTAAAAAAACGATTAGCACCACTGGATTTAGCGTACCCAAATTATGTTAAGACGCTAGATTCATCGCTTGTCACCAAAAAAAAGTGTCATGTGTATATAAAAAAAATTATTTTTCAATTCTATCAATTAGTTTTAAAAAGTACAACGACGTACCGCTTTTTTAACAAATCGATAATAATTTGTAAAAATATCTCAGGGGGGCTATTGTCTGGTGCGATGCGAAAAAAATTTTAGCAAATCAAGTAATGTTTTTGGCATGCGCTTTGATGATTACCTCAAGTATAAAATTTTTTGTTTTTTTTGCATAAAATTATAGTAAAAAAAAGATCCTAAATATCTCTACAACAAGCTGACATTCACCTCATCATTACGAAATAATAGTATCCGCACCTTTAGATTTCGCAAAAGTGCTTCTTATAACCAATGTTATATATCTACAATTTATCTCTGCAATCTTCCAGCTGTTATACAACTCACTAGCAACGCAATAAAACTCAGAATATTATTAATGAGTCACTTTGCTAATAACTAGAACATCTAGGACTTATATATAAGTATGTTTTAAATTAAATGTTAAATTATTTATTTATTTTAAATGTTTACGGCCTAAGTTATAAAAAATAATGCATGTCAATAAAGGGTTAATGAAACGGATTTTGTATGAAAATTCTCCTCATATACCCTTTATTGACATGCTTCACTTTTTATAACTTAGGCCGTTATTAATGTTTAGTTAAACTATTATTTCTACAAAATCGTACCCTAAACGTATCTGATTCTAATACTGTAATTCAGAAGATATTGTATCTTGTTGTATTAGAAAAGCAAGTAATAAATATAAATACAAATAAGATAATCATATCAAGATATTTGTTAGAGATAATCATACGTAAAATTAACGCATTATTTTAACTTGGTATATTGTTGTATTTTTTGATTAATTAAGAACAAATGTGGATTATATTTTCACATATATATTTAATAAAAAGGCCGAAATTTTAAATATGTTTATATATGAAATGTCTAAAGTACACTGTAACGTATTCCTGCTAATTAAAAAGAAATAGCAATATTTCGAAAGTACATGCGTAAAATTTACGCAGATAATCTTTCTAGTTTATGCATTTGTCCTTCGCATCTTTTTTTTCTTTTCGCAAATCCTCACTATATATTTTATTTAAATTTTCAAACAAAAACATGATGATTTTTTTTTATTACATATTTTGACATTTCATTACTGTCAACTAGGGCTTCCACTCGGGAAATCCCGATCCCGTAAATCCCGGGATTTTTAAAAATTTGAAACACATAATTTCCAATTGTATTTTAAAAGTTTCCAAATGTTTTTATAAATTTTTCAAATGTATTTTAAACATTTTCAAATGTATTTTAAAATCGTTCATATGTATTTAAAAATTTGCCCAATTGTATTTTAAAATTTCCCATGGTTTTTTTGGTGAAATTGCCCAATTGTAATTTTAAAATACATTTAAATAATTTTTAAATACATTTGGAAATTGTTTACATTCAATTGGATAGTTTTAAAATACATTTGGACAATTTTAAAATACATTTAGAATAGTTCAAACCATAGTATAATAAGTACCAGGTATGTTCATTAGGGAGAGTTGTCATTATACCCATTTGCAAATATTTAAATTTCAACATATTTTGCACTTTTTAGATATTGCAAACGTGCTTTTTTATTTAAAACTATATTTTGTTTATTTGAAATTAATTTTTGGATAGAAGTTGTTATCACAAAATTTTCTATTAAGAAATTTTTCAAAAAATAAAATTGATTTTTTGATTTTTGATGCTTCTTTTATTATTTTTCTTCTTTTCTTTTGTTTGGCGTTATATGGTTTTTAAATTGAGAACAAAATTTCTAATGACTATACCTGTATTTATTCTAATATGGTTTAAAATACATTTGAAAAATTTTGAAACACATTTATATAATTTTGAAATACATATGGAAAATTTGTAAATTGTATTTGAAAATTTTAAATTATATTTGGAAAATTTCAAAATACATTTACAAACATCGGAAAATTTGAAAAAAAATTTGGAAATTTTAAAATGCAATTGGAAATCGTGTAATTTTTTATACCAATAATCAAATATGGATTAAAATAAAATTTTTATGTTCTTTATTACGATTTTTATCACATGATCTATTATTAGTATTGGTACTATGGCTTTATTTTTATTATATTTTTTTTTTTTTTTTTAAATAAATAATTTACAAAGTTCATGAAATATGTATTTTTACTGGAAAATTAAGTTGTTTTTCAAAGTTTTAAAAGTTTTATATATTGGGTATAAATAAAAAAAATAGTTTAAAAAAATTCCGACAAAAATTTAAAAATCTCATTAATCCCGGGATTTAAAATATCCCGAAAATCCCGGTATCCCAAAATATTTTCTTCAATCCCGAATCCCGGGATTCAGAAAAACCAGTCCCGATTGGAAACCCTACTGTCAACCTGCGCCATCTTTAATTTTGATTGCCTGTATTGTTAGTTTTAAAAATTTTGCGAAAGCGATGGAGCGAATTGGCCTCTTTCGCATTTAGATTTCGTATCAAACTTGCATTCGCATCGCCAGGGTGGCACTAAGATTGTTAATTCTAAAAATCTGAAGTGTTATGTAATCTTAGAGCTTTATTTTTTAATCAATTGAATTGGAAAAACTTTAAAATTTGTGATATATATATTTAAAAAAAATTGCAAGATATGTACGAATATCTTTTGCAGATGCACAATTTCGAAATTAAATATCCAAATTGAAACTGAAATGTGATACCACTCCCGATTAATGTATACAATTTCCATTTTTCTATTTAATCTAGTCATTTAAAGTGCCGGGATCTTAGTCTGCAGAATTATTATGTGTATCAAGAGTTGGAATACCGTTTTGAGCAATTGACTTCAGCGTAATTTCAAAAAAATTATATATATATATCTTTATATAATATATTTTATTCAAAACATTCTCTGTTACCGCAGATAACTAAAATTCAAGCAAATATGGAGTTTGCTAAAAAATAAGTGTGGAAAAAAATTACTTAGCTGTTGGTTCAAAAATGATCCAAATATTTAAAACCACCAATCCTGTGTGACTGAATAAAAATGAGTATACTGCAGGACTCGGCAAAAGTACTACACTGTGCTTTTTATCTCGCCCGAGCTTTCACACAATACGGTTGTATAACTGCTAGTTGCTTGCATTTAAAGTTATTTTTTGGGCAAATTTTCAAGATTTTTCTAAAAACTTAGATGAATGCAGTGCTCTAAAATAGTGTACATTTAAAAAAATATGTAGTGTAAAAGAAATAATTTTCATTTAGGTTTTTAAACAGTATTTTAATAAAATAATAAACATAAGGATATAATTCTTTTTGCAACACTTCTTGCATTAATATTTATTCTCACTAATACTGCCAAAATATTTCAATGTATGTTTGCCGGGCTGTGCTCTACTGTTAGATCTGGGCCAAATTATATCATATAATATTGGTCTAAGTCGCAATTTAACAAATTTCGATCTATACCAAATGTTATACTTTCCATTTTATTATATTGAAAAACTATTTTTCGTCAATTTTTTTAACGAAATTATTAACGCCCGATTGAGAAATAGTATAATTTAAAAATATTTTTTACTGCATAATAAGTGATTATTGGGGGAAATGACATGTAAGTATGTATTTTTCCTCCTACTTGGTGTCAAGCTCAACCAGTTGAAGAATATTCTCCCCCTGTCAAACCAAATTAAGGACAGGAAACGTTAGTTAAAGGTACAAGAATGAAGCGCAGTTGTGCTTGAAAAATTCTACAAAAGTTGAAAGGTTCCCTTTTGAAAAAAGGTATATCTTTTATTTTTAATATTAATGGAAAAAGAATTTAAATAAGTTATAGCTTGAAATCAAATTAGGTAATTTATGAATCACCCACAAACTTAGGCCCTAATCATGTATATCGCAGGGCAACGCCAAAGAATAACATTGAAAGCACAAACAATGTCATAAATATTTTGTAATTTTGTTGTTGCTTTCTACAGAAATTCATGTATCGTTTTAAAATTTTCAACGCCACAAAATATGCAGCGTTTGAAATTTTAAAATGCAATGTGAATTTCTGTAGAAATCAACAACAAAAATAAAAATATATTTATAACATTGTTGTGCTTTCAATGTTATTCTTTGGCGTTTCGTTGCGTTTTACATGATTAGGGCCTTATTGTATATTAAAGCTGTAAAATACAACAAAATCTTTTAATTAAAATTTTAATATGATCTTTTAAATCTGCAGCTTGCATTTTTTTAAAAACTTATTGTAGTAGACTTTTAAAAGCATCCACCATTTTTACAAATTTTCAATTTAAAATAATACATTCCAAACCTCCCGATTTTTTAAACTGCTCTGAACATGTTTAAAATATAAAAATATGAATTAAATTTATGATTTCGTTTGAAAAGTAAAACTTCTTTTAAATTAAATCATCGCTTTTAATTTTCTCCAGATTTAACGCAATTGCATTTAAGCTTAAACCATTTTTTTGGACATCCATCTCTAAATGATAAATTTTAAAGTCATCGTCCAGACTTGCAATTTTTGTTGCAGCAATTAATTAGTTAATTGGTGAGAAGATTTGGGAGGGGTACTCAGTTTTATGTTTTTTTTTTTTTTTTTTGTTTGTTATTCTCACACTTTTTAACTTAAAGTTGGCTGTAGGTGTGCTTGTATTTATAAAATATAGAAAGGAGAAGATTAAAGACAAGAAAAAAGTACTACAATTCCAAAACTATGATTTCATACAATGAATGAATAAAATGCAATTTCAAAGCGGAATTAAAAAAAAAATTGCGGCAACAAAAATTGGAAGTCTCGACGATGACAAGCATATTTTTTCAAAACATATAAAAAATTTAAAGTTTATTTGTTGTATTCTTTTTATCTAAAAAAATCTAATTAATAAATATATTTTTTTAAAACTTTAAAACAGGAAACAAATAAAAAGCAGGAAATATTTAAGCAATTAAAGATATTGCTTAGCAAACTAGATGGAGGCAAATAAAAGAACACATTCTAAATAGTAGCTAAATGATATGAAACATAAAGTCTATGATCCATTTTAACGTTTTTCTTTCTTGCTTTTTCTTTTGTTTTTCTTTGATGTTTTCACAATTTTATTAAATATATTTTATTATACTTAAATTCTGTAAAAACCAAATTTATGGTATTGAAATTTAATTTCATTATGTAGAGTTGTAAAACAATAGAGAGGACAAAAATATAAAAAAAATCAAACTTAAATTAAAACTTATTTTTTAATGAGACTTTCGCAGCTGCTGCTTAAATTTGGCAACGATTTGAAGAATAGACGACCCTTGTCAATATGCTGATGACTGTGTTGCTGCTGTTGGCTGTTGTAACTGCTATTGATACTACTGTTATTGGCTTTAGGAACACCCGTATTATCGAATTCTCTGCCCATATCAACTGTATGAACCGAACGCCTCATTAGTACTTGACTCTGGGGTAGATTTTGTACCACGGAAGATGACAACGGTGATTGTTGCAATTCCATATCGAGCACAGTATGGTTATTATGGGCTGATGCCGAGGCTGCCGATTCTGAATGTTGTTTAACTAATTGACGCATGCGTGTTGTGGGTGGCGGTTGTAGATTTAGATTTGTTCTGTGAGCAGCTGATGCATGACATTCCAACATGGGATCACAAGCTTCGACATCTACACTGCCCAGCAGTTTTGTATCCGAATATCTGCGCAAATCTTTGCCTAAATATTGTTCTAGCTTATCGGTACAAGTGCCATCGCTGTCAGGCGGTGTTAGAATGTTTGAATTATGGCCGCCACCATAGTCATGCTTCAAATAAGGGCCAGTGTCGAGATCTAAGTCTACAGAATCATTGAGTATATCACGATTTTCTAGGAATATAGATGAGTTGGAATAACGTTTTGTATGGGGTTTGTAGACAAAACCCCCCAAGCCATTGGCCACAGCATGCGAAACGCCCGAACTAATGGAGGGAGCCTTATGATCGCCACTACCTTTAAAGTAATAGAGAAAAACTTATTACAACTTTGATTAAAATATTATATTCGGATGTGCCGAATTTTTTTATATACACTGCTAACAGAACACTAACCGGTTTAAAGAATAATTTTATTAGGACTAAAAATGGAACTCGTGAATTAGTGTAAAAATTATACAGACAAAAGTCACTTTGAAAGTGATCGTGATGTAGCTAAAAATAAATCGAATCCAAATAATACTTAAATTTACACAAATATTTTCAATATCGTAAATGGTTTTTGTAAATTTGTGTTTAAATGCACCGATTTATTTAAAAATTTTATGTATTTGAATTTTGGTTTACAGAAGTAATATTATGATAGAATGGTTTTTCGGTACCCCTGAAAAATTTCTTATCTGCTTTAAATTTTAAAACAAAGTATGTAGTGCTAATATCCATTGTTGCCACGATAAAAAAAAATTGTAACCAAAATGTAACATTAAACTAACCAAATGCAAAAAACCGGTCCTGGAGGGATAGAACGGATTGCAGGGTGTCAAGGGCCTTATGGCCCGGATTGGACGCAGGTGCAACCAGGGTTCTATTAGAACTGGACAGGAGTAGTCTCAGGACTCTGATAGGGTTCCTGACGGGGCATTGTTCTGTTAGGGCTTTTATGGGTAAATGGGACATTGCGAGACCGGACTTCTGCAGGTTGTGCGGAGATGCCGAGGAGCTGGAGACGGTTGAGCATGTACTGTGCCACTGTCCTAGGATGCACGGCCCCAGGGAGAAATGGCTAGGGACTAGGTTTCACGACGAACTGGGGTGTATCGCTGGATGTAATCCAACCGATCTGCTGGGGATTGTCAGGGAAGTTGGACGGCAGTTTCTTTTTGGGGGGCCGTAGGGGGGGAATTTGTCCTGCGCTTCTACAAATATACAGAACCTTAGGTCTATTTTCTACTATTCTTCTCTTTTTCCTCTTTTCTCCTCTACTGAAGGGATTCACAATGGACCTCATTGGTCTCCGAGTGGAGGTGCGCCCTTGGGCGCATAACCCTTCTTAACCTAACCTAACCTAAAAAATATTTGGGGGATTCACAAGCTGTGCTATCAAGTCATAGTGCCATAATATCCTAAGTAATATTTTACAATTGTATAATAAAAATATTGTTGTGTTTAAAACAAAATAAGAATTTTACAGTTAAAATCTAAATTTTGAGCGGTTGCTCACAGCAGTCATATATTTTTCTTGTTAATATTTTAAGTCATATGACTTTATAACTTTATGACTACCTTGTGAATTCCCCAATTATGTATAAGTATGTACATATAAAGACACCTAAACCTCTGGAACGATTTTTTAAAATGTTGACTGTATTTTACTGATATTCTGGAAGTTACAAAAGGGTTTATAATTTCTCGTAGTTTTTAGTAGAATTGACACCTCCAAAATAAAGCAAACACTTATATTCGTCTATTTACAAAACTGTATGAGTTATATCTTTTAAAGTAGAATCAACAGACTATAAATCAATGTACATTACCAGGTTTCATATTGGAGTAGAGAAAAGGATACCCCAGATAGTGGCGATTTCCACTACAAAGTATATATAATTTAATTTATATGGCTTAAATGATAATTGGTTACATACAAATCGTTATAAAGTGAATTTAATAGAGTATAAATGTTGAATGCATCAATACTATACACAATTACATATATGTATATATCAGGGTTTCCGAAATTGGTATTTTCCCACCAAATTTGGTCGGATATTTTTCCTTTGGTCGGATGGTAGGCTAAACTTAATTTTGGTCGTCTTAAGAAAATGTACTTATGTATTGTACCTTATGTACTTATGTAATGTATTTATTTTAACAAATTTAGAACACTTGTCGCAACAAAGACAAGCAAAGAATTTTAGGAATACGGTTCTGCACTACCCCATAAGATATTAGGTGTTTTTTATACAGGTAGACTTCTTTGGAGAGATATTGTAAGAATTATAGAACAGTGGAACGTTTTAATACTGTATTATGTATTAAATTTTTATATAGTCAATAGTATAAGAGCCACAGAACTTGCAATGGGTGAGTTTCGAAACGTCAGGTGCAGAGCAACTCGCTTTTTTAAGTGTAGAAACGATAAGCAAACTATGCATCAACTATGCAACTCTTCGATACATTTATTACGGTGTCTGTAAATCATTAGGATGTTTCGGAGATCAGCCCATGTCTTATAAAGTTAAATACAATTTTTGAAAAATTGTACAAACTTAAGTTAACGAATTGTGATTAAATGTTTATAATGGGTTTTTTTATATGTATTATTGCATATGTTCAATGAATAAATCTATTTTATAAGAGTTATCAAATGTATTTTTATATACCTTTTGTTTTTGTTACTTTTTTGTTTTTATTATTAATTGCATATTACAAAAAAAATAGATTAATAGCTTTATCCAATAAAAAAGATACTTTATATCAAACGTACATAAAAATTCATTTCGTTATATAAAATGCAACAGGTCCTATCATCATTTAAAAAAAAAAATTTAGGGAAAATAAAAAACTTAATAAAAAGGTAACTATTATGATTATAACAGCGATGTATTCTGGTTAATATAGTTAACAAATTATGAATTAATAGTACTAGCAAGAAAAGAATGTTTTTGTTTACACAACAGTTTGCTTCTAATTAAGTTTCTTATCACTACTGAAAAATTTTTAAAAATTATGGTAGGCCGTTTTGCATTTTATTCGACGATATATTTAATTTTAAATATTTTAAAAATTTGGTCGATTTCAAAGGATAATGATAGGTTTTGCAGACAATTTTGGTCGGATAAAATTTTTTCAAACGACAACCCTGGTGTATATATATATCCAGAAAAACGGAGCATGTAATGGTAGTACTAACCCTGCAGCCACACGATCAAGTGTTGGTGTCAAGATTTTTTAAACATACTGCTTGTATAATCTCACAAAAAAAATTAAAGCTGCGAAGTAACCTACACTCAATTTTAAAGCAATTTATTTTCCAGATTTCATCAAGAAAACAACTTATAAAGACAATCGAAAAAGATGCTCATTAAAATTGTAATTAGCTGTTCTCTTGAATGTAAATTTAAACACTCAACTTGAAAGAGAAACTGAAAGCAAATTAGTTCCAATTTTAAAAAGCGTGAGTCATTGGTAAAAAAATTGTGAGGTATTAAAACTAGAACTACAAAACCTAATCGTCTAACCCCCAAGTAAAACAAAAAATTGGTTATTTTTCTGTTGAAAAAAATAGCCAAAATCAAAAGTACACATTGAGCAAAAATAAAAGTAACCAATTTTGATTAAAAGTTACAACGGCAACGCTGCTTATAACTATTTAAAAGAAACTCAAAAACAATTCTCTTACCACTAAAACTACTTAATTGCAAAGCATGCTCACGACCCGTGTCAGTTGATAGACCATCAGTACTTAGGTCCTGACGCGAGCCAACACATAAATCATTTACCGACACACGACTGGAATCTTCAGAATGTTCCAGCACATTATGTATGGAGTCATGGAAGGGTGTCATACTGCCCGAACCTTGTGGACAAGGACGGAACGAAGAGATCTGTGAAACAACATCGTCCAGAGCATAATCTCGATCGTAATTATGCTGAGATTGTGTACACTCTATATTGGCTGCCACAGCCACTTGGCCCAATTGTGAATGATGATGTTGGTGGTGATGATGTTGATGGTGCTGTTGTTGTTGCTGCTGCTGTAAAGCCGAATGATTACTGTGATGGTGTTTTCCACCCAATACTCGTGACGGCAAACCACCCACCGATGTCTGTGATATCATAGAATCAACATCCAGATCTGCATGTTGCAACATATGATGCGGTGATGTTGGCAAATTATCACTGCCATCGGCAACATCTTCAACTTCATTTACCTCTACGGTGGAAGCGTAATTATAACTAGTTGTAGGTCTTGGATTTGCAACATTAACATCAATATTAATATTGACACTATGGGGTGTTGAGTTCGCCATGTGTGGCAGATTTGAAGACCCATTATTGCGGCCATTGTTACGTTGTTGTGCTAATGGGGAGGGTGGTGAATTGGGATGAACCTTTTCGGGAGCATTTTGTATAAGCAATATTCTGTAAATAATGAAAACAACAAACAATCAGGCCCAGTCATTATTATCGTGCAATGTCATTCATTAATCTTGTTTGTTCATTTGTTTCACTCTCATGACGTGTTTTGATAACTCTTTTTGCACTTCATGTCTTCTCTTACCTATTTCTAGCTTTCCAGCGATGACATAAATGCAAATAAGCTTTGCATTGTATGTACATAAAGACAATGCCACCCGTTAGGCCAACAGCTACCACCGCTAGTTTTGTCCAAAATGGCCATTCTGGTAATGCAATGAAAAAATTGAAAAATAAATTAGAAAAAGTTGTTTAATGGCAAAAAAGGCTGAAATGAAAAATCAAATGCACATATCGAAGGAAAATAAATTAATTTTTTTTTGTATTTTAGGTAAGTTAGTCAAACAGTGGTGTTATGCATATGTTGTAAACATTTTATAAATATTCTTTATACTGTTGAGGACATTATTATTCGTACATCGCATATATTTTATATATTTTTAATTTATATATATGAAAAATGAAAAAAAAAATTAAATTCAGTTTTATTAGCCCTTAATTACCTGATGTATTTTTCAGTAACACTGCAACCTACAGTCGGTCATAGTGACCCCTTACTTACTTTTGATAATCCCAATATTAAAAAAATGTACATGAAAATTATGGTGCCTATTATGAACTTAATTCGATTTTCGACAGCAGTCGAATTAGTTGATCGAACGAATTTTCATTTGGTATTATGGCACACATTCGATAAAAAAAGTACTATTGTGATTTAGTTAGCTGTCACTTTAAATAAAAAATTGTTGTTAACAAATTTAAAAAATAAAACAAATATAAATCATGACTACGACGGAATTATGGATGATTCATCTGATGAAAATGAACTCTTACTGGAACTGGCATGTACCTGTAGCCTGAACTTTTGTAAAAATTCCTTTTGCCAACAAAGGATTTTGTTCCATAAGGGATACAAGCTTTTCCAACTGCTGCTTACAACTGTCGACTTTAGACCTGCATAAAATAACTAACAATAATTAAGAATGTGGAATTTGCACACCAAAACTAATAAATTAACAAAAAACTTACATTTTCAACAATTGTTTTTAAAATTATTTACACCGTCGAAAGCAAATTTGTTTTCGTTGAAAAATTCGATGCACAACGAAATTTTCGACAGTGCTGCCAACTCATAATACCAAATTAAAATTCGATAGTCGATGTTCGATAGCCAGCGAAAATCGTTTATCGAATGTAACTCATAATAGGGGCCTATATTGTAATTGAAAATAATAAATTTACCATAAATTTTGTTCTCCTTGAACATCTTTTAGTTTTTGATATATGAAAGCTGTTAGCAGCCAAAGGTACTTCAAAATAACGGAGTAAAATAAAAATATATTATGCAAATTTTTTTTATCTTCAGGTTATACACTATAATTTTGATTACTATTTTATATGATTTAATTAAAATTTACACAAAATTGCAACCTAACAATTATCACAATTTTTCACGGCAGCCTAAGCATATTTTTTGGGAACATTCCACACAAATCGGATTTTTGCATTTATGGAATGTTTTGCGATTTTCCCTTGGATCACAGAATGAACAAGTTTAACGCTTTTCGAATATTTCTGGCATCATCTATTTTCAATACACGAAAAAAATTACTCAGTTACCTAACGTCGGTCACAGTAACCGCCAGCAAAAATATTTGACCTCTAATTTTTAAATACAAACAAGTGTTTACTGCAAAACCGCACCTAGCATACTGATAAAAAAGATGAAATATTTGAAAAAAAAAACCAAACGCTAGTCACTGTGATTGACGTCAGGTGATTAAGGGGTAAACAAAAATTATAGAACCATGTTCTGGAAATCGAAATCGAGTTTGAATGAAATTGAAATCGAACAAATTTTCAACACGATCCTGTTTTAAAGGATCATAAAAATATTCCGTTTTATATACGTCATACTTTGATTACCACTTATATTTATTATAATGAGGGGTGTATGTATGTATCAGCCTTTTTGCTGATACATACAATACCGAAACTCAAGAAAAAATATCACCGATACCGATACGAATATAAAATCCAAGGTAAAATTAACAAAACTGAAGTAGAGTAATATCTTTATTATACAAAATAACAGTGTAAGAGATTATTTATATTTAAAATTGATATTAATAAGATTTTAAAACAACGAAATTGAATCGTTTATTTCAGAAACCCGTCAAGTGCGCTTTTTTAAATCATTGGACAACTAAAAAAACCATCCAAATTTTTAAATTAATTAACGTTTTCTGCAGTAAAAGGAAATTGCAAAACAATATACAATCCTTTAAAAGACCAAACAGTTGACGCTTTCCTGCATAAGACGATGTGACTAAAGTAGGCCATTCATAATCTATAATAATAAAATTTTTTAAAAAATGTCAGTTGACGGGTTTCTGAAATAAACGATTCAATTAATTTAAAATCCATGGAAAAATTATTTGATTTTTTAAACAAAAAAAAAAAAAAAACATTGTAAGAGATAATTAATTATTCAAAATTAATATAAATAAGATTTTCGTTTAAAAAAAAAAATTATTATCAACTTTTGCGGAGATAATTTCGCAGTAAAAAATCGTCTCTCAGATAGATGCGACTTAACTCATATGACAACTTAAGTATTTCTGCGCCATGGTCTTACATTTTGAGTATAACATTTAATTGCGCGAGTAAACAAGCGGATCTGCATCTCTAGAAAAATTAGAAAATCTAAGGTATATCTAGACTTTTTCTTTAGCTGAGCCACAGCGTAGGATCGACAAGAACTTTAACTAGGTGTAGGGGTGACCGTGTCTTCAACACTTTCGGAATGTAGAGTCATGTTGAGTTGCTCAATTACCCTGCCTTTACACATGCAAGTAGTGTATACGTATTATCAACGAAAATGTCGAAGAAATATCCGAAAGTCTTACAAGTAGCTTGAGTGTTTACATAGTCAGTTGTAAGCTAATTTTTAAAATGTTCTCAAAGCGAAACATCTTATGATAAAAGATTTATTTTTGGGTTTAAAAACATTATCATGTTAAGGATATAACAAAATTAATTTAATTATATTTCTTTATTTAATATTTGCTCCATCTTGATGAAAAAATTATGTTTATTTTTAAAAATATATGAATCCAGCATTGCCCTATTTCCGATATCATAAAACTACTGAGAAAATATTATGATTAACAATTTTTTTCAAAATGCTTGAAATTTATGTTTAAAAATGCCATTAAGATGTGCTGCTGTAATGTAATATTTTGCTTTGCTTTTGATTTTTTACAAATACTCCGAAAATCCGCTATATACATAATTTTTATTTTACTAAAAACTATTAAATTGACAAAACACTTATCTACGGTAGCACTGTTTCTTCGTTTGTTGTTTTACTTTTGCTGCAGTGTCAAAATATTACTTGCATGCAAATTCTCTTGCAAGTTGAGCTGCAAGTATGAAAAATGTGATCTTATTACTGAAAAAGTGTGAGTGTATTGAGTTTTTCGAACTTCCACTTGCATGTGTTAGCTCCAGGTAAGACGGGTTTTTGACCTATTGTCTTTGAAATTTCTTAGCTTTGTATCGAAGGTAAATAATTGTAGAGCAACAATAGATTTCATTATTCTCTAAACACTTAATTCAGAGCTAATGCTACGTAAATCGCCAATCTTGGGACTCTAAATTATTCTGCATCTTAGTTTATTTATTTATCGTATTTTCTAATAATGTTCGAAGACTGTTAACTAGCGAAATAGCGTGAGAAAATGTAGCAGTGGTTTTGCTTATGAATTTTGTGGTCTCTTCGAAGTAATCCAAAAGTTGTAGCGAAGTGATTTTTATTTTCACAAAAATCATTAAAAATGAGCAGAATATTCTGCTGCAGGCCCAAATCAAGCGTTCAATGCGTTTATGCATCAGTCCAAAAAATCGTTGTGTAACATAGTATTGACAAGTTACACAGAAAACGCGTAAAATGCGATACGTATCGAAAGGATGAAGTAGGATTACTTTCTATCGTCTCGAAAAAAGGTCAAAAAGAATCATACACATAAAACGCGTGGTGTGGACCGACCTTCAGCATAGGAATTCAAAGAAACAATTTATTATTATGTTTTAGTTTTTGCTCTTAGTTGTTATGCAAAAAATAAGCATTGAATATACATTTTTTTTTTTTTTTTTCAAAAAACTATAAAAAAAAGACAGTAAAATATCGCCGATACCGATATATCGACAAACGTGAAGTATCGCCGATATATCGGCATCGGTATTCATTACATCCCAAATTAGAATTACTCTAAAAATCATGAACAACTACGGTCATTTTAAAAAAAATTGAACGGAAAATTTCCTTCGACTTAAATTTTACTCGATTTCGATTTCCAGAACTTAGCCAATAAATAAATTTTTTATAAAAAAAAAAAAATATATCGCACTTGATAATAAAAAATAGGGTAGTAACTCAAAGTTTTAAAATTTTCGGCAGAAGCAAAACAATTTACAATTTTATATTAAAGGCATATGAAAAAGATTTTTTAAACCCACCATTTTACTACCAAAAAGTAGACAAAATAGCCCGATATTTTTACAGCTGGGAGATTTAAATATTACGGATCGATTTTTTTCTAAAAGTGACAAATAAAAATTTCGAGGTATACCCTATTTATGATCAAGTGCGATATTGAAAAAAAAAAATTATAGGGACAAAAGTATTTGTATATTTTGTATACACATTCTTATTTTTCTTAAAAGAAGTACTTAGTGGGACCACTGTTCGAATCAATCACGGCCTGCAGTGGTCTGGGCATTGAACATTTAAAAATATTTTTTTTGAATCTGCAGGTATTTTTTTCCAGCCTTTCCTAAAAGTAGTTTTGAGTTCATTCTTGTTCCGAGCGATCCTATTACCAACTTTACTTTTCAAAAGATCCTAGCAGTGCTCGCTAGGGTCTAGGTAAGTAAATTTTATTTGCATTGGTGCATAATAAAGCAACCCATACTATACTGAACGTGCTGTATGTTTGAGGTCATTATCCTGTTGAAATGCCAAACGTTCGCCAAGACCCAAAGGAAGCCTAAAGATTACCTTCCGATATTCGAGTATATTGATGGCGATCCACACCATCTACAAATACCAATCGTCCTATTGAATTAAATTCTTTTTAATATTCATGTTATTTTAAGTATATATTAAATATACGCGGTGTACGAATAGTTATGTCCTTAACTGTATATATTTTAGGTGTAATTAAAAACAAATTTAGACAAAACATTAGGGCAAGGAAAAGTTCAAATTTAATTTACTCTTATCTCTTTTATTTTTATACCATTCATCACAGCTGGAAAGGGTATACATTAGAGTGGGTCAATTTGTATGTATTAAAAAAAATTCACCAAGCGGTTGTCAAAATCGTAATCTACGACGAATTCTAAGAAGGTTTGCCCAAGAAACCATGGAGCTTAAATCAAAATCGAGCTTCCCATTTTTAAAGAGAAACTTTTCTTCTCGTATTTTAAATTTTTTTTAATATGGGGCATTATTTGTGATGCGGACAACCCAATAAAAATATTTTGTTGGAATACCTTTATATTTGGCATAACTATAGTTAAAATAAACTAGAAAATAAGTAGACAGAAATAAAGCTGAACTAGAACGGAATTAAAACGAATGAACTAACACTTAACTGGAATTATACTTAACTTTACGTTAAAATAAACCAGAACTAAACTGGCACTGTACTAGAAGTAAACTAGAATTGAATAAGAACTAAAATTAAGCTAAACTGCAATAGAACTAAAAAAACCTTTTAAATGGAAGTGAACTAGAACTGAACTAGAACTGAACTAGAACTGAACTAGAACTGAACTAGAACTGAACTAGAACTGAACTAGAACTGAACTAGAACTAAACTAGAACTGAACTAGAACTGTACTAGAACTGAACTAGAATTGAACTAGAACAGAACTAAAACTGAACTAGAACTGAACTGAATTAAAACTGATATAGAACGAATAAGACCTGAAATTTAACTAAATTAGAACTGAGCAAGAAAAATATTTTAACTACAGCTGAACTAGAACAATTCTAGAACTGAAACTGAAAATGTGCAAATAAAATTACATATGTAATTAATAAAGACAAAAACATTTTAATCGAATTTTATTAAAATGTATAAATTGTTGACTTTTTAGGCAAAATGGAACTTAACATAAAATCACATTTATTAAGGTCTTCTTAGTTTCAATAAATGCGATAATTTATGTATATGAATATTTTTAATGAAAATTTAAATATTACACGTTTAATAGGGAAAATTTTGTAATTGAGCTTTGAAACCTTAAAAAAATGTTGTTGTGCTCAATTTTATCATTTCTCTGTAATAATTTAATCACTATATTACGAATATAATCAATAATAAAACGTATAAAGAGATAAACCAGCGAACAATTATGGTATTTTTAACAAATATTCCTTAAAAAGATAAGTTAGAGCTTTTGAATTGCGAATAAAAATTATACAGTTTAAATTAAGTAAAATGCAGAAAAACGAAAGAATAGGTAGCTAATTTAATGTGTTAACTCTTGCTCTTTTTGAAAGTCTCTTCCTAAAATAAAAACATGTCTATATCGTCACCTGAAATGCAAAAGGGCGTAACAACCAATAAATTCAAAATTGAGTTTTTAATGGATATTGGTACAGCGGATCAAGGCACTCTTCTTCACATTTTTTTTTTAAAAATAACAACAAAAGGTCCTAACAACAAATGATTGTTTTTCCCAATTCAAAAAGGCCTTACGAAAGTTTTACTAAGCTTTCAAAATCAATGTATTTCTTGCTGTTGAATTTTTCCCAGCTCTTTTTAAGACATAATTTTTAACGTTGCAATTGTAGGATTTTTAGTTTGCTTTATTTTAGAACTGGGCTCAAAAATACAAAGCCTCGTTCACTAAGTTTATTTAGGTGTTTGGCATTTTAATTTATGTTTTAATTTTTATTATTAGAATAGTCATAATAGATAAGATTTCTTGATGACAATCAATATGATTATATTATAGTTACTGAACACAATTATTTTTTTATAAATTCGACCAGTTGAAATAATACGAAATTAAATACTTTTATTTATTGGCAATATTATGATTTTAAAATTCTGTCGATTAATAGGCAAAAGGTTGCTGAACCTACCGTGAACATGATTCGTGCCCTAGCACATGATACGACGGGAATAGTTTGTTTTAAAACTGACATAGAAGCTTGATATCAGCTACTTCCACAGAGAATTGAAAGGCAGTTTATCAATGTTCAGGCATCCCAATAAAAAATGGAGAGATTAAAATTTTCAAAGAAAAATGGCAACATCTCCAAAATTTAAAAGAACTAATACCAGCAGATTGTTATTCCTTTTATGACAATATTCCTTTTGAAGATTAAATAAACAAATTCACAATGAATATAATAAAATCTGTACTAGTATTTGTACAAATTTAATGAAATATTTAATTTTCATTTGTTTTTGGTTTGAACTGATAAAAAAAAGTGATAAGTATTTTAGTTAATTCGTTTCTTTAATTAATTGTGCGTGAGACAAGCCATCGATTGCCAAAAATGATAAAAAAAAAATGTAAGGTATGCAGTACTTTTCTGAAATATTTCCCTGTTGTTAGGCTTTTTTGGTTTCTAAAAACGAGTATTCAAAAGGGCATTACTCTCACAACTTACAAAAGAACGTAAAAAATTATTTTTGTGTAGAAAAATAAACTCATCATTATATTTGGATAAAATTGCGAAAAATCGTATTTGTAACCACAACACTTTTCGTTTGTATCTTTTTTTTATATCTCCAGTAAAATTTTAAAAAGTGATTATACCCTTTTGCAATTTAGTAACTCCCGCGGCGAGAAACTTTTCGATTGAAATGTGAGAAATGAAACAAAAATGCCATAAATTGAAACAAACAGCTGTTTTTCTCACTTAACTGCGTCTGTAACATTGTTGGCGAGTAATAACTGTTACATAAGGAAATTTCTCGACAATACACTGAAAAAGTGTGTCTATAAAATTTTTGTGAGAAAGTTCCCACTTTAAACTGTCAAATAAACTCACTCGTAAAAACGAGGTGAGAAAAATTTTTAACACTAAGAAATAAATTAAAAATGCAATAAATATTAACATGTAAGAGATAAGTGTTATGTTCTTGGCAGATTTTTTCATTGTTTAATTATTTTGCTTTTAACAATTTTTAAAAATATACGAATATTTTCAAAGCAGTTTGTTCATCAAAAAACATTAAGTTCATGTCAGATAAAACTTTTGATTCGCGTTGCGTTACCGATTCGCTTTGACATATAAGATAAAATATACATACTTATACGAAACATGTCACATAAAGTACTTTCAAAGAGGAGCGAAGCAAAAAGTTAGCCAACTCTCATCTTTTTGTGCGCTTTGACAATTGGCTTGTATAATTTTCTTTTGTTTTTTTTAATTTTTTGCCAAATTCAATTTCAAAAAACCGTCCAATTAAATTATGAACTATTATTTTTATAACAAATAATTAAATGTAAAAATTACCAACCGCTTTTATAAGTAAACAAACAATGCGTGAGTGTTGTCAAAGTTTTCATTGTGTCATACACCTTTTCCTTTGCGTTTTTTTGCCAAAGGTAGAAACGTCACGCAAAGCGACAAAGTTGTTTGTGACACGGCCTTTAAAGTCGCATTTTACATTTTTTGGTATTGCCGACGGTTTTATTTTCGCCGCCGCCGTTGAAAATTTTTCAATTTTAGTCAAATTTGGTCGCCGTCAACGACGTTCTCAACATCTGCAATTTCTAATCAGCTTCGAGTGGAATATTATGACATTTATAACGTAACGACGTAATCTCTTTTGATAGTTTTCGACATGATTTACAGACACACTTTTTTCTCCCTTTTCGAGAAACGATGGAATATTTTGTTTCACATGTTTTCGATGCGAGGAGTTCTCACCAAATTTACAGAACATGGGTACAGGATACCCATAAGTCAATAAATTTTTTTTCATTGAATAAATCAATTTACAGCGAATTTTAAGAAATTATGTTGCTTAAGCTGGAACATAAACATTTTTTACTGTTCTTCTGCGTACGTTATTGCTTAGGTTTGAGTCATGCCGTTAAAAATGTGCATACATTTCTTTTTTACTTCGAGAACAGGTTATCTTTGCCTTTTTTGTAAACATAACCATTTAGTTGCAAACAAGGATTAACAAAAAGGTGATGAATGCCGAATTTTTTATTAAAGCTATTTTTTTTCTAATTTTACTTCAAATGTGCAATTGTGGACACAGTCATGTGTAATTTCCGAATTTCTAATTGGCAACACTGGTATTTCCAAATAACACACAAATTCTACTTCTAAAGCCTATAGTACACGGCATGTAAAAAGACACATGCGCATGTGGTTCTGACGTAATTTTGACGTCATCACACAACACGCAATGTTTATTGTGGCTTTGCATTGACGTCAAAATTACGTCAGAACCACATGCGCATGTGTCTTTTTACATGCCGTTGACTATAGGCTTAAGTCTTTAACACTGTTCGCTGGGTTATTACCAATTCTTTTGATTCACCGTTTGTTCTTATTTTTTTAATTTTTTGGTCATACCTATGTGTCCATGTTGTACATCTTCTGCAGCCCGTTCAATTAGTACACAAAGAGACCAAATGACACACAAAGCGGCAGCACAATGAAACAATACCGAACAGCACAATCGCCTTCTTTCAATACCAGATATATCAAGGCTGCGCCACTGTAATAAAACAAACAAGAGAACAAATATGTATATATGTATGTATATAGTGCAGTATATAAAATAAATATATATTGATAGACGTGTATTTGTGTAAGATAGTGTATATTAAACATAAAGTTGTATATATTTAGCAGAATTGAGGTTGAAATTAAAATAATTCCTTACTAAACACTTGCAGTATGAATATTTGTCGTACAACACTGACCGACAATGACTTGTGTGTGTCAGAATTTTATGAAAACGACAGTTGACGTTTAAAGGCTTAACCCAGTATTTATTGTAAAATTATTGGAAAGACTAATGAACGAATGCATGAATGGTTGCACAAGATTTTAATGAAAGCCGGTCAATATTTGTTTATCTTTATAAAATGAGGTAAAGAATCACTTTTTCGGGTAATTGGTTGATACTGAATATTTCTGGGCTAAATTTTAAGAGTTAAAATTATGTATGTACGAGTACATTAAGGTGGTTCGAAAAAAAAGTTGAGGCAGTCACCCTTTAGGATTAAAGATTAGTTGAAAAGGATTCCAGAAATTTTTTTTTATTTTTTGCCACGCCTCTGGACACCGCCCTTTTATATTTTTGTATACTGCGCCGCCATTTAAAGTCCGATCAGAACATATTGCATATCGTTATTCATGGCTTGTCTATGGCTTCATATTTTTGCCTTTGGGGACTTTTTAATCCGACATCAAATTCTTGGTGTCACTGATGCCATCTCGGATCGTACCCCCCAATGTCCAATTTTTTGCACGTGGCAAGAAAGCCCTTCCAAAGTTATGTACTTCTAGCTTTTATTGTACTCACTTTTACGCCACGCCCCGCAATTAGGCCCATTTTTTCTTTACATAAACATATATTACATTTCACTTTTTCTTTTTTGTACATAGTACAGCCGTTTCATGTCCGATTTCATCGCTTCGCATATCATTATTAATGGCCTCACTATGGCTTAATTTTTGTCTTCGGTGACTTTTTAATCCGATATCGAATTCTGGGCGCCACTTATGCCATCTCGGATCCTTCCCCCCTAATGTCCAATTTTTTGTACGTTGCAATGAAACCCTCATACTTAGTATGGCTAGGTTTTAATATGTTCACTTTTATGCCACACCTCAAATATACGCCCCATTTTTCTTTTTCACAAGTCATTAAGAACGATATGTTATGGTCGCACTTTAAATGGCGGTGCAGTATATAAAAAACTAAGAGGGCGGTATCCAGAGGCGTGGCCAAAAATTAAAAAATTGTATCTGGAATCCTTTTCAGCTAATGTTTAATCCTAAGGGGCAGTTCAACTTTTTTTGTATAGGGACCTAACCACTCTTGTATAATGTTTTCTTAGAATACAAAAACCCGCCCCTTATTTGAATTATTTATTTTGAGTAAATCAAAGAATACAGCAATTTTAAAATTATAAATCTTAAAATTATTTTTACAAAATTGATACTTTTTTTTACTATGAAAGTTATCCTTTTTTTTTAAATAAAAGTAATATAAATAAAAAGTCATACATACAGACCTGTTCTGAAAATCACTTTTACTTAAATCACGTGATTTCAAATCACATGTGCCTTTCAAAATCACACGTGTTATATTTTGGTGTTACGTTTTTGTGTGCACCCAAAGAAAAAATATGTTTAAAAATGGTCACCTCCAACAAAACTATTTTAAAAGAAAAATTTTAAACAAATTATGTTTAATTTAACCATATTATTGTCACCGACAACAATATTATGGTTAAATGGGTCCCCCATCAAGAAGGCGCAACCATATTATGGTTGCCTCCAAACACGTTTTGGTTAATAATAACTAAAACATGTTTAACACTTATAATAGCATTGTTGGTTTTCAACCATAGCATGTTGCTCTTTGAAAAGAGGAAAATACTATTGTTAATTTTTTTTTTTTTTTTTTTTTTTTTTTTTTTTTTTTCGTTATTTATTTATTGAATCTTCATATATTTAATATGAACTAACAATAATTTATCAAATCTTAACCTAATACTTTATTTATGTCCTGCCAGTGCCAGACAAAAATTTTCTTCATCACGGGTTCTGTTCACTTATATAGGTGTTTATCTCTCATCTAGTTGAGTAAGTGCTGCAGTGTCTCTTCTCCTTAAGCGAGTGTGGCCGCCATGATTTAAAATATTTCGAGCTAAAGGATTTGGGTGTTGTTCAAGTCTTTTTAAATATTTTACTGCATATTTTGTAATCATAGTTTTTACTAATGGCACGTTGAGATCCTTATGAATGTTTGAGTTTTTAACATACCAGGGGGCGGCTGTGATTATACGAAGAAGTTTATTTTGGCGCCTTTGAATTTTTTCGATATTAGAGGCCGAGGCAGTGCCCCATAGTTGAATACCGTAGCACCAGATAGGCTTTAAGATAGAGTTGTAAAGTAGAAGCTTGCAATCGAGTCTAAGAACAGAATTTCTTCCAATAAGCCAATGAATTTGGATGGCTTTTAGTTTCATTTGAGTTAATTTTGCCTCTATATGGCATTTCCACGGTAATCGCCGATCCAGATGTATACCGAGATATTTTACATGCGAATGTTGAGGAATAATTTGATTATTGATTGTAATAGGGGGGCAAGATTCCCGGCGCAGGGTGAATGTTATATGTACGCATTTTTGCTCATTGACCATTATCCTCCATTGTCTTAGCCATATTTCTAGTTGAAATATATGATGCTGTAGGTAACGAGATGCTTCATAACGGTTTTCGTGGACGCTTAGAAAAGCTGTGTCGTCTGCAAATGTTGAAGTTTGGGTGTAGTTGTTTGTTGGCATGTCCGAAGTATAAATTAAGTATAATAGAGGGCCCAGGATGCTGCCCTGTGGGACTCCAGCGCCAATCGGCTGAGGTGAACTTAAGAAATTTCCTTCTTTAATAATAAATTGACGACCGACTAAGTAGCTTTCTAACAGTTTGTGTGTGTTTGCTGGTAAATTTTGCTTCAATTTGTGTAATAAGCCTTCATGCCAGACTTTGTCAAAAGCTTGCGAAACATCGATGAAGAGTGCTGAGCAATATTTTTGTTCTTCAAATGTTTTTCTTATGACATTTACTATTCGATGAGTTTGTTCAATTGTGCTGTGTTTTCTTCTAAATCCGAATTGATGGTTTGGAATACATCTATTTTCACTTAAAATCGGTGTTAATTTTGAAACTAATAATTTCTCAAATAGCTTTGACATATTTGATAATAAGCTAATAGGCCTATAAGACTCAACTTTCGTATGATCTTTACCTGGCTTTGGTATCATGGTAACTAAGGAAACCTTCCATTTTTGAGGAAAGTATTCAAGGCGTAAAATAGCATTAAAAATAAAAAGAATAATTTTCTTTGCTACGCGAGGTAGCTCTAATAGCATTTTATTGCTGATCTTATCAATGCCAGGTGCCTTCTTAGTGTTTAAGTCACATATAACCTTTTCGATTTCTCTCATCTCAAATCTTAGGGGAATAGCTGCTCTAGCAGCAACAGGTGGTAAATCGACCGCAATATTGTGAGATATATTAGGTGTAAATACGTTTTTCAAGTGACTTACAAACAGATTTCCTTTTTCAACATCATTTCTTGCCCAACTTCCATTCAAGTTTCTTAATGGTGGTTTAGAGACAACTGGCCTTTTGAGGTTTCTAGCTGCACGCCATAATGAGTAGTCCGATTGTGGAGTTGCATCAAGTTCCTTAAGATATTTTTCCAGAGAAGCCGTTTTCTGAGTCTGCAATAACTTTCTTAATCTTTTTGTACACTCTTTTAGCAAGTTCTTAAGTTGAGGAGATCTGTGCAATTGCCACTCTCTTCGTGCCCTCCTTTTTTCAGACAAGAGACGCTCGACATCTGTGGAATATATTTTAATAGTTTTTGTTTTTTTGGGGGCAATATTGGAATGTTGAACAGCTAGTTTCAGAAAACTGTCAAAATTATCAATAGAGCGATCTACATACTCCGGTGTACTGAGCGGAATATTTTCTGTGCAATGGGCACTGAGATATTTTTTATATTTTAACCAATTTATTTGTGTGGCTGACGTCGCTAGGTAACCAGTCGGAGATACAATTCTATTGGGGTTCATTATAGTAATAATTGTAGGTGTGTGGTCGGAAGATAATTCTAGGGAAGCTTCAACGTGAATCGTTTCCGTGGGGATGTTTTTAACCACGCCAAAATCGATGACATCTGGAATTTTTTGCGGGTCAGCAGGCCAATATGTTGGTTGGCCGCTCGCGACAACATTTAAATTCATTTTAGAGATTGTATTAAACAAAACACGACCCTTTGGTGTTATTAGTCGTGACCCCCAGAAGGTATGTTTAGCGTTATAATCGCCAGCGGCCAGGAAACAGGGTCCTAGTGATTTATAATATTCACAATATTGGCTTTCTGATATTGAAAATCTAGGTGGAGAGTATAAAGATGAGATTACAATGCTACGATTCAGCTCTTCAACACAAATGTTCGTTGCTTGGAGATAATCCTCACGATGATCACACATTAGGTAGTGTTTGACTCGATTTTTTATCAAAATGGCAGAACCACCACAAGCTCTATCTCGAGGGTCCTTGGTATCATATAGTATATAACCATTGATGTTAAACGTATTTCTTGAGGTCAAATGAGTTTCAGAAACCATCATGACATCAATTTGTTTATTTTTAAGAAAGTATTCTAATTCATTTTTATGTTGGCGGATGCCGTTCGCGTTCCAAAAACAGATTTTTAAACAGTTCATGGCCTGTTAAGTACAGATTGCAATAACATCGATTGCATTCTAAGAATTTCCTGCATCATATTACCCATTGTGTTCGTAAAATTAGTTACTGTTTGCACTAATGTTTCCATGGTTTTTTCCAGACGACTTAAATTTGAAACTGGAGTTTCATCATTACTTGGCGCAGCACCTTGCGTTGGCGCATGGTTTGATTTTACGACGTTAGCATAAGAGGTTCTGTTATAACTAGGCTGCGGGGCCTGAATGTCACCAGTGCTTACTTGATTTGTTACCTGCATTTGAGGGGGATTAGTTTTCGGTCCAACTGACTGCTTGACGATGGTATATACAGGGCATCCTCTATAATTGGCAGTGTGATTACCGCCACAGTTGCTACATTTTTTTACGTTGGGGTCGGTTTTAGACTTATCGCAAAGATCTGTACCATGTAATTCACCACATACTACGCAAACAGGGGGTAAATAGCAATATGCCTTAGTATGACCATATTCTTGACAGTTTAAACACTGAACGGGACCATTTCTTTTGTGTGGCTCTTCTATAGTTACTCTTCTATAGAGAATATATTTCAAATTGTAAATAGGGTGCGTTTCATTTTTTTTAAGCTTTACGTCGCCGGGTTCAAACTCCACTCGAAAAAGTGGTTGGGGGTTTTTTTCTCTATTTTTTATATTTACTACATGTTTTATTTTGAAGCCTTTTTCTTCGAGGAATGTTTTTACCTCTTCTGGGTCCACACATGAGTCAATTCCCTTAATCACTACCTGGAGACCTTTACTGCTTTTCAGTTGGTATGTATAAAAGTTTTTTTTAAGTACTTCAAATTTGTTTATAATTTTGCGAAAATCATTCTCATTATTGACTTGTATTTTTGTCTCGTTTATACTACCACGCTTGATAGCAGCTACGTAAAACGAATTTTCACCTATCACCGATATCAAACTCTTTATGAGCTCATTTGAGTTTTGCTCCCTAAGATATATCGGGGGAGGCTTGGACGATTTTATGACGTTTGGTGCTTCAGAGGATTCATCCTCCAGAATTGCAAATCGATTTTGAGAATTTATTTTATCAAAAGATGGTACTTTTGAGGCCGAAGCAACTGCTGCAGAGGTAGGGCTGCGACCCCGTTTAAGCACTGTTATGTACCTGTCCATACCAACTTGTACTTGAGGCTTTTGACCACTTTTTACTTGTGGAGCTGAGTTTTCCATCATGCCTGATTTGAGGGTAATATTTTCATCACTTATTAAAATCGTTTTTGCCGCTGAGGCACCGCTTGCAGGTTTTATATTTTTTATTGTATTAATATCAACCGTATTATTAGACACCGAAGGTGATACTGAGTTTTCTATTATGCCTGATTGGGGGTTAATATTTACATCACTTATTAAAATTGTTTTTGCTGTTGAGGCAACGCTAGCAGGTTTTGTATTTGTTATTGTATCAACCGTGTTATTAAATACAGACGGCGAGAGGGATCGCGTACGAGTAATAGGTTTAGCCGTTAGGTATTTGCTATCATCGATTCTTTTTTTTATTTCTGTATTTTTTTCGCTAACACTCACTGTGATATATGCATTTCTACTGTTTGCACTCATAAGAGTTTTTTTTTTCTTTTACTGTTTACAGTTGTGCTCTTCTTATTTGTTATTGTTTATCAACACCGATAATGAAAAAAATGTGTGTTTATGTATGTATGTACATACATGTAATTTTTTTTTTTTTTTTTTTTTCTTTTTCTTGTATTTACTTTTTTTATACTTTATTTGTTCAAAAAAAATAAACCGTATGCCGAGTTTAGAAAACACGTCTATCTTCAACGACCGCGACAGACAGAATCACAATTTATTGTTAATTTAAAAACAAATTATTGTCATATTTAACCAAAACATGTTTAAAGACAACCATAATATGGTTGTGACTTCTTGATGGAGGACCAATTTAACAAAAATATGGTTGTCAGTGACAATAATATGGTTAAATTAAACATAATATGTTTAAAATTTTTCTTTAAAAATAGTTTTGTTGCAGGTGACCATTTTTAAACATAGTTTTTTTCTGCGTGTAGTTTGGTGTGATTTTCAATTGACGAAAGCACACCGAGAAACACAAAAACGGTACGACTTTCAGAACACCACAATCACGTGATTTTCAGAACAGACCCGATAAGCTAATGAAAAATACGTTTCTTTATACGAGAGTCATTAGGTCCGTGACTTTTTGCATTTTCTACCTCTTAACTGAAAAGGCAACGCTGCTCCTGTGAACGGGCATCTGTTAGTGAATATGGTCAAAATTTTAATTAGTAGTCAGATAAGTTGTGTTTAAAGATTAACTTATCTCACCTTTATCCGAAGGTAAAAACATCGTTCACAATATGTAGTAGCAAGAATGTCCACATAAATGTAAATGGACATATTCTGCAATCGTCCCCCTAACATTGCTAATAGCATATATTTGTACTTGGATTATGTTCAGGAATCGGGTAACATAAGTGTAACCGAAAGAGACACAATACGGGATATAAAAAAAAGAATATAAATCAGCTATTTCTAATCAGATGTTCCGATTTTGATAAAATAATATATCGCACTTATTCAACAATACTGTATTAACTCAAAATTTCAGTAGATGCAAAACAATTTTTAATTTTACATTAAAGGCTTATCGATGCCTTACTTTCTCAACCTCGTATCTTAAAAAAATACGGTTTGGACTTTTTCTTATATAACGATTGTTTTCTTTTTGTGTTCTATTACTGCAACAACTTATTATTTCAATACTTTGTCTCAATTCTGTAAATATTAATATAATAATGTAAATATTATTTTGCAGTAATAGAACACAAAAAAAAACAATCGTTTTATATGAAAAAGTCCAAACCGTATTTTTTAAGATACGAGGTTGAGAAAGTAAGGCATCGATATGAAAAAGACATTTCAAACCAACCGCTCGTTACTAAAAAGTAGACAAAATATCTCGATATTTTTACAGCGGTTGGATATAAATACAACGCAGTGATGCCAAGAGAAATTTCAAAAAAATCCCTACGTGTCTAAATAAAATTCCCTCTTTTTCCCTACAAACAAAACAATTATCCCTACACTATTCCCTACGTTAAAAATGTATTGGTTTTAGCTTCAGGCAAACAAATACATACTCTGTTAACATTTCGTAAATATTATAATTAAGGGATTTATTAACATTTATTAAAAAAAGCATTTATTAACATCAAGAAAAAACCAAAATAAACATTCTCACACATGTAAAAATTCAATTAAAAAAAAAAATACTGTGTGACAAATTTAATTTAATTTAATAATTTAATTTGGCAGAAACGCCACTGTATATCCTTCAATCTAGAGTCAAAACTAAGTCAAACTGTGTGTTTGATTTTCATCTCCTCATCTTTTGTCCTTTTTAAAGGACTTAACCTTTTTCAAGAATACTTTTTTTATTAATATAAGTATCTAATATTTTTTACCAAGCTCGGTACCAAATAAAAGGGAAGGAAGGCTTTGTTGAATATAAAAAAAATCTTTATTTCAAAATTTTAAAAAAAATTCCTTCTAAATATATATCCTTCCACATGCTTAAAAGTTTTCATTAAAATTTTTTAAAAATTCCAAATTGTATGACTTTATTTCTCTTTGTTTCATTCATTAAACATTCTCCTTTAATATTCGCATATATTTTTAGCGAATGTGAGAGCAAATGCAAATAACAAAAATAAGCGATTAGTTCGCAAATGTGAACCCAAATATTCGGCTCCCCATATATACGTACATGATTGTGGCACTTGTTGAAGATTGCCGGGCTATTAGGGCTCTTAGTAAGATACTACATTTGTACCTAAATGCTATGGTATATGAAAAATTTTAATTTTTAAATGAAAATAATACGAATATTTACGTATTTTAACACAATATATTGAAAATGAGACAATATTTTGAAAATTCCCTACATTTGCCTTAAAATAAAATATCTGTCTTTTTTTCCCTACGCCGTAAATTTTCCGAAAAAATCCCTACAAAAAGGGAAAATTCCCTACTATTGGCATCACTGATACAACGTGTCGAAGAGTTATCCAAGTTATTTTCGACAAAATAAAAAAAAAAATAAATTAAAAACTGTCCAATTTTGAGGTTTTAAAATCTCAAAAAAAAAAAAAAAAAAATTATTCTTAATGGCAAAAAATTAATAATTTTATTACTGAATCAGGAAATTATGAATTTTTTGCCATTTTTTATTTTTTATGACTCTTAAAAAATTCAAAATTGGACAAATCTTTTGATTTTGCACCAACATTTTTTTTATTTCCTCAAAACTAACTTGAAACCCCTTAAGCATATCGTTAGCTAAAATGCGAAAAGGCGTTACTAATAAAAATTTAATTTTAAATGAGAAGCAAAAAACTTTGTAAAATGAAAACTATAAACATGTCAAAAAAAAAAAAATATGCACTGCTAAGTCGTCCATGGAATTCTTCAAGCAATGCTCAAAGAAAAAAATTAAGAATTACGTCGTTTTACATTTATCAAATAAACACACTTGTAGTTACGTCCCTTTGTTTTTTGTTAATAAAAGCTAAAGTTTTGATCGGGGAAATGTACAATTTTTTCAAGACATATAGTTTAATGGCATTCATAATAATCAATCGAAAACTCGATTTTGAATTTTTTGTTGGTTACGTCTTTTTGCATTTAAGCTAACGATATAAACAATAACCTTAAAATAGCTTAAAGGCGTCTAAATTTCTCATCATTTAAATTAATTTTTGCAAAATTGGACGAATCTATCCCAAGCAATAATAAAAATATGTGGGGCGCTCTTTTCAAAAGTCTATTTTTGCTAAAATCAGGATATTGCACTTTATTGTAAAAAAATACACATTTATCCGTAGACTTTTATTAAAAAAAAACTGCTCTTATTTGGAATGCACGTAGTTTTAAGAAAATGTTATAAAAAATAGTAAGTTTTTTCCATTTTAAATTTTTTATAAGTTTTTAAAAAATAAACATTTAACAATTTAATTATTTTTTTTTCTTTTGGGGACGACTGGCTTTGACTTCTTTTCTATGACTTTTAATACGTCAGTTACAGATACGCTGATTTATTTTGTTTAAAAATTTTAGACAGCGATAATCCAAATTGTAAAAATAATGGAGTTATTTTTGTTAACTAGTTTATTTTGTATATTTTAATACAACTCTAGAGGACATACTTGTTCTAAAAATTAATAACTAATGTAAAAATAATGAGTTTTTTATATATTTTTAATGACATGACTGAAGGACACTGTTATTAAAATTTTAATTTTGGTGATACGCGTGCGAGTTAATCACTTGAAGAGGTAATAGATTTTTCCAAGTAAAGAATTAACAACATGCTATATTTTTTTCTTTCTTTCTTGAATATGAACCCAATTTAAGTACCTTTTTGTGTAAATTAGGGTTTGTATTTAATCGCATTTTTTTATAATTAGTATTACTGCCAATTTCACGATTTCGAAAGAACGCTTTCTTTCGTACAAATACATATGAAACAAAAACAAATTTTTGAGAATTTGTTTTTGTTTTACATGTAGTTGTGCGAAAGAAAGCGTTCGTTCGCATTTAGTGAAATAGGCAGTTAGTATTAAAAACGATTAGTATTAAAAATGTTTCCGTTAATCGCAATTATCGAATAATCGCATTTTTATGTTTTTACATAAAATTTAAAATTACAAAAACATATTTACAACACATTTTATTTTTAATGATATAATTTTTAATGATTGATATTGAATTAGACAAAAAAAAAAAGAGCCATTAATTTAGATCATTTAAGCAAAAATCTTCTATTCGTAAAAAGATAGTGCGATTAATATAAATTTGAAATAAAAGGATTTAATAGTGTTTCCATATTCCCGAAATTTTTCTATTTAATCAATGGACTACACAATAATCTCCGAAGCGTCATTTTGAGATCTGGCAATGGAACATGTACATTTTATAAATGGTTGCCATTTATTTTCTGTTCATCTTCAAATTTCAAAAAGGTTTAAAAATTCTATAATACTTTCCTTTATATTTCCGGAGTATGTGTTATTTGGGAACAATTTAAGTTTTCTTTAAAAAATTACTAGATGTTTGGTCCCGGCGCTGCTCGGGATTTTCTAAATAAAAATAATAAATTAAGTATTGGAGAAATTTGACAATAACTTGACTCCAGCGCCGCTATCTACCGGATCAAAATTTTATAACTTTTGTTTAATAAATATATTTTGTGAATTTCAGCCAAATCGTACCATAAATAAAAAAATTTTTTAATAGCAAGACAACAGCGCCACCTATCGGGATTAAACTTAAGAGAAACCTAGCTCCCGACTAAGATCTTTTATTGTCAAAGTTTGGTGTCAATCGGTCCAGCGGTTCTAGGAGCACATACACGGCACAAGCGTTTTTATATACAAATCGCGCTGGTTCCTCTAAAGAGAGTCAACTCAAAATTTTTAAATTTTCACTTCATGCAAGAAATCGATGTACAGTGGTCATATCTTCCCACAATAAAAATTTTACATCATTTTCTCTAGTAAAAAAAATTTTTTTTTTTAAACATGGAAGTCAAAAACCTAATTTTTTATTTGGCCTCAAACTGTTCTTAAAAAATCCTGAAACTTTGAAGGAGGTGTTTTTTTTTCTTTTTTAAGATATGATTTTTTTTTTCTTTCGCAACCTATAAAAAAATCATTTTAAAAAGAAATTTTCATTTTGTAATTTTGCGTAATAAGTATTAAATAAGGCTGATTTCTATGATTTAAGGTGTTTTAAAAAGAGTAACGAAATTGATAAAGTTTCTTTTGTTTATTTGTTGCATTTTTTCTTGGAGCTTTGTCACTTTACGACTCCATTCGAACGGGGTCGGGTCCCACTCTTGATCGATTTGACATGGAATTACCCAAATATGTTTAAATGTTTAAAAGGAGTTGGCAGTCACAGTATACGGTTTCAAGAGAATATGTCAATTACACCGATAACTACAAGGCAATCAAGAAATTTACATATACCGAGATGTCGACTTGGGTTATCTAAACAACGTATTTCTTACGCTGGGTCAAGTGAATATAATCCGTTACCAAAGGAATTAAAGAATATTTCAGTCTTATCAACGTTTAAACACAATTTGAAGCGGTATTTATGCGAGAATGTTCAAACACTTCTCTGAATAAAATGTTTATTTTTGTAACACATATATAGTTTTTTTCTAAAGTAAATACGTATGTAAATATTGTACAAAATTATAATATAAGATATAATAATTTCCATTAGCCTCTTTAATGCCATAATGGACGATGAGGCAAATTTTAATTATGTAATATTATTTCATTGAGATTAATAAACACAATAAAAAAAATCTTTAAAAGCAATACGGGCTTTGCAACAAAATTTATAAAGAGATTTTAATGCGATATTGTCAAACGGCATTTAATATTTACAAACAACAAAAAGCTAGTTTAGTTGGTTTGAAGAATTCCCTACGAAATGGCATTAATAAAAGTGAAATATTTGCATTTCAGAAATTTGACTTTAGCACAGATGTGGTATTCGTTTAACCCAATGTGCACGGGTGTGCTGGACATTGGAAACGTCAAACGCAAGAATTTGGAAGTTTTTGGAAGTATTTGTGCGATTGAAATAACGATTTAAAGGTGCGAAAATTCGCGTTTACTCTTATAATCAATTAATAAGTTCTAGTGTAAATACGAGTACATGCTAAAATTTAATAATAATCGTTTATAAAAAAATGTATTTTTAAAAAAATAAAATTACAACTTACAAAACCTCGCTTAGAAAAAAAAATCATTAGTTTTGAGTTTAATTACACAAAACTTTTGTATCTTTATAACAATCCTTAAAAAATATTGTTTACAAAAACTTGCGTTCAAAATGACATTAAATATAATGTCCTGCTCTTAAAATAAACGCAAAAGTAATTATTTTTTATAGCTTTTTTACATTTTGTGGCAAGTTTTATTTTAAAATAATAAGCTTAAAATACGAGCACTGCACTCTGTAATCGAAAGATTAAAAGTGTCCATATAAATTTGTTGTCATTAAAAATGTAATTTATTTATTTTTAAATTGTTAATAAGGTCAGATTTAGTTATCAAAGAGACTTAAAACGACAATTTTGCTTTTTGTTTACATTTATTAAAAAAAAAAAAAAACTACAAACAAAACAGGGTTAAGACAATTTGAAGGAGATTAATAAAGGTGAAATTTAAAATTTTTGTGAAAGTATACATTTCTGATAAAATTGCTTATTATGGACAAATGGTGGTGTATTCTTCGAATATCCCACTATGTAAGACTTAACTAAAGGGCAACACTTTTCCTGTTAACAGGCCAGCGTTACCGTTTGTCCGACTAAAGTCGCAATTTGACCCTTTTTAAGCGGTCTGCGACATTTTGTGAGACTTTTTTTATCACCGACTTTTGCGACTTATTCAATTTTGTTGCGACTTTTTACCCATTTTTTGTAAAGCATCTAACTTGTAGTAAATCGTTAAAAAAAAGTCGTTAAAATTCTAATGCAATTCACAGATTTTTGTTCATTTGACAACACTTGTATCACTTTTTTTGCAACCTTTTCATGTGTTTAACAAATTCTTCGCAAATTTTTAGTAAAAATTTTAAAATAACATTTAGCAAAAAGGCTTTTAAAAAAATTGCAGTGTTTATTTTACAAAATAATTTTTAGCCACCGAGTCAATGAAAGATGAAGTTTTCGTTGAACATGGACAGGCATGTACGAACATGAGAATATTTTGCTTTAACTTAAAAAATAAAATAGATATTGGGAATTATTTCTTTTTCATACGCAACTTTATTATATTCAACATTTTTCATTTTTCGAATTTATTCTATGAGTTAAATTTCAGTTATGTATTTTTTAAAGCTTTTTGTAATAGCTCTATTCCTTAATTTTTTTTTTTTTTTTTTAGAAATGACTTTATACACTACCAGACTATTATATTGTATTTTCTTGTTACATTTTACCTTAGCTTTTTATGTACAGAAAAATTTACAATTATTAGACACCAGCAAAATGTAATGCATTTTCTGGCCCGCTACGGCCTTCGTCAAGAAAATACAATATAATAGTCTGGTAGTGTATAAAGTCATTTCTAAAAAAAAAAAAAAAAATTTAAGGAATAGAGCTATTACAAAAAGCTTTATAAAATACATAACTGAAATTTAACTCATAGAATAAATTCGAAAAATGAAAAATGTTAAATTTAAAAAATAAAATTTAGTTTTTCTTTAAAAAAGGATTTCTTGTTAAAAAGAAAAGGAAATTTGAAAACGAAAAATAAATTGGAGCTAGAAATACGCGTTCAGAGGCAGATAAAACCACGGAGTCTGAGGCGGATAACGTTAACATCGCTGTGAAGGTGTTCAAGAGACCTGGCTTAAGCCAGACATGGAGTCAAAGCGGCCTTTTTGCATGGTTTGTAAACAGCTTTTAGTGACCAAAACAATCATCTTTGAGACATGGAAAAAACCGAATAATAATAGGGGGTTTCATGGACAAACTTGCGAGACTTGTTTCAAGAATCGCATTTTTAACTATTGTGTAACTTTTTACAATTAATGTCAATATTTAAGAAACGCCAATCCAAAAAAAGTTATATAATAAAATTAAAAAAAATATATATATATATAAGAAACTTGAAATTTGTGTCTAAAAATTAAAAGTGTGCTTAAAAATAACTAGATAAAGCCAAAAGACTAAATTGCTCAGATAAGTCCAAGAATTTGTTGTTTTAATTGTTGAAGTTTTGGTTGATGGTAATCATAAAAAAAATCTGTTTGTATAAATGCACAATTGATAAGCGCAATTGTTAGGCAAATTTACGAAGTTTGTGTTATTGAATTCTCATAAAAATTTTGACAGTTCATTTGCGAGAGTGTAAAAATATACAGTTTGCCCAGGTTGCGAGACTTTTAAGCGATATCATGAAAACTCTTATGCAAAAGAGGCTTCTGAAAATAAAAAAGTGAAACTGACTGTTTTGTTTAATTTTTTTTTGTTTTGCTATGCTTTTTATTATTAAAAAAAACGTTAAAAACGACTTTTTTGTGCGACTTTATTTTTATGAAACGACCTTTTGTGCGACTTTTCAAAAATTCCTAGCGGTAAACCTGTAACAGGCATCTGTCTAGAGATGCCAATTTAGCGCTTTAGGCGCTAGATTCAGCGCTTTTTGACTGTCAAAACGGCGCAAAGATTTAATACATAAAAGGTAACAGAAATAATTTTTTTTTAATGCGGTTTACACAAAAAAAAAGTAGTTTGCAGATTTTATCATCTTGTTGCTTTTCATTATCAATTAAATGTATATGACGAAATATCGTATCAAAACAATTTCTACGAATAGAATCCGAAACCATTGAATTTTAAAGATCGCTTTCATCTGTTACAATTAGGATACCCAGAAAAACTCATATTTCATTCATCGGGTTTTTGGGTTGTATTGTCCACTATAAGCTGCCTTACTGCTACTTTTTTGCATAGCATTTTTACCAAGTCATCTTCAAAAACTTCTCAAAATGCACGTAGATTGGTATGTCAGTGCAATCAGAAAAGTCAGGCTCAGTGAATATTCGTTGACATCATACATCATCATCCATCCTTCACCCACTGAATCAATTTACTTTTTAATGTGTTCAAGACCATACAGAGGTAAAAAATCAAAGTCAATATTTTAACTATCTAAATTTTTCAAATTAAATTTTCTCTCTTCCTGGTTATCATCTACACTTGACGACGGAGGAATTCCAAATTAAAATTTCGCATGGTTGTATAAGAAGTGCTTTCGGCCAGTTTTGCGGGTGCCCACTACCATCTTCATCTCCAGAGTCCTTATCAGATGAAAAGTAGTCAGCTCGGGGCGATAACAAATGGCTATGAAGAAAAAAAATGGCTAGACCTTCCGGATAGATTAAATTTATGTGCTGTTTCCAGGTGACAGGCAATTGATTGTGTAGTAAAATTTATATTTAGCCATTTTTTTTTATGGCTCGATGAAAAAAAAAATCGCCACATCTAGCCGGAAAATGGCTAAATTGGCTACCTTGGAAACGGCTTTTGTTTTATAGTTCTTACTCTCTCTCATTTTTTTTTATAAATACTCAACAGCAATGTTGCCACTTTAGTAAATTCATTTTATGTCTTTCTCTTTTGTTACGTTTACAATAATATATGGTTTGTAAAGTATTTTTAATTTTTTGGCTAGTTACTTTTTTATTCCTTTTTTCACAAAAGTCAAATGATAACAGTTATTTTTTGATTTTTATTTTTTTGAACAAAAATAACAGTTATTTTTTGATTTTTATTTTTTTTGAACAAAAATAACAGTTATTTTCTGAGTTTTATTTTATGGATCAAAAATAACAGTTATTTTATGATTTTTATTTTTTCGAGCAAAAATAAAAGTTATTCTTTATAGAAATGTACGTGTTAAAATTATTTGGTTGACTTTAAATATTTATAAGATATCCCAATGATGATAACACATTTAAATAAATATTTAAAGGAATCTCAATAATTATAACACGTACATTTTTCTGTAAAGAATAACTTTTATTTTTGCTCGAAAAGATAAAAATCAAAAAATAATTGTTATTTTTGTTCAAAAAAATAAAAATCATAAAATAACTGTTATTTTTGATCTAAAAAATCAAAATCAAAAAATAACTGTTATTGTTGTTCAAAAAAAAAAAAAAAAAGAAAAATAACTGTTACTTTTGTCCAAAAAAATATAAATCAAAAAATAACTGCAATTTTTGATCAAAAAAATAAAAATCAAATTGATACGTCCTAACAGCTTAACATGTTTTCATCAACTGGTTGTATCAACTTGTTAAATTTTTTAATTTTTACAGTGTTTTAAATCCCCTGAAGATGACCATCGATGTATGGTCGAAATATCGGATGAAATATAAAATACAAAATTAAAAATATAAAAATTGGAAAAAAAAATTTTTTTATTTATAATTTTTATGACCTTAAGCCAAACAAATAAACAACAACATAGATAATCGACACAGGTCAACAATAAATATTGAACATAAAATTCAAAACTTTAAAAATCATAATATTTTATCATAGAAAAGTTCATAAGGATCAATATGTTATACTTGAATCAGTTTGCCAGTATTTACTTCTATATGTTTTTTTTGTTTTAAAATTTCAAAATAACTGTTATTTTCGGTCCCTGTTAAAATGTTTTTGAAGTTAGTGAATGTTTTTGAAAATAAAATAACATTTTTTTGAAATTTTAAAATTTACAATGAAAACAAATAATTTACAGTGAAAACACAGTCAAATTAATTTTTGTTATTTTAATATTATTGTACTTCATAATCTTGTTGCTTTTACTCTTCATGGTTATTTTTGTTTTTCTTTTATCTTTCCTAATGTTTTTCTATTACTTCAACTGGCGATATTGACTTTTAAATCCATGTCTTTTCCATGAACTTATTCGACATATGTTCAGTGCAGGGCTGCCAGATTTGACGATTTATCGTCATTTTGACGATTTTTGGTTCCGAAATTAACAAAGTGCCGATTTGCTTAAATTTTTATATTTATTCCTATTGTAAATAAAATTATACTAGAAATTTGTGCTCTTTTCCATAAGAAATGTTATGGGCAAAAGCCCGTATGTTTTGTTTGCTTTTTTTTTAAATAAAAATCAAACAAACTTTGTTAAAAATCTAAATTTAAATTGTCCGATTTTTTTTTGATGATTTTTTAAACAGAAAAAGACGATTTTTTAACTTTTTTCTCAGGAAATTGACGATTTTTATTAGAAGAATTAGTGCTTATAAAATAATTTTTTGGTTAAACAGCAAAGAACCGGATTGAAACAAGAATATAAGCGCGGCTCACCACCAAATCTATATTATTATTACTTTTTAGTATCCTTAAAAGAAGTTATGTATATAGGAAGATGTTTGTCACGCCAACGCTCTTAGTTTTAGCAGTATGGGTATCATTGAAAAATTGAAAGTGCTTTTCACATGGTGTTTAAAGCACACCGATTTATTAACCCATTAAGAGCCCATTTCAAATGATCATACTTCTTGACTGACTTTTTAATTATGTCGATATAATAATAATTATTTAACAATAATATACACATGTTACCAAAGTTATTAGGACTTTGATTAATAAAGTTTTTTGTATTGCGGGTTTTCAGCCTTCCGGAACACTTTTCAAATATTTACATATTACTATATTTCAATATGCAACAAGTGCATAAACTATTACCACTATATATTTTAACTCAAACTTATAAATAAATTGCGAAGTTTTCCAAAATAAAATTTTTTTAACCCTAATAACTTCAAAATTTTATATGATGGAGTTTCTAAAAATATAGCATACAAAAACTTGGGGTGTTCTCTATAACATATTATATTTGAGGAAATATTATTATACATATCGACAAAATTTTAAGATAAATCCTCTTAAGCGGTTAATAAATCGGTATATTTAATACATCATATGAAATGTGTTTCGAAAGACTTTATTATGATACCAATACTTTAAAGATTCAGATGATATTTTTCTTCCTATACTATTGATAAAGTGCTCTGAAACCTTTACGACCTATAATTCATAAACTTAGTGCGTTGAACCAAAAAATTACAGTAGAATCGCGATACAGTAATTTTGCGGTCAAGTTAACCAAATTTCAGCGCTTCTGTGCCGCTCTAAACGTTAACTCTAAGTTAACTTTTCAGATCGTATTAGTAAAAGTACTGATTTGTACAAACGATAACAAATTAGATTAAATTTTAAGCTGAAAGTTGAGAGTTTAAGCAAAATTGAGAAATACATTAAAGAAAAACTATCGGCGTTGTATTATTGTATATCTAAAGTTGCCATCTCAAAAATAAAAACGAAACGTCACAAAATTTTTGAGGCTTTGAGGAATACATAGGAAAAAGCATACAGGAAAAAATTACATAGACCAAAATATGCCGATCCTAAAGCAAGTTTGTACAAATGTTTTCTTGAAGCATCGAAAACGTAATTGCGCAATCACTGTTCTAATTTCAATATCAATAGCTAAGCGCGAGTTCGTGTAACTGCAACCTGAAAAGACAATAATGTCAGTAATGGATGGCTGGCAAATGTTTAGAAAATACCCAGAATTCGCAATCTGAAAATTTTTGAAGAACTAATTTTCTGACAAACGTCATACATATGTAGCACCTAACACATAATAATACATGACTGATTGTATAATTAATTATTATAAATTGTAGCCGGTACAAATTAGATCTAAGTTTCTTTTTTGTACAGATGAAAACTAAGTCGTTGAAGAAAATATAGGTACATATGTTTATTATTGCATTTTTTTTACAATTTAGAAAAGTTAATAACAACCCTTAGGACATTTCAGTTTACTTTTTCGCGATTATACTGTATATTAGGAGTTTTTTATTCAACCTGCCATTCAGATGATATTCTTTATGAGTTCCAAAAACAATAAAATTAAAATATTTTAAATGTTTTTTAATAAATTCATTTGTTTTTACGTTAAAAAATTTATCATAAATAAGTATTTATATTTTCGTAGGCTAAAATTAAGTTTGTGTACGAGTCTGTAATTATGCATGTTGTTAAATTTATAAAAATTAAAAATGATAGTGGCACCACTGAAATGTAAATACATAATAAAAAACACAGCTGTTTATATTTTTTCAATTGTAACTGTCGTCTTCAAAATAATTCAGTAGCTGATTACGCGACTACAATTGCAACCTGCAGCATTTGTAGTCGTGCCTTCGTGTTGCCTGCTGTCTCGAATGTGTTTAATGCATTAATCTTAATATTAAACAAGGGGAACACGTATCTTATAAGATTTCATAATTGACTGATTCTCGTACAGTAAACTTGTATCCTTTTTAATCCTTTTTATTCTCTTTTTTGTAGTTTTTTGATTTATTATTTTAAAATATTGTTTTTTAAACACTATTCACAAGATTGACACTATTTGCATTAATAAATTACAGATTTTAATAATGGTGGCTTATTATTGTTTTATATGTGTGTATGCATGTGTATTTTTGACAGCTCATCTTATAAGATAATTGTTATAAAATTTCTCATAACAACTGTCTCATAACATTTATTATAATATTAATACTAACACTATTTGAGAGTCCACACGTAAGATAATACTCTTTGCGATTAAATTTGACGTTTGCTGATATAAAAATCTTATATCTTATCTCAGGTGGAGACCCTGTTTAAAGATTGGTTAATAATTTATAGATCCGTTACAGAGCACACCACCCGATATAAGTATACCAACTGTCGGTGGAGGGTATCAAAGATTTGGCACAGGCAGATAAAGTTTTAAATCTTTGTATTATTAAATTTTAACATGCTTCAGATTAAGAACTTAAATTTCAAAGTTCAAAATACAAAAGTTATTTGGCTCTATATTCAAATTTGTTTAAATATTTTAAAATACAGTTGTGTTACTGTACAAACATTATTTAAATAAAAGCACTTTTTAATATTATTATTTTAATACGTTTATATAGTCGGTATATAAAGTATAGTTCGGCTCGTCGTCTATAATTCGTTTTCGTTTTTATTTTTAAGTATTTGTTTAAAAAAAAATGAATTAAAAGTTGGTTTTTAAAGTACGAGTTTTTTTTTCATATAATAGACATATGGCAAATATTTGCACAAAATATTTTTTTTAACTACATACTTATCGTACACTTAATCATAAACAGTCACAACTCAAAATTCAAAAATGTTCAGAAGATGCAAAAACTGTCTTCAAAAACATGGTTGCAACTTTATAATCAAATAGAGTTCCACAATTGTTAAAGAGGAAAAGTTCAAGAAGACAGTGACACAAACGAATTGATAAATTTTGAGTTGTGACTTTTTATGATTTAGTGTGCGATATATTAATACAAACAAATAGAAAAACATTTTTTTTATACTCTAACAAGTGTTTTTGTTCAGTTCTTAAATGATTATAACAAAATTATTCTAGAAATTATTAACCCATTAGCAAAAACTTTTCTTACCAAGTAACGTTTAATGAGAAACTTCGTTGTATACTTTAAAGGTGCAAAAACTCATTTTATTTAAAGGAATGTTAACATTAAAAAGTATTTTTATTTCTCTACAGAGAATCTACATATTTTGTAACTAGACAAAATTACATACAAACGTATTCAGTAAAGAAACAATTTGGATGGCTTAGACTTTGGCTACTACAAACAACGTCTTTAGTTGTTTTGTTAGGAACATAATTAGGACTTAGCGCCGTAAATTTTTAAAAACGTATTATGTTTTCTTTTGCAAATAAAACTTGAAAATTTCAAATTAATTCAAATAGTTGTTTATGGGTTTCTGCTTTTATTTCGTTAACAAAAAATTTCATTTTATATTTTTAACTTTTCTACGACAATACAGTCACAGCCGGCGTCTGAAATATAATCAGATCTAAGTCGAAGTACGACCAGGGCTCTGGAGTCGTCAGAAAGAAGTACTTACTCCCACTCTGACTCCAAACGTTGAAATTGTTTAAGTGCGACTCCGACTCAAGACTCTGACTCCGCCTCCTACTCTAACCTGGATGCTAAATGTATATGAGACTGGCCCCTAGTTGACCTTAAACTCTTTTAATACCCTCCACAACTAGTGGTCAACGAGGGTATACGTAGTTTGTAATTTCGTGTGAAACTTTTTTATTATGAATTTAAGACCCCATCAAGTATATATATTCTGGTACTTTGAGTAATTCTAAGTCGATTTAGCCAAGTTCGTCTGTCTGTCCGTCTGTTGAAAACACGCTCACTTTCGAAAAACTCATAAGATAAGAACAATGTTGGTGTCAAATTGCTTCTAGTCATCCTAAGCAGTTTGGAATTGAAATCCAGCAAAATCCGGTCGGTAAGATCAGAGTTATGATTAAAAATGTAGAACCACCCCCCTAAAAAATTTACAATTTTGTTACAAAAACAAACATAAAAGGTGATATAAGATTTTGCACAAACTCTTCTAAATGACTAGAAATCATACTGTACGCCTAAAACCGTAATAAATAACGCTATCATAATTAAGTTTGGTACGTCACTGTTTTATAGGACTAAAAATCATACTGTAAAATTTTGTGAATATTCGTCCACAATTTACCATATGCCCGATATAAAGCCTACTCCATGAAAATAGTTTAGTACGCCTCAAACCGTAACAAAAATTGCTATCATAATAAAATTTGGTACGTTTTAGTTTTATAAGGCTCGAAATCATACTTTAAAATTTCGTGAAGACCGGTCCATAATTTACCCTAGGCCGCATATTAAACCTACTCTCGGAAAAGAGTTTAGTATGTTAAAAAACGTTATAAATAATGCTATTGTAATACAATTTTGTACGTAAAATATTAATAGGGCTAAGAATCAGACTAAAAAATTCCTGAAGCTCGGTCCAAAATTTACCGTATAATATCCAATATTATGCTCACTTTGAGAAATCATTTAAATACGCCTAAAACCGTAGCAGATATAGATATTGTGGTTAAATTTGTTCCAATTTTGGTTCATATGGCCAGAAATAATATGCAATTTCCTGATTATCGGTTCATATTTACATTAGATCCCATATTAAGCAGCCTTCTCAAAAGCACTTTAAACGCTTAAACAAATTGCACTACTGTATTGAAATTCGTTCCATTTAGACTTTTAATAAAAGAAATTACTTCACAGGATTTCGTGATGATTTGTCCATAATTTAACATGGATCTTATATAAAGTCCCCTCCTGAAAATCATTTTAGTTCGGCATAAACTGTTACGAATCATGATATTTTATTCAAGTTAGTTCAAATTGCTAGAAATAGAAGCATAATACTGTCTGATTGTCTTCCAATTGGTTTAAGCCGGAACCAATTTTTATACTGACGTCCGTTTTTATAAAGATTAATATTTTCTACCTGTCGGTGGAGGATATCAAAGATTCGGCACAGACTTGTTTTTAGTGCAGTACCTTTTAAATCGTTAAATATAGCAAAAAAATGATTCTGTAAAAATTTCAAATCGATATGTGAAATATTGCATCGTCTATTTCGAAGAATTTTTATTTTGGAATATATTAGAAAATTTTTTTAACATTTTTTATGCCGATAAATTTTGGAGTCGGAGTCGCGAGCTTTTTTTTTGCATTCATACGGTGCGGTGCAATTGGGGTTCTACAACAGTGAAGGGCACTTTTGCAAATCCTATGTACGCGTGCATAGGAAAAAAATGCTGGTTGTGTGACGTCGACACAGGTACACTATAAACTTCTTCGTGTAGTCTCTGACAATGTACGTTCGGCTGTTGCTTTGCTGTTATTTCGTCAAAGCTATTTAAATCAGTTGCAGATCAGCACTTGTTGAAGTATGATCTCGCTACGCAACTTTTTAATTACACCCAAAGAAAAATGTTCAATGAAAAATGGGAAAATGATTTTTTTATAGAGAATATGAATTTGCTATCGCGTTATAAGTAACAAAAGTTTGTTTTGTTTAAGAAGACATTACTCCTCTTGCCATTGAAATTACGATAACCTGAGCGGGGGTGATCGATCACTGAAACTATTTCAATTAAAAGCAGAAGTTTTCTTTAAACTTATTTTTGATGTATCTATTCATCATATATTAAATATTCATCGTCATACCAGTTTTCAATTAATAAGAGAAAATGTTTCATTGCCTCTAAAAAAAGGCATCCTATGTAGTTGCTTTGGCTTTGGCAAAGCAATGTCGACCAATTTTTACTCAAAAACTCAAAAACAATAGTATTGTCAATCTGAAAAAAATAATGATTATATTTTCGGAATTAAGCATCAACAATTTTGTTAAAATACAAAAATATGCTGAAATCTTCGAATCTGTAAAGGAGAATTATGCAGGTAGATTTCAAGACTTAAAATGTATTGAAAAATTAATTGATTTACATGATTATTAGGGAGATCGATTATTCGACTTTTTTCAATAACCGGTTTTCGAATATTACGAATAGTTGCTATTTTAAAAAACCCGGTTTTCGGTTAAGCAATTTTTAAATAACCGGTTAACCGGTTTTAATTCGAATACTTAAAAACACAAAAATCAAATAAGATTTAAAAATAAAACGTTAATTTGAATAAAAACAAAACAATTTGCAAAGGTAAGGAACCAACAAAATACATAAATATTACTTAGATCAGACCTAACAAATATTTTACGATAAAATCCAAGAAAAGTGGGACCAGTAAATTGATCAAACTTTAGCTAAATTTTCAACAATTTTTTATTGATTTACTAAACTTTATTTGTAAGAAGATATTTGTATAATGTAATTTAGAAACTTTTGAATGATATTTGATCTAGACAACCGTTTTGCAAAAGCAAATAAATTATAGGAATTTTATAAAGTTATAATTTGAAATATTCTCTAAAATTTATTTTGGATGAGTTTTAATTTGGTGGTGGTTAATCTATATAAATCAACCACCTCTTAGCCTAGGATTATCTATTTCAAATTATTTTGTTTCAGCAATATAGAAACGAATAGTGAACTGAACATTCTTTTTGTGTAAAATATTTGTCAATTCGTCGACTACAATTTAAAACATTCCATGACATTGTTTGATTTCTTCAATTTTGTTTTTTGGTTCTTGGTGTTTTAATAAATAAAACTGGTAGAAATTTTTCCCATATCGTTGATTCCGCCGTAATGTTGTAGTTTTCAGCATGAAGAGATGCTAGAACTACTTAAGAGTTTTTAGTGCCTTAACGGGCATTTCGTCCTCGGCAACACAACGGGCTAATATTTCACCCATAATTCATTTTTTGCATCGTATTTTAGTATTATTTGTCGTCTCCTTAGAACTACTTCGAACGGAGTTAAGTTTCATTTGGATCACATTAATATCAAGCATGTATATTAATTAAAGGTGATTAATAAGTCGTGACTTATCATTTTAGGGCACTTCAAGCACCTAACTTTGTCTTTTTATTTGCGTTCGAAAAATATCTAGAGAGAATCTTATTTATATAAAAATATATTTAATATTTAGAATACTCTTGCACAAATTACTATTTACTTTTTAACTGCACACGTTTTTGTAGTATTTTGAATAGTTTTTGTTTTTTTTTCTAAAAGAACAGACTTTTACACTTTTATAAGCGAATTGTATTTACAGTGTTCATAATGTTTTTTTGACCTTTGTAACATTTTGTTTTGACATTCTTCAAAAAAAGTTTAAGTTTGGCCAATATTTAATTAGAAAATACTTAAATTACGAGTACATCTACAAGAGTAAGGAAAATGTATATAAATTACACATTACTAAAATAACCGGTTTATTATACCAAAATAACCGGTTTATTCGATATTCGAAAAATTGGCATTTTAAATTATCCGACTTGGGCAAAGCTAAAATAACCGGTTAAAACCGGTCGAATAATAACCGTTCGATCTCCCTAATGATTATCCAAGCAAGAAGAGCTAAAAGAATTACAGGAAACTGGAAAAAAGTTTTGGATGCATATAGATGAAAATAAATATCCTAAACTTAAAAATGAAATTTACAAGCTGTACTACATATAATTGCGAGGTGGCATTTTCCAGCCTAAAAATAATATTAAGTAAGTTACGTTACAAGTTATCTGACCAACACACAGCCGATCTTTTGCGCATAAAGGAATACAGAGGAGATATCGATTTGGATGAGTTAGCCAATCGTTGAGGAAACAATAAAATATTTTACATTTAGTATATATTTTTTATTTATTTGTATTTTTATAAATTTTTTTTTAAATAAATATATAATCATAATAATTGAATTGTTCCGCTGTGTAATAAAAATATGTATAAAAACATGTTAATAAAAACGAACAAATAAAATAATCGGCCATGTTCTGACAATCGCACGATTTGAAATCGGAAAACGACAGATTTAATTTGTGATGTTCTGCAACTCCTGCGCTTTGCTTGGGATCTGCCATAGTTTCTTAAAAATATTCTAGTTCCCTTGAGCATACTTTTGCAATCTGAAGTTACTAAGCTTCTTGCGATTGAGATGTACAGAACACCTATTATGCGATATCAAGTCATAATCGCAAATTTTAAGCGTTTTACGATTGTCAGAACATGCCCGAATAATAATAAAAAAAAACTTTTACTTTCGACTGAAAAATTTTTCAAGTGTAGAATTAGTGAGCGTCATTCGTTTTCTGCTGCTTCATTCGTTTTCTGTAGAATTAGTGAGCGTCATTCGTTTTCTGCTGCTTCCCACACAAGCATAATTGTGATAGTATGAGTGTTGCCCTTCACTGTTCTACAATAAGTCATACCAGTGTTGCCACTTTGAGGCTAATTACCCGAATTTGGTGTAATTTTTACTCTAGTGGGTAGAGAGTGGGAAATTTCTTTGAGATGTAGGTCAGGTGTAATTTGAATTTCACTTTAAAACAAATAATATAAGGATTAAATTTTAGTGATAAATTTTATACCATTTAAGATTTTGTTGATCTAAAAAATGTACAGTAGATTTAACCAAAATAACTGTTTATTAAAAAAAAAAAATTCCATAGTTTATCAAGCAAAAGATTGATAGTAATTGGCGCCAGATGGACAATTAGATTTTGATAAATATGAGCTTCATAGTGATTTAGAACCAGAAGTTTGTTGGAAGAAGAAGGTAACTATACTAAAAAAAACCACTGGAGAAAAATATGTTTCCTATATGTAAAACACACACAAATATTTGCTGTGGTACACCGATCGACCTAGAATCAGTATCGTCCATCCTGCTGGCGGGTTGTTCGTCCATGTAGAACTTCTGCGCAATATACATATGGCAATTTTAAAGATAATTTAATGAAATTTGGTTCATAGGTTTTTTGAAAATTTTGACAATCGGTCCATAATTTCACATAGCTCCTAAACGAACCTTTTCCAAATAGTCTCTGTGTCCATAAAAATCTTATGATGTTGGTATTTGGACAAATTTTGGCCCAAATATATTTTATGTCAACCTTAATTATCTTACGGAGTTAATTTTAGAATCAGTTCATATTTTACCAAAGCTCCCATACAAATACCACTCACGAAAATAGCTTGTAATGTCATAGGAAAATTTTGTGATGGTAGGTAAAGCTTTAAACGTAGGTCATATACATATAAGCCGTTCCCTTAAATTACCTTAAGATGAAAAAATTTCAAAAGTTATGTATTCTTATGTATATTATTAGTCTTAACCTCATAACATAATTTTGTTTTAATAGGTAATTGCATGGGAACACTCTTAAAACTTTGTCTGTAAATATCAAATGTGCGGAATTTACCGACCATACTTTCTTATTTGTTATTTTTTGTAAAAGCTTTTTTATAATTAAACTTTAATTTGATATCAGGTGTAAATTCATTTAATTTGGGTAATTTTGCGTCATCTCAAGTGTAGTTTTGAATGCTGCATGTGGTAACACTGAGTCATACATAATAGCTCTGTTCCACATGCATAACGAAACAGTCCGAACTTGCACAAAATTACCCAAAAGCGTTCCACATAACAATGTTTGTTCAATTAAGAGAGTATTTGAGAGAGTAACATTTTTCATTTCCTGTACAAATTTGCCCAAACTTTTTCTTTGGGTAAGTTCGGACAAGAATAAAGAATCAGCTGTTTTTCTTTAAATATGAAACTGATAAATTAATCAGAAACCTAAAGAGCAAAAGAAAAAGATTAGTTTTTATTAAAAAATATATATAAAAGCAAAATGTAGGGTTTTAATGAAAAAATTAAAGTGGTAGATACATGATTGCATTCATATTAATCTATAAGATAAAAAAAAAATATAACAAATGACAACGATGCAAATGTTTTGGTTTTATGTTATTTTAAGCGTCTAAAATCACTTAAATAGATCCTAATTTGAAAAGTAAGCAGCATTAGTATTTGAAGAAGGTCCTAAATGGTTTTTTGCGTTCCAACAATTTTGGGTTGTTTCGGCAAATTTAGAGAGTAATTTTCATTTTACTCCCCTTAGTCCGAACTTGCCCGAGATCTTGTGGAACACACCTAATTCTTAATCACTACTTATTTTTTTGAGCAAAAAGAACAATTATTTTTTGATTTTGATTTTTGCGAGCGAAAATTAAGGTTATTCTTTAAAAAAATCTACGTGTTATAATTATTAAGTTGTCTTTTAATATTTATTTTAATGTGTGATCGTCATTGGGATTTATTATGCGCATTAAAATAAATATTAAAAGTCAACTAAATAATTATAACACGTACATTTCTTTAAAGAATTACTTTTATTTTTGTTCGAAATAATAACTGTTATTTTTGTTCAAACAAATAAAAATAAAATAAATAACTGTTATCATCTGACTTTTATGAAAAAAAAAAAGGAATAACTGTTACGGTCCCTGCTTAAATCAAGTTTTCTTTGCTATATATCTTACAAGATAGCAAGAAAAGCCTGCTTAATTCAAACTAACCGTTTCTCGAATTAAAAGATTTTATTTGTAAATACAGAAATATTTTCTTGAATTGGATAAAGTTTTAATGTTAATGCCTTAAATTTTCCATCAAAAGTTTTTCATAACACACCTACATAAGTAAAAACTTAAGAAATTGTAACTCGATTCAAGTAAATAAATTTTAAGTTTTCTAAAAAAGTACGCAATGCATACTCGATTCAAACACTGTAATATTTTTATCCTAAACAACAGAATCTTGTTACAAGAAAATTTTTCTTGAAATACTTAGAAATAACTAGAGTCAAGTAAATAAATTAAAAATGTAAGAAATGCTTACTGAAGGCAGATACAGGTTTGGTCTTTGAAATTAGGTTATACACTCAAAAAAAAAAATCAATTCATCCTTACTTACTTAAAACAATCCGAAGAGGTATCAATAGTTCTGTAAGTACGGATTTTATTGAATCAAGTACAGAAAGATTGATAAGAGTACGGATTAATCAAGTGCGAAATATTTTACTTACATTTACATTAAATCAAATATTAACTAAACGGGAACTTTTGCTTTTTATTTTACTTTTAAAACATGAAAACATAAAAACGTGTAGAATTAGCTAGAAAGTAGAAAACTTAATATAAATTAAGAAACTTTTGATTGATTTGCTTGATATGTCGATTCAAATAAAAATTACTAAAGTCAAACCAAGATTTCTTGAGTATTTTTTGAAAAAAAAAAAAAAATTAAGAAATCTCTAGCATTTGTTTCTTGATGCAAGAAATTCGGTTCTATTTAAAAATCAAGAAAACCAGACTTATATTAAATAAATGCAGCTTGAGCTCAGAAATATATTTCTTATTTTAAATAAGAACTAGCAAATTTTGTATTTCTTGTTTTACGAACTTTTTGATCATATACCACAAACGTGATGTTTTTTTATCATAAGAAAATGTTTCTTTATTTAAGAAAATTTCACTAAATACGAAGAAATTAGTTAAAAACAAGAAATTATTCAATCTTTCATATTTTTAATCAGGCTATAAAGTTCATTAAATTTAATTTTCATAAAATTATTTTTATGTAGAAAGGAATTTTACAATATGAAGTTAATTAAAATTTATTGATAATTTTTCATTCTTGACTGGCCGGGGAATTGAACCCACCTTCACGGACAGGTTGATTTGACATGTTTCAATAAATTAACCACAATACTAATTATTCAGGTATGTGATGGAAATCGACTTGGAAAACGAAACGATTTGAAACCGATAATATAGTTTTACGATCTTTTAGAATTGATTTCTTATGCATATTCCTCTTATTTTCTGTCTATATTCTTTTAAATTGTGAATTACATGAGTTAATTGCACTGTATTTTGAACAAGAAATTAAGATTATAATTTAGAAATTGATATTAAAATCTCTCGAAATTCATCACACCTTTTAAAAACGTTCGTTTTGAAATCGATCGATTTTCATTACATACCCGAGTATCATGAAATTCTTTTTGGATTTTGGATTTTCTCGTTTTAAGAAACGAAATTCATTACTTTAGAAAATAAAATACTTTCCGTGTACAACAAAATGATGCAGCTGATTTTAAACGTTACTGTTATAGTCAGCTAACTAGGGCTTAACTGCAAGAAAAAAAACGGCCCCGATACCTACATATTCATTTTTTCTGATATGCGTAAAGAGGAACAATTTCTGAGTTTCAAGAGAGAGGAGTTATGTGATTCCAAATTTCCGAATGACCGGAAATAATTACAAAAACATGTTGGAACTAATTTTTTTTTCGAAAAAATTAAATATTTTTGGACCACCCACTAGATTTGATTCAATATCTTGATAACGCACCTATAAAACATGTAGATAACTGCGTTCTTTTTTTTTCATTATTCACAGTTTACAGCGCCTTTTTAATTAAAAATTTCTTTGGCTTTATCCTGATGAACTGCAGTGTAATAGAATTTCTAAATATTTAAATTCTGTATTTCTACTAACCTCATTAAATGGCTTAATTTTTGTATGCATTATAAATGGGAATTTGCATAATTCGCAGGAATTTGTCTCGGAAGCTGTTAACCACTGTTGAAGACATGCTTGATGGACATACTTAAGACTGCCCGAACAATAGCAGGGTGTTAAAAGTGGATTCTGTGGATCACTCTCGCAATGACAAATGCGGCAAATGTCACCGCTACTCTGTGATGCCTGACTACTGGCGGAACCAAATCTGCAAAGAAATCAATAAGGAAGCAAATTTATATAATTAGCAAATTTCAAATATTCTTTTAAATTAATTAAACTAATGAAAGGGGTCTATTAATTTTTAAAAACAACATTTTATAAATAAATAACAGATATCTAACGTTATATTTTTTTATTGCTTTTCTAAATAAATTGCTTTTACAATTTAACATCATATTGTATTGTTATAATTTATTAATATCTAGTAAGAGAGAGAGGTGGGAGAGCTAGAGAGCAGGAAAAAAGAAAGCACTTGATTTTATTAAATATTAATAGGAAATATGTATGGTGAAAATACTTGTAGTAGTTGGTAATTTATTATGATTGCGTGTCATAAAAATGCATTAATACCAGGGATGGAAAATTTAAATTTTTAAATGGTATAGTCCTAAAAAAAAAAAATTTTATAAACATACTTAAAAAAACAAACAAAAACTATTGTTCTGATCGTTATCAGTGGTTCGCATTATCAATGTTGTTGTTAGCACAGTGCCTTTACTATTGAGACAATCCCACGGCAGATCTTATAAAGGCGTAAATGCTTTGGAACCTATAGGAAATTTCTTTCGGCGCTTCCTGGTAAAATACCTATAGTTCTTCATGGAATATCTTTTAATGTTTCATTCCCTTAAATCAACATTTTTATAACCTTCTACACAGGTGAAAAGGGTATGTATTAGGGTATTCATTTAATCGGGCTTTTGCTTTAATCGGTAAATCGCTCGATTAATTAACCAAGGTTTTGGTTTAATCGGTTAATAATCGGTAAATTTTGTTATTGATCGGTAAACCGATAAACAAAGTTTTTTTATAAATTAAGTAATTTCAATATAAAATGCAAAAATTATTTTTTATTTGGAGTTTATTAATAAAAAAACCAAAAACAACATTTCTTGAACTAAAACGAGCAAACAAAAGAATAATTAATAAATATGTAATACATATTTTTTAATAAATACATATTTAGTCAATTCACAAGGTATCCTAACATGTAATATTGTCAAAATGTCCTAATATTTCACAATGGTTTAAAAATATTGTTGTACGGCTCAGCCGCTCAGCGCTGGACTTTTCTGATTAATTACGACAGCACAATAAACACAGCAAGCAACGTTCTATTTATTTAAGACACTTTTTGTTAACAAACCAACAACAATATTTTTAAACCATTGTGAAATATTAGGACATTTTGACAATATGACATGTTAGGATACCTTGTGAATTGACTAATTATGTATTAATCAATTAATATATTAATTTAATAAATACATATCATGCATTAATTAAACTATAAGACCATTTTATTAGTTATTTCAATAGTTTAAGAAAATCTTAAAAAATAATCGTTTACACAAATAATTTGGTTATTAAGGCGTTTATTTTCTTTAGATTTGTTAAAACTTGACTTTGAAAAATTATTTCATTTATCGTAGATGAGAAATCGAAAGCAACCCATAATACAGAAAATCTAATTTCTCAGTCCTCTTCCTTTTCTAAACATATAAAATCTTCCATTATGTCACAAGAGTCCTATTTTAATTTTTTAAAATTTTTAAAATTTTTAACACTTCTAGTTGCTTCGGTTAATTCTGTTAAAAGATTGATATGAGAAGAAACAAATAACTAAACGCATACATATAAAAAGTACGTGAAACAAAATGCTGTTGACAGCAAACGCTTATTTCAAATGAAGATCACTGAACACCTTCTTTGTTTGTATGAAAAAATATTTTCTTAACACATACCTTTTGTATATGAGACGAAACAATTAATTAAAAACACAAAAAATTATGTAATAATACTACAAAAAGTTAAAAATTTTGTAACATCGGTTAATCGGTTAATCGACTGAAATTAATGGGTTTAATCGTTAATCGAAAATAAGCAATTTTAAATTAAACTAAATCAATTAACCGATTGACGGTAAACCGAATGAATACCCTAGTATGTATAGGTATATAAGTTAGTCATGCCGTTGTAATTTCTATAACATTGATCCATAAACCCTATAAAGTATAAATATTAGTAGCTTAGGCAATTTAACGATGCCAGTCTGACCGTGTGTATAATGAAACCAATTTTCCGAGGACCACATAAATGTTGGGAACTTGGTTTTTATATATTTATAGTACATATAGTCTGAAATAGCTTGCTATTTAAATTCAGCCATGTTGGTCCATAAATGGCTAAGATATGAGCAAAAAGCCACGACTGGCTCCAATTTTAACGGATAAAACATCACTTTTTGAAGTCCCTGTATAATAAAGTAAATTTTTTTTTCTTTTTTAATTTCATTTTTAATAAGCTTAGTAGTACAAAAATATGTTTTACTATAAAAAGTACTTAAAACAAGTAAAAGCGCTAAATTCAGCTGTTCCGAATTGTTGTTACCCTCCACCGAGAGTTAAACTATTTCCAGAGGCTTTATATGGGACGAATAATAAATTTCGAGCCACTCTTTTCAAAAACTTAACTTACAATGTTAAAATTTGTTGCCGTTTAATTCATATTAATAATTTCAATAAAATATTACGATTCGTATTCGTTTTAAGCGTAGTAAATTGATTTGATTGATGGAAAACTTAATTGGACTAAATTTTAATACCATAATCAGTGTTACCACCAGCAAAATTACAAATTACATTTGCGATGAAAAAAATTACCCGATTTAAATAAAATTACACCTGATATAAAACTAACGTTAATTTTATTAAAACGACACCAAATTATCCAAATTAACTTGGAAAATCAGTCATCGATCAGCGCAAACTAGTAGGCGAATCCGTAGTTTTTATGGCACACATGCATATTTATCCATATAAACGGGTTTGTTAATAGAAAATTTTGCTACATATGGCGTGAAATTAATCGACAAAAGACTCTAATTCATCAATAAAAATGCACCGTTTGGAGCAGTTTACACCCCGGTGGCATGATCGTAATTTATTTTTTGCTGCTTAACCAGCAACAATTGAAGCATTAAAGTCCAACATTGTTCATGTTATTTGTGACATACAACGAAAAAGTTGCTAAAAATTGGACGTCAAGAATGATTTTCGCCAAAGACATTTGCGGTGCCTTTATGCCCGAAATTAGTTTCAAATCTGAATGCCATGAATTGATATTTCGAATACCATTTTTTTTTTGTTATTCTTTACAATTACAAGCTTCATGGGCTTAAATATATCCTGTATTGATTTCAGACGACATTTTGTTTCTAAATTTTCTTTTACAACCGTTAAGGGCAGTAGATATTCTCCCAACTAAAGCATTTGTAAATGGCAAAATATATATATAATATTTATTCTTCTCCCAGTTTTTTTTTATCACTGTAAAGCTTATATTTATTAAAATCTAAGCGTCCATTTGGTGCCATTCATTATCGGGATATTGAAAATCTATATGAACGATGGACGTCTTTTCTTAAAAAAAAGAATGAGCATTTTTGAGACCAACAACATTTTAAATCGCATACATTTTTTTCACTGAAATCAAATCCTTATATTATTTGTTTTAAACGAAAAATTTCAAATTGCACCTAATCTACACCTAAAAGAAATTACCCACGCTCTACCCACGATAGTAAAAATTATACCAAATTCGGGTAATTACCCATAAAGTGGCAACACTGACCATAATATAATTTTTTAGCTCTTTGTAAGTTTTAAAGTGTTTTTTGAGGAAGGCCGATTTTTTATGGAGTGATTTCTTGTATTTTATAACATAATTTCAGCGAAGAACCATTATTCATTACGGATTTAGGCTTACTAAATTGGTATTCAAGAGTGGGGCCTATGATAAATAATGGACCGATCAACATGAAGTTTAGGAGTATTTTTGCAAAATTGAAGCACAATCGGTACATTACATTACCAATTGTTTTAGGGAGGTCTTTCCGCATTTGGTTACATTACTCTTTTTCTACTAAATCGATTTTGCTAACTTTCAATCCCAAACTAATTAGAAGAACAGTAAACGATTTTACACTTAATTTGTTATTTTCTGTTGAGACATTCGGAATAGAGCGTGATTTAAACAAGCGGACATTGCTAAAACGACTTTGAATTACTCACGGACCCAGAAGTTATACTTTATGGGGTCTTAGGGTCTGTTGTTCCTACAGAAATTCATATTAAATTTTTAAATTTCAAACGCTGTATATCTTGTGGCGTTAAAAATTTTAAAACGCAATATAAATTTATGTAGAAAGACATTCGGAATAAAGCGTGATTTAAACAGACGGACATGGCTTAATCAACTTTGAATTACTCACGGACCCAGAAGTTATACTTTATGGGGTCTTAGGGTCTGTTGTTGCTACAGAAATTCATATTGAATTTTTAAATTTCAAACGCTGCATATCTTGTGGCGTTGAAAATTTTAAAACGCAATATAAATTTATGTAGAAAGCAACAACAAAATACTTTTAAATTTGTTTTTGCTTTCAATGTATTTTTTGGCGTTGCGTTGTGTTTTACCCAATAAGGGCCTAAAAAAGTTTCACACAGAATAACAAATTTAGTATACCCTTTTTCACCACTATTGGTGAAGGGTATAAAAATACAATAGGACGGCAATTTCCATACCTGATAAAACAAAAGACAATTTTACACACATGTGATATTGAACTTGAATAGTTTACAAAGTGAAATAAATTTATATAAAAAAGTCTAGTTGCTCAATAAATGCCATGACAATAGTGATGACATTGATGATGAAAACCAAGAAAAAATCAATTCAAAAACAATTCATTAAAAAAATACTAAATAATAATAAAAAAAATATAATTATATATTTATGATCATGGCCCTCTAATTGATTTGAAAAATATTTACATTTTATACGCAAAAGTATGTAGTGTATTGAAGCACAAACTATTAAGGCCAGTTATTAGAGTTATTCAGATTTGACAACATTCGTTGTCATTTATAAACAAACTATTTTCAAATAAAGAAGAAAAAGTGAAAAATACCACATTATCATATCAAAAACACACTTTGTCAAGTCAATAACTTTTTGTTGTTAAATTGTAAGCACCTTGATTTCAGATCATAAACAATACGTTGTATTCTTGTTGCATAGTTTTCTTGTTTTATCTTTTAGTTATTTGAAAGTGCAAATTAATAAATTTCATGAAAAAAAACAAAATATAATTTATAATGCAAAAAAAAAAAAAAAATAATAATAATTAGTATTGTGGTTATTTTATTGAACTGTTAATGGTTTTTAATCCAAATTTTGATATTTGAATCAGGCTTAAGTTCATTGAATTTAATTTTCATTAAATTATTTTTATGAAGAAAGAAATTTTACAACATGAAATGAATTAAAATTTATTGATAATTTTTCTTTCTTGATTGAGCTGGGAATTGAACCCAGGTTTTCACGGACAGGTTTCCCTGACTAGTTTCGATTGTAACCATCTCTTCAGAAAAATAATTTAATGAAAATTAAATTCAATGAACTTAAGCCTGATTAAAATATCGAAATTTGGATTAAAAAAAATATTTTAAATGAGTTTTTAAATAACGAAAGTTAAGTTGTTAAATAAATTAGAAACAAAGTAATTTCCATGAAACTTAAGTAAATTTTTGTGGGCGAATAGTTGTTTTTTTTTTCAAAGTCAAAACGAAAGCTGTTTAAAAAAAGGATATGCGTTGTAGAAATGAAAATAATTGTGGCAAAATAACAACGAGGAGTTTTTTCAATGTTGACACCATCCGTTGTCAAACTCAGAACAAACGTGATTAATTTACTTGGACAACGAATAGTGTAAATTTTTGTTATTTGCTTCCCGATTATTCCCTTCATTGTTATTTACTTAACAGGCATAAATTAATCTTTACCACATTGTCACGAAAAATTAATTTTGAAACATAAAAACCTCAGTTTTATATCGTCATGGCAAAATGTCGTTTATAATAATTTAAATATGTTTTCCATTTTGAGCTACCTTAATAAAATTCCTAACATTTTCTTTATTATCGATAAAAAAAAAAGTACTGGCAAAACAATTTACATGAGCATATATCTATTACTCCTATATATTGTCATAAGTATTTGTGTCCAATTCAGGTTTTAAAAACGTAACTGCCATTATCAAAGTGGTCAGGGAGTACGGTTACCTTAGCGTTGATTGTAATGTTTGTCTGACACCATACAAATTGTTGTTAATTTTACAATTTTTAACATTTATGTGGTTTATTTTAAACGTGCAGTTAATTTTCATGTAGGTATTAAAACAATTTTTATTGTTTTTTTTTTTCGAAGATTGCGATAACACTCAAAGCTTTTAATAAATACATTTTATTATTCGTTCTTAACTGAAATATGAAATAAATCGATATTTTTAACAAAAAAAAAAAAAGATTATAATTCTTTAAAATAAATTCAAGCAAACATTAAATAAATTTTATACAATATTTTTAAAAAAATGTTTTAACAAAAAATCAAAATTTGTAACAAAATATTACAAAAAGGAAACACACAGACAAAAGTATTTTATCAATTAAAAAAATGGTTTAAAAAGTATTTAAATTTAATTAATGTAATAATTGAATCAATTATTTTTTTAGTTGAAAGAAAATTTAAAATTTAATTTTGATTTAATTAACATATTAGTTGTTTTTAAATAAATTTTCAATTAAAATTTTAATTAAATAACAAAAAATCTTAATTGACTTTTTTCGTTTAAAATAAAATAATTTAAACATGTAGAATTGTTGTTGGGAATTGTCAATATTTATTTAAATAAATTAACACATTGTTTGAAATGGCAAAGTTTTTTGGTCATGTTTTTAATTAAAATTAAAAATATTATTTATTGAAAAAAAAAAATATTCACAATTTTACAATTTTTGGTAATCAATATAATCATTTTGGTAATAGGTGCAAAATCAACAAATTGTTTGCTTGATATTATGAATTTGGTGATTGAAGAAATAAATGGTGTGAACAAATTTAAAACATATTTTTTTTAAGAACTGCGCAGTTTTTTAAATGTTTTCAAGTAATTATTATTTCCTGGAAAAATTGTTTAAAATATTTGGGTTAATATTAAAAGAACGATTTGATAAATTTACCACTTTAACTTATCAAAAATTTTAAATTGTTTTGTCTTAAATTCAAATAATGTTCTAGTTAAAGACTGGCAACATTTTAAAACAAAACAAGCAAAATAACGTATTATCGTTCAAGACCTACCGTAACGTAAGATACCCTAAGTCACTTTTGTTTACATACATATAAAGATTATTGTTGTTGATATTTAAAAATTATGATTGATGAAATAAAGAGCAATTTATAAGAGTATAAAGTAAGCTATTGTCTTCCAATGGGGACTTCGGTTCTTTGAGATTTGATATCGGCCAATTTGTCGTGGCTATATCTGTATATTGATGCTTATAGCGTTCAATAACACCTGAAAATAATAAAATTTTCATCGAAAAAATATCTTCAGGAATGGTGTCAACAAACAAAATTGTTGAACTCATCCCGAAAAACGCACTGTTTGGTGTGGATTTTAGGCTGGTGGCGTCATTGGGGCGTATTTCAATGCGCGCACAGAAAAAAATAACAATAGTTATTAAAGGCCGTTATACACTATCTCACAAAGTCTTAAGTATTTTTCGAAAATGCTTCCCTGATCTTATTATTGTTTGAAAAATTTAAATAAACAATAACAACTTATCATGACAGGTTTGTATTTTTTTTTTAAATACGTAAGACTTGTGTGATAGTATAAAGCAGCTATAAGTAATTAATTATGCCTAGTACACAATAGGCAGCAAACTTTCCATTGTTGTTCATAATAGAGCAAACATTTTTTTCACAACAACACACATTTTCCAATAAGAAACCTATTTAAAATTTTGCCCACAACAATTTTACGTATTTATTATTATTTTTTAAAACATTTCGTTGAAATTTTCATTCAAAACTTAATAAAATTATTATAAACGTCATATACATTTTCATACAAATTTTTGATGAAGCAGAAGTAGACTCAACTTTTTAAAAAAAACTTCAGTCACAATTTTGTTCAAAAAATGAATGGAAAATATATGAAATACTTTAGGAAGAAATAAGATAGAAGAAAAAACGAAATTGTTGCTAGCATTTCGTACGAAGCGTTAAAGAAAATTTTTTAAAAAATTTTTTTAATTAACATATTAAACACATTAACATATTGTCATTTTTACAATTTGTTTCAGTTAAACATTAAATACATACACAAGGCGAATTCATGTATACGGTGGTGTCGATACTACAACAAGTAACAACAACAGAAATACAACAATGTATGTGATTATTTGATGGTCTCCAGGGCGCTTAATATGTCAACCTCGTATTAAAAATTTCTAAAAAATTTTCGTTGTTAAAAATATTTGTTGAATATCAACAATTTAAATTAATAAAAGTATTTTTTTATATTTACAAATTCGGTTGTTGTTTTCATTTAAAAAAATTAATTGTATTGGCGAATATGGTATTCAATATAACAATTGATTTGTAGTATTTTTTTTTTGTGAACGACGTAAGCGGCAAGCCCTACCGGAAATTAATACCAGCTTATAATGGCCTGAATTGGATGATAAAGATATCAAAGGCATCTGGCTACAACAGGACGGCGCTACGTGGCATACAGCTAGCTCATTCCACATTAAACATTCTGTACGAGCGAGCAACTTTAGGGCAGGGTATGGCTATCGTAAGTAGAGGTGATGAGAACAGACCACCGAGATCGTAAGATTTGACCATATAAGACATTTTCTTGAGCGGTTTTCTTAAGTCGCGATTCTATGCGACCAAGCCAAAAAGTAGATCAGTCCTTAAAGCCAACGTAACCCATGCCAAATTAATGCCCCTATTACGGTTTACATCTCAGTTGAGTTGAAACTAAAACAACTGCTAGCGATGAGTTGTAATAATTTGATGTTTTTGTTAACCGCAATATAACAGAGCTGTAAACCACAACACATAAACTGCAAAATTTCATCTTAACTAGAGTTGAGTTGTAAGCCGTTAAAGGGGGCATACATTTAAGCCTGATTTATGCACCAAAGTCAAGGAAAATTGAATATATCGCCACCTAGCGATATTTCTCACACATATTTTATTTATTTAGTTTTATTTAATTTAAACATAGGAAATGCTTAATGAAAGACTGTTTTGAAAAGCCAGATACTTCATGTCTACGTAAAAGTTATTCACACTGAAATCTATTCGTTAGCGATATGTTTCCTAGATTTATATCTGGTCCCGATCTCTTATAAACATGTTCCAGGCATCGGAGTTTATGGTTATTTATTTTAAAGATATTTTATGGATCCATTAACGTTTACTTAAAGGCGCTTTTAAACCATAATACTAAATATTACGACATGTCAAAAAATCAAATAAATTCAAAATTTATGATAGTGTGAAAACAATTTGTTATGAAACGTCATATAATTCGTAAAGAAACTTTACAGTTGTATGGCTCTCACAATTTTTAAAATGTTTCTAAACGCACACGAAGAAAATCTGGGATGGAAAATTGAAATTATGTTCACAAAATTTCACTAGTTGTTCATAAAAAAAATCCAAGATAATAGAAATAAATATAACACTTAAAGTAATTTCTTCTAAATTTTAAATAAATTACTAATATTTTTTTCAGCCTAATTAAATTTGGCACACAAAAGATATAAGTATCAAAATATTGCATTTGTATCAACTTTCCCATCCTTGATGAAAATAACAAAAACATTTGTTGAATAATTTGCCGTCAGGTTTAGATTGAAAATTATTAAATATTAAAGAAATACCTATAACATTTAACGTTATTATTTTCTCACTTGAATTTATTTTTTTAATATCTGTTTAAATCGCGCCAAAAATTAAAGTGCTTCTAAAACAAAAATATATGTATATGTTTGTGACTGAACAGCTGTTTATACAAAGAGTTTTCTTTTTATTTCAAGTGTGATATGTATGTACACCATAATTTTAAATGAATTGCACATATAGAAGAATTTCGTAAAAAATTAAGAAAAGCTGCGTTTATATTGCACCATTTAAGCTACAGCTCGAGCAAAACTGTTGTGAGACAAGCATATTTTTCTTTATCTTCGTCATGGTATAACAGCATGGGGCAGCTCAACAATTGTGAAAAACTCCAAAAAAAAAACACAAAACCAACTGCTAAAAATACTAAAAATAACACGACCTGCGAACTACAGACAAAACACTCCAACAAACAACACGACTCCAAACAATGCACAGTGTAATATTTTGCTAATCTAGCTGGACAAGAGTCGTTTTTTTGAGTTTTAATTTGAGTAAATATATTTATCAGATATGAAAGAGCACTTGTTATAACATAAGAAAATGCAAAAACTTTGCCTAATTTGTCAACAATAACAATATAACGTCACTTTAAACTTGAGTATTTTTGAGTGAATTAAAAACAACAAAAACACTTACATGAAATCGCTCATTTTTAAAATCCTGTAACTTTTTATTGGAATGGAATTTTTTAACGATTCTTTTTTTGTTTTGAAGCTCAACTTATTCGCTGTCAATATCATGAGAACTTATTTTTAGAACTGGAAAATTCTTTTAGTGCTATTTAATTTAAACAATTACACTTTTCGGTAAGTTGGGAAAAAAAAACTAAATTCTATAATCGAATTTATAGCAACAACATCATCAACAACAAATAACAACTCAAATGTTTTGGGTACAACAAATAACAACAATTCGTTAACTAACAATATTGCAAGAGAATTACAAAAACTAAACGTCAAAAGCATCATCTACTTCACATTATCAATCGAATTCTACAATGATTCCAGATTCCTTAAAATATTAGATCACAACAACCAGCCCAGACTTAAAGCCGAAGGAAGAGAAACGAAAGTATCTACGGGAAAAACATCCTATACGTATGTAGTTCTACCCGAGGCGAATTTATACAGGTGACCGCATCATGAGATAGAGTTATGCTAGCTATCCCTTTAAAAAAAAAAAATACTTTGTAATTTGTTTTTGTAAGAAGTTAGAGCGAATGTCAAAATTATTTCTTGAAAACAAAAACAAGGGATTTTTTTTTTGTTTATAAAATATACACAATCTGTTTCCTGTATTGCAAATTTATTGTGGCTTCACTTGTTCCTTTCGCACTTTTTATTCCTTGATTTTTTATTTTATATTCACTTTTTTTTGTTTTATAAAATTTAAATAAGTTTTTTTTTAAGTATTTAGATTTTTATTGAATTTTAAATTTTAACTAATTTTTTCACAAAATGTAAACAAAGCTTGACATTCAGTATACACACAAATAAATAAACAATAAACAGATGACCCGAAAATGTCACCTGTATGAATTCGCCTTGGTTCTACCTACAATCATAGCTGCCAGATAAAATTGGTAAAAAAAATCGTCAAATTTTGAGGAAAATATCGTCAAAATCGTCAAATTGACTAAGCTAAATCGGCACAAAAATCGTCATTGTAAAAAATTACTAATTTTTTATAATTTTTAAAAATGAATTGTTATTTTTAGTTTCCGTTGCTAATAAAATTTTAATATATTCTGCCTGTTTTTTTAAATTAAATAAAAAGTTTAGTTAAGCAACTTATAATTGAAGTAACACAACCAAACATTTTTTAAAGTATTGGAATTCATAAGAAAAGTAAGAGAATAAACTAAAAACAAGAAATATCAAACACTTATTTTTCACATCGAAAATCCTGCTTAAGAACTTAAGTCTGATAAACACCAATAAAATCACACTTTCTGAAAAAAAAGTTTCGTAATGTGAACCCGGATTAAAGAGAGTAGTTGTAAAATGCGTGTAATAAAGAATATGCATCGTGCTAAAAAAAACAATCGTATTTTATATGATGAACATCTAATACTTTGTTTAACATTTCACGTGAAATGCTGTCGAAACTCATTTGAAAAAAAAACGTGTACGGAATATCTATGAAATAATGTTGATAGAGTAGTACTCTGTTCATTTTGTAAAAAAGTTGCGAAATGTTTCTGGCAACATTTTTTTACAACTGTGAAATAAAGCAAATGCTTTTTATTTTATACGGAATTTTGACAGCTGTAAATAAAGTTTATAATAAATTGTGTGAAAGAAGATTACCAGCAACCAGCAATGTATTTTGAAAATTACTTTCTATTTTATTTAATTTTTTATTAAAAAAACACTTTTTAGTAAAATACATGTAGGTTTTGTTTATATACGCATTTTTTTTTTTTTTGAAAGATTAAAAGCTTCAAATTTTGCAAACTCTCGAGATAGGTAGCATTGATACGTGTCAAATTTTTCGTATGAAATAATAGATGTTGCTGAACATTTTTCACAGAATGGACAGAGTACTGGGCTTAAGACATGAACATTACTGCCAATCAAATAATGCAAATAAACAAACAGGTGCCCCGGTAGGCTAGCTGGTAGTGAGCTAGTCTATTAGTGCCGGGGTTGCGGGTTCGATTCCCGCCAGAGACTCTGGTCTCCTGCAGACAAGCGAAGAGCTTCGCGGGACTAGCATAGGTAAAAAAAATGTGAAATTATATTAAAAAGATTTGTAAATTTGAACAAAATTTTTCATATGAAAAATCGTCAAATTCAGGGTATAAATCGTCCCATCGTCAAAAGACCATTTTTGTACGTAAAAATCGTCAAAATGACGATAAATCGTCAAATCTGGCAGCTATGCCTACAATACTCAACAAAATTCATACTGAAATATTTGACACAACAATAAATTTCCACAAAAGAAAAAAAAATATTTAAACAATTTTTTCATTATATAAAAACATATTTGATTTTTGCAACGAGTGCTCTATATATAATTGTAAATTTAATATTTAAATTTGTAGATGCAGAACTTAACTTTAATAAAAAAAAAAAAAAAAAAATTAAATATAAAAAAATAAAAAGTTTTTTCGAGCTCGAATGTGGAGAAGGTCATACGTCTCTTACGAATATATTTGTAACTTATTCCTTGATAATGATATCCGATGGATATCGAAATATTGGAGAAGATTAGTGAATAAATAATAAATATTTTTTACAAACAATTGGCCTCGAGCTCGAAAAAACTTTTTATTTTTTAATAAAAAAAGGTCGAAGGAATAACATTTAATTTAATAAATAAAATATAAATAAAAATATTTCCTTTTTTTAATTTTTGACAATCAGTCCAAAAATCGTTGGATTTTGTGAGACCAGAAATCTTAAGACTTGTACTATTTGCATTGAGTTGAAGTACTTATATTTTAAGTTCTATATCTATCCGGTTAAAAGTGTTTATGAAATTTAGGAAAGGTTCTTAATTTCTTATGGCTCTAAAACTAGATATAAGCTTTTTTTTTATTTATTTTTGTCCAGTTTTATGTCTCAAACTTAAAATTAGAGTATATTTTAGATACTGTGAGGCTATCGGCCTCGGCGAAATCACGTGAAATTGAAATCGACGAAGATTTTCAATTAAATTTTTTGCAAAAATTAACGTAGCTCCTGATTTAAAAAGTAGTTTAGGAAGAGGAAAGTTGTCCTCAAAGTATGAGGTGTATAAAAGTAATTTTTTTATGAACTTTAAACACGGCGAAGTTTCTAAAATTTGTTCGATTTTAATTTCAAGTGATTTCGATTTCCAGAACATGCCCGTATGTCTTTAACAGCGCTTTTTGTTTAAATATACCCGCTAAAATAACCTGCTGATAACTTTTTTAAAGTCTTTGTATCCATTTTAAATAATTTAAAGATATATAAATGTGTTTGTTGTTTTTTTTTTTATTATTAATTAATCAGCTGTCTTTTACTTTCAACTTTATCATCTCAAATGTAATGTGAACGGCTGTGATTAATTAAATCAAAATTTTGCTTAAATGCGTTTGAAAACAAAAGTGTGAACAAAGCATAAAGCTTGTCTGTAAAGCCGGCCTTTTGCCGGGCGCAAGGAATTTCTCCTCTATGGTATAACACCGGCTTCGCTAAATAAAGATACTCTGCATAGCTGGCCTACGGCCGGGCGCAAGGATTTTCTCCTCTATGGTATAACAAACACCGTCTCCGCTACTAGAAGTTTTCGACTTAAATTCCAATAGTTTTTATCAAGATTTGTTTCCTCGAATCTTTTGTGATACAATGAGAAGATTTAAAGACGATACCAAGCATAAAATGGAATTGTGGAATGAAAAAATCCGGGGAGATTAGAAGCCCTAGTTCAGTCTGTCACTGTAAATCATTTTTTTACTATCAAGTTTAAGATTAAACGACCAAGTGTCATAGACATAACTGCGATTTTTCTTCAACAGATAAAATTATGTCCATAAAAATGACAATTAGTATAAGTATCAACTGATTCAGATTTAATTACTTTAGAATTTGGGGTGTGGTGTTACGCTCCACATACAACAACAGCATAAAAATTATACACAATTACAATTATTATTTTTTTCGTTTTGTTAAATTTAATTAAAATTAATTGGTAATATCAAGTATTAACTTTGGATCATGACGAGGAATATTAAAAAGTGCAATTGCAACAAATAATAAAAACGAACAATGCAAAGCAGTATTGTCATAAGGAGACAAAGAGGCATATTGAAGTAATCATTATGATAATGTGACAATGAAGATTATAATGATGACAACGTTGACATTTGTCAGCCAATCCTGTTTAATATGCATATGTGTAAAATATTATTACATATTATTTTTATTATAATGATAACGCATTATTTTATAATTTTATGCAGTTGAAATAATAGCCATTATCACCATAAATGCTTTTTTCTTTCATTTGGTATGTGCATGTCTTTCTGTATTCGGACAGCTATAGAAAAGGGCCGACTGGTATAAATTTAACAATTACTTTGGGTATTCGTACTATCATTAACTATATTTTTGATTTTGCTTGCGTTTCAATTTGATATTTTTTTTTATAGAAGCAGTTGTGGTTAATAATATAGCAGGCAATAATAAAAATTAGCTTATTATGATAGTTTTAGGGAATAAGTTTAAAGAAAAAAATTTAAACTTATTCAAAATCTTGCCAAGAAATGGAATAAATTATTACGGAAATTCGATACATATTTACGTTTTTAACGGTTCTAATTATCAGAACAAGGGGATTTGCACTACTTTTGCACTACCATTAAATTGATCAAAAAATATTTTAGTGCAAAATTATTGCATTGTCATTTGCATTTATTGCACCTCATTATATCCTTATCAAAGTAGTGCATTATTTTTTAAAAACCACTAAAGAGTATGCCAATTAATGCACAACTTTTGCATTATTATTACAACATACCATGAATAGTGCATTATTTTTTACTAGAAAAAGTGTGAACATGAATAGTGCTGCATTATTATTGCATTATCACTAAAACATATTGTGAGCAACAAACTCAAAAACAAACTTGAATTTTTTTGACACTTTAACACAAAAAAGCAGAGACCGTACACAGAAAAAATTATTAAATTTCTCCAATCACCAATCTTATTAAATTTCTCCAATCACCAAATTTGTTCTAAATTCATAATATCAAGCAAACAAGTTGTTAATTTTGCACCTATTACCAAAATGATTATATTGATTACTAAAAATTTTAATAAATAAAAGTGATCAACAAACTTTGCCATTTCAAACATTGTGTTAATTTATTTAAATAAATATTGACAATACCCAACAACAATTCTACATGTTTAAATTATTTTATTTTAAACGAAAAAAGTCAATTAAGATTTTTTGTTATTTAATTAAAATTTTAATTGAAAATTTATTTCAAAACAACTAAAATGTTAATTAAATCAAAATTATATTTTTAATTTTCTTTCAACTAAAAAAATAAATGATTCAATTATCACATTAATTAAATTTAAATACTTTTTAAACCATTTTTTAATTGATAAAACACTTGTTTCTGTGTAATAATTATGATATAATTGGGGGATTCACAAGGTGTCATAAAGTCATATGTCTTTAAATAATAACATGAAAAAATACGACTGTTGTGAGCAACCCCTCTGAGTAAATTTATTGAAGGGTAGCCAACTATCACGCAATACATAAATATTTTCCAAGAAGTTATGAATTTCACATATAAAAAAGCCTTGGTCATCTTTACAAGGGAACTACTACGTCATCACAAGCGCAATGCGAAATCTTTATTTCTATCATTCTTGATATATATCAAAACAAATTTAAATATGTATAATTGTTATTTTCTGATTTAGCTTTTTTTGGCTGGAATAATAGTTTATTATTAATTTGTTTCCAGGGATACATTTCATTAAAAATTGCAATATTATCGAAATGGCTTCTAATTTCCTCTGCCATGCGGTATAACCCATGTGCCAAGCAAGTAACTTGTAACAGTTTTGGATGAAATAATTCAAACCCTTGGTAGCCGTAAAAATGTAAAGTGCTGCATCGGTTAAAAATAGAAGGATCTTTTGTCGATCTCTTGAAAATCTTGAATTTTAAAGAAAGCCTCAAAAGAATTTATTTATTGATTTTAAAACTTTTTTTTGAAAGAATTGAAGAACTTTTTTTTATAATATAGAAATTTAAAAAAAATCGCTCTAAAATGTTAAAATTTGCATTTAAGACCAAAATATGCATTTTCACCAAAAAATGCAAAAACAAATCGATGCCATTTTAACGCAAATTTAATGATGCGGAAAGATAATTGGTCGATATCGTTCTTAGATTTTTTTTTTTGGTTAGAACCAGCAATCAGGGAATGATCCCTACAAATGCAATGCACTGTGTTGGAACTAGGAAAAAAGGTTATGAGAAGGAGGATAGAGGGAGTAGTGTTTGTGAATATTCTACCTGAACTTATTCCTATTGAATGTGAGAGGGAAAACTTCAGCAGGAAGGTTATTTCACATTCGATCAGTCCGGCAAAAAAACAAATTTTTCCTGTAATGCGTTGTACGATGCACCGGTCAATCGGCCACAAAAGGATGCGCTCTTAAAGAAAATCATGTATTACGAACAACCTTAAGGGTTTCGGGAACCAGGTTACTAATTTCACACATCCCAATGTAGTAACGATAAACAGGCAAATACAAACAAACATGCTTTGCGTGGAAGTCGCAGCCCTAGTTATAGCTGATAGTTCATTATAACTGAACTTGTTGAAATTTGCCGTAAAGAAACACATCAAAATAAACTATAACAAAATAAACACTACTTCGGTTTAACATACTATAAAATGATCTGAAAGATAAAGTTTAATACATGCATTAGCTTTAGTAGCAGGTGGGATTCATTAATTTTAATTCGGTGTATAATTTGCAATTGTGTCACGCCTGCTTAAGTTAATATAGGTATTCAACACAGGCTTTCAGCTGATATTTTATTTATTATTTACTTTACTTTAGTGTTCAAACAGAACTGCGTCGAAACCACATTTTCCATACATTTGACATAAAAAATTAGTCGTAGACAGTGTTTGCATATCGTAAGATTTATCTTATTTTGCAAGTTTTTGAGATGCAAAAAAAGTTTTTAAGTTTTTTTTATAAAAAAAATAATTTTCATAACTTTTGTTATAATTCGTAAAAAATAAATCTTTGCTCAGTTTAGTTCATTTAAAAATATAAGGATTTAATACGTGATATAAAATCAATGGATGAATTTAATTTTTATTTATATATTTCATAGATATTTATAAGTTCATACATGTGTATGCATATTATTTTTGTTATTTTTTAATAAATAGAAATAAAACACATGCAGTTCTTCTAGTGAGTTTTTTAATGATTTGTAAAAAAAAAGTTTTTTTGGTCGAAAAAGTTTTTTTTTTAGAAAATAAAAGATTTTTTAAAATAAAAATATGACAACACTGGTCGTAGAAAGCCATTGTGAAATAATATGTATTTTTTTTTAAGAAAATTTTTTTCTAGTGCTCTACAGGGTTGTCAGATTGTTTTCCCCTTCATCGCCAAATAGTATACCGAAAATCGCTAAAAAAAAATCGCCAAAAATTAATTTTTTTTGATTTTTAGTAAATAAAATTCGCCAAAAATCGCCAAATAGGAGTACAAGTGTATTTAACCTTTATTAAAATGTTCAATATTTAGCTTTATTCTATTTGTGTGTTTATATCTTAGTATTTTTATTGTTTTAATTAAATCGGGAATTTTCTGACAATCACAAAACGCTTAGAATTCACGATTCTGGCTTGAAATAGGTGTTATATAAATCGCCATCGCAAGATGTTTGGCGACTTCAAATTGCAAAATTATGCTGAAAGGAACTAGAATATTTTTAAGAAACTATGTCAGATTGCGAGCAAAATGCTGACGTTTTTGCGATTTTAAATCGTGCGATTGTCATAACAAGGCTGAATAACTTAAAACCTAAAACTTGTGAGATCAGTTAATTGAATTTTACAGAAATATTAATTTTATCAAGTTTGAAAAATTAGTAAATTTTGATCCAAAAAAAATTAGTTTTTTTAAGCGATAAGTGATTTTCTATGTGAAAATAATGTTACTTTGACAATACATGAATCAAAGGATAAATGTCTTAAAAGTTGTATTCAAATTGACTATTTAGAATTGGATTGGAATACTGAAATTCAACTCAGTCTTCTTAACAATTTCATTACATGAATTAATTTTGAAAATTAACTTCTAACCCAGATTCGATGTCGATTCTGTATAAAATCAAGGTTTAAAAACAAGTGATTTTTTTTTTTCAATTTTCTAAGTAATGTTAATGTTTGTAAGAAATTTTTGATTTTATTTCGTAAAAAATCGAGTCAAAATATAAAAAAAAGCTGTGGCTTTTTCGTTCTGTACGCCACATTGAAAAATACGCTTGATAATAACGGCTGGTTAAATTTTAGGGGCCGATGTTGAATGTGAACCACACCTAAACGTCATTTCATTTGACAATTCTCAATTTCCGATTAACTCAATTTGAACCATGGAAAGATACACAATCGAGCAACGCGTTAAAGTTATTCAGGCTTATTATGAAAATGGGTGTTCAAATCAAAATGCATATCGTGAAAATCATTTTCAGTGATGAGGCACATTTTCACCTCAGTGGATTCGTCAATAAGCAGAATTGCCGCATTTGGGCGAATGATAGTCCAAGAGTGATTGTCGAAAACCAAAATAGTGAGTTGATAACGAACTTTTTATGGCCCGAATTGGAAGATATGGACCAGAGTCTCTGGCGGGAATCGAACCCGCAACCGCGGTACTGATAGACCAGCTCACTACCAGCTAGCCTACCGGGGCACCCAATGAAATTTATTTCTGAGCCACTGTGCGCTAGTGATGTTATAGACTTTTTTGAAAAGTCCCTACGTAGCCCGAAAAAATCCCTCTATTTCCCTTCGCGGTCAAAAAATTGTCCCTACAAAAATCTTTACAACTTTTAAATGATAGTATATCAATGCAAATTAAACCCAAAAAACAAGTGATACTCACTTTGTATTTTGTTTGGATACTACAAAAATAAATTGTTTGTCCGTATTTGCTTTGACTTGTGATTTCCTAACAATCGTAGAAATGTGCAAATTGAAGATACAATTTTATGACTAAAGGTATGTTCAGACCTAACAAATAACTGACGAAAAAATCCAAAAAAAATCGTGAGCAGTAAATTGATAAAATTTTAGCTTTGCTTTGAACAATTTATTTATATTGTTTAATTAAAAGTTTATTTGTAAGAAGATCATTGTATAATCTAATTTAGAAACTGTTAAATGATGTTTGATCTAGCCAAACGTTTTGCAAAAGCAAATATTTATTTAATAAAACTAGTGGTTACGTATAGGACGTCAAAATATTTAATAGGTGTGTAATTACCTTTCGCTATCTGTATTATCAATGTGGCAGTGATAAATCAAAGATAGCTAATTTCGACTTAATGGTAGGGATGGGCTTTAAATATCGATATATCAAAATATCGATATTTAAAAAAATTATAATCGTTATATATCGCCGATATTAAAAATACCCATATATCGATATTTATCTACGACTATCGAATTCGATATTTTAAAGATATCTTTATAATAAAATTCAACATTTCAACCGTTGCTCAACTGCTTAAGCCTCTAGTACACGGCATGTAAAAAGCCACATGCGCATGTGGTTCTGACGTAATTTTGACGTCATCACACAGCACCCAATGCTTATTGTGGCTTTGCATTGACTTCAAAATTACGTCAGAGCCACATGCGCATGTGGCTTTTTACATTCCGTGTACTAGAGGCTTTACAATACTGTTGATTTTTAAGAATTGCATTATACATATGTTTTTTAACTAATATTAAGAAAATAACGTTGCTTTTCCATTGTACATTTTCATTTTATTTAGAGACAGTTCAGTTTTGTCTCGGTTTTTTAAGAGATGACAACAAAAAAATAAGCGCAGAAAAAATATTCTGGAAAGGGTTCCTAGAATCGCATTAATCGGATTACCGGCAGTATTTGATCCGGCATTATATAATCCCAATTAAGTTTTTTAGATTTAAAATGGCGAATGAATAATTTTTTTTTTTGCATTCTTTACTTTTTTTTGAATTTTTTTTTATTGTAGAATTAACTGCCGGTCCCTATATTTCACACGAAAACTTCGTTCGCATTACTTACCTTAAAAATTTTGAAAGTGTTTTTTGTTTTAAATAAAAGTTAAGCGAATGAAAGTTTTGTTCGAAATACAGGGACAGGCAGTAAATTTTAAATTAAAAGAAACAATAAAAAGTTATAATGGAATTACATGTAATATGTTTGTACCTAAGTAAATATGTATTGACATAGGTATATTAAATTTTTAAATTTGGTAATAATTTCAGCTTAATACGTTCGATACATCGATATATCGATATTTTTAATTAATATACATATATCGATACTCTTAAAAATATCGATACGATATATATCGATATATTTTTTCAATTTGCCAGTCCCTACTAAACTGTGAAAATTAAATTTTAATTAAAATTGGTGACTACCCCAAAAGTTGTTAACGCCCATCTTAAACAAGTTATCTATTTATTGCTCTGAAAAATTAAATTCTTGTAAAAGAGAATTTCACAAATTTACCATAAAATCAAAGTTGAAATGGGGGCAAGCCATCACTCAAAAAAATTTTGCAAATTGTATTGTTGCCGTATCAACAATTTTATTAGTATTTTGTCACAAATCGGAAAAGATTGCCAAATATGTACAGTTTTGCCACATTTTTGAAAATTCCCTAAATTTTAATGACTTCAAAATATCTGCCCTTCTTTTTCCTGCGACCATTTTTCCCTACGAATAGGGATTTTTCCCTACGTATAACATCACTGCTGTGCGCCGTACTTATTGCACATGAAGCTTTTTTATTATCAATCCCCTATGGACTGTCTCAGCGGTCAAAAAGAGGACTGAATAATAGAAAGCCTCAAAGAATAAAGCGGAATTTTATCACCTTAAACAACATTAAGCAACGTCGTCAAATTTGGGATCTAAATTTTTTTCTCTCTATATTTTTGACCTTCAAGTAAAAAATTTTGTCATGTATGCATATGATTATTATTTTATTTGGTATATAATTTTATTTACATTCACGTACATACATACATACATTCATACATACATACAAAAATGTGTATGCATTGTAGATTGCAAAATTATTTTAATTTTCAATGAACATGCATTTTTCCCTAATACTTTTTTGTAAAATATATATATAAAAATAATTAACAAAACCAACTTCTAAAACGTGATAATAGATGTAAATAGACGGTATTACTAGCTAATGATTTTCTATAGTTTAATACTAAAATCAATAGGTAAAAATGCATTTAACGTGTAAATTTAATAGTTTCACACAACAAGCAGAAACATTAAAGTGGGAATTTTTAATAGATTTTATTTATTATTATTGCAGTAGATTAAAAATTCGAAACTGCCTCGTCAAGGGGATGAAAATCACTACCCAGCCAGCAAAATTTTCCTACGTCTTTCATATATCTGAGAGAAACGTCGACAAAAAACTCGGGATCTTATACGAATTCTGTCAGATTTCTGACCCAAAAATGTATGAAGTGGTTGACAAGAATTCTGGCATACATTATGTGGGAAATTCTGATTTTTTTGCCGGAATTTCTAATAGAAATGTAACATAAATCTAGTGAAAAAGGCATGGGAAATTCTGATGTGTTAGCCGACATTCTGTTTTCTGACAGAAAGCTGAAAGAACATGGAATTTTATTTTATTGGGAAATAAAACTTTATAATGAAAAATGTTACATACATACATACATACATACCATTTTTTAAAATGTTTTTTCAAACCATCTATGTATATCTATATATATAAAAAAGTTGTCCTATGTTCGTCATTTTATAACTCGAGAACCACTCAACCGATTTTCAAACGAGTACATGCGTTGGAAAGGTCTACTTTCACTGATGGTTTATAAAAAAAACCATCGAAAATTTTTTACGAATATGTGTTTTCTCTATATAAAATGTATTTTTTTTTCCTTATGAGAATTTGATAGCAACAGTTTTTTGGATGCACGCGGGATAATCCACATCGATTACCTTCAAAAGGAATAAACAATAAACGACGAATATTATGCCAACTTATTGGACCGATTTAACGAGGATTTAAAAAGTTCTTTTTCATCAAGATAATGCAGGGGTGCACACGTGTGCAGTCTCAATGGCAAAATTACATGAATTGGGCTATGAATTGGTACCTCATCCGCCATAATCTCCGGATTTAGCCCCCAGTGACTATTTCATATTTCCGAACCTAAAGATATGGTTCGGTGGAAAGAGAGATTAAGCTCCAACGATTAAATTATTGGTCAAACAAATGCCTATTTTTTTGGAGGGAAACACAAATTAGAGAAACGTTGGACTAAGTGTATTGAGCTAAAAGGAGATTATGTTGAAAAAAAAATTTTTTTTTTTTTTGTTTCATTCAAAAAGTCACGGATTTCTTGATCCGCCCTCGTAAACAAATTATTTTAATCATTCATTTATTTTTTATAGTTTAAGGAAAGTTGAAGCTTAAGAATTTTTATTTTGTCAGCAGTTTTCACACATTCACGCTATTGAATTTTTATCTTAACACAAAGTGAAATTTCCTTATACTTTTATATCGTAATATCAATGGGCAAATAATTTTTACAAACAAAATGATAAGGGCATTTCTAACATTCCCTGAACATTCTGTTTTTTTTAAAGACAGGTAAGTTGTTTCTTAACATAAGAACTATCCCTTTCAATACGAAATTATTTTAGGTACAACTATTTTATGTCAAAATTTATTATAATTCATAAAAAAAATTTTAGTAAAATCAATAGAACTACTATTCGTCCAAATTTTTAAAATAAATAATGCTAAAAAAAAGCTAAAAACATTTTCTAAAAATGCTAAATAAAATGGCAAGTAGTGGCTTAATGAAAATTTTGCAGCTAAAAAATATTTTTAATGCTAAATTTTGCTGCAAAAATGCTAAAATGGCCAACATGATTCCGGATTTAAAATTATTCGTCAATATTGTGTTCGGTTTCTTAAAGGTCTTTGTGAAATTATTCAATGAAACTGTTACTCTTGTGAAATTATCTTCACTCAAAATGCGAAACTTCAAAAAAAAATTTTATTAAGCCTTGTAAAATTCTACATTGACGTTGGACGGCTCTTAAACAGTTTGACAAAATGGCTCATTTTTATTTGTATATAAAAAAAATTAGTATATATTGATACTTTTAACATTTTTTCTGGGGCATTTGCACTTTAACTTTTCATAAATCTCGTAAAATCTAAAAACTAATTTAAAACGTATTTAAATTTTATTTCATTTTACATGTTGCTGAAGTGAAATTAAAAACTGTTGCACTAACCAACAAAAAACAGTTTAATATAAATAAAAAAAAGCGGAATTAATTAAATAAAATATTAAATTACCAAGGTTAACCACTATTAACAGTACATTTGAGCTCAAACATTGTTCCAGCATTAAGAATTTTTGAATAGATAAAGTTGTGGGCTTTGGTAACAACTTAATCAAGTGGAAAAGAAACCATCCATCTGTCCATTTATCGATCATACTACCAATCAATCATAAGCCTTTAATCCAATTTGAATGCTTAATGATTGTGTTTGTCTTGTTGAACACATTCGATTTGACTGGAGCTGAACGTTGGCCGAGTGCCTGGTTGCTTTATTGTCTGTCTGTTAAAAACGCCTGCTGTGCATTTAAGTTCGTTGTTAAGCGTGCTCCCTTATGAAATGGAAAGCTTATACGACATTTGCATAAATCTACAAAAAGCGAATTTTTATTGTTATTTTCGCTTTTCGTTTATTTTTTTATTTTTGTATTAACTATTATCAAAGAACCGTCTGTCAACTGCAAAAAGATTGCAATCTTTACGAGGTTTTTTGTTACGTGATATTTTAAATAAACTGTCATCGTCATATTGAAAATACAGTGGTTTCGGAATGGAATGATTGCAACACAAAAAAAGGTGATTGATGTTTTTAATACTACAGACATATAAATCAATGTTGTAACGGGTTATCCATTTTTCGGTTTCAATAGTAAAGTTAAATAAAACAGACATAAATATATGATTTCGATGAAACTTTCATTTTATTATAATGTTTGGAAGTTGTCAATGTCGATCCTTTTGAGGTAGTTCCTAACCACTTCGCACATTTCGGACGGTATCTCGGCGATAGCTTGACGAATGTTGGTTTCCAAATGCTCCAACGTTACACAGGCTCTCCACCTGAGATAATATCTGATATATTTGAGGGAACTACGACAGAATGAGAGAACATATTTCTTTATGTTAATCTTAATATTAAACAAGGGGAACACGTATCTTATAGGATTTAATAATCGACTGATTCTCGTACAGTAAACTTGTATCGTTTTTATTCCTTTTCATTCTTTTTTTAGTTTTTTGATTTTTTAATTTAAAATATTGTTTTTTTAAACACGTTTCAGAAGATTGGCACTATTTGCATTAATAAATTACACATTTTAATAATGGTGGCTTATTATTGTTTAATATGTGTGTATGTATGTGTATTTTTGACAGCTCATCTTATAAGATAGTTGTTTTAAGATTTCTTATAACAACTGTCTCATAACATTTAATATTAATATAAACACTTATTGAGAGTCCACACGTATGATAATACTCTCTGCTATTGCATTTGACGTTTGCTGATATAAAAATATTATATCTTATCTCAGGTGAAGACCCTGTGTTAGGGATTATCTCTGTAGACACGGTATTTGACGTAGCCCCCACAAAAAAGTCTAACGGCGTCAAATCGCAGGATCTTGATTGCAAATTGATGTCGCCAAAACGTGAAATTACGCGTTCTGCAAACTTCCTACACAAAAAAAAAACACTCGGGATAAATTGAGCTTTTTATACTTACTTTAAGTACGAGTCGTACTCAAAAATTCAAGAACGAATAACCCAAAAACATACTCAAAACAATATATACATTAAATTTTGAAAGTAAAAATCATATCGGGCATGATGGTGGTGTTTTGTAATTGGAACTCTGTAAGGTGTGAAACGGGTAAGTAAATCAATCATAATAATATTCTGCTTCTAATTTCACTTTTGGTTTATTTCAAGTACGAAATCGGGATTTAATCAACTTTACAATCAGTGTGGCCAGATCCAAAAAAAAATTTACAGCTAAATCGGGCATCAGACATGTCCAAAAAATGCTAAAAATGATTTTTTTAAATGCTGAAATGTTTTAAAGATTTTTGGTAAAAAGTTATTACCAGTATGAAATTTTATTCGAAGCAAAATACATTTTAGTGACGTACTTTTTAACGAAATTGTTATAGTAAAACAAGTGGATAGATTTTGGTAAAGCATCATAAATATGAAGCACAGGTAGTTGAGATTAAATTAAGGGGCCCACAAGCCCCTGATACTTCATAAATTTAAACGATTTATTTGTACGATATAAATTTTTTTTTAGATCTTTTTATAGTTTAATGGCGATTTCTTTTCTGAGAAAATTGTTGCATAAATAACACAAAATGGTATAAATGGTACATACACAAAAGATATAGAGCATGTACCATTTATGCAACATATTTCTCAGAAAAGAAATCGCCATACGAAAAGTTGAAGATTTAGAATTATTATTTTTTAGCAGTGTAGAGCACAAAGTGAAATTTCCTAGTACTTTTATATCGAAATATCAAAGGGCAAATAATATTTAAAAGCAACATGATATAATATTTCCTAAATATTCTATTTCTATTCTATGTTTCTTAACATAAGAATTATCTCTTTTCATACGAAATTATTTTAGGTACAATTATTTTAAGTCAAAATTTATTACAATTTATAAAAATTCAGTTAAATCAATAGAACTATTCGTCCAAATTTTTAAAATAAATAATGCTAAAAAAAGCTAAAAACATTTTCTAAAAATGCTGAATAAAATGCCAAGTGCAGCTAAATAAAAAATTTTAATGCAAAATTTAGCCGCAAAAATGCCAAAATGGCCACACTGTTGATAATACCTGAATCAAGCGCATTTTGAGATTGATTCAATCTTAGTTTTAATTAAATCAATCTCATTTTTGGATTATTTAAAGTACGAATTCGGGATTAAATATGGATGAATTGAGTACTTCGCGATTGAATAATCCGTACTTGAATCAATCTTTCTGTACTTGATTCAAGAAATTCCGTAGTCACCGTACTATTGATACCGCTTCGGATTGATTTGAATACGGCTGGATTGATTTTTATTTTGAGTGTATGCAATAATTGTTTACTTTGTGTGTATACACAATAGTACCACAATAGTGGAGAGGCAATTATGTATTTGTGCTGATGTTTGCAACATCTTAAAAGATTGGTTCTAGACCCACATTAAGGTATACCGATCGACTCAGAATCACTTTGTGAGGCTAGCTGGCCATGTAAACCTTGTGCGAAAAGTACATTTCGAAAATTTTGGAGATAATTTGATGAAATTTGGTACGTAGGTTCTAATTGAAAATGGGGCGAATCGGTTCATAATTTCACATATCCTCTATAAAAGCTTCTTTCCGGCAGAGGGTCTTTGTGCCCATAAACCATCTTATTATGTTGGTATTTAGAATAAATTTTGTCCAAACTTATTTTATTGCAATCCAAATCATCTTACCAAATTTTATTGGAATCGGTACATATTTGACCATAATTCACATACAAATACTACTCCCGAAAATAGCTTTTAATGTCATAACTTCCGGATAAATGTTGGTATTTACATAAAAATTTACTTATACGATTCCTAATATGTCATGACAAAATGTTGTGCTGGTAGTTCCAAAATTAACCATAGGTCCCATATAAACCTCCTTCCTAAAATCACTTAAAGGCAAACAAATCTTATATAGAAGAATATATCTGAATAATATTCGGCACAAAGTACTTTTATATGAATCTTAAGCTCATTTACATAATTTTGTTGTGGCGGGTCCATGATTGCCCATGGGTCCCAAATAGGGTACACTTGCAAAAATTTTTTCTTATATACTGTGGTGTAGGGTATCATATGGAAGGGCTTAACCGACTATACTTTTTTACTTGTTTTGTTTTTGATTAATTTGGCATGTGTTGGACTTTATATGGGTGGGGGTACGAATAAAAATGTAAAATACGCCATAATGACCCGCAAGATAAGCCCAGAACGCCGCACAGTAGAATTTCTTCATACATCTAACTGCAAAAAATAGAAGGAGTGCTCCTACAACGATGAAATTTTGCACACTTGTTCAATTTTAAGTAGAAAAGAAAAATTCAAAAAAATTTTAAAATCCGTCGACTCCTAGGGATACCTCCCTTGGACCGCCAATTTTTTCACTTATTTTTCTTTTGAATGTATAGGCCGTAATCCTTAATATAATCTGATGAAATTTGGCACACATCTATAAATTTATACAAGAGATAGTTCTGCTAATTTTAGTTGAAATCCGTCTACTATTAGGGGGTCCCTTGGACCCCAATTTTTTCGCTTATTTATCTTCTCAACGTATGGGCCGCAATTCGCAACGGAATTTGATAAAATTTAGCAGATGTCCATAAGTTGAAAAAGAGCACTACAAATTTTGGTTGAAATTCGTCGACTCTTAGGGTACCTCCTTTGGACCCCCATTTTTCCACGTATTATTCTTTTCAATGTATAGGGCGCAATTCTCAATAGAATTTGATTAAATTGGCACACGCCTATTAATTGATAAAAGAAAAAACTAACAATTTTGGTTGAAATGCGTCGTCTTGTATGTAACCTGAATGAAAAAATTTCTTATAAATATAATTGCTAATATAAATGCTAAAAATTGGTTATTCCCTCCCAGCTCGAATAAAAAATATTCATATAGGTAAATAATATTTAAGCATTTTGTTCATCAACTATAATTTCTTTAACTACATCATCCAATTCTATAATATTCTTATGAGGTTGACGTCTTAACCTACTAATATATGGATCGGACGACTCAAGCAAACGATGAAAAACATCAGTATTCGTTGCAGTTCTACTGCACTTTCTAGAAAACATTAATCTATAGTTCCTGTAATCTTTATTACGCGCTTCTTCTGCTTCCTCCGAGAGCATACCAATTGGGAGTACTGCTGCATCTATTATTTCCTTTCCATGAATAAGAATTTTGTGGACAGTAACAGGCAGGTTAAGCCTAAAGGTATCAAAAACTTTTTTATTACAAATACTAGGGTGCAATATTCGTGATTTTTTTTACTAAATTTGAATTTTTTTAAAAGATTGACAAAAGTTGGTAATTTTTTTGACTAATTCGAAAGAAGAGCCTTTTACCTTTCATTTCGTTATACTGAGAGCACGGAGGTAAACCGAGCTAACTGACTTTTTCTCCAACGAAGATAGCCAATGCTGAATTTTTAAGGACAATTTTGATGCACACATATCTCCCAAACTATGTACGCAATAACTTTTTCTTTTCCTCTACATTAAAAACAAGGCTTCGGATTTAAATAAAATCGACACTCAGATTTTTCCGCTCGAAACATCTTCGATATATAAATCTCTGAATTTGAGCAAAATTACCATATATTTCCCTTTCACAATATTAAGTGAAACCTGATTTCAACCGATCTTTTCTAAGAATATATATACATATATCTTAAAAGAAATGCAGATTTTTGTTTGTCTATAAAATAGCATCATTAGATTTTTTAAAAGTAATAGTCAAAAAATGATTTTTTTGCAGCAGAAATCCCATAGTGCGCCGTGCAATCGACAAATTCGGATTATCTGCCACACTTTCACTACCAGAAGCGATATGTTCTTCAGTGCGCACATTGCGATGAAGTACAGGACTGACCACATCTGTAACTCTTACAGTCTCTTCACATTTCTTTATAATCTGAATTCCTTGTACTAAGTATAGGTCGATTATGACTACCATTATCACCCCGTAATGCTCGAAAAGTGGATACGTTTCAACCACAACTTTTGTTGTAAGTTTTAACGCGTTCTTCGGTTCTTTAACGATCCCTATTCGCCCAAGCCTTGCACTAAATAAATGACATTTCAGATGACAGATATATAAAAGCTAACAGCCTTGCCAGACCGGCGGTTTTGAAACCACTAAATGGATAAGTCTGTATTATTTGCATTATAAGATAATTGAAAAATTTTTATAGAAATAAATTTTATGGTGTAGATTTTTTTGCGGTTAACAAACGCTCTTATTTTTCTAACAAATTTATACTACGCCATCCCTACAACCTGTTTTTATTTCTCTCTAGACATCTGTTTTCAGTAAACTTAATAGCTTAAGTAAAAGCGAATCACATAAAGTTTTAAATGGAATGGGTTTAGATTTTTTTTCTATTTTTTCTTTCAACCTGTTAAATTAATAAGACATATGGCCTTGATTTAAGTTTGAATTAAAATAAACATTAGCATATAACACAATTTGAAATGAAACCAGAGATTTTAACGTTAATATTGCTCTCTTATTAATGATACAACCTATAAAAAAATTTTCTATATTTTAAGCCTTGGCAACTATGAGTGTTTACAGGTGCGACTCACATACGGGTTTTTTTTTGGCCAATCTAGCCGGATATTACTTTTTTTTTTAGCTTATTTTGCTTTTAAAAAGTTATTGAGTGCCCCAAGATCAATGATACTTGGCAGAAATATGTGGTATGGTTATAGGCTGGTAAAGCTCAAATCGGACCAAGAAGGAAAAAGTCCTCCCTGGAAGAACTAATCCTACCTCTGGTATATGCAAATTTTTTTAAAAATTTTTTCATACTTTTGTTTAGCAAATCCAATTTTTAGAGTCGACAAAAGTTATTGAATTTAGAAACATAAAATCATAGGTGCAGGGTCCTGAGTGAATGAGAACATATAATATGAACAATATTGGTACTTTTTTGTTCTTAAACTGTTACTTTTTGAGTTTTCGTTATATTGTACCTAAAAACATAGCCCCGTATTCATAAAAAAAAATTTATATAATTAAGGTTTACAGAACAAATTTAATATGAAAATTTTCCTTAATAAAGGTTTGTAAAATTTAATAAACGTTTATGAATACGGGGGATAAAATTCAATATGCAGAGTCCAGAGTCATTGAGAAACTACAAGACTTTTTGGTACTTTTTTGTTTTTCAGTTTATACTTTCTGAAATTTTTCCATTATTGAACTACCAAAATGAAATTAAGCATTTACGAACTTGAGTGGAAGATAACATATGGACCGGAGGTTGGTACCTCGCCAAATGAGTCCACCAAGACGAAAAACAAATGTAAATTCATTTATACTTTCATGTATGTTTTCATTATATTTGCGTAAATAATTATTGTCGAATTTCGAACACTGGGCAATCACTAGTACACAGAAAAAATTCAAAATTGTTGTTAATTATCAAATTTATACCAAATTCATAGAATCAAGCAAAAAACAAGTTGTTGATGTTGCACCTTTTACCAAAATGATTATATTGATTACTAAAAATTTTAAAAATTTCAAAATTGTGAATATTTTTTTTTTCAATAAATGATATTTTTAATTGAAATTAAAAAAATGTTAAAAAATTTTTAAAAAAATGATTTAATTAAATAAAGCTTAGGTTTTAAAAATTTCCAACAACAATTCTACAACTTTAAATTGTTTTTTTTTAACGAAAAAAATCAATTAAGATTTTTTGATACGAGGGCAGATCAATAAGTCCGTGACTTTTCTAACTTCCCTCGTAGTTATATGAAATGCATCATTAAACATTATTTTTTGCGAAAAAAAAAAACCGTCAATCAAACCAAGGAAAAGCTTGATAAATACTATGGGGACTCTGCACCATCGATTTCAATGGTAAGCAAGTGGTCGCACATGTACAAATGACGCTGAACGTTCTGAACGGCCAATTGAAGTCACTACACCCGAGAATGTCGAAAAAATTCGATATGGTGTTGGCCGATCGAAGAGTAAAAGTGCGTGAGATTGTTGATGCCATAGGCATTTCATATGGCAGTGTGGTTTCGATTTTAAATGATAAGCTGGGTTTAAGAAAGCTGTCTTCAAGATGGATGCCGCGTTTGCTCTCAATTGACCACAAACGTAATCGTGTGACAACTTAAAAGAATTGTTTGGAGTTGTTTAACCGCAATTCGAATGAGTTTTGCGGCGTTTTGTAACTGTGGATGAAACATGGATCCATTACAACACTCCAGAGACCAAGCAGCAGTCTAAACAATGGGTTTCTCCGGGTGATCCGGCTCCGAAGAAGGCCAAGGTAAGTTTGTCGGCCAATAAGATGATGGCAACAGTTTTTTGGGATGCACGCGGGATAATCCACATCGATTACCTTCAAAAGGGAAAAACAATAAACGGCGAATATTATGCCAACTTATTGGACCGATCTAAAGAGGTTTTAAAAAAACGACCCCATATGGCCAAGAAAAAAGTTCTTTTTCATCAAGATATTGCACGGGTGCACACGTGTGCAGTCTCAATGGCAAAATTATGAATGGGGCTACGAATTGGTACCACATTCCCCGGATTTAGCCCCCAGTGACTATTTCCGAACCTAAAGAAATGGCTGGGTGGAAAGAGATTTAGCTCCAACGATGAAATTATTGGTCAAACAAATGCCTTTTTTATGGACCTCGAAAAATCCTATTTTTTTGGAAGGGATACACAAATTTTAGAAACGTGGGACTAAGTATATTGAGCTAAAAGGAGATAATGTTGAAAAAAATTTTTGTGAAAAAAAACTGTGTTTCACTCAAAAAGTCACGGAATTATTGATCCACCATCGTATTTTAAAATTTATTTCAAAATAACTAAAATGTTAAATCCAAATAATATTTTTAATTTTCTTTTAACTAAAAAAAATAATTGATTCAATTATTACATTAATTAAATTGAAATAATTTTGAAACAATTTTTTTAATTGATAAAAAAAACTACTGATAATTTTTTCTGTGTATTTTTAAAAATTTTATTGAAAATTTAGATAATTTTCGTCTTTCTGACGGCAATAGTGGGTAAACCAAGGCGAATTTATACAAAGAGAGTTATGCCGGATGTCCCTTTTTTAAGTGTAGTTAAATTATAAATGTCAATGGAATTAGCATTCAGAGTAAATATAAATTAAAACATTAGACATTTGACAACGGGTGTGCAAACGAAAAGTGTGTTTTTCAAGACGCAGAAATATCGGACAAAAGTTTTTTATTTGTCGAAAGAATAATTAAGCCGTTAAGCCGCCCGCGATGGCATGAAAAAAGTTAAAATTTTAGAAAATAGAAAAACTAATTTGATTCTCTTTGTCTATTCTCTGTCTATTTGTCCCTATTTAAATCCTTATTAAATCTTAGCCAGATTATATCAGAACTCAAAAGGCTATTAAGCACCGCATCCTTGAGACAATCCCAGTTCTGAAAGAGGAGTTTTCTTACTGAGCTACCTAAATAATAGCGGCAAGCGTTGTTTTTATGTCAAAGTTTTAAAATTTTATACAGTTTATACGAAACAAGCCTTTAGAATGCGAATTCAACACCACCCGGCTGGAAAATCTTATTTGAGTGATCGCTAGGTTGGTTTTTTATAATTGAAAATGTATTGGGAATAGTATTCATATGTTTAAAAAACGCTTGCCGCTCTTGTTTAGGTAGCTCAGGTTGATATTTAGTCTATGCCTTTGAATTGTATTCTCAAGCACAGTGGCATGTAAGAAATTAACGACAAATACCTTCAAAAATATTTAGACAGGTTTTATTCCAACAAACACGAAGTCAAACCTTTGATATGAAATGACTTTATCATTTGACATAAAACAAAATTTTCAAACCTTTTTCAACTGTTTGATTTTAATATTTGAATTCTAATTGATAAAGATTTGAATGTAAACATTTGACATACAATGTTTTATCAATTTTATATAAAATTGTTATCAAATGTTATTCTCAAGCCAAAAAAAAAAACTTGACAGCACTGAATCGAAAAATAAATTTAAACGTTAAAAAATGGCGATTAAGTAAAATGTGTTACACAATTAAAGAATAGTTACATATTACGTGAAGTGAATTCGCGCCTTAAAAAAACCTTAATTTGTTGCTAAAAAATATTAAATGTATTTGTAATTAAAAAAATGAAATGCAAATTGTAAGAATGTAAATAAAAATAAAACGGGAAAGTGAAGAAATTATAAATTTGTTGTACGCTCGCCATGACAATCCTCAAAACAAAAATGAGTCAAGTATTTCATCTTTGCAAGAATTAGAGTAAGGAAAGAACACTATCTCATCTTTCAGATATGGTGCCGAATGTAAAGCTAACAGTGACTGCCCGTTCGCCGATATCGAACGTTAACGTTCGCATAGAAAATTACATTTAAAACAAAAAGAATTTTATAAATTTTGTTTTGGTTTTAAATGTTATTTACTATACGAACGTTGACGTTCGATGTCAGCGAACGGGCAGTTAATTTAAATAAATAATAAATATTAATATTAAATGAAAACACTCAAGCTCAAGGTCTGTTGTATGTAAAGTTTTTCTTTATTTGTTTCCAATATTTCAATATTCTTTGAATATTATCATAAGGGAATGTTTACTAAAATTTAACGATAACAAAACAATACAAGAAACAGATTAAAATATTATAAAAAAAAATAGTAAGAATAAAATATATATAATAAATTTTATCACAGTTTTCGTTTTCTCCTCCAGTACAAGGTATCCTATATATTACATTGGACTTTTCCATTTTAGGTATTTTGTCTTTAATTTTACTATATATATTCGTCAGATTATTGTCAGTTTTGTGTGCAATTTTGATATTTTGACCGTTAAATAACTTTAAGTTTTCAAATCTCTCAGATATCCCCGGAACATATGTAAGGGCTTTGTAAATAAGAGGTGTCTCAGATTGTCTAAAACATTTTTTTTTGTTTTGACAGTCACGGATAAGCTTATTTGTACTCGGGAAAAGAGATACTACGTCAAATGATAATTTTTCCTCCTCTTCTACGTTTACGTTGAACAGTTTTTCTTTATATAACTTAAGGAAAACAATAAAAAATTTTAATAAACATAAATAATATTTTTTATTTATGTTCCACATTGTATTAAAATCCACATTTGAAAAACGTTTGAGAATAACGTTTGAAAGCAAGTTGAAAATAAGTGCATTTCTCAATTTGACAATAATTTCGTTGAGAATGCTATGATTTTCAAATCATTATCAAACGTTTGTCGTTTGTGAAAAGGTTTGATTTCAAAACCTCCGTGTTTGTTGGGATGTTATTGACTGGATAATATCGCGTTTGGTCGCTATACTGCTAAAAATGGTTATTTGAAAGGACTTTTGTATCAAGATTACGAGAAATAATAGAGATATTATTATGCTTTTATGCAAACCTTACTTTGACGAATTTAATATTATGTTTAAACTCAGAAGAACGAATAGGCATAGCTGGATCCTTATAGAACTCTACAATAGTTCAACATTTATTTACTTGGGTTACAAAGTTGATCGGCTTTTTCACATACACAACACGAACTGCAAAAAATTCGCTCAAAATATGTCCTGCCGGAGATTAAACTAGTACCAAACTAGTACAAAATATCCAGTACTAGTTCCCAACTGTAAACTTTTCTATACCATCATAATACTTAAATTAGAATTGATTGTGTTTGGAAAATCACTAGGACTATTAGTTTTAGACATGTACTAGTACACTAGGATTGTGCATTTTAACATTTTTTAATAATAAAAATAGCAAAAATAAATTATTTGAAATCAAATTTAAGAACTAGTATCAAAATACAAATATGTACCTTAATTTTAGTTTTGTTACACAAAAATTCTATCAGTAATAAAAGTGGTGCGCTTGTACTACATCAAGAACTGGTACGCTAAGCACTAGTATTTTTATATAAAAATTTTAATCCCGTTAGCACTAAATAATTGTACTAGTAGCAATAGGGCGAATAGAGAAGCAAAAACATAACGCAGTAGTTTATTACTTTTCAATCGAGATGGCCGATATCGTTTTTTTTTTAATAAATATAAACACTGAGTAAAGAAAATCCTTTGGATGCCAATATTTTTTGTGAAAAACTTATAGTCCCTTTGGTAGTGTAAACCCATTGTTTTTCCACAAGAATGATAGAATACAAGATTACGCCATGTGCATATTTTCCCGTTAAATTACGTAGTTTGTCCGTAGGTAAAGTTGCCCAGTTTAATAGTCTCTAAGATTCGCTAACATTTTTTTAATAAGAAATGTACATACATATGCGCTTTATAAGAGCTAACAACTCCACGATTAAACAACTATCTTGGGTTTGGCAGCCTGAAATTATTAGCCAACAGAAATGCAGTTCGCGTGACGTCATTTGTCCGACATGCGCAAAAGATTCGAACAATTTTTTTTTTTTTTGGATGGCGTAATCTTTGTTATGTATATATATAGAATGATATATTCTTGGTTTAATCACAATGAAATTCCTGATGAGAGATTCACGATTAACAAAAATTGCTGTTACTGATCTACCGAAACAAGAGTGGCAAGCGTTAGTTTTATGTCAAAAGTTCTCATTTTCATAAAGTTTATAGGAAAAAAACCTTAAGAACGCGAATTCAACTGCTCCCGGCTGGAAAATCTTATTTGGCAGATCGCTAGGTCGGTTTTATTTTATTGAAAATGTATTGGCAATAGAATTTTCATGTTTAAAAAAAACGCTCGCCACTCTTGTTAAGAGTTTTTAAGGGCCTGTGAGCTGACTAAAACAATGGATATTAATAATGAGCCCTAATTAAATAAAATGTTCAAAAATATTTTATGTACATATTTAAATTTAAAACTTAATCAATGCCATTATAATTCTCATTATTAATTTCTTGATGACGAAAGCACGAGAGTGAGAGAGGATGATACACATGAAGGTTTGATAACGACAAAGTTTGCATTCCATTTTTCTTATTTATAAAAATAAAAACAACAAAAAAAGTGTGAGTTTATATATTAACACTATAAATAATAAGAACACATATTAAAATGTATATACTAAAAACATAAACAAATATGAACAGTTCGTAAATAGATTTGTTTTGACAGCAAAAAACACTTGAGCTATAATTTTTAATGAATTTGTTATAGTTGTTGTTATTTTAAGATTTGCGCGATATCTTGTTTATATTCTTTCATTCATTCAACACACATTTTTTTATAATTTATAAAGTGTGAAAAAAGTATTTCATAATCTTATCATTTAAAAATGAAAACAAACAACTACACAAGTAAGATTTAGTTCGGTCCGAAGCAAAAAAAAAACACAAATACAAAATCCAATTATTCTATAACTAAAATAAATAGCAACAAATATAGAAAGGGGTAGAAATTATTAATATTTCTGGTGTCTGGTAGCAGATTTATATTATCAAACTTAAATAAAAAACGTAATAATTGACACAAAGTTTTATTTAGATTTTATTTTTTAAAGAGTATGTCATCCAGATGTCTTCCTTCGAGTTGAACACACAGTTCAAAACGAAGCCTTGTGTTCTGCGCCACATGCTGCAGTAAACTTGGTTCAATTGAGCTGATTTCTCGAAGAACATTTTCCTTTAAAGCCACAAGAGATTGGGGATTGTCATTATAAACCCTCTCTTTGAGGTAGCCCCATAAAAAAATGCATGGGAGTTAGATCGGGCGACCTCGGTGGCCATGGGATGTCCCCAAAGCGACTGATCAGTTTTTGGGGGAAATTTTCCAGAAGCAAATTCATCGAAGCTCTGGCTGTGTGTGCAGTCGCCCTATCCTGTTGAAACCACGTGTGTGAAGAGTACGATGGATGAGCTCGCAGGTTTGGCAAAAAAAATTCCGTAATCATGCCTCGATAATTTTCAGCGTTGACATTCGTCGCCTGGCCTCGAGAATTTTCGGAAAAAAATGGTCCATGATGTGTGGTTAAGGCACACTAAACAGTTACCCTGGGGCAATGCAATGGTTTTTGATGTTTCAATCGAGGGTTGCGGGTTCTTGGAGACCAGTAACGGCAGTTTTGCTTGTTGACGTAGCCGTTTAAGTGAACATGAGCCTCATCGCCCCAAAAAATTGGATTTACAGTGCGAAAACGCTGCAACATCGTTTCACAAAAATGTTTGTGTATATCAAAGTCACTTTCTTTCAGTTCATGAACGATTTGAATTTTAAAAGGATGGATCTTCAGATCCTTTTTTAAAATTTCATGAATAATCGCTCTTGAAGGTCTTAGTGAGGCTGCTCTTTTCCGTATTGAAAGTCGCGGATTTTCACGTAAACTGCTTTCAACCAGTTCAATGTTTTCGGGAGTCTTTGAAGTCCGACTGGGCCCTGGCCGTGGGACATTAATAGCCGAAGCAGTTGCGCGGAATCTCTGCACCCACAAACGAATTAAATTTACACTCGATCCATCACGTATTCGCCGAATACCGAACTTTGAACAAAATTGTCGACGAGCAATTTCGTAAGAATCATTACTCTTAAAAAATGTAACCACAGCGAATGCGCGATGCTCACTCGACCACTGCGAAATCGTGACTGACAAATCCGCACAATCGATAATTCCAATGGTGCCATCCTGCCTCCGCACCGTTTATTGCTTTTTGAAATAATCGTATTTAAAAATATAAATTTGCCACCAGACACCCTGTAGTAGTAAAAGTAAGTTTTCGTAGTTGGCCAAAATATGGTCCTATTTTGTATGAACTCTGTTGGCTACCACACGCAGAGAAAGTACATTTTTCAATGTGGACACCTCCAACAAAACTAGTTTCAACCAAAATGTTTATACATATGGTTCATTTAACCATAGCATTGCCACCGGTAACCATATTTTGGTTAAATAAGTCCTCCATCAGGCAGCCATAACCATATTATGCTTACCTCTAAATATGTTATGGTTAAATATGACACTAATTTGTTTACCACTAATAACAATGTGCACGAATTTGACACTTTTTTTTATTTAATAAGCTGGGTACCCTACCAGAAAAGCTAATTTGAGTACGCTATATTCAATAGTGCTAGTAATTTTTCGAAGTTAGCGCTCGTAAAATTTTTAATTTAAGGGTTCAAGTATGACCAACGTTTTAAATATCGACGTTTTAAATTACGTTTTAAATATCAAAATATCGGAAATTAAATTTTTTTTTTAACATACCCATTTTTGGGAACCATTATTCTTCCCGAGTCCAAGTTTTATAATCCAAGTAAATGGTAAATTTCTTCCTTAAGATTTCGGTTTTAAAGTCTGCCAAATCGGTTAAAGATTGGTTAACTTATTAGCCAAAAACTCCAAAATTTTAAAGATGTTATATGACCTATGGATACGTCTTATATAACAAAAGATCGGAAATCTTTAGTAGAACATATCTGCTGAAAAATTCGAAAAAATCGGTTCAGATACAACAAAGTTATTACCAAAATATACTTTTTTTATGATAAATATTTATTTTCGGGAACCATAGATCTTCCCGAGTCCAAGTTTAATTACAAAGGTAAATGGTAAATTTCTTCCTAAAGACGTCGGTGTATAAATCAGTCAAATCATTAAAAAAAACATGCATTTGAAATCCCAAAATTAACTCTTATTTTTATATAATTAAGTTGTTGTATTCACGATTGAAAATTTGTGTACTCATGTACTTTAAACCAATTTTTTGTATTTTTGAGGTCATTGGTCAATTTAAATCAATTCAACTCTGTTAAATACAATTTTTCATTATTTTTTTACGCGGTAAATTTTTCCCCGATTTTTTTCCCAAAAAAATGTTTTTCTAACTCAATGAATAGTGACAACGTTAGTGACAAATTGTAAACAGCTGGGCTGTTTTAGTTTTACCCTACTGGTAAAACTAATTCGAGTACACTAAATTCATAGTAAGAGCTCGTTTTTGTGATTAAAAATTTTAAGGAAGCTGTAATTTCAAATCACTTGCTTTTAAAATCATACGTGTGATTATGTGGTGTTTTGAAATCATTCGGTTTTTGTGTTTCTCGGTGTGCTTTTGGCAATTGAAAATTACACCAAAACTCAAGAAGACGGAACACCAAAATATTACACGTGTGAATTTAAAAAGCACATGTGATTTGAATTGAAAGTAATTTTCAGAACAGGCCTGATTATCTCGCAATTTTTTACTCTTTTTGACGTCCCTACTTGTAAATTTGTTCGGTTAATGAACACTTTTCAGTTACAAATTTTAGTATATGAACACAACTACCTAATAAAAAATTGTGCTTCCAGCGAAGCAGGTTTGTAAGGGAGAAACGTTAAAGTTTTGCTTACCATGTCTCTTACGGAAGACATGAATTTTATATGGCGAGTTCCCACTTTGAAGAAATACATTTTTGAAACAGAAAGCGCTTTCTTCAGCGCATATAAAAATTGGTGAATGTAACGATCAGCTTTGCACACTGAATTTTTTGTTAACGTTTTTTTTTTTTTTTTTTTTTTTTGTTGGGACCAGCACTCAGGGGATGACCCCTACTAATGCAATGCATTGTGTTGGAACTAGGAAAATAGGTTATGGGAAGGAGGAAAGAGGGAGTAGTGTTTGTGAACATTCGACTTGAACTTTTTCATGTTGTAAGTGAGAGGGAAGACTTCAGCAGGAAGGTTATTCCACATACGAACTGTCCGGCCAAAAAACGAATTTTCCCTGTAATGCGTTGTACGATTCACCGGCCAATCGACCACAAAAGGATGTGCTCTTGAGGAAAAACGTGTATTACGAACAAAGCTATGGGTCTCGGGAACCAAATCCCTAATTTCATCAGAACACATCCCGTTGTAGTACCGATAAAATAGGCAAGTACAACCCACATTGCGTTATTCTTAATATGCTTCCTTACAAACCTGCTTCGTAGTAAGAGAATGTCGTGGCTCTTCAAATCTTATTTATTTATACTTAAATTTATTAAGAATTCGTTCACTTACTTTACTGCATCTCTGTATGTCTTATTGCGTAGCGCATAAATGTGTGCTTACTTTTTAAAATGTACCATTAGTGCTTCGTAAAATAAGAAATTTTTTACTGGATACTAACATTAAAAGGTGAGAAATAGTGCAATCGAAATTTGTTCTTGTAAATGATTATCCATTTTTAATTGATTTACCCGTTTTTACCTTAATTTTGTTTTCATACTTTTTGTCAAGAATTCTTGAAGTCAAGTACATTTTTCTGTTTTTTCTTTCTTTTTTTGTCTTTCTTTTTTCGTTGACCTATTCAGCACAACTTCAAGGACAAATGTAAACATAGAGCTTGTGCCTTTGCTGTTTAATAATAATTAGTATTTTGGTTATTTTATTGAACTGTTAATTGTTTTGAATCAAAGTTTTTATATTTTAATCAGGCTTAAGGTCATCAAACTGGATTTTCATTAAATTATTTTTATAAAGAAATGAGTTTTAACAACATTAAATGAATTAAATTTTATTTATAATTTTTCCTTCTTGACTGGCCCAGGGATTGAACTCACGGACAGGTCGGTTTGCTATGTTTCGATAGTAACGACACATTTCTCTTCTGTTTTTTCCTTTATGTCTTTTTTTGACAAAAAAAAAAAAAAAAAAGAAAGACAAAAAATAAAAAACAAAAAAAAACATCAAAATGTACTTTGGACTTCAATTTAATGAAAATTAAATTTGATGATCTTAAGGCTGATTAAAATATAAAAATTTGGATTACAAATTTTTTATATAATATTTCTGTAAAACTACTAACAAGATTTTAGTGTTTTAAAAAAAATATTTTTCACAAAATTCTATTATTGAGAACAAATGTTTTTGTTTACTGCTTTGTTGTCATTTGTAGCTAGATCATCCAATTATTCGACTATTGGTTTTGTTCGAGTAAGGAATAAACCGATTTTTTTAATTTTAAAATTGCTCAATTAATCGAGTAAGGGTTTTAAATTGTTCGAATTACTCGAATAATTTAAATAATTTTATCCAATAGGAAAAAACATACATCTCTTTTTGAATTGATACTTTTATTATATTAATAAACAAAAAAAAAAAACTATAAAACAAAAGTATAGTTAAACAATAAAAAAAAAACAATTTGCCGTAGGAACACAATTTCACCGTATGAACGTAGTAGTGTATGACGTATATACGTTGTCAAATAAAAACGTGTACTATCTAATACAAAGGCACACAAAAGTTGGAGCACACGTAAAAGCGTATATATGTACGTGATACGTCGAAATAGACGAAATTCTTTTTCAAACGACGGTATTGTCCCAGAAAAAAGAAATTTTTAAATAAAAAATTAAATAATTTTTGTATTTTCCAACGGAATATTTGAAAACAAATAAAAAGAAGGAAAAACAAGCAACAATTTCCATAAATTTGGAGTTTTCTAATACTATTTTCAAAACAGAGCGTGTTTTTATAAATTTACCGCATTACATCATATACATTATTATTTTTAAAATTTTAAAAGTTCAACTTTATATGCAATCGAAAACGGTTCAGTTTTTAGAAATAATTTTTCAAAATAAATTAAAAATTTACTAGCTTTCCATTAAGAGCTGATGACTGATAAGAAAATGGTATTAATATTGCATAACTTCTGAAAAGGAAAATGTCTGAAAATTTAAGAAGGCCTAATGTGCTGTTTTCACAATAGAAGTGATTGAACGTGTAGTTAAATTTTTTTTAAAAACGCTCAACAAACAGAGTGCTTTTCATATAAATTATACTACAGGTTCAATCACTTGTGTTGTGAATACAGTACATAAACGTTATTTCAAATTTATATGGGAACAATTTTTAAATGTTCTCAATGGAATTATCTGGCAACACTATCCATTTATCATCTAACGTTGCATTTACACATGAAAGTACTTTCATGAAAATTCTGTATACGTATTATCACCACAAATTTCACAGAAAAATAATAAACTTTCATGAAAATTTACATGAAAGTGAAATTTCATTTTCAAAATGTCGTCAAAGGGTAAACTTCTATCAAAAAATTCTCTTCTTCTTTTTTTATTGTTTTGCTTATTTCAAGTTTCAGAGTTGCTGAGCCAATTATTCACGCCGAACTTCAGCCATTCGTTCAAAATAATATTTAATTTTATTAGTTTTCATGATATTTAAAAATGTTGATTAGAATCATTGTGTTCTTAGTATTGAGTTAAAAAAATATATTAAAATTCATTATATATACGAAAAAAACAATTTCAATTGGCAACACTGCTTAGTTATTTTCATTTACTTTCATGAAATCGCTTTCTTGAAATTTTCATTGAAGGCTACCCTTCAAGCAATTGGTAGAGTGTTTTTCGATTGTCTACGAATTTTAACTACTTCGTCACATTTGGTAGTTAAACAGTAGATTTTTCGGAATAAAACAACAACAAAATACGGTAGAATCGCATTATGAGTTCTTAAATTATACTTTTTCGTCACTTTAGTGAGTTGTTCAGATAATTGTAACAGTTATACAACTGCAACAAGGGCACAATTGAATATTTCACATATTATATTGACTTCTTCGCAACGATTTGCTGTTTAATAGTGAATATTACAAAAGCAAAATACGTAAAAGAGCACAGTGTGTATTTAAGTTGCCATGTGATCGGTGCTACGTGCGTGTAAAATAATATTAATATATAAAATTATGTTAAATAGAGTGAAATTTTTAATATTTTAAAATAGAAATAGTTATAGTATTGTACTTAAAATTGGGACTCCGCGGAACCCAAATGTTACCGAAAAAAAATGTTCACGTATAAATGAGTGCACAAAACTGCCCAAACTTATTCTTCGGTTAGATTGGTTAAAGTTTTAATAATTTCTCATGCATATTTTTTTTAGAGCAAATGAAAATGAAATTAAAAATAATAATTTGAAAATTATCTTTTTTAAACGATATTAGTGATTTTTTTAAACTGTCTGTTTATTTAATGACTTTAAAAATTTTAGTGTGAAAATTAGTGTTTTTGTTAAATTTTTCTAGTGAAGATCAACAATAACTTTGAGTGAAGAAAATTTGTAAATAAAAATTTGCAATAAAAAGATATGCTAGTTATAATATGATGAAAGTTTACAAAGTTAGTGTTTGAACAAATTTGTGATTTTGTGTAGTTTTCTTTAACAAAATTTGCCCACATTAGGTTCTTAACTTTAAAACATTAACAGCTATTTTGATTAAATGTAACGTAGATTTTTTAATATTTGTTTAACTTTAAGCTCATTTTTTTATATTTTACTTAGATTTCCCTTGCAAAATCAAACAAAGATAAACAGTAAAATGACCCACTTTTTATTATAAAGAACAATAAGAAAAAATGTAACTTCAAAAGAGTACTTTTTGGAGCCAACAGCGATACTACTAAATTTAATTGATATTAAACTTCCAAAGCGCTCTAATTCGTCATATAATATAGACACTAAGTGGATTCTTAAAGTAAATATTACCATAGTGGGACACTTCTTCCCGAACGATGTAACTACATCAATAAGAATTGAATAGCAAAAGCGATAGGTTTTTGCTAAATGGGGAAACTATTTAGATTATTTTTCGATCGAAATTGTTTGCAGGGTAGCTGAAAGTTGGACTGAAAGTAGAAAGATGTATATGGGTTAGTGAAAAAGTGTGAGTGTATTGCGACTTTCAAGAAACTACCCTCCAAGCAATTGGTAGAGTGTTTTTCGATTGTCTACGAATTTTAACTACTTCGTCACATTTGGTAGTTAAACTGTAGATTTTTCGGAATTTAACAACAACAAAATACGGTAGAATCGCATTATGAGTTCTTAAATTATCCTTTTTCGTCACTTTAGTGAGTTGTTCAGATAATTGTAACAGTAATACAACTGCAACAATGGCACAATTGAATATTTCACATATTATATTGACTTCTTCGCAACGATTTGCTGTTTAATAGTGAATATTACAAAAGCAAAATACGTAAAAGAGCACAGTTTGTATTTAAGTTGCCATGTGATCGGTGCTACGTGCGTGTAAAATAATATTAATATATAAAATTATGTAAAATAGAGTGAAATTTTTAATATTTGAAAATAGAAATAGTTATAGTATTGTACTTAAAATTGGGACTCCGCGGAATCCAAATGTTACCGAAAAAAAAATGTTCACGTATAAATGAGTGCACAAAACTGCCCAAACGTATTCTTCGGTTAGATTGGTTAAAGTTTTAATAATTTCTCATGCATATTTTTTTTAGAGCAAATGAAAATGAAATTGAAAATAATTATTTGATAATTATCTTTTTTAAAGGATATTAGTGATTTTTTTAAACTGTCTGTTTATTTAATGACTAAAAATTTTAATGTGAAAATTAGTGTTTTTGTTAAATTTTTCTAGTGAAGATCAACAATAACTTTGAGTGAAGAAAGTTTGTAAATAAAAATTTGCAATAAAAAGATATGCTAGTTATAATATGATGAAAGTTTACAAAATTAGTGTTTGAACAAATTTGTGATTTTGTGTAGTTTTCTTTAACAAAATTTGTCCACATTAGGTTCTTAACTTTAAAACATTAACAGCTATTTTGATTAAATGTAACGTAGATTTTTTAATATTTGTTTAACTTTAAGCTCATTTTTTTTATATTTTACTTAGATTTCCCTTACAAAATCAAACAAAGATAAACAGTAAAATTACCCACTTTTTTATTATAAAGAACAATAAGAAAAAATGTAACTTCAAAAGAGTACTTTTTGGAGCCAACAGCGATACTACTAAATTTAATTGATATTAAACTTCCAAAGCGCTCTAATTCGTCATATAATATAGACACTAAGTGGAATCTTAAAGTAAATATTACCATAGTGGGACACTTCTTCCCGAACGATGTAACTACATCAATAAGAATTGAATAGCAAAAGCGATAGGTTTTTGCTAAATGGGCAAACAATTTCGATCGAAAAATAATCTAAATAGTTTCCCCATTTAGCAAAAACCTATCGCTTTTGCTATTCAATTCTTATTGATGTAGTTACATCGTTCGGGAAGAAGTGTCCCACTATGGTAATATTTACTTTAAGATTCCACTTAGTGTCTATATTATATGACGAATTAGAGCGCTTTGGAAGTTTAATATCAATTAAATTTAGTAGTATCGCTGTTGGCTGCAAAAAGTACTCTTTTGAAGTTACATTTTTTCTTATTGTTCTTTATAATAAAAAAGTGGGTAATTTTACTGTTTATCTTTGTTTGATTTTGTAAGGGAAATCTAAGTAAAATATAAAAAAATGAGCTTAAAGTTAAACAAATATTAAAAAATCTACGTTACATTTAATCAAAATAGCTGTTAATGTTTTAAAGTTAAGAACCTAATGTGGACAAATTTTGTTAAAGAAAACTACACAAAATCACAAATTTGTTCAAACACTAATTTTGTAAACTTTCATCATATTATAAATAGCATATCTTTTTATTGCAAATTTTTATTTACAAACTTTCTTCACTCAAAGTTATTGTTGATCTTCACTAGAAAAATTTAACAAAAACACTAATTTTCACATTAAAATTTTTAGTCATTAAATAAACAGACAGTTTAAAAAAGTCACTAATATCCTTTAAAAAAGATAATTATCAAATAATTATTTTCAATTTCATTTTCATTTGCTCTAAAAAAAATATGCATGAGAAATTATTAAAACTTTAACCAATCTAACCGAAGAATAAGTTTGGGCAGTTTTGTGCACTCATTTATACGTGAACATTTTTTTTTCGGTAACATTTGGATTCCGCGGAGTCCCAATTTTAAGTACAATACTATAACTATTTCTATTTTCAAAAATTAAAAATTTCACTCTATTTTACATAATTTTATATATTAATATTATTTTACACGCACGTAGCACCGATCACATGGCAACTTAAATACAAACTGTGCTCTTTTACGTATTTTGCTTTTGTAATATTCACTATTAAACAGCAAATCGTTGCGAAGAAGTCAATATAATATGTGAAATATTCAATTGTGCTATTGTTGCAGTTGTATTACTGTTACAATTATCTGAACAACTCACTAAAGTGACGAAAAAGGATAATTTAAGAACTCATAATGCGATTCTACCGTATTTTGTTGTTGTTAAATTCCGAAAAATCTACTGTTTAACTACCAAATGTGACGAAGTAGTTAAAATTCGTAGACAATCGAAAAACACTCTACCAATTGCTTGGAGGGTGCCTAGTAAAGTACTCCCATATGTATTGTGAGCAGTGATGCCAGAAGTGCAGATTTATCTGCATTTTGTCGAATTTGTGGCCCAAAATTGCCAATGTGCCGATTTTTTAGCTCGGTGGAAATTTCTTTACATTGTCACTTTTGCTTGTACTATTTTCATTTCTTGCATTGAAAAACGAAAAATATCAACCATTCATGGAAGAAAACATAAAACAAAATAAATAGAAAAATTCGTGTTTGTAAAGCCTAGTACTCTGTTCCAATTTGTGAAAAATGTTCAGCAACATCTATTATTTCATGCGAAAAATTTGACATGTATCAATGTTACCTATCTCGAGAGTTTGTACAATTTGACGTTTTTAATCTTTCAAAGTATGCGACATTGTTTTGCATATGTAAACAAAACCCACATGTATTTTACAAAAAAGTATTTTTTAAGTAAAATATTAAGTAAAAATAAAATTAAATATTGATGAAAACCTGTTACCGGTTGTGTTATTTATGTTTTGCAGTTCTCATTTTAATATTAAGTTTAAACTTTTTTCATTTGCTTAAGATTCCACGTGAAATAAGTGCAGCTTATATTATTTCGCAGTTTTAAAAAAAATGTTGCTAGAAACATTTCGCAACTTTTTCACAAATTAAACAGAGTACAACTCTATCAACATTTTTTCATAGAAATTCCGCACAAGTTTTTTTCATATGAGTTTTGACAGCATTTCACGTGTAAAGCTTAGTACTCTGTTCCAATTTGTGAAAAATGTTCAGCAACATCTATTATTTCATGCGAAAAATTTGACATGTATCAATGTTACCTATCTCGAGAGTTTGTACAATTTGACGTTTTTAATCTTTCAAAGTATGCGACATTGTTTTGCATATGTAAACAAAACCCACATGTATTTTACTAAAAAGTATTTTTTAAAAAATTAAATAAAATTAAAATTAAATAGTGATAAAAACCTGTTACCGGTTGTGTTATTTATGTTTGCAGTTCTCATTTTAATATTAAGTTTAAACTTTTTATAAACTGTGATATTAATTTTTAAGCTGTGGTTTTAATTTATTTTTTGTGTTAAATGTTCTTTGTTTTTTGTAAAATTTATTTATATTTAATTTAATGTGAAAATTAATGTTAAATTTACGTAACCCTGATGAAGTCAACAAATAATTGACGAAACGTTGGAAAACATGTAAACAAAAGTTTTTTATTTACATTAAATAATATAGGCCTAATTAGCTGACTTGATGCAATTCAAACATGAAATAATTAAACTTTTTTCACTTGCTTAAAATTCCACGTGAAATAAGTGCAGCTTATATTATTTCGCAGTTGTAAAAAAAATGTTGCTAGAAACATTTCGCAACTTTTTCACAAATTAAACAGAGTACAACTCTATCAACATTTTTTCATAGAAATTCCGTACAAGTTTTTTTCATATGAGTTTTGACAGCATTTCACGTGAAATGTTGAACAGAGTACTAGGCTTAATGTTGAACACAGTACTAGGCTTAAGTGTTGATATTTTTGGTTCTTACGGAGATTTTTGCACGTATAATACAGAAAATTAACAAGGAGTGCGTTGGAAAAATATATAATACGGACAAATTTAAAAAAATAAATAGTTCGACTACACTGATTAAAAAAGCGTCATAACGCTGATGTATTTTGACATCAGTACTATGACAAGTGTCTCCGTTTTTGACCCCATGACACTTTTTAACATTGTGATGTCAGCCTTAACATCACTTGCCCAAATTGTAATCATGGTCAACATTTTAAATTATGTCATCAATGGATTGACACATCGGCATTACAGAAATTACGAATCGGAGTCAGTTTAATAAAACATTTCATCAGCGCGATGACTCAGTAACATCGTAGAAACGACTCCTTAAATTTAAGGACAGTTTGTCATTGGGATTGATTTAATTCAAGGTGAGACAATATTATTATTTACGTACCCATTGCACATGTTTGTTTCACTTTCGAAACGGTTTTCGTTAGCATTATACTTTGAAAATTTTATGTATTTAACTTAATAATTTATAAAATAGAATATGGGAATTTTTTGCTTCTTATTTTATTTTTTAAGCATGGCATCGAATTGATGTCACTGTAGTCACAGCATAGATGACGCATAAAGTATGACAACCTTTTTTGATGACGTTCGTCTTTAAATTGATTCATTGTCACTTTTGATGTCACTTTTGCCTCATTGATGCCATTTGTAATAACATTGATGTCACAATTCTGATGTTAGGGCATCATCAATATGAAGATGCATTTTTCTATGAATGTATGACGTCGAACCGTTTGGAAATTGATTCATAAGTAGGAATTTTATTCACAAAAAAATTACTTATAAATTAAAAAATTCGCATTGTCTTGCCACATTAATATCGCCTCACTTATATCATCTGATAATTACACAAAAAAATATTCATACGTTCGTATATATTCATATGTGCTTATGTATAAATATCTTTAATAATTGCAATTAAATTCTCAATCAGACTTTTGATAGTTTAAATAATATGTCAATCAGTTAACTTTTAAATGGCTGTTTTGAATTACAAATATGTAATTAATCCTAATGCAGCCTGAGTTATTTAATTGGGAATGTAATTTTAAATGTAACCATATTCAAAAATTCGGAAGAAAGAAAAGGTAAATCAGAATGTTTTTTTATTTTGATGTATTTAACCAAATCGCATCTATTCATAAAATTTTTCTGGTTCATGTAAATATATGCATATGTATGCGGATATTTTGTAAAGCTGGGATCACATGATTGCCGCAATGTACCAATTTTCACACTTTTTAATACCCCAATCATGTGACTGCACAATCAAATGCCTCATGTACCAATCGAGGGCAATATTGTGCTAACTTTTACCAATAAAATGCAGCCCTGGTGCGGCAATCGTGTGACTACGTGATATGCAACCGCGAGTCAATAAAAATGACAAAAATGTACCAATATTTATTGGCTTCTCGTGCGGCAATTAAACAACACAATACGCGCCAATATTTTCCTTTTTTAATAAATTTACTTTTGTGTGTTTCTTTAAGTAGAAATAAATTAAAAATAAAAATTAAATTTACCAAAAATAAAAATTGGGAATTTAGCAAGTCATTAATAAATAAATTAATAATAAATTTTATATCCCCCAAAAAATTTTTTTTTAATTAGTTAGTGCAATAGCTGTTCAGGACAATATAAAAGAATATATACAGGAAAACGGAGCAAGATGTAAGGAAATTCTTTAAAGCGAATTTATTTTTGAATATAAATATTCTCTATTTCTTTATATATTTAAAAGAGAATTGTACATTGTTTAATTTTTGGAATTTCAGGTACATATTTTACTTAAAAAAATTCAAATAAAAGTATTCAACAAAACTTTGTTTGAATATATGATACAATTTTCTTTTTTTTAATGAACAAGCCAACTAGATCTTTCAAACAAAGAAAAAAGCTACCACAACAGCTGTTTTCGTAGTTGACACAAGTAAGAACAATCGTGTGACTGTGCTGCGGCAATTATTGTACTCATTTCGCTTTGTACCAACTAGCGGCAATTAAATTTGTATTAAACAGGGCAATTGTGTGATTTCAGAATTTTTTATTGGGGCAATTTCATTATTGTGCGTCAATAAAGCACAACCAAAATTGTGTCATATTGGTGCATTGGCAGCAATCGTGTGATACCAGCTTAATACTCTTTTTTAGAAGTTTTCTTTTTTTTTTAATAAAAAATATCGTTTTATATTTTGATATGAATTGTTATACACATCTTTTTCTAAATACCCTACATACTTACATAAAAAATGTCTTAAATGTGTTTTGAATTTATTTTTTTGAAGTTTTTAAATCTTGACGCAGATTTTGCAGATTTTTTTATAAAAAATTATTGTTTTTTGCTGATTTTACCTTCTAAAATTTGTAAAAAATTCAAAGAAAAAACTCTACCCGTACTTATACATTTTTTATGTACATAAGAAACAAAAGAAGCTAAAATGCATTTAATAAATGTACAAAATAATCACCAACTTTTTTAAATATCGCCAAAAAAAAATCGCCATATTTGGCGAAAATTCGCCACAGCTGATAGCCCTGAACACAATGCGTGACATGAAAAAATCTCGCCACGAGTAGACCTTTTTAAACTCGTCTGCCATAATAAATTCATTTACTAAAAATTCGTTTTGTCATCGTTCTGTAAAAAATAATTTGGAAACCAGAAATTTAGAATTTCTCTAAACCACTTAATAGGCTAGACTATGGCCTATCTGAATACCAATTGTTTCAATAGATTCAATACAACACTGCTGCAATGTACCTCCCTTGAGTCGAAAGTATCTAAAATTAACTTAATTTCTTTCTGAACTCTACAACTAAATATAAAGCTACGGTCACACTAATTAAATATTTGACCAAATAAGCATAACCACTACACTCACAATATTATTACAGTAACGGACTGTAGGTTATTCAAAAAGTATTCCGTTGAGTCATTTTTAAATAAATAAACATTTAAAATTCCAAGCAAATTTATTTTTAACTGATTTAAACATTTATTCAAAAAACTAAGTGCACATTAATACGGATTTTCGGTTGCATTTTATATTGTCAGTTGATTGAGTTAAAGAATTCTGTATGTAAAATTTAGTGAAAATGAAATTTAAAACAACTGTAGATTTACTTAAAAACCGATCTACTTATTTTGCATTTAATTCTAACGAAAAGTTAATATAATTTTTACTGTCAAAAATTCAACGGCGAATTCCATAAAAAAATTACCACAAATTCCGTAAAAACAAATGAATTTTCAGTTATTTTATACAATTTAACTAACAAAAAAGAAATTTTCAGTTATATATTTATAGATCTGTGGCAAAACGTAAAAAACGATTTGCTTGTTTTGTGTAGAAAATTTCCATATTCTATTTGTTAAAATTATTTAGTTAAATAGGTACATCAAATTATTTAAGTTAAATAATTGCGAATAACATATCGGGCATGCTGCCGGTGTCTTATAATTGAAAGTTCTTCTGTAAACAAAGTGGTCAGTACAACAAAAGTAAAACAAACATGTATAACGGGGTAAGTAAATAAAAATAAAAACTCTCTCTCTTTCTCTCATTAGAAAAAAAAGCGGTCAGGTGTCTGGTATATTTTTGAAATTCGAGTAAAACCTGTATTATATAAAATAACTGAATTACATAAAATTACTGAAAATTCATTTTTTTTACGAAATTTTTCAGTTATTTTTTGACAGTTAATTTATATAAAATAACTGAAAATCCATTTGTTTTTACGGAATTTGCAGTTGAATTTTTGACAGTAAAAATTAAATGAACTTTTCGTTAAAAATAAATGAAAAATAAGTAGACCGGTTTTTAACTGAATATTCATTTATTTTCTATTACAACTTTCGTTAGTTTTACGTACAGAATATTTTGAGTGTACTTTTGTTAATAGTTAGTGAGATTTAACATGGTCTAACTATCACAAAATAAAACTAATTATACTGCTAGACATAGCATAAAACTGTTTATTGTAAGATGTGGTATTACAAACCAAATAAATATTGGAATTAAGGAAAATTATATTTTAGTTTGCCTGTTGGTGGCGTTTTTTTCATCAAATATTTGAAAAGTTTTATTATTTTTTAGCTGAGAAACATGGGAAGAAACTCATAGTAAAATAAATCCATAATTTTTAATAAGATATTCAGTGAGAACTTATTTATACCACAATGTAAACAAACAAATCGGAATTTTCAATAGGATTTTTAGTTCATGTCGGGCTTTTTGTCTTATACGCCGCAAAATGACTGTTCCCCAGTATAATATATGTAGTAAAAGTGCCTTCATTTTGGACATAACGGTATATCGCAAAAAGTCGAGCTGTACCCATGCTCTGTAACTTTGGTGAGAACTTCTCGCATCGAAAAGATGTGAAACAAAATATTCCATCGTTTCTCAAAAAGTGAGAAAAAAGTGTGTCAGTAACATATGTCGAAAACTATCAAAAGAGATTACGTCGTTACATTATAAATGTCATAATATTCCACTCGAAGCTGATGTGAACTTGCAGACGTTGAGAACGCCAGTAACACATATCGTTGGCGGCGACCAAAATTGACTAAAATTGAAAAATTGTCAACGACGGCGGCAAAAATACAACCGTCGGCTATACTAAATAATGTAAAGTGCGACTTTTATGTTTGTTGTTTACAAAAATTATTTGAAAACATTCGTTTATTTTCCAAAAATGTTAAAAGCAAAATAATTAAACAATGAAAAAATCAGTCAAAAACAAAATACTTATTTCTTCCATGTTATTATTCGTTGCATTTTGCACATCTAATATAGTTTTTAGTGGTAATATTTTTTCTCACCCCGTTTTTATGCGTGAGTTAATTTGACAGTTCAAAGCAGGAACTTTCTCACAAAAATTTTACAGACATACTTTTTCTGTAAATTAGCGAGTAATTTCCTTACGTGACAGCTATTACTCGCTAAAAATGTTAAAGACGCAATAAAGTGAGAAAAATAGTTGTTTGATTCAATTTATGGCATTTTTGTTTCATTTCTCGCATTTCAATCGAAAAGTTTCTCGAAGCAAGAGTTACAGAAGATGGGCACTGATAGACAAAAAATGGAATAGTAAAAATTGCTATAAAGTTCCAGTCAACGCTAAAAAAGTTCAATTTTGTTCCAACATACACATAAAAAAATGTTTTTTTATGAAAATCGCGATTTTTATCAATTCATTTTCTCAATATATTCCATGCCGCACAAAAAATTTCAATTTTGTCCCCTTGTGTAATCATTGAAAAATTTGTTTAAAGTGTTGTTTGTTAGAAGACAGAGCGCAAGGAAATTAAAGAAGGGTAAGATAACGATATTAGAGATTAAACAAAATTATTTTAGAACAAATATTTCATAAACAAAACACACTTGAAATAAGTTTAATAAGAGCCTTAAAGTGTTCCCCCACAGGGGTAATGCAGTAAGTTTAACTAAAAAACTAGTTTGTTATCAATATTGATTGTTTTATATGATAAACAGAAACTTATCGAAAACTTAATTAATTTTGTTTTTTTTTTTTTTGTTAAGCTATAAATTAAAATAGGCTTAAGCGAAAAAAAATTGATTGTTTTGGAAAGTGGCCAACAGCAGAAATGCTTAAAAAGAAGTATGTAAATGAATATTTATTTAAGGAGGGTAGTAACTAGAGTTTTTTTATTCCCGCACTTTTTGGATTCCCGGGAAAGCGGGAAATAAAAATCAAATTCCCGGGATTCCCGCCCAAAATTTTGTATTTATTTATTTACTTATTTCTCCAATGAAACTTATATTTCTTACTGGCTATTACGCTTAAAATAATTAAATCTAGTATCTATTATATAACAAAAACGTAAAAAATTTAAGATTCAAATTATTTTAAGACACTTAAGAGGTTATATTGATGCCAATAGGATAAAAGAAATCAAAATACGTATATACATTGTCAAATTCAGAGCTTGTTTTTTGAGAGCTATTTCAGATAAACGAACGATAATTGTTATCAAAATTGGAGATGATAGTACATTTTCCCTGTTTTGCAGCATGTTTCAAAATGAAACGACCTGTTTCGCTGTTTCAAAATTATGTATGGCAAAACATGTTTTTTCACTCATGTTCGGGGTGCGAAATAGGAATGGGAGAATGAAACACGAATATTGCTGTCCGTCTGAACATGGTATAAAACAAGTTTATAAAATTATAGCATATCCGGCGAATATTTCAGTGTGTTACAAATGAAATTATCAAAGTAAATACGGGTTTCGTTATAATCCGAAAATACTTCTAAACTCGACATTTTATAATTAATAAATTTATCATTTTTGACCCATATTGTATCATGCTTGAAAAATAAGAATGAAAGTATTAGTCTAACGGGAATAAAAATTATGGAAGGGTGATAAGGAACTAAAAGCTCAATATAAGGAAGTCAGAATTCTGAAACATATTTACCGTTTAACAAATTCAGAAGAAAGGATTAATTTTATTTACTACATTTATTTAATATCATATTTTTTACAATTTTATAAGCCTATTCAGCAGTGGTGTAAGGTATACTAAGTTTGTCATTCCTGTGATATTTTTTTAATATTCATCTAAGGTCCCATAAAGTATTTTTATTATTAGTCCTTTATTAATTCTACGCCGATTCTGCCATTTGGGTGTCAAATTGTTTCTAGATCTTCTTGGCTGTTTGGGATTGAATCGCTTCAGAGGAAAATAGTAATGCACCCAAATGTGGAACTACCTCCCTAAAAACTCAACTAAAACCAACATAAATTTGTGGCGAAATGCACACAATTTTCTACTTTCTACTTTTATAAGACTCAAAATCACTTGAAATGCCGCAAATGAAACTCAATCTAGGACAACAATTTACTACGCCCTTAACCGCAAAACTTTATAATAATGTTGTAAAATTTACACTTCAGTTTGCTAGGACAAGAAATAAAATTTCGTGATGATAGTTCTATAATTAATCATAGGCCCAATATAAAGCCCATTCTCAAAAATTAGTTTATAAGCCTTTAATTGTAGAAAATTTAAATATTGTGGTGAAATTAAGTTGGATAAAACAACTAAAGACACAAGTCTGACATAAATTTACTAAAGTTTTAAAAAAAGATTTTCTTCAAAATTTCCCGGGAGTCCCGCAATAAATTCCCGGGAAAGCGGGAATTGAAAACAACTGAAAATCCCGGGAATTCCCGGGACGAGAAATCCCGGGAACAAACTCTAGTAGTAACTTAAGTTTTGATTCAAGATATAACTTTAATATTTATTAATTTTTTGGTTTCGTTATTGAATTTATTTATTTGATATGGATTGTAAGCCATATTAATCCATCTAAACCGTATGGCAAATCTGGTACTTTCTGGTACTTTTTTGAAATTCGTCCCTTTAAACGGGTAAAACCTGTATTTTGGAAATTTTATACCAATAAACATGGAAATAAAAATTATATCACATTCGTAACTTATCTAAAAAATATAAACACGAATTTAGTACTTTTTCGAAATTCTAAACTTTCGAATTACGCAAAAGGTGTGAGAATTGTACCTATTCTTGGTACTTTTTTATAAAACATTTTTCACTGCTATGTGGAAATTTTTAATACTTCATCGGGGCGAAAAAGTATCAAAAAGGTGGAAATACGGAAAGTCAAATTTCTTTATTTTACTTTTCCGTTCTTTATGTGGTACTTTTCGATTGTTCTATAATATTGAACTTAGAAACATAAAATTGTAGGTGCACGGTCCTGAGTGAATGAGAACCTGTAAGAGTGAAAAATTATGGTATTTTTTTAACATAGCAACAGAAACTTTGGCATATGAATATGTCCATGAAAGAAAGGGAGATGCTTACATAATATCGGTACCGGTTTAAATGCTAGTAAACATTTCTATTTTTTTTATAGAAGATGTTGTGCAGTACCAAAAAATATCAATTAGGTTTTTGATTTCACCTAAATCTTATACATATGACCTAACAAAATGCAAATGGTCTTTTTAAGATTGTCTATAACAATGATGTGATCACATCATAATATCAAGGTTTTCTTGAGATCGGCTAAATACAATTGAGGAATATGGCCTGCGGGCCATTGGTTATGCGGACGACCTGGCCATCATTGTGACCGGGAAATTCGAGAGAACAATCACTGAGGTGATGCAGGGTGCTCTCGACAAGGTTCTCAAATGGTGCCATGAAAGGGGGCTGAACATCAACCCCCAAAAAGCGGTCGTGGTCCCGTTCACGAGAAGATATAAACACAGATTGGGTAGACTGTCAGTGAATGGGACGGAAATCGAGTACTCCAATGAAGTCAAGTACCTGGGAATTGTTCTGGATAAACGGCTAAATTGGAACTCGCACTTGGATGCGACCCTGAAGAAGGCACTTAGGGCCTTCTGGGCCTGTAAGAGCTTCTTTGGGAAGACCTGGGGCTTTGGCCCTAGCATGATTAAGTGGCTTTATTTCATGATGATCAGACCGATAATCACCTATGGATCCCTGGTATGGTGGCCAAAGATCCAGCAGGTGTCGGCGATTCAAAAGTGCGGAAGGCTACAGAGAATGGTCTGTGTAGCTCTGACGGGGGTGATGCGCACATGTCCAACAGCGGCACTTGAAACTATTTTGGGCATCTTGCCATTCCACATCCATATAAGGAAGGTCGCAATATCGAGTCTCCTTAGGATCCAACAAACATCCGGACTGTCAGATGGGGTCAACGGACACGCTGGTCTGATGAAATTAGCTCCTAGTCTATCAGTCTGCACAAGGGCGGACATTAAGACCACGGAACTGAATTTTAGCAGAAGGTTTAGCACGATCCTCCCAAATGGGGGAGCTTGGGACAGTGGGAATCCCTGTGAGGGTAACCAGGGACTACGCTGGTATACCGATGGATCCAAATCGGAGCACGGGGTGGGTGCTGGGGTATTTGGACCAAACACGCGAATCTCGATAGCCATGGGAAGAACACCGAGTGTATTCCAGGCCGAGATCCACGCCATCGATGTGTGCTGTAGCAACATTCTTAACAAGGGAATGATAGGAAACAGCATTGCGATATTCACTGATAGCCAAGCGGCCATTAAGGCACTCTCTTCCTGGAAATTGTCCTCGAAGTTGGTGGCGGAATGCCGGGGAAGGGTACATGAGCTGGGCTCAAGAAACAGAGTGACACTCTGTTGGGTGCCGGGACACTCAGGGGTTCCGGGTAACGATAGGGCTGATGAACTGGCTAGGGCTGGAGCAAATGCCCAAATGGTGGGCCCCGAGCCCTTTTGTGGGAATGGGCTCTCAGCGAGCACAGAAAATACTGGGTATCGCTACCGGGAATGCGTCAGGCGAAGGAATTTATATTTCCCGGGAGTACACTGGAGACAAAGGGTCTCAACAGACGAGAATTACGGCTGTTGGTGGCTTATTTGACGGGCCACCATACGGTCAAGCACCACCTCTTTCGGATGGGTCTGGCAGAGGACCAGGAATGTAGACTATGCCGTGAAGAGGACGAAACTACAAAGCACCTATTGTGTGACTGCCCCGCGCTGGCATGGGCCAGAAGGAGACACTTGGGGCACGGTACGATGGGCGCGTCCCGAGTCGGTGTAATACCGGCAAAATACCTTCTTGGGTTTCTCTGGGAAGCAGAGGGTCTTTTGGCCAACTAAAGGGGGGTGGGTACAATAGACCTGGTTTGGTCGCGATACCGTCTCCGTTGGGAGAAATCTCCCCGCTCTCTCTCGGAAAAAAAAAAACTACAATTGGGGGATTCACAAGGTGTGCTATCAAGTCATATCGTATGTCCTAAAAAAAATATTGTTGTGTTTCAAACAAAATAAAAATTATAATGCTGTGTTCATTGATTCTTCAAACCTGTACAGTAGAAATCTAAACTATAAGCGGTTGCACGCCCACAGCAGTCATATTAATTTCTTGTAATTGTTTTAAGACATATCGAGCCTTTGGTGCAATACCGTAGTAAGTCAAAAAATCGCGAACTGAGAAAAATGCATTTGAAGTTTTGAATCACCTTTTTGATAGTATTTTCGTTTACTAAAGTTATTTTTTTACAAGTTTTTTAATAAAGAGGAATGTTTTATAATTAAATTAGGTAAAAAATTACTAAAAATATGAAATATTTATTTATATTTAAGTATTTTGTATCAACCTATCAATAATGTATCGTTATTGTCACAAAATTAACGACAAAATTATGAATTAATTCGGAATATATCGATATAGCAAATAAAGCATAAGAAGAAATGATAACAAATTTTTTTTCAGCAAAGATGAATTGTGAAATAATACGAACAAGTAAAAAAGAACACAAATTATGCAGTTGTGTTTTTGTGCCTAAAACGTACCAAAAAAAAATTATTGCCTTATTGTTTTTTCACAATTTGTTTTCTGTTTGTAAGATAAAGGAAATATTTCATTATTGCAAATAAATATTGTTGGACAAAGCTAGAGGCAATAAAGCCATTTTTAGCTGTAAAATCTGAACAGTTAGAGATAGAACCATAATCTTTTTCTTCAGATAGATATATCCCCAAAGATCATTACTGCATACCCAGTTCAAAAAATTCAAATTTTGAGTTACTACGGTCTTGCACCAAAGGCTCGATATGACTTTACACCTTCACTTTACGACTTTACTACCATGTGAATCGCCTAAATGTGTTTAACTATGCTCACATAAAATTTACAGACTGCTGCTAATTATAATACATGCTAGTACTAGCGCATTACAAAAGACCTGGATCTATCTAACTTCTACTGCAGATGCAGATATGCTAGATGGCAAATAGTACACAAAAAGACTTGCCGAACTTCTTCAGTTAGCCTAGGACAAACATCAGCCTATAACTAGAGGTCAAGAGGTTAGACCAGCTAGAACAGAGACAAAGAGCACCAGCACTAATAAATGACCTCAAGACAATTTTAGAAGTTATTATTCGTTAAAGTTCCTTACTAGACTACCAAGGGGTCTGCACACGGTCAAGCATTTCTCATCAAGCGCTATGGTAGTATTACTGAAAATGTATTTGTATGTGTAACACCGACGATGCTGGATGAAAAATCATAAAAATTTAGATATGAAGGCGAATATTACGTCCAACACACGTACACGAGTGAATTCGCCTGCATTTTGACCGTGTTCAGATCCCATAAGATGTAAGCTACTAGATATGTATATATGAATAATCGATCACAGTTCCCAGCATAGAAGAGATTTTAGATTTACAGCCTGGCCCACGATGTCGACCGACAACTTAACCGAGCGACAACAAGTCAGTTATTATCGTTCTCATAAGCGTCCCACTAACTATCGACTGTCGGTCGACAGGTTACTGGTTTCTAAGGTAATTTATTTATTCATTGTCAAAAGACTTTATTACCAGATCAACTATTCCACAAGTTAAACGCTAATTTGAAGATCAAAATCGCCAAAACATGTAAATTAAACCATAAAAATACAACTATGTGCTACAAACAAATCAGTAAACAAAAAATATAATATATAATTTATGAAAAATATTTTGTAAGACCAGATTCAGAGAAAGAAAAAAAATCACATTTTCTGTTCTCTGTGTCTTTTTTTATTTTTCTTTTGCACGTATTCGTATTTTTGTTATGTTGCTAAATTTGATTTTTATTTCAATGTGGCAACATCTCTTTACAATACCAAATACGGAGCGCATTTAAATTGTTTGTTTTTACAAATAAGCAAGTAAAGAAGAATTACAGATATCGGGAAAAAATCAACTCTAAAATCATTGTGAAAAAATCATCGTTTGAATTGTTGTGTTTTAGGAAGCAACTTTTACTTGAGGGTTACACGATCAAGTTTTGCCTTTCAAGTTGTCATACAAAATTTTGTTACTGATGATTGATCACCAATTGCAGTTGTGATGCTGATGCTTTTTTACTGCACAACAGCAGTGCAAAGTATGAATTTTTGAGCACGAGCTATATTATAAAAGTTTCATAAACGATCATAAAATAATAATAAAAATATTATGAACAATAGTGATGACAAATTTTATTGAATATATTGAAACAAAATGGTACAGTTTTCTTATAAATAACAAGAAAAAGCATTAAAAAAGAAAAATAAAACGATTTCTTTTATATCAAAAGTTAGTAAAATTTGCTGCAGAGCTGCGGCATCACTGCATAAAAAAAACTTTTGACCTATGAGAGTGATGCCAAGTTTCCTGCAAGTGATGCTTTTACGAACATTAAACTTTACTGATGCGCAACAACTGCATTTACGAACGTACCCACACTCATACTTTTTTACCAATACACCAATACTTTTAAAAATTGAAGCGAACTTGCCTTTAAAATTATCTTTCAAGTAGTGATTAAATTTACGTTTAAGAAAACAGCTGTTTTCTTGATGACATCTTGAAAGTAAATTGCTCAAAAATTGCGTGCAGCCTACATCAAAGCTTTAAAATTTTAGAAATTATGACAAACAGTATATCGTTAACTAAAATTAAAAAAGGCGTAACTAACAAAAATATAATTTTACAGGAGAAGCAATAAACTTTGTAAAATGAAAACTATAAGCATTTGTAATGAAGTTTTTTCTCATGTCAGCAAAAGATGCATTGATAAGTCGTCCATGGAATTCTTCAAACAATATTCAAAGAAAACCATTTCATTATATTTTGTTAGAAAAAAAATGTGTTACTACGTCGTTTTGCATTTTTCAAATAACCGCACTTGTACTTACGTCCCTTTGTTTTTTGTTAATAAAACCGTCATCTTCGATCGCAAAAGTGTTAAATTTTGTCAAGACATGTAGTTTAATGTCATTCATAATAATCAATAAAACACATGATTTTGAATTTTTTGTTTGTTACGCCTTTTTGCATTTTAGCTAACGATATGTAAAAGTCTATCAAGAAAAACTTGATCGTGTGGCTGCAAGGTTAAAGGAGTGGGAAGCAAATCAGCTGTTTGTCGTTGAAAATGCAAACAAATGATAGCGGTCGACATCGTGGGCCAGGCTGTATATTAGGGGTATAACTTTTGAACAATTTTATAAATTATCAAAAAATACCTATCCATGCCATATAGACCATGAAAATCTATGATAAAAAGTGGGGTCACTTTTTCGCGGGCGTTAAAAAAGTTCCCCCCCAAATCACTTTGAAGTTTAGTATTTGGATTTTTTTTTTTATTAAAAATACAATATTGCAGAACAACACGCACTTTGAACTTAAAGTTTATTTCCTTCAACAAAGATAATTTATAGTATCTGAAGTTACTATATAGTACATGACTGTATGTATGGTATTTAAAAAATAAAAATTCAAATATTATTATTTTTTGGAAGCTTTTAGAAAAAACGGTTTGGGGGGGATGTTTTTTATCCAAATTGATCGCAAGAAACTGTTTTCTTGATATATACATCAGTGGCCACCCCGTCGTGATAGGTATTTTTTTTGGTTATACCCCTACTGTATATGTGTTTTTAATATTAATATGTTTTTAATTTATAAAGTTTCTTTTTGCAAATTTTAAGCTTTAACAATGAGAATTGTAATTCATTGCGCTTAACACTAATTCTCTTAAATTAATCTTAAGAAAAAGAATAATTCTACAAGAATCACAATTACTGCTCACACTTATCTGTATTTATTAAACAGCAGGGGTTTAAGTTGTTGAAACACTTCAATAAAATTCATTACAAAAATTATAAAAAAAATGCGGTTTTAAATGTGACCCTAATTCAAATATTTACAATTAAAGTGAGAAGTGAATGTGTAAAAGATTTTATGATGGTCGCAATACAATTTTTTTGAATTATTGTTATATTTAATACGGAAGAATATCTCCTGATACAATTATAAAAAAAATCCATCATCCATGGAGAAAATCAAGTTTTAAAATTCTTATTTTTGTTCAACTAAAGGATGATTCATCGCGAGGTTTGATTTCCAATATGTTTTTTTTACATATCACACGTTACTCATATCAAACTGCTTTGTCATTTTTGTTCAGTATTGTTTGACAAGTCATCATGGAAAGACTCACACCACAACAGCGTCTCCAAATTGGTCAATTTCAAAATTGTTCAAACTCAGTGAAAATCCGGTGTTTAATCGTGATTTTTTTTCAGGCTCAATGGATATATTAATTAACAAAATTGCCGTATTTTGGCTGATGAGCAACCCGAAGAGTTTCAAGAGCTACCATTGCATCCATTAAAAACAACGATATGGTGTGGTTTATGGGCTGGTGAAATCACTGGTCCATATTTCTTCAAAAATGAGGAAAATCAGAATGTTAAAGTCAATTATAACCGTTATCGCACCATGTTAACGGACTATGTGCTTCCTAAAATTCAAGCGCACGGTCTCGGTGAGCTCTGATTTCAACAAGACGGCGCTACGGAGTCATACAGCGCGTGAACCAATGGCCTTGTTGAGAAATCATTTTAATGAGCACTTAACTTCATGATTTGCTACGGTAAATTGGCCACCTAGATACCTGCGATATCGCACCTTTGGACTATTTTCTCTGAGGATATGTAAATTATATGAGTTTATGTAACGTCTTCAGGAATAAGCCAGCTACGATTGACGCTTTGGAAGCCACCATTACTCGCGTTATTCGCGAGATACCAGTCGTTATGCTCGTACGAGTGGACGTTCTGAATGGACCATTTCAGACGTAGTCATGGCCAATATTTACATGATATCATTTTCAAACAGAAAATGCCATAAATGGTTCTTTTAACCGATAAAAAAATGTAAAGTTCACTTTCAAATTTATATGTTTTAATTTACATTATAAATCAAACCTCACGATGAATCACACAAATAAAGTTATGCAACAAATTTTAGTTAAACTGTTAGTTAGCAATGAGTGGACTAGAAAACTAAATTATGCTCCTTTATGATTTTTTTTTTTAACAAAATATAGACACATTTAATTAAACATACAACTTTGATTCTCCCGCTCGCTCACTATATATTGTATACCAGTGTTGCCAAAACTTGGTGACCAAAAATGGTTTAATTTACGGAAAACAATTGCTAAAAAATGGCAAAAAAAAATGTTTAAATAAAAACACATTAAAATTCAATAAAAAAAACCAAAATAATTCATTAAAAGTTTTTTTACAAGGAAATTGCAAATTGTTATTAATTTTTTAACTTAAAAATAATCGAAAATTAAAAATTTTTTTTGGAAATAAAAATATTAAATCGTCGATAAATTCGATGTCGTTATTGTTCATCTAACAGGAATCACATGTACCTATTAGTTTTACATCATAATCTTGGCAACATTCACCGAACGTTTTGAGTCCAAATCTCCAAAAAAAAAAAAAAAAAAAAAAAAGAAGATAACAAATATTTTGTTGTTATGGTAAAAATAATTTGCTAATTGATAAAATCGAATTAGCGGTTGCTAAATTTAACCTATTTCTTAAATTACTTTTAAGGGTGATTACTCTCTACTTAAGCATTAGATCATGGAAGTGAGAGCAACATAAAAGTAAATTCAGAAATTTCTTGTAGCCACCTGCACACACCCAGAGAAAAACTATTTTAAAATATGGTCACCTCCAACAAAACTATTTTTAAAGAAAATTGTAAACATATTATGGTTAAATTTAACCATATTATTATCACCGACAACAATATTATGGTTAAATGTGTCCTCCATCAAGAGGGCACAACCAAATTTTGGTTGTCTCCGAACATGTTTTGGTCAATAATAACTAAAATATGTTTAAAACTTATAATAGCATGGTTGGTTTTCAACCATAGCATGTTGCCCTTGGAGAAGAGGAAAATACTATTGTTAAATTAGAAACAAATTATTGTCATATTTAACCATAACATGTTTAGAGGCAACCATAATATGGTTGTGGCTTCATGATGGAGGGCACATTTAACCATAATATGGTTGTCGGTGATAATAATATGGTTAAATTTAAACATAATATGTTTAAAATTTTATGTAAAAATAGTTTTGTTTGAGGTGACCATATTTAAACATATTTTTTTTCTACGTGCACTGTTACATTTTTTTGATGCTAAGAGATGTTGCTTTTTTTTGTGAAAACTGATCGTTTATAGCGATTTTCAACATTTGTAAAAGTTGTGATTTAAATTAAATGCGTTTTTTTTTATTTTCCTTTGAGCAATTTTATAAATTTTTATAATAAACTAGCTGCCCCGGCAAACGTTGTTTTGCCCGGTTCAGGCGTTCTTGAGTTATAAACGTAGTAACTAACGCCACTTTTTTTAAATATATATATAGGAAATTAATCACATCAATTTAGAAACCTCCGTCGGCTCATGCACAACTACTTTGATACAGATCACAGCATGATCAATTGCATAGCTTACGATTTGATTCATTTTCAATGGAACTTCTTGTCGGAAATTGTTCATACCAACATAGAAACCTTTGCCGGCTCATGCGCAACAACTTCACTAAAGACCATAGCATGATCAAATGATATAATTTATTTTGAGTAATTTTCAATAGTGCCGCCTATCGGAAATTGGTCATACCAAGCTAGAAACCTTTGTATGCTAATGCTCAACAGCTGTGCTAAAGATCATAGCATGATCAAATGCACAGTTTATGATTTAACTCATTTCGAGTCATTTTCAGTGGCGCCACCTGTCTGAAATTGTTCATATCAACTTATAAACCTTCGGCGGCTCATGCTCAACAACTTTGCTAAAGATCGTAGCATCGTCAAATGCAGAGTTTACGATTTAATTCATACTGAGTAATTTTCAATGGCGCCACCTATTTTAGATTTTTTCCGAATTGGTACGAATCATCGAAATCGGTCCAGCCGTTCTTTAGTTATAAACGTAGTAACTAACGCCACTTTCTTTTATATATATATAGATAGATAGATAAATATTATTATTTTCAAGGAAAAAAACGGAAAAAAATTTTTATGGCTAAAAAATGGATAGTGGCTAAAGTACTTTTTAATGGCTAAACAAGCTGAAAAATGGCCAAATCTAGCCAAAAAATGGCTAAATTTGCAACACTGGTGTAGGCAATATTTAATGCTACATAGAACTTTGTTGATATTTCGAATTATCAATAAAAAAGTTCTTATAATTTATAAGAAAAGACTTTAACTCGCAATCCGAAAATATGTTTATTGCCATAACTAAAATAAATTGTTTCTAGAAATACATACCTATTTATTTATAGCAAAAATTTATTTTAGTTATAACATATAAAGCTATTTTCGGAAGTGATAATTTTATGGGAGCTATGGTCATATTTAGTCTGATACCAATCAAATTTGGTTACCTAATTTACGTTGCAATAAAATATTTTCAGGCAAAATTCAATCTCAATATATATATATATATGTTCCCGAAGATCCTATAAGGAGCATAGGGCCCCAAAAATTCAATCTCAATACCAACATAAAATTAGTTAGAAAGTATTTTAATTAACTTTGAATCAAATTTAACGTAAGTACCAATATAATATTTATGGGCACAAAGGCTCTATCCAGGAAAGAAGCTTGTTTATGGGCTTTTTGAAATTGTGGACCGTTTGCTTGTATTTTCAATAGGCTTGGCCCTTGTAACAATTGTTCCAAATCTCATTCAATTATCTCAAAAATTGCGCCCAAGGTTTACAGGGACATTAGGGTTGTTACAAGGTGTATGAAAAAAAATTTGAGCTCATGCTCAATTTTGAAGCGTGTCATAAAAGTGAGTATATTAAAACCTAGACATTTAGAAGGACTTTCTTACCACGTGCAAAAATTTAGAGGGAAGGATCCGAGATGGCATGAGCAGATGGCATGCTCATGTTTTACTGTAATTTCAAATTTTGCTATTATGTTTTATTTTCATTAGTTTTTTCGATTTTTTAATACAAGAATGAAAAAAAGACATGTTTCAAAAGTAATCATGTAAATGTAAAAAGATTTTGGAATAAGTTTTAATAGAAAATTAAGCAAAAGACATGTTTTGAAAATAATCGTATCATGGCCCAATTAGTAGGTCTGCGCAAAACTACAACAATGCAACAATAGAAAAAACAATCCGCATTTTGTTAGTGTAAATTATTTTAAAAATTTCAAAAACCAATGTATTTGCAAGATGTCAAAAACAATTCCTACAAAAACAATTGCACGTAAAAAACACAACTCTGCAAAAAATCAGCAGACGTTTCGAGCAGACCTACTACTAATTGGGCCATGAATCGTATAAATGCCGACATAACAAAAAAATGCACCAGGCACGCCCTAGCAGTGATGCCAATTGTAAGGAATTTTCTTTTTATGTGGATTTTTTCGGAAAATTTCAAGCGTAGGGGAATTTTTTAACCAAAACCATATACTATGAGTCCTAACAGCCTGGCAATATTTAGTAAGTGCCAAAACAACGTACGTATATTAAGGGGCAGCAACGAATATTCGCTTTCGCATTTACGAACTATTCTTTAATTTTTGCTGTTTGCATTCGAACTCACTTTCGCTAAAATGTATGCAAATATTAAAAGTGAATATCTAATGAATGAAATTTCTACATATAAATTCATTTTGTACCGAGAAAAAAAAACAATTACACCTTCTAAACTAAGAGAAAACTTGATGAAAACTTTTAAGGATATGGAAAGATATATTTTTAAAAGGAAGTATTTTTATATTTATGTCAGGGGTGCTGAAGTTAATATTTTTTTAAAATTCTACAGATCCTTCCTTTTTATTTGGTACCGAATTTGCTAACAAAAAATTCTTGAAAAATATGAAGTCCTTGAAAAAGTACAAAAGATGAGGTATTAAAAAATTAAGCACGCAGTTCGACTTAGTTTTATCTCTAGAAAAAATTTAATTTGTCACACAGTGTTATTTTTGATATTTAATTTTTATGTGTTTGTGTATAGCACGTACATATTTATTTTGTGTTTTATTTTTTTTCTTGTTGTTAATAAATGCTTTCATTATAAAGGTTAATAAATGCTTAAATTATAATATTTACAAAATGTCAACAATATATGTATTTGTTTGCCCCATAGATTACATAGATATGAAACTCGCTTGTCAAACACCTAAGTCTGTTGTCAAAAAAACTTAAGTGATGAGAATGTGTTTATTGTGTTAGTATGAAATAAATATTCCCCACATTCCCAGCAAACAAAAATAAAAGGTCTGCAAAATAGTTTCGATTTTTGAATCATGGTGAAATTACTACAAGGTGGAAGCACTACGTGTTGTTGTACAACAATACAACAAAAACAGGCACATTTGTTTGTGAAAAAAACCTCATGCTGTTAAAAATTATGTACAACGCCATGGTTTGTCTTTTGCGGCCAAACCTTACGGGGAACTGTTACATGTTTAATAGACACATATATGAATTCGATCCAGTGCCGCGATATTTTGGACGTAATGCAGTATTGATGGATCGCGATCCATATTGCAGAATAGCCTAATTTTATGTGATCCATGATCCTGATCGCGGATCGCATGATAAATATTGAACGTTTAGCATACTTTGTGATATAAATTTGTAATATGTTAGTATTAAGGGAAAATTCAAAATAAATAAGATATTAAAATATACATTAAAGGCATATCAACTACGGTTTCATTACCAAAAAGTAGACAAAATAGCCACTACATATATTTTTACAGCGAGTAGATATTAAGATTGCATGTTGATTTTTTCCAAATAGTGAAAAAATGTAAATTTTGAGTTAATACACTATTGTTGAACAGGCACGATATATTTATTTTTAAATGTTTATAAGATAATAAAATTTTTCGGTTCCGAAGGATTTTGGTAAAGAAGTTTGGTCGAATAGAAAATTTTCAATGGCAACACTGATCTGCAACAAATAAAACAAAAATATTATGAAAATAATACTAAAAAATTCATAATTAAAATTTTAATGTTACATGAATTAAAAACAATTATTTTTCCACTTTTTCTTCACCGCAAGTCCTTTGGAGGTTTAAAGAAACAGGCGTACAAGTGCATATCAAACATTAACAAATTTTTAAAACGTACGCACAACGTGTTCACAGACAAAATTATATTTGTTTTTATTTATTATATAAAAGAAAATACATTAGCACAACTAAAGACGCACATATATAAACCAATTACGATTTCTTTTTTGCAATTATTTTAACTTTTATACACAATTTTAATTTAAAAACCGCACAAAAATGATTATTTTTTTAACGCACAATAATTTTTTTTTAAGAATGTAAACATAAACAAAAAAAAAATGACAGCCTTGGGTTCTCACCACAGTTCAAGCAAAAAATTGCCAGATGCCGTAGTGCTGCCACCTTCTAGTTATTTCACCATGATTTGAATTTTATTAAGAAATTTACAAAAAGTTCTCTTTTTTTTGAAAATGCTATTAGTTTTTAATAATATTTAACCATTTTGTAGCAATATATATTTCAGAATGAGTTTAATTAAATATCATTATTAATTTCAAATCAAGCTTTACTGTTTGCTGGGAATATTTCACCACTTTAATGATATTTACCTAATTACAAAAAATAAGTGAGAAAGCCCGCCTACATAATTCCCTACACCGAATACAAATTTTCGAGAGTGTATCCTATTTGTGACTAGTTTAAGATTCATGTACTTATAAAGGGTCGATGTTCAAGTAAAAGGTCGATGGTGAAGTTTTTTTCTGCATTTCATTTGACATTTCTCAATTTTAGACTAACTCAATTTGAACCATGGAAAGATACACAATCGATCAACGCGTTAAAGTTATTCAGGCTTATTATGAAAATCGGCGTTCAAATCAAAATGCATATCGTGATTTGTTCGGTCAATTTAATCGTCCAAATGTGCGTACAATCGGAAAAATCGTGCAAAAATTTGAGCAAACTGGGTCTGTAGGAGATGTGAAAACACCAGTGCATGCTCGTACAGCTCGTATTGCAGAAAATATTGCTGCTGTTCGCGATAGTGTGGCTGAAGTGCCGTCCACCTCAACTCGTCGTCGTGCCCAACAATTGCACCTCTCACGCTCGTCGTTGATGAACATTATGCATAAAGACTTTCATTTACACGCTTACAAGGTTCAATTGACTCAAACGTCGACAATGGTCAGGATGGTGGCAAGAACTGGCAACAGTGGATGATAAATTTTCGAAGAAAATCATCTTCAGTGATGAGGCACATTTTCACCTCAGTGGATTCGTTAATAAGCAGAATTGCCGCATTTGGGCGAGTGATAATCCCAGAGTGATTGTCAATAAGTCAATGCACCCACAAAGAGTGACTGTTTGGTGCGGTTTATGGGCTGGCGGCATCATCGAGCCGTATTTTTTCCAAAATGAGGCCCGTCAGGCAGTTACTGTGAATGGTGTTCGCTATAGTGAGATGATAACGAACTTTTTATGGCCCGAATTGGAAGATATGGATGTGGACGATATGTGGTTTCAACAGGACGGCGCCACTTGTCTCACAGCTAACGACACAATGGCTCTTTTGCGCGACAAATTCAATGGCCGTGTTGTATCACGTCGTGGCGATGTTAACTGGCCGACAAGATCATGTGATTTGACACCGTCGGACTTCTTTCTTTGCGGTTATTTGAAATAATTTAAGAGCTAAAGGACGAGATAATTCGGCATACTAACGGCATAGAACCTTAATTATGCCTCAGCGTCATCGAAAATATGGACCATCGGCCAAATGGTCGATCGAGGTCGCGGCGGCCATTTGGCCGATATTTTGTTCGATACATAATTGAAACATACCAATATTATCATAATAAAAAGAAATGACAATAATTTCCTAAATAATTTGTGTTTTATTCAAAATCAACATCGGCCCTTAAAATTTAAACACCACGAGTTCCTTGTGCCGAATATTATCTGATGTCTATATCTGAGTAAGTTTTTTTGGAAAACGTTTGTATGGGACCTATGGTCAATTCTGGACCTACATGTCATGACATTGAAGTTATCGTCACCAAATTTCTTGTCAATACCAATATTTATAAGGTTGTTATGGTATTAAAAGCTCTAAGGGGGACGGTATTTTTATGGTATCTTTGGTCAAATATATTCTGATTCAAATAAAATTTGGTTAAATGATTAAGGCCAAGTTCAATCAAAATACCAGCATATCAAGATGATTTATATGAAAGAAGACTCTATTCTGGAAATAAGTTTGTTTGGGGGCTTTATGAAGCTATGGGCCGATTTTTGCTATTCGCCCTTATGACAATTTAATAATTGGTACGAAATTTCATAAAATTGTCTCAAGTTGCTTACAAAGATTATACATCCAGCTGGATGCACGGACATCTTTAGGTCAATTCAGGAGGTGTTTAAAAGTCGATCGGATCGAAAACTAATATATAATGTGTTACACATATCAGCATTAGTCCACAATACCCTCTGAGTATACTTACTAGTTAACATAATTCCATATGAGACTTTGAACAACCGCTGTTTATTAAAGCTGTCAATTTTATGCTTAATCAGCTTGAGATATGGATTGCTGTTTTACCCAGGAGCAACGCCTAAAGTAGGAGCTCCTCAAAACGCATATTTGACTTGTTTTTTCTTTGGTTTTTCTACTTTTTAATATGATAAGGAGCCAGCGCCAAGGATAGTACGGAATAAAACTTTAGGCATTGTTTTAAATAAAATAAAATGCAAAAAATTTAAATTTCTTTTAACAAATTGTAAAGAAACATATTATCAGAAAAAGTTTTTAAAAAACTTGTTTTTTAATTGTTCACAAAATATTTGTCAAAAAATTTCGGTGCAATTTTACAAGTGTTTTGAATTCCCACAGTTCCTATATGTGTGAAGAGGCAAATATATTTTTTTCAATTTTAAGGGAGTTTCATATCTATGTAATCTATTGTTTGCCCGTTGATAAAAACAATAAATTTTTAACGTAGGGAAAAGTGTAGGAAAAATTTATTTTGTTTGTAGGGAAAAGAGGGATTTTTTTAGAATTTTTTTTTAATTTCTAATGGCATCACTGCGCCCTAGAATGAAAATTATAAAAAAAATTTTGGGAATTTAAAAAAAACTTTTCCACGCACAAAAATACAGCACTTTTTGTTTTTTTTTTTTTTTTATATATAGATAGATTTAAAAAGCACGAAACAAAAAATGGAGCCATATTCTAGCCATTTACAAAGGTATACGAAATGTTGAGATCGGACTTTAAAAATGGCGTCGCTATATATGAAAAACTAATAGTGCTGTATTTTGGGGCTTGGCAGTAAAAAAAAAATTCCCATTTTAGAAACTGAATTGATTCTAGATGGTGACTGACACACCTTTTTTTTTTTTTGTTTGGAGGGCAATCAGCTTTAATGTACGTTGGGGTTATGACTATTCACATATCACCAAGTCAATAATAAATTAGTAAGGGTTTTCACGATAGGTAGTGCAAAGTTTGTAAACGACGTAAGTGTGTGTATAGATACACAAAAAATTGTACGTACGTATTTGCGATTTGATTTATTTTACTTCGTTGCACTTGAAAAATCCTTGAGCAAAAATAGTATACATTAAGCGCCAATTGTTTAAGGCTGAACCCACGCCAACAAAAGACGAGATTTTTTTTTTTTTTTTTTTTTGACTAAAACGACAAGAGAACATTAGTTCTTATGAGACAACCCACACCAAACAAAACAACCTCAAAACTGTATTTTTGACTTTGTGCGGCAAAACATTGGTTGCAGAAAATACATGTGATTTGATACAACATACCCACACAGAGTTAGACAAAAAACAATGTCGCATTCCTGTCTGATTACCGGTTGTCTTTTAAGACAAAACCTTGATAAGACTTAAAATACAAAAACGTTTTGTCTTTTGTTGGTGTGGGTTCAACCTAAGGAAAGGATAAATTGAAATTTTTCGTGGTCTTTAAACAGTGTTGCCAAAACTTAACGAAGGAAAAATGCTAGATTTTTGTGAAAAAAGTGCTAAAAAATGTCAAAAAATTCTTAAAAAAGTATTAAAAAAAATATTATATAAAAATAAAAAGAAAAACTATTAAATTTGACAGAACAAAATAATAAGTATGGTACAAAATTACATGAATTACGGCCAAATTAACCAAGTTCTGTTAAAACTAACTATTACTTTAGCTTTCAGTTAACGATATGTTTTCGATAATTATAAATGATAGTTAATTATAACTGAACTTGTTGAATGTGGCCTAAGGTACAATTAAATTGGTAAAATAAAAAAATGTAAAAAAAGTAAGAGTGCTATACATATTCGGATATGCCGAATATTTAATACCCTTCACCGAGAGTTCGAATAATTCAGGAGTGGGTTTTATATGGGATCTATGTATAAATTATAAGCCAATCCTCATAAAACCTGACCTCACAGTAGTATAATTCGTTGCATAATTGAAATAAAATATTCTGATTTGTTTCAGAAATATTATTAGACGCATTAAAGTGATTTTCAGGAGCAGATTTTATCTTGAACCGATCGTAAATTATATATCGCACATAAAAAAATATTAAAAAAAAACTTTAATTAAACCGAATCTCTTTACAGTAAAACAATTTTATTAGAATTTAATGCTTTACTAAATGATTTTAGGAAGGACGCTTTACATGGTGCCTATGGTAAATTATGAACCCATCTTCATAAAATTTTATTGCGATTTCCGTCATATAAAACGAATTTGTCCAAAATTAAATGAGAATCGGTATGTTCTGTCAGCACTTTTAATTTTTGTTAATCTCAATAACAAAAATATAAATTTTTGTTCCACATTTGGGTTTATTACTTTCCTTCCACTAAGCCGATTACAGATTTCAATCCCAAACTGCTTAGGGAAACAAGAATGAGCTTAACATCAATATTGTTGTTTTCTGTTGAGTCTTTCGAACGTTAGCGTGTTTTAAACAGACGAACAGGCAGGCGGAAATGACTAAATCGACTAAGAATTATACAAGAATTATACAAGGGTCTTGGACAAATATTAACCCATTAGATCCCAAACATCTTTAAAATCAGAAATACTTATGTTTTTCATTAAATACTGTCTTATAAGATATCAATTAAAGCATTTAATAAACAACACTAAAAAATACAATTTTAAAAAGGTGTTTTATGAGCTGTACCCTCGCGAGTACAATGGGACAATGGGGGTGCGAAATAAAAAGATTTAACTAGCTTTATTTAAAAACTATTTTTATTCACATTTAAAGAATTTTTTAGTTATATATAAGATTAAAAGATCAATTTATTATTATGTATTAATATTTGTATGTGACTGGGTATGGAATTGTTTTAAAGCAGTCTTTTTGTACGCAAAGTGCAACGTTGCAAAGCTGTGACAAACTTTGCATCTTAATTGATTGGAAAAGCATTTTGGGAAGTGATTGCCTGCCGATATTGCAATTGATGATGTAGTTGTGCGCCTTGGTTCCACTTCAACTCTCGAACCTAATGGTAAGTGTTGACATTGTTTGTCAACCACTTTGGTGCCACAATTAGTGTCAAACTGATACTGATAGGCGCAGCTGCTGTTAAGCATCCAATTTTTAAAACCAAACCTAACAGGGTTTCTTCTAATAAATTGTTTGGCCGAGTGGCTTCCGAAGTATTTGACCATTGACTCACCAATCGAGAGATTTTGGTGTATGTATCCAAACTCACAAAACTTTTCACATAAAATTTTTTTAAAATTATCGCCATTCTATCACTCAAATCGAGTTCTAAGTTGTCGGCAAGATGTATATAACGTTTTATTTCTTGAAAACGGTTACGTGACATATTGTTAGAATTAAGTGGAATATGCGTGTCCTCGTCCAACTGCCAATACATACGATCCCTCGGTAATGAATGATAACCGCTGAAGAGGATAATTCCAATTAACACTTTTAGCTCTTCCGCAGCAAAGTTTAATCTGTGCATGGTGTGTGTTTTGAGGCGTATTTCACCGTTTGGTCAACTATTATCTGCACAACATCATTATCAAAAAGTATTTCAAATGCGTCAATTGGAGATTTGCCTTCTATTGAAGCGTTCATGTTATTTTTAAAGTATTCAAAAAATCTAGTACTAGGAATATCCATGTTCATGGCTCTTTTCCTCCACTTATTGCCGTTGGCACTAATATCGATTTTCTTAAATCAGCGAGTGGAATATCTCCTCACTGTCGCTTTCTCCAAACAATTCCGATTCCCCTGGAAGGTCGTTTGGCAAATCATTCCGTAATAAATTTCCTTCGTCAATTTCATCCTCATCTGTTTCTTGGTCAACATACGGAGGAATTATTATTAAATCAAAATTTTCACGATCATTACTACTAGCATAATCAAATTCGGCAGCAATGTTTTCAAATTTTTTACCATAACACATTTTTACATCCATCGCAAATAACTAAAAATTATTTAAACATTTTACATACATTATCCCATTGTACTCGAACGAGTACACCAAATTTTATTCTTACCAAAAAACACTTTTTTAAAACTTTTCAAATAAATTTTTTTAATACTTTTAAAATTAATTATATTTACTTAATTTTTCACAAAAACTCAACAGCTTATTACAAAAAATATATGTATAATCCAAAATGTAATGATAGGTAAAGAATATTGAAAAAACGATAAACATTTAGTCAATTCACAAGGTATCCTAACATGTCATATTGTCAAAATGTCCTAATATTTCACAATGGTTTAAAAATATTGTTGTACGGCTCAGCCGCTCAGCGCTGGACTTTTCTGATTAATTACGACAGCACAATAAACACAGCAAGCAACGTTCTATTTATTTAAGACACTTTTTGTTAACAAACCAACAACAATATTTTTAAACCATTGTGAAATATTAGGACATTTTGACAATATGACATGTTAGGATACCTTGTGAATTGACTAAATGTTTATGAAAAGGAGAATGATAGTTTACCGTTAGTCATTTTTAGCTCATTTTTGATACATATTTATTGCTTACACTCTTAAGTAATATTTAAAAAAAAAATATTAAAAAGTAAAGAGATTTATTAGAGTTTTGGAGTTATAAAGTTGCGTATTTTTTTGTACTCAAGCGAGTACAGTGGGATCAAGTGGGTTAAACAAGTTTTACACGGAGTGAAAAACTAAGGCCCTAATCATGTACAACGCAGCGCAACGCCAAACAATAACATTGAAAGCACAAACAATGTCATAAATATTTTGTAATTTTGTTGTTGCTTTCAACAGAAATTCATGTACCGTTTTAAAATTTTCAACGACACAAGCAATGGAGCGTTTGAAATTTTAAGACGCAATGTGAATTTCTGTAGAAAGCAACAACAAAATTACAAAATATTTATGACATTGTTTGTGCTTTCAATGTTATTCTTTGGCGTTGCGTTAGTTCTGTGGCGTTGCGCTGCGTTGTACATGATTAGGGCCTAAGTGTACCTCATTCACCACTAGTATATAAAAAATCAAATTATTTTTTAACATTAAAAATAAATCAAAATATGTAGATGCAAAAATGTATCTTTAGATAATAAAAAAAAAATAACACAGCTTTAAAAAATTTATATTGAATCACATTTCAAAGTTTACTTGGTTAAAACAATTAAATTCCAACCATTACCTTCACAATTTGTTTATACTCGTAAAATACTAAAAATAATAATATCATTTTATATCTGGAAAAAAAAACTTTAATAATATTTACGTACATGTTTGCACATCTAGCAAAAAGCTATAAATTAATGAAAAAAATAAAAATTTATCACTTAAACTAAATAATGCTAAAAAAGTGGTAAATAATTTTGGGATAATGCTGAAAAAAGTGCTATATGCTAGAAGCGTTTTTTTCATGCTTAATGAGTTTAAAAAGTGTTAGATCTAGCATTAAAAATGCTAAATTGGCAACAGTGGCTTTAATATATGTATGTAAAATAAAAAAATGGAATTAAAATTATTTAAAACAATGAAATTTATTTAAATACGATTTTGTATAATTGTAAATAAATGAAGATTTTTGACAATGCTGGCAAAAAATTTCGTGAAAAAATCGTAAATGAAAAAATTTGTTTGCTGGACCATCCATACCAAATACCGTTTTTAAACACGTTTAAACACTCACAAATAATTTTTTTTTTTTTTGTTACTTTTGCGGAGTTCAGAAAGACGAAATAAAAAAATCGTAGCTATTCTGTTTAATCTAAAGGTCATAATAAACCACACAAATAGCTTGGCAAACATGTCAAAATTTTACGTTTGTACAAACATTTTGTGTTGTTTATTCGCGTGTTTGCTGTTTGTACAAACATAGAAATATTAATAATTTTATATATTTGGCAGACAAGTTGGATATTTGTCAAGCTTTTTGTGGTGTCTAGTGCTAAATGTAATAATCATTGCAGCAAAAACTTTGCAGAGTAAAGACTTAGAAGAAGAAGCAATAAGATAATTTTCAGCCTTAAATTCTAATTTTTTGCCCTAAAACAGCTCTTTGATTAGAGCACTCTTGACTCCAAATTCTTTTTCTTTCTTTTGTATTTCTTCTCCGTTTTAAGCAACTAGCGAGCAAAATTGCCGCAGCATAATCGTCGTCTACATTCATTGAAAACAAAACAAAAATTAAAAATTAATGTTTGTACGAAATATGATTGTTTTGTTTATTGTAGTTTATTGCCGTACAGATAAATTCAATGAGCTGACTCCCAACTTTTTACATGAGTGTTGTTGCCAACTGAAATGTTTTTTGTCGGTATATTGCGAAAACCAAAATCGTTAACGATCAGTTTATCGGTCTAATAAATTTATGTCGACATTTAGTAACAGGCAGTTTGTCAATACATTGAGAAAATGGCCATAAGACTAGCTTAGAATTATACGATTTTAGAAACAATTCCATACAATTTCCATAACCACTTAGTCATCCTACGTGTGAACATTTTTTACGACAAAGCCCAAAAATAACTTTGTTACCTAACCTAGCATTTACACGTGAAAGTAATTTCATGAAAGTCGCAATACACTCACATTTTTTTACTTTCCACTCAGCTTTCAACGATTTTTTCAAGAAAGTATTTTTTTGACACTTTCTGAAAGTAAAATAACAGAGCGGTAAATACTGTTGCCCACTAAACAGAGTTTTACAAATTTACAGGATTGTGGTAAAATAATAATTGTAAATTTATAAAAAATATTATCATACAAATTTTTTTAAATTAAAATAGTTTTATGTGAAAATTTTTTTAACGAAATGTGAAGGGATTTAGAAAATAATTCCCTTAATTTATTTTGTACACAAAAAAAAAGAATGATAATTGTAAATTTAATATATTTTGTACACACAAAATAATAATCTAGGTAATTTTAGCAAGACGCACATACGTATTTGATAATAATGGTCGCATCTTAAACCTACAAGAAGTATTTCGTTATTTATCGCACAAATGAGGTAGATATAAAAAATTGGTCGCTATGTTTTTCAATATATTGTGTATAAAATTCATCTTTATATGTATATTAATTCTTTTCCCGTTTGAAGAGAATGTGTCGTTATTTTTTCCAAATGGAGCAAGCAAATCAAAAATTTTCAACACGTTTATTTTGAAATGTATTTTTTTCTGAATAATTTAAACGCACACTGGGGCCAAAGCCCTTTTTTCGAGGATTAATTATTCATAGCTCCTTAGCTACAATAGTGAGGCAAACTAAATTTGATGGGAGTAACTCTTAGATCAAACTTCATGTTCTAACAAAATTTTGGGGGTATAAGAGGATACGGGGGATACGGGTACCCTCCATACAAAAAAAAATTTTTTTCTTATATCTGAAGAACTACTAGGTATATTGCAGAATACTAAATTGGATGTGCGTAACTCTAAGAACAAACTTAATTTTTCAACAAAATCTTGTAGGTATAAGAGGGGGGATACCAAAAAAAATAGTTTTTTCTTATATCTGAAAAATTACAATAGTGCGTAACTCTTAAAACAAACTTCATGTTCCAACAAAACTTTGGATGTATAAGAGGGAGGAGACGGGTACCTCCCAACAAAACGAAACGTTTGCTTTCGTTTTGTTTTGTTCTTTGCAAAGAGTAAAATAAAAACTAAACATAAACAATGATTGTGCCATTTTGTTTTGTATTGTTTTTGCTCGTGAGCGCAAATTGTACAAAAACAACGCTCGAGCTTGTTCCTGCAAAATGTAAACGTATTGCCTTAAAATATACAAAACAACATTTAAAGTATATAAATTATAATATATAAATTTAATCACGGTCACGCGTGACTCATGGTGACTCACGCGTAAGAAATCCCAACATTTGCACATCTCTAATAAAAATTATAGCAGAAGTCGTGAAGCGCTTTTTGTTGGTAACACAAGACGTGTTGCTACTTATTCGCACATAACTTCGAAGGCGCACCGATGCGCACCCTAATTTTTTCTAAAACATCGCTGATTTATTCAATGCCCTGTAAAAAATGGCTTCTGTTTATATATAGGGTTACCAAACGAAGTTGGGAAAAAATCGCCTCTAATCAGGACAGTAAATATTTAAGTAGTAAGTAATAGTAAAAATATAAGAAAGCATTATATTGTTAATGAAAGGTTGTCAGTGACATAAAATTTAAGTGGATTCGGTGTTATAAAATTGTCTTTGAAAAAAAAAATAGTCAAATCAAGAAATCTGAAAAACATGGTGTTAATAAATGTTTACATATTTTATAAAAAAAAATATTTTTTTTTTAACTTTGGCAACTCTAATTAGGTAGTAAACAAAACAACACAAATGAAGGCAAAATTAAACCACCAAAGTAGAATTAAATTAATAAATTTATATCGTTCATACCCAATTTTATGGGATATGATTAATAAATCCTACATATTTTTTCCATTTCTAGTGTTTTTAATTCTAGAAGTAAAATAATTTTTGCAACTTTTCGCTTTGACGCCATTTTTAACATGAACTTTCACTTTCCTGTGTAATCGAACAAGAAATTTTTAAGAAAGTCGTCTATTTCATTAAAATTTTATTTGTAATACGTATACAGATATTTCATGAAAGTACTTTCATGTGTAAATACAGCGTAAGAGTTCGTGCAACAAATTATGAAGTGTCCCACTACTGGGAAAAAAGCATTTTAAACCGTAGTATAATAAGTAACAAGTATGTTCATTAGGGAGAGTTGTCATTATTTACCCATGTAATGTCAAATTAGTTTATTTGATTTTTGACGCTTGTTTTAATTTTTTCCATTATTTTCTATTGTTTGACATTATATATGTTTTATAATTGAGAACAAAATTTCTAATGACTATGGCCCATAATTTCTCATCGATTTCCATAGATGGTGTAAATGCTGCCAACGTAGGCCAAATAAGCATTGAAAAAGGTAAATATAACTGTCAGTAATGAAGACGATACCAGATATCTTTTTGTACCATGTTTGAAACCAAGAAGAAAACTTTGTCTAAATTCCTCAATAATATTCAAAAATGAAATAAAAACGTTACTTTTCAAGAGTTAAATTTGTGTTTGGTGGGTTTTATACGAATTACAAACATTTAAAAAGCAGAAATATTTAAAATCATTTTAGTGAAATATCTTTTGAAATATGAAATTACAGCCGGGGTTAAAAGGGGTTGAATTAAATAAAAATTATTTCTTTACTTTTTAATTCAATTATTTAAAGTATTAGAGTAACACTTTTAATTATTTAGAAATTAAACAAAACAACTGAATTATTTACTGAAATAATTTGTTTTTTTCGTATATAAAATGAAAATAGTCATTAATTGTATTGTAGAAAATTCTACTTTAATTTATTGATTTATTTTTGTTAAAGTCAAGAATGTATTCACATTTCATTTCATTAATTACTTTGTCATTTAGATTTTTTCCATTTTACTTGGGTTAGTGTAGAACAAATAAAATACCACATGCATATAATTTATTTTTATTTACTTTTTTTTTAACTTAGGGTGACAATTACCCTTAAGTGCTAAGTATTGATTGAATTTTGAAATAAAATACTAAAGAGTAAATTAAGTTTGTTGCAATCATTCTGTTTGTATCATTGTTTCATTTTGAAGGTAATTAGAAAAGATTTTAAATAAAAAAAGCAAAATTTTTTCCAAAGTATAAAAATAGTTTCATTGTAAAACATGCTGATTTCAAATATTTGCAATCGCGTCTTATGGCCAATTTTCAGGATTGACATTAAAACACATTTATGTTTAAAATCGTTTTAAATACAAAATTCTCTTCTTCACTAAACACTTAAATGAAACTTAAGTCACCGACGTGGTACATTTAAATTCAACTTAAGTTTCCACTGGATTAACTTAGCAAGGTGGCCTCAATATCACAACAATACAAAAACAACAGGCAAAGTAATAACAACCAGCTGTTTTTTGACACCACCTTGTAAATAACTACACTTTTTTTATGATATTTTTTTGTACCTAGTAGTGCTACCATATTTTTATCTTAATTAAATAAGACTTTTCATATAAAACTCAAAAAACCAATCTGTAATTAAATACGATTTAAGTTTTTATGAAAATTAACATAATATAGATTTAAATACTATCCTGAAAATTGGGCATTAATCTACTAAAAGTGTTTTTAAAGTATTTGCCATGGAACACAATTCGAGAAGAACTCTCTCCTCTCTCTTTTTTCTTGTCGTTTTCTATGGTATTTGTTCTCATTAAATTAAAAAACAAATTAGGGTCCGATTCTTAAAACAGAAACCTATTTCAAAAGAGTGTTTAAAAAGCTTGCACTAACAACGAAAATTTACTAAAGGTGCATGTACACGACATGTTTTTTACATCTGACTTGTCAACTTTTCAAGTCACATGTAACTGTGCATGTCTGTCAAAATTGCTGTTTCAAAAATAGAACTAAGATTGCTTCTTCTCTTCATTAGGAAGACGAATTGGCTCAACCTTGCAGTGACGCCATCTGAATAACTGCTCTTCGGGATGGGCATTGGCGCTGGGTATCACAAAGGGACCGCTAAAGGACCCAAGTGAGCTGTCTCTCGATGGCTGCCCATGGAACTTAACCTAACCTACATACGGTTTATAATATTTGGTCACACACGTACATGTAATTTGCTTCTGACATTGTCTCTAGGATTCTAAGAGGGAGTTTACACGATGTCTTTTCAGACATGTCTAACAAACACGTCTGTTTTGTTTGTAGGCATTCGGGGTAAGTGAAGAAAGAGGGGTTGTGAAACAGACACGAAACCAGTTTTCACGTTTTTTTTTATGAGTTTTCATGTTTTTTTAATTTGTATGAGGAAGCTTACACGGGGTATTTTCAGACATGCCTAACAAACACGTTTGTTTGGTTTGTAGGCGATCGGGTTAAAGAAGAAAGAGGGGTTATCAATCAGACACGAAACGAGTTTTCATGTTTGTTTTTATGAATTTTCATGTTTCTTAATTTGCCAAACCGCAAAAAAAGCTGAATCGACAACATTTTCAATTTTCGTTTTTTTTTAATAAATTCATTTATTGGCAACAATTGCATCATCTCCTAAAATCTCACGGTCACAAAAGGTACCGTTACGTTTTATAGCAAAAACAATTTTAGTTTAAGCTCCAATTTTCATACAACATTTTTATGAAATAAATTTTAAAAAAACCTTCTCCTGTAAAATTTTGTTTTTGTCGCTTGAGCTTTTTTTCGGTTATGGCTCGATATGTTTATTACACAATTATACATGAAAACAGAAATGTTTGGAAAGACATCGTAAAAAGACAATCGGTTTTTGGAAGCATGTTCAAAAGAGAATGAATAAAACAGACATGTCTGAAAAGACACCGTGTAAATGCCACCTAAGTTATGTACATTGTTTCTTACAAAATTTACACAATCTTTTTAAAAAATGTATTTATAATTAGAGTATAAATGTTGCATTTAAAAATCGTTCTCATTGCCTTATTCTGTAATTTTTGTAGTCTTTCGATTTGTGTTTTTGTACAACATGTATAAATAATTATTGAACCAAATTCAAAATGTGGTTTAATAATCGTATTATATATATTAATTGCTGTTATTGTTGATACTTTATTTCTAATTCCTTTAAAAAAAAACCAATTTTTTAATAAATTTTTATACAAATATAGTTCATATGTTAGGGATGGGCAATAAATATCGATATATCAAAATATGGATATTTAAAAAATTATAATCGCTATATATCGCCGATAATAAAAATACCCATATATCGATACATCGATATTTATCTACGAATATCGAATTCGATATTTTTAAGATCTCTTTATAATAAAATTCAACATTTTAACCGTTGCTCAACTGCTTACAATACTGTTGTTTTTTAAGAATTGTAGCCGGGGTTAAAAGGGGTTGAATTAAATAAAAATTATTTCCTTACTTTTTAATTAATAAGAAAATAACGGCGCTTTTCCATTGTACATTTTCATAGATTACATCCTTCAGTTTTGTCTCGGTTTTTTAGGAAATGACAACAAAAAAATAAGCGCGGAAAAAATATTCTGAAAAGGGTTCCTGGAATTATGCAAAGAATCGCCTTAATATAATATACGCCATGTATTAGCAGCAATAGACTCATGAAAGTTGGAATGTTAATAATAATAAAAATATTTTGTTTTAATTTTTTTTATTTGAGCATGTGCTTATATTGTACAGTTAACTTGCATACTCGTAGTATGTGCACAAGTTTCGTTTTCTGGCAGTTTATAATCCGGCATTATATAATCCCAATATATTTTTTTTTTAGATTTCATATGGCGAATAAATAAAAGTTTTTTGTATTCTTTACATTTTTTTGAATTTTTTTATTGCAGAATTAACTGCTGGTCACTCGATTTCAAACGAAAATTTCGTTCGCATAAATTTTTTAAATTTGGTAATAATTTCAGTTTAATACGTTCGATACATCGATATATCGATATTTTTAATTAATAAATATCGAAACTCTTAAAAAATATTGATATGATATGTATCGATATATTTTTTTAATTTACCCATCCTCATTATATGTTCTTTAGAGAAAAATGCCGTTCTCTAAGAACAGAACACCGCAATATCACACGTACGTTTTTAAAAGTCACATGTGATTTGAAATCACGTGATTAGAATTAAAGTGGTTTTCAGAACAGGCCTGATTAATTTAAAATTAAGCGACCGTCCCGAAAATCATTTTTAGACGAAAAATCTAATTGGTGTTATCTAAATAATAAACGGCACAAACAACTTTTTTATGAATCTTGACCTCATCAATAAATTTGTTCTGGCGGATCCATGACTGCCCATTCCTTCCAAATAGGGAACAGTCTCGAAAATCCGTCTGTTAATACTGTGGTGCATAGTCTGGCTTTACCGATATTAACTTTTGATTGTTTCGTTTTCGAATAAGCCGTTTTTGGGCCTATATTTTTTTTTAGCAATGCTAAAGGCATATTTTTAAGTTTTTACTGCATATTTAATACACACACAACACTTTTTTTGGAATATATTTCCGGTTTTCCTGGTTATAATATTTAAATAGCGACAAAACATTTTACTGCTATTGCTACTGCTATCGAATATTTCTGAAAGCAATAGTTATACCAATAGCAATTAATTTGCTTGTAATTGTAGCATTTTTAACACTGTTTTTAATTCCCTTATCTAATGCAAATTATTTTAATTTGTTATAGAAATGTTCAAGATTAAACGGCATTAACAAAATTATACTACTCGTATATTTAGAATATTATATGACAATTTAATTGCTTAATAAAAAATATATATGTATGTATATATTTATATTAAGAAAATATTTTTTAAGCAAATAACCTTTAATGCAAATTTAAGTTACGTTAACGGTTCAATATTTATTGTTTAATACTGCATGATTCATACTGAATAAAATTACTTTATTCTAATTTTTTATATTTTGGTGTATTCTTTTTTTTTTTTTTTTGTATTGTATTAATTTTTTTTTTTTTTTTTTTTTTTGTATACACAAAATCGCTTTTTGTAAATTTATTAACCCTGAATATTTATATAGACATATACATACTCGTATTTACATATATCGTTGGTCTCGTGTAGTAAGGCCCTAACTCGTTTTTCGAAATTGAGTTTTTTAGTGATTCCAATATTTTAATTAATCAACAGTTTTACAAGCAATTTTACATTTTGATAAATACAGTTTCTATTATGTTTTTACCTTCTCCTGTCAAGTTGCAATTATGTGAGTTAGGACCTTTCTACATGAAACCAACGATATGCATTTATTAATATATTAATCCATGAAAGAAATTTTTGAAAAAAAGAAATTTTTATTGGTGTCTTGCCAGAAGTGTATGAAGTGAATGGAAGTTATAGAAAACAAGACGACATTTATTGAATGCTTCATCTTTAAAAATTTACACAGATTCTCTTTATTTCAATAATATTGACACACACATCTACACAAAAAAAAATTCTCCAAAATTGTTCACTAGAGTGGGTCAATTTTATTCTCGACCAAGCGGTTGTCAAAATCGTAATCTGCGACAAATTCTAAGAAGGTTTGTCCAAGAAAGCATCAAAATCGAGCTTCCCCTTTTTAAAGCGGAGCTTTTCTTCTCGTATTTTAAATTTTTTTTTAATTTGGGACATTATTTGTAATGCGGACAACCCAATAAAAATATTTTATTGGAAAGCCTTTATATTTGGCATTACTAGAGCTCTAGTAGATATGAATAAGTGTGCGAAATAATTTTTTTCTATGATGTTTATTTGTCGAGTTACGGGGTGGTAACGTGTTGCAGTTTTCAAAAAAAAAATTTTTTTAAATTGTTTTTCAAACTAAAAACTAATCAAACCAAAAAAAAAAAAAGATTTTAAGTGATTCTTAAAGAAAATCGATTGATCTTTGAATAAAAACAAACTAATTTGCAAAATCGGAAATAACCAATTTAAAGACAATTTTTTTTTTTTTTTAACCGAAATTAGCCTGTAGCGTCTTTATTATATTGTAAAAGTTTTATTATGAGACATCTATTATTTTAAAAGTTATACAAATTTCTTTAATAATATGTGTATAATAATATAATAATAGGTATTTATGTATTGTTTGTTCATTTTAGTTCAAGAATTGTTATGTTATTGTTTTTTTTTTGCTAATAAACTTAAAAAAATAAATAATTTATGCATTTTTTTTTTTAAATTACTTAATTTATAATCGGTTAACCGATCAGTTATTAAATTAACATAAAATTACCGATTAAGCCAAAACCTCGGTTAATTAATCTAGTGATTAGCCGATTAAATCAAAAGCCCGATTAAATGAATACCCTAGTTAATACAAAACAATATACGGCAGTTTCAAAAAGACACATAATCAAGAGATATAAGTGAAAAAAAAAGGCCAACATTTTAACAAAAATGTGGAATCATTCCCAACTTCACGACCATTATATTGCAAGTAATTATAAATGTAAAATAGAACTGTTCAATAAGTGTTAGCTGTCAACAACTTTTTGTTTCGCGTACTTTTTATATGTATGCGTTTTGTTATTTGTTTCATCATATCTTGTCATATTAATCTTTTACCAGAATTAATCGTAACAATTAGAAGTTATAAAAATTTTTGAACAATTAAAACAGGATAGGAGAAATCAAGGAACGGTCTGAGAACTTAGATATTCTGTATAACGGGTTGCTTTTGATCTCGCCAACATCTACGATAAATGAAATAATTTTTTTCTAGTCAAGTTTTATCAAAACCAAAGAAAAGAATCGCTTAAATCCTAAACATTTAAGCCAAATTATTTTTCTCAAAGATTATTTTATAAGAATCCCTTAAACTATTGAAATAACTAATAAAATGATTTTACAGTTTACATATTAATGAATTATTTTTTGTTTGCTCTTTTTAGTTTAAGAATTATGTTATCCCAGCAAAAAAAATTTGAAGTTGTTCAAGAAGAAGTGATATTTTCATGATTTCTTTAGTACTTGTTTACTTAAATGAATTAAAAATACCTTCAAATACAAAATTCCAATTAATTTTTTATAACTGAACGCATGTAAAATTACATCCAATACTCCCATTCAACTCTTATGTAGGAATTGCAATATTTCACTATAATTTGGTATTCTTTTAGGATTTAAAAGGGACGAATATTTTATATTATTAAAACTAATAATTGAGTTAGATTTATTAAATTTGTACATTTAATTTAGTATTTAAATACTTATTTAAATATATATATATCATTTCCATATACATTAGTATTTTCGTTAAAAAAAAAGGATAAAAAGGGTTGACAACTTAGCGGATTTAAAAATACGCATTTGCTGTTTGTAAACTATACGAAGAAATTTAAATAAAACTTGCGTTCACTAATTAACTTTTTAATTGTTTATTATCGGGTATGTGATGAAAATCGATCGATTTCAAAACGAACGTTTTTAAAAGGTGTGATGAATTTCGAGCGATTTTAAAATAAATTTCTGAACGACAATTTAAATTTTTTGTTAAAAACATATGTATAATTAACTCAAGTAATACACAATTTAAAAGAATATGTTCAGAAAATAAAACACTAATCTTTGTGTTAGATCATTAGTGTTGTGTTAATTAAAACAATCTATTTTGGGTAACCATATTTTAAACAGAATGTTAAGTTTGCAAAATTCTTGATGAGAGTGATAATATTGTAAATAGAATGTTACTAATATTACATGTAAACAATATTAAGTATTTTGTGAAAACTTATTTTTCAATTCCACATATGTACATACATTGTTTACTTTGTAAAACATCATGACTACTCACTTTTCACATTCTGTGGGTAGTCAGTTGTAACTAAAAAAATATCACTAACTTTAAAATTCTGTAACATTTCGGACGCGTCAATTTAAAGTTTAATAGAAAAAATTTTGGAAAGCTGTAAAGTTTTAAATATTTGTAAAAAAAAATTAATACAAAAAGTAAGTAAAAAATGAGCAGCAATCGTACATTCAAACTAAAAGTTTTAAACGAAAAAAAAGAATTATTTCCATGCTAAATACAATTTCTTCGACGACAACAAAAGCACACCAAAAAACTTCGTATTCGCAATATGAAGTTCATCATAATCTGGAACATTTTACCCAAGATTTGCTGCATTCTTTACGAGAGAAATAAAAAAATTGGTTTATAAAGTACAATTCATCTGTACAATGCTGCACTAGCTTATTAAAAATTTTAAAAAGTGAAATTATAGATGTACCATGAGAAAAGGTTTGCGACAGCTCATAACTCCTGAAATTTTAGATTTGTATAATTTGGTTGGGACTCACAACAAATTGCATCTCTTAAATTTCCCGAAATTTATGGATTTTTTATTTGGTAAGTATTAAAATTATCTATGTATAAATATATACAAATATATATGTACATCTAATTCTGATTACTTTTAAACTACAGCTGGAACATATTGCGAAGGCAGTACCGATAAGACGTTTAAAGCAAATATTAGAGATGCTACGGAATTAGCGAAAAATTATTTATTTATTTATTTATTTATTTATTTATTTATTTATTTATTAGATATCAATACAAAGAAGCCTTCGTGGCCAAGAACATGTATTGTTAGTAAAATATCTATGTACATATGTGAATTTAGTGAATATTAAGAACAATATTATTAAATATAAAAACTTAAATAAAAAATAAGAAGTAGAAGATAAAAGGCTCCCCAGCCATATAACTATTGTATAAAGAATTTAAACTAACAGGTTTCTACAGCCAAAGTTTTAACAATGTAATAAATAAAGGAGTCAAGAATTTAAAACAAACTTAACATTTAAAGTTTATCTCTATTAAAGTAATCAAGGAGTTTCCTTTTATATGTAAGGTAAGAATACGAAAACAATTTGAGATCATTGGGAAGTGTGCTCCAAATTCTGTGAGTTCTAATTAGAAAGGAACGATGAAAAATAGAAAGATGTCCCAGTGGAACATCAATCTGAATGTTACGTGTTGAGTTAATAAAAGAAAACATATTTAACAGTAATGTAGGTTGTCTATGTATTATTACTACTGCAAAGAAAAGAAAAAAAGTTCCTTTAAGGAAAATAGATCTTCTGCTACTGGAAAAAACTGTATGTATATACATACACAAATGAATACATATATACATACTTATGTACCTTACTGTTTATTTATTTTTTTAATAATTTAAAGCACAGACTGAAAAATACATTTATTAAATAAAAAAAAAATTCAAATGATTAAAAATGCCTTGTTTTAATAATATTTTCATGTTATTTTTAAGTAAAATATAATACATTCCATAATGCACATTATAATTAATATTGAGCACCAAAACATAAGAATCATTGAGCATTCATTGGTTTTCATTCGCGCTCATTTCAATTAATATTCCATATCAGTGAAAACCTAATCTAATCATTCAACTATCATTGGTTTTCAGCAGTCTTTTTAATGACGAGCCGTTTACTTTAATGCGAACCCATGCTCGCTAATGACACGCTAATGTTAAAATCATGCATGTTTCACCTAAAAAGAACCAGTGCGTTATCCTTAGAACCCATTCATTTACTACTTCTTTTGCTTGTCTTTTTTGTTGGGATGTTATTGCTTTTGTTTCTAATAAACTCTAAATAATAAATAAGTTACGCATGTTCGGGTTGTGTGAGGACCCGGAGGAGCTGAAGACGGTTGAACACATTTTGTGCCGCTGTCCCAGGCTACAGTGCAGCAGGCTGAGGTGGCTGGGCAGCAGATTCCTAGGCGAATTAGGGGACGTCCCGGGCTGTGGGCTTGAGAGTCTAATAGGATTCGTAATGGGGATGGCCTGGCTGCGCAGCAGGAGACTGGGAGCTAACCGCACATAGGGCGGATTGGTGTTGTGTTGAGTGAGGCTTTTCTTTCGGGTTTGGTCAGATCTTCCTTTTCTTATCTATCCTTATCTTTTCTAATGCTTTTGCTGTTTCTCTTCACCTTCTTTTTCAGCTATTTCTCTCTAAACAAGGCATCACAATGGACCATATTGGTCTCTGGGTGAGGGTGTGAAGGAGACTTCACACCAGCCTTTCTACCTACCTACCTACGCATGTTTATTTATTGAAATTACTTAATTTATAAAAAAAAAACTTTAGTAATCGGTTAACCGATCAATAAAAAAATTAGCCGATTAAGCCAAAACCTCGGGTAATTAATCGAGCGATTAACCGATTGAAGCAAAAGTCCGATTAAATGAATACCCTAGTAAACACGTTCTTCCAAGATCATTTTGAGCAAATTTGAATCATATGTTCTTTTACAGCAAACAAATAAAGTACTTTACTATAGGATTTATATATTTTTTGGAATTAAGGACCAGAAAGGAATAGAATTGTTAAAAAGGGCGAAACAAAACCCCATTTGTTTAGGTATACAATACCTTCATTCTAAATCAAAATTTTTTGTCTACATTTAAATCAATCCCATTTAGGCCGGGTTTTTGAGATGTGGATTAAGTTTAAACTTAGTTTAACGTACTCTAAAACTCAGATTTTTCCGGCGAAATGTGTTTTTATATCATTTCATGAAAGACCAACATTTTAAGCAAAACTAAACTGTTCCGTCAAAATTTTGTATACAAAATTGCTAATGGCAGGCACAAATCTGTTTTTAGATTAACTAAACTTAACTTAACTGAGATCTCAAAAATCTAGTCTTGATGGTCCAAAGTTTTTTCTTTTAACTATTTTTTTAGGTCAAAAACTGTGGTTTTCGAAAAATTAAGTTTTTTAATTGAGTCACTTTTGAACTAGGTGTGCGATATGTTATACTCCAAATATAATTGGGCTATATGTGTAAGCCATGCCTATACCATAACTAATAAAATTGTGAACGGATTATGATTGCTATCCAATTTTTAGCGAGAGCAGTTGAAAAACAGTCTTCCCAAAAAACGTACGAGTCGAACTGAAGTTGAGTTGCTAGCAGCGAAATTATTCGACGCCGCTCATATGAAACTATAAATGTTACGGTCGCTATTTGCCTGAGGAGTCCAACTCAGTTTGTCAACTTAAACAACAAAACTATGTATGAAGGTACCTTCCTAATTTTATAGTCAGTTTTGAGGTTTAACCAGAAAATATTTATTTTTTTTTATTTATTTATTTAAATTTCTATAATATTAGCATTTCTTTACATTTGACTTAATTTAGTTAAGAGTTTAGGTACAACGTTCCTTTTCTTCTTAATAATTAATTCCAAGTAGTGTTATTAACATATATACATTTACTGTTCTTGTTATGTTAAATGAAGGGAAAAGTTTAACAAAAACCTATTTGAAACGTGAAGGTATATGATAAAAAGCTTAAACTAGGGTTATTTGAGTAAAAATTACGATGAAATCAGATCATTTATATGAATATACTGGGAGTATTGACATCTTCTGTGGAAATTTAATGTGATCCTGTCAATTTTATCGTAGACGAGGTCGAAATTGGCAAGTGCGTGTAAACGTTGGGTGGAGTAGTGCCAAGGTAAGTTATATATCAATTTAAGTAGCTTATTTTGAGCTACTTGTAGCTTTTTTAAATGGCATTTAGCCGAGGTGGACCATACCGGAGCGCAGTAAAATATTATTGGGTGGAATATTGCTTTGATAATCAGTTTTTTGTTTTCGATGTTCAGTTCAGACCTCCTGTTTATTATTGGGTACATCATCCTTGTGATTTTATTGATTTTGTCAACAAGATAAGGAATATGGTCGTTGAAAGAGAGTTTTGTGTCCAGGATGACACCCAGATACTTGACGTTTCTTTCCCAATGGACATCGTGGTTCATAAATTGTAGGGGTCTCTGTGGGATGTAACACTCCTTTCGTTTTGTTGTGAAATATATAGCTTGTGTTTTCTCGGGGTTCACCAATATCTTCCATTTGGTGAAATAGTTGTTCAGATTGGTTAGTGCTGATTGAAGACTGTTCATTATACTTGATGAAAGTAAATCTGAGCACAGTATAGAAGTATCATCGGCAAAGATTGATGTGACGCAATTCGAGAATGGTGGAATATCTGCAGTAAAGATATTATACAAGATAGGTGAAAGGCATGACCCTTGAGGACAACCAGCAATTAAGTTGGTTTGTTGAGAACGAGTTTTACCCAGGAATACATTAAACGACCTGTTGTACAAAAAACTTTGGATAATTTTTATAATTTCCATCGGAAAGTTGAATTTTTTCAATTTAAAAAGAAGTCCGTTATGCCAAACTGAATCAAAAGCAGCCTTTATATCTAGGAGAACCATTCCCGTTGATTTGCCGTTTTGAAAATTATTTTTTACAAGTTTTCTAATTTTAAGTAAAGGTTGGGTAGTGTTATGTTCTTTCCTAAAACCAAATTGTTGTGAAGGTAGGGTATTATTTTCATCAATAAAACAGTTTAATTTTTCTTTTATTATTTTTTCAAGTATTTTACTTGTAGAAGAAAGTAGACTTATTGGTCTATAAGACAAAGGAGTATTTGCAGGCTTGTTAGGTTTTAGTATTGGTATAGTCTTAGATATTTTCCATGAGTTTGGGAAATAGCACAGCTTTAGACATGCGTTAAATATTGTTGTAAGATAAACTATTCCTTTATTAGGAAGATTTTTTAAACATTTGTTATTGATACCATCCCCTCCAGGAGATTTTTTGTTTTTAAGTTTTTTAATAATGTCAGCAGTTGTTCTTTGATTTATAAAGTACGAATTTTGTGGACTTGGATTTGCAGAAATAATTTCACTAACAGTATTATTTACTTCAGAAATAGTGGTTGTATCGCTAAGGTGGGTCGAGATACAATGGTTCGATTTAAAGCATTGAGCCAAGATTTCGCACTTTTCTTGCTGGGTGTAACATACCACGTTATTGTGTTTAAGAATTGGAATAATTATTGATTTCTTCCTGAGCATTTTTGATATTTTCCAAAAGGGGGAGATGATTTGTCGAGCGTGGACAACATATTATTCCATGTATGATTCCTAAATTGTTTTATTTCTTTAGTAATGCTTATGTTTAGTCTAGACATTTGTTTGTGGTCTTCAATGTCCCTAAAACGCTTCCAGTTCCGTCGATAAACATTTCTGATTTGTATCATTACTTTTATGTTGTTGGGTAATGGTTTGTTAGGGGGTGATATTCTGCGTTTTGGTACACAATTTTCGATGGCCATTTTAACGGTGGTGTCAAATTTATTTAACATGGTGTCAACTTGTATACTGTTCGTTATTTCATTTGCATCAGTCGATGGAAGATTCCTGTTAATGTACTTGGCAAAACGGGTCCAATTTGTTTTATTGAAAGCATAGTAGTAATTATCAGCTATTTCATACCCCATATTTAAAACGGTGGTGATTGGTAGGTGATCCGAACTCAGATCATTTATAACTCTGACTGCGGTCATGTTTTGCGACACGTTTGTTAAATAAAAGTCTAGTGTGGATGACTGCTTGTTTGGATCAGCCGGTATGTAAGTGTTTTCGTGTGGATAAACAATTTGAGTGTGATTTAGCTGAATTTTGTTATATAAAACGTTACCCCAACAATTACTTCGTTGGCAACCCCAATACGTGTGCCTGCAGTTGTAGTCACCACCTAGAATGTATTTACTATGAGCGCTGGTTAGCTTACGAAGGTCTGACTTAAATGTATTGATTCTAGTTTGGTCCGCACCTGATGTTCCTCCTGGAAAATAACAGGAATAAATATGAATATATTCGTTACCAGTTGAAATTTTTATTCCTATATTTTCGATTAAATTTGTATTTAATATGGGTAGTAGCTGATGCTGGATATGTTTTTTTATTAGAATTGCTACACCACCTCCCCTACCTTGCTGACGATCATATCTGTAGCAATAATAGTTTTGATGTTTTATTGAGTACTTATCGTTGAGCCAAGTTTCACATATAAGACAAATGTCAACATTTCGATTTACCAAAAACTGGAATAGTTCTTCTTTTTTATTGTGAATGCCACGGGCGTTCCATGATGTTATACTTATATTGGTATTCATGGATACAAAAACTTACAGGCAAGATTAGTAATAACCTCAAATTGGTCTTCTCGAGACCTACAATTTTTTAAACTAGAGATCAGTTCAAAAGTCAAATTTTTCATTTCTTCAAAGGAAAACAGATTGTTGTTGATATTGTTAGAATTGTATATGGTATCGCCCGATTTGTTGTTGGCATTACCAATATTGCTGCTGGTATTTGTAATACTAGCTTGATTATAATTTATTCTATTTGAATTTGGATTTTGCCTTTGGTTTAGCGAATTTGGAAAATTAACATTGTAATTCGTGCCATTGGTAAATGAACGGTTTCTTTCTCTAATGTTCCTTGGAAGGGCACGTTGTTTAGTTTGAATGTATGTTTCCCTACTAGGACATGTAGGAGACATTGCCTTGTGGGCACCACTGCAATTAGCACATTTTTCAAAGGAAGCATCGCAATCTTTAGTAGCATGGTCTCCGGCGCAACGAGCACAAAATGTTTTGACCTTGCATCGACTAGAACCGTGGCCAAACATTTGGCAGTTGTAGCACTGGGTCAGTTTAGCTTTATTAGGTTTCTGATATTCCCATCTAACTTTTATATATTCGATGATTGAATAGTTTTGTCGTAACTCTTTTAATGTAATAGATTTTTGTTCAAAATAGACAATGAAAATTATTTGTTCGCTATAACCTTCTCTGGCTTTAGTGATGATTTTTACATCCGTACATTTAAGACCTAGCTTTAAAAGTCGATTTTTAATAACTGCTGGGTCAGTTTTATCTAGGCCCAATAGAACAGCCTTATAAGGCTTTTCGTTTTTAGCTGCATATGTGAAATACTCATGATGGAATTTGTTAGTAAGGGAATCACAAACTAGTTTATAATCTTCTTTGTTGGCACAGAACATTTTTATGCCAATTGATATTTTGCGTAAAGAATATTCTTTTATTTTTAATATTCTACATATTTCATGAATTTGTTCTATTTTACATTTAAGTATTGTTATTGGTGGTATGTTTATTTTCACGGTTTTATCGACAACAATTTCGTCATCTTGATCAAGAGTTTGGAGCGGAGCAAAATAATTTTGATTTTCCGTTCTCTGAGAACTGATTGTTTTTGGTTTTTTTGTCATGTTTTGCCTTGAGGAGGCAGAAACATCTTCAGCACGTAAACGTTTAATTTTGTTTGTGTTTTTTTTTAATAAGTTATTTTTTGTTTTTATAATAATAAGAAAAAATAGCTGTAAATTATTTTACAAAAATACAAAGAAACAGGGTAAATCACGACCATACGTATCAAACGATAGTACAAGACTGACCAGAAAATATAAAAAAAAAAACTTTAAACAGATACCTATTATACGTGACTTTAACGAATTGTTAATAATAAAGTTAATTAAAATTTCTATAAAATGGTAGTATTAAAAACTTAAAACTTACCTAACATTATAAGGTTGACTAGTAGTGCCAGTACTCCAATCGGCATGTTCAATGTCTGAAGAATTCTTTGTTGTATTATCGCAGGGCATTTTTGTAGTTAAATGTTGTTCTTTAATTTCGTTAAATACCTAATTATTTTTGTTTTTCTTTTTCGTTTTGTTTTTAAATAGGTATTTTTATTTTTCTTTACAAAAGGAAAAGAAAAATGTTAATCAAAACAGGATGATAAAAAATAAAATTCATTCAAACATGATGTAGTTGTTGTTTAAAATTTCTTTGTTTTACAAAAAATTTCATTTTAAAATTAGCAATAGTTATTTAGAAAAGAAAACAATTATTATTAATTTTCAGTAGAAATTTAAGCATTTTCTTTATTTTTTTACCTATTTATTAATAATTGTTATAGATTTTAGATTATTTTAGTATTAGAAATTGATTTTGATGGCGTTTTCTTTAATTTTTTGCGTTTTTGTTTTTATTCTATTTGGCATGAACATATTTTCATTTATCTTTTGATTTCTTTTTTACTTTGATTTCTGCAATTATTTGCTTTGTTTTTGTATTTCTATTGGATTTTTCCGATATTTTCTTTGCCTGCCTACTATTGTAGCAATAACACGCTGTTTATATGCTTGTGTTTGTTTTGTATTCTTTGTCTTAAAAAAGACAAAGCAACAATAACAATTATACCTACTGCACATTCTTCAATACATATTTTTGCAAGTATATACACACACAAAATAAATGGTGCATATTAGCATTTATCAATTATAATATGATAGCAATGAAAATAAACATTAACAAAAACATAAAAAACGTATCATATTTATTTATTTATTTGTTGTTATTTTAGTCACAGTACATTTATTTTATTGTTGCTGTTGTCGTTCATTCTCTTTATTAGTAGATTTCTTATATGGCCAATTTTGATTACACATCTTGCCAAGAAAGTATATAAATATATGAAATATATGTTCGTGTGCATGTGTTTGTGTATAACGTCTGCAAGAAAGGGCGTATATGAGAAACGTAAAATTTAAAACAAAATTATACTAATAAAAGCAATTGTTATTCAAAATCTAATCATAAATTTTTAATAATATGAAATCAGTTATAGGTACTTTGTTAAATTTCATTGCCCAAAAATTGTTTTAAATTAATCGGAACATATGGATTTTGTACCAAATTCATTTTGTTAAAGTTAAAAAAAAAACAAACACACACATATACCTAGACATTCTATTTTATTTTTATGCCTTGACCAACTCTCTCCTTTTCACAAGATTTATTTTATCCGTAAAAAAACTAGATTTTTGTTGAAACTACATGAAATTTTTTTTTAATTATTTAATTTACATATTTCTTTTAAAACTTCAATATTAACTCTTAAAAATCTCTTTCTTTCGTTTTTTTATTACATTCGCGATTTCTTAACACCACACGCACCGTTTTGACGACTCTTTATAAATGAGTTGAAATCTAGCCAGACAAGAGAAATGAATACTGGTTTTATAAAATGAATATATTGTTTGAAACACTAATTAAAAGGTGTCAACATTTCCACTCCAACTACAAAAACCACAGGCCAAGTGATATACAAATGTCAAAGTAAAATACAGCTTGACGCATGCATAAATAAACAGGTTGCACTACTACGCCAAATGACGATTTTTGCTATTGCATTGTTTATCCAATTTTTTATCAAAGTTTTGTTTATATATTTACAAAAAGTCCCCGTTTTATGTTGAGATTAGTGTAATTTAAATACAGTTTTTGAAAGTTTAAATTAAAAATAAATAAGATGTCGACTATAATTAAATAAAAATTGGCTAAAAATTTATTTATTACGTATGCTGGGACAAATTTCCATTTTTGTTGTAATGATGTATTGGTTGCCGTAGCGATGCCACCTGTATTATTTCCCCATGGCTGGATGCTCGACATTTAATTATTAGCAGAACTGCCAGAATACATTTATAAATTACACCTTCCAAAAAGTTGTTTAATAATAATTTATATCTGTAAACAAACCTTTAAACAATTAGTTATATTTGAAATTAATTCGCTGAATAACTTATTGAGCTTAAAATATTGTTATTTACCAATTCTTTTATGCCATTTAAAATTAAATATACATATATATATATATATATATATATATATATATATATATATATTCTTTTTTTTTTTATTCGATACACATTTGAAGCCAAATTACAATTTAAAAAGCTTTTGAAGCGTTTGTGAAAATCTTGAGAATGAAAAAGTTGAGAATACTTTTTTTTTAACAAAATCGTAGTAATATTAATTTTAAATTTGTATAATTAATATCTTACACTGCTTTTTTATTTAAAAAATATATTAGTTTTTGTTAATTTTACCATTTTGTATATTAAAGAATTTACTCTACTTGAGTTTTGTTAATTTCACCTTGAATTTAAATTAATATATGTATCGGTATCGCCGATATTTCTTCTTCGGTATCCGCAAAATGGCATATCGTTACATCCCTAGTTCTGACATAATTTTTACGTCTTTACATAACACACATATACTGACGTCAATATTACGTTGCCCAAGTAGCTTTTCTCATTTCGTGTACTCTCTATTGTTTTAATCATAAGTAACAAATTAATTATTGAATAAAAGAAAGGATTACAAAAATTATTTTAAACTTGAACTTGTTTCAGATTTCATTTCTTAAAAGTACAAACCGACATAATTATGGGCATATCCATGTCATCGTACGTGACATTTGCACGGCTTCAGAGCAGTAGAGTTTTTGCACAAATAGTAGTAACTGGAAATTTTTTATCATTATGTTTAATTTAATTTCATTCGGAACCTTGTTGCCCAAAATTTCTAGCAAAATTGGTGCATATCGCACGTGACATAAAACGGAAGTAATTTTGGGGTGAATGTAAAAAAATCCGAAAATCTGCGTATTGTGAGAGGTAATTTCCTTTTTTTTAATTTTTTACTTTAAACCACATATCATATTTTTCCTTTATAAAAAATTTTCTGGATGGTTTTATAATGAAAAAATGTAATATCGTTCGTGACATACCGTACGTGACAGATTTTTCTCTTATAGTATTTAAAAGGTATGAAATAGAATCTGGTAATTTTAGTTCTCATGTTGAGCATCATTTTTTTTATATTTTTATCATATTAATTCGAATGTGTATTCTAAGTCAAATTAAAATTTATAAAGCTTTCATACTTTAATAGTCTTATTCCATCAATATTTTCCAGGAATATTTTATATGCACTATCACAATTTTGTTGTGATGAGAGAACTAAAATTCCCAGATTCTATTTGATGAAATAATTTTATTATTCATTCTATTTAATGAAATAATTTTATTATTCATTCTTTAAGCTTGATTTTTGTAATAAAAATAAATATATGTATTTCTTTAAATAATTTGAGTATTCTGAAACTCATTTCCATTACATTTCGAATAGTTTATTTCCTAATAAAATCTAGTTCCTTGAATGAATTTTTATATAAAACTTTCATTCAGTCTAGTTCAAATTTTATGATATTGAAACTAGTAAAAAGTTAAGCAGACGAACAACATTTTTTATATCAAAGGAAACAAGGCGAACTCATTCCAGGTAATCTCGGTAGTACAACAAGTACAACTCGTACAAAAACCACAAGCAATTTGTTTTTGTAAAATCATTGTACAATGTCAAAACCCGAAACAAATCAAAACAGAAACAAAGATAATAAATAAAATATTGACATTAAACAATTAAAAAGCTAAAGAAAAAAGTTACCAGTAGGGCTTTTAGGATCACCTGTAATGAATTCGCCTTGAAAGAAAATGAATGAAAATATTTTTAAAATCTATTCGTTAAAAATTAAGTTCAAACAAAGCAAATAATTAATTCTACAGGAATTTATTTGAAAAATAGTTGAAAGATAGTAAAGTAATTCTGCAACATTTATAAGGTTTATAATACAATTTGAAAATAGAACATGCAGGATCTTTTCTTACCAATATTTATTGTGTACAAAGCACATTCTGCTAGTGAAAAATGGCTTTACGTATCTATTTTAGTTTTTATAAAAGTGTAGATATTTTCTAGTCCATTTTTGAAGTATTTTGCTCAAATCTTGATATGCTTACATACCGACGTGTTAAAGAAAAAATTAACCATTTACTTGGATTATAAAACGTGGACTAGGAAAGATGTATGATTCCCTAAAATAGGTATTTTTTTAAAAAAAAATGTATATCTTGCTTATAACTTTTTTGTATATGCAAATATGTTCTACTAAAGATTTCAATTAAAGATCTTTTGATATATAAGACGTATCCACACGTCATATAACAGCTGTAAAATTTCAGTTTTTATAAATCTTTTGATGCGTTTTAGCTAATTTTTGGAGTATTTTGTTCATAACTGAACCATTTCTTAACCGATTTGGCAGATTTATATACCGACGTATTTATGAAGAATTTTACCATTTACTTGGATTACAGATATATATGTATAACATATAGCTACATATTTATACATATAAACTTATATTTAAACAAACTTAATTATAAAAAGAGTAATTTTTCAGATTTCAGTATTTTGGTCACAACTCTACCATTTTTAGCCGATTTTAAGGATTAATACTCCGAAGGAAGAAATTTATCATTTACCTTGGTAGCACAACTTGTACTAGGGAAGAAATATGTATGGCTCCCGAAAATAGGTATTTAAAAAAATTATTTTAGTAATAATTTTTTTTATCTGAACCGATTTTTCCAAGTTATTCAAAAAATATGTTCTACTAAAGATTTACGATCTTTCGACATATAAGACGTATTCATAGGTCATATTATTGACCTAAAATTTAAGTTTTTGTAAAAATGTTGATGTTTTTTAGCCCATTTTTGGAGTATTTTTCTCATAACTTGGCCATTTGTAAACCGATTTGACAGATTTATATAGAGCTATGGCTTCCGAAATGGGTATATTTAAAAAAAATGTTTGTTTTGGGCATAACTTTTCTATTTATGGAAAAAATTCTGACTTTTTGGGAAATATACATAGCATTCCACAATATATGGGCGGTACAAAGACATGATTAATTTCTTTTTATATATATAGAGAACGAAAAGAGCCAAAGTTTTCAAATTGTGTGCAAGCATCTTGGTTCTCAATACACATCATCCGAAAAATGTGGGCGGGATTTATGAACTGCACGTCGATATATAAATCTGTCAAATCGGTTAAAAAATATCCAAGTTATGACCAAAATACTCCAAAAATGGTCAAGAAAACATCAACATTTTAAATTTTAGGGCTCTAGTATGACCCATGGACATGTTTTATATATAAAATTAATTTCAGCTAATTATATTTCCCACAAGTGGAAGAGTCATGCTCAAAATATTTTTTTTTTTTGAAACATACCTATTTTAGGGAACCCGAAATTCCAAGTTTTATAATCCAAGATCGGAAATAATTATTAGAACATATTTGCAAAAAAAAAAAAAACTCGGAAAAATCAGTTCAGATACAACAAAATTATAGCTAGAATATGTTATTTTTTTATATATTTTTTATTTATTGAATATTTTTAAATATAAACAAATAAACAAGGCGAGTTCATTAAAGGTGATCATAAAAGCCCTGCTGATAACTTTTTTTCTTTAGCTTTATAATTGTTGGATGTCAAAATTTTGTTTTTATTTGTTTCGGTTTTTGACATTGTACAATGATTTTACAAAAACAAATTGCTTGTGGATTTTGTACGAGTTGTACTTGTTGTACTACCGAGATTACCTGGAATGAATTCTCCTTGCAAATAAACAATAAAAGAAAACTTTATTTCTTTTTTGAGCACTCCTGCCAAAAATAAATATTTTTTGGTTTTAATAAAAAACTTTGTCTTACTTTTTTTATTTACAATGTCTTTTTTGCAAATACCGCTTATAAATACCTGGGGTCTAATCACCGCATTCGATATCGAGTAAACTATCGTATCGAGTAAGCCATCTTATTTTTCTGGATACGATAGACACTGACGTATCAAATGAAATTTCGAGAGATTTAATGTCTTTGGTTACTCGATATCATATGCTATTATCTCAAATTACGATACATTTCATTCGATATCGAGTCCCATGATACCAAAATAAAACAATTCGATCAATTTTGCTCGATATCGTTTGCGGTGATAAGACCCCTGACTCTTTTTTGCTTTAAAATACCCTTTTTGTGACCCTTTTAGAAATTTCCCAACGGTAGCAGTGGCGTCGTAAAAGTCCCCGTGTGAAATGACACTATTTTATAATTGGTGTTAGTTTGGCACCCATATTTCCAAGCCAAGCCGCCGTAATTTTCTGTTGTAGGGGCTTTGATGTTTGATACTTCATAAAAAATCAGATATGGAAAGTCAAATTGTAAAAACATCTGTAAAATTTATTGTTGCTAAGAACCAGTGAATAAGCACAACCACAAATTAGTTCTGTGAGCAAAACAAAAAAGCACAAAAAAAAAAATTACAAAAATTTACATTAAATCTTGGAAAATAAAATGGTCCAGCCTCTTTCATATGAAGTTTTAAAGAATATTGTTTCTAATGATGAAACCGCTCAAGATAATATAGAGCATATTAAGTATATGTTTCGCAATGATATCGGCTCCGCCCGTGATATGTATCGCATACATACAGTGGCCGACTTAATTGATTGCCTGGAACGGCATGACGCATTATCCGAATTTGACATTGAGCCTTTCAGGGAAATTGCGGATCATTATGGTGGTCAATTGGCTAATATTATAACAAGCTATAATTTTTCAAAGGAACTACAACCAGTTGAACTCTATAATCAGTATCGTGAAATACGTTTGGCTCATGAGTGTGCTACACGTTTGCATATTAGTGACCTAAGAAATGGTTTCCATAGTGGACTTAATGCTAATTCACCGGTATTGAATTGTTCTCAACCAGCAACAAACAATGCGAAATCTAAACCTTTTGACCAAATACTGACGAAAGAGAAACGTGCAGCAATTTATAAACTAATTGCCAGTGAAATTGGCACTGCTTGGCGTTGTTTGGGGCGAGAATTGGAAATTCGTCAGGGTGCTATGGATGATATTGAAATACAGTATCGTGATCTTAATACAAGAGTCTACAAAATATTTCAAGCATTTGAGGAAGATGACTCCATAGATTCAAAGGATCATTTACAAAAAATATCTCGTGCTTTAGATGAGTGTCGCAGAAAGGATTTGCGTCGCAAACTAGAAGCCATAATGTCCAAATAAATTTATTACAATGGATGTAGTATCGAACAGGTTCTGTGATAGAATAGGGTCTAGAATTAAATTAAACATTCGTGTAATACAAAATATGAACAATATTTCATACTTATTTTATGTACCTTTATTGAAATTTTTTTCAGATGTCGTCCCGACTGTTAACTTTATAAAATGTATTTATGTTTATTATAAATTGATAAAAAAAAAATATATTTTTTAAAATTGTTATACTTTTAAAGTTATTTATTATTTATTTTATAAAAACAGCTAGCTGTACGAAAAGAATACACAAGGTAATCTAAAGATTGTACATTCTATGTATGTATTTACCCTTCTACTATATTAAATAACGAACACTGTCGTGCAAATTCCTCTGCAATTGCTTTTGTCCTTTACAAGATGGACTAAATTTTATCGCGATCGGCTAAGCGGTTTATCCGCGCATAACATACTAACACACAAATACTAATTTTTATATATTATAAGATTAGGCTTTATACATTCTTCCAGAGCTGACTATTAAGATAGGGAATAATAACATCTAATATATAGATACCATCCCCTTTAACGTTTTCATTTCACACTCTCAATTCGGCTCTTAAACCCGTACACTCCTTAACCAAAACCCAAAAATGTCTTAGTTATTTAAAAACAATGTGACATCTACATATCGCACTTAATCAACAAGAGGGTATTATCTCAAAATTTTTATTTTTCCACTTTTTCGAAAAAATCTACACGCTATATTCATATCTGCCCGCTGTAAAAATATCTTGCTATTTTGCAAGGCGAATTCATTCCAGGTAATCTCGGTAGTACAACAAGTACAACTCGTACAAAAACCACAAGTAATTTGTTTTTGTAAAATCATTGTACAATGTCTAAAATCAAAACGGAAACAAAGATAATAAACAAAATTTTGACATCCAACAATTATAAAGCTAAAGAAAAAAAGTTATCAGCAGGGCTTTTAGGATCACCTGTAATGAATTCGCCTTGCTATTTTGTCTACTTTTTGGTAATGAAACGGTTGGTTTTAAAATTAATTTCCATATGCCTTCAATGTTAAATTAAAAATTGTTTTGCTTCTACTGAAAATTTTTAAATTTTGAGTTAATACCCTCTTGTTGAATAAGTGCGATATGTATGTATGTTCGTTAAAATTCTTTTCAACACTAGAGTTATATCGACAAAGAAAACCATTTTCTTAAGGCCAAACCATGGGCCATGGACCCAACTATAATATACATAAGCTTGCTTAAGCTTCTGTCAAAAATTAAAAAAAATTAATTTAAAAAAAACCAAATAAAAAAACATTTTATTCCGTACGGAAAGTGCAATTAGTTTCGCACTTTGCCTAAGCAATTTAAACAGAAGGTTTTACGAGTTTTAATCAAGATCTGATATTTGACGATTTTTTTCTACGCTTGATTCCGTGGGTTTTTTTTTGATTGACGACTGAAACCGTTTACGATTTTGCTCCAATTTTTAGTTTTTCCCAACCGAACGGATATAGCACTAACAACCAATTTTCAAAATTAATGTTTTGATCTGGTAGGGCAGTTGAACGTGTGGTGGTTAGTATAAGGACCGTTGATGAGCTGAACATAAATTTGGTATGACAAGACCCATCCCGACCATTGTTGTGGAGGGGTTTCTCTATGTATCCTGTGATCGCGGTATTGATTGCGTCACTACGATCTTGCAAATACCTTTGTATGCTTTCCTCAGGAAGGTCCTTTCTGATATACTTCGGGGGACGCTCAAACAGTGTAACGTTTCAGTTAAGAGAAGACATCTTAACTTTAAGAGGTTTGTCTCTTAAAGTCGACGAACGACTTACGAACACTAATAAAATTTAGTTTAGTATTGTGGAGTGAAGGATGACCTGTAACAGTTTAGCGTGGCTGACAGTCTTAATTGCCTTCAATAGATCTAGTAATGCATTTGTATTGGTTAAGGTCCCGTACGTTATGAGGTTACATATATATATTTTAGTTCCCGTGGCTTCTATTTATGAGCATTGAGCCATATGATGTTATGGCCGTTATTAATGAGAAGGTAGATATTTTGTCTGATAGTTTTGTAACTTCAATTTGTACAAGGTAGCGCAAAGTCAACCCCCTAGCGAAAGATGCTATATTTTTTGGAAACGGCGTTATCTACTTTCACATTTGTGAAGCAGAGATACAAAATATACGCCAATTTAAAGTGGAATGTCTTTCTCCTTAAGAACGCGGAATAATTGTTTCTATTTTCTAAGGGCAGCATTTCTGGGTAGGCTAATCTCTTGATTTGGTGGTTTGCACTGGACGGCACAACTCCCGATATAACCGTTTTAGACCTCTGTTTCTCATATTTCTTGAAGTCACGTATCCACGTCAACAAGCTTTATACTTCTTATGTCTTAAAGAGAATATCCGTCAGTAATGCGGAAATCTATCACCGGAAGTTTTAACTGAAGTGATGAAAAATGCCATAAATCGGGCCCGTATGGCCACGGCGATTATGGCGGCGGTAACTTGTTATCATTTTTTTCTACTTAATGATTTGTGTTGTGTTAGATATTTCGTTAGTTTCGCCTTATCTCTCTTTTTTAGATGCTCAATCAAAATCGGAAGTCACTTTTAAAATACGTTGTATAAATAAGAAAAAAAGCTTTTGAACAATTTCTTTTCCAATTGTTCATTCGAAAATTAAGCACGCACATCGTAACGTCTTGGCGAAATCCTTCGAAGTCTGCTGGAAGACTGATAAGGGTTTGAGAGTTAATCCGGAGAAGACAGAATTACTTTTTTTTACTAGTAGGTACACGGTGGAGAATTTTAGGCTGTCGGTATTAGGGGGAGTAGAGCTTAGGCTATCTGATAGTGCTAAGTATCTAGGAGTTTTTCTGCACAGTAAGCTGTCCTGGAGGAAGAATACTCAGGAGAGACTAAAGAGGGGTCTCAATGCCTACTATGCTAGCAGATCGTCGATAGGTAGGAGCTAAGGACTCCGGCCCTCAGTTGTGGGATGGCTGTACACTTCGGTGGTTAGACCCATTCTTAAGTATGGATGCTGTGTTTGGTGGAAGGCATTGAGACTGGCTAGTCGAAGGGACCTTCTGTCTAAGGCTCTGAGGTGTGCTTCGATCGGCATGAAAGCTCTGGATGTTATTCTTCATCTTCTGCCTATAGAGCAGTATGTGATGGGAATGACAGCCAAGAGCATTATTAGGCTGCGGGAGCTAGGACTGTTGGAAATTTCACGGAGGTTCACTCGCGGATCTTGGGCTCTACGGATTATTTGGGCACTAGGGTCGATTTTGGGCGTTTGCCAAAAGTGATATTGCCTTCTAGGAAGAGCTGATCAGGCCAGAGCAGATTGTATAGGGGATTTGCTATTTTACCTGATGGCTCGAAGATGAAGGGCACGGGTGCGGGGGTCTACATTGAGGATCTCGACATCGGAAGGTCATATAGACTTCCCGAAGACTGCAGTGTATTTTAGGCGGATGTTCTGGGGGTTCTCAGGGCCGTGGAATTGGTAGGGACTAACATTGTCAAAGCTCGGAAATCACTATATATGGGGACAGCCAGGCGGCTCTTAGGGCGTTGATGGGCTGTTATGTGAACTCCTGGCTAGTGGACGATCGCAGGAGGGCTCCAGGAGAAATCTTAGGGAATTATGTTGTGAAGCTCTGCTGGGTTAGGGATTGGCAAATTGAAAAAATATATCGATATATGTATATCGTATCGATATTTTTTAAGAGTATCGATATTTATTAATTAAAAATATCGATATATCGATGTATCGAACGTATTACGCTGAAATTATTACCAAATTTAAAAACGTAATATACCTATGTCAACACATATTTACATACATGTGTACAAACATACTTGTATTACATGTAATTCCATTCTAACTTTTTATTGTTACTTTTAATTTCAAATTTACTGCCTGTCCCTCGATTTCGAACGAAAATTTCATTAGCTTAACTTTTATTTAAAACAAAAACCAATTTTGAAATTTAGTTTTTAAGTTAAGTTATGCGAACGAAGTTTTCGTTTGAAATCGAGCGACCGGCAGTTAATTCTACAATAAAAAAAATAAAGAATACAAACAAATTTTTATTTATTCGCCATATGAAATCTAAAAAAAAAATTTATTCGGATTATATACTGACGGTAAACGAAACTTGTGACACATACTATGCAAGTAAGCTGTACAATACTTTATTTTTAATATATAAAAGGACATGCTCAAATAAAAAAAAACAAAATATTTTTTTTTATTATTAACATTCCAACTTTCATGAGTCTATTGCTGCTAATACGCCATAATTAAGGCGATTCTTTGCATAATTCTAGGAACCCTTTCCAGAATATTTTCTCCGAGCTTATTTTTTTGTTGTCATCTCTTAAAAAACCGAGACAAAACTGAAGTATGTAATATATGAAAATGTACAATGGAAAAGCGCCGTTATTTTCTCAATATTAATTAAAAAACATATGATGCAATTCTTAAAAACAACAGTATTGTAAGCAGTTGAGCAACGGTTAAAATGTTGAATTTTATTATAAAGAGATCTTAAAAATATGGAATTCGATAGTCGTATTTAAATATCGATGTATCGATATATGGGTATTTTTAATATCGGCAATGTATCGATTATAATTTTTTTAAATATCGATATTTATCGCCCATTCCTATGCTGGGTACCGTGTCACTGCAACATCATCACCGGCAACGAGATAACTGATGAGTTGGCGATACTGGGCTCGGAAATGGAGGATCCTGACAGTTTGCAGGCGGTCAGGCCTCCAATGGGCTTCTACTTTGGGAGAATTAAGGAATGGGTTATGAGCGGGGCTTGGCGGGGCCGAACGGATTGCCAAGTATCGCGCACGCTGTGGCCGATGCATAGTAGGTCAAATTCGGATGCGCTGCTGGGAAAGAGTAGGGTCTGCGTCAGAACCATGATAGGTATTATTACGGGCCACTGTATGATAGGCAGAATGGCGGTGAGAATGAAGTCTAGCTTATCGGATATATGTAGCCTGTGTGAGGACCCAGAGTTGGAGACAGTTCAGCACTTTCTGTGCCACTGTCCCAGGCTACAGAACAGCAGGCTGCGGTGGCTGGGTAGCAGATGCTTGCACGAATTGGGAGATGTCTCGGGCTGCGGGCTCGAGAATCTGACGGGATTCGTAATGGGAATGACCTGGCTGCGCGGCAGGAGGCTGGGGACTGAAAACTTGTGGGGCAGTTTTCTTGTTTGTTAGGGTTGTTTTTGCTTGTTCTGTCCGATTTCTTATCTTCCACTATCTTCCTTTCCTGTGCTTTCTCTTTTTACGTCTCCTTATCTTTCACACTAGATTTCTTTCACTTCTTACCTTATTTCATTCACAAATTAAGGCGTCACAATTTACTATATTGGTCTCTGGATGAGAGTGTGTAGTCTACTTCACACCACCCTTTCTAACCAAACCTGCTGGAAGTATAAAGTATACTTATTTTTTCATTAATATTAAAAAAATAACATCAATTTCTTTTACGTATTCTTTTATCGATAATTTATTTTTATTCAAAATTTTATTTAGTTTAATTAAGTGTACGTGTGTTGGTTTGCATTTAAAATTAATCATAAAAACTTCATTCAACAAAATAAAAGGGAGGCGACAAAGTAATAAGGATTACAATTAAACTTTTTTCAAGACTAGAAACAAGTGTAAATTCTCAGTAGTAAGTGCTGTTTATAAAAATTCATTCATACTTATCATTATTAATAAATTTGGTTGGTTCACAAGATTGCTGAGAAAATATATACATATATGTACATATACTTTATTTCAAATTAGAAGTTAGAAAACTTGATAAAGGCCGGCTTTTTATGAAAAAGTAAAAAAATTTTCTGGTACTAATTGAATTTGCATGAATAATGATAAGTTTTATAAATAAACAACACCTCAAAACATTTTCTTTTTCTTTCGCTTGTTTCTTTTTATCATCTTTTAGTGTTTTAGGAATAAAAAAGGAAAAATTTGTTATTTTTCTGATGTTAGTTAGTTTTGGTGGAAATTTTTGTTGGATTTTTAGTTAAATGTGTTGTTTCGTTGATTTTTCTAAATACCAACCTGTTGGAGTTGGTCTATATTTCCAGAGTAAATGTTAGTTAGATTTTTTTTTATGAAGGGATGCACGGTGTTTTAGTGTAATAGCAGTATTACTATTTATTAATTACATGTGGGGGGTAGGTTTTAATAATATAAATCTGTGTGCATGATCATTACACAATTAAGTTTTATTTATTGGTGTCTGACTACAACGCGCTCTCCTCTCCATTTTTTTTTTTTATAAAAATGTAAAATCCATTTACAATGTATAGACGGATTTAACATTTGAGCCCGTTTTAACCATTGTATCCTTGTGAAGCTGATATTGCAAATTTTGACGACCCAAACGTAGGGCTTCCCTCAATTTATGGCCAATTTCTAAAGCGGCTTCCTCATTGTTACCATTAGCAGTCCAAATTGCTAAATTTAAAGAAAAAAGAAAAAGAAAAAAAATAAATAAAATATTACCTAAAATAATAGAGTTGTGATCACAATAGTAATCGTTTACAATTTGTTAATTTTTCAACAACAACAATGTAAAACACATACTAAAATAAAAAAAATTGTACCATTTTCTTTTTTTTTTTTTTTTGTGAAAACTAGTTTTATTATTAACAAAAAACTTTATTTAACCAAATAAAAGGCTTTCCTGAAAAGGAAGAATATTTGAATTAAGTTTGCCTTTGTTGTGGTTTAATAAGAGATCAAAATTCTTTTTTTTCTAAATTTTTTTTTTTTTAATTTTGGTAAGTTTTTAATGTTAAGAGTTTTTTGCTTCTCTTTCCTGTAAATTTTTTTCAATGTAACTTAGGGCTTTTTTGAAATTATATGACGTTATGTACTTTATGGAAATTTTGTTGACCGTTATAAAAACCGGCTGAAATTATGTTCACCATCTATCAAATATTTGACGTCCTACACACGCAATCACCAGTTTTATTAAAAAAATTGGTTTCTTTTGCAAAACGTTTGCTATATCAAACATCATTTAACAGTTTCTAAATTACATTTTATACAACTATCTTTTTAAAAATAAAGTTTAGTTAACCATAAAAATTGTTAAAAATAAAGCTAAAGTTTGATCAATTTACTGGTCGTGCTTTTTATTTTTATTTTTTTGTTGGATATCTTCATCAATTATTTGTTAGGTCTGAAGCAGAGAATGACAAAAGTATAATTTTAAGTACTCTTCAAGTATTAATGAGAAAATATGTATGGACATTAGACCATACCTCAAAAAAAGTTTCCCCGTACCATCTCTAATATAAAGTATTTTTGCAAGGTTTCGTTTTTTTTTTTGCCGAACGTAGGGGTCTCCTTTTTACATTTTTCGTTATATCTTAGTCATTTACAGTCCGATCTTACGCTCTAATGGACATGCATGGGTAAAGATCAAACCATACGTATACATACCATTACCTATAACAAGTTGAAGTTAAATATCGTTACCTAAAACGCAAAATGCCCTTACTAACCAAAAATTCAAAATCGACTTTTTCATTGATTCTGATGTATTGCATCAACTTAAATGTCCACAAAACATTTTGGAATCATTCGACAAAAATTAGCGATTTCATTAACCAAAAACAAAAGGCCCTATCTACAAACGATAACGCTAAAAATGCTAAAAGGACTAACTAATAATTTGCATATGGAACATTGCTAATTGTATAAACAATTTGTAGGTTTTACAAGAAAAATAGAAGAAAAATTAATTATAAACAGTTTAATGTTATTAATGTTATTTATAAATTTATCATATTAAATAGTTTTCGCTTCTCCTGCAAAATTTTCAAAATGTTAGATAGGGCCTTTTGCGTTTTAGGTAACGATATGTATAGTTATACTCTGGCAATGTGTATTTGTATATTCATTCTTCTTTTAGAAAGTACATGCAAATATAAATAAACCTTGTATTGACTATCTGCAATATCCATTAGAACAAATAAAAATGTGTATTTACGTATGTAAAACGTAAATATACACAGAATACATATACAGTCGCAGAGATGGCAAATATTATTGGAATTAGTCAGAATTTCTATTTTGTGTTCTTATTTAGCAAAATATCGATATGATTTTAAAGAAATTTAAGATTTTACTTAGGCGGTAAGCTTTTCGTTTTTTATAACTCGAGAACCACTCAACCCATTTAACCCACGAGGGGCGGTAGGCGGCAATTTCTGCCACTCCGTCATCAACAGAGCTTTATTTATATCGACACAGTAGCTATGCATTTTTTTAAACTAGGACCACGAAGGGCGGCAGGGGCAATTTTTGTCTTTCCGAAACTATCTAACGGATTTTAATGGAATTTTAAACATAGATAGCACATAGAAACCGGCAGCGTCCGTCCACTATTGCGCAATCGAAAGCCGGCTGAAGTTAATATTTTCCAATATTCATTTCACCGTTTAATAAAAATTATGTGCATTAGGGTGGGTTGAGTAAGCAATCGATATTGTGCCATCGATTTTTTGATAGCTTTGGGTAAGAGGAAAAGAAATATTCCACTACGACATATCAAAAAAATGATTTTCGAGGCGTCCAAATTTCAATTTTTTTACTTTTTCTCAACTTTAATTTTTAAGGTTTTTTAGTAGGTAAAAAAACGGCTGATTACATTTTTTTTTTAATATGTATTACCTTTCCAAGGAGAAATTGTACGCTCAAAACACTGGCGATAGCAGTTTTTTTAAAAAAATGTTTTTCTTGAGGTTTTTTAACATACCTTCTAAAAAAGCTTTAAAAATCAACGCGTAACAAATAAAAAAAAATACCAAAACTCTAAAAATTATCAGCCGATCATTTTGAAAACCTTAAAAATAAAAATAAGGCAACCTACCCAACTAGCATTTTCAATCGTCTAGAAGTTTACTAAGAATCTTTTTTTTTTTTTTTTTTTTTTTTTTTTTTTTTTTTTTTTTTTTTTTTTTTTTATTATTCCTACACTAAGTCCCGCGAAGCTTTCCGCTTGCCTACAGGAGGCCAGAGTCTGGCGGGAATCGAACCCGCAACCTCGGTACTGATAGACTAGCTCACTACCAGCTAGCCTACCGAAGTGTTTTTGATCGTGGACGAGCTCATTTTTTATTGTAGACGATTCACGGCACGGGAGAAACTGTTACACGTGCCGATTCGTAGGAGAGATTCTTGTTAAAAAAAATATAAAATAAAAATATAAATTGTATTGTTTAAGATGAACTTTGTAAAATATAAAACAACTAAAAAAATTAAAAAGCGTCAAAAAGTTAAAGAAGCAGAATACTTATCTGGAGAAAGTTTCGAGGTAGATAAGTTACAAATTCGACTTTTTTAATTTTGTGTATAATTCAAGAAATTACGGTTCAAATTTATTAAAAAATTGATATCGTCATATGGAAGGTGCGTTGTTAAAAAATAGTTTCGGAAAAGCTGGATATTGAAGATGCGAGTAAAATGGGTTGCTCACGTCAAAAAAGTGCAACTATGCTATTTTTCACAGTTGCAAGGGTAACAAAAATTGACGTGAATACCTGTATTGAGTCGTTATTTTTTCGAAGTGGTGCGAGCTAATCTAAAATTTAAAACAAGTTTATTTTGAAATGTATATTTTGTGAGTTGTGACGACGCACAGTGGCGCCCGTAGAGCAAGCGAGGTTGCAAAAATCAAAATTTTCATGAGTGCCGACGAAGTTTTGAATAAACCCATGTTATAGGAAACTTTTCAACGATTTCAAATATGCCACTCTTAATAATATCACATTTTTAGTTTAGAAGATATAACCGTTCAAAGTTGACCGACTTTCGGTTTTCAAAAAAACACACAATTTTTAGTCAATTTGTTGCGATTTCAGGTGTAATATCACGAAAAATAGGTAACGAATCGCCTTATTTTTTGTTTGTATTGATTGATGTATTTATTAAATGTATAATGATAAAAAAAAAATTAACTGTTTGCTCTGTGTTTCTCCTGGTAAATCACTATTTAAAAACTATCCGTTTTTTCATTATTTTTCAACTTTGACGGAAAATAAAAAAAAACTATATTTTTCTATATTTGCCATATTTGAAAAACCTGTTCTTTGATTAGTTCTTTACATAATTCAAAATTTTTATCTGCCCGTACGTGCCCGTTTGGCTTCTAGAGGTAAAAAAGTTTAAAAAGACATGGTTGCAGAAATTGTATGGCGTCCATCCCTTATATGTTTTGACTGACAGTAGTTTGATCTAATAGTTTGAAAAAAACTACTCATTGAAATTAGCAGGTATGTACCTCACATAAACAATACTTTGGCGTACAAATGGTCAGGAACAATATTGACTTATGGTCCCTACAGGTAGGCACAAATCTTATTTGGACACGTGCATAATATCAAAATTGCATTATTCAGCCTAAATCCATATGTATGCAGGGAACAGATAAATTTTTAGGCATGGTAGCATAAGCCTACATATTGCAAAATAAGCATAATGCCTGGATTAGTCTACGCCTGAAAGTTGGCGCAACAATTACTGAAACCATTAAACAATTTAAGTACTGAAAACATGGCGTTGAACAATTTAAAATTATTTGAACTGTTTAGAAAGTCAACCACACCAAAGTTTTTCACGGAAGTGAAAATTCTTCCTGAGAAGTTGACATTGATCAGCAAATGGGGCTGCGATGGATCATCCGGACAAAGCGTTTATAAGCAAAGGATATCTTCCGATGACGCTACAATATCGGATGGAAATATGTTTATGGCATCTGTTGTTCCTTTGCGGCTAAAATCGGATGATTCCCTACACTGGAAAAATCCACGACCGTCATCAGTGCATTATTGCCGACCAATAATGTTTCAGTTTGCAAGGGAATCGACAGAACTCATAAGGACTACGGTGAAGGACATTGAAGAACAAATAAGCAAGATTAAGCCTACAAAGCTGCAAATTGGAGAAGGAAAATATATTGAATGCAATTACGAGTTCCACCTGACCATGGTTGACGGAAAAGTCGTAAACGAACTGACAGGAACAACCTCAACAATGTCATGCCCGATTTGCAAAAAGAGTCAGAAGAACTTTTTTCAATTCAATTCAATTTATTTCATATATAATATGTTACATCTCAATTTTATATAATTAGTTGTAAAGAGTTTAAGATTAGTATCTTTTTCTGCTTAATTATAATATATTTCAATTAGTTATCATATACATATATTTAGACAGAATTATTTTGGAGGTAAAAATTTAGCAAAAACCTATTTAAACCCCTTTTTTCGTTTTATTTTTATATTTTTTTTTATCGATTTTTTACTATTATTTGTCAGAAGAACTTTGGTAATTTAAACGATTCTACAAATGAGGAGAATTACGAATATGGAATGTCACCAATGCACGCAAGGATAAGGTGTATGGAATTCTTGCTAAAACTGGCATATACCCTACCACAAGAGGAGGAAAACTTCGATGAAAATACATCAATAAAGGATAAGGAGAAGATCAGAAAGAAGCAAATACAGGAGGCTTTTTTTAAACAAGTTGGACTAAAAGTAGACTGTCCCAAGCACGGATACGGTAACTCAAACGATGGAAACACTTCTAGGAGATTTTTTGAAAATGATGAGGCAGTAACTAGAATCATTGGAATTGACAATCAAATCGTGAAAAGATTGGGAACGATCTTGGATGTTTTAAACTGCAAAGAAAATGTCAATTCTACAAAATATGGAGAATATGCGTCGAAAACTGCATCTCTTTTAGCAGAAATGTATCCACAGAAGAAGTTGACCCCGACCGTCCATAAAATATTGGCGCATGGCAAAGATATAATTGAGTACCAGTCTTTGCCAATTGGAGAGCTTTCTGAAGAAGCACAGGAGTCTCTTAACAAATTTTATAAAATATATATATTGCACAACACATTCAAAGCATCAAGGGTAAGGCAAAATAAGGACCTCTTCAACATGTTGGCATCCGATCCACTTATTTCTTCCCTGCGGCATGTGAAGTCACAAATAGAGTTACAAAATAATTATAGTTTAGAAATGGTTAGTCTTTTAGATATACCTTCTCTTACGAATTGTGATGAATATTTTACAGAAAATTTAAAAAATAAATTTAAAAAAAAAATAATTTTTTTTTTAATTTGTTGGGTAATAATTTAAAACATAAAACCCTTAAGAAAAAAAATAAAAACAATCTAAAAATGTAAAAATAATTTTTTTTAGTTACCATAAAATGGATTTTTCTACTAATTTTAACTTTGATAACCCATAAGTAGACCCCTACAAAGCGTAGCACCCTTTCCAAACGCTCATTTCATAGGCTAAACAGTTATCTATCATATGCTGTTTAAACTGTTCAATTATCTTATTCTGTTCAAAAGATATGATTTTTGCAACTAAAAAACTCAAATGGCGCCACTGTGCGACGTTGCTGCAAATGAGCGATATGTCTGTCTTTCTTTTTAATAATAAAAATAAATAACTATGTGAAAGAAAATACTGAAATCTTTGAAAAGAAATATATTGAAATGGTGTTTTCTCTTTTAAGGATGGGGATTGTATAAAAAAAGCCGCGTTTAATTTAAAAAAATAGTCTTTTTGGTAAAAATTGGCAAAATAGAGGAAAATTTCGATATACAAACATGTACATTTTTAATGAAAAGAATACAATATAAAAAAATCTATCCTGCGATTACTTACAAATTTTATTATTTTTATTACGAATATTGACTACGGCACCGCAAATTTGATCTGAATGATCGAAAGCTTCACCAATTAAACATAAAAGCTAAAAAAAAAATTAAATTAAATTTAAAATCAAGTAGATATTTTCATAAATTTTTTGAATTAAACTTACCACATCTAACCACAAATTATCCAATTCATTTTTGGGACAACGATTCAATGTAATAACCCAACGACCACCTTGTTTATTAGCATCATCTTCCCACATGGGTCTTATGCCTTTTTTGAAAAGAGAATAATCACTGCCAACTTTGATGTCGGATGGAGGCTTAATGTGATTGTAAAGACTGGTAAAAAATAATATTTTAATAATAATTATTATATGTATATATATTAATAATAATTATTAATAAATTTTAAAGATTTTAATTATAGAATTAATACTTTTTGTAATAAAAAAGTGCAATTTTTTCAAGTCAGAAATAGAAAAAGTATGCAGAAGTTTTTGTGAAAAATTAATTTTTTTGTATTGATAAAAAGAGGACTCTTTGCCATAAAAATATTAGTTCTTAATAAGCTTTGAATAGTTCCTTAGTTGGTGTATTTTGCACCTACTATATCCATACTTAAAAAATTAAAAGAACAAGTTTATTAAGATTATCAGGTATGTGAATGTGTTGTCCCGACCTATATCCGTAAATCGGATGGTTGCTGGACTACGACTAGTCAGGAAATACTCGAGGTGTTAATTGACACTCACTTTCCTGGAAACTCCCAAGGGAGCTTGCGGGAACAGGTTTGTGAGTCGATGCCCGGTCCTTTGTCCATCCCAATGGACTACGATAGGATTAAGTGGGCTGTCGACAGCTTTGACCCGTACAAATCTCCGGGTATGGATGGTATAATTCCGGCGGACTTGCAGAGGAATTCGACTGTGATTATACCCTGGCTGATGGCTATATACAGGGGATGCGTTAGATTTTCGTATGTACCTATAAGCTGGACCTTGTGTAGAGTGGTCTTCATCCCCAAGGGAGGGAAGACTTCTCACACCGAAGCGAAGGATTACAGACCGATTAGTCTTGCATCCTTTCTTCTCAAGACTCTTGAAAGAGTTATCGACATTCACTTGAGGATGACCATCCCCAAGTGTTTACTCGTACTTAGCACCTGGAGCGTATCATGCGGCTTGGGTGTTAATCCGTCTAAGACGGAACTGGTACTCTTCACGAGGAAGTATAGGACTGAGGTCATGAGACTTCCGAGGCTAAATAGGAATGAACTTAAGTTCTCTTACAGCGCCAAGTATCTGGGCGTAATCCTGGACAGTAAACTGTCGTGGGGGCTGAACATCCGGACGAGGATGGAAAAGGCAATTGTTGCTATATATGCGTGCAGAGGTGCAATCGGCAAGAACTGGGGCATGGGCCCGAGGTGTGTCAATTGGATCTTTGAGGCTGTAGTAAAGCCGACTCTGTATTACGGTGTTGTCGTATGGTGGACTGCGCTGAACAAGGGCAGGAACCGTGCGATGCTTGAGAAGGTTCACAGACTGGTCGCATTGATGATCACAGGATCAATGCGCTCCACTCCCACCAGGGCGCTGTTTACTATGCTAAACTGGCTGCCGGTGGACATCACGGCCAGACATATGGCTCTTTGTTCGGCGATACGGTTGAACGCGGTACACGGCTGGTCGAACCGTGACTATGGACACTCCAGTAAAATGGGATACTCGATTGTCCCTGAAGGAGTGGACTACTGCACCCCGGAGCCTTTCTTTGGCGCGAGGTATGCGACACACATAGCGCACGATAGTGCGCTGTCGGTTATGGGCACCTTTCATGAACCAGCCCTGGGGGTATACACTGATGGTTCAAGGAAGGGGGAAAGAGTTGGCGGAGGTTTCTGCATAGAGGAACTGGGCGTTAAAGTTTCCTTTTTCTGCCGGATGGATGTAGTGTCCTGCAGGCGGAAATCTCGGCTATAAAGCGGGCAGCCAACTTGCTAAAGTATTATCGCGTATCGGGAGATATACGTATATTTACTGATAGCAAGGCTGCCATTGCCTCTCTTGCGGGTGTCTATACGACATCTAGGTTGACTGTGGAATGTCGGATGTCTTTGAATGAGATTGCTGAACATTCAGAGTTAACGATTATATGGATACCAGGGCACTCAAACTGCCCGGGTAACCAGATTGCAGATGAGTTGGCCAAGGAAGGTGGTCGTATGGATGAAACATTCATTGATCAATTCATTGGCCTTCCAATGGCTCACTGTAAGTCACTCACTCGGCGCGAGAACTATAGAATTGCGCAAGAGGGATGGTCCCGTGAGTCCACCTGCTCCACATCCAGGGCACTTTGGCCTGGATATGATGAACGGAGAACCAAATCTCTACTTAGGTTCAATAGGAACCAAATCAGGACCGTGGTGTCGGTCATAACTGGACACTGGCCTGTTGGGTCTCATGCTAGAAGAATGGGTCTGGTATTTAATGACTACTGTAGAAGTTGTCATGATGAGGAGGAAGAGGAGACTGTGCTTCACTTTCTCTGTCAATGCCCTGGGCTACGGGGCATCAGGGAAAAATACCTGGGAGAACCGGTGTTTTCCTGTTTGGAGGATCTATCAAAAATAGAACTAAGATTGCTTCTTCTCTTCATTAGGAAGACGAATTGGCTCAACCTTGCAGTGACGCCATCTGAATAACTGCTCTTCGGGATGGGCATTGGCGCTGGGTATCACAAAGGGACCGCTAAAGGACCCAAGTGAGCTGTCTCTCGATGGCTGCCCATGGAACCTAACCTATCAGGTATGTGATGAAAATTTATCGATTTTAAAACGATCGTTTTAAGCTGGTGTGATGAATTTGTGCGATTTCAAAATCAATTTCTGAATTATAGTCTTAATTGTTTGTTTAAAATACAGTTTAATTTACATAAGTATGTACAGTAGAATCGCGAAAAAGTTAAGCTCGCGGTTAAGTCATCTTTTCTTAGCGTATTTATTTATTTATTTCATTAAATGTAATATAAAAAAAACGTCAACAATCAGTACAAAGCACAAGAAATCAGATCAGATTTTAAGCCGAAAGTCGAGTGTTTGAACAAAATTGAAAAATACATTCAATACAAACTATTGGCATTGTATTATTTTATATCTGAAGTAGCCATCTCAACAATAGAAACAAAACGTCACAAATTTCTCCAGGCTTTGGAGAACACAAAGAGAAAAGCACACAGTAAAATATTATTCAGATATATGCTGATCTTAAAGCAAGTTTGTATAAATGTTTGGCTGTTTTCCTAAACGCCTGTTGCATTGTAGTAATACATGGCAACATATTCTTACATGCAACCGTAAAAAATTTTGACAATGCATTTTGTTCCTAAATGAAACTTTGTCGTTGTCACTGCGCAGAGAAAAGCAAATTAAGCAATTACAAAAATTAAGATGCAAAGCACAACATATACAATAAAAATGAAACTACACAATGCATCAACACGGTGTCAGTACTGTATTTACACATTCTGAACACACGTTTAGGGAAACAGCCTTTTTATTGAAGCATCGAAAACTTAATTGCTCAAACCCTGGTCTAATTTCAATATTTTTGTTTGTATATTTCTGTTACAAACAAAAATTCTGATGGTGCATAGAAAATATTCCTAGAAAATATTGAAGTAATAAGACTATTAAAGTATGAAAGCTTTATAAATTTAATTTTGACTTAGAATACACATTCGAATTAATATGATAAAAATATAAAAAAATGATGCTCAACATGAGAACTAAAATTACCAGATTCTATTTCATACCTTTTAAATACTATAAGAGAAAAATCTGTCACGTACGGTATGTCACGAACGATATTACATTTTTTTCATTATAAAACCATCCAGAAAATTTTTTCTTTCCAATTACGGATTATAAAGGAAAAATATGTGGTTTAAATAAAAAATTAAAAAAAGGAGAATACCTCCCACAATACGCAGATTTTCGGATTTTTTTATATTCACCCCAAAATTACTTCCGTTTTACGTCACGTACGATATGCACCAATTTTGCTAGAAATTTTGGACAAGGTTCCGTATGAAATTAAATTAATCATAATGATAAAAAAAATTTCCAGTTACTACTATTTGTGCAATAACTCTACTGCTCTGAAGCCGTGCAAATGTCACGTACGATGACATGGATATGCCCATATGTATGTCAGTTTGTACTTTTAAGAAATGAAAACTGTAAAAAGTTGAAGTTTAAAATAATTTTTGTAATCCTTTCTTTTATTCAATAATTTATTTGTTACTTATGATTAAAACAATAGAGAGTACACGAAATGTGAAAAGCTACTTGGTCAACGTAATATTGACGTCAGTATAAAGCCACAATGGCAATTGTGTGTTATGTGAAGACGTAAAAATTATGTTAGAAATAGGGATGTAACGATATGCCATTTTGCGGATACCGAAAAAGAAATATCGGCGATACCGATACATATATTACATTTAAATTCAAGGTAAAATTAACAAAACTCAAGTAGGGTAAATTCTTTAATATAAAAAATGGTAAAATTAACAAAAACTAATATATTTTTTAAATAAAAAAGCAGTATAAGAGATTCATTATACATACGTAAAATTAATATTAATAAGATTTTGTTTAAAAAAAAGTATTCTCAACTTTTGCGGAGATAGACGATTTCGCAACTTCGCTTGAAAAGCCGGGATCTAATCACCGCATACGATATCGAGCAAAATTGTTCGAAATTTTTTTTGAGACATAACATCTCTTGAGTTTTCATTCGATACGTCAGTGTCTATCGTACGCAGAAAAATACGATAGTTTACTCGATACGATTGCTTACTCGAATATGGTCTCTCAGGTGCGACTGAACTCATTTTAAAACTTAGTATTTCTGCGCCATGTTCATAAATTTTGGGAATAGCATTTAATTGCAATAGTTAACAAGCTGATCTGCGCCTCTAGAAAAATTAGAAAATCTAAGGTATATATAGACTTGTTCTTTACTCGAACCACAGCGAATGATGGGTAGAGGTTCATCCTATCCAATAGATTTCATTATTATCTAAGCCCTTCAATCTATCATTTAGAGCTAATGCTAAGTAAGCCGCCAATTTTTGGGACTTTGAACTATTCTGCATCTGACTTTATTTACTTACTGTATTTTCGAAAACTCTTAACTAGCGAAATAGCGTCAGAAAATACAATCCAATTTTGTAGCAAAATGATTTTTATTTTCACAAAAGTCATTAAAAAAAGGCAGAAAAATCTTAAAAAGTAGAAATATGTAGTTTTTTTTGGAGGCAGAGCTGTAAAAACTGCAATCAAACTGATTACAACAAACCTGATTTCATTTGTAAGATTACAATACTTTTTAATTGCAAACTTTTTTAATTAATTTTTTTTACATATCATTGAATGCAATCAATTTGATTGCAATCAAGTTTTAACTGAAATCAAGCGATTACAATCAATTTCTTTGAAAATACAACAATTAGTGAAAGTCCAACGAAATAATGCCTATATACTTGAAATAAATCTGTCGTAAACAAAAATTATATTGTTTGCATTTCAAAATTATCTGTCAGGTTTATTTCTAGAAGGAGTTTCATTTGAAGGAAACGAAAATTTTGATTCTAATTTTATTTTTATTGCAATTACTGAATTTGAATGCAATATTTTAATTGCAATCAATTAACACAAAAATTGAATTCAAAAACTTATTACATTCAAATCCGAAAAATTGATTGAAACAAGTACTACCGCACATGTTCAAGCACTTGTCATTTAAGACTATTCAATTTGACAAAAATACTCATTTTACTCCAATTTAATTATTGCAAATAGAAAGATGAGTAAATTCCCTTGACAAGCTTGATGCAATTTAAGAATGTAAAAACAGCATTTCTTATTTATTCACTTTTAAATGGAAAAGATGCCGACTACACCTACCCTATTTATTGTTGCCATATACGGTGTGCTATTCTAGTGAGCCACACTCAAAATTGAACGTTATTTCGAAAATGGAGGAGGTGGCACAACATATATTCGCGTAACTCAAAAATGATTTAGTTTATTGAATATACTATAAAAACCGAAATTCCGCAATAAAATTACCTTTAAGAAAGGCTAAACTTTTTTCTAATCTTCGTTTTAGAAAAATAATTTTTTTTATCAAAATTTCGAAATTTTTGTTTCTTCAAAAATAATAAAAAATTGAAAAATGAAGCTACTCTTTTAATTTTTCTAGACGTATAAAAAAACGAAGTTGCAAAGTTTATTCAATAATCTTAACTGTTTTTGTGTTACGCTAATATATGTTGTGCAACGTACTCCATTTTCGAAATAGCGGTATATTGAAAACAAAAGCTAGCCTTAAAAATCGGTAAGCACCCGAATTAGGTTAAAACGCCAGGTGCCCGCTTGCCAACTAGCACAGTGTTATTATTAACAAAAAGTTTATGATAATGATTAAAGTGTTCAATTTTGGATGTGGCTCACTGTATGTTAATTACACTTTGCTTGTTGAAAAAACAGACAAGCAGGGCACCTGTCGTTTTAATCTAATTCGGTTATTGAATCCAGTGGTGCTAACCGTTGTTATGGTTAACTTTTGTTTTCGAGATATACCGTTATTTCGAAAACGGAGGAGGAGGTTGCATATTCGCGTAACTCAAACCCGGTTTAGTTTATACAAAAATTTTCTTTAAGTAATAATTAATAATAATTTTTTTTTAGCAAAATTCCGAAATTTTTGTTTTTTAAAAAATCATACAAAACTGAGAAATATAAAAAACGAATCTGCAAACAAAACAAGCAAAAAATGATTAAAATCCGTCGAATATTAGAATCTGCGCATATTAGAAAAAAGTTCAACCCTACTTAAAAGAAATAAACTGTTTCTGAGTTACGTGAATATATGTTGTGCAACCTCCTCCATTTTCGAAATAACGGAATATCCCGAAAACAAGAGACAACATAAAAAACGGTTAGCATCACTACATTCAGCGTACCCGGAATAACGGTATCTATATCCCGAAAACAAGAGATAACAAAAAATACGGTTAGAATCACTACATTCAGCGAATTCGAATTAGGTTAAAACACTAGGTGGCCCGCTTGTCTCAAAAAATAGTGTCAAATTCTAGAACAGTGTCATTGAACTGAAAAATTGCTCGAAATTCATCACACCTACTAAGAATGATCGACTTTCATCAAATAGCTGGTTATAGATATACAACTCACCTCCAGAAATCTTCAACAGTATCAAAGCTTGTTATTTCATTTTGCATATCCTCCCACGATTTATTACGATCGTTTTCTAAATACCACAAAGTCCAGGTGTTCTGTAGGGGATGTTTAAACAAGTGTTCTGGGCGAACTTCTTCTTGATCTGTTTTAGTAGCAGTTTCTTCTTTGGCTTCCTGACGACCGGCTGCTGGTGTAGGTTGGGCAGCAGCTGGTGCAGTCTCCTTTTGTGTAGTTGAGTTCTGAAAAAACAATAAGTAAATAAAATAGGAAATTTATTTATAATGAAGAAAGAAGTAAATATAGACATCTTACTTTAAACAAATTTGGATTTGCAAAATTCTTCTTTCTATGAAAGTCGCTTTGGAACATCATGACACAAATATTTAAATTAAAATGAGTAAATAAAATAAACGAAGAACAACAAAATGTTTCTTTTTTTTTTCTTCTTTTACTACACAATATGTGAGAGAGAGATCAAGTCAAGAGAAAATAATTATGATGATATTGTGTAAATTCAAATTTTACTTTTTTAAAGCTTGTTGTTTTTGCATTTACTGGTACCACAGAAACAATCCAGCACAATTTTTTTTTAATTTTTTTAAGGTGGGGTAGGTATATTAAAAGATTTATTAAACAAGCAGAGAATATGCTTTTTCTTTATACAAAAGCGGCAACAAAGTAAGAGAAACAAAAAGTAAAAACAGAATACATGGAATAAATTATTAATTCTTTAATTTAATGATTATAGGTATGTAACAAAAAATGCATTTAAATTTAATAACATTTTTTGCCAAGAACAATAAAAAAGCAAAAAAAAATACTAGATCACTTTGTTTAAATTTTAGACCTAGTGTCACCAAAAATACCGTACGCAATTTTTATACTAAACAAAGAAAAGTTTCTCTTTTAACAAAACTTATGCTAATGGCCTCGTTTTTTCTCGCTGTTTTTATTTCTTTTACTTTATATTCTCTTTAGTGGGACCTGTTTTTGTTTTTTGTTTGTTGCTCGCTGTGCTCCAAAAAATTGTTTTGTTCACGTGTATGTTTGTGTTTGGTTCTATTTTCTAAATCTTGTTTTGTGAATTCTTTTCAATGCCTTATTTCTTTTTTGCTTTTTTTCAATTCCAAAACTTTTAGTATATTTTTGGTTTTCACTGATTTTTAGGAGAACAAATTTTCAATGTTGTAAACGAAACAAAAATTGTTAAAATTAAATGAAAATTTTTTGTTAAATAGATGACTCAAAATAATTTTTGAAAGCAATTGTCATAAAAAATATTAAACCAAAAATTCAAGGCAGGCTTGATTTCAAATGCAACCAACTAAAAACCAAACAAGTCACATTCACTATTGTACCCCAAAAACAAATTACTAATTTACAGTTGTAAGTAAAATATATTTCTGTATGTAAATTTTAAAATCGCTTATCAATTTGTTGTTTTAAGAATGATGTTTGTTTTCAAACTGTTCATTTGCAAATAAAGCGGAGATTTAGCACACGGGAAGAAATGTAACAAAAAACAGGGATGGAAAATTGATATTTTTAAATAAATTGAAAACTGACACTGCAGTTACACGTTCAAGTTTTTCTTGAGTCTTACATATACTAAAGGCTAGTTTACACTATCACACATTTCATACGTATTCCATAATACTTTGTGAGATGGAAATCTAATGAGTTTTGTTGTGACTGTCAAAAAATCTAATGTAACATTACAGTTTGTAGTCACACTATCACACATGAACATGCTTTTGTTAAAATGCAACCCTGATCCAATGAAAAGTATTAGCGTTTAGAAATTTTTCAAAAAACGATTAAGTCGTATGGGATGTCAAACTTTTTTCGTAATACTTGTGACACATTGCATTCACACTATCACACTTTGTCATATTACTTGAGTTTTTGACATGTATTAATACAAAGTATAATAGTGTAATCTAGCCTTAATCAATGCGAATTCACTAGAAGGTGGGGTCAAATCAACATATGGTTATATTCTTCGGTGGTCGAGTTGTCATAGTTTATATACAAACTCGCTTTTAATGTAAACCAACATCGTTTTTTTACTAGCAATATATTGACTGTATTGTAGAGTTGACCTCACCTTCTATTGAGTTCTCCATGATATCAAAATTTACAAAAATTCATAGCTTTGACGTACCTGAACGCAAGTTTTAAGAAATTTACTTTCAAGATGGCATTACATGGGGTCTTAACCTGATATAATATGTGAGAGAACGTCAACAGAATGAGAGAAAACATTTCTTCCTGATCAAGGCGAACTCATGTAAACGGTGGTGTCGATTTTACAACAAGTAACGACACCAAAAACACAACAATGTATTTTTTTGTTGCTTTCGTAGATTAATATGTCAAAAACAGAAGCATCTTTTGTCATTTATCTCTCTAAATAAGAAAAAAAAAAGTAGATTTCAACGCCACCTGAAAAATGAATTCGCCTTGATCTGTACACGGTCAAGCATTTCTCATCAAGCGCTATGGTGGTATCAGTGAAAATGTGCTTGTATGTGTGACCCCGAAGATGTTGGATGGAAAATCAAATAATTTAGATATGACGACGAATATTACGTCCAGCATACGTAAGCGAGTAAATGCGCCTGCATGACAAGCATTTTGACCGTGTACAGACCCCTTTAAACAATTTACTGATTTTCATACAGTAAACTTGTCGTTTTTTTTTATTCTTTTTTGGTTTTCTTTGTTTTTAGTGATTACTATTGTTTTTTAAGCACTTTTTACAAGATTTGCACTAAAACAATTGAACATTATAATGATAGCGTCGTATTATTGTTTTATAATATTATAATATGGTTGTTATAAGATTTCACATAACAACAGTCTCATAACATTAATTATATTATTATTACACTAACACTATTTGAGAGTCCACACGTAATACATGATGTAAAAATCTTACACCTTATCTCAGATAATTTTATTACATTATGGTACAAGTAAGGTTGCAGGGTGTGTGAAAAACGATTGAAATTGGTTTAAAAACAATTGTTTCTAAAGGGTTTCGTTGCAATTGCGTTCCACCGTCTGTTCTGGGCTTTAATGTTAAGCATTTTATGTCTGTTGTAGACTGGGTGTAAAGACAAACGAAAAATTTGCTTTCTAAACTTTAAATCTTAACGTTTTCTTAAGCGTAAATTAAAACATTCAACTTGAAAGATAATTTTAAAGGCAAGTACATTTCAATTTTTAAAAGTATGAGTGCATTGGTAAAAATGTGAGTTTATTAAAACTTGATCGTGAAACCCTCAAAAAAAAGTACTTTTTTTGTCATTATTTTTTAAATAAAATCAGGCCTTCTTGTTTGTCTGTTTTTCGTTCGTTTTGCGTTTCAGGTTAAGGGGCGGAGTCACATAACTGTAATGATTTACAGTTTTTCGTGCATCAACATTAACCACATGCATTCGTTTTAACCTTAATTTTTGCTTAGGGCAGACCATGTGGGCATAAGCTTGTGACGTTTTTAGACTTAAATTGATAAAATATTGGTATATTTAAATCTTTTTTAACCACTGGTTGCGGACTCAAAACTCAATTATTGATTACCTGTGGAGTGGACTTCAGGATTTCCATCTTCCTATACCTCGTTCTGTGCAATTCTTGAAGCGCCTTGCTTTTGTGTAAAAAACAACAGTAGGTCACGGATATAAGAAAATAAAAAAGCCAAGTTTCTTATTAGCGTTTTTTTTTCTTGTTTTAATCAATTATTTTTTATAAGATTTTTATTTCTTATTCACCGAGAATGGCAGAATTACTATTACACGAGTATGATGATATGATAGCATACACAAAAATAAAAAATATTACCAAACTGACATAACCTATCACTATTACATTTCATTTTTCACTCTCTAACATGAGTTTGATGGTATACCATTCTCACATACCAAGTATGATCGTCTAATATGCCCTATACGCTCATATTAATAAACGTCAAAGTTATATAGTACTTATAGTACCATCTCTGGTATACAGTATGTCTGACAGATTGGTATTTTGTCTGTTGCTTTTGCGCCTTGTTTGCAAATTGGTTGAATAGATTTACAATATAGTTGCCAGATGGAATATGTTGAAAATCGTCAAAATTTGCGGAACAAGTCGTCAAATTAACAATGACGGTTTGTAGAATAGCCAATAGCTTTTAATATTTTAAGATTTTTATCTATTTTCAGTTTGTTTTAATTAAAAACAAGTTCATGTATAAACCAAGTGTAATCCCAGTCCTTTTTTCATTTTTAAGCCTTTAATTATACTGGAATTCAATAGCATCTCCAGCAAAATGGATACTGAAATTCGAGCGCTGAATTACAGGGAAAATCCAGTCTCAAATACGTAATAATTACACCTGAATTCAAGTATTGAACGGAAGTATATATAATATCAATATAAATCATCAACAAAATTTGTTGTGTTCGTTTCTTTTTCATTAATCAGCAGCAGTAACAGAATTTAATATCTTTAAAATAATGATAGATAGATCTGCATTTGACTAAAAAGGTGCACTTGTTGAATATGAAAATTGCATTTCGTCCACGAAATCTTAAAAAGAGGTCGGAAGTCGGTGGATTTCGGTTTCCGCAGAAAGCAGCAACTATATAAAAATCCAATTCAATAGGCCATGTTTGTAGAACTTTTAGCGAGCGTCAATTCATTAATATGAAAATTCAAGTAAATTAGAATACATTTCAATACAGCAGTGTAATTAGTTTTAGCGTTAACAGTAAATTTCACAAATTTGCAAGACATTTTTCCTGGCCATATGAATCTAAGTAAGAAATTTTCTTTAATGATATATGGCCCTATGGGCTCGGTTAAATAAAGAACATAATAATAATAATAATAATAATAATGATTTTAGGCGAATTTTATTATTTTCGCAAAATGGGCTTTATTTGGTTTTAGGAGTACTAAAATATTTTCCGTGAGTCGGGTTTATATGGGATCTAGGGTTAATTATGGACCGATTTTCACGAAATTTGGAAGTGTGATTTCTAGTCCTATAAAACTGTACCGTACCGAATTGAATTATGATAGCATTATTTATTACGGTTTTAGGCATACTAAACCGTGTAAATTGTGGACCGATCTTCAAAAAATTTTACAGTGTGATTTCTGGTTATATAAAACTGTGACGTCAATCATTCCGTGCATTATTCCACCATTTATATTAGTTTTTGTAGCAAAATTATCGACTTTTGAGGGTCGTGGGTTTACATTTTGATTCATAGTTCTAATGTTACCGAACCGATGTTGCTGGATTTCAATCCCAAGCTGCTTAGGATACCTACAACGAATTTGAGAACAAGTGTGTTCTTTTCTTTTGCGTTTTTCGAAAGTGATCATGTTTTCAACAGACGGGTAGACGGACAAACAGACGGACCTGGTTCAATCGACTTAGAATTACTGAAGGAGACAGAATATACATATATACTTTATGGGGTCTTAGGTGTATAATAAAAAAGTTTCAGACGTAATGTCAAACTTAGTATACCCTCATTCACCACTAATGGTGGTGGAGGGTTTAAAAATCATTGAAATTTTTCTGATCAATTAAAGAAATTTTTTTTATCAAATTTATTTTTGGGAGAACAAATTTGTTTTGTTGTGCTAAATTCCCAATTTTTATTCTTGATAAATACAATGAAATTTGTTGTTGGAGGATAAGCTATTTCCCATGCGCATTTCACTGGTTGCTTAGGCCAGATCTTCAGGAACCCTTTTCCCAAAGACTTAAGAAAAGCTAAAGATATTATGCTTTTATTTACACAGACTCAAGTCTTATTTGCAACGATATCAAAGCTTAGACAAAATACCAACAATAAACCTTGGGCTGGCTATTCTCTCCAACACGAAATGTAGTTGTAAGTTGGTAAAGAAAAAACAAATTGCTTTATTGTTTTCGCAAGAAAACCTGCAAATTGATTATCAAAGTTATTTTGAGCAGTACATAATAAGATTTTGATACATTAATAAGATTTTATTTTGTTTTGCTAAACCATTTTTTTATTAACAAATGCCGAACACCGATAACTGGCCGATTAGTCAATCGGACACTTATGATTTACTATAAACATTTAATTTTTGTTTAGTTATTTAATTTATAACTGTTTTTTGCACTAAGGGTGTGTGTGAAACGGTAGCAAAGTTCTATGAATAATAAATTAAAATTGTCAAAAATTTCTATGCTACTGTCAAAATTTATACTAGCCCCCAATTAAATGTTTACAATTTTTTCGATTGATGCGTAACTGAATGCGGGAACGTAATCGAAATGCAGAATTAGGGTGATTTTAGTTGGGCCTAAACATTTCGACTGACATAGGCTATATAAAGTTCCACTAAAGGGCTTATGGTAGGGTCCAGGGGCGCTAAGCCTCCTACACTAATATCTCCAAAACTAAAAGAGACAGGAAAAAATGCTTATCGTAGTTCTTTAAAAAAAATAAGCGGATTGGTGTCTGGTCCTTTTTTGAAATTCGGCCCTTTTAGGGAGTAAACGGGTAAAACCTGAATTTTGGTACTTTTTTTGTCACCCCGTCTATCTTTTAAACCAATAAAAGTATAAATAAACATTATATCACGTTCGCAACTTATCTAAAATATATAAACACAAATTTGGTACTTTTTTAGAAATTCGAACGTTTAAGTGGTGAAATTACTATTCACCCCTATCGTGAATAATTTTTCCCTTGTAATTTGTCCCGTTTTCACGTATTTGCGATCATGAAAAACTCCCATGAAAAAATTAATTCATAAGAGAATAATAACGCGAAAAAAATGTTCGCGGGAAAAAATTCCCCTTATCGTGAACAATTTTTTCCCTCATAATTTGTTCACTTTTCCCTTTGAATTTCTCACTTTATTTTTGCTGGGGAACAAAACATTTATGTAAGTAATTCTTCTCATAATTCGAATATTGAAGTTAACAAAATTAATTTCAAGGTCAATTTCCGTTAAGAGGCACAAACTTATAATATATACATATATTGTTCAACAAAATGCAAAAAACAGGTCGATTGCCTGAAGAGATATGAAGCTTTTCAAAGACATGGTGGCAGAATTTTAGAAATTTTTTTTACTACATAAAAGCGCAATAAGCTAATGTGGCAACCAAACTATCACTCCAATACAATATAGGTATTTTATATTGTTTTTTTTTTTAACTTTTCTTTTAAATATACTTTTATATTTTTGAACAAAAAATTTTTTTTAATGTATTTTAATATTTCTTCTTTTTAACATTCACTGAGAACTGATAGCGCGAAAAATTGTTCACGGGAGTTTCGCGATAGCATTTTTCCCTTCGAGGGGAATAAAAATTTTATGGGAACAAAAATTCCACTTGTTTTTCACGATAGGGGTGATTATGATCCTTTTTTTACAAAGTATTTTTCTCCATTCTTTGGCATATACGTATTAAATGGTAGTCCCACTACAATATTGACATTTTTGATACTTTAATGGGGATAATGAAAGTACCAAAAAGGGGAAATATAAAAATTAAATTTCATTCTTTAGCTTTTTGGTTGTACAACTGGTAATTTTTTTAATTACCGTTAATATTGGACCTAGAAACATAAAATTCAACATGCAATATCCTGAGTGATAAGACTCTATGGGGGACATTTTTGCTTCTTTTTGGTCTTTAACTGGTACTTTTTGAATTTATTTATTTATTTATTTAATATCAATACAAATTTCTGTTAGTATTGAACTTAAAACATAAAATTAAACATACCAAGTCCTGAGTGAATGCGAATCTTTAAAGGGTTATATTTGGTACTTTTTCGTTCTTTAACTGGTACTTTTTTTAATATTAGTTAGTATTGGAATTAGAAACATAAAATTAAACCTGCAATGTCCTGAGTGAATGAGAATCTGTTAGAGGGGCTTTTTGGTTCTTTAATTGGTACTTTTTGAATTCCCGTCAATATTGGACTTTGAAACATCAAATTAAACATGCATGGTCCTGAGTGAAATTGAATTTGTAAGAGGGATATTTTGGTACTTTGATTTTCTCTAAGTGGTACTATCTAAGGATAGGGTTCAGGGCCGCTAAGCCTCCTATATTCAGAAAATATTATTTATCGTTTTAGAAGAGGTATATTTAAGGAAAATCTGTCATACTCAAAAGAAAGCCTTTTTAACATAAGCACGCTGTTCATCCTCCATTCCGCCACCAGTCTATCTCTCCGCTCGACCGTCCCCTGACCGAAAGCGACCAAGAGACATACGGAGAAATGCTGCCACTCCAAAAATATCTAACCAATTTTAATGAAATTTGAATAGATAGATCAGCGAAATTAACAACAAACAGGGTTTATATGTTTTTTAAAGCTAGGAATATGAAGGGACAGATGGGCAATTTCGATTTTGATGAAATTTAAAACTTATGTAGATCGATCTACACACAATAAAACACACAGGCTATATATTTCTTTATAGTTAGTAGGGTGTTCATTCAAACGGGCTTTTGCTTTAATCAGTAAATCGCTCGATTAATTAACCGAGGTTTTAGTTTAATCGGTTAATATTCGGTTAGTTTTGTTATTGATCGGTTAACCGAGTACTAAAGTTTTTTTTATAAATTAAGTAATTTCAATAAATAAAAATTCATAAATGATTTATTATTTGGAACTTATTAGTAAAAAATGCAATCACATAACAACTCTTGAACTCAAACGAGCAAACAAAAAATATTTAATAAATATGTAATACATATTTTTTTATTAACACGTATTATGTATTAATTGAAAAATAAATTGTAAAGCTCTGGTCCCACCTATTAAATATTTGACGTACTATACGTAACTACTAGTTTTATTAAAAAAGTGTTTACTATTAAAAAACATTTGCTTGATCAAACATCATTTAACAGTTCCTAAATGACATTAAACAATCATCTTCCTACAAATAAAGTTTAGTAAATCAATAAAAATTGTTAAAAATAAATTTCAAGTTTGATCAATTTACTGTTCACATTTTTTTCGTTTTTTTCGTCAAATATTTGTTAGGTCTTAACATATCTTAACATCATTTTATTGTTATTTTATTAGTTTGAGGAGATCTTATAAAATACTCTTTTCTTTAGTTTTGATAAAACTTGACTTGGAAAAATTTCTTTCGTTTATCGTAGATGTTGGAATTTTTAACACTTCTAATTGTTTCGGTTAATTCTGTTAAAAGATTGATATGAGAGGAAACCAATACCTAAACGCATACATATAAAAAGTACGTGAAACAAAAAGCTGTTGACAGCAAAAACATATTTAATGTTAAGATCACCTTCGATGTTTGTATGAAAAAATATTTTCTAAACACATACCATTTTGCATATGAGACGAAACAAATAATTAAAAAACACAAAAGATAAATATGTTATAATACTACAAAAAAATTAAAAATTTTGTTACATCGGTAAATCGACTAAAATTAACCGGTTTAATCGTTAAATGAAAAAAAGCAAATTTTAATTTAACCGATTAGCTAATCGGGATAGTAATTTATAACCGAATGAATACCCTAATAGTTAGTCAAAAATTCATTCTGAGCGGGCAATGCCGTGGGAACGGCTAGTTTTTATATAAAAACTAACATCCTGTTCGAAATCGATGAACACACAGTAAGTTTAATAACCTAAGATAATTGGTATTCTACGAAGAGTATCGCCTAAAATTTTTGTTAACATCACTAATTGAGTTAGGTATCTTTTTCGATATTATTTTGTTGACAATGAAATATTTTTTGGAATAAATATAATTACATAAGATTAACAAAATTTTTATAAGCAAACTATAAAAGTTGTATAGCGTAGTATAGTTTGTTCCAGGGATGTGGAGTCGGAGTTAAAGAATCGGAGTTCAGATTTTTGTACCGGAGTCGTAGTACCCACAAAAATTCGAACTTCAAAAATGTTCTAATATTTTCCGAAATAAAAATTCTTCGAAGTTGGCAATGCAATATTTCAAATATCGAATTATAATTTTTACAGAATAATTTTCTTGCTATATTTAACCATTTAAAAGGTACTGCATTAAAAACAAGTTGAAGTGCTATATTCGGCTGTATCGAATCTTTGATACCCTCCACAACAAACAGTTAGAATATTTGAGAGCTATAAATTATTAATTAATCTTTATAAAAACGGACATCGGAATAAAAATTGGTTCCAGTTTAAACTAATTAGACGACAATCAGACAGTGTTATGCTTTTATTTCTAGCAATTTGACCAAACTTGAATAAAATATTATGATTCGTAACAGTTTATGCCGAACTAAAAAGATGGAGGGAAATTTAGATTAGACACATGGTAAATTATGAATAAATCATCACGAAATCCTGTAGAGTGGTTTCTGCTATTAAAAATCTAAATGGAACAAATTTCAATACAGTAGTGAAATATGTTTTAGCATTAAAAGTGCTTTTCAGAAGGCTGTTTAATATGGGATCTAAGGAAAATTAAAAAATTGCATAATATTATTTCTGGCCATATGAACCAAAATTGGACCAAATTTTACCACAAATCTATATATCTGCTACGGTTTTAGGGGTATTTAAATAATTTCCCTGAGTACACATAATGTTGGGCAGTATTTGGTAAATTATGGACCGAGCTTCACGAAATGTTATAGTGTAATTTTTAGTCCTACAAGTCTTTAACGTACCAAAATGTATTACAATAGCATTGCTTATTACGTTTTTTTATCATATATATTTAACTGTTTTCTGAGAGTAGCTTTTATATGCGGCCTAGGGTAAATTATGGGCCGATCTTCACGAAATTTTGAAGTATGATTTCTAGCCTTATGAAGCTGTGACGTACCAAAATTGTAGCATTATTTGTAAGGGTTTTAGACGTACTAAACTGTTTTCCGAGTGCAGGGTTTATATGGGGCCTAGGGTAAATTATGGACCTATCCCACCAAATTTTGCAGTTTGATTTCTAGACCTATAAAACAGTGACGTACCAAATTTTATTATGATAGCGTTATTTGTAACGGTTTTAGGCGTACTTAACTATTTTCAGGCAGTAGTCTTTATATGGGGCGTAAGGTATATTATGGACCGATCTTTACGAAATTTTACAGTGTGATTTCTAGTCCTATAAAACTGTGACGTAGCACATTTTAATATGATAGCAATATTTATTACGGGTTTAGACTCACAGTATGATTTCTAGTCATAAAAAAGAGTTTGTGCAAAATCTTATACCATGCCCTGAAATATGCCACCTTTTACGTTAGTTTTTGTAACATAATTGTAAATTTCTAGTGGTGGTGGTTCTACATTTTAGTTTAAACTCTGATCCTACTGATCGAATTTTGCTGGATTTCAATCCCAAACTGCTTAGGATAAATACAAACAATTTGACACGAACATTGTTCTTATCTTTTGAGTTTTTCGAAAATGAGCGTGTTTTCGACAGACGGACAGACAGACGGATATGGCTAAATTGACTTAAAATTACTCAAGAAACCAGAATATACATACCTACATATATACTATATGGGGTCTAAGATGCAAAATAAAAAAGTTTCACACGGAATGACACGGAATGAGTGTAAAGTCAAATAAGGACTAGCCTCATATACATTTAGCATCAAGGTTAGAGTAGGAGTTGAAGTCGGCGTTTGAGTCGGAGTCGCACTTAAAAAATTTCAGCATTTGGAGTCGGAGTCGGAGATATTACTTTTTTGACGACTCCACAGCCCTGTGTTGATCCCTTAAATATTGACTATTGTTTATGTGGAAATTTCATTACAATGTAAGTTTTAAGTCGATGAAAAATACGGAAAATTGTTACTCAAGTATATTATTTCTAGTGTAAATCCTTTAATTTACCAATTTATTATCGTCATAAACTCAAGTCAGTTAAAAATAACACCGAAGTCAAAAAGAGACAATTCGAAGATATTTTGAGGTTGAGTAAATGAAATGCCAATTATTTCTTCGAAAATGAGTGCCATTGACTTTGGTTTTTTACCATAGGAAGTTTTGAAATTTCTTATATTTCATGACTTGGTTCGGTTCAGCTGTAAGCCCGCAATATGTGTATGACAATATAACAGGATGGGGACATATCTGTCTTCGGGTCTTGGAAAAGCCTGTTTTAACAGACACACATACACCGTTATATCAACTTCGATCACTGTTCTCAAACCTTTTTCAATTGCTTGATTTTATTTATTTATTAATTTATTTCAATCCAATATATTACAAATGTAAATGTAAATTCTAAATTAAAGCTCCATTAATTAAAAATACATTTATGTGTACAATATAACTATTATTTACAATTATTTACGAATTGGCTCCTCAGCCTAATAAAATATTAGTAATAATATAATAATAACAATAATAACCGGGCCCAAAGTGGATAGCTTCGTAAGATGCAAAAGAAATTTTATTAATCCAAATTTTTACTATTTAATTAGGCTTAAGTTCATTAAATTTAATTTTCATTAAATTATTTTTTTATGAAGAAAGGAAATTTTACAACATGGAGAATTAATTAAAATTGTTATTGATAATTTTCATTCTTGACTGACCTGGGATTCGAAGCCAGGCTGGCTGGCGTGTGATTCGAACCCAGGCGGCTGGTTACCCTGACATGTTTCGACCTCAACCACTAGGTCTCCTCAGAGGGATTTGCCGTCTTACACTCGCAGCCATCGATGACTGCTGACGTCAGTAGTCAAACATCAATCCTTAAACCAAATTGTATTTTAACCTTTGGTAGATCGAAATTTGCTTTTGAATGATTATCCATTTTTAATTGATCTCACATGTTTTCCTTACTTCTGTTTTTTCCTACTTTTGTCAAGAATTCTTCTTGAAGTCCAAAGTACATTTTTTTTTTTGTTTATCATGTTTTTGTCTTTCTTTTTTCTTGTTGACATTTTTCAGCACAACTTGAAGGACAAATGAACACATAGAGCTTGTGCCTTAGCTTTAACAATAATTAGTATTGTGGTTATTTTGTTGAACTATTCATGGTTTTTAATCCAAATTTTTACTATTTAATTAGGCTTAAGTTCATTAAATTTAATTTTCATTAAATTATTTTTTTATGAAGAAAGGAATTTTTACAACATGGAGAATTAATTAAAATTGTTATTGATAATTTTCATTCTTGACTGACCTGGGATTCGAAGCCAGGCTGGCTGGCGTGTGATTCGAACCCAGGCGGCTGGTTACCCTGACATGTTTCGACCTCAACCACTAGGTCTCCTCAGAGGGATTTGCCGTCTTACACTCGCAGCCATCGATGACTGCTGACGTCAGTAGTCAAACATCAATCCTTAAACCAAATTGTATTTTAACCTTTGGTAGATCGAAATTTGCTTTTTGAATGATTATCCATTTTTAATTGATCTCACATGTTTTCCTTACTTCTGTTTTTTCCTACTTTACCTACCATAGGAGAGAATATCCTTGCGCCCGGCCGAAGGCCGGCTATGCATGGAATCTTAGTAGGCGAAGCCGGTGTTTGTTATAGTAGATACTTGCGTCCGGCCAAAGGCTGGCTATGCAGAGAAGTTTTTTTTGCGATGCTGGTGTTTGTTATTTTATAAAAATTGTATTAATATTTTATTTAAATAAACTACATTCTTTCCTATAGGAACTATAGTTCACTTCCATAACATTTGGACGTAAAAAGTAAAAACAAAAAAACTGTAATGTGAGCTAGAGTTAAAAATTTTGAAATAAATTTGAATATTCAAAAAATTCAGTTCAAGAGCATTAAAATGATACTAATATTGGCCATATACGTTTAGAGTTGTAGTGGAAATCGCATATTTATAATCGTCCATAACTCGGAAAACTAAGCGTTTGAGCCAATTTTTTTATTTTATTTTTTCTTCTTATTTTTCCATTTCCTATCACCCTAGGTACTTTTTTTTATTTGAAGCTGCGTCGGTAAACTAGATTTGTTCCAAAATATATAGTCTAAGAAAAATATTGTAGAAATTAAAACCGGGAAGGCAAAAGTACACAATATACCCTTTCCACCTGTAGCGAAGGGTATGAAAATGCATTCCAAAAATGTAAATAGATACATATGTATATTAACAAATGTTTTCTGCATAATTAAATAGATTTATAATGAAACATTAACCCTTTCGGGACGGAGTTTTATTTCGAAAATTTAAATTTTTGTGGTGGAAATTTTTGCATATTCTAAGAGATATGGTAAAAAGAAAATGTTCTGCGTATTAAGAAATCCTAAAATCGTCCTTTTATCCTGGGACATATTATCCCAATAAGCATTTTCGGTGGGACATATAATCCCAATAAGGTTCCCAACAAGTGTTTTTGGTGGGTGATTCGAATAAAAACAAATATATAAAACAAAAAAAAAATTATTTATTTCAATTAAATTCACGTTTATTTTTCTCTTTTATTATTTATAAACATTATGATAATGTAATCAGGGTTTTAATTTGTGAAAGGGTCCAAAGCACTTGTAGCACAAAGCGTTGTTGCAGCCTGAGCATATCATCTTTGTGCGCTTTTCGATACCAAATGAAGTACAGCGGACACAGCGACATCGCCTTTCTTGCTCTACTGGCAAGTGGTTTCCAACATTCAGGCTATCAGTCTTTGGGCGTTTGGGAGTTCTTCCGCCCCGGAGACGTGGCATTGCTGCTTGTCTTTTATTTCCTTCGAAAATCATAGCTTCAGCAAGTGGGACAAGAAAATTTTTCAACGATAATTTTTGTTTCTTACTCTCAGTCGAATATTCACTGCCAGAGTCCTCAAAATCGCCATCAGAGTCTGAATCTTCGCGTACAATACGCTCAAGATCTTCAAGAGTAAGCTTCCTTTTTGACTTTTAAAATGCGTATTGGGACAATTAATCCCACGTAAAAAACGTATTGGGACTATATATCCCAATTTTATAAAATCTACAAGAACTTACCTTTTATTATTGTAAAATACCATAAACCAATTTAATTTAATAAATCAAACACTTTTCTATAAAAATTAACACAACTTTACTGAATTACGCTGTTTGTGCAGCCACCTTCAGCAAATTAACGATCCAGACTGTTGAAATTTTTACGATGTTGTGATATTTATCATCAAGTGTAATGAAAATGCTGACATGTACCGTTATGTTTCTATTTACATTTAATAAAAAACAGTTAAACCTGTTTTTGGGACTATTTAAATTAGAAATTGCATTGAAAATGAAGAAACTACGAAAGTTTAAAAATTAGTGGGATGTATTATCCCAGTAGTCCCGAAAGGGTTAATAAATAAAATAAACGGGTATCGCGGCGCAGAGGTAACTTAAAGGGAAAAACACATTGATTGCACCATTTTATATAAAATTCCACGACGTTCACCAATTGCATACATACATAGATATAAAAACGAATAATTACCTTTTCTTTTTCAGCCAAAACCATCGTGGTATGTTCAAATATTTGTTTTCCACTAATAAAATCACAATCTATACACTTTTTTGTGTACAACTAATCAATTGTTCGCTTTTTTTAGCAATAATATTTTAATTCAATCCTCGTTTATATTTTCCTCAACAAAAATTAAAGACGAGCTAGTTTGACACATGTAGCCAATCTGCAGAGTTGTAATTAAATGTACTATGTTAGCAGGGTTGTCAATGTTTTGTCCGATTAAAATAAAAATATATTAATAAAAGAAATATTAAATGAGATTATATTATTAAATTGCTAAAAAAGTAGAAGAAAATTAATTTTTAGAAGTCTGTATTGTACTTGTTTGCTAAAGTTTTGCAAAGAAAAACAAGAGGATATTCAAAGCTTTTAAGTGTCTAGTAACATTTTTTACAACAATGCACTACGATGCTGCCAGGTGCATTGTCATTATATATAACAGTACACTAATATTGCCAGAAGTGCATATTTATCAGCAATTTGCAGATTTTATGCCGTTAAAATATCCAATAGCAGATTTGAAGATTTTTTTTCCGAAAAATGCAGATTTTTTAAAATAATTTTAGAATTACATATATAAACGAAACAAATAAAATGTATTTATTTTTTTTGAAGACTGAGATCCACAAGTGATATATTCAAATGAAAAAATTAATAAAAACAAAACTTTTTGAAACAAAATGATAAACTCTTGTATGTAGATTACAAAAAACACATTTAAATACAGGTTTGTCCGCATTTGATGTAATAAAAATAAGTAATTATTGGATACAATTTTACATTGTGTTGTTGCATCAAGTTTTTAAAAGAGATCTCTTCCGATTTTGAGTCTTTACAACTTAAACAGTTCAACTTTAACTTGTTATATTAGTGGTTGAAATAAATAAATAAAAATTGGTCAGGTGAATATAAATAAAACGTAAGTCCGAAATTGTTTATAAAATAAATGCCTAGTTGAAATATTGCCCAAAAAAGACTATATAAAACTTAAAAAGTTACACTGTTTTGACACCTCAATATCTCCAGATTTGCACAAATCGATTTCAACATATATACATACATATATGCATAAAAATAAACATTTATTCAAAAATATATATGTACGTGCATATTTATATTTGTACATCGAAATGTTTTGAAAACTTGATCTCTGGAAGTTGCTAAAATTTTGTTTCATATGTCTTCGTTTTGTTTTTATGAGAAATATCTTCAACGTAAAAAATGTGAATTTCTGTTGGAACTTATTGTAATATGCCTCTTAAAATTTTACATTTTTGAATGAAATATAAGAAAAAAATATTAAAAAGTATTTTGACGATTTTTAAAATAGAATGCATATTTTGAAGATTTTTCTTTAAAACATTCAACCAATTTGGCTGATTTTGCTTCTAAAAGTCCTGGCAACACTGCAGTTTACTGAAAACAACTAAATTATAGAGAAGTTAAAAAACAGTGATTTTATGGAATATAAAAAAAAAATAAAATAAATAAAAACGTTATTTTTTAATTTAAAGGTAAGTAGATTCATATTTTAGAATCCAATATTAAATAATTAAAATAAAATGTTTAATGGCTCAAATCTACTTTACCGACGCAGCTCCAAATAAAAAACAAGTAAATTGTAGGGTGATAGAAAATTGAAAAATAAGAAAATTTTAAGTAAAAAAAAGTGGCGCTAACACATCGCTTTCGAGTAATGTACCTCTTTAGTTTTCATATATATGGTATTTTCTACTACATTTCTCAACACATATGGCCAATATTGGAATCATTTTAAAGCTTTTGAAGTGATCTTTCGTTATAGGTATACCAAATTTATTTTAAAAAATTTTACACATTATTATGGAAAGAAGTTTAAGTTATCGAAGCCAGTGTTCGTTATAGGTACCACAGAGGAAGAAATCCCAAGGCCGGCTATACAAAGAAACCTTAGCTAGCGAAGCCGATGTTTATTAGCTAATAAAAAATATAGAATTATTTATTTAACTAGTGCACTTCCGCAACATTTTGATGTAAAATTTTGTAAAAACTGTAATAAGGACTTAAGAGTTGAACATTTTTAAATTCATTTTGTATATCCAGAAAGATCTATTCAAAAGCTTTGAAATGATACCAATATTGGCCACTATTTTCGGCAAAAGTGCAGTTTAAGATCCATTCTGGAATTAAAAAAAAAAACAAAAAACGGCTAAAAGTTAAAGAGTATTGAACCAGCAATAACCACTATAAATTCATATACCAAAATTGTTTTTTTTTGACAATATTACATTTATTACTCCTCTCCTTATTTTGTAAAACACTACACTACACTTAAAAAATATTTTCATACACATTTTTGAAAATTAAAATAATTTTATATGAAAAATTTCTCAACACAAGGTGTTGCCTTTAAATTTATGGCACATATTAGAATAAACGTTTAAAAACACAAACTTTTGTGCTGCTGCCACAATACACGTTCAATCACTTGTATTGTGGACAGCACATTAATTTAAAGTTTATTATTTTATAAAAAAATTATTTTCCAACTATTGCCGACCTCTTTAAGGTTATGTCTTTAACAATTCTCCGACGATGTTGTTTAAATATAGCCGCTAAAGTCCTTTGCTGCTATACATAATTTTGGAGACCAGTCCTCTTTTTGTAACGTTATTGCAATAATTTTTACTTCTTTATTTTTTCACTATACTTTTTACTGTTGATTCGAGAAGATAATTTTAGTCGGTATTTCGCCATAGGTTCATGCCCGATTTCAGTTTATTAACAATCAGAAATCGAATTTCTTTATAACTGACACCATGCTTTATTGTGTATTAAGTTATATTGGTTAAGGCTCGTATGTATATATGTACAGTACTTTTTGTTTATAGTTATGTACATCTTTTAGTTGCAGCCAAATCGTGGACCAAATCGCCAACGTGACTATAAGACATATTCACATATGTATGTATATGCCACTATGAAGTATATAACCGGATTCAAATATTAACAGTTTATATGAATATAGAAAAAAAAAATCATATTTATTACACCGACAGTAGGCTTATGGTTTTGAAACAGAATTGCAATACTGTATAAAAAAATTGTTAAAATATTTGTTGATAGTTGATGACAAAAAATAAACTATTTAATTATTAGTTCTTTTATATGGTTTGTGACTTCGAAAACTAAAAGGATGTTGGTATATGGTGCTAATGTCACTATAAGGCCCAGAACATAGGGTAAAACGCAACTGCAATAAAAGCTTTTAAGAAATTATCGTTTCGAAACCAGTTTCAATCGTTTTCCACACACCCTGAAAACTAAATTGTACCAGAATTTAATATAATTATAACAATCATTTCGTTCTGTTCTTTGAGAATAAATGAAACGCAAACACGAGTTTCCTGCATGCCGGTTTCAATGCATATGATTTCCAAAAAGTTTCAAACCGGTTTCAAAATGGTCGCGTCATGTGTGGTCCCTCGAAAGATTCTCAAAGGAAATTCACCTTCTGTTCTGGGCCTAACGCTAATAATTTGTTTTGCTTTTGCTCTTTGCTAGCCGCTGACAGATGGAATATATGGCAAAACGGCTTATATTAATAGTTGGACTATAACGTAAGTACTTTCTTTTAAATTTACTTATAGCTGCAGAAAATAAAGATAAAATGGACTATATCACTTATATAACTAACAACGAAAAGTACTGTATATATTTGTGATTTGCAATGCTTGGGATCTGTTCAGACATGAATTTCTTAAAGTAACTTCTTTTTCCATTTGTGGTTTTGATGCCAAATCGTCTCAAATGCGCATTTATTTTAAATTGCTGAGAATTTTAAAAATATTTTTTCTACCATATAGCTCACAGCTATTATTATATGAAACTTAATTAAAGCCCTATTAAAAAAAATAAGATTTTTGAATAGAAAGATTGATAAATAAAATATTTTAGTTATAACACATCTAATTTTTGCAATTAATAATATTTGGTTAGTTTTTATTCTTCAGCACATATAGAATCAGGGCAATTTTGTAAGTTCCGTTTGTAATTTAAACATTATGAGCTGTGTTCGTTTACCTCAAAATTTCCAAAAAGTTGTACAAATTTGTACTGGGGCCTGATTCTGGCAGTCGTGATCGAGTACTTTCTCGATTCGAAAGCAATTATATCTAATTATTTCATTCAATACTGAACGAATCGGAATTATTTTTTAAGTGTTGTAAAGCATTAATTTGAGTTTCTTAATACTGAAAAAATAATTTCGATTCGTTCAGTATCGACTGAAAGAATTACAAATAAAATTGCTTTCGAATCGAGAAAGTACTCGATCACGACTTCTAGAATTAGGCCCCTGGATTTTACTGAAATACGTTCGTTTACACCAGTGTTGCCAAGTAAGGGATTTTCACCCTAAATATAGGGCTTCCTTTTGCGTTAAGGGTCAGTTTTAAGGATTAAAAAATAGTCAGGGGGAAATTTAGTGTGTAAAAATTGTATTTGGGGATATTTTAGGGTTGATATCATGATGAAATAAATAGGTGGCATTACTACGCCAGAGGACGATTTTTTTGCTCTTGCCCTTTGTCAAAATTTTTCAAAATAGCCAATTTTTTTAAATATAATTTTATTAATTTCCAAAATTATTTCGGATATATCACTAACATGGTCCCAAAGAGGACCCTTTGGAGCACCATTTCTATATAGTGGGTTGCTAGTAACATTCCATATTTTTCCAAAATGGTCACTAATCATCGCCAGAAATTTTCGCAACAAACTTTTTCAAGACTGAATTTCTGAAATTCAAAAATTATTTCAGATATCCCACTACCAGAATCCTCTGAACTTTTTTCTTATGTGGAAACGGTTCCTTTTTCTGAAAATCCTCCTAAACCTACTTTTTGCTGTTAAATGCAATGTTAACTGAAAATAGTTGCTGTTAAAAAATTGTGGTTGATGTCTCCGCTAGTTAAATAACGTATTTATCTTCACACACATCATATACGGTCATGTTGTGTAAAGTGAGTGAAATTAAAATCGTTGGAGAATTTCTATTAACACCCCTATTACGGTACTCAACTCAGTTGAGTTGTAATTTCATAATTGTTGTGTTATGGTTTACAACTTTGCTATATTGCGGCAAACAAAAACATGAAAGATTACAAGTCATCACAACTAGTAGTTTTAATTACAACTCAACTGAGTTGAGTTGTGAACCGTAATAGGGGCCAAATTTTTTTCACAAATCTTCAAAAGTATTTCTGTAGCTCGTTTCTGTATTTCTCGCATCGCAAAATTTCTCACATTAAGTGTGAAACAAAAAATTCCATCGTTTCTCGATTTGTGAGAAAAAAGTGTTTCTGTATTTAAATGCGAGAACAGACAACACAGATTCTGTTTTAACTGGAATACTTCCAGTCATTAAGTGTCAAATGCAAGCGAAACGTCAACGAAAGAAATATATATAATAAAAATAAGGCTGCCAGATTTAAAGATTTATCGACATTTTGACGATTTTTTTTGTTCCAAAATTGGCAAAGTGACAATTTGCTGATTTTTTTCTAGTGACGATTCAGTCTTTGAAATAAAACAATTTTAAATAGTTTTATATGTTTGTGTATTAGGCACCACAGAAAACCGATATCTTTAAAAACAAGGCAGATTAAAAAATGTATCGGCAAAAGCAAAATTTCGAACGGAAACTGTTTAATTTTTATTTGCTTGGATTATTTAATACATTTGTTTGTGTGATCAAAAGATTAAACTATTACCCCATTTTTCAATCAATGCACTTTAGGAAATTTTTGCCTTTTACTTTGTTCAAAGGTGTTTATTTTATTTCAATATGATATTTTGTCACTCCTTTGTGTGATTTCTGCAGGGAAAAATAACAATCTGAAATTTTAAACTCTTATCGGATTAAGGAAAATAAAATAAATAATTTTATTTAAATAGACCTCAAGCTTATGTATGTATAAAATATGTATTTTACCCATTAACTTAATGTTTTTTTTTTTTTTTTTTTTTTTTTTTTTTTTTTTTTTTTGATTATGTGTTTATATGATAAAAATTTGTGATTATATGATAAAAATCGAACCAAATTCGTCAATATTAATTTTAAATTGTCCGAAAAAAATAGACGATTTTTTTATTTTTTCTTAAGATATTGACGTTTTTTTCAAAAAATTATCTGGCAGCCCTGCATAAAACAAACATAATGAAAGGCCAAAAAAATTTAAATAACAAAATATAACAATTGTGTTTTATATACTTATTTTCATCATTTAAATTCTTTCTTTTAAAATAAAATAAAATAATACACATTCTTGTGTACATACATACATAATTTGGGCTCCATTTTTTTAAATTTTGTTTTCTCGCATCAATTTCAAATATGACTTATTTTGACAGTTCTTGTGAGAAACTTTTTGCAAAATATTGTTACAGAAACACTTGTTCTCACATCCTTCCAATAATTGCTGGAAAATTATTTAAATGACAGATAATTCTCGCAAAGTAAAAGTACAAAAACACTTATGTGAGAAAAACCATTTTTTGTTTCATATTGCACTGTTTTTGTCATAATTCACTTGTTTCATGCGGGAAATTTTACGATGCGAGAAATACAAAAACGGGCTACTGGTAAAGCTTAAAGGCCATCAAAGTATGAGAGTATGGTCGGTAGGTCAAACCAGTAATGAGCTGACGATATTACTAGTTTGACCTACCGACCATTTAAAAAAAATTGAGTTAGGTATGGGGTATATACATATATTTTAAATACCCCCTTTGTGAATCCAAAATCCGTTTCACGAAATTGCTTATGGTTTCTGAGATATTAAGCATTAATTTGGCTCCATATGAACTATTTTAAAGGTTATTAATGGGTCAATTACGGATAGCAACACAACTTCAGTTGCGTTGTTAAAAAGCAACGCAAATGACATATAACTTGGTATTAGGTACGACAACATTGTTTAGTTGCCAAAATGTTATCGATAATGCTATTTTTACAGTTTGGCAACTAAAAATAAATATAAAAACTTGGAAAAAACGAACAAAAAGTGATTCAAAGTGAATTAAAAGTTAAAAAAAAAAAATTAAATAAAATTAAAAAAATATTATTAGTTCTGTGGACTTATTTTTTGCACACCAAGACGAGGCATCTATTAGACGCTATATAAGAGATATATCAAAGCCTCTGCCGTTTTTTGTTGCCGCTCGTTAGTATTTTGGAGCTCAGTCCCTTGTCCCAAAACTTCAGGGAGACGCTCTATTGCGATGCGAAAGAAAAAGGAAGCAAATTTAGCGATTGGTACTCTTAAATGCGTTTGCGCATTTGTCTTTCACATCTTCTTATATTTTTTTCTTTTCGCAAATCATCACTATTTATCTTATTTAAATTTTCCTATTTTAATTTTTTTGCATACATATTTTGGCATATGATTACTGTCAATCTTTAATTTGTATTGTCAATATTGCTTAATTTTAAAAAAATTTTTGAGAAACTGATAAGGAGTACTAAGTTGGCACTTAGCTCGCGCATGGGAATAAGTTAGCCCAAAAGACATATCCTTAAGGATTTAATGCAACCTATATATATTAAAGCTCGGCTGCAGCATGATCAATTAGGGCCAAACTTATTTTCTCCGATGATTCTTTGCCGGAAGTGTATACATTTTTTTTAATTTTGCCTTTAAATGTACCCACACTCGTTGCCATGCTTCCATGTAGCTTCAGTGCTGGCTTTTGTATCCCCAAAAGACCGAACACCACGAGTAATTTTACCCCTATTTTCCATTTGACTATTATTTTCCATGGATTAAAGTTTAAACTGTATTCGAGTTGTAATTTTTACCATTTTAAAATCTACAATTAAAGAAATAAATAATTAAACTTAAAAAGCACAAACATTTTATAAAAATATATTTGCTTATTAGTTTTGCCGCCTTGTTTACTTATAAAATACTAGCAGCAACTACAAATTTGTTGTTGCCAATATGTTAACAATATGGCAACTGAAATAACAAGCTGTTAGTTGACAGTTGCCATAAACAATATAAATTTGGCAACTGGCAACACAACTTCAGTATTGTTGCTATCAGTAATCGACCCATTAGTATTATTTTGCTCTACACGCCACTGTTTGGCGAAATCTGAAAATTCCTCATACAAAAACGTAAGAAAGAAATTTCACTCTTGCTTTGTTTTATTGCCGTAAGAAAAACATGTAATAGAAGCGAAAGCGAAATAAAATGACAACAAGAAAATAAATTTTCCTCTTGCTACGCTTCATTGCCGTAAGAAAAAATGTAGTAAAAGCAAAAGCAAAATAAAATGTCAACAATTCAATAGGAAGCAGTAAGTATATGTACGTATGCAGCACAAAGGCACAAAAATACTATTAACTTCTAAGTTCGTTACGGAACGTTCACAAAAATTTAAATTTTTCTTCAAAACATATGCCAGAAGTAGTGGTGGAAATATATAAAAATTGAATCGGGCATATTCAGAAAACTTCATTGTCGTTTTTCTCCACGACTCTTTGGCATATGAGTATATGTATAATAAGGGTTCTACGCCAAATTTACCCAAAAAGCCATTAAAATCACCAAAAAGCCATTAAAATTACCCAAAAGCCATTAAAATTTTTCCAAAGCCATTAAAAAGCCATTAAAATTATCCAAAAGCCATTAAAATGAACACGTGTTAAAGTATGTCAAATGAACACGTGTTAAAAAAGGTCAAATTTTTAAAAAAAAAAAAATTTTCAAAAACAAAGCAATAAAAATGTCATAAAATTTTAAAAAAGGCAAAATTAGGGGGGAAATTCCTGAACACGTGTTAAAGTATGTAAAATGAACACGTGTTAAATTTTATAGGAAAGCAATGCACAAGTGGTGGGTGCATTGTTGAAGCCTTTCTTTTGTTGTGATCGATAGACAGACATAGAGATATGTAGATAGATACACAGACAGACCTTGAGGAAGAAATTGGAAAAATATTTTTTGTGTGTGTTTTGTGGAAGACAGACATACTGTACTTGTCAATGCACTTGTTGAAGCCTTTCTTTTGTTGTGATCGATAGACGGACCTTGATTTTGAAAAAAATTTTTGTGGACAATTTTTTCAAAGCGCTGATATTAAAATTAATAATTTATGGGGTGTGAGATGATAAGGGTATTGTATTGTATTGAGGTGTGTCTTGAATATAGATAGATAGATACACAGACAGACCTTGAGGAAGAAATTGGAAAAATATTTTTTTTTTTTATTTTTTGTGTGTTTTGTGGATTGTTGAAGCCTTTCTTTTGTTGTGTGTGTGTGTGTGTGTGTGTGTGTGTGTGTGTGTGTGTGTGTGTGTGTGTGTGTGTGTGTGTGTGTTTATGGGTAACCAGATGGAGGGTTGTTGTTATTTTGTTTGTTTGGGTGATCGACGAAAATATTATTGGATGGATAGACAGACATACAGACAGACTGGCTTCGTAACAGCAAATGGTTTTTCAATTTTATTTGGGGTTGAAGAATAAATTCAAAGTATTTATTTATGATTTTTAAAAGAAAAGAGAAGATAAAAAGGGGGAAAAGGAAAGTTAGTCAGACAGACAGATAGTATTTATACTAGTTTGCATGGATTTTCCTATGTAAGTATTAAAAGTAAAAAAAGGCTTAGTGGAGTATACTTCTGAAAACTACTTTTATTTACATTTGAACACTGAAGATATAAAGAATGAATTCGAGCCTGTTGGAAATTGAATTTGTGGACGAAAATTCTATGGAAGCAGCAGAAGAAGACATTACACAGACGCGTACAAATGCGTTAATCGACGAAGCTATAGCGAATATGCTAAAAGGAATTGAAATCCCCAACAACCAGCTGGCATACTATGATTTTTTGTGGGAAATTGAGGATTTTCTGGACGATGAAGAGGGAGATACCATCATTTTGAAGGCAAATGATGGTTTTTATTTGGACGAAGATGGAGATCGTTATATTAGGGAAGTAGACTTATGTTTATAGATGTAGTAGTGATTTTTTTTTTTAATTCAAAATATATTTTAAGAAATTAATAAAAAATATAAATAATAAAAACTAATAAAATTGAAATTAGAATTTGTTTTACAATGGGTGTGGTGGGTAAAAAATTGAAAAAAAAAAACATTATCGATAACTTTAATGAATTATAGCAAATAACATATGTTTAGACTATGTGTAACCAAAAATTTTTTTTTTTTCTATAAATTGTGAATTTATTGAGTTATTTATTACATTTCATTATAAATTATCAAACGATGAATATTAACGCGGAATTAATTGCTTCATTCAATAAATTAAATATGAAACATATTTTAAGTGTAAAAAATATGGTAGATGGAAAGGACTATCCTATTACAGGAGCTGAACGAGTAACTACAAAATATGGAGATGTTATAGTCTTAGAATTGGATGGAGCTATGCTTTATCTTCCTAAAAGATTTAATGCCTTAACTGAAAACGATGTTGGGAGCCTATCAACTGGCTCATATATCATTTCAAAGATTCCTTTAGATGACGAAAAGGATAGCATTAATTATAAGCTGGAAATTAAGACGGCTCCTCCTACGAAAGGATATTATCCTTATACTCATTTTAATACATTTAAATAAAATAATTTTTTTCAATAAAAATGATTAAACAATAAAAATAAATTATTATAAATTCTTGTGTTGTTTTCTTTTATTAGTAAACAGATAAATATATATAATGTAGAATTATTAATATTTTTAATAAGTTGTAACTGAAATCTTAATGTGGAAAGATGGAGGTTATTGAAGCTTTTCTACAAGAATTTGGAAGTGTAATCTTTGAAGAACATTTGGAATTATTATGTACATTCAAAAGAGAATATACAAATTTTAATGTATATAATATGCCTTGCTCTCACGAAAGTACAAGTGGAGATGTCGTGGGTTTGTGTGGATGCTACTTTTTCTATAAGAGGAAAAAGGAGGTTATAAGAATTATAGAAAATTATAAAAAGATATTAAAATATTTTAGAAGTCTAAATTTATGTACAAGAAAACAAAAATAATTAAATAAAAATAAAAAAAAAAAAAAAAAAAAAAAAAAAAAAAAAAAGATAAAAGCAATTTTTTTCTTTAAATAGAGAGTTTCAAAGCAAAAATATTATTAGTTTACATTTAAAATTCATCGAGAATGTTCAATCTTGTAAGAAGCCCGAAAATATACGACTGTGTATTTGAGTTGGAATATTTTATAAATTTAAAATTAAAGATATCTTGCGGATTTTCCACAGCTCTTGGTTTTAAGCCTATTGTCTGGTTGTATTATAAGGATAGGAACTTCATTGGATTGGACCGGGATGAATGGATAAACCTTATGAGCTATAAGGAATATATTAAGGCAACACTTAATCAGTATGAATTCCAAGATTGTATGAATCTAATTAATAAGGATGAAAAGAAGGATGTTCAATATACATTTCAGTATAGGAATAATATTTGCTATCTCATCCTACAACAGGGAAACCATAAAATAAAAATTGATCCTGAAACTTGGAAATCTCTGACTCAAATTGGAATATTCTTGACGACATTTTTAAGCTGGAATACAATTCTTCGCAAGCAAATCTTATATTTTTATTATGAACATTATATTCCTAATTGCTCTATTTTAAATAAAACAAATGTACAATATTATGAAATTAAAAATATAAATGAAAGAGATATAGAAATTGATTTAACCAGACTTTGTTATGAGTTTGGAAAAAAAATGCAAAATAAAATTAAAACAGATGTTAAAATCTATAGATTATTATTAAGAATGGATAATAAATAAAAAACAAACAAACAAAAAAAATAATAAAAAAAAAAAACAAAATATTTGAGTTTTTATTAATTCTTTATTTTGAAATTTATTAAAAATTTTAAACATAAATGACCACAAATAAAAGTATTAAATTTTTGATATCTTAAATAGTTATATTTAATGTTTTTACCCAAGTATCTTAAAACTTCTATAGGTGGTTGGAGATTACCAAAACTATCAAAGTATTCTACATTGTCATTATTTTTATAAAATGCTACCCAATGCGTTCCATATCCTCTATTTGAATCCAAGTTTATAATTCCATTCTCTATTCGGTGTGGAGTTTTAGGAAGTTTATCCCTCATATATACTCCTCTAAAATAAGGAATATACTTCTTCCCAAATGTTCTCAAGTCCACATCTGTTAGCGGTCTATTAGGTAGCTGCTTTAATAGTTTTTTGATGAGGTATAAAATATTCCATAGCCTTTTTTATAGGGTTTAAGATATAGACCTTTACCCATAGCTATTGCCTCTAATGTTTTGTTATGACGCTTACTTTCTTCGAGCTGTTGTCTACCATTTTTAGCTAAAGTAATAGTTTTAGCGATTGCTGACCCACCAGAAGCTATTGCTCCCAATGCTCCAAGTGCTGTTAGAATAGGGACAAGTGGAAGAAAACCGCCAAGTTTAGGTATGTTGATAATTCTAGGAATTTTTACTATAGATTTTTTTCCAAGAAATGAATGTTGGATAGCTTTTCGTGCAGTTTTAATAGCGGTTTTGATGTCATTTGGTTTTTCCTTTTTTAAAATATCGGTTGCTGATTTAACGGCATTCTTAAAAATATTTCGTCTACACTTTTTCTTTTGTTTGTCAGTTTTTACTCCCAAGCCCAATTTAACTTTTGACTTCATTGTGTTAGTGACAAGGTATGCGTTGAGTTTTTCTCCAAATGTACTATCTTTAGCTTTAACTCTACTCCAAGCTTTTTCTGCTAGTTCTTTATCTGCGTAATGTCGTTTATGAATATCAGTGTTCTGGGCATAAGCAATATCATGAATTTTACAAGCTGCATCTAACGGATTGATACCTTTATCACCCCTTTGTAATCGTTTTTCCAATTTAGTGCCTGGTCCACAAAATTGATAACCCGGTAAATGAAGTTCAAGTGGTAGTGAATTAATTAAGCTATTTACAAGTCCTTTTCCAAAGACGAAATGTTTTCTACTAAATTCTTTATTTTTATACACAATCATTTATATATATATAAAAATTGCTTTTCTGAAAATAAAAATAAATAAAAAAATCTAAAAGTAAATAAAACGCAATATTAAGCAAACGTATGCTTTCAGTTATAATGATGCGTTTGGTAAAACAACAATCGAATATTTCAGTGAGAAACTTGGATTTAACGGAAAACAGAAATGGTTTTAAACATAGCTGTCTTTTACCTAATTCTATCAGAGCACTAATAGTTGGTCCCTCAAACTGTGGCAAAACAAATATAATGCTAAGTTTAATTGAAAGTCCGAATGGTTTAAAATTTAAAAATATTTATATATACTCAAAATCATTAAATCAACCGAAATATAAATATCTATCAAGATTAATTTCATCAGTAAAGGGTATGGGACTTTATACATTTTCAGACAATGAACATGTCATACCACCCGAAAAAGCTAAAGTAAATTCTATTATGATATTTGACGATGTCGCTTGTGAAAAACAAAATAATATAAGATCATATTTCTGTATGGGGAGACATAAGGATATTGATTCTTTTTATTTATGTCAGACTTATACACATATTCCAAAACATTTAGTACGTGATAATGCAAATATGATTATTTTATTCAAGCAAGATGAATTAAATTTAAAGCACATCTACAATGATCATGTTGGCAGCGACATGAGTTTAAATATGTTTCGTTACATTTGCGGAGAATGTTGGAAGGATAAATATGGATTTCTTATAATAAGTAAAGATGATGAAATGAAGCAAGGGCGTTATAGAAAAGGCTTTGATCTATTCATTCAGATTTAGTCATATAAATACTACTAACTACATCAGACGTATACCTATTAATATTAAATACGTTTTTTTTTTTCCACTTGGAAACTGTTAAAATTATTCCACGAAGCTGTTTAGCTGTTTTCAAAAGCTGTTTAACTGGTTTCAAAAGCTGTTTATCTGTTTTAAGAAGCTGTTTAGCTGTTTTCAAAAGCTGTTTAACTGGTTTCAAAAGCTGTTTATCTGTTTTAAGAAGCTGTTTAGCTGTTTTCAAAAGCTGTTTAGCTGTTTTCAAAAAGCTGTTTAGCTGTTTTAAGAAGCGGTTTAGCTGTTTTCAAAAGCTGTTTAGCTGTTTTCAAAAGCTGTTTAGCTGTTTTCAAAAGCTGTTTAGCTGTTTTCAAAAGCTGTTTAGCTGTTTAAAGAAGCTGTTTAGCTTTTTTTTTTTCATCAAAGTTATAATCATGGAAGAAAATATTTTAAAAGAGTTGGTGAAATCCAAAAAAATTTTAAAGAAGAAATTTGAAAGCATACGACTTGGAGAATTGGAAAAATTCAATAATTTAGAAAGAACATTTAAACCTTTAACAGAACCTCTAAAGAAACTAGTCAAATTGTCAGATTCGTCAAATTTAACAATACCCACAGACGAAAAATATAAATGTAAGCACAATACTAAAATAAAAACGGAAAATAATACTATATTCACCAACACTCCTAAGAAAAAATTATTGAACGAGAAAAACATTAATTCAGCACCTAATAGAATTAAAATAGATAAAGAAGAAGAAGAAGAAGAAGAAGAAGAAGAAGAAGAAGACTATAATAGTAATAGTGAAGATGAAGTAAATGATAAATCGAAAAATGAACAATTTTATTCTCAATCATCCGATTGGGAGTTTGATTTATCAACCCTAAATGGAAATAAAAAGCTTGACACTATATTTGGACCTCATAAAATGGAAAATGGAGACTGGAAATTTGGAAATTCTATTTTAAAGCTAACCGATGATAAAATAATAATAGGTCAAAAATCTTGGGCACTAACCCCAGGGTTATACTCATTACTTTTTCATAAAAATCCAAAACAATTTGATTCGTCAGAGCTAGCAATATATAAAAATATTTTACTTGATACAAATGCACATCGAAGAAACTATGATCCTAATAATCAAATCAATGGAAACAGAGGTTATAAATATAAAAAAATAATAAATAAATTGTTTACTACAACTACTCACGTTGGTAAGGGTTTAATGGAGGTAAATCTTAATAAACCGAACTATATATACTGGGATAATCCTAATGAAATTGTAGACCGATTGAGGCTGTTAATAGCATCACAACATGCTGGTAACAATAATCATTCTAATGAAATAATATCTATAATCGAAGAACTAAGGGAAGCAAATATAATTGAATAACTTTTAAATAAATAAATAAATAAATAAAAAATTATGACTGTTGACAAATTTGGTCATTACTATAATCAAAAATATATAGGAGATATAACAAGAAACAACATTTCAAAAAAATTCGGTATCAAACTCAACGTAAATAATATTGACATAGAGAATAAAAGAATTTTAAATTTGTCACCTCCAATGAATGGGACAGATGCTGTTAACAAAAATTATGTGAATATACAAATGACCCATATGCAAGAACATTTAAAAAGGGGTATAAACAAAGAAGTTTTAATTGTAAGAAATGAAATAAAGGATTTAAATAAGAAAATTTCTGATATATATAGTGCAATGATTCATCACAACAAACTTTCATCACAACAACAACAACAACAACAACAACAACAACAACAATAACATAATGGAAAAAAGAACGATAATAAATGAACTACATTCTAGAGCACGCAAAAATTTCTTAAGACGGAAAGTAATAACAAAGGGAATTGATGATCTTTGGCAAGCAGATTTAGTAGAAATGGGTAACTATTCCATTATAAACAACGGATACAAATATATGATAACAGTTATTGATACATTCTCCAAATACGCTTGGGCTGCAGCAATTAAAGCAAAAACCGCATCTGAAGTATCCAAAGCTTTTCAGAAAATACTAAGTAAGGGGCGAATACCTAAAAATTTACAAACAGATGACGGTAAAGAATTTTTTAATAAGGAGTTTGGTTTGCTAATGCGCAAATATTCAATTAATCATTACTCTACTTATAGTGTAATGAAAGCTTCAATTGTTGAACGCTTTAATCGAACACTAAAAGGTATGATGTGGAGAGAATTTAGTTATAATGGAACATTTCACTGGATTGATATTTATAAAAAACTAGTTGATCAATATAACAGAAAAACTCATAGTAAAATTAAAATGGCGCCTATTGATGTAAAACGTGAACATGAACAACATCTACTGAAAACTGCATTTAGCAGCTTAAAAATGTTTAAATCATCAAGGTTTAAGGTTGGGGACTATGTTCGCATAAGTAAATATAAACATATATTTGAAAAAGGTTATACACCAAATTGGACTACAGAAATATTTAAAATAAAATCGATACAGAACACCTACCCAATAACATTTTTACTTGAAGACTATCAAGGAAATCCTATAAAAGGCGCATTTTACAAGGAAGAAATACGTCGTACACGTTATCCTAATACATTTCTGGTGGAAAAAATTTTAAAAGAAAAAGGTGATAAAGCGTATGTTAAATGGTTAGGTTTTCCAAACCAACATAATTCTTGGATAAGTAAAAATGAAATATTATAAGAAAACAAATACAAAAAAAAAAAAGTTTTTCTAATAAATGTATAAATTTAATAAAACAAAAAAACTCAAGCATTTTCATTTCATTTACAATTTACCATTCAGGATGTCAATTACTTTAGCTTTAAGTGGAAATTCATCAATCCTAACGGCAAATTATTTCCCACCAATAGATCTAAAAGATGACTATGAATGTTCTCTAGTTGATTTTCATTCATATAACTCTATTCCTAATGTAGATTATGATAATAATTTATTTCATATAGGAGATAAAATAATTGAAATTCCTATTGGATCATACGAGTTACAAGATATTGTTGATTATATAGTTGGGCAGTATAAAGCAGAAAATTATAATAAATCTATTCTCATTAAAGCTAATAATAATACTTTACAAATTGAAATAACTTCATCCCACGATGCAATTTTATTTAATCGAAAACGATCCATTGGTACGCTGTTAGGTTTTAGTGAAGAAATTTTAAAGGCTGGTATGAAACATGTATCAAATCAACCTGTAAATATATTAAGAGTTAATGCTATACAAATTCAGTGCAATATTATAACGGGAGCTTATATGAATAACTCTCCCGCACATATACTACACGAGTTCGCATTAGACGTACCACCAGGCTATAAATTAGATGTTATTGCTAATAACCTAATTTATTTACCAGTAAACGTCAAAGAAATAACATATCTCAAGATTTGGATTGTTGATCAAGAAAATCGTGCAGTAAATTTCAGAGGTGAAGAAATAACACTAAGATTACACCTAAGACCACGGAAAAAATGATAATTTACAATAAAACTAAGCACATTAAAGTTAATAGGGTCATTCCTACTAATCATATTAAAGCTATAAGACCATCATTATCGAAAGAAAACACCACCTTTTTAAAATTGCTTAAGTTAAAAATAAAGAAAAATGTCTGATATACTCAATGTCATTGAAAAACCATATTCTGATGAAAATATAATAAAAAAAGATTATCATAGCTATGTGCCCTATATTCAATCATTTAAAAACAATGATGAAATTCGAATTACACTACAAAATCAAGACTTATATGTTCTTCCGTCTGAAAGCTACTTATATATAGAAGGAAACATACAAAACTCTAAAGGTGAAGAAGCATCACAAAATACTAGATTAAGGAATAATTGTGTTGCATACTTATTTGATGAAATACGGTATGAGATTAATGGTGTGGAAATTGATCGCACTCGATACTTGGGAATATCTAGTACAATTAAGAATTATGTCTCACTAAATGAATTTGAAAGCAATATGATGAGAAATGCAGGGTGGAATATTTCTGAAGACCTGTCAATGCGAAAATTTAATTTTTATATTCCCCTTAAACTACTATTGGGATTTGCTGAGGATTTCAATAAAATAATTTTAAATAGTAAACATGAACTTATTCTTTTACGAAGTTCAAATGATGATAAGGCGTATTACTCTACAGATGCTAATGAAAAATTAAGTTTATCGATTAAAAACATAACATGGAGAATACCACATATTCACCTATCAGATACACGAAAAATACAAATAATGAAGATTATAAAGGAGGGTGTTTCATTACCCATAGCATTTCGCAGTTGGGACTGTTATTTTAATCCAACATTTTCCGGAGGCAGAAATCACAACTGGAATATTAAACTATCAGTGAATAGAGAAAGGCCAAGATTTCTTTTATTCGTATTAGAAAACGATAATAAATATATACATTCAGATTTGAAAAATGTTAAAGTGCATTTAAATTCAGAATCGTATCCATATGATGATTTAAATTTAAAATTTGAGGAGAATCGATACGCTATTTTGTATGATATGTATGCTAAGTTTCAACAAAATTACTATATGAGAGAAGCACAACCTCTTCTTTCATGTGAGAAATTTAAAAATATTCCAATTGCAGTAGTTGATGTTAGTTATCAAAATGAAATTGTTAAAAATGGGCCTATCGATGTGAAAATTGAGTTCGAGACAAGTAGTCCAGTATCAAAAAATACAAATGCTTATTGTTTAATCCTACACGATCGTATGATGGAGTACACACCTTTAACTGGAATTGTTCGAAAAGTTATATAATCTATTTTAAAATACATTCTAATACTTACTTTTTTTCATTTAATTTCTATTAAATAAAGAATAAAACTGTTGGTTTTTTTTAAATAAATTTTGGTTTTTTTTTATTTTATGTGTATATAGGTGTATATATTTACATATATTTACATTTACAGATTCTATACTAATTATTTAGTGACTCAATATCACTAATTAACCTACTTAATTCTAAATCACCATTATCAGTATCTAACTGATAATGGTGCCATGCAAGTGTATTAATCTCATCATTTCTTATTTTACGTTTACTATCAATAAAATTTAAAGCTATTTTATTAACTCTATTTGTTAGTATTGTGTGTAACTTAGATGTGAATGTGTACATACATGCCCCTACTGATTTCTTATTAAATAAGACATGTTTATAATGATCTATAGTATAATTGTCTACCACGCATTTTTTAACCCCCTTAGCTTTTTTAACATCTTTATCATCTTCAACTGTGAAAGAATAAACTTTGGGTCCTAAGCCTACATATTCAGTGATGAATTTACCTTCAGTTTCATCTTTCATCATTCCAAGTACTTTTTTATTTAATTGAGGAAAGTTAAATGGATTATTTTGTGAATATGCTGATGTGTCAAAGAGTGTTTTTAAATCTCCTCTTATATCATCATAGAAATCATCAGTTTTAATTGAGTAAATAAAAGAGTCAGTGTCCATATAATTGAGATTTATATTATCTCCGAATTTAGGTTTCATATACTCATAATGGAAATCATACATTTTCCATTTTGATAGATCAAGTACACAAAAGCCTAAATAAATGGGTTTATTGTAATATGTCAAAGTTTTGTTCATTTGTACAGCCCATAATTTATCAGTAAACTGTGAAATACTGTGAAAATTTGGTTTTGCTATAAGTTCACCTACACCCAATTTATTGCGATTAGTACGACCCCATTCACTAACCAACCGAACGTCTTTTCTCTTATCGACATTTTCCATGGTTTTACCATACACAGCATTATTGAGCAATTTATAGAAATCTTTTTCAAATTGATTCTTAGCTTCTGTTCTATGTGTCGTATTTAAATCTATGTATGTCTTTAACCACGGCTTTTGATTAAATTTCAGAATTCGGTGAACTTTTTCCAAAACCAATCCATTATTTAAACATTGCTCTAATGTTTTATAATGTATGACATATTTCTTTTTGTCAGATAGATCAGCAATTAATTTTTCATATTTACTCCCACCAATTATTTTGTTTTCCACACAGAATGGCAGGTCATTATGATAATCATGACAGCTAGACGGGTATGATAAATCGACTTCATAAATATAACCAACATCTGAGTTATGTGGAATATTTTTGGGGTGAATGAAGTCATTTGTCCAACTGAAGCCTCCATATGGTAGTGACTCTGACATTGCCCAACCATAAAGATTATTTGCGTCTAAATATAAAATGTATTCGGAGGGTTTTGTAGGATCATAATCATTAAGATATTTATGATTCGCCTTACTATACCTCTTACTACATTGTGAAAGACCACCACGAATTCCTCGTTTAATAAAATTATACATTTCTAGATCTGTTAATAATTCTAGCTCAATTCTTGTATATTTTAACATTGCATCCCAAGAAAGCCCTGGGATGGTATAATAATGTGGAGGATCTAGGTTATAAATCTTCTTACAGAGCTTTCTGAAGTTTTCAAATATATCTGTAAGTAACAACACGTCAGTTTTTAAATACAGCTCCATGTAATCCTTAATAGTCTCACAATCAAATTTTGTCCATATATTTTGTGCTAGCAAATAATCTTCTTCTGAACATTTTTTATCATTTAACCTACTATAAAATGCTTCAATTGGTGGGAGTTTCTTTTCATTTAATTTTTCAAATGAATTTAAATATTCATAAGGAAAAACACCCTTTCGCTTCATAAGAGAAAACTTCTCAGCATCTGGAAAATATTTTCTAACTGCATTTAAATCTTGATCATTGAGGTTACTAGCTAATGATTCCAAACCAGATGCCATAAATCTTAAAGAGTCTAAAAATCTAAGCTCAATTTTTTTTCCAGTTTTATAAACTCGCACCTTTTCAAGTTGTTTTGAAATAATATGCTGAGGAATATTTTGCTTCACTTTTCTTATATACAACTCATTTATATAATCATCAATTTCTTCATCAGTATATACCCGAACAGTATGCGACAAAGAAATGTATAATTCTTTATTTATTGGAATTACATTTGTCTCCCCTTTAATACTAAGTAATTCTTTAATAAATAAGTGACAGTCATATTTCGAAAAATTATGGAAAAATATAGGAATAAAATTTGGAATTTTAAAATTTAAATTACACGAATTATGTGCAGCCCCTCTATATTTTCCTGATAAGTGGCAGTGATCTCTCACAGCTAGTTCATCGCCTAGTGCTAAACCGCAAATATGACAGTTAATAGAGTTTAAAAATTGTTCTTCTTCTAAGGGGGTTAATGAATGCATGGGGACAATTTTTTCATAATACTTCTTATACATTTGTCTACATTCATTTATTAAATTATTTACAAAATGTTGCCCTACATTAACACTACTACTACTACTACTAAACATTTTAAACTTATCTAAATTTTCATTAAAATTACACTTAATATTAAAACCATATGCACATGGAATATGTTTTTTTGTAAATCTACTATTTTCATTAATACTACTTACATCTACTTCCTCGAGAACGCATTCAAAATCCGCATACACAGTGAACGGGAGATTCATTTGTCGCTCATGATGGGAAAACTTTATGACTGATTTTTCTCCCTCCGGCATCTTGGGAATGCATTCTCCACACTCTCTCTCCTTATGAATTACCATTCTCTCTGGTATATTTGTATGGTAGAGACAACTATTGCAAAAAATTAAAGCACCTTCATATTTTGAAATTTGGGACCTTAGTAGTCTAAGAGAAAAAGAATTTTTGTTAATAAGATGTTTTGCACGATATATTTAAATATTTTGATAACTACCTTGAAATATTGTTTATTAGAATGTAGTGCATTTTATCACCACATTCGTCTTCCAGCAGCATAAGGTTTATATGCATATTTTTTTCCTTTTTGGTAATGTAGTATGGTCCAATAACAGCCTTGGATTTCCTATCAAACCCGAACACATTTACACTTATATCAGTATTATTTCTTTCAAATACTTTAATATCTTTCACATCAGTAGGAAATTGCATTGATGTGAAATTAAGTGTTCTACCGCAATCAAGCTTAATATTATTGTCAGCAATATTTGGTATATTGTAAATTGTCTGTCTGTATACATGACTGTCATCACCATTATAAAATGCTGCTATTACACTCCATTTAAAGCAAAATACATCATTGTTTTGAATGTTGACACAAGCTTTCTTCCTCGCCAGCTCTACGGGTGTAGGTATATATTGGGATCCTGATAATGGTGATGCTTTATTTATGTTTATTTCCAGCCATTTAATTTGGATAAGCGTCCAACCAGAATCTCTTTCTTGAAACTCAGACATCTTCGCCTTAATCTTTTCAAATTGAAGTGTGAGAGCTGAGCCAATATTGTCTGCCCTTGATAAGCGTATCATTTCCGTATTGTGGTACATATCAGTTTCTGGTTTAAGAGGATGTGCTGGTAGCTTATATCGAGCTGTCAATTCCAAATTAAATTTCACAATTATGTGCTCAGCCAGACAATTATTTAATAATTTCTGAACATACATTTGACCCTCTTTCAAATATTCATTTGCATTCAAATTCAAATCTCCTTTCGGGAAACGGTACGTCAAAAGTCGAGATTTAAATGAATTTTTTATCAATTGAATCCGGTTTCCAATTCTCTCCTGTACATTTTTCTTGTGTTCGGGTTGGGAGCAATGAATAAACCACTGTTGTGGTTGAATTTTAACATTACAATCCTCACACATAATAAAAGATTCTGAACATGACTCAGGCTTTTGTTGTTTAAATGGTATATTTGATTGTAACATCGATAGACGCTTCCTAGATGCATCCGATGTTGAAGGATGTTCATCCATTTCTTCTACTTGTTGTTGTTGTTGTTGTTGCTGCTGTTTTTGTTGCTGTTGTTGCTGTTGAAGGAAATCTAGATGGATTTCCATATGTTTTTTCCTCTCCATTGATGTCAGGGATATATGATTGCACACATCACATGGCACATGAATTTGAATATGTTTTTGTAATTTTTGTTTCTTTTTATATTGGTTTTGGCAAATTTCACAAATTAGTACACTAGCCATTATTATTATTTTAAAATATTAATTTCTTTTTTTATTTTCACAAAAAAAAAAAGCACAAACTTTCTTAAGCAAGTCTACTTTAGAAACTAATGAATAGAATATATTTAAAACCTTTTATATACTTTCAAATATCTATACAATCGTAAATTTACTTATCAACAAATAAAATACCAGACTGTCTCTGTATATCTGTCTGTCTGACTAACTTTCCTTTTCCCCCTTTTTATCTTCTCTTTTCTTTTAAAAATCATAAATAAATACTTTGAATTTATTCTTCAACCCCAAATAAAATTGAAAAACCATTTGCTGTTACGAAGCCAGTCTGTCTGTATGTCTGTCTATCCATCCAATAATATTTTCGTCGATCACCCAAACAAACAAAATAACAACAACCCTCCATCTGGTTACCCATAAACACACACACACACACACACACACACACACACACACACACACACACACACACACACAACAAAAGAAAGGCTTCAACAATCCACAAAACACACAAAAAATAAAAAAAAAAAATATTTTTCCAATTTCTTCCTCAAGGTCTGTCTGTGTATCTATCTATCTATATTCAAGACACACCTCAATACAATACAATACCCTTATCATCTCACACCCCATAAATTATTAATTTTAATATCAGCGCTTTGAAAAAATTGTCCACAAAAATTTTTTTCAAAATCAAGGTCCGTCTATCGATCACAACAAAAGAAAGGCTTCAACAAGTGCATTGACAAGTACAGTATGTCTGTCTTCCACAAAACACACACAAAAAATATTTTTCCAATTTCTTCCTCAAGGTCTGTCTGTGTATCTATCTACATATCTCTATGTCTGTCTATCGATCACAACAAAAGAAAGGCTTCAACAATGCACCCACCACTTGTGCATTGCTTTCCTATAAAATTTAACACGTGTTCATTTTACATACTTTAACACGTGTTCAGGAATTTCCCCCCTAATTTTGCCTTTTTTAAAATTTTATGACATTTTTATTGCTTTGTTTTTGAAAATTTTTTTTTTTTTAAAAATTTGACCTTTTTTAACACGTGTTCATTTGACATACTTTAACACGTGTTCATTTTAATGGCTTTTGGATAATTTTAATGGCTTTTTAATGGCTTTGGAAAAATTTTAATGGCTTTTGGGTAATTTTAATGGCTTTTTGGTGATTTTAATGGCTTTTTGGGTAAATTTGGCGTAGAACCCTTATTATACATATACTCATATGCGCCAAACAAAAAGGAATCGTTTTATAAACTTTCAACGTAGAATAGTTTTCAAAATGTATTCCAATTTTGAATTCGTTTTGCAAAATATTGCTGATAGTTTTTTTTTGTTGCTAAACGGAAATAATAAAAGTTTTTTTTTAATTAATTTCGATAAAATTTTTAAGGATATCAAAGAAAAATTTTGATTTTTGTGTTTGGTCGGAAATAATTTTAATACAATTTTCGATTTTCTTTTATTACATTATCTTTATTTATTTCTTCAGTTTACGAAAATACATTTAATCATTTATTATTTTCCTTTTTGTTTGCTTTATGGTTTTTCTATCAATCATTCAATAACGTAAAGTTAAATTAATAAAATTACGTAAATATATTTAACAAATTTTATTATCCATTTAATTCTTTTATTTTAAATTAATTAATAAAATTAGGAAAATGTTTAAATTTTTTTCTTTTTTTTTTTAAATATTAACAATTAAGTAATTTCATTTTTATTTATTTACTTATTTTTTTTTAGTTGTAAAGCCATTGTTTGCTAAAAATCAAATTTTTTTTTAGGATTTGCTACAAAAAGTCAGTTAAATAATTGGAAAAGTTTTAAGCGATATCAATATTATTGTTGTTGTAAAGGGGAATTTTTAATAATTTTTATTAAAATTTATTTAAATTATAAACAATTTTATTGTTTTTCTTTAATCTAGTTGTTTAGTTAAAAAAAAAAAATATATGATTAGGACGAAATGTTTAAAGAAAAAAATCTATTTTTTTTAAGTATAAAATAATGTTAAAAAAATAAAAATTAAACAGAAAAAATTCAAAACATTATAATAAATATTAAATAAAATATACATTAATGTTTACAACTATAACCCAAGGTTAGGAAAAACATAATTAAATTAAAAATAAAATAAAAAAAAAAATAAAGATATACTTAAACAAAATTAAACTTTTTTAGGTTACATTTTAATTAAGAAGAGTTTTTGAATAACATTTTTGTTGTGCATTTAAATTTTCAAAATTGTTTGATTTTTTGTTTCTTTCGTATGAAATGCAAGTACTTTATTTTTGTTTTTAAATTTTCGTTTTTATTTTAGATTTGATAAAAGTTCTTTATTAATTAAAAAAAAAAAATTTCTTCATTTTATAGAAATTTTTTAAGATTTTTGTTGTTTTTTTTTTAGAAATTTTATTGCTCCAATTTGTTTCCATTAATTTAGAATATGCATTTTAATTAATATTTTAATGCTGTGCATTGATTTTTATTTGTTCACTGTCTGATAAATTTACATCAATTTTTGTTTGGCGCATTCTGGGCAAATTATATCAGGCCCATCGGTTATAAAACCGCGTCCGACTAGACTAGTCTTGCAGCTAGCACACACGAAACAATCATGATGCCAGTGACGATCTTCAAATGATATAAAACGAGTGCCGCCAATACCTTGAAAAATAAATGAAATAAATATTTTTTTAGAGTTAAATACTAAAAATTCTTTTCAAATTATTTTTTTTACTTACCAGTTATAGGCTTAACACACGAAGTGCAACGTTTGGCAAATAGTTCGCCAAAACAATCGGCACAGTAGGGTTTCTCGTCGCGACTAGTAAAACGTTGTCCAGCTAATGTTATATTGCAGTGAGTGCAAGTGAAACACTCACGATGCCAGGGCTCATTCTTGTAGGTAACACCACCAGATGTTATGACCTGGAATAAAAAAATAAAAAAAAAAAAAGACAAGGTAAAATAGGTTATAAAGTCTTTAAATAATCTTAAAAAATTAAAGAAACATATATGTCCATAAGACCGACCATTTTTGTGGTGTTTTGGAAGCCAACGTTTTGGAGTGACTTCAAAATACGAAGTACAGAGAGGGGTCACGAGACAGAAGATATTTGGTCTCATGCATAAAAACGAGTAAAAGCGCTGAGTTGAGGCAGGTGAGCAATTGCTCGTAAGTCGAGTTCGATTAAACAGCAACAGCTTTTGCTCAATTTCGTATGCATAAAAATGAGTTCAAACCAATTGCAATAACTTGAGCAAAGGTAGATCAAACGTCTGTTTGTTATTGAAGTGCAAACATGTCATCAAGTGAAAGTGAAGTAGAATCAAATAATAATAATAAAATAGAAACTGACGACATTTCTAAATTTTTAGTAGAAAAAACAAAATAAATATTTATTAGAAAAGGGCCAATTACCGAGCATTAAAAATAATAAAAAAAAAAAACAAACAATAGAAACACGTGTAACAGAAATTAAGCAAAAATTTGGCATTGAATTAACGGGGAAAAATTATTTTAAAAAACTGGGAAACTGATTTGTCACAATTGCTTTGTGCTAATTCTAATCCCTCAACAAACAAACTTCCAGGTAAGTGTACCGTTATCGAATTCAAATTTTGTTATTGATACACTGTTGATAACATTTTGTATTTCTTTGTGGCACAAAATATTCAGCCATGATTCCTTTTTAGTGTACGCGAGTCAACTATAAGGCAGGCTCAACAAAATTTGAGCAAGAGCTCACAAAAGAAAGCAAAAGCTTGTTTTTATGCATATGAAAATGAGCACAAGCTCATCTAACTTAGTTCAAACTGAGCAAGACGAGATCAAACGTGAGCAGTGAGTAAAAGCAAATACATCAAATTTTATTATGCATACGACAAGCACCTTTTACTCAAAAAATTGAGTCCGAGCAAAAGCTCACGTTTTATGCATGAGACCCATTGTGTTTTATGTCTGTTTATTTCTTCGGAAGCTGTGCTTTTTGTTAATTTTGTTGTGTTCACGAAATATGTGTTTAATGTAGCGGCCAGGGTTGTCAGATTTTTTTCACCTTCATCGCCGAATAGTATATTAAAAATCGATAAAATTTTATTTGTTTATATTTCTGGTGAAAAAATTCTCCAAAAATCGTTAATTGGAAAGTTTTGAATAAAAAAAGTAAACAAGATTAATTTAACCTTTGTACACATTTTCTATATTTAGTCTAGTTCTAGTAGTGTGTTTATTAAATTGTAGTATTTTATACGTTAAAAAACTTAGGATTTGTGAAATTATTAAATTGATGTTGCAAAAATAAAAATTTTATCCAGTATGCAAAATAAATAGAATTTGATTACAAAAAAATCAGTTTTCAATAATTTGAAGTTAATAATTTTTTTTTAAATATTGTGGTTATTCTGTTTTAAGGTTTTTAATTCAAATTTTCATATTTTAATTAGGCTAAAGTTCATTAAATTTAATTTTCATTTAATTATTTTTATGAAGGAAGGAATTTTACAACATGAAAATAATTAAATTTTAATGATCATTTTTCATGCTCACGGACAGGTTGATCTGACGAGTTTCGATAATAACCACACTATCTCTTCAGAGGTCTTTGCCGCTTTACCCTCATCGCCATTGACGACGACTGGCAGTCAATAGTCAATTACACTGTTCTAGAAATTGACACTTTTTTTTTTTGAGACAAGCTGGGCATCTGGCGTTTTAACATTATTCGGTTAAGCTGAATGCAGTGGTGCTAACCTTTTTTTTTTTTGGGTTAGCTTTGATTTTCGAGATATACCGTTATTTCGAAAATGGAGGAGGTTGCACAATATATGTTCGCGTAACTCAAAAAGGTTTAGTTTATTGAACAAACTCAAAAAACCGAAATTGCACAATAAAATTTTCTTTAAGAAAGGTTAAACTTTTTTCTCATATGCGCATTCGTGTTAGAAACAAACATTTTTTTGGGCAAAAAAAAATATTATTTTTTTAGCAACATTTTGAAATTTTTGTTTTTTAAAAGTTTATCGAAAATAGGAAAGTCCAGCTATGCTTCTAATTTTTTCCAGACATATAAAAAACAAAGTTGCAAACAAAACAAGCCATAAACGATTCAAATCTGTTAACCACTTTAATTTTATTTACAAAAGACGAAAAATTTTAATTAATTTAAGCATTTCATAAAACGCAATATTTGTATGGGATCCCCCTAAGAAGTGGAGATAAAGGGCAAGTATGTCTCGAGAAAATATTAAGGACAAAGAACTAATTGAGTTCGGTCATGCATTATATCCCACTAGGGGTGACTCCTGGGCATTTATGGCAATTTTTCTTCAATATATTTCTAGTTTGTATTGAACATTATGTATGGGAGCCCCCTTAATGAATGGAGATAGCGGGTTGGTATGTTAGAAATAACTGATTGGAATGAAAAACAAAGTGGGGTTGGTCATACATTTGATTTATTCATCATTTACATTATATCATTTACATTATATCCCCTAGTGGGATATAATGTATGACCGACTTCAATTAGTTTTTGTCCTTAAAAGTTTAACCTTTCTTAAAGAAAATTTTATTGTGTAATTTCGGGTTTTTGAGTTCACGGTTTAGTTCAATAAACTAAACCGTTTTTGAGTTACGCGAACATATGTTGTGCAACCCCTCCATTTTTTAAATAACGGTATATCTCGAAAACCAGAGCTAACCTTAAAAAACGGTTAGAACCACTGGATTCAGCGTAAACGAATTATGTTAAAACGCCAGGTCTCCGGCTTGTCTGTTTTTCAACTAGCACAGTGTTATCAATCTTTAAACAAATTGGTATTTTCACCCTGTGGTAGATCGACATTTGTTGTGAATGATTACACAAGGGAACACAATTTAAATTTTTTGTGCGGCCTGGAACTCTATAGCAAATTTTTACTAATTTGAGGTCGCTGATTTCAAATCTTATCTCCATTTTTCTTTATCAGCTCTACTTTTCGAGATATACCGTTATGTCCAAAATGAAGGCACTTTCACTACATATATTGGAATAACTTGAAAACGGTTCACCATATTCAGTTAAAAAAAATCCGAAACTCGACAACAATATTATCTTTAAGCCGTGCTTACTTTGTTTTTAAATTAGCCCAGTAGCTTTAGAGATATCGTTTAATTATGAAAAAAATTATTTTTTAAAAAAAGACATTTTTTGTTTTTAAAAATTCCTAAAAAATAAAAATGCGAGAAAAAGCACAGTTTTTGTTTAGAAATATTTAGTTTAACATATTTCGAATAAAATGAATTTTATTTCATTGCAATCGGTGCACAACTTTTGATTTTGGCCACAATTTACTGAGAAAACTGAATTGATAAAAATCGCGATTTTCATAAAAAAAAAAACATTTTTTAATGGGTGTGTTGGGACAAATTTAAACAAAATCATGAAATAAAGCTCAGTTCATTCGAAATCTGTTTAACTAAATGTTTTTCGACAAAAACTGTGATTTTTCTCGCAATTTTATTTTTTATGAATTTTTATAGAACAAAAAATGTCTTTATTTAAAAAAAAAAATTTCACCTGATATCAATGGAAATTTTTGTAAAAAGTAATTGACTTTCGATATGAATTCAACTATTTTTGCATACTACCCAGTATACACTATTATTGTTAACATTTTGAAAATTCAATTTCATATGCAATCGAAAACGACTTCATTCTCTAATCGTACTCAGTTTTTCATATAAATAAGAAAAAAAAAAGAAGCTTTAAGCGTTTTAGAAATCGCCAACTTTTTCAAATATCGTCATGTCGCCAAACACAAAATTTCATCGCTAAATGTGTTTATAAATCGCCACATTTGGCGAAAAATCGCCACATCTGAGAGCCCTGGTAGTGTCCTGTTTTTGCACATTGCCACTTTACTAAGAAAAAAAATGCTTTCTGTCTCTTTCTTCGAAAGCTCACAACTGATTTAGGCATTTTTCATACGTTATATTTTTCACCTCGCATTGGCTAGCGGCGTGGCGTCACATTACCGTATCGAGTTACAGTTCTACAGTTTGAGCATTAACCATAGCAATTGTTTATAACCAATAAATTTTAACGAGTTTTAGTATAGAACCAAGGAAAAAAATTCAAGAGTGACTGGATTTCTTACCTTGTTGCACTTAATGCATCTAGTAGCGAATTTCTCCTCATAACAACCGGCGCAATAAATTTCCTGTTCTCTTGGGATAAATGACTTGGTGCCAATGGCGCTTTTGCAAACGCAACAGCAAAAACAATTCTCATGCCATTGCCTGGTCTTGTATTCCATTTTCTTTGTGCCTAAAAAATAAAAAAAAGCAAAATTAAATTAGTTAAATTAAAAAAAAAATACTATTTAACAGAAAGTTTAAAAAAGCAATTCTGAAATCTTAATTTCATGGAAAATTATAAATTAACTGTAATATTTAAGATTAAGATAAAGATATTTGATTTAAGGTATTTGAATAAACAAAAAAATTTTTTTTCTTTTAAGTTAAGAGTTTGCTTATCGCTTAGACATGGCAACATTTAAAATAACAGGTATTTTAGTCGCCGACCAGACTTGCATTTCTTGTTGCTGCAATTTTTTAAAACTTTGAATTAAAATTGCACCAGTGTCCAGATTATGAAATTCTATGCCTGCAATTTTTGTATTTTTATCTTGTCCTTTTTATATTTTATATATAAATACAAACACAGCTACAGAAAACTTCAAGTTAAAAAGTATGAAAATTACAAAACAAGACAGAATTGCAGAGTACGGGTACGTTCGTGAATGCATCACTGCGCTGCATCAGAAAAGCAAACTTTTTTAAATGCCGAAAAAAAAATAATTTTAATTTTTTTTATTGTATGGCTATTATTTTTGTGGAGTATTTGAAAATTTTTTAAACCGCATCTACTTCACTGATAGATATTTAAACATTTGAAATCACTGATGCAGCGCAGTGATGCATTTACGAACGTACACATGAAACTGAATAGCCCTACCCAATCTTCTTCACTCTCTCACCCATAAAGTCAAGAATTGCTGCAACGAAAATGGCAAGCCTAGACGATGACTTAGAAAAATGTAGGTCAGGGCTTACACGCTTCCAATTTAATATTCAACTTTTGAGCTTTTCGAAGAGGGCACGCTTTGCGCTTTTATAAGTAGTTATAGTAAACATCTAAAAAATAGAATTTCATTAAAAAAAAAAACCGAACGAATGAAAGTTTAAAAGAGAATGAAAGAAAATTGCAGAAAAAAAACTATCACAATGCGAACCTTGACAAAGAAATTAGGCAGCAAAAGTTGAACCCTGGCTAAACAAACCAATAATACGCACAAATACCCAACAAACCTTTGATATGAAATGACTTTATCAATTGATATCAAACACATTTTTTAAACAATTTCCAACTGTTTGATTTTAACATTTGAATTCATATTGAAAATTTTTTGAATATAAACATTTGACACACAATGATTTATCAATTTGACATCAAATTGTTATCAAGTGTTATTCTCAAAGCAAAAATAAACTTGACAAAAAATGGCGATTAAAGTTAAATGTGTTTTAGAATTAAAGAAATTTTACATATTTCTTGAAGTGAATTCGCCTTTAGAAAACCTTAATTCGTGTGAAAAAATACAAATTATTTGTGAGTTAAAGATTAATAATAAAGTGTAAGAATGCGAATAAAAATAAAACGAGAAAGTGAAAATGATAAGTTTGTTGTATGATCGCGTTGCTACGCAGAGCCATGACAATCCTCAAAAAAAGAAGTAAATTATTTCGTCTTTCCATGAATTTGAGGACGGAAAGGACGCTATTTTATCATTCAGCAGCAGCTTTGGTCCTGAATCTTTATCTGGCAGTTATATTAATAAAAAATTAAAATTAAGGCCTTAATCATGTAAAACTCAACGCAACGCCAACGAAATTCATTGAAAGCAAAAACAATGTCATAAATATTTCGTAATTTTGTTGTTGCTTTCTACTAAAATTCTTGTACCGTTTTAAAATTGTTAACGCCACAAGTTGTGCAGCGTTTGAAATTTTAAAACGCAATGTGAATTTCTGTAGAAAGCAACAACAAAATTACAAAATATTTATGACTTTGTTTTTGCTTTCAATATAATTCTTAGGCGTTGCGTTACGTTTCACATGATAAGGGCCTAAAAAAAAAATTCATTTATGTATTGAATTACAATCCACATTTGAAAAAAAGCATTTGAGGATAACGTTTGGAAGCAAGTTGAAGAAAAATGCATTTCTCACTTTGAAAATAATTTCCCATTTTTGCTCAGACGCTATGATTTTTAAATGATTTGTCGTTTGAGAAAATGTTTGATTTCAAATCATTTTCAATTTGAATTCAAACCTTCGTGTTTGTTGTGTATAAACTGAAAAAAATGCATTCAGGAAACGGTGTTACCAAATCTTGAATAAATAATGAATCTAAAAAAGCTTTTAAGAATTCTATTAGATTTTTCCCACAATTATAACTAGAATCTATGCAATATAATTGTATCAAAACTTTTGAGTACATAAGTTGACGAATACTACTAATTTTTATTATTTATTTTAATTATTTCCCACATTTAAAGTTATATTATTTTTTTTTTTTTACATTAAAGTTTCAATTGTTTTTATATTCAATTCGAAAATGTTAGTAACGGGTTGTTGTCTACAATCCCTTCCACTTTATTATAAACGGCTTTGTGTCACGCGATGAGATTTTTGAAGGGAATTCTTCTCAATTTCAATTGAAAGATCTTTAGCCTAAAAAAAACTTGCGAATAAAATCGAAAGTTTTTGACTTTGAGCAATTGCCCTACAATATTTATTGCATTTACTTATTATTTTTTATATATAAAAAAAAACTGTTAGTTTTAATTTTATTACACGCAAGGGCCTTTAGAAACATTGAAGTTTACGTTTAATTTCAAATTATTGATTTTAAAACAAAATATGGAGATTCAATGCCAAATTATTATATAGTATAAGGTGGAATAATAAGTTTTTGTCATTGGTTGAAGCTGTCAAAATGACATTTCATAAGGTTGCATATGAACTAACAATAACACTATGCTAGTTGAAAAAACAGACAAGCTGGGCTTATGGCGTTTTAACATAATTCGGGTACGCTGAATCCAGTGGTGCCCGCGGTTTTTGAGATATACCGTTATTTCGAAAATAAAGGAGGTTGCACAACATATGTTCGCGTAACTCAAAAACCCTTTAGCTAATTGAAAAAACTTAAAAAACCGAAATTCCGCAATATAATTTCCTTCCAGTGTTGCCATAACTGTTCTTGTTGCCATAATTGTTCATGGGAACAAATATTTCGCACACTTATTCATATCTACTAGAACTATAGTTATATAAATGTTAAGGAATTCCTACAAAATTTTTTTATTGGGTTGTCCGCTTCACAAATAATGCCCCATATATTAAAAATCTGCTGAATTTTTATAAAAAAAAAAATACACCAAAAATCTGCTAAATAAAAAGTGATTTTAAATATATATGTGACATTCACAGAGAAAAGGGACCTAGTGTGTCAAAAAATGGGGTTGGGCCTAAGAGTGGATTCTGGTACCTAAAAGGGTGTAGAAAAAGATGAAATGAGTTAGATTTCTGATAAAAAAAATTTTCAAAAAAATATATGCGATGCCCCAACTCATTCTGCTAAATATAGCCGAAAATATACCAAAATGGTAGCACTGGTCTTGTTGATGGCTTTGAACTGAGAAGAGTAAAATTAGTGCGAAAACTATCAATAACTACACGAATTGCTTGCTTACTAGCAGAGCTGCCGTTTTTGGTTATTTATAACCAAAATTGGTAATTTTTTTTCTCAATGTGGAGATGTGAATATTTTTTCCATTTTGGTTAATTTTTTTTCTAAAATATAAAATACGTATCAATATGTTTTTCTTGATACACTTGCAATTTACGGTTTTTAAATTGTTTAATGTTTTTATTTACATGGGGGGCTATCGCGTATTTTGATTCGAAGGAAATTATTTACGACTTCGAATAATGTGCACTTCGCAATACGATTTTCTCATTAACTATTTGTTTCAAATGAACGGAAGTTTTTTATACTTTATCAAAAACACAAGTACCCCTTCAAAACAGCTAACAGATATTTTTTAAGATTTATGTTAAGAAAAAAATTTGTCATATGTGATTTTTATATTATAAATGGACATAATATCACAATTCAGAACATGAATGAAAAATTACACAAAAGTAGTTTTAGTGTTTCTAAAAACTTGAATATAAGTCAAATGTTCTAAATTGACATTATTTCCAGTGGTATATTTTAATATATTGAAATACAAATAGGAATTTTAAAGATTTTTTAAAATTAAATTGATACATGATTTATAATTTTATGGAATTTTCTGTAAGAAAATGGCGAAAATTTAGGAAATTTAAAATTTTACTTTTTATAACCTGTCGGTATTACATATATTTATTTAATGTTTTTTTAAATTTGGAAATATTTTAAATTTATAGAAAAAGCTTTGACTGTCACTCATATACTTTTTGCCGATTGAATGTACATGAAACAGTACTAATAACAATTATAAATTTAAAATACAATTTACAAACAAGAGAAACATCATATCCCATGTTTATAATTTTTTAGATATAGATACATATGTAATTTAGAAAATATTCACATTTCGCATATCGCCAACAGTTTCCAATTTCGCCAAAACAATCGCAATTTCGCCAATCGTAAATTTCCATTTCCAAAGGGATTAGAAAATTGCCACAATTGAAAGCCCTGCAACTGACAGTTAAAAAGCGGAAAACAATTTAATTTTTTCCTTTTTTTGTTATTTATAACTTTCGTTTATTGTAAAGGACATATTCAAAAAATTTAATTTATTAACTTTCAATAAAACGAATTTTGTATGGTAATTTGACGGGTTTAACTCTTATATAATAGAAATATTTTTTATGAAAAAGGTCTCAAATAAATAAAAATGTTAACTAAAGTTTCTCGTTATTTTTTTTTAATATGTACAAGAATTACTTTTCATGTGTTGTCTTCTTAATTTGTCATTAATATTTTCATGTTAAGTGCAAATAACATTTGTCTTACAATAAACCTTAAAATAAATTTTAATGCTTTTATCAATTAACAAAAGCCATTTCTAATTTGGTTATATTTTTTCACATTTGGTTACTTTTTCAAAAATTTTTGGTTGTAAAAATTGTATTAGTCGTGGCAGCACGGCTGATTATGTTGACGAGGTGTTCTTTGAACTTCGCAAACTGATTTATTTAATTCTTCTAGCGTAAACGAATTATATAGACTTGCCAAATTTTACTGAACAGAAATGTCAATACAGATTGATATTCTCAGCTGTCAAGCCATATTGATCGATATCAAATGTTCTCATGCAGCTAAAAAAACATAACAAGCGATATAAATATTTTAAATCAATTATAATAATTTGTGATAATGTGTATTTTTTTCTGCTGTAAATAATTTTGCTTTATTTTATTATTTGTCTTATTAACGTTTTATTAAAATAATTTGTGCATTAATATCTTCTATAGGTATTTTAATTATCATTATTAAATTGCGATGCCGTGTGGAAACTTATTTTTGAAAAAGAAAAAGAAAACAGATTTTGTGTTGTTACATTTTTTATGTTTTTTGTTTGCAAACTTAACAAACAATAAACAATTTTACTATTATGCTAATTTATAAATAATTGCCAACCATTTAGGTCTATGAACTTTTGTGAACAAAATATTAAATTATTTTTTCAACTATAATTATATTAAACATGAAATTAAATTTATGATAAATAATATTTCTTTGCAGGTTGTTACACTTACGGCTTAAGTTTTTATTAAAGTTTTAGTTAAAATTTATCAAAATCAGATAAAATTATAAAGCATACGAACTTTTGAAGGTAAAGTCTTAAAGAAAGATAGATATTTCTTTATAGCTTAAGATGCATTTTTTATAAATATTTTTTTAAGGTTTAAGGCAAGAAGTTGGCTCAGTTTTGTTTTTAATATTTGTTTAAGATTACATTTTAAAGTGCTTACTTGAAAATTTTGAACTCATGGTTTGCATAATTTTTTCTAGTGTTTGAAAAACGAAACGTAACCGTTTATCGTACTTGTGTTTGGCATATATGTATATGTATTTTACCAGCCGTAACAAGTTCATTCTAATTTTCTCGATTTTCTGCTCGATGTCTAGTTTCATACCATTTAAGGCGTAGATTCGTCCGTTCCATTGTAAATTTGTAGTTTCCAAGTGTGCTGGTCTTCCAATACGCCGACAACCTTCTCGCTTGTTTAGCGAGTTCTAAATATACAAAATTTTGTAACACAATTTGGAAAAAAATAAACAGCAAGAAAGTATAGTCGGTCATGACAGACCATATTATACCCTTCACCACAGCATTTAAATACAAATTTTCTAAATATCCAAAATTTTTTAAAACAATTTCGAAAAAAATAAACAGCAGAAAAGTATAGTCGGGGTCATGACAGACCATATGATACCCTATACCACAATATTTAAAAACCATTTCTTGAGATTGTACCCTGTTTGGGTCCCTTAGAAGTCATGGACCCGCCAGAACAGAATTATGTTATGGGGTTAAGATTTATGTAAAAATTCTTTGTGCTGAATATAATTTCGATATCTTCATCTATAGCCTTTTCAGTTTAAATAAAACCTTTTTCAAATAAAACGAAACCTTTTTGAAATTAAACGAAACCTTTTTCAGAATAAACGAAACTTTATTCAAAATAAATGAAATATAATTCAAAATAAACGAAACCTCTTTCAAAATAAACGAAACTTTATTCACATTAAACGAAACTTTATTCAAATACAGTTAAACATTTTGCAAATTAAATAAACCCATTTTTAAAATCTTGTAGGAATTTAGTTTTTTTTTGCGCTAAAGATGGTGAAAGAGCCTTTTCTGTATCCACTGTGACTTCGGCCCGTTTCCAAGTATTTCTTCGAGAGCTCTTAGATAAAATTGAAAGCAGCCCAATGCTAAAAAACTCATTTTTAATTATGAAGTATGCCAGAATCCATAAATCCCAAGTAGTATGACATATGGTGGACAATAGTGAATGTACATTAAAATGTTACCACTTTATTCTCCTATGCTAAACCCGATTGAGAAGACATTTGCAAAGTTAAAATTTCATGCCCAATAATAACACAGTACAACATTTTTCAGTTAATTGACTGCCAACTCAATTCTGTGAACTGTATGTGAAATTAGACCCAAAAAGAAGAATTTCTGCATCATTCGTTTTGTCTTCTTACCTGCGATTTGAAGTTAGTATCGATTTGAAGTTAGTACTATCGTATAGGGGAATTTATCACGTTTTAGGCCCTGTTGTTTGACATAGCTCGACAACCCCTAGCCCAATTTAGTTGAAATAAATTTTAAAAAATTAAGAATTACAATTCCCTTAATCTGTTCATATATTGTTTTCCTATACAAGTAACACTTTCGAAGTTAAAAATGAATGTATGAAGGGAAAAAATTATTTTTTGCCTAAAAATTTAAATTTTTTTTTTAAAAATACATAAAAAATGAAAAATGGAAAAAAGTTTCAAGTCTAGTTATTTTTTCGCAAAGTCACATAACCTATGAGCAAAATGAGACAAAGATCATAAAAATCGATGCACGCGTTTCGCTTTTATTCGCAATTGAGTAAATGTATGAATTTCAAAAATTTGCTCGAGATATGCACAACATTATTTGGAGCAAACATTGACACCTTTTTCATGATTCTGAGAATTAAAAAAAAAGGAATAAACAAAAGGTTATTTGATTTTTATGATTGCGGTAATAAATGTACGTGGACAATTAAACGGAAAGTGGACCTTTTTATTATTTGGGTTTTTCCGGTGGCTACCTATATGATTTTTTTACAGAAATTGCACCCACATTTAAGGGTGGTCATTATTTGGAAAGTTTTGCACAGTTTGAAACGTACAAGTGCTGAATCAGGTATATAGCCAGCCGCCCTTAAAATATGCGCCCATTTATAAGTACCTGGCAGTAAAATATTCAAAAATACGTAGTATTTATAGGTGTGCATTGATCGATTTTTGGCATTCAGCCAGTGCCGACGAACGCGAACAGTAAAAGTGATTTTTCTCCAGTTTTTTAAAAGTGAATAACAACAAAACATAAAATATATCAATATGGAAAACAACAAGTGCCCATATTTGGATGAATATTGTTACGTTTGTGGTCATATCGTCCGAAAAATACAGAAAAAAGATCGAAAAAATTTGTTTACTGAGCAATTCAAAACCGCGTATTGTAATTATTTCGATGAAGCAGATTTAAGTGGTGCAAATTTTACGCCGAACACAGTGTGCAACAGTTGTTATACTACCCTTCTAAAATGGATTCACGGAAAAAGTAGAAAGTTATCTTTTATGAAGCCAGTAATTTGGGTGGAAGACACAACTGGACATGATGAATCCAGGTGCTATGCATGCATAAATTTTCGTCCTGGATTAAACAGACAACAATTGAAAACAAAAGTATACACTGCTGCATTTACTACCACACTTCCAGTGCAACGCCCTGCTGATACCGATGCACCTAAACCTCCGAGTGCGGATACTGTGTCCCTGCTAGCCGAAACCCTTTTCACCAATCCGACCGATTTGGATGATGCTGATTGGATACCCGATATTGAAAATAGTGCACCACAACCGCTACCACAAATCGAAATGGATTACATTGTGGCCAAGCTGGGACTATCACAACACGACTCCGAATGGCTGACATCATTTTTGAAGAGAAGAAAACTCACACAGCAAAATGTCAGCGCAACATCATACCGACAACGCCAAGCTGACTCAGACCATGAATATGAACAACCTACGAAGAAAACAAGCTCATCAGAACCACAAGCGTCAACTTCTATAAGGATGGATATTGCCAATAATTGAAAAAATGTTCTAAATTTTGTTTTTATGCATATTATAATTGCGTATTAATTGCATATTATTTTATTTTCATTAAGTTTTTATAAATAAAGTTTTTTTTTGCATGATAATTTTTTAATTTATATTTTTATTTTAAGGGTGGTGGCTATAACTGATTTTTGAAATTCATACCTTTACTCAATTGCGAATAAAAGCGAAACGCGTGCATCGATTTTTATGATCTTTGTCTCATTTTGCTCATAGGTTATGTGACTTTGCGAAAAAATAACTAGACTTGAAACTTTTTTCCATTTTGCATTTTTTATGTATTTTTAAAAAAAAAAATTAAATTTTTAGGCAAAAAATAATTTTTTCCCTTCATACATTCATTTTTAACTTCGAAAGTGTTACTTGTATAGGAAAACAATATATGAACAGATTAAGGGAATTGTAATTCTTAATTTTTTAAAATTTATTTCAACTAAATTGGGCTAGGGGTTGTCGAGCTATGTCAAACAACAGGGCCTAAAACGTGATAAATTCCCCTATACGATAGTACTAACTTCAAATCGATACTAACTTCAAATCGCAGGTAAGAAGACAAAACGAATGATGCAGAAATTCTTCTTTTTGGGTCTAATTTCACATACAATTCACAGAATTGAGTTGGCAAATCATGTGTTGTACTGTGTAATTAAGTCCTTTTAACACTGGTCGTAACATTGTAAGTGTCGCCTCTTCATTAATCAGTAATTCAAAGAAATCCAAAAAATAAACTCCCTAAAAATTTTAAAAATGGTTTAATTTATTTTGAAAAATGTTTAGTTGTATTTGAATAAAGTTTCATTAATTTTGAATAAAGTTTTGTTTATTTTGAAAAAGGTTTCGGTTATTTTGAATAAAGTTTCGTTTATTTTGGAAAAGGCTTCATTTAATTTCCGAAAGGTTTCGTTTAATTTGAAAAAGGTTTTATTTTAACTGAAAATGCTATATATGAGATTTGTGTGCTTTTAAGTCATATCAGGAAGGGGGTTAATTTTGGAGCACAACATGTTGTCATGACATAGTAGCTATCAACAAATTTATTGTCGCAAATTTCTGTGTCAACACCAACATTTATAAGGAAGTTACCATACAAGAAGATTACCGGTCATTTAACTAGTTAAGGTGCATGTACACGACATATTTTTTACATCTGACTTGTCAACTTTTCAAGTCACATGAAATGACTGTGAAAATTGCTGTTTTACATAAAGTTTTTACATATTTGGTCACACACGTACATGTTATTTGCTTCTGACACTGTCTCTGTTTTTTGTTTCGCATAGTTATTGCAGAAACGAAAGTGGTCCTCGGTTTCAAAATATCGTGCGGCCGCCACAAAAATTTTTATTTGCGCCGTAAAAGAGTTCAGCTAACATTTGTTTCCTTAAATTCAAAGAAACCAATTTAGGATATTATAATAAAACTTTTTTGTTTTATATATATAAACATAATTTATATTCAGTGGTGAAATTATCATACATACATCGGTACTGTAAATTATTATCTTCAGCCGGCTAATGATGCCGTCAATAGATCACCGCCGCTGCCGGTTTTTTCCTGCATAGATTTCTGACGCAGCTGATGTCAGATGGTTTGTCAGCTCTAATTGAAATTTTGTCAGATGACTTTGCGTCTGACTTTTACAGATGCAATGTTTTAAAAGTAACACACGACATGTTTGCATTTTACAGTGGGAAATTTGACATGTCAGATGTTAAAAACATGTCGTCTACGGGCACCTTAAGATGACCAGTAGTACTCACCGATATATTGGTTATAGTTTCTGTTAGTTTATAAAGAGCAAAATGAAAAACTGACCGAAACCTTGTGTACATGTGATTTTGCCTCTCTCTCTAACTCTTTATGTCTCTCTCTCTCTCTCTCTCTCTCTCTCTCTAACTTATTAATTCAATGTAAAATTGCTGTTAGTAAAATTGTGTGTTAGTAAAAAAATTTTTTTTTCAAAAGCTGTGGATGGTACTTATTGTGAACGGGGTATAAATAGTTTTTGTCTTAAAACCACTTCTTTTGAGAAGGGCACATTACACTACGTGACAGTTTTTTGACCAAATAAATCTGACACCTAATCTTTATGTAAAATTTGTAACAGAGTTATTATAAATGGGTTATAAATATGTTTGCTTCAAAAAACTTTGGTAAACGAAAAACTCAGTGTTGTGAATGAGATATAAAAATGTTTTACCAAAAAATTACTCCTTTTAAGAAGAAAAATACTATTGGGCATGGGTCACGTTCACACCCATTAACAATAGTATATTTTTGTCTTATTACAAACTACGCTGTATTATAAATGGTGTGTTCAGAAAAACTATAATGTGTTCTCTGCAATGGCCAGAAGCAAACTTCAGTTGATTTTAATATTACCTGTGCCACTGTATAAATACTTTGATTATATTTCATAATTTAAGTTTAATGTTTTGACATTTCGTTACTTTCAATCTGCCCCATCTTTAATTTGTGTTTGCGAAAGTGGCAGAAAGTAACAAATTGTAATTTTTTCTTTCTCATCGTAGCCCCCTAGGAAAACATACGGTCAGTTTGTAAAAAATTTAATTAAAAGTCACGTTCGCTTCCAATTTCACTTTATTTCGATTTATAGAACATGTCCGACTTGCTTGGTTTGCTTACCATTTCGGAGTATGTATTGTTCATGTCATTGGCGCATGCCACCGCAATCTGCGATAGAATGCGGAGTAGAAACAAGGTCCTCAAGTATATAGCCGGCAACAATTGGTGCATGGAAAACGAAACCTTGTTGGATACATACAAAACGATTGGCCGGTCAGTGGTAAAGAACGCAGCGCCTGCGTGGACCCCACGAGTCAGCGAAACTCAGTGAAAGAAGTTTCAGTGCTGTCAAATGGCCGCACTAATGGCTGTAACGGGCTGTGTTCAGATGACATCAATTGAACACCTGAATTACGAAGCGAAGATGACGACGGTCAAGGAACACAAGATAATGCTTATAAAGCAGTTCCTTCTGGGATGTCATCGGAGGGGGCATCCGAGTTATCATCTTACGGAATTGGACCCCCCCACCCTTCCGAGGCATGCCAAGAAAGATCTTCGCTGGTATGAGAGTCAAGTCCTGGACTATATGGCAGACCACACCTCATATAGGGCAGCTTTGAATGAAATCCATTCGGAGTCGGTGGAGATTGCTATGAATAGCCACCGAGAAAATATAGTTTAAGGAGGTCGTCCCCCACCTGTTGCAAACTAAGAACGGGACTTACCACGTCGGACCAGAGTAATATTGGCACAATTGAGGTCAGAATGGTGCACACGTCTAAACTTATACGGGTCCAGAATAAACTGAACCATCCCTGACCTTTGCACTGAATGTGGAACGAGGTACGATACCTATGCAATTGCAGTGCAAAACCAACTCAGCTAGAAACAGTGTCCTTACGGACCAACCCACGTGATGTAGCGCAGCCACTGGGTCTTGATCTAGCTGAGTTGGACGGACAAAGCGAAGAAGAAGAAGACTTTAAAATATTTTTATACATAAATACTTCTTTTTCAGGTCGAGCTGTTAGAACAACACAACAACCGATTTTTGCTTCACGGAACCCTTGACAAGCAAACTTTTTTTACGGACCTCAAAATATTTGTGGAAAAATTGTAATCCTAATAATTTTTGGTTTTAAAATTATCTATAAAGGATTTGGTTATATCAGATTTCTTTATTTCTTGAGTTTTTGAAACTTTATAATGAAACTAATGATTTTTTGTTATAAGCGGGGTACACACTATCGAATATGAATAACAGTTATGCTTAAATTTTCACTTGTTTGATATATGATTAGTTAAGAAAAAAATGATTTTAAGAGCCAATATTACAATACAATTTAAATAAGGGCATTTCCAGCGAAAAGACTACTTTTCGTACCTCTTGTTAGTAAATGTAGAGGAAGTTGAGCTTTACACTAAAATATAAAAAAGTACGAGGGCGGATCAATAAGTCCGTCGAACTTCCCTCGTAGTTATATGAAAACCGTCAATCAAACCAAGGAAAAGCTTGATAAATACTATGGGGACCCTGCACCATCGATTTCAATGGTAAAAAGTGGTTTACTGACTTTCATTGTGGTCGCACAAGGACAAATGACGCTGAACGTTCTGGACGGCGAATTAAAGTCAATACACACGAAAATGTCGAAAAAATTCCCGATATGGTGTTGGCCGATCGAAGAGTAAAAGTGCGTGAGATTGTTGATGCCATAGGCATTTCATATGGCAGTGTGGTTTCGATTTTAAATGACCAGCTGGCTTTAAGAAAGCTGTCTGCAAGATGGGTGCCGCGTTTGCTCTCAATTGGCCATAAACGTAATCGTATGACAACTTCAAAGGATTGTTTGGAGTTGTTTAACCGCAATTCGAATGAGTTTTTGCGGCGTTTTGTAACTGTGGATGAAACATGGATCCATTAAAACACTCCGGAGACCAAGCAGCAGTCTAAACAATGGGTTTCTCCGGGTGAACCGGCTCCGAAGAAGGCCAAGGTAAGTTTGTCGGCCAATAAGGTGACGGCAACAGTTTTTAGGGATGCACGCGGGATAATCCACATCGATTACCATCAAAAGGGAAAAACAATAAACGGCGAATATTATGCCAACTTATTGGACCGATTTAACGAAGATTTAAAAAACAATGACCCCATATGGCCAAGAAAAACGTTCTTTATCATCAAGATAATGCACGGGTGCACACGTGTGCAGTCTCAATGGCAAAATTACATGAATTGGGCTACGAATCCGCCATATTCTCCGGATTTAGCCCCCAGTGTCTATTTCCTAACCTAAAGAAATGGCTCGGTGGAAAGAGATTTAGCTCCAACGATGACATTATTCTATTTGGAAGGGACACACAAATTGGAGAAACGTTGGACAAAGTGTATTGAGCTTAAAGGAGATTATGTTGAAAAAGAATTTTTTTTTGTAAAAAAAACTGTGTTTCATTCAAAAAGTCACGGACTTATTGATCCGCCCTCGTACATATAAAATTTTTTAAGAAACAATTTAAATTACTTGCTGGCGTAACGTTACAAAAAGTAGACTTTTCGCTGGAAATGCCCATATGTCTCAGTTCTGGTGACCTACAAAAAAAGCTTTTTTATTATCCAACAAAAGTAAGTGCTCGTTTACATTGTGCAATTTTTGTCGCTGCGGTTCTTACTTTTTCCTAAAACCCCTCCCACCCATAAAGTAGCCCTAAGATTATGGTAACATTCAACCATATTTTGTTTTCTAGGTCAATCAAGTTTTTTATTTTATATTAAAAAAAAGCTTTTTTCAAATTAGATATTTATTAAAAAAACTTGAAAGATCATAAGTCATTTAGTTTTATATCTAATTTAGAACTAACAATTTTATACGACTCATATTTACTGTTATTAAAAACACAAAAAATATTCCTAAATTTATATTAATTAATTTAATTTTTAAATTCTGCTCTATCATATGATGTCATTTTTTTAATAAAAATTTTACGAAACAACTTAAAATAAAATTGATTCATCTTTTATTCTTTTTTTTTCAAACAATAGTTATATTTTTGGCTAAATCTCATACAATTTCACAATTTATTAATCTTAAATATATTTTGACACTTGTGTTTCTAATTGTTAGTAGGCGTTCATTATATTCATATTTGTAACTATTCTTAAAAAAAGGAAAAAAACACTCATTAATGCTTAAAAACTAGCAAAAATCTTTACAATGTATATAAAAAGAAATTTTCTTAACTGATGTCATAAATTTCGAACAATAAAAAATTCACAAATGACTCACGCGTTTAGTAATTTTTCATGTCTTTTGTTTTTTTTTTTTAAGAAAATAAGATCATTTACCTGCTTTTGTCAATTTTGGATCCCCCAAACGACAGTAATCACCAAGTGAACAATAGAATTTTAAATTTTCCTCACGTGCCGAAGCATTTGGCAGGAACATACTCAATACCGCAATATCTTCATTATTTTCTTTGGCTTTTTTTATGCGATCGGCACCGATCGTTTTCGCTTGTACATGTAAACGGGATTTCATGCGCGACGATAAAACATCCACATCGGTCATTTTGTTAAGAGTTTTTTGTTACTGTTCTTTTTTTTAATTATTGAAATAATTTTTGTTTATTTCAGTTGCTTTTTAATAAAAATTTTTAAACGATCATTTTTGATTTAGTTGAATTTTTAATAAAGTGGATTTAATTTTTTTAACCGCTTGATTGTTCCAAATAGGAAGTACCTTTTCAACAAATAGTGTTCTAAAAAAGTACTTTAAAAAAAAAAATTATTTACTTATGATCCCTGTTAAGGCGAATTGTATACTAGGCAGCCTCATTAGCCTATGTCATCATCAACTTGCCAACTAAAGGCTCAACTATAATATGCATGAGCTAGCTAAAGCTCCTGTCAAAAATTAACGTAATCTCTTAAATGCATTTAAAAAAAAAAAAAAAACAAAATAAAAAAACTTCTGATTCCGTAAGTTGGTACATTTTTTCATTTTTATTGACGCGCGGTTGCATATAAAGTGGTCACACGATTGCCGCACCAGGGTTGCTTTTTTTTGGTAAAAGTAAGCACAATATTGCCCTCGATTGGAACATGGGGCATTTGATTGTGCAGTCACACGATTGGGCTATTAAAAAGTGTGAAAATTGGTGCATTGCAGCAATCGTGTGACCCAGCTAAAGTTAAATGGAACAATCGGGCCATTTGTGCACTTTTGAATGTTTGATGGCCCTGTACCCAGTGTGGCCATTTTGGCATTTTTGCAGCTAAATTTAGCATTAAAGATTTTTATTTAGCTGCAAAATTTTCATTTCGCACTAAATTTTTAAGATCTGGTCACACTGCCTGTGGCACTTCGTTAATTTATTGTTGCCCTTTCAGCTCAAAATTCAACTAGTACTGTGATTTGCGGCACGCAGCTCCTCATCAATAGCTCTCCTGCAGGTTATTTTTCGAGGGCGCGACGGAGCGTCCACTACCTTCAGGGTTCCAAGTAAGCGCTTGTTAAGCAAAATTTTTGCTGGTTCTTCTAATATATGGACAATCAATGACCATTTTTGACGTTTTATTTTATTGCACTGGGGATGATTTGTTCTTAACCATAAGCCTGCATTACTTATTCTATTTGGCCACCATATACGCAGGATATTTCTGGGGCAAATTTTTGGCCCCATTCAAAGGTATTTTGACCCTTTTACATCGTCAATTTGGCCTTAAAATGAAAAACTCAAAATGCATCACTGCTACAGAAAGTCAGAGTTTATTGGTGAGATGGTAGTGAAAAATATGTATTATAGCAAAAACTGTCAAATTTGATTTTAATTTCTTTAACATTTGTTTTTGCGGTAGTAAAAAAAAGGTCGAACATTCTAGAGATTTTAGAATTTAAGAAGTAAGTTCCTAACGTTTTATTAAATAAAAAATTAATTTGAACGACAAATTGCGCCAAAATTTTTTTTTTTCTCATTGCGCAACTTATTGAATAGTGTGGAGCAAAACATCAACAATAACAGCTATAAAGTACTCAACAATATTGTGTAGTCAATAAATATCTTAAGTCAATAAGTTTGTATTAAACATTTTTTAAATCTATGTTGCTTAGGCTTGTACAAAAACATTTTTGTGCTGTTCTTCCGCCAACGTTACGGCTTATATTCAGAAATAAATACTGCGTGTGGATACGAGCTTTTATACATAGTTCTTTCTTACTACAGCAGTTGAAGTTTTTTTTAAGCCTAGCGATTTAATTGCATATAAGGAATATTAATAAGGTTTTGCAAGGATCATTTATTCTAGCAAAGCCACTTTTTCGAATTGCGTGTGTAATTTTGCGTCAAATGTGTAATTTAGTACACAGTCATGTGTAATTTCCGAATTCTTCATTGGCAACACTGCTAGAAACTCCGAAGACTTGTTCGTACTCCCATTAAAAGTTTTTACGCCCCACAACCAGTATTTAAAAGATTTAAATTAAACACAATTGAAAAACAACGTTTATTTTAACATGTTTTGAAATTAAACCTAAAATAAATGTTTTAATTTTTAGATAATTTTCTAAAAATAACTTTTAAGACATTAACAATAAACAAAAACAAACAATACGCAAGCGCGGCAAAAATTTGTTATTTAAAATAATAAAATTGTATTGAACCAACTTTTTAGATGTCAACAATATTTTAAAAACTAAATTATTTAATGAAGCTAATAAAAGCCTTTGATTCAAACCTAAAAAAATAATTAACGTAGAAAATTTGTGTAAATTAGAATTTTACAAAAATGGTATTAATTTCCTTTGAACATTTTTCATTTGCCTAATAAAAAACTCATTTCCTCTTATTAAACAGATTAAATATAAATTTTAAACAAACTTCTTAGAAATTTAAATTCATTAATCTATCAACTTTTACTTTTTGTTATAAATATTTTATTTTTACGCTTAATAGCTTTAGATTTATAAGAAAATAATTTATCATAGTTTTTTTGTTTTTGATTTCATGTTTATATTTTATTTAAAATTATTATTTTATTTTTTTTTTAAAAGTGTTTTTTTTATATGATGTCATTCTGAGATTTAGAAAAAAATATATATAATGGTGGCATGTTTCTGAAGACTAAAAGTCTGTAATAAAAAATTTTGCCAAAAACAAGATTTAAAAAAAAAAAATTAAATTTTATGACACAGGTTTATTGAAACAATCTGTTAAAATAGATTTTTTCACAAGTTATTGTGAAATAATCTTGAAAGAAAAACATAAGGAAAGGATTCAACACAATCAAAAGGTACCAAAAAGAAATAATTACTCTCATGCAGTGTTGCCACTTTGTGGGCAATTACCCGAATTAGATCAAATTTTTACTGGCGTGGGTAGAGTGTGGTTTTTTTTCTTATAGGTGTAGATCAGGTTTAATTATAATTATATCGTTTAAAAACAAATAATGTAGAGATTTGATTTCAGAGAAAAAATTTATACCATATAAAATATTGTTGATCCAAAAAAAAAAAAAAAAAAAAAAATGCATATTCTTCTCAAGCAACGTCAGACTACCTCTAATTTTTTCCATAAATCCCATGTTGTTGTTGTTTTTTAAATTCTTTTTTTCTGCATATCTCGAGAGCGGCAAGAGCTACAGCTTTCAAATTTAGTACAAACATGTTGCTTGCCAATACACAAACTCTCTAAAAAAATGGGCGGGATTGGAGAAGTGGGTGTGGCACTTCCCATACAAAGACATTATTGAAAATACTCAAAATTTTAAATTTTAGGGCTCTAGTATGACATATGAACACGTTTTATATACCAAAATGTCAGAAAAAATAAATTTTTTTTTTTTAAATATACGCATTTTCAGGAACAATAGATCTTCCCGAGTCCAAGTTTTATAATCTAAGTAAATGGTTTTTCTTCCTTACAACGTGGGTATATAAATCTGCCAAATCGGTTAAGAAATGGTTAAGTTATTAGCAAAATACTCCAAAAATGGTCTAAAAAGCATCAAAATTTTTATAAAAACTAAATTTTTAGAGCTGTTACATGACCTATGGATACGTCTTTTATATCAAAAGATCGGTTCAGATACAAAAAAGTTATTACCAAAATATAATTTTTTTTAATAGAAATACCTATTTTCGGGATCCGTAAATCTTTCCGAGACCAAGATTTATTACCAAAATAAATGGTAAATTTCTTCCTAAAGACGTAGGTGTATAAATCTATCAAATCGATTGGAAAATGCCCGAGTTATGACCAAATTACTGAAATAACAATATTTACTTGTTTTATATATTTAAGATTTTTAAAAGCTTCATAATGAATGGCGCCTGTTGGACGCCATTAGATATCGATAAATATGAGCTTCATAGTGATTAAGAACCCGAAGTTAATTTTAAAAAAATATTCAAACGAAAAGATATGTTTCCCATATTCCAAAAAATAATAAATTATATTTCATATTTCCACTTGATTTAGTTTTTACTCGTCATGGTTATTATTGTTTTCTTATCTTTCCTAATGTTTTTCATTTCTTTCAACTGGCAATACTGACTTTAAAATAAATGTGTTTTTCCATGAACTTATTCGACATTTATTTAGTGGTTGTTTTGTTTCAGAGTTGTTAGTATTCATGTTCTCTTGTTTAAGTAAACAAAAAAACTGCATCTTACTCGTCTCTTTAATTTCGTGTGTTTGTTGCTTTCATTTCGTAGTTGTTCATTTTACTGAATACAAAATTTATAATGAAAATTTCATGAACATCATTATTAAGTTTCATGCAGATGTTTATTAGATATCGTCTTGGATTGAAAAGGCATTTAAAATCTGAGCCACCAGAGTGGCAACTGATTAAAAATAATTTCTTATGTACGTGTTTGTGCTACAACTTTTAAAATTTTTTTTTAAATATTTTCCTGTAATTTTCTATGTATAGAATTTTAGCTTCAAATTCGGCCTTTTCAAAATCAAATTCAGGTTAGTTATTTTTAAAAATCATTGCTAACATTTTAAAATTTCAATGGTTAAAAATTTTTGTCAAAAGTTCATAAAATATTTTAACTATAAACTTTACGCATGTGTAACTAAATACTTAATCGCGTTTTTGTTTTTTGAATACATTTAATTTTATAGAGGTCATTAAGAATTGTTGCTTTAAATTAATGTTAATTTATGTTTTTTTTTACAGACTAATTTGTAACAACCAAATATGGATGGACAGGTAATTATTTAGACAAATTAATTATTAATAAAATTTGAATTTAAATATGAATTTTTATTTAAATATCTTTGTTTAAAATGAATTTACTTAAATTTAAGACCTTACAAATGAATATTTACATAAAATCAAGAAACCCTAACTTGCGATATCCACCTAAATCAAGAAACCCTACCTTGCGATCTCCACCTAACATAAAATGACTGACTTGAATATTAACTTCAAGTTAATGTTAAGTGGATACTGGTCATGTTAAAGTTTTAACTTGATTGTGGAAACATTTCTTTTGAAAGTTTTTTTTATAACATAAATTGACGTTTATGTTTGACAACCTACTTTTTTGTAGTGGATTTTCGCAATATTTATTTAAATTGTAAAAAAATATAATCGTTAATACTTTAATATTAAATATAATAAGCATTTAAGTTCAAAATAAGCTTTTGTTATTGTCCACAAGCTTTAAAAAAAACTCATTGTAGCTACTTGACGCGGCCACAAACTGAAAATAATTAAAAGTTATAACTCTAACATAACTACATGTACGCCACCATAAACAAATAGGAAGTTAAACACCATCATGTAACTTCGTGTTTTAACCAGGGACCGAAAATAACAGTTATTTTGAAATTTTAAAACAAAAAAAGCATATAGAAGTAAATGCTGGCAAACTGTTTCAAGTATAACATATTGATCCTTATGAACTTTTCTATGATAAAATATTATGATTTTTAAAGTTTTGATTTTTATTTTTTCGATCAAAAATTACAGTTATTATTTGATTTTTATTTTTTTGGACAAAAGTAACAGTTATTTTTTTATTTTTATTTTTTGAACAAAAATAACAGTAATTTTTTGATTTTTATTTTTTCGATCAAAAATAACAGTTATTTTATGATTTTTATTTTTTTGAACAAAAATAACAATTATTTTGTGATTTTTATTTTTTTGGGCAAAAATAAAAATTATTCTTTAAAGAAATGTACGTGTTATAATTATTGAGTTGTCTTTAAATATTTATTTTAATGTGTGATCATCATTGGGATATCTTATGTGCATTAAAATAAATATTTAATGTCAACTAAATAATTATAGCACGTACATTTCTTTAAAGAATAATTTTTATTTTTGCTCGAAAAAATACAAATCATAAAATAACTGTTATTTTTGATCGAAAAAATAGAAATCAAAAAATAACTGTTATTATTGTTCAAAAAAATAAAAATCATAAAATAACTGTTATTTTTGATCGAAGAAATAAAAATCAAAAAATAACTGTTATTTTTGTTCAAAAAAATAAAAATAAAAAAATAACTGTTATTTTTTTTCAAAAAAATAAAAATCAAAAAATAACTGTTATCATCAGACTTTTATGAAAAAAGGAATAACTGCTACGGTCCCTGGTTTTAACTGCTTTAAATGTTACGTGGAGACGTGTAGTAAACCTCGGATTTCTTAACAAATTAAAGTTGCCTGATTAAAAGCAGAATGGCGATTATTTTAAGTGTGATTTAATTTAAGTGATGCCACTTACTTTATAACTTCTTTTCTACTTTTTCCAAATAACTTTTGATTTAAGGTTATGTAAGAGTAAAAAAAAGTTTTATTGTTGTCAAATTTAACCATAACATGATTAGAGCCAACCATAATATCGTTGTGGCCTTGTAATGAAGGACCATCATATTGTTGTCGGTCACAATAATATGGTTAAATTAACCGGATTTTCGCTTTATTCGTGGTATTTTCGCTATTTTTTGGATTTTGGGAAAATTCTGAGTACATATTCGGAATCACCGGAACTCAAACCCTTAGCAAAGTCTTCGGTTCGTCTTTTTCCAACTTTTGCAACTTATGTAATTTAACTAACTTATATACATTTGGTAGTCTCGCATATGAAAACAGGTAAATGTATTAGCTAGAGCGGCATATGCCTGGACATTCATTATCGTTTGGCCTGTTAAAACGGTATTTTCAAAAATTAGGGTAGTTAGAATATTGTACTAAAGCTGAAGATCCAAACCACACGTTCTATGCGTTTGATACTTTTTTGACCTTTTTTCAAAACACATGCAAAAGTAGAAAATACGTTCGTAAATGCAGTTGCTGTGAATCAGTTATCCATTGGTAATCATGTAAAACGCATTGAAAGCACAAACAATGTGATAAATATTTTGTAATTTTGTTGTTGCTTTCTACAGAAATTCATGTACCGTTTTAAAATTTCAAACGCTGCTTATCTTGTGGCAATGTGAATTTCTGTAGGAGGCAACAATAAAATTATAAAGTATTTTTGCTTTGTTTTTGTTATCAATGTTTTTTAGGCGGTTGCGTTGCGTTTTACATGATTAGAGCCTAAAAAAGCATCACCTGTAAGAAACTTGCCATTACTCGCATACAAGTTTTTTTATGCAGTGATGCTGCAGTTCTGCAGAAAATTTTGCATCAGATAATTTTTTGATGCAATAACTTTTGACAGAAAATAAATCATTTTATTTTTCTCTCTTGCTGCTTTTTCTTGTAATTATTATTAGAAAACCGTCCCTTTTTAGTTCAATATTTTTAAAAAACGTTTCATCGCTATAGTCGATAACATTGTTATTATTATTTAAAGTTCGCTTATGAGACTTTTGAAATTTAGCTCGTGTACACAAATACAAACTTTGCACAGCTGTTGTGCAGTAAAAAAGCATCAGCATCACATCTGTAACAGGCGATCGCGGTTCAGCAACAACATTTTGCATCACTGTAGAAGTAATGCACAGTTTTTATGCTTTTACGAACGTACCCTGTATAAATGTATGTTGACAAATTTTCATTAAAAATAGTTTTGTGTACGTTGAAGTAGCTCATGAACTTTTGGAAGCATATGCGGGTGTAGACTGCAGAATATCTATTAATATTCTTTATCCTTTAGATTTTTCTCAGACAATCTACCCCAATAAATCAATCAATGTCAATTTCCAAGCTATTGTAATATGTTTGGTCTTCCTTTATTTCCTAAACGCCTTAAAAAACAAATATTGCCAAGAAAAGCTAACAAAGTGATAATGTATCCTTGAAATGTGGCTCAATCTAAAGTGTCACTTATATTGGATACCGTTTAAATCTTATAAATCGGTGCAAAAATAACTAAGTTAAAAATTGTTTTCCCCACCATTTCACAACAAATCGTTTTTTATCGATAACTTTATACTTTGGGGATGTAATCGAATTTCATGGAATGCCAAATTTATCAACTTCAGTATGCCCACAACTACCCAAACTATGTGTTTCCAAACGTACCTTTAATTTTTTCGACTTTGTCACATACAGCCGTGCCACAGATTCCATTCGGAATGCTGTCAATCCCGTATTTGCGCTTCCGTTCGAAATCATTTTTGGTGCTTTAGATACCAATCGTTTTCAGCAATCCGAAAAATTTTGATTTAGCGATATTTATGCAACCAATTAGGTAGCATCAGTATTTATCACTGTGTAATATGGGAAAAGATTCACTTAGCAAAACAAAAACAGATGTTAACAAAATTTTTCGTACAAAAACATTTACATTTGAGTTTTTATTTGTGTATAAAAAAGTGATAAACTTTAAATTTAAAAAGTAAATATGCCAGGCATATCAATTGTTGCTGCGCTGCAATGATTGCCGGTATGTAAATTTTGGCAAAACATGACAAAAAAAAAAAAAAAAAAAAATTATGCAAATCTGCATATCTATTTCGAAAATTTTGTTAAATATTTGCAAAATAAAGTGCTAAAAATTGTTTAAAATATACTTCTTTTGAAAAATAAATAAAGTACACATATTTGTTTATTGATAGAAAATATACTTTGATAGTTATTTGCCCTTTAAAATACAGAAAACTTCCATTCCGTTCATGAAAACAAAAGCGGTTTCATTCCGAATATTTTTTACATAATTAATTTTTTTAAGCACTAAAATACGGAATGAATTATGTTTCCGAACGGAATTGTACTCTGTGACACAGCTGATAGTGTTATATTTGAATACGACTAATTTATTTACCATTTTGCTAACATGACACGAGTATTTGATATAACCCCTGCCGGAGATCGAACTAGTACCTAACTAGTACAAAGTTCACCAGTACTAGTTATCGACTGTATACTTTTCTATACTATCTTAATGCTCAAATAAGCATTGGGTGTGCTTGGAAAATCACTAGTACTATTGGTTATAGTCGTGTACCAGTACACTTGGACCCAATTGGATATGCTCAATTCAATTTTTTTTTAAATTGAACGCATCTTTTCCTGAATTAAAGAGAGGTAGTGGTAAAGGTTTGTGGGCCTCAAAATATGAGGCATATAAAAATAAATATTTTTATAAACGATTTAAATTTCACGTGATTTCTATTTTCAGAACTTGGCCATAAATAATTTATAAATAAATTATTTAAAATCAAATTTAAAAATAAGTATCAATATACGAATTTTTGTTTTTAAAAAATTTTTTGCCCAAAAATGCTATCAGTTTACAAGTGGTGCTCTTGTACTACTAAGCACTAGTATTTTTATACAAAAAACTCTAACACCGTTACCACTAGTGCTTCTTGTTCTAGTAATTGTACTAGTGGCTTTTTGACAATTAACGCCTATTCTCCTGAAGGGACAGAATAAGAACATTTCTTTCTTTAAATTTATATTGAAAACAAACACAAATTTTTGTTTATTTATTATTGTTTTCAATATAAATATGCTAAAGAAATGTTCTTGTCGGCATTGTGGGCCTGGCAGAAATTTCATATTTTTTGTTTTGTTTTGATTTCAAGGTTCTTTATTGTTTTTCTTGCTTACACAGCTGTTTTTGTTTACATATTTTAAGACTAGCAGTTACTAACAATGTTACCAAATTCAATAACAAAAAATTCATTACTTAACCATTGCTTAAAGTAAAATCTGCTGATTAAATATTAGCTCTGTTTCTTTATTTTTTGGGTAAAGTTCGTGAAGATGAGAGCAAGCATAAATATCTCTCATAAAGAGACAAAATTACACAAAAGTACGGGAACAGAAAAAACACAATTTTAAGCTCAAAATAAAAAGTCAAAACAATAAAAGTTTGCGCAACTTTTGAAAAATTGTATATTGTCTGTAGAAATAAACTAGTTTTACCAAAAATAAAATAAAACTTTTACAATAGCCATATTCACAAAACCCCTTGTAACGTTGTATCGATTGTTTGTTGCATAAAAAACAATTGTGAACTTTGTATTTTAATACAACATACAATCGATAAAAATAACGTTATTTTTCCTAGTATTTCAATATAAAACTTTTTATTTAGATACACTATTTTATTCCACACACCTCTCCAGAACTTTGTTCATGAACTTTTTTCTTTGCTTTTTTTTGTTTTGTTTATGTTTTACAGTTCTTTGACAATTTACACAATTTGCACGAAGAAAAAGTCTGGGCGGTTTCGTGTAAGAAGAAGAAGAATTTTATTCTTAAACCCGCTCTTATTTACACACATTTAAAGTGCGGGAGCCAGGAATGTTAAAGTTGGGTTTTTGTTACATTTTGACCTTCTAAAGTACCGTGGTACTACCGTGACTCATTTGATACAATTAAAAAATTTGTCATAGTTCCCCCTTTTGGAATTTTTAGTATATCAAACAAATTATAGAGTCCTTTTCATTGCATTCATGTTGCACAACAAATCGTTAATGTAATGGGCGCTTAAATATGTGACTAGTATTGTGGTGTATAAAGCGCTTAGTCCCCTTTTACAATGTGGCAAGTGAAAGACAGACATACGAAGTTTGTTGGTAAGGGGGCGGCGCTGTATGTGTGACACACTTTACTTTTTTCCTCTCTCGCCTACAAATTTCACCTGTCTGACTTTCACTTGCCACATTGTAAAAGGGGACTTATGGTGCCCACAGACCAGTGTTGCCAAGTAAATTTTAAGAAATAACCCCAAATCAACAAAATACCCCCTAAATTTGCACTGAGAAAAAATTAAAAAAAAACCCAAAAAAAAAGAATAATTTTTTAAGCATACATATCATTTTATTTCATTTAATTTTTTACATATGTATGTAAGTATATTTAAACATACACATCCTTATACAAACAATAGACTAAACAGTTGAAGTTGCCAGTTTAATTCTTATTTTATTTTTTATAATACTAAACATTGACATTCGCTTGACATTCGCCAGTAACGCAGATGCTAGCCCACTAATATTTGGAAAAATAAGATCAACCATGGTAAAATAGTGTAGGTGGCATCGCTACGGCAACAAATACAACATTATAACAAAAATGGAGATTGGTTCCAGCTAATGTCAAAAATTATCTTAAACAAAAATTAAAGCGTGCTGCTGAACGTGATAAAATATATATATTTTTAGTCAATTTTTATTTCATTATTGTCAATTACTTTTTTATTTTTAATTAAAATGATTAAAAACTTTAATAAAATACACTAGTCACAACACAAAACGTGGACTTTTTGTAAACATAAACAAAACTTTGACAAAGGAAGGGACAAACAATGCAAGAGCAAAAAATCGTCATCTGGCGTAGTAATGCAACCTGTTTATTTCATCATGATATCAACCCTAAAATATCCCCAAATACAATTTTTACACACTAAATTTCCCCCTTACTACTTTTTAGTCCCTAAAACTGACCCTAAACGCAACAGAAAACCCTAAATTTAGGGTGAAAATCCCTAACTTGGCAACACTGCCACAGACGAGGCAACATTAGTGAAAGCCTGAAATTTATTGCGGAACAGAAGTGGCTTTATATATTTCTACAAATAATATCAATATTGATATTGTTAAAGAAATTAAGGAAAATGCAAAAAAATTTTATATAAAATTTTGCGAAGTTTTGAGAGCCAAAGACAACTTTAACAACGATGTTTTAATGTGGTTCCATAAATTTACTCCTGGAAATGTTATTTCAGGTAAAACAAGTTGTATTGCACCTCTTCTAGTAAAAATGTTTCCGAATGAAATTGCAAATTTTGATTCAATCAATAGTGAATTTAGAGCTTTAGCTGATGTCGAGCAACTGCAGTCGTTAAAAACCTAAAACACTTGTAGTTTTTGGTCGGTAGTAGCTAATTTACAAAATGAGCTGAATGTCAATATATTTCCTGACATTTCTTGAGTCGTTGCTGGAATTTTATCCATTCCATATTCTTCTGCAAATGTGTAAAGTTTTTTCTTTTCAAAATATAATAAAAACTAGGAAAAGAAACAGACTACATGTGCCAACATTATCAAGTCTCATACAAACAAAGGATTAGTTAAAATCGACATATTCATGCTCCTATGATGTAAAAATTCCAAATAGTTAATTAACTAAACAAATTAGTGCCTGATTTTGATCTCATATATTTATAAGACTTTTATGTACCTTATTTTATTCATACATATAATGAATGTTAATGTTAAGTTTTATTTATTTTTTGTGTACAATTGAATTTTTATGTATTTTTTTGTTGTTTTAATAAATTAAAAAAATGGTACCGTGAAGATCCAAAAAGTACATTTTTTTTTTTGAAAATTGGTACAAAATTTTAAAACCCCATTTAACATCCCTGACGCTTTTCGTGCAAATTGGGATCCCGAGCAGAGCTGCCGTTTTTTGTTTATTTTTAACCAAAATTTGTAATTTTTTCTCTTAATGCGGAGATGTGAATATTTTTTTTATTTTGGTTCCTTTTTTCCTAAAATAATAATACGTATTTACATGGTTGGTTATCTAGTATTTCGATTTGAAGGAAATTATTTACGACTTAGAATAAAATGTATTTTGCACTACGATTTTCTCATTATTTCTTTTAAATAAACCCCACTCAAAACAGCTACCAGATATTTTTTTAAGATATTTGTTAAGAAAAAAATTGCCAAATGAGATGTTAAAAACGGGCATGTTTTAAAATTGAAATAAAATTAAGTTTTAAGCGATGGAGATTTTCAATTAATTTTTTTTTAAATGAGTGTAGTTTTTCTTGGTTTTAAGAGTAGTAAAGATAAGTAACCTGTCGGCATGTATTTTTATTAAATGTTTTTCAGATAATGACTTGGCAATATTTTTTATTTATAAAAAATGCCTTTGACTGTCAGTCATATACTTTTTCCCAATTAAATGTACGTTCTAAAATACAAATTTGTTTTTATTCGCCATAATATTATAAAATGATTCACAAAATATTTAAAATAGAACAAATTTTGAAACAGCAATAGGAACAATTATAAACTTAAAATACAATAAAATACAAACAAGAGAAAAAAGTTATACCCGTTTTTATAATACTTTAGATACATATGTATATGTAAATAAGAAAAAGAAACAATCGTCATATCGCCAAAAGGATTAAAAAATCGCCTAATTTAACAGCCCTGCCACTGACAGCTTAAAAGCGAAAACAATTTAATTTTTCCTTTTTTGTTATTTATAACTGTGAAGTAAAAATTTCGTTTAATGGACATTTAAAAAAAATTAATATATTAACTTTCAATGAACTGAACTTTGTATGGAAATTTGACGGGTTTAAATCCTTTAAAATAAAAATTTTTTTAATGAAAAAGGTTGCAAATAAATAAACAATTTTAATTTAAGTTTCTCGTTCTTTTTTTTAATATGTTCAAGAATTACATTTCTTGTTTTGTTTTATTAATTTGTAATTAATATTTTCCTATGCAACTTAAAATAAATTTTACAGCTCAGTCAAGAATGAAAAATTATCAATAAATTTTAATTCATTTCATGTTGTAAAATTCCTTTCTTCATAAAAATAATTTAATGAAAATTAAATTCAACGAACTTAATTAAGCCTGATATCAAAATTTGGATTAAAAACCATTAACAGTTCCATAAAATAACCACAATTGTTATTGTTTCAAATGTAATTTTCTCTGCGAACGTTAACGTTCGAAATCGATGAACAGTCTGTTAATCTTTTTCATAATAAAAAAAATGCATTTCTAATTTGGTAATTTTTTTTCACATTTGGTAACTTTTTAAAAGATTTTTGTAAAAAGTTGATTGGTCGTGGCATCACTGATCCCGAGGCTTCCAAAGTGGAGTAAAGAAACAGAGCTATATAGTTAATCGGGCATGGTCTATAAATCGAAATAAAGTGGATTTAAAATCGAAAAAATTTTGAAAACAAGCCTTTAAAATTATTCCTTTTTATATACTTCATACTTTGAGTACCAATTATCTTTAAAAGAACAACTCTTAAAAAGAGGAAAAACTGCAAACATTTTGTAAATAATTGAGATCAAAATCTCGCTCGATTTCAATTCCACTTCATTTCCTTTTTAAGAACATGCCCGAATAATTGGGAATAAAATTCAGACTTTTTAATTTTTCTACAAGCCGAAAATTTCTATTAGACCGCAACATTACACCTTATAACCAAACAAACGTCTTTATTTGCTATTGTATACATATTTCCTATATTTATTTTAAATGAAAACATTAAACACGATTAATTACTATTGGCTTGAATGAATTAAATAATAAACAAAATCTATGTAATTTTCCGTCAAACATAAAAAAACTCACAATAATTAATATGAATACCAACCACACGTTTGCCTACGTTTGCTACAAAAATGTCTATTTGCAATATTCAACATTGTGCTATTAAATATTTTCCACACTCTATGGTATTCAATTTCAATATAAGTATTTGATTTTATATTAATTTCTCGATCTATTAAACAGTTATGTGCAGCAGTATTATATCGGAATATCTGCATTGTTTCTTTATTTACTTTAACTGTCAAATCGTTTTATATATAAATCAATAAATAGTACATGGAATAAAAGATTATCATAGTGACATACATATGGATGTACATATATATGTAAATACTTGTAATATCGGTTGTAATGGATAACAAATTGACGGTTACAGGTATAAAATATACCTACACAAATGGGAGTATATTTATGAATTTAAATATGTATACATATATTATGTCATATATGCATAGATATTAAATCTATATACGAGGTCAGATCAATAAGTTCCTGATTTGATACATTTATTCATTTAGCTAATACAATTTTAAAACTTCTACTGTCAAAATTTGTGGCATTAGACATCTTACATAATGTTGAGCAAGTACTGTCATTTGTCACTACAGCCGAAACGGTGATATTATTGTCCTGCTAAATAGTTAACGAGCACTTGATCATAAAGTTTTAGTTAACTGATCTCTCATTAGGATTTTAACTGAACAGTTGACTGACAACTTTAAGAAATCGGCAACTCTCTCAAAACGTTGTACGCAGTGTGGCCATTTTGGCATTTTTGCAGCTAAATATATTGTATTTTCTTGTAATATAATAGTCCGGTAGTGTATAGGGTCGTTTCTGGGGAAATTTGGGGAAAAGGGCTATTACGGAGAGCTTTATAAGGTACATGACTGAAATTTGACTCATGGAATAAATTCGAAGAATGAAAAATGTTGAATATAATAAGGTTGCTTATGAAAAAGAAATAATTCCCAATATCTATTTTTTAGCATTATTTATTTTAAAAATTTGGACGAATAGTTTTATTGATTTTACTAAAAAGTTTTTATAAATTATAATAAATTTTGACTAGAAACAGTTGTACCCAAAATGAAGTTTCGTATGAAAATGGATAATTCTTATGTTAAGAAACCTGTATTGTTAGAAAAAATAGAATATTCAGGGAATATTAGAAATGCCCTTATCATGTCGATTGTAAATATTATTTGCCCTTTGATATTACGATATAAAAGTTCAAGGAAATTTCACTTTGTATTTATTCAATTCAACGGTGTAAATGTCTGAAAAAATAGTTTGCTATAAACTTGAAAAAATAATTATTTTAAAGATTCAACTTTTCTTAAACTATAAAAATAAAATAATCTATAAAATTTTGTATATCATAGAAATAAATCGTTTAAATTTTGCATATATCAGAGGTTTTCAGGCGATCTAAATTTAAAATTTAATCTCAACTACCTGTGCTACATATTTATATGTATGCTTTACCAAATATCTAGCCACTTTAACAAAATTTAGCCACTTGCTTAAATATAACAAATTCATTTCAATTTCTTTACAAAATTAGTCACTGAAATGTTTTTAGTTTCGAATTAAATTTTATGCTGGTAATAAATTTTTGATAAAAATCAATAAAAATTTTTAGCATTTTTAAAAGACATTTTTGGCCATGTCTAATGCCATATTTAGCTGTAAAATTTGTTTAGACCTGGCCACACTGGTTGTACGTGTAAAGTTACAAACACAAAGTAAAAACATTTCCAAGGCGTATTTAACAAGGTAAGTGCAACTCCACAACTACAAAAAGCCACATGTATTTTGTTTTTGCAATTTAATTGATTGTTGTCAAAAACAGCTGACCAAGGCAAACATTTTTATTAGAAATTGTTTCGGTTATTTTGGTGCAAAACAAAATCAAAAGTATTTTTTGACGTTTGTGAATTATATTTTGAATTCGCCGTGAAACCAGCCGATGAACAGCTGACGAGTTGCACTTGCCTTTTTAAATTCGCCTTGAATATTTCTTAGTAATGCCGGCCATACACTACACAAGTTCAGTGCTCAAGTCTGCCACTGCGTAAACTAATTTTGTGACACGCACACTATAAAAGTAAACTGTGCAATATTTTATTTTTAATCATAAGCGAAAAAGGCAACATGTGCAAATAAAAAAAAAATATTTTTTTCTTTTCCATTAATATTTTGCAGGATTTACCTCAATTAAAAAATATTTTCATACAAACTTTTATAAATTCAAAAAATTTTATATGAAAAGTTTCTTAACGCAAGGAGAAAGGATTTACAAAATAACCCCCATAACCAGGCATTTCACTAAGGCGGTTGGGTTACAAACTTCATTCACCATATACATATTTTCCAAAGTCGACTGCTTTTAATGACGAATTTAGGCGATTCTTTGCATAATTCTAGGAACCCTGTGCAGAATAATCTTTACGATCTCTTGCGATCGCGGATGACCAGAACTCCTATCTGGGTCCTCAAAATTACACAGACTTTTTTCCCCACTTGTATGCTATTTCGGCCTGATGGAGGATTCTCCCACAAAAGCTGCTGTGGCAGCAGTGGTTAGATATCTGCAGCTCCTAAACAAGGGACAAGTGTATGATCTTGCTGGATTATGCATTCAAATTGCTACCTGGGTGTGCTGGTTGCTTTCGCACTAAGGGGCGGTTGGTTAACATATCGTTTATCAACCAGTGGATAAGATCTGAAGTAGGACTACGAGGCAGATATCCATGTAATTCTTTTCCACATCTGAATATATTAGAGTTCTGTCAATTTTATGCCCCAGACAAATGTATGACCCTTAAGAGTGCAACAACAATAGTTTTTTCCTCACATACACTCCGGAAGTTAGAAATTGAAAAAGTCTGGGACTTTTTTTTACCGACCTCGTATTTTCAGTTAAAGGTTTATATTTATGACATATTATAAAATTATATGTATTTTTAATCGTGTGATTGCATTAAGTTTTGAAAAATTATTTTCGTTTTGAAGTTAAGCAACACAACAAGTATGGTTTTCTTCTCTTAACCAGATAGACTTTAATACGCCTCTGTATTTTTTTAAACTGATACTGGTATTTTGTTAAGGTTGTTTACAAAATTTTGTTAATGACCAGCAGGTCTTAAAACTATTTTTAAAAGCCGGAAATATAAACTAAAAGAGAAATAGTAAATTCTTAATAACATTCGGAAATTAAAACCACCATAAAGTTATGTTGATTCAAATTATTTAAATAAATAAAGCTCAACTTAAACCAAACTTGATATTTACAGCCATTTGTAAATTGTAAAAATTTCTCCATTTTATATTTTTTTAATGAAAAAAAAAAAAAAAAAAATATTAAAGAAAATTTCTAAAAAAAGCAAACCCATATAAATAAATAATAACTTTTTATATTATTTTGGAGGTGACGATTTGTTAAGTTTTTTTTTCTATCTTTTATTGAAATTTGTAATTTATTTGACAAACAATTTGCGATATTTACGCCAATTGTTGTCTTTATTTGTTCCACATGACATTGTAAATAAGAAAAAACAAAAATAAATTCTAATAAATTTACGTTTTGTAATGTGTCTATTGGTCATTAAATGCAATGCCATATACTATTAGTCTTTTTTTTAAGAATTTTAAGAGGTGTTCATAGACTGTTACAATTAGGAAAAATTTTCCAAAAACAGTCTGTACAAAATAAGATTTATTTTAATTTTTTTAATTAAAATAAATTGTTTTTGCATGTAGGAGAAAATTAAAAAAAAACTATAAAATTTTATTTAACGTTTTTGCTGGCGTTACCCTGTGCAAATTTAATTTGATTTATTATTATTATTGACGTGTGCTGTGCTGTCAATAACACATTTCACTATCGTCTTTATTGTTGACAAATCTATTAAAAGGTAAAAACAATGAAATAATGACAATACAGTACTGCTGCTATTGAACACATGGTAAATAAATAAATAATTCCATAAATATTTACATAAAAAAGCTGAAATAAAAATAAAATTAACCTATTAATCAGTAAATAGCACAGTAATCCATGCTATAATTTGCTTTTGAAATACATATTTGTATTTATCCAACAAACTGCTGTTAAAAAGATACGGTTACTCGCTTATGGGTACTTTACACTATCACACAAGTCTTTCGTATTTTGAGGAAACTACAACTCTGGCATGATAAGTTGTTATTGTTTTTTGAAAAATTTTAAAAAATGAGATTAGACCCCTTTCAGACAAGCAAAGTTTACTTTGCAAAGTCTTGAGTTTATAGAAGAGAAGGGAAAAGAGTATAGCGGGGGAGTACATACTTTGCTGTACTCGCAAAGTCGTTTTGTTTTTCGTTCGTAGATTATACCTGAAGTTGGCTGCAACTTTATATTTATATACAGCGTTACCAGAATCTTTGGAATAAAAATTGTCATATGGCGAAAGAAATCATATTTTGAAAAGGAAAATCTTAAATTTTTTTTTCTTAATTTAAATGTTTTAAAACAAGGGCAAAATAGTAAGAATTATTAATTTTTTATAAAACCATACTTCTTATTACTTAAATTGAAATACAAAACAACATAATTCGTCAGTATATGAAACTTTATAAAAATACATTTTTTCTTTTCACAAACATTTTTTTATCAATATTCTAAATGCCTATTTCCGATGTACGAAAGAATTATTTACTTCTTAAGGTACTTTCAGACTAATGAAATATTTAACGAAAATATTTGTTCTGATATTTGCTTCAAACTGTGTGAAACAAAAAAATATTTTGTTAATGTTCAAACTAAGCTCAAATATTTGATAATTTTTGTTTGATGAAATAGTTGGCAAACAGTGTTAATAAAATAAATTAATTCATGTTTGCCATTCGTTCAGACTAAAAGAAATATTTGCATCAAATAATTATTTAATGTAAGTGTTCAAAAATAAAAATATATTTCTCAAATGGTAAAAATGAGCGAAAAAGCTAATTTTTTTAATTTAATCTGTGGATCAGCATCTCTTATAGTGTTAGAACATGAGAATGTAGAAGAAGAAAAAAATGGAAGCCACTGGGTAACGGGAACATGGCAAAAATTTGTGAAAAATTGCAAAGTTGGAAACAAACCCTTAAATATATTTGAAGTCGCTTAATCAGTTAAAAAACAAAATGTCGAGAAAAAAAATTTTTGCAAAAATAGCGAAAATTCGCGAAAAATTTAGATATTTCAAACAAGCCATTAAATTGATTAAAAGTGCCTAAAACTATAAGGAATGTCAAAAATTCTATAAAAATTGCTAAATTAGCGGTAATTCGCAAAAATTTGCTAATAGCGGCATGATACCAAAGTTTAGTACTCATAATTATTAAAAATATTTAAAGCTGCAAAGAATCACAGAAAGAAATCGCTTCTTTTGCGAACATGGCTAAAATTCGCGAAAAATTGCAAACTTGGAAACAAACCCTAAAATATATTTGAAATTACGAAATCGGTTAAAAATAAAATTTAGGGGAAAAACAAAAAAAAAATGTTGCAAAATAGCGAAAATTCGCGAACCATTTTATTATTTCAAACAAGCCATAAAATTTAGTAAAAGTGCCTAAAACTATAAGGAATGGCAAAAATTCTATAAAAATTGCTAAATTAGCGGTAATTCGCAAAAACTTGCTAATAGCGGCAAGATAGCAAAGTCTAATAATTATAAAAAATCTTTAAAATTGTAAAGAATTCGAAAACTTACAGGAAAAATTGCTTCTATCCAGAACATGGCTAAAATTATTTGTCGTTGTTTGCTCTTACAATTTTTTTGTAATATCAAATAAATGTTTTCTCAAAAATTACTAAAATATTTGATTTTTTGTGTTCACACTATGTTCACATTGGACAAATATTTGTTTGCCGGCAAATACTTTTATTTGCTCAAAATCAGCTGTTATTTTATTTGATACTCAAAAATATTTTGTGTTCAGACTACGTTAATGAAATATTTGATGTTTGCTTTCAAATATTTCATCAGTCTGAACGTACCTTTACAAATACATTTAAAACAAAAACAAAGTTTTTAGAATTTGTTTTTGTTTTAAATGTAGTTGTTCGAAAGAAGGAATTCTTTCGCACATTGGAAATAGGTTATATGCCTTTTTTACTATTTTTATGTCCAGAAATAATGATGCAATTTTGTGTATTCTAGATACTGGGTACAAAAGTGTGCAGCACCAACACACATCAAGCTGATGCAAAACTTCATTGTTTTAAAAATTGACTGTTTAAATAATCGTGTATTTTCTATAAGCAAAATTAAAGTAAAAATCAGAATTTCTAAAAATAAAAAATCATCATTTGAAAAAAAAATCTTTAATCATATTTTTGTTTAAAAAAATAATCCAAAATATGATAAAATCATCATTCTGGCAACGCTGTTTATATATTATATTCAAACAAGAGAAAACAAAAATTTGTCAAATTAAACTTTGTGTGTCTGAGCACCAAACAAAGTTTAAAAGAGAATTCAACAGACTTTGTCAAAGTAAACTTTGCCTGTCTGAAAGGGGACTTATGGTTACTGTTCTGTAACTTTGGTGAGAACTTCTCGCATCGAAAACATAAAAAACAAAATATTCCATCGTTTTTCGAAAAGGGAGAAAAAAGTGTGTCTGTAATTCATGTCTTAAACTATCAAAAGAGATTACGTCGTTACGTTTTAAATGTCATAATATTCCACTCGAAGCCGACTAGAAATTGCAGATGTTGAGAACGCTAGTCAAACATATCGTTGACGGCGACCAAATTTCATTAAAATTTAAAAATTTTCAACGACGGCGGCGCAAAAACAACCGTCGGCTATACCAAAAAATGTAAAGTGCGACTTTAATGTTTGTTGATGAACAAATTGCTTTGAAAACATTCGTATATTTTTAAAAACTGTTAAAAGCAAAATAATTAAACAATGAAAAAATCTGCCAAGAACAAAATACTTATCTCTTCCGTGTTACTATTCATTGCATTTTGCATTTTTAATTTATTTTTTAGTGTTAAAAATTTTTCTCACCCCATTTTTACGAGTGAGTTTATTTGACAGTTCAAAGCCGGAACTTTCTCACAAAAATTTTATAGATACACTTTTTCAGTGTATTGGCGAGAAATTTCCTTACGCGACAGTTATTACGCGCCAAAAATGTTACAGACGCAGTTAAGTGAGAAAAACAGCTGTTACAGAACATGGGCACAGAGTAGCATTTTCGTCAAAATACGTAAGACTTGTGTGATAGTATAAAACAGCCTTTAACGATTCTAACTTTAAATTAAAATGGGTACCGCTTATAATTGTAGGGCTCCTCAACAAGAGTATACATATTGCGAGTTTTATCAAACACTGTGCTTATTATCTTGATTTAATGTATATATAAAAGGCGATATCGCTCTTCTCGATTGGAAGTCCTCCACCCCCAAATACATATTTTTAGAGAATTTTGTAAACATTCGTGTTGGGTATGTAAAAATTATCGATTTAATTCGCAACCTCACTAATATAAATGAGGAGGGCTGTTTCTAATCTCACGGTGTTCTTAGAACAACGCGTCCATCAACGATCTTAAAATCACTTAGGCGGAAATTTGTATACATGTGTATCGGGACCGAGCTACCTTGCCTTTGGCAGTATGTGAAACTCTGTTATGGGCTACAATCGACACTAACCCCTTTATTTTGTAAAACATTTTACCTCAATTAAAAAATATTTTCATACAAACTTTTATAAATTCAAAAAATTTTATATGAAAAGTTTCTTAACGCAAGGAGAAGGGATTTACAAAATAACCCCCTTAACCAGGCATTTCACTAACGCGATTGGGGTACAAACTACATTCACCATATACATATTTTCCAAAGTAGACTCATCCATAACCAGTCCAGGGTCCATCATTACCCCTGGGGACTGCTACCACGGAAACTAGTATCTGTGGTAACAAAAAGGGCGCTGGGGTGTCTACAACAGATATAAATTATTTTTTTTTTAAATCATGATTTATACATTAGGTTTATAACGTTGCCGTTGTGGTTACTTTTAGCCTAAATTGGTTACTTTTTTTCCAATGTGTACTTGTGTACTTTCTCCCATTTTGGTTACTTTTTTCAACACAAACATAACTTATGTTTTTTTTTACAAGCTTACCCGCACCACTTTTAAGTGCTTCTTATATAAAAAAAGTTAAAAGCTTTAGTTCAAAAAGTTTTTCAAATAGACGAAAATAAGTGTTAACTTTGTATATGAGGTGCCCAAGCCTTTTGTTCTTTCCATACCATCGGTAACATACTGTAAAAATTTTACGAAAATCGGCGCAGCGCTGCTTAGACGTCTACCAGGTTCAAACAAACACAATTTCGTCTTTAGATATACATTTAATACAACATCATTTTAATTACTTTTTGTTTTGATTTTAGTTACAAACTTTTTTTGGTCGTGCAAATGCTATTGATAACCTTTTTCCTTTTTCCCAAATTAAAAAACGTTGCCCCCTAATTTGTTTTAATAACCTTTTTTATAGCTTTATTTGCAAACCCATTAAAGTATAAACAAAACATAATAAAAGAACTGTCATAAAATATAAATAAAATCATGCAAAATTTAATTTAAATCACAGCACGCACTATATATTTTTTTGTTACAAATGTTCGATATCGTACATATGAGTAAATTAAACGGGTTTCATGAATTCCATGCAATTCCTATAGACTGATTAATTATTCAGTACGCGTTAACAAGTTCAAAAACTTTCAACACCAAAAATTTAAAAACAAGATAAAAAGTACTTGCACTTTCATTTCTTACTTTTAATTGTGTTGTATCACTAATAGTAGGGTTTTAGGCGCTAATTTATTATCAGTAAGTTCCCCGGAAAATTATTTTGTTGTTACACATCGAGCCATAACCGCACAAAATGCTTAAGCGACAACATTTTCAATTTTCGTTTTTTTTTTTTAATAAATGAATTGATTGGCAACACTTGCATCATCTTGTAACATCTCATGGTCACAGAACGAACCATTACGATTTTATAGCAAACACAATTTTAGTTTAAGCGCCAATTTTCATACAAAATTTTTATGAAATATAATAAAAAAAACCTTCTCCTGTAAAATTTTGTTTTTGTCGCTTGAGCTTTTTTTTTTGCGGTTAAGGCTCGATATGCCGGAAAATTTCTCGAGAATTTTTGTTTTCTAAATCAGGGTTTTAATTGGTTCTATTTTTCGAATATATTTTTCAAAATTTTAAAATTATTATATTGGATATTTTGTTGCATAATTTTCGAAAGATTGGAATATTTTTCCCAAATCTTGAAGAGAAGCAAAAAGTGCGTATAGAAGGCATGGGAAAGTTTATGCTATTGTACTTCTTTCAGTACATCGTAACGGCCTGCATAAATATATTGAAAAATCAAACACATAACAATCGTCTTCAATCGTTTTCAATCGTCTAGGAGTCTACTGGGAATCTCATGAAGTGTTTTTGATCGTTGACGAGCTCATTTTTTAATTGTAGACGATTTCCAAACATTTTCCAAAAAAGCTAAATAAAATGCCAGTTGCTAAATGAAAATTTTGCCGCTAAATAAAAAGTTTGAATGCTAAATTTAGCTGCAAAAATGCCAAAATGGCCACACTGAACAGAAGAGAAGGGAATACATTTAACGGTACGCTATGAATAATGAAGGTGTGGATTTAGTCAATCGAAGTTGCCCAATTTCTTTTTTCAAAATTTTCAAGTAATTCATCAAGGCGAATTCATACAAGTTGGTCTTATTTTGAAAACGGATACAACACTGTAAAAATACTTTAACGTTGTGTCAAAATAATACAACACTGTATCAAAAATATATGCGGGAACATTTCATTTTGTTTATAATTTTAAATTGTGTGTTTTGAAATGTAATAATTTAAAAACGTTTTAAATTTCATAATTCTAAGTCAACATTACAGAATTTATTAAAGATTCCCCAGAACCACCAGAAAGGTATACCATTTTGACATATGGTGAGTTATCAGCTGTTGGTTACTCAGCAAGCTAAGGTCACTTGGTGTGAATTCGCCATATTTTTTTAATTGACAAATTCATTTTTAAAATTGACAAATTTTTATTTTATATTTATTTTTTACTTAAATCTATTTTATTTGCCTTGATTTATTTGCATCAGTTTTACTTCAAATCCATTATAAACATATCACAATATAAAAAAATTTAAAGAAGATTAAAATCATTTAAAATGTTAATTGAATGCCAATTGAGAGATCAATTTAGATTGATAAGAACAAAATAACGTATAAAGTTTCTTGGAATAGAGCAAAATGAGTACAAAATTAAAAATGAGTGTAAAACGTTTAAAAATTTATTGATCTTCAAACATTTGACCTTAAGTTGTATAATTTTTTTATTCTTAATACAACAATTAATCTAAAAAAAACCATCTGACAAAATATGTATGTGTATATAAAAAAACACCTACAAATTGTAACCAATTTTTTTTTTCATTATTATTTAGTTGATTAAAATTTGGTTTTAATAGATCAAAAACAACAACAAATTATATTTAATGTATGTTTTGTAATGTCGTGATGTTGAAAGATAATTAAGATGTTGTTGCTGTTGTTGTCAAATAGACATACATTCATACATATGTTTCGTTTATTGATATAAAATTGAACTTAAATATTGATATTTCGAGACAGTCAAGGAATGTTTTTTTTTTTTTTTTTTAAATGGAACAAATTTGTGTAAGCCGTTGTCACCAGAAAATTATTTCAAAATTGCCAAGCAAAATTCGTACAATATTTATTCAAATATTTTGTTTCAAATACAAATTTTAATCCGAAAAATATTTAATTTTTTAAAGATTTTTTGAAATACTCAAAATATTAATTATACTCGTACAGTGCAAAAAAAAAGTGTTTTATCAATTAAGAAAATGGTATAAAAAGTATTTAAATTTAATTAATGTGATAATTGAATCAATTATTTTTTTAGTTGAAAGAAAATTAAAAATTTAATTTTGATTTAATTAACATTTTAGTTGTTTTGCAATAAATTTTCAATTAAAATTTTAATTAAATAAGAAAAATAAAATAATTTAAACATGTAGAATTGTTTTTGGAAATTGTCAATATTTATTTAAATAAATTAACACATTGTTTGAAATGGCAAAGTTTTAGAATATTTTTTTTAATTAAAATTAAAAATATAATTTATTGAAAAAAAAAAAATTCAAAATTTTACAATTTTTAGTAATCAATATAATCATTTTGGTAATAGGTGCAAAATCAACAAATTGTTTGCTTGATATTATGAATTTGGTATAAATTTGGTGATTGGAAAAATTTTATAATTTTTTCCGTGTCTTGGCTATATCTCGGAAACCAATTCGCCGCAATTTTTCCTATAGACTAGGAGAAATAAAAAAGAGTAATACACACTAAACAGAAAAAACTGCACCTTGTAAAATGTAAAATTTTTATATCTTTTTCACCATTTTTATCCCATATGTGCCAAACCAAGGCAAATTCACTAGAAGGTGAGGTCAACTCTACAACAACACTGCTTCTGTGGTCCGATTGTCAAAATTATTGCTAGTAAAAAAAAACGTTTGTTTACATAAAAAACTAGTTTGTATACAAACTTTGACATATCGACCACTGAAAAAAATAACCATATGTTGACTTGACCCCACCTTCTAGTGAATTCGCCTTGTGCCAAACTCTGGGAAATTAAATAAAGTAATCTGTAGTAAAAGTATTCCTTATAATAAAATTCATAATTCTTCAGAACATTATAATACTGAAAACTGCCTTTTCCACATTGTTCAGCTGTATTTTAACTCGAATAATGTGGCAAAAGGCAAAACAGAAATGATATGTATTGATTAATTCCTACTACTGGTAACACTGGTAGAAACACATAAAAAGCGTAAGGGGCTTTTTACACTGATCAACATCTACCATTAGAGATGTAGAAAATGTGAAACACTCATTTATAGCCTTTTTACACTTGAACAAATCTAAGGGGAATGCGTAGAAGATGTTGAAAATGAAAAAAACTTGTTTACATTTGCAACATCTTTAATCTTTCATTATAAAAATATTTATTTTCACGTGTATGAACGAGTAAAAATTAAATGCATGACTTTGCTGTCCTGCTCTTTTGTATTTTTTTTTCTAGTTATCATAGAATTTACACATGATACACTCTTACTTTTTCACTAATACACACACAATTTGTGTACTTTCAGCCAATCGGCTGTTTCTTCGATTTTTTGGTAAAAATACTTATACGCTACTTGCAAGAAAGTACATACAAACATTCTTTCATTTCAGGTATTGTACATACATTATCAAAAATGATTTGTTTTTCTAGTGATGACACTAAACTAATCTAAAGATGTTGATTTGTTGCCCTATACAACTCTTAAGTAAAGATGTTAACGTCTTAACGATAAGATATAAGATGGGAGCAAGTGTAAAAACCTATTACATTGTTCACATCTAACATCTACCATCAAAGAAAATTTTTTTTTAAAAAGTTCAATACCTATTCCGTAGTCTGATCTAGAATGTTTTTTCGGCTCTACTGAACAATTGAATTTTAAGACATACACGTGAAAACCGCTGATATATTTATTGTATTTTAAATTTGTATAGATCCTGAAGATGAACTGTATGTTTGTAATATATTGATCTAAAAAAAATACAATAACGGTTTTTATTTCAACCGATTAGAAAGAGGCAATAAAAAAGAAGAAAAAAACTCAATAAACGTCTTTTTGCCAGTGCACTTATTAAATTTCTCCAATCACCAAATTTATACCAAATTCATAATATCAAGCAAACAAGTTGTTGATTTTGCACTTATTACCAAAATGATTATATAGATTACTAAACATTTTAAAATTTAAAATAAAAAAATATTTTCAATAAATGATATTTTTAATTTTAATTAAAAAAGTGATCAAAAAACTTTGCCATTTTAAACAATGTGTTAATTTATTTAAATAAATATTGACAATTCCCAACAACAATTCTACATGTTTAAATTATTTTATTTTAAACGAAAAAAGTCAATTAAGATTTTTTGTTATTTAATTAAAATTTTAATTGAAAATTTATTTCAAAACAACTAAAATGTTAATTAAATCAAAATTAAATTTTTAATTTTCTTTCAACTAAAAAAATAATTGATTTAATTATCACATTAATTAAATTTAAATACTTTTTAAACCATTTTTTTTTAATTGATAAAACACTTTTTTCTGTGTAATGACACAATAATAATATAACTTATTGCTACTTTTCTAGATATGACACTAAAATAATCGAAAGATGCAGAATGAAATAAAATGAGATAGTAACATCTTGTAAAGATGTTGATTTTTTGCCCTATGCGTTAAAGATGTTAACATCTTCGCAACTTGATGGTAGATGTTAGATGTTGATCAGTTTAAAAAACCTATTACAATTTGTAGCGGACAAAAATAAATGTAGAAGATCAAAACTTTAGCATTTACCTCAATAAAAGTGAAAAATGTGGACCTTAAATAGGGGGGTTTGAGCATAATGTTTTTTTTCTTCATCTAATCCCGCTAAGCTCTATGCTTGTCTGCAGAAGACCAGAGTCTCTGGTGGGAATCGAACCCGTAACCTCTGCACGGATAAACTAGCTCACTAGCAAATAGACTACCGAGGCACTCCGGTATTTCCCCGGTTTATTGATTTATTCTTCCGAAACTTAATGGCGAACATGCACTTCTTAAAAATCCGTTTTAGAGATTTGCTCTTTAAGACGTGTATAATTGTTGGCATGACAACAAAAGTCGTACAATGAGAAGCGTTATGAAAAATATCATCTCTAATTATTTTTTCTTCTGACGGTCAGTGTTTGTTTTTTTTTTCAAATAAATACAAAGTAAGAAATTAAGTTTGAAATTTTTTTTTGCCAAAACTTAAAGTAAATTATTTATCCTGAGGGCTTCAGATATGCAAGTCTTACTATATAGTGGGCATTTGCCTCAAGTTTAAAATTTTAACTTCTGATGGCCTAATTTTACAATTAAATTTTAACAATCACATATGCTGTATATGTATGTAAAATTTGTGTCCATTAGTTTAGTATAATTTGCATTTTTTATTTTAGACGTAAATTTTTCATTTAACCCTTAAGTGTATGCCTGGGCCTGGCGAGGCATTTTTTGACATTTTTCAAGTTTTTTTCATATAATTATTAAATATATTAGAACGACATTTTATGTGTTCCTCAATCAAAGTGTTTTTTACAAGAAAACTAGGAAAAAATGTATATTTAAACACCGTGGGCGTGACAATTTGCCTAAGGAAAATTTGGTTCATATTGTATCCATCTGGGCCTGGCCAGGCCCTGCTCTATTAAATATGTACATATGTACTTAAGTAAATATAATCAAAACGAATCGTATAAAAAAGCATACGCAACACAAACAAATTTTTTTTTTACTTTAATTTCGAAGAATAATTTAAGTTGACAACAAAATGTTCTTGCTACACCCATAGAACTCCATACATATAAAAATAGTCCCAGCTAGGACCAGGGGTTCGTTAGTGTGAGTTTTTTCGATAGCCACAAAAAACTCCATACACAATACAAATGGTCCCAGCCAGGCCCAGGTGGCAGTTTGTGCACACAAATTAGGTGTCTACTTAGAAGTTAAGTCGTCGCAAAAATTCCTGTTAACTAAAAAGGAGTCAATTCTACTTGACGTTGACTTAAAAGCGTCTTAGAAAATACCAAATGACGTCAATAGTAATCGATTGTTGTCAATTACGACTCGACTTAGAAAATAAAATTGTTGTGTTGTTGCCGTCTTTCATAATAGGGGTGATTTATTTTCATATTACCTGATAGAATTGGACATATTTAAGCATTGAAACATCTCAATACAAATTTATAAAAAATTATGAAAACTTTGCATTTATTTAAAATTTTATTTACTTCATTACCAACTGGAAATATTAAACCTTTTTTTAACTAAATATTTCTAATTTTTTTTAAGACATACTTAGGATGTAAGGAACAAAATATGTACATCCTATCCTATGCCATGTTAATTTTCAAAATTCCTTTTTTTTTAAATAAGAAAAAAAAAAACATTTAAAAAATCCATCCACTTTATTTAGTGAATTCCAAGAATTCAAAATAAACAAAATAAAAAAAATATTTATTATGCACAAATTTTCATTAAAAATGCTAAAAATTTTATTATTTGCTTATAATAACAAATCGTTTCGCACTTAATTCGTTGTATTAACTAATGTTTTGTTTTTACTAATAAATTGAGTACGAAAATGCAAAATAATATGAAAACCATAAATTTACATGTTTTAAAATTTTATTTTCTGTACTTCACACACGCGTGGTTTAATTTCGTTTAAAAATTTATAAATATTTTTTTCTTTAGTTAACGAAAAATAATAAAGTATTTAATTTTTTTTTTATTATAATATTTGCTAAAATATTATTTTCGTATATTATTGTGAATAAAATAAATTTTGTATTGTTGCGTTTGCTGTTAAAGCTTTAGATTTCCGTTAAGACATTCCACGCTCATCGAATGCCGTTTTATTACTGAATTCATATAAGTCGCATGGTGCTTTCAACCTAAACTATACAAGTCAATGCTTGTTTATGCCTGTTTTGTTTACTTGTTGTTTGATGTTTTTACGATTTGTTCGTTTGCCTGGAACCCACTGTTATTTAGTGTTAGTGTAGTTGAGTAAATCAAGAGTAAACCTGGCAGTGTTACCACCAGCATAATTCAAAACTAAACTTGAGATGATGCAAAATTACCCAATTTAAATTTAATTACACCTGATATCCAATTAATTTTTTGTTATAAAAAAAACTTTTACACAAAAGAACAAATTAGAAAGTACATAGTCGGTCAATTCCGAATAATTGATACACCACAGTATTTACAGACAAATTTTTAATAGTATACTTTTGTAAGGTCCCATATGCAATTATGGACCTATTAAAATAAAATTATATTGTGAGGTTAAGACTTATAATATAAGAATGCGTTACGCCGAATATTATCTAGGTTACTACATCTATTTGATATTTTTCGTCTTAAAGCGATTTAATGGAGGGGGTTTATATATGTATATGACCTACGTTTAATGCTTTTCCTACCAGCATACAATTTTGCCATGTCATAGTAACTATTTTTTTTTTGTATCAATACATATATTTATAAGGGAGTTATGGAATAAGAAGCTATTTTCGTGAGTGGTATTTGTATGGGCGCCATGGTCATTTATGGACTGATTCCTAAATGAAATTCGTAAGATAATTAAGTTTGAAATAAGATATATTTGAGGAAAATTTGGTCCAAATACCAACATAATAAGATGGTTTATGGGCAGTTGTGGACCGGGCCGATTCTCAAAATTTAAAGAAACGTATGAACCAAATTTCATTTAATCATATTAAAAATAGCGGCCTGTACTTTGCGATGAAGCTCTACATGCACAGACAACCAGCCAGCAGGACGGATGACTAATGCCCAATTTTCAGGATAGTATTTAAATCTATATTATGTTAATTTTCATAAGAACTTAAATCGTATTTAATTACAGATTGGTTTTTTGAGGTTTATATGAAAAGTCTTATTTAATTAAGATAAAAGTACGGTAGCACTACTAAGTACAAAAAAATATCATAAAAAAGTGTAGTTATTTACAAGGTGGTCTCAAAAAACAGCTGGTTGTTATTACTTTGTCTGTTGTTTTTGTATTGTTGTGATGTTGAGACCACCTTGCTAAGTTAATCCAGTTGAAACTAAAGTTGAATTTAAATGTACCACGTCGGTGACTTAAGTTTCATTTAAGTGTTTAGTGAAGAAGAGAATTTTGTATTTAAAACGATTTTAAACATAAATGTGTTTTAATGTCAATCCTGAAAATTGGCCATTAGAAATTGCTTCTAAGTCGATCGATATACTACAACAAATATTTGTATGTGTTTCAAACATCAGCACAAACTCACAATACCGTATTTACTTTAATAAGATTAATATTTGTCATACTATTAAGATTCATATAGTAATTTAAAATAATTTAACAAAATTAACATTAAAAACATAATAAATTAATAAATATTAAATAAAAACTTAGGCCGTAATCGTTTAAAACGCAGCGCAACGCTAAAGAATAACATTGAAAGCGAAAATAATGTCATAAATATTTTGTCATAAATAACGCTTGTGGCGTTGAAAATTTTAAAACGGTACATGACTTTCTGTTGAAAGCAACAACAAAATTACAAAATATTTATGACATTGTTTGTGCTTTCAATGTTATTCTTTGGCGTTGCGTTGCGTTGCGTTTTACATGATTACGCCCTTAAAATAATAAGTTCTACTTTCATATTGTGCTGGTTCCTCTAGAGGGGGTTAACACAAAATTTATAAATTTTCAGTAGAGACAAAAAACAGTTTTCTTATTATATGTTGTTTTTTACAAAATACCAGAGAAAATTATGTAATTATGTTTTTACAGTGGGTAGATATTTATTTTCACTGTTCATCGATTTCTTGCAGAAAGTGAAAATTTAAAAATTTTGAGTTGACTCTCTTTAGGGGAACCAGTGCGATATATCTATGGAATTTTCGAAATGTTCATTGCCATTCTATTGTATACTTTATTTAGTAAATAAAATTCGTGTAATGGTCATCTGACAGTATATTTCTCAAATCAGTTTAATAAAAAATGTTAAGGGCGCTAAATATTTCTTAAATAAAGCATATTAATATTAAAGCAAACACAAAATTTAATACTTCTTAATACCTTCTTTTTCCAATAAACTTCGGGTTCTAAATTACAATGAAGCTCGTATTTATCGAAATCTAAATGTACATCTCGCTATTAATTATTTACTTCGTAGACTTAAATGGTATAAATTTTATCACTTAAATCAGATCCGTATATTATTTTTTTTAAACTTAAAGAATATTAAATTATACCTGATCTACACCGCAAAGAAATTATCAACGCTCTACCCACGAGAGTAAAAATTATAGCAAATTCAGGTAATTACCCACAAAGTGGCAACACTGAAACCTGGTAAATTTAGTTTGTTGTTATTGTTTGTATATCAGAGTGTTTACTGTTAACAAAGCTACCAGATGATTTTGTTGAGAAACAAATTATTTTCTAAGACAACATTGTTTAATTCTAGGTGCTTCCGTTTCTAATTATTTAATGAACTAGTTTATTATTCTTTCAGTGCAATTAAGATTATCGGTTTAACAAATGCAACGAATATACGTATACATACATCTATGTATGTATGTGTGTTTGAACAAAATCATGTTAATTGAGGGTATAATTTTCGTACTCATACTATTAATATGTTATCTGATTTTGGTCTATGGAAGCTTTTTGATTATTAATAATTAAATCAAAATAAAATAAATTCAATTAAAATCATTTATATGATTACTTTTTTACATGATACAGTACATAACGAATATACGGACATCTTATATAAGAAAAAAGCGCTTATGTATAAAAAAGTATGCCATAAGCGCCATGTCTTTTTCAATCACCACTATTATGAAAGTCGACGTCAACACAAGTCGACGGCACCGGAACAGTTTTTGTATTTTCCTAGTCGTTAGTGACAATAATCGATTACTATTAACAGTCACTTGATATTTTCTAAGACGCTTTTAAAGCGACGTCGAGTAGAATTGTCGACATGAAAGTTTGCGACGACTCAAATGAAAGTTAAAGAAATTTTGAACAGAATGTAAACATTTTTATTAAATACATTTAAAATAAAAAAAATGCAAATTTAAAAGAAGTTATGGGCACAAATTTTATTAGTGAATTCAACGCGAAAATTGCAAAAATTCGGGAAATTTTGCTAAAATAGTGAAAATTCACTAAAATTTTGAATATTTCAAAGCCGTTAAATTAATGAAGTCTATAAGGAATGGCAAAAATTAGGTAAAAATTGCTAAATTAGCGGAAGTTCGGAAAAATTTGCAAACAGCGGCATGATAGCAAAGTCCGATATTTATTAAAAATCGTCAAGGCTGAAAAGAATCACAAAACTTACAGAAAAAAATCGCTTATATTGCGAACATGGCAAAAAATCGCGAAAAGCGAACAAAATATCGGAAAATAGCAAAAAAAACGTTTAAAAATGAGCTAAAGGGTTAAGATCAAAAATAATAGAAAAACAATTACAGATGGCATTTTCTCTTTTCAGATATTCGACAACTAGTCGACGTCGAAACAACATTCCTATAAAATACCAAATTAACGTCGAATTGATAAAGTCGTCTAGTTGATGTGAAAACAATTTGAAATTAATGTCGACGTCGACAACGACTTACATAATATAAAAAAAAAATATTCTGTATAAGAATAACGCTTATAAGAAGCGCTTATTGCAATGCACCTGCAATGAAAATACTTTTAAAAATCATTTTTTATAGAAATTTTTCTAGACGACAATAGAGTATTTGTCACTCATTATCGTTCTCATAAGCGCCCCACTAACTATCGACTAGTCGACCGTCAGGTTTTACGTTTCTAACGTAATCCATTTATTCACTGTCAAATGACTATCTTGCCACATTAACTTTGCCACAAATCAAAAGAAACACATTTTAATTGAATGGCATAAAAAACCACACAAATTGCTTGGCAAACATATCAAAATATAACGTTTGTACAAATATTTTGTATTGTTAATTGGGGTGTTTGCTGTTTGGACAAACATTTGAAGCAATGTTTGTAGAAACATTAAAAATTTAGATATTTTTAATTAGGCTTAAGTTCATTGAATTTAATTTTCATTAAATTATTTTTATGAAGAAAAGAATTTTTACAACATGAAATTAATTAAAATTTTATTGATAATTTTTCATTCTTGACTGCGCTGAGATTTGAACCCAGGCTTTCACGGACAGGTTTCCCATACTAGTTTCGATTGTAACCACACAATCTCATCAGTGGGGTTTGCCGTTTTACTCACTCGGCTATTGAAGCCGGATGACGTCAATAGTCAAACATCAATCCTTAAACCAAATGGTATTTCACTTTGGTAGATCGAAATTTGCTTTTGAATGAATGATTATCTATTTTAATTAATTTACTTGTTCTTCCTAACTTCTGTTTTTCGTACTTTTTGTCAAGAATTCTTCTTGAAATCCAAAGTAAATTTTTTGTTTTTTCATGTTTTTGTCTTTCTTTTTTCTTGTTGACCTTTTTTCAGTATTATGGTTAACCACAATACTAATATTGTTAACAGCTAAGGCACGAGCTATGTTTACATTTGTCCTTCAAGTTGTGCTGAAAAAAGGTCAACAAGAAAAAAGAAAGACAAAAACATGAAAAAACAAAAAATGTACTTTGGATTTCAAGAAGAATTCACGTTGGTCTGCAGTAAAAGTATATTTTTTAAAATAGGGGAGAAATAATTATCAAAATGGCTTATGTTAATTTGTTACTGGAAAGCCTAGGAATCAGCTGTTTGTTGTCGATAATGCAAGCGAGCGATAGCGCGCGACATCATGGGCCAGGCTGTTCATCTGTTTTATTTTGAAACCAAATATTATTAATAGTATGTATGTATGCCTTTCCTAATATACTATAAACCTTTATAAGGCTAGTTGGTAGTGAGGTAGTCTATCAGCGGCGGGGTTTCGGGTTCGATTCCCGCTAGCGACTCTGGGTTCTTTCCTGCAGACAAGCGTAGATGTTCGCGGGATTAGCATATGAAGAAAAAAACTTGTGTAAAAAAGAAATAACTCTCTTATATGAAACAGTTGCATAAAAAACACGCTTATAAGAAAAATATTTATATTTCTTTAAGAAATATTTCTACTGGGTACATACATACTTTTCAAATTAGGTTTTTTATTTTCAAAGTCTACACTATTAATCCAGAAAATTTTATAGAATGTTAAAAGGAATGTTAACACTAAGTTACTAATCTGGCATCTTTATTTCCAGCATTATGTCAAATTTGAGAGCCCGTTTACCGAATGATTGATAGTGTGAGTGAGTAAAAACATAATTTTCTAATATTTTTTGTTTACATTTCTGTGCTGCCAAAATGCAAATAAAAATGGTTCAATTACAATTATGCGGTTTTTAGATATTCGATTAATAATATTTATTCAAGTTTTGTTATTGTTTTTAAGCAACTACCCTTCGCTTTTCTTTGTTGTTGTTTTTTTTTGCGAAAAATTATATGTAGATAATATAAAACGCAAAGTTTTATTTTTCATTTTTGTGTGGTGAGAGAGTAATTTAAGCCCTGTTTATGTTTTCTATTGACAGTTGTATTTTAATAGACATACACAATTGCAGACACAGCTTTCTGAATGAATTTGCTGAAGCATCAGTTTTTGTATTTGAGTTAATTTACTAAAATTTATACAGCTACTCAAACTTTAAGTGAAACAACTCATAAAAATACTACGTTTATATACTTTCTGTTAATTATTTTATGTATAAAATTAAGAATTAAATTGGGATAATTAAATTCCAAAAATTCATATAAAATGAAAATACGAGTACTTATGTGCTGTTTTCACAACACAAGTGACTGGACGTGCAGTAAAATTTATATGAAAAGCACTCAGTTTTTTGAGTGTTTTTCATATAAATTTAACTACACGTTGTAAACTGTATATGAAAAAAACACTCAAAAAAACTGAGTGCTCTTCATATACGTTGCCTTTAAACATGCAAGTAGTGGCATGCCACTGTTCTATACATATTATAAACGAAAAAGTGTTCGAAATAGTCGAATCGCATGCCATTTGCGTTTCTGTTTACACATGCCACTGCCAGTTCATTTTCAAAATATCGTCGAAGCGTCAACTTGAGATAATTTGTTTACATCTCAAATTAAAAAAAAGTACCAGAAAACAAAAAAGAGTTGCCGACCTCATCACATAATTTTAGTTTTGGGGAAATAGTTTACATTTATTTATATTAGCATTATTATAGCAAAATTAATGCTCTATAATTAGGAAACTTACTTCTTTACTACAAATTAATCATAAAAATGCATTTAAAAGTTAAAACTTTAATTACAGTTCGACAACAATCCAGTCGATTTGCATTAAATATTGAACAGGATAACATTGCTAATCGTTTTGACATTTAGTGGCATGCAAGTGCCAAATTTCCACTCGCATGCAATTTTTGCTGCCACTGGAGCTGCCATTGCGAAAAATGTGAGTGTATTAGTAAAAAATCGTGAGTGTATTGAGTTTTTCGAACTGGCAGTGGCATGTGTAAATGCTAAGATACTTATGTACTGTTTTCACAACGCAATATAAATTTTACTACACGTTCAATCACTTGTGTTGTGAAAACAGCGCAATCATTTTTACTACACGTTCAATCACTTGTATTGTGAAAGCAGCACATAAGGTTATTATTTTGAAGTCCTAATATAGCAAGATACGAATTTTTCTATGTGTACCACTTATAGTGTGAGTAGCTGTATGTATGTACACTTGAAACACGTAACACGGCAATGAAAATATAGGCAGTTGAGAACTTGAGTAATGGTGTTTGAATTTTATCAAAAAGGAATTTATAATTTAAGAGAATTTTAATGGATGTCTTTAAAATTTTCAACTAATTTGGTGGAAAGTTTCAAAATTCAATAAAAGTTTAAACGATATCTTTAAAGTCAGGTCTTCACCGGACATAAATTTATTAACGTTAACACTAAAATCGTGTTAGTATAATGTGGGGAGTGCTGATGTTACAGTCTTACCTTAACAAGAGAGGAAGGTGGAACGTTTATTTCCGCGTAGCTTTTACACTGACATTCCATAGCTAAACAAGAGCGTTGAATTAAAGCCGCTAGTTTGACTTAAAAAAGCTTAATTTGCCATTATTTATTATCAAACGATAAAAACAGGGGTTTCAAAACAACAAATATAGCAACCCAGTTCCAATTGCAAAGCGTTGACGCCGCGCTATTTAGGCATTCTTCATACAAATTGTATGGCCATGACGATTTTTGACAGCTAGAAAACGCGATCCGCTCTTGTTCAGGTATGGCTGTTACTGTTGCCACAGCTTTGTTAAGCAATCAGTCTTGATAGCTTTTTAAGCCGGCGATACACTCTATTCAGTCGTACGACTTGTCAAAAAATTGTGTGGGCTCATAATGTATGACAGTGTAGCTTAAAAATTAATTGAGTGACAGATTTTTTTGACAAGTCTGTCCGAATTGCAAATGTTTATGAAAATTTTCATAAAATAATAGATTCTTTGCGGCCAGAGTTGCATTTTCTTGTAAAGAAGCTGATTTATTTGAGTTAGAATCTTTTTTGAGGGATACTGTGACATTGGCAGCAGATTTTGCAGAATTTTTTTTATGTGTGAATGAATCGTGCGATTACGTAGGATAGTGAATACCGGCCTTGCATAACAGCATTTAGTGAAGACCTAGGGTAAAGGTTCATCTAGACGTGACATAACCATAAGCATCCAAACAGCTGTTCGAACCAACCTTATGGGCAACATTGTTGTTGACTATAGGTGACTTGCCTTAACCTAACACAGCGTTTACATTTGACAGTACTGCCAAGACAGTAAGCAAATACATATGTATTAGTTGCCAAAACGCACTACTAACTGTCTTCGTGACGTAGGCGTCCAGACAGTAATTAACACAGTTCACTTTTTAAAAATTTCAAACATGAATGTTGCAGTGCAAGTTCCAGCTAAACGTGTTTTATATATAGTTACTTTTTACTTTTTGATTTTTTTTTCTTTTGCGAACACAACTTTAAATTACTGTCAGAAAATATTAAATCACTCCAGTTTTACTGTCTGCGAAACTTGCAAGACAGTAAACAAGATAGTTGGAAAAGTGTGCATGTATTAGTCAAAAAGTTTGAAGGTATTGATACTGTCTTGACATTACTAGCGAATGTAAACGCCGTGTTAAATTTCTAAAGAAATTTTATTAATATAGTATTAACTGCCTGGCACACAATGTCGACATAATTATTTCTTTTGCATATTTATATTGAAAACAAAAACAAATTTTAGTTTTAAATTATTGATTTCAATATAAAAATGCGAAAGAAATGTTCTTATCGATATTGTGGGATGGCACTTAAATTACTGTAGAAATGTTATAATATAAATTTATTTAAATAAATTTAAATTTCTGAAGAAATTTTATAGATAAATTTAAATTTCTATAAAAATTTTATCGATCATTGTAAATTCCTATTGAAATGTTATCGATAAATTTAAACTTCTTTAAAAATTTTATCAATAAATTTAAATTTCTATATACGTTTTTCGATAAATTTTAATTTCTGTAGAAGTCAACATTTGATTTTTTTTTTTAAATCACACTCAAGTTGATCAAATTAATTTTCAATAAATTATTTCATTAATGAAGGAAGGAATTTTTTCAAAATGAAATGAAATGAATTTAATTGATAATTCTTTATTTTTGACTAAATTGTAGACATTTTATCCATAAATTTAAATTTCTTCTATAGAAATGTTATCAAAAAAATTCAAATTAAAATTTGATCGATTAAGCTAATTTTCTATAGAAATTTTTGCCATTTCTATAAAAATTTTATCGACAAATTTAAAGTTCTATAGAAATTTTATCGATTATTTTAAATTTCTATAGAAATGCGAAAGAAATGTTCTTATCGATATTGTGGGATGGCACTTAAATTACTGTAGAAATGTTATAATATAAATTTATTTAAATAAATTTAAATTTCTGAAGAAATTTTATAGATAAATTTAAATTTCTATAAAAATTTTATCGATCATTGTAAATTCCTATTGAAATGTTATCGATAAATTTAAACTTCTTTAAAAATTTTATCAATAAATTTAAATTTCTATATACGTTTTTCGATAAATTTTAATTTCTGTAGAAGTCAACATTTGATTTTTTTTTTTAAATCACACTCAAGTTGATCAAATTAATTTTCAATAAATTATTTCATTAATGAAGGAAGGAATTTTTTCAAAATGAAATGAAATGAATTTAATTGATAATTCTTTATTTTTGACTAAATTGTAGACATTTTATCCATAAATTTATCGATTAAATTTCTATAGAAATTTGATCGAAAAATTTAAATTTCTTCTATAGAAATGTTATCAAAAAAATTCAAATTAAAATTTGATCGATTAAGCTAATTTTCTATAGAAATTTTTGCCATTTCTATAAAAATTTTATCGACAAATTTAAAGTTCTATAGAAATTTTATCGATTATTTTAAATTTCTATAGAAATTTGATCAATAAGTTTAAATTTCTTTAGAAATTTAATCGATAAATTTAAATTTCTTTAGAAATTTGATCGATAAATTTAAATTACAATACAAATCTTATCGATACATTTACATTCATACAAAAATTTGATCGATATATTTAGATTTGTATAGAAATTTTATCCATATCTATACAAATTTTATCGATGAATTTTACAACATGAAATTATATGAAATTTATTGATAATTTTTTATTCTTGACTGAACTGTAATTTCAAATTTTATGTATAGTTTTAAATTTCTATAGAAATTTAATCGATAACTTAAAATTTCTATAGAAATTTTATCGATAAATTTATATTTCTATAGAAATGTTTTCAATAAATTTCAATTCAAATTTGATCGATAAAGTTAATTTTCTATAGAAATTGTTTCCATATCTATAAAAATTTAATCGATAAATTAAAATTTTTATAGAAATTTTATCGAGTAATTTAAATTTATTTTGAAACCTTATCGATAAATCAAAATTTCTACAGAAATTTTATCGATGATATAGCAATTGTTCAATAAGTTTAAATTTCTTTAGAAATTAGATCGATAAAATTTCTGTAGAAATGTTATCGATAAATTTAAATTTCTGAAGAAATTTTATAGATAAATTTAAATTTCTATAAAAATTTTATCGATAATTTTAAATTCCTATTGAAATGTTACGAGCATCGATAAATTTAAACTTTATAATTTTTATCAATAAATTTAAATTTTTATATACGTTTTATAGAAATTTTCTCGATAAATTTAACTTCATAAAAAAATTTAATCGATAAATTTAAAATTCTATAGAAATTCATATCAATACAAATTTCTATAGACATTTTATAGAGTAATTTAAATTAATTAAAATCGATAAATTAAAATTTAATTGAGTTAAAATTCTATGAAAATTTGATCAATAAGTTTAAATTTTTTTTAGAAATTTGATCGACAAATATAAATTTCTATAGAAATTTTATCCTTATCGAAAAAATAAAATAAATAATATTTTATTTATCCTTAACTATAAAAATTGTATCGACTAATTTAAGTTTCTATAGAAATATTATCGAGTAATTAAAATTTTTTTTAAAAACATTATCGATAAATTAAGCTTTCTATAGAAATAAATTAAGATTTCCTTAGAAACTTTATCGACAAAAAATTTTTGCAGAAATCTTGTCGCTTAATTTGAATACATATAGAAATATTAGCGATAAATTATAATTTCTATAGAAATTTTATCGATAGTTTAAAAATTATATAGAAATTTAATCGGAAGCTTAAAATTTTTATAAAAAAATTTTATAAAAAATATAATATTAAATGTGACGAAATCGTGATTAATATCCAAAGTTCGAAATATTTCTCATATAACTTTTATCGATAACTTAAAATGTTTATAGAAACTGATTTGTATTTTTTAAAATTTCTACAAAAAATTTTTCGACATCTTTAAATTTCTATAGGACATTTATCGACATCTTAAAATTTTTATGGCCTACTTATCCATTTCTTTAAACTATCGTAGGCAATTCATCGGTATCATTCTTTGGAAAACATTTTTAATATCTTAAATTTCATTGTATAACCTCTAAGCCCTTAAGGTAATTGTTGAAAAGCTTAAGGCCCAACTATAATATGCATAAACTAGCTTAAGCTTCTGTCAAAAATCCATAAAAAGCCTCTTAAATGCATTAAAAAATACAGAAACAAAATCAAGAAACATTTGATTCCGTATGGAAAGTGCGATCGGTTTCGTTCTTTGCTTAAGCGAATGACAGAATCATAAAACTTAACAAAAACTTTCCTTAAGTTCAATATGGTTTGACACATATGATTTACATGTTTTCGTACAGTTGCTTAAGCCAATTTAAGCATATTATGGTTGGGCCTTTAAACTTTCTTAAGATATTTAAATATTTAACGATATTATTTCAAACCTCTATTTCTATTACTTTTTTTTTGTTTTAAACATTGCCACCTTATTTACAATTTGGAATTTCCTTCACATTATTCTAAACATGTATGCCTACACAGAAAAAAAAGTATGTAGTTATCACAAATACTTTTTGCACTTGACCGATTTTTATTTGTCGCAAATGAAAAATAGTTGATTCAAATGATATTGTATTTGCCACAAAAAGTTTCGGCGAATGCGCTGCATTTATCGCAACAGTAAAATTGCAGTTGACAAAAATCAAGAGCAAAATTATTTGATCCAAATTGGATTTTCATTAAATTAAATGTAATTGCATTTGAAAATGAGTGTCAACAGCAATTAGTAAAATTAAATGGTTTTTTATTTGAGATTACATGAAAAAATTATTTACGCCAAATGCTGATCGTTGTTGTGTTAACAGTAGTTTTGTCTTTTCAAATGCAATCCGCAGTTAATTGTTTTGTGTTGTTTGAGCGTTGTCTATCGTTCATTTTCATCTAGTTTGTGATAATAAAACCACGTGCGTGAGAAAAAAATGGAAGACCTCCCCAATGTAGTGGAAATTTTTCAAGAAAATGTCTTGGAACTAGAAATACTTGATTTAGTAAAGGAATGGGGTGTAAGTGACGAAACGGTATTGCATTTAGTAGAATGTGGTGTAAACACATACGAAAAATTAAAAATGATGGAACTTAGTGACATCAATGAAGTATTTAACAAAAGAAGCCTAGTTGGTGAAAAAATTATTTTTCGGTACAATCTCAATAAGTGGCGCATGGAAAATAAGGTAAGTAATTTTGTGTGTGTGTTTATACATGTGCAAAAAAATTCTAAAACATAAAAAAGTTAATTACATAAAGCCTATTTTCTGCAAATATACATAATTTGCGTTCTTAATTTAATTGAAACAACAACAACAGTAATATGTAAATGCACAAACAAATTTAGTTAAACCAAATACTTTTTGCAGTTGTGCAATTGTATTTGTCCCAAAAAAAAAGTTGTTGATTTAAATCATATTGTATTTATCACAAAAAAATTCGGCGAATGATCTGCATTTATCGCAACAGCAAAATTGCAGTTGACAAAAATCAAGAGCAGAATTCGATTTACAAATGCAATTACATACGCTGGAATTCAAAACAATAAACATACTTTGTATGTTAATTAGTTTCTTTTATTTAAAAATAAAACATTTAAATTTAAGATTTGTTTTGTTTTAGTACGAACCATTATTATGCAGTGTGTCCGATCGAACTGTTATAAGTTCAACGAGCACCCGGGAAGGGGTTTACTCCCCAGCATCAACCAATTCGGACTTTAATGTGAAAGAAATATTGGAAAAAACAGTGGATGGAAAAGATATTATTTCAAAGTATTTTGCCGTAAACTCATTAAGCGAGCTGGATCAAACTTCAATAGTTCGAATAATTGTGGACCACTGTATTTTCCACAACATGAAATTGGACGCCAAGTCAATGGAAAATTTAGCAATGTCCATAACAAAGCTTTTCCCAAGCGAATGCGAGACAACTTATTATGTACCACGATCTAAAAAGAAAAACGCTTCTGGTAAATTATACGACCGGTACTACAATCAAAGAAATAAAAGAAATACTATTGTAAATCCAGCTTCAGCAAAATTAAATATCGTGAATGATATTATTGATGACAATTCCTTGGAAGTCAGTAAATTCGAGGCGAAAAAAAAATGGTTGGCACACAACTTCCCCAATGATATACAAACCGATTGGAAAGCTACATCAGTCATACGAATGAAGGAAAATAAATCAATATCAACTTTCTTGAACGATTGGCCCAGATACAAAGATCCTAATGGTTACACATTAATTGACATTGATTTCGAGACTTTGTATCCAGGCAAAGGAAATCTTATGTTTGAGAAAATGTCAGTTCTTGAAAATGTGATGACTGAGAAAATTTTACCTATTTATGTAAAAGACAAACTCAACATGCAATATATAGAGAAAATAAAAACAGCAACAGGCACAAGTAAGATACATATACCTTAAAAGAAATATGTAGCATTAATTTTTTTAAATTTTTTTAGATGCTAAGCACTTCTACTTTTTCTACTTGTTACATTCAATAATTCTTCCGCCTCGTCTAAACAAAACTTTAAAGCCGTCCATTACCGATGCTCAAAGTGACATGATTGTCCACTTATTTAATATAAATGATTTTATTCAAAAAAAGGACGAGCAACGGGAACTTGCCTTCGAAGAGCAGTCGACCATTCAACCTAAAATTTTCGTAATTGGTGAGGATGTTAACAAATTAACAGAGTTTTATGTTACAGTAAATGATTTAACTTACAAAGTAGAGACACTTCTCCGAGCTGTGGATTTAGTAATTAAAATATGTTTCACTTTCAATTTGAACTATTCGGCTAAAAGCAAATATGTGTGGGTTTTTTTACAAGAATATATTTTCGAAATTCCATCTTTAGAAAAAATTGCCAAAGTGCAAAATATTATAAACAAAATAAAAAATGTCAACTAAATATATAACAAACTTAGCGAAAAACCCCACACATATTTGTTCAATTTGTAGCCGTATATTTACTAAATCCCAAGAGTTCCTAGAACATTTAAGATATTTTCATAAGACGCCTGTTACATTTAAGTATTTATGCCAGTACAACTGCTGTAACAAAGGATTCCAGAATTTTTTTAAATTTAAGTATCATATTACTAGTCATGATTTTAACGAAATTATTGAACATGACAAGGATCATACCTGTAAAAAATCGCGAATAGAAACTAAAAACAATCAAAAAATTTATACTTCAAGCCACCAGACTAAGCAATCACAAACAGCAACTACTACTGAACAAATAGCAGTTCCTTGCATAAAAGAAAGTTGTCCAACAACTCAAAACACTGCGCAAATTGCTGACGTAACAGTGTCATTCATGAGTAAAATTTTATTAATTTTTTGTTTAAAAATATCACACAGCTTTCGTTGCCCAACTAGGTATTATATTTTAAATATAGTTTAAACTAAGTTATCAGCTTATTGAACATATTTTTGAAAAACTTGTAATTTTATTTTTTTCATTTTGTGTTTTATAAATAAAATCTTAAAATCAAAAAACCATTTTTGCATTTACCAAATTGTATTTGGGACAAAGACAATTGCATTTGGTAAGTATCTGCCGAATTGTATTTGAGACAAATACAATTGCATTTGGTAAAACATTTTTTGCATTTGTCGAATTGTATTTGAGGCAAAGACAATTGCATTTGGTAAAACATTTTTGCATTAGTCGAATTGTATTTGAGGCAAAGACAATTGCGTTTGGTAAAACGATTTCTGCATTTGCCGAATTGTATTTGGTTTAACAGCACTTTTGTAGTCGCAGCAAATAGCAACTGCTATTGGGAACGATCCCAATGCAATTTCTATTTGTGGTAAGGTTAAAATCATTTGCTGTTACTACTTTTTTTTTTGTGTGTACCCTTCCAACTATTTTTTCTTTAATTGTAGTTAATGAAATGTCAAATGAATTTTTAAATGTGTTTTGTAATTTATTTCCTTAAAAAACATTTTTTAAAAATGTTTATGTTCTATAATTGTTAATTGTCTGCAGCCAACGCTAAAAAATTTAGAAAATATTTACAACAAACCAGACTCAACTTACAACATTGATGCAACCCAACAATATCAGCAACTATAACAAGTTCATTAATAACCTGAGGCGCAATTGGAGAAAAAAGAAACAACAACAAGAGCGAACGTAAAAACATATTAATCTGAATTGGAAAAATGCGTTTACACTAGTGTAAAAAGTAAAATCGCGATTTCCAGTACTACTTAAAGAGTTAAAGAAAAAAAAACCAAATAAAAGTGCTACATTTCAGTTTGGGCATACTTTTTCCTCTGAAAAATTTTGATTATAAATTTTTTTTTTTTTTTTTTTGATATGATGCTAGTGTAAACACTTAGTATATAATCCGTCCTTACTATCATTTCCATCAGCATTTTTCGTTTATGGTTGAACACTTCTCTGGACACTAAATAAATGAATACTTTCAGGCACATTTCTGTTGTCATTTAAACGCAGTTTGTCTAGTTACACGGTGTATGTAAAAAAATATTTAAATATTTAACTCACAAAAACACCCTGGTCAATACGTTTTCGTAAACTTGTTTATATGTGGCAACAGGTAACACGAAACTGTTTTTGCCTTTTTTCTTGTGCTAAAAATATGTTGAAAAGGTGGTCTGCAATATTCACGCTGAGTGCGTGTGTTTATTTATTTCGTCCATGAAGAAATATTGTTTAAGTAGTTACGAGAACTTGTATTGTTTTTTCTCACTGTGGCTGTCGTCTTTATTCATTTCTTTATGCATTTAATGTGCAATAATAGCATGATCTTAAAATGTTGGCGTTGCCGTTATGAGAAGTTTAAATGTGAAAAAAATCTTGTAACATTTTTCAAAGTGTTAAAATATTAAAAAAGATTATTTCAAATGTTTATTTACTACTTAAATAGAAAATAGAGTTTAAAAAGAATTCTTTCGTTTTTATTTACATATTTGTTGACTATTGGCTGGTTTAGTTAAACTAAACTTAAATGTATATGCATAGCATTTGTATTAAAAATAAATAAATTTTTCGTTAAACTTTATCGATATATTGTCGATATCAAGTCTGTGCTCCTTTGTGATGTGCAAATCGAATATATTGTAATAGTGTTTTGATTTAACTTTCATGAAATATTCGATAAGGCTAAGACAGAATAGCGGTATTCACCCTTTGTATTAAGTGTACAACTCTGTTATATTTAATACGATTTTATACTTCAAAGCGTGAGTGTCTTTTTCGTATGCATTGTAAATTAATGAATTTGCTGAGTGAGAGAAAGAGACAGATAAAGTTTCTTCAACTGTTTTATTCTGGTAAATTCGCACACTTTGTTTACTACTGCTTTTTGTGGGATTTTTCAACCACAGCGTAGTATATTTAAGTCTAATACATTTTATTGTTGCAGTGTTGTAAATGTTAGTATTTTTACTAAAATTATAAGATTAACAAGGTCTACAAGGAACTTCACTATCAAGGGTGAATTCCGCTAATATATTTTTTTCTCATTGGTAAAATTAAAACATTAAACTTAAATTTTTAGCACTTTACCTTAAAAATATTTTTATAGAAATTGAAAAAATTCAAAATAATTTATGTATATAAAAATTTTCAAACGCAAGGCAAAGGGACTTGCAAAGCCAATCGAGTTTATACTATACATTAAACAAAATGTTTACCCTATCAAAGATATTTTGGCTAGAAATATCGAACGATAATTTTTTTAACCGGTTTTAACCGGTTATTTTATTTTTGCCTAAGCCGGTTAATTAAATAATTAGGCAAATTTAAACTTTTTTTTTAAGAATTTCAAAGCAAAATGTAAAAAAAATTAAAAAAAAAAATACAGGTGTGTCATGAAAATCACTCGATTTCAAATCGATCGTTTTTGAAAGGTGCGATGAATTTCAAGCGATCTTAAAATCAATTTCTGAATTAAGGACTTAATTTTTTATTCCAAATACAGTTCAATTAACATATATAATGTAACATTTTAAATAAATTATACAGATAATAAAAGAAAAATGTATTACAGATTAATTTTAAAACATACTGAAGACGATATTATCGCTTTTAAACCGTTTCGCTTTCAAAATTGAATTCCATTACATACCTAATTATGAACAATGTAAATACAAACCGCTTATAAAAGCGTGCGTTCTTAAAAAAAATTTAAAAACCATTCAAAACACTACAAAACAGTATTCAGTCAAAAAGTATTCTAAACTATATGGGTAGTTCCATGTCAAATCGACCAAGAGTGGGACCCGACCACTTTCGATTTGAATGAAATTTGATGTGAAGGTTCCTTTTATCATATAAGGAACATATATTAACGAAAAAAAATTTAGAACATATTTTTTTCAAAAGTTACGTCATATTCAAAATGTCATAATTTCGCCGAATTAGCCGAATGTGTTGAGTTTATTTTCTCAATATCTCAAAAACTACTGGACATACGAAAATGATATATAAACAATATATTAAAGAAAAGTTTTTTTTTAAATAATGTAATATCTACAAAATATTTAATTTTAAAAATGGACTGAGTCAAAAACCTATACCATTTACGGGGCAATTACGTATTTTTAATACATAAACATTGCTTTTATTATTAATTCACAAACTAAATCTAGTTTGTGGTCCAATAAAGTTATTAAAAAATAATAAATAAACAAAAAATACACATTCTTATGTACAAAAATATGAGTAATGCCTATGAACACAATTGGTTCGCACGTCGAAGAAAGAAGGACGTAAGGCCGTACATTTTTTGAACACGCTCAATTTATCCACAATTTGTAAACGTAAGTCTCAAGACTTGTTAAAATTTTTATTAATTTGTTGCTTCTTTTATTTTGTTTTTTTCGAATATTCAATCTACGAGTGTGTACATTAGGTTGGGTCGATTTAGCAATCGATATTGTGCCATTGATTTTTTGATAGCGTTTGGCATGAGGAAGTTCCACTAAGACATATCAAAAAAAACATTTTCGAGGCGTCGAAATTTCCATGTTTTGACTTTTTCTCTTTATTTTTAGAGTTTTTTTTTTAGTAGGATTAAAAAACAAATTGTCGGATTTAATTTATTTATTTTTACCTTTCCAAGGTACGCTAAAAACGATGGCGATATCAGTTTTTCCAAAAAATGTTTTTCTTGAGGTCTTGGACGAATTTTTGTAGGAAACATTTTTTAAGCGTTTATTTTTTTAAGTTTTTTTTGTGGTAGGCATGTAAAAAAAATTCGCCGATTTAATTTTTTTTAAATATATCCTATCCAAGGTAAAATTGTCGATGGCACAATATCGAAAAGTTTTTGTTCTTACAAATCGGCTCACCCTAGTGTACTTATGTATATATAAACATATTTGTATATTCTGATAAATATCGATAAAAAAAACAATGAACATGACAACAAAATTAAAAAAGTTGCGTTTAAAATCTCTCAACTGCATATGATAAATTGCATACACTGAATCTACAATGTAAATAATAAAGTTGTTGTAATAATAGAGGTGTTGCGCTAATCGTGGGTTGAGGTCAACGAAAGCAAACTGTATAAGCATGATAAAGCATACGACTTTCAAACTTTTACATTTTTGTAAAACTAAAAACTCTTATTTGAAAAATATAAATGCAATTATAGAAAAAAGTCAAGAAAATAAAAACAATATTCCAGATCACCTGCGATCAGGTTATGTGAGTTATGTCAAATATTTGGCTGATATACCCGCAGTTTCTTTTTTTAGTAATTCACGTACATTCAAAACAAATATTTTTGTTCAATAAAACATATTGTGATCTTTAAAAGCGTCATAAACACCCAAACTATAAAAACAATAAAGAATTGCATTAAAAGTAATAAATAAAAAAAATTTAAAAGCCTTCTGTTTACAATTAAGTTCAACCTTTTTTGGTAAAAAAAAAGCGAATTGATATTTTCATATAAACCGCAATTAAACGCAAAATTGTTTGCTTGTTTTTGTTTTATTAATTAAAATTTATTTAATAAACAACAATAATAATAACTATAAGTGCAGCAAAAAAAAAAAAAAAAAAAAAAAAAACAAAAACCTCATTCAAGTTCAATTTTTTTTAACTTAAACCCACATAATCCCACAAAATTTCACTGGCTTTACAGAAGTTTTGTTTTTGCTGATATTTTTTTATTTCACTGTAAGTCGTTTATACGATGGCGGGTCAATAAGTTTGCGACTTTTACAATTTCCCGCCTCTAAACTAAAACTAACAAACAAATACCTACATATTTTAAATAGTTGATAAATCTTATTTTTTTTTTTGAAAGAATAAAAAAATAAGAAAATAAGAAGGATACATTGAAAAACAAAATGAAGTTTTATCCAAAAACCTGCGTTTTATTTTAAAATTCATGGACCTATTGACTCGCCCAGAAACAGGGTTGGCAAAGGCAGATTTAAAATTATAAAATCTTGTTTTTAAAATTGTATTTTTTTGACATTCAAACTCATTTTTTTCAAAGGTCAACTTTTCACAACTTTAAACAAAAAAAAAAAAAAAAAAAAAACAAAAAAAAAAAAAAAAAAAAAAATAGGAAAGTTAGCCGATTAAAGTTTTTTTATTTGAAAATTTCAATAAATTAAAGAGTACCAATCACTTGATTTGCTGCCGATTTTCTTTCGCGTCGCAATAGAGAGTTATCTCCCGACTGTTAATAATACAGGCTCTGTTGTCGGAAATTTTTTCTAATAAGTCTGCAAATTTAGGCTAAAAAATCTGGGAAATTCCAATACTTTATTTTGGGGTAAATTTTGTTTTTTTTCGAATTCACACAACAAACTAAAACTAAAGCTGATATATAACCTTTTTTGGTACATTAAAATCAAAAGTTGATACATAATACAAAGGAGAAAATAAATATGTATATAAACAATGTGTATAATTTTTACATAAAACATAAAAATTTATATCTAAATACATTGTTCATACATATGCCGTATTCACAAAACCCCTTGTATCGTTGTATAGATTGTATGTTGTATTAAAATACATAGTTCAATATTGTTTTTTTATACAACATACAATCGATACAACGATACAGGGGGTTTTGTGAATACGGCAATAGTATTATATCGTCGTATTTAAAATAATTGTATACATTTATTTATTGTTAATCTCAGAAGTCATTTGTCGTAAAATTTAATTTTGTATTTTTGTAATTCATGTAAGTCTTTTGTGTACAAAATTCCTTCAACCGATTCTTTATCTGAGAGATTTCTTTGCTTTGTTTTATTTATGTATCTTTACTGGGCTAAATATTCGTTTCACATTAGCTGATGAATGTGGCGAAACAAATACTTTCTGAATTAAAAGGCACAATTTTGGGAATAATATTCTTGAGCCAAAACTTGTAATTAATTGTTGGTTTTATTTATCAAAATTTGGAAATCAAGTGGCTTAAGCTCTCTAAACTCAGATTCAAATGTTTGCATTTCTTCTTCGCATATAAAATTTGTAAAAGTCATATTAGTGCCAATTTATTTTTCGTAATACTGCTAATTTTCATTCTCACTATCACACTTTTACATATTACTTGATTTTTTTGATTCGATTAATTTACTGGGCACGCTTTTTTTTTTATATTTTTGCGTCAAATATTTGTTAGGTCTGAACATATATTTGGTCATAAAATTGTATCTTAAATTTCCATTGTCCGCTCTTTTCTGTATGACAAATGCACCTTCCAGTGCACCGAAAATCATTTAAAACACCAGTACGACTGTTAGGAAATCGCCAACGATTTTATTTGCATTGATATTAAACATCTGCATGAAACTTAATAATGATGTTCATGATACTTTCATTATAATTTTATATTTGCTTCGTTTGTATTCAGTAAAATGAATAACTACGAAATGAAAGCAACAAACACACGAAATTCAAGAGACGAGTAAGATGCAGTTTTTTTGTTTACTTACTCAAGAGAATATGAATACTAACAACACTGAAACAAAACAAACACTGAATAAATGTCGAATAAGTTCATTGAAAAACACATTTATTTTTAAGTCAGTATTGCCAGTTGAAAGAAATGAAAAACATTAGGAAAAGTAAAAAAAAAAAACAAAAATAACCATGAAGAGTAAAAGCAACAAGTGAGGAAGTACATTAATAATCAAATAATAAAAATTATAAAAATTTGACTTTGTTTTCAATGTAAACTAGTTGTTTTTAATGTAAATTTTTAAACTTAAAAAAATTTCATTTTATTTTCAAAAACATTTTTCAGCAATGTGTTTTGCTTGGAAGTACATAAAAAAGTTGTTAGGAAAAAAAAATTTAAATTTAATTTAAAAAATGCTTTACAAATTACATATATTATTGTAAAGGTAACAAAAAAGAAAAAATTACATAAATTTACTAAGTGGCAACATTGCTATTGAGTATTTATATAAAAAAATGAGAAAGAGTGAAAACTGTGTTTGCCCAAGGCGAATTCAACTACAGGTGGTGTCTGAATTACAACAATCCAAAAACAACAGAAACAACATAGGGTTTTTTGCATTGCATTGTTAGTGTTTACGGTCCAAAATGTCAACCATTCCTAGCAAAACACTAACAAATCAAAACAAAGTGGCTCGAACTGTCAAAATCAGATCGCGTTTCGACACCACCTGTAGTGGAATTCGCCTTGTGTTTGCCAAATGAAACGAAATGGGTTTGCAAGTAGCATGAATAAAACAACAGTTTGTTCAGAGGTCTGAATTTTATTTGAATACGAACTTTATACGAATTTGATTTGAATAAACATTTCAGTATGTTCATGAATGAAGTTATTCATGCAGACCTTTTATTGGTATTATCATTTAAAAGTTGTAGGGATTTATGTAGGGACAATTTTTTGACCGCGTAGGGAAAAATAAGGATTTTTTCGGGCTACGTAGGGACTTTTCAAAAAAGTCTGTAACATCACTGGTATATATACTACATACATACAAATATATACATTTATACTCATGTAATTAAACAATTTCAATATCTCAAGTAACAATGTCATTCACCCAAACCAGCCGATTAATATTTATTTACCATGTACTATGAGTATTTGTGGTTTTTTATTTATTGCAATGAAAGTGACAATAAGAAGAAAAATATGAAAATATGTATATGTAAAAGAATTGAAAAATTAACCCCCGTTGTCACAACTTACCGATAGCTAAAGGTAAGATTTTATCGGCGGTATAAAAAGTGCTCCCTTATTAAAACTTTACTTTAACCTATCAGTTAGTGTAAACCTTCATTTAACTTATTGTTCACTTTAGGTTAAAGTAAAGTTGGAATAATGGAACACTTGTTATACGGCCGTTAAAATCCTACCTTTAGCTGTCGGCAAGTCATGAAAACGGGCCTAAGGGTAATGGGCACTGCCAATAGCGCAAGTGTAAAATAAATTGCAGCGTTGCCATTCATACAAAATTATTGAAATACTCTTTTGTTTTAAAATCCTTTAATATTTTTATACCTACAGCACCATAAACATATTAGTTCTAGACCCACCTTTCAGTATACCAATCAAGTTAGAATACAGTTTGAAATCAATTTAATGATGTCCGTCCGGATGGCTGGTTGTCCGAACATGTAAACCTTGTGTGCTTAAAGTAGAGGTCGCAATTTTGGAGATAATTAGATGACATTTGGTAGATACATTCTTTTAAATTGTCGCAAGGGCAAATCGTATTGAAAATTGTGAGCGTGAGTCCATAATTTCACAAAGCCCCTTTACAAACTTCTTATCGGAATAGAGTCTTTGTGCCCATAAACCATTTAAAAATGTTGGTATTTGTATTAAATTTGACCCAATTTTATTGCAACCTAAATCATCTAACCAACTTTTATTAAAATCGGTCCAAAGCCTATATAAGATTAGGCAATAATGACTTCTATAGCACAGTACAACACATGATTTGCCAACTCAATTCTGTGAACTGTATGTGAAATTAGACCCAAAAAGAAGAATTTCTGCATCATTCGTTTTGTCTTCTTACCTGCGATTTGAAGTTAGTATCGATTTGAAGTTAGTACTATCGTATAGGGGAATTTATCACGTTTTAGGCCCTGTTGTTTGACATAGCTCGACAACCACTAGCCCAATTTAGTTGAAATAAATTTTAAAAAATTAAGAATTACAATTGCCTTAATCTGTTCATATATTGTTTTCCTATACAAGTAACACTTTCGAAGTTAAAAATGAATGTATGAAGGGAAAAAATTATTTTTTGCCTAAAAATTTAAATTTTTTTTTTTAAAAATACATAAAAAATGCAAAATGGAAAAAAGTTTCAAGTCTAGTTATTTTTTCGCAAAGTCACATAACCTATGAGCAAAATGAGACAAAGATCATAAAAATCGATGCACGCGTTTCGCTTTTATTCGCAATTGAGTAAAGGTATGAATTTCAAAAATCAGTTATAGCCACCACCCTTAAAATAAAAATATAAATTAAAAAATTATCATGCAAAAAAAAACTTTATTTATAAAAACTTAATGAAAATAAAATAATATGCAATTAATACGCAATTATAATATGCATAAAAACAAAATTTAGAACATTTTTTCAATTATTGGCAATATCCATCCTTGTAGAAGTTGACGCTTGTGGTTCTGATGATCTTGTTTTCTTCGTAGGTTGTTCATATTCATGGTCTGAGTCTGTATCGTCATCCGAGATACACATACTATTCAACATTTATTACCGCAATCATAAAAATCAAATAACCTTTTGTTTATTCCTTTTTTTTTAATTCTCAGAATCATGAAAAAGGTGTCAATGTTTGCTCCAAATAATGTTGTGCATATCTCGAGCAAATTTTTGAAATTCATACATTTACTCAATTGCGAATAAGAGCGAAACGCGTGCATCGATTTTTATGATCTTTGTCTCATTTTGCTCTTAGGTTATGTGACTTTGCGAAAAAATAACTAGACTTGAAACTTTTTTCCATTTTGCATTTTTTATGTATTTTTAAAAAAAAAAATTTAAATTTTTAGGCAAAAAATAATTTTTTCCCTTCATACATTCATTTTTAACTTCGAAAGTGTTACTTGTATAGGAAAACAATATATGAACAGATTAAGGGAATTGTAATTCTTAATTTTTTAAAATTTATTTCAACTAAATTGGGCTAGTGGTTGTCGAGCTATGTCAAACAACAGGGCCTAAAACGTGATAAATTCCCCTATACGATAGTACTAACTTCAAATCGATACTAACTTCAAATCGCAGGTAAGAAGACAAAACGAATGATGCAGAAATTCTTCTTTTTGGGTCTTATTTCACATACAGTTCACAGAATTGAGTTGGCAATCAATTAACTGAAAAATGTTGTACTGTGTAGTATATTATAGCTTTAGATACTATGTAATGTTAAAATTTCGTTCTGGCAGCTCTTGAATTGACTATATACATTTATTAATTCCTGTTGTTCCTATAAGGATCAGAGGGCTGTAAACTTAAATTCACCATAGATGCTATATAAATCCGCTTCCTAAATTCCCTTTAAGACGAAAAATTACACTATAGATGTATATATCTAGATAGAATTCGGCACAACGAACTCTTAAATAAATCCTAACCTCATAAAATAATTTTTTTTTAGCGGATCCATAATTGCCCATGGGTCCCAAGTGGGGTATTTACACTCTCGAAAAATTTTCTGTAAATACTTCACTTTCTTAAGGCGCAAATACACTTATCAAAATTCTCATTAAGCATTGTGTTAGTATTAGTGAAAATGTCTTTACAAGTGTGACACCGACGATGCTGGATGGAAAATCAAAAAATTTAGATATGACTGCGAATATTACGTCCAGCACACGTACACGAGTGAATTCGCCGGTATGACAAGCATTTTGACCGTGTTCAGATCCCTTAAGGAGTGATTTCGCCTGCATGCTAAGCATTTGGCAAGCCCTTTAAGGGGTTGTACACGGTCAAAATTTCTCATCAAGTGCTTTGGTAGTATTAGTGAAAATGTGTTTGTATGTTTGACACCGACAATGCTGGATGAAAAATTAAAAAATTTAGATATGACGGCGAATATTACGTCCAGGACACGTACACGAGTGAATTCGCCAGCATGACAAGCATTTTGACCGTGTACAGACCCTTTTAAATGTTTTTATTTTACATTGTTGCCATAGCTAAATTTAAATATTAAACTACAAGATGCTACAATTTTTCAAATGGCCGCTAATGTTAATTCTGCTTTGACATTTGTGAAGTAAACAGATACAAAATAACAAAATACACGTCAATAACAGCCGTACCTAAATAAGAGCGGAAGGCGTTTTATAGCCGTCAAAAGTTCTCATGTCCATACAATTTGTATTTAGCATACCGAAATAACGCGGCGGCAACGATTTGCAATTAAACAATCCGATTTTGCTAGCGCGTTTAATAGTAAAGTTGGGCGCTATTGTTGAAAAATAATGACAATTTAGCTATTTTTTGGTTAATCTATCGGACTTATCTCAATTTATTATTTCTATTATGTGGGGTTTATTAAACCGGGAAGTTAACACTGCTGTTCTTGACTCAACGTTGACGCTTTTATTAAGGTATGGTATTTCAACGTAAGATCTAAGCGGAAGAAAACGTTCCGCCTTCCGCTCCTATTTAGGTATGGCTGTAAGAAAGAGCCATAAACTCCTCGAAATAATTGTTTCCATGTAGGCCTGAATTTTCGGGTCGCCTTTTTTCTTTTGGTGATTTGCACTGGCAAGTTAAATTACCCAATTAACCTCTACTAGAAATATTTTTGTGGGGTTTCTTGAAGTCATGAGTGCATGTCAACAAGCCTCAGACTCTTAAGACCCTCGAAGAGAATATCCGTCAGGAATACGGGAACCTATCGCCTGACGCTCTGGCAAGAGTGATCAAAAATGCAATGAATCAGGCGCGAATGGTCGTCGTCAATTCTGGTGACGGTCACTTGAAAAAAAATTAAACATCAAATAAACACAATCCAAAAGCAAAACTTATTTTCATCTTTAAAAAAGAATACAATCAAAGAACAACGGTTGACAACTTTTGCATCACCTTTTATAACAATTGCAAAAATGATGCAATTCCAATTATTTCCTACTTTTTCTTTTGAAAAACACTTTTCAAACGAATCGTTCTTAGTAAAAAATTTTATTTGTATCGCTTGTAAAATTTAAAGTTAAATTCCGTGAATCATCTTAATTAATGTTTGTTTTAAATTTTTTTTAATTCGATTTTAAGCTGAATGATGGCTGCATCAACAGAGTTATGGAAATGTTACAAAATTTTAAACTGGGCAAAAGGGCTGTTGATTTTTTTTATATTTCAATAAATAATCCATAGAAAATTATAAAAAAATGTTGATAATTAACATTTAATGAAATATTTTTTCTACAGAATTTAATAAAACAAAAAATTCCAAGTCAATAAAAACTGCTTTATATTAAAACTAGCATTTAACTTTATATTAATAGTAGAATTTAAGTTCATGTTTCATAAGTTTTAACAAAAAAGTACCAACATTTTTAATCTTATAGCTTATCAGTCTCTCAGGACCCTGCTCCTATAATTTTATGTTTCAAAGTAGTCCTATATTATAGAAAAGTAGCACATGTAGAACGGAAAAGTAAGAGAAAGAAATTTAATTTTCCGTATTTCCCCTTTTTGATACTTTTTTCTCCCCATTCAGTATAAAAAATTTTAATATTGTAGTGGTAGCCAATAATTTATTACGTATAAGTATGTCAATGAATGGAGAAATAGGTTTTGTAAAAAAAAACAACAAAAATAGGTACGATTTTCATCCCTTTAACGTTCGAATTTCGAAAAAGTACCAAATTAATATTTGTATTTTTTAGATAAGTTACGAATGTGATATGATTTTTTTTTTCTATGTTTATCGATGTAAAAGAAAGATGGGGTGACAAAAAAGATCCAAAATACAGGTTTTATCTGATTACTCCTCAAAAGGTCCGAATTTATTTTCAATGAACAACGATGTGAGGTTATCGAATTTATTGGTTATTACCCTTTCTAGCCCCTAAACATTAGAATTTTCAAAAATTCCCGTCAGACCAACCAACCTCCGGTCCAAATTGGAAAATATTAGAAATATTTTCTAGTTCGGTATAAAAACAAGACAGTAAGAGAAAAGCAATCAAAAGTTAAAAAAATCAATTAATTTTTAAGCTTCAATATGTTTTCGGATCCATATGTATAAAAATATCGCTTTTTTAATAGTATTTAAATGAAATATATTCATAAGAAATAAGTAAATTTTATAATAAATAAAATATGAATTGACTTATTGAGTTTTTTTTAGAAAAATTTAGCATAGTTAAAAAGAATTTAATTTTCCATTAAAAAAATATTAATTTGATATTAAAAAAGAATGAATACGTAATTAAAGAAATTCTATTAGACCTGCAAAACATTTGGGGGATTCACAAGGTGTCATAAAGTCATATGTCTTAAAATAATAACATGAAAATATACGACTGTTGTGAGCAACTCCTCATAATTTAATGTGCTATTAGTTACGACAGCACAATAAACATATGGGGGATTCACAAGGTGTCATAAAGTCATATGTCTTAAAATAATAACATGAAAATATACGACTGTTGTGAGCAACCCCTCATAATTTAATGTGCTATTAATTACGACAGCACAATAAACATAGCAAGCGACGTTCTATTTATTTAAGACACTTTTTGTTTACAAACCAACAACAATATTTTTAAACCATTGTAAAATGTTAGAACATTATGACAATAAACCATGATAGCACACCTTGTGAATACCCCAATAGTAAGCAACGTTCTATTTATTTAGGACACTTTTTGTTTACAAACCAACAACAATATTTTTAAACCATTGTAAAATGTTAGAACATTATGACAATAAACCATGATAGCACACCTTGTGAATACCCCAATAGTAAGCAACGTTCTATTTATTTAGGACACTTTTTGTTTACAAACCAACAACAATATTTTTAAACCATTGTAAAATGTTAGAACATTATGACAATAAACCATAATAGCACACCTTGTGAATACCCCAATTGAATTTACATTGGAAATAGTTTAATTTGTTTTAAATAAAGTTTTATTTATTTTGAAAAAAATTGTGTTGGATTTGAAAAAAATTCAATTTGATCCGAAAAACAGTTGATTTGAGAGTAAAAACCTATATATATATATTTAGATTTGAAACAGGCTTATTTAAAACAATTTGAGACATTTATTTGTAAATAGTCTTCAAACGAGTAATTTTCTTCCGAACTTTTTTGTTTTATTTAAATTGACTTGACTGACGATTCTCTCTTCATTGTCTGTTACACTTTTACATGAGAAAATCTTAGCTGTAGCGTTAACAAAAATGTTTTTTTATTTGCTGCCTCGAATACAAAAATATAAAAATACTTTTGGGTGTCATAATTTGAATCGGTAAATCGGAACTTTACTATTTCCGAAACAAAAAATAGTCAAAATGACGATAAATCGTCAATTCTAGCAGCAGTAACTGAAGCATATTTTGGTGCGGTATTTTCGACCGAAGCTTTTACTCATATGAATAAATTTATTACTTTAGCATTAAAGATCGGTTTGTAGAATGATATTTTCGAAAGAAGTCTGAAGTAGCGACTGCTCCAACATTTTTAAAGTAATCTTTAAAAACAAGAGAACTTCTATAATACAGGAAATCGTTATTCCGAATTTTGAATACAAGTCCTGAATGTTGCAGTTTTAAGTTTTCTGAAAAATCTGAGTTCGTTCTCATTTAAACAATTTTAAAGCTAATTTTTAATTTATTATCTAACCAAAAAGTGTTTATGTTAATGCGTAAAACTTTTGGATGTTCTAAAGAAAACCTGTTTTAAATATTTTTAAAATCAATAAAGAAAACTACTTTTATAAAATCTATAAAAAAATGTTAGTTTTCAGTATTAAAATTTTCAAAACCCACCTTAAATATTTTATTTTACAGGTATGTAAATAATAATAAATTATGAATAAGATTAATAACTTTCATAATGTAATATTGAAGGCAAATTTAAATTTATACTAAAGTGTAGGATTCATGTCTTGATTAAAAAAAAAAATATAATAATAATAATAATAAGAAAAATATCAAATAAGTAGTCAAATACTTTTGTAAAAAGCAATAAAACTGACATTGTTGTAAACATTTCCTTGTAAGGTTAACCCATGAGAATTTTATACAGATTTAATGCCTTAGAAAGATATTTTACCTTGAAAAGGTCTAAATAACACGAGCTATTTTTACCACCGGATAACACGAGCCATAGATTACATAGATATGAAACTCGCTTGTCAAAAACCTAAGTCTGTTTTCAAAAAAAACTTAAGTGATGAGAAGGTATTAGTAAAAATTTCATCATTGGGTTAGTGTGAAATAAATATTCCCCACATTCCCAGCAAACACAAATAAAAGGTCTGAAAAACAATATTGATTTTATTTGAATTTTATTAAGAAATTCATAAAAAGTTCTCTTTTTTTTTGATAATGCTATTAGTTTTGAATGATATTTAACCATTTGTAGCAACATATAATGGGTGATTCAAGTAGAGATACTTTTTTTTAATAGCCTTTTTGACAGATCACGTGTGAGTCGTGTCATTTTATTTTTGTTTAGTATTGTTTGGCGTTTCATAATGGAAAGTCTTACGCCTTAACAACGTTTACAAAACGTTTAACTTTATTATGAAAATTCACGTTCTGTGAGGAAAGTGTTTCGTGCACTTCGCTCAACTTATGGTCAACATAATCGGCCTACTGAGCGTACTATTCGCAACACCATCACCCATTTTGAGACCCAGCATTCATTATTGGCAAATATTCGACCGAATAGACCACGTCTAGCATGCTGTGAAGAAAATATGGCGGCCGTAGCTGAGAGTTTACACGAAGACCGTGGAGAGTCGATTCGGCGCCGTTCGCAGCAACTCGGACTGACGTATGGAACGACTTGGGGCATTTTACGTCGAGATCTTAAATTGAAAGCGTACAAAATACAGCTTGTGCAACAACTGAAGCCGCTCGAACTTCCCTAGCGACATCGCTTCGCTCTATGGGCTCTTGAAAAGTTCCAAGAAGATCCGGCGTTTTCGAGGAAAATTTTGTTCTTCACCGATGAGGCCCATTTCTGGCTCAATGGGTATGTAAACAAACGAAATTGCCGCATTTGGGACGAAGAGCAACCTGAAGGGATTCAAGAACTGCCACTTCATCCAGAAAAAACAACGGTTTGGTGTGGTTTGTGGGCCGGTGGAATCATCGGTCCATATTTTTTAAAAATTATGCCGGTACGAACGTAACCGTCAATGGCGACCGTTATTGTGCCATGATAACCGACTATTTGATGCCTGAAATTGAAGCTCGTGATCTCGGCGACATTTGGTTTCAGCAAGACGGCGCCACTTCCCACATATCGCATCAATCAATGGATTTATTGAGAGAACACTTCGGTGAGCACATAATTTCACGTTTTGGGCCGGTGTGATATTACACAGTTAGACTTTTTCCTGTGGGGATATGTAAAGTCTAAAGTGGAGGAAAACATCACGCGTGTCATTCGCCAGTTTCCAGTCGAAATGCTCGAACGAGTCATCAAAAATTGGACTCAACGGATGGACCATCTTCGACGTAGCAACGGCCAACCATTGATAGACATAATCTTCAAAACATAAATGCCAAAGAATGTTCTTTCAAATGATAATAAACATTCCCCATTAAATTTGGATTTTCTGTGTTTTTTTTCTTTAAAAAAGTAGGGAACCTCGAAATGGATCACGCTTTATATCTGAATGTTTAATTAAAAATCATTATTAATTTCACATCAAGCTTAACTGTTTGCTGGGAATATTTCACTTCTTTAATGATATTTACCTAATTATAAAAAGCAAGTGAGAAAGCCCGACTACATAATACCCTACACCAAACACAAATTTTCGAGAGTGTACCCTATTTGGAACTATTGTGCAATCACGGACGCGCCAAAACAAAATTATGTTATAAGTTTAAGATTCATGTACTTATACGAGTTCTTTGTGCCGAATATAATCTAGATATCTACATCTAAATAAGATTTTTTGGAAAGCGTTTGAATGGACCTGTGGTCAATTCTGGACCTTCATGTCATGACATTGAAGCTGTAAAAGCTTGAGATATAGACTGCTGTTTACCCAGAGAGCAACGCCTAAAAAACAAGCTCCTAAACGCGCCTACGAACAACCCACGGAAACACTTAAAAACGCGAATGTGGCATGTTTTTCTTTTGGTTCTTCTAGGTTTAATATAGTAAGGAACCAGCGCCACGGATAGTACTTTATTGCTTTAAATGCAATCAAATGTAAAAAATTTAAATTTATTTAAAAAAATTTTAAAGAAACACATAAAAAAAATTTTATAAAAAATTTGTTTTTTAATTGTTTATTGTTTACAAAATATTTGTCAAAAAATTGAGGTGAACTTTTACAAGTGTGTTGAATTCACACATTTCCTATATGTGTGAAAAGGTAAATATATTTTTTTTCCATTTTAAGGGAGTTTCATATCTATGTAATCTATGACACGAGCAATAAGTGTGGCAATATTGGCCGAGGCAACTGTTAATTTATATCAATAACACAATTAATAACACAGAGTTGTTTTTTTATGGAACAAAAAGAAACAACGGAAAAAGTTTAAAAAAAATTCAATTATGTACGTTTAAAGTGCTACAAATAAATATTCAGGGGGTTTATTCTGTATTGCGATGCGAAAGTCAATGCGATGCGCAAATGACAGGGCATTATCAACACTGTCGATTTATACGGGGCGTAAAGTGCAATGCCTTATGTCATTAGTAAGAGTGCATTTTTTAAAATAAAACAAGCCACCCTATTCGCATTCAATTTTTATTTCAAATCAGGCAGAATTTATAATAATAATTGGCAGAATATAATCAAATGAGACATTGGCCCCTATTATGAGTTACATTCGATAAACGATTTTCGCTGGCTATCGAACATCGACTATCGAATGTTAATTTGGTATTATGAGTAGGCAGCACTGTCGAAAATTTCGTTGTTTTTCGTTCGCAGTTGGAAAAGCTTGTTTCCCTTATGGAACAAAATCCTTTGTTGGAAAAGGGAATTTTTACAAAAGTTCAGGCTACAGGTACAGGCCAGTTCCAGTAAGCGTTTATCTTCATCAGATGAATCATCGTACCATAATTCCGTCGTAGTCATGACTTATATTAGTTTTGTTTTTTAAATTTTTTAACAATTTTTTTTTATTTAAAGTGACAGCTGATAGAAAAGGTACTACTGTGAATAAACTAAATCACAAACAATAGTACTTTTTTATCGAATGTGTGCCATAATACCAAATGAAAATTCGTTCGATAAACTAATTCGACTGTTGTCGAAAATCGAATTAAGTTCATAATAGGCACCTTAAGTAAACTCCATAAAATTATTCGTCCAAATATTTTAAAAAATTCTAAAAAAAAAAAGCCAAAAACATTTTCTAAAAATGCTAAATGTGCTAAATAAAAATTTTGCAGCTAAATAAAAATTTTTAATGCTAAACTTAGCTGCAAAAATGCTAAAATGGCCACACTGATTGTGATTAAGGGTTCTGTACACGGCCAAAATGCTTGACATCACGGCAAATTCACTCGTGTACGTGTGCAGCATCGTCGTGAAGTGGCTGAAAAACATTTTTCATCAGCCAAAGATCTGTAACTTTTGAACCGATAGAGATAAATTTGCAACTTTTTTCTGGAGAGAAGACTTCTTGAACTTTCCTACAGTTTTAATATTATTAAAATCGGCTTATCAGTTGTTGAGAATTTCAAGGTAAAAGTTGAACTTTTTATGTTTTTTTAGCAATAAGTATGAAAATGCTTTTGATTGAGTTTGAGAATTGTAGTATTTTTTTTTATTAAAAAAAGAGGGTGTTTTTAAGTGCACTGTTTGAAGAACTTTTTAATCTGCATAACTGCCAAATTTCATTATGATATCTTTATTAATGTCAGATTTATAGAATGTCAAACCTTAAAATTACTATTTTTACTCATATTGAAAGCCCTTTCATTCATTTACACTATAGAAAAATTAATTTTAATGTTTGACATTCCATGAATCTGACATGGATAGAGATATCACAATAAAATTTTGAGGTTATGTAGACCGAAAAGATATTAACTCTTGACTAAAATGCATCCTCATTTTTGATTAAGAAATACCCCAAATTACCAATCACGGAAAAACTCTTTAAAAAAATGAGTTTTTTACAAATAACATTTTCATATATTTCTGAAGAATTTTTTTTTATCAGCGAATGAACCTAGCCATCTTTTGATGAAATAGTAAAAATAAGTATTCAAATGTATTACCTTTATATCCCAGTAAAAAATGTGCTCCAAAAAGAAGCAGGTTTTATGTATGAATTCATACCTCAAATCGCTTCAAACCTGCTGATATGATGCCTGATTTTTGTATAGGGTGTTCCCGGTTTGGAGGACTATTTTGTGCTGACAATAAGCGCTTCTTTTAACATAATAAAACATGCAAACAAAGTACTCCTAAAGTTCTTTTTAGGGCTAACTATATTAACATATTCATTAAATTTTTGCATTTACTTCTATAAATGCCTTTTTCAATCATTTTCGTAAATCATTATATGTTTTTATTTTTTTTTCGCTTTAAAACCTTCGTTGTCAGCACTTAAATAGCAAAATAGCAGCATTTTTGTATATTTTATTTGTTACCATTTACTGCTGTATAAGAGCTCTCGATTATGCGCTTTTTCTCTTAAGTGCTTCAAAAAAAATCAATTTGTTTTCACTGGGATGCTTAGCATTCGCCTCGGAAATAACACTACACTTATAGAAAAATGCATAAGCATTTAATAATGCACCATACCCATTAGAGATGAGCGATCCCGTGAATTTTAAATATCATCGTGATTAGTGAACGTGATTTAAAAATCACTGCTCCTTTAAACTGTTATTGTGATCACGGTTTATCAGTTTTCTGTTCTTTTATAGCAATTGCGGCCAAGCTATATGTACAATGCGCGAGCTTTCGCAAGAGCTTTTGTAAGCACTTTGCAAAGATACAACAACAAATTGTAAGAGCTTTCAAATCTGTTTACTTATACATACATACTTGAACAAATAAACTTTGGCTTAAAAAAATACTAATAAGATATATATATATATTGTTCCTTTAACTCCCACTGGAGCATAGGGCGCCAATACTAATAAGATAGAAGAGAGAATAAAAGGAACAGCAATATCATTCGACATTTCATTCAAAAAAACGCTATTACCCAGACAAACAGTGAAATATCATAAATTTTTATATGTAACAAAATACAAAAAGAACGACTTAGAAAGTACCTGTTACTTGACAAATTTGGTCACAACTGTGATTCGTGATTTTTCAGTAACAGTGATTAAATCACAGGTACGGAAATATCGCTCATCTCTAATACCCATGCTTAAAGTCGGCTTTACTTCCAATATAAAAAATGATTAACCCACCAATTTTAAAGGGCCACAAGTCACTCTACCGACCCTCTGTGGGCGCTTGTTCTTTCAAATCAACTTTCCCGGATATGACAGTTTCAAGAATTACATCCGTTGCAGAATTATTTTTCACAACAAAACGTTCGTAAACCATTGTGTTATATTTCAGTAAAATTAAAAGATTTTAAAAAATGTTGCAAGTAATTTCAATAATATGAAAAATGTTCAACAGACAGTTCCAAACAGCAAAAGTATATATGGGTTTTCAGCTTTCTGATCGTTCTAAAATATCTTTAACCGCTTTTGACCCTAACAAGTTCTACTCCTCTGAAGTTCGGATTTAATTAAAATATTGAACCTGGGAAAACATTTCATAACACAACAGGTATAAATGATACAGTGATGTAGCGAACCATTTCTTAACAACTGCTATCCCACTAATATAACAAAAAATTTGACCCATTATTGATAACAGTTTGCGAAAAATCATAAATTAGTTCTGATCAAATTTACAAAAATTAAATTTTTTCTAAAACAACATAACATGTTTGTTTTCAGCGGGATGCCACACCCACAATTACCAATATTTTAATCCAGTTTTTTTGGAGGCCTTAATTTCAATATGTTTGCTATCGAATGGCATTAACATTTTTAAAATCGGCGATGACAAAAAATTTGACTTTTGGCCGATGAAATTCAATTTTTAGTCACAGTGCGTCGGTATCCCACATGCAAGCACATTTTCACTAATAGATACCCAACAAACACAAAGTCATACCTTTGATAAGAAATGACTTTGTTTCATGTTAACATTTTCAAATTGACAATGATCTGAATATAAAAATTTGTTATACATTTTTTTTTATCAATTTGATATCTAATTGTTGTCAAATGTTGTTCTCTAATCAAAAATAAAATTTGCAACAAAAAAGCGAAATATAAATGTAAACATTAAAAAAATGGCGATTAAAGTTAAATATGTTTTAAAATTAAAGAAAAATTACATATTAAGTGAAGTGAATTCGCCTTTAGCAAACCTTAATATCATGTGAAAAAATACAAATTATTTGTGAGTAAAAAATTATAACAAATTGTAAAAATGCGAATAAAAATAAAACGGGAAAGTGAAGAAAATACAAGTTTGTGGTACGACCGCGGTGATACGCCATGACAATCTTTAAAACAAAAGGAGCTAACTATTTCGTCTTTCCAAGAGTTTGAGGACGGAAAGAACCCTTTTTCGTCTTTACTTCTCACAGTTTATTTAAATAAATAAATAATGAAATAAAATTAAGCACAACAAACAAAATCTTTTAATAAATAATTGTATTCCCAAAAACAACTTTGATAAAAAAATTAATAATAATACAAATAAATTAAATTCATAATAATAAAAATATTTTTCATTTATGTTCCACATTGCATTAAAATCTACATTTGAAAAACATTTGAGAATAATATTTAAAAGCAAGTTGAAAATTAATGCATTTCTCAATTTGAAAATAATTTCCCGTTTTTGTTGAGAATGCTATGATTTTCAAATCATATTCAAACGTTTGTCGTTAAAGATTGCATTTCAGATCATTTTCAATTTAAAATCAAACCTCCGTGTTTGATGAGTAATTTTGACCGTGCACAGACCCCTTAAGATCCCTGCGGGAAATTTGTGTCAATTGCTCTTAAAGTACTTATCCCGTGACCAGTGAACAACATTTTATAATTAAAAGGAACGAATTGTGATAGGTGAAAACAAGACCTATCACTTAACCGGTGATAATGTGTTTAGAGTGTAGTTGGTCCAGAGGAAAGGCAATTGGCACAAAACTATTCATGTGGCTGGATTTTGAGCGGGTATTGGCTGATTCTCTCTAGTTCTTTTCTTTATATGAAGGGGATATTTCATATTGTCATGGTTTATTTGTGACAATATCTGCGACAGGCATTATTTTAACCGAAATTGGATGTGTCCATTAAGGTTTTTTCAGTGACTTGTTACAAAGTGTCAAAAAGGTGCCAATTAACCCCTCAAAGGACATCGCCATGTTAAAGTGACTTGTCACGTGACAAGTTTAGTGTTCGTTCCCTTTCCCCTAGGGATATCACAAATTGCTCGTGTGGCTTTGCGGTTAGGTTAAGATGTCGACACATCGTTAACATACCGTCCAGGCTAGCCAGTGCAATGTTCGAACAACAAACAAATTCTTTTGCACACATGAATTTGGAAAGTGAAGACTGGCTGTTGTCGATGTTTTGTTCTTGTTCAAAGAGCGTTGTTTAAACACTTGTTCGCACAACGATGAATAACATTACTGCAGTATTAATTAATTCATTTATTAATGATGTGCTAATAATCCCAATTTTTGAATGAAAATACTGAAATTTATTGTTGTGGGAAAGCTAGTTCCTATGCGCATTTCGCTGGTTGCTTAGGCCAGCTCGTCAGGAAACTTTTTCCAAATACTTTAGAAAAGCTAAAAATATTATACAAGTAAGACCATAAAGTGAATAAGAATTTTAAAACACTCAGGTCTTAAATGTAACAATATCAAAGCTTCAACAAAGTCACAACAATAAACCGTCATTCTTTTCTTTCTTACATTCCCCTACAATTGGCTGAGTTTTTTCCAACACGAATTGTAGTTGTAAGAGGATATATTAATAAATGCCATCTTAATTTTTATTGTTTTTTTTTTTTTATATGGGTGTTCGTGCCATACGTATTCTCCACATCAGGGCTGCAAGATTTGACGATTTATCGTCATTTTGACGATTTTTGGTTCCGAAATTAACAGAGTTCCAATTTGCAAATTTTTTTCTAAAAAGTGACGATTTTACTCAGTCTTCAAAATAAGACAATTTTAAATCTTTTGATGTTTGTTATTAGGCAGCACAGAAGAAAAAAAATTTTTGTAAACAAGAAAGCTTAAATTTTTATATTCATTCTTCCTATTGTAAATAAATTATACTAGAAATTTTTCCTCTTTTCCATAAAAAATTGTATGAGCAAAAGCTAATTTTTGAGTCAAGTCAATTTAAGTAAAACTTCGTACCAAAACCTTGATTTTGAGGTGGCATGTCATAACGTCCAGTGTCATAGTGTCCATGGACGTTATGACACTTTTGAAAGTGTCGTAGTGTCCATGGACATTATGACACTTTCAAAAGTGTCATAACGTCCATCAAAGAAATGTCGTAGCGTCCGCGGACGTTATGACACTTTGCAAGGTGTCATAATGTCCACAACAAGCAAGAATGTAAACAAATTTGGGATCATAGCCGGCCTTCGGCCGGGCGCAAGGATTTTCTTCTCTATGGTATAACAAATACCGGCTTCGCTAACTAAAGCTTCTCTGCACAGCCGGCCTTCGGCCGGGCGCAAGGATTTTCTCCTCTATGGTATAACAAACACCGGCTTCGCTAAGTAAAGCTTCTAATATCTGCCTTGTTTCCGAACGAAAGCCGACTATGCAGAGAAGCTTTAGTTAGCGAAGCCGGTGTTTGTTATACCATGGAGGAGAAAATCCTTACGCCCGGCCGAAGGCCGGCTGTGCAGAGAAGCTTTAGTTAGCGAAGCCGGCATTTGTTATACCATAGAGGAGAAAATCCTTGCGCCCAAAAGTGTTTTCGTTATATATTTAATATAAACACCCAGAGAAAAAGCAGCAAAACCATTTAAAAAATTTTTTTTTACCATATTATGTTTCATTTAACCAAATCATTGTCACCGACAACCATATTATGGTTAAATTAGTTTCTTTAAAAATAGTTTTGTTGGTTGGGACCATAATGAAACATGTTTTTCTCTGCGTGTATGCAGATATTTTTTTGTATTTAACTTCTTTAGTAATTATGGACCTAATGACACTTTTGAAAGTGTCATAATGTCCATTTCCAAAGTGTCATAGTGTCCATGGACGTTATGACACTTTCAAAAGTGTCGCAGTGTCCATGGACACTATGACACTTTTTGGAGTGTCATAACGTCCATGGACACTATGACACTGGACGTTATGACATGCCACCGATTTTGAGATTGAGAGTTCACTCGTTTGGGGGGCAGGTGAAGTTATGGACTGATTTGGCTCATTTTTAAAATTTAATACTCCATATATATGAAAAATTTTTAAGCCAAATTTTATCCTCTTTGTCATGGAGCCAAAACTATAATTTCATGAGGAAATGTTATTTCAGGTAAAAAAGAAAAAATAATAACAAATTATAAGAAGATTTAAAGAAGTTAAGGTGTACAGGTCAAAATTAGAGATTTGGATTTAGAGATGGGTAGAAATTACAGGCAGTTGTGGTTTTTTGTTCATATTGTTACGTTTTTACTTTATAAAACGCGTTAAGGTTTATTCCCTTTATAATACCCCTTTGAGTTCTTTTAATTGCAAATAAAAAAAAAATACACACGCGAATTCAACTTAACAAACTTTATTGAAATTCACAAAATTTAACCACTATTGTAAGCAGGGTTGTCAGATTGATTTTGATCTTTTTCGCCAAATTCAATGTCAAAAATCGCCAAAATCGCCAAAGCAATTTTTTTTTCGATTTCGACAATAATATAAGTATTTTTAGAATAATTTAAAATATTTTTTCATAAATCCAAAAAAAAAATTTGTTCCGTATCCCTAAAATCCGCCAAAAATTCAAAAAAAGTCGCAATATATTTTGTTTAATTTTTATTTAACAAAAAAGGTGCAATGTTGCAAATATTTTATAGAAGTCTACTTAAAGTAACAAAAAAAGGATTTTGCGGTAAGTATTAAACAAATATTGGATGTACAATATATTTGTATGTAGTTTCAGTTCTATTATATAACTAAAACGCTATATAGTTCACCAAGAAGACTAACTTGTTGTCTTCTTATTTGAAATACATTGTGAAGGTAGAAAAGAAATGCAACATGTGCTATTTATATTCATATAACTTTTGGCTCGTAAAAGCGTGTCGAAAACTTCATATCGCATTCTACTTCAAATCAGATATTTAGTGAATTTCAATTTTTCAATACAGGTACCTGTCGTATCCTTGTAGCTATAAATTGTTGGCCTAAACTGATCTTAATTAGATTGAATATCATCATTACAATTTTCTTTTAACAAACTGTATTTTTTCTATTGTATTTCATTAACATCCAAGGGTAAGTTAGGATTCATAAAAAATCTTTAAAATATATTTAAAAACAACCAATTTTATGTGATAATTTGTCACATTTTATAATGGAAAAATTTTTCATAAACTTTCATTATATTCATTTTTAAAGAATTCTACTTATTACTTCTTTTAAGAGCACATTTAAATGTGAAAAAAAATTTCTCGAAGATTATCTTCATCAGCCATTTCAACATTATTTAGTTTTAAATACTGGTCATACATATGAATGCATCAAATTTCATACATTGAAATACTAGAATAAAAAAAATATTATTTCTTCGTTTTGAATTTAACAAATTTCAAAACAAATAGATGGCTCATTAAAAATAGCCAACAAAATCGCCAACTATTTTATAAATCGCCAAAAAATCGCCATGTCGCCAAATCGAAAATTAGGTCGCCAAAAGAGTTTGAAAATCGCCACGTTTGGCGAGAAATCGCCACATCTGACAGCCCTGATTGTGAGTAACGATCTGCACCGTTTTATGTCTCCAATCAAACTAAACTAAACTTTTATGAGTTAGCCTGTATTTATAGTTCAAAACTATTCCCAGTTGATTCAAGAACCGTCTAGTAGTTTCTAGAAAATTGTGTTCGAATTATTTTAAAATAACTTATACATCTAAATCTAAAGTCTACAATTACAATTGCTAGAAAATTTAGTACAGTGGCGTTCATAAAAATAGTAACTAATATGACATAAAACTATTATTTACAAGATAACTTATAACTTAAACCATAAATAATTATTAGACAAATCTAATTTCGTAACAATATCTTAGGCATTTGTAGACCGATCTGGCTGAATTATAATAGCACACTATTCCGTACTATAGCTAATATAAATGTATAGCAGTTTTTATATACGAGTCTTCGGAAATCCCGGAAATTTCCACAAACACGTGGTTAGATTGACATCGTTAAACCAACTTTGCTATTCATAAGGACTCAGTATATACATATACCCCCATATTCATAAAAAATATTTTTGATTAATAAAAGGTTTATGAAACAAATTTTCTTACAAAATTCGTTTCATAAACCTGCTATAAACCTCAAATATTTTTTATGAATATGGGGGATATACTTTATAGGGCCTAATATTAATATTGTTGCAATTACAAAAGGAATGACAAACTTTTAAAAAACTAACTTGTATATTTACCCTCTGCGGTGAACGGTATACAAATTTGAAATTTTTTATAAAATGGCTCGATTGAAAGTATCTTTTATTCTTAAGACTTTGAAAAAACCTTAGATTATTATAATATAGATAAAAATTATAATATATATAAAAATCGAACAAACTTCGTTTAAAATCTTAATTTAAATTGTCCGATTTTTTTGACGATTTTTTAAACAGAAAAAGACGATTTTTTTATTTTTTCTGAGGAAATTGACGATTTTTTCACAATTTTATCTGGCAGCCCTGCTCCACATCAAAGAACATTAACAATTTTCCGTCGGCAATTCTGCAAACGTTTCGTTGTGAACGATGTGTAATATATGGGCACTATTGTGAAATTGCATAAAAGGTATCCCATCAATATAACAATGTTGCCAATTAAGTATTGTTAACGAAGTGTAAAAGTTCACATATTTGGTACACACAATACTTTTACTTTAAATTTTCGCATCTTATTTATTAATCAAATTGTTATTTATTAAAAAAAAATTCGGAAAAATGCATTTCGAAAGTAAACAATAAATATATTAAAACAATGTACTGCACTTTATGCATAATTTTTCTTTTATATCGTAAAAAAACAATTTGAAATATTGCAATTATATAAAATCATTTTAAAGAAAATATAAGACAATAAATGCACATGCATATAATTAAACAGGTTGTTTGTTACTTTTCAATTCAAAAAGGTTTTAATTTAAGGCAATCAAGATGATTTCATTATTCAAACAGTAATTCACAAAAAAAAACCATAAAACAATAAAAAATCCCATGACCGTAATTATGGTAAAAAAAAGTAATTAGTTTTTCAACAACAAATTAAAAAAAATTAAATGTGAAAAAATATCAAACTCAGGAAAGATAAACAAAAAATTTTAAGTCAAGTAAATTATTAAGTTCAGGGCTTAAGAAACCACTACAACACACATCATCAGGTGTGGGAGGTTTTTTTTAAACAAAACACACATTCTACAGACAAAGTACCATATAAATTATAATAATTAGTGCGGATCATGAGTGTGGATCACTTCAGTTCTCCTCACCATTAACTAAACGACTTTTAAATTTGAGTCATTTTGGTGACAATGAACCCAAATTTATATTTAAATACGTTTTTTGAATTTGCCTTTTAGCAGCTTTAATTTTTGCGTAATATCAGTAGCAAGTTTAAAAACAAATATGCATATTTAAATTTAATTTAATTGTTTTACGTTGCCAGAGATTGGATTACACAGCAACAATGTTTACGCCTATTTAGGTTTTTTGTTTGAGTTTTAATAATATGTACTATGTAGTGGAAAAAATTACTTACCAGCACGAAAAACTTCACCACAACCATCGCAACGTGATGCAAATTGAGCATCGTAACAGTTGCCACAATAGATTTTATCGGCCTTAGCGCCAAACTGTTTGTCCACCAATGACAGATGACACTTGAAACACAAGAAGCAGGCTTCATGCCAATGTTTGTCTTTGTAGGAAAGATCCTAAGATAAAGCAATAAAAATAAATATTAAAGATTATAGAATGAAATTAAAATAAATGTTAGTAAGCGGACCACCTACAGCAAAGAAATTTAAACTTGAATTAGACTTTTGAACTATTCACTTTAAAAACTTTTAACCAAGTTCTAAAATGTTCACAATTTTTTAAAAAAGCTTTCTTAATATTTATTTCTGCTATTAAAGCTGGATTTTTGCGATCTCAGTTAAACTTGGTTTAGTTAATCTGAAAACAGATTTGTACCAGCTGGTAAACCAAATTTTAACGAAACAGTTTAGTTTTGCTTAAAATGTTGTCTTTAATAATATAATAAACAAAAAAATCACATTTCGCCGGAAAAATCCAAGTTTCAGAGTACGTTAAACTAAGTTTAAACTTAATCCAAAAACCCGACCTAAGGGTGAACAGAAAAAATTATTAAATTTCTCTAATCACAAGATTTTTCCCAAATTCATAATATCAAGCCAACAATTTGTTGATTTTGCACCTATTACCAAATTATATTGATTACTAAAAATTTTAAAATTGTGAATATTTTTTTTCAATAATTTATATTTTTAATTTTAATTAAAAAAATTATCAAAAAACTTTGCCATTTCAAACAATAATTCTACATGTTTAAATTATTTTATTTCAAACGAACTAAGATTTTTTTGTTATTTAATTAAAATTTTAATTGAAAATTTATTTCAAAATAACTAATATGTTAATTAAATCAAATTTCAATGTTTAATTTTCTTTCAACTAAAAAAATAATTAATTTAATTATCACATTAATTAAATTTAAATACTTTTTAAACCATTTTTTTAATTGATAAAACACTTTTTTCTCTGTGTGTGTAGCACGGCAACGGTAGCAAAGTTTTATGGTGAATTAAAATTGTCAAAAGATTTTACGCTAATGTCAAAATGTATGCTAGCCCCCTGGGCTAGTGAAATTTTATTCACCTCAACAGTGTCAACATTTTACTTCCATGAGTACTTTGCTACCGTTTCACACACACCCTTAGCTGAAAATAATCAACTACATTTTATAAATTTGTCTTGGTATTATGCATTATGAATTCTTAGGATAATCCCCGCTGCAAAATTCGAGTAATTACGGCGCTTACAGTGAAAAAATAAAGCAAAAGATCTAAAGTGTACGAGCACTCGGAGTTGAATTGCATCAACATTAACTTTCTAATATAAATATAGTGAAATTAGTTTGATATCGTTTTATTATTAATGGCTCTTTTCCAAACACGATTAATGTGATTCAGCCAGTGTTGCCAATTTAGCCATATAGTGGCTAAATTTAGCCATTTTTCATCTCGTTTAGCCATTAACCACTTCTATTTAGCCAAATTTTCTTTAAGTTTTTAAAATTTTTAGACCAATAAATGGTATAAATGCTGCATTAATTGTGTTGTTACATTGAATTGTCCTTAATTAGTTAACGCAAATGACTTTTACAATAAAAAAATACCAATTTTATCAATTTTTTAATATTTATAAACAAAATAATCCCTTAAGTGCAATTTCAGTGTAGTAAATAACATTTGTAAATTTTTTACCTTTCACTGAAGGTAAAAAGGGTATATGTACATAAGATTGCCGTTCCATTTGTAATTCCTACAAAATTGATCTTAGACCCTATAAAAAATACATATTCTGGGTCTGTGTCCATATGATTAGCGAAGTTGAGTTAATGTCCTTCTGCCAGTGTGTATGTTGAAATGGGTTTTCCGAAGACCCCAGAAATGATGGGGTCTAGGTTTTTATATTTGTACGTCACATATACCCCGTTTAAGTTTGTTATTGAAATTCAGTCAGATCGGTCTATAAATTACTGAGATATGAGCAAAAAATCAGGACTGTCTCTTATTTTACCCATAAATCCCTTGTTTTTTTTATTTCTTTTTTCTGTAGATGGGCAGTTCCAGCAAAAAGTCTACTTTTTGTAACGTTATGTCAGAAATAATTTCAATTGTTTTTAAAAAAATTTTATATGCATAATTTTCTTTTTTATGTTTTGGTGTAAAGCACAACTAGCTTTACATTAAGTTACAAAAGGGACAACAACACAAAAAATGCAAGCGTATTTGCTTTGTGCTTTTCCACTCCAAAAAGCAGACTTTTCGCTGGAAACTCCCATATGTTCCTTAATCGAGCAAAGATTTGACAAAGTTTGATAACATGGAAAATAAATCTATATAAGTTCAAAGATTACAAAAAAAGGTTTTATACAAAAATTCTTCCTCAATTTGCAGACTTGTGTAATTTTTTAATGTAAGTCAAAATCCACTTCTGTTTTTTGAAACGTCACGCCAGCGCATATTTTTGCTTATATCTGCAAATTCTTAGGGTTGATTGTTGTAATTTTTTTTTCGGAATATAGTGCTATTTCATTACTTTGCAAATATAAAAAACCTTTCTACAAATTTGACTTCTTCAGTTAATTTTTTTTACATTTTGTCGTACAAAATTTCACATCACGACACAATGGAAATACCCATATCTGGAGAAAGGCAAGAGCCAAAGTTTCCAAATTCGAAACGAGCATCTTGGTTATTAATACCCAACATGTCTAAAAATATGGACGGTATTAAATAAGGGGGCGTCTCACTTCCCATACAAACACATTAAAAATTTCTTTATATGTATCTGCAGAACGGCAAGAGACAAATTTTCCAAATGAGATAAAAGCATCTTGATTATTAATAAACAACATCCGACAAAATTTGGGCGGGATTGGATAAGTGGGCGTGGCACAAAATACAATTATTTCTATCTAAGGAACGGTATTAACATAACTTTCTGCTTTTATCGCACCATGGTGAAGGGAAAGATAAGATTCGGATAGCCGAATATAGCACTCATACTGGTTTGTAATTAAATCTTGTTAAACCATTTTTTCCTAAAAATGTATCAACTTTTAATAGTGAAGAGTTGCCATCACTTGATTCATCTGAGCACTCTATACGAAAATGTGCCTATTTATCAAAACACAACATGAGCGTAATAATTAGTGTCCGATCAAACGCACTTTTTCAGACCGAACACAAACCCGAACCTAATTCCAGTATATTTTTCAGACCGACCTCGAACCCTAAACCAAAACTTTTTTTTATACAAAATTCAGTAAATATTCGGTATTTGGAGCAAATTTTTCCGAACACCGAACACCATCCAAACATGGTTTTTTTCCTAACTTCGACACAAAACCCAAACCTCCCAGAAAGATGAGGATTACATATTAAGAAAGCCCTTTCCCATCCGCTGTCTTCATAAAATATAAAACCTTATGAGATTTATTCTTAAAAAGTCAGAGAAATTTATGCTCCTTATAACAGCTTTAAGATACTACACAATAAATAAATAGGATTGAAAATGGTTGGTGATTTCAAATGAGAATAATATTCACAGAATATTACTATTGACAAACTAGCGGACCCTTCTCGATACTAAAGACATTAACTTGTGAAGATCGCCTTTTTATAATTTCTTTTAATCGGAATTTTATCCGGTATGATCCATGCATGTGTCCCTCTGAAAAAATATACTTGATTTCGAAACTGTGAGTACAAAATCGCAATGACAATTTTTTAACCTCACCTGTGCTGACGGTACATTATTTCCAGGTATTTATGCGAAAGATATAGTTCAAATCGACAAAAAAAAAGGAGCCTGTTAATGTCTAGTACTCTTGGGACTTTAGCCTGTTCTAGTCGCCAGACATGTACAGGTTTATCGTTGGTACCTGACATTACAGATTAATACTGCTGTATAAAAAGTAAATTTATTACATCTACAAATTTTTAAAACAATAATGGGTCGATTACGGATGGCAGCAAAACTGAAGTTTAGTTGCCAGCAGCGAAATTAGGCAAAGACGCTAATTTATTTAATATTTCAACATTAGCGGCGTTGCATTATTTCGCTGCAGGCAACTCAACTTCAGTTCAGTTGTCATCCGTAAATTTTACGCATAAATTTGACGTTTGAAAAACACTATTAAAGCAGTTTCTTAGGCCCCTATTACGATTCACAACTCAACTCAGTTGTACAACTTTGCTATATTGCGGCGAACAAAAACATCAAGGCCACTATTAAACGATAAACGATTTTCGCTGGCTATCGAACATCGAATGTTAATTTGGTATTATGAGTTGGCAGCACTGTCGAAAATTTCGTTGTGCATCGAATTTTTCAACGAAAACAAATGTGCTTCAACGGTGTAAATAATTTTAAAAAAAATTGTTGAAAATGTTTTTGTTAATTTATTAGTTTTGGTGTGCAAATTCCACATTCTTAATTATTTTTGGTTATTTTATGCAGGTCTAAAGTCGACAGTAGTAAGCAGCAGTTGGAAAAGCTTGTTTCCCTTATGAAACAAAATCCTTTGATGGCAAAAGGAATTTTTACAAAAGTTCAGGCTGCAAGTACAGGCCAGTTCCAGTAAGCGTTCATCTTCATCAGATGAATCGTCGTACCATAATTCCGTCGTAGTCATGATTTATATTAGTTTTATTTTTTTAATTTGTTAACAAAATTTTTTTATTTAAGTTATAAAATGTACTATTGTGAATAAACTAAATCAAAATAGTACTTTTTAATCGAATGTGTGCCATAATACCAAATGATTATTTGTTCGATCAACTAATTCGACTGCTGTCGAAAATCGAATTAAGTTCATAATACTCGTAGGCACCCAAAAAATTACAACTCATCACAACCAGTTGTTTTAATTACAACTCAACTGAGTTGACCATTTGAATGCATCGTAGATTAATGTTAATAAATAAAATTTTTCGAAAGATGAGAATAGGTTTCTTCCTCTTTTTTTTAACAAAAAATCCCACAATAGACCTAATCGGTCTCCAAGTGGAAGTGATAATACTCAAGTGTTATCCCTTCCACTTGGAGAGTTATTAGGTCGCTTGAATATTTAAGATAAGGACATAAAATATCGTCCAGGACTTATTTGAAGCGAAGAGCTAAGCGAAATAACTACTTTAGACGTTTTCATAAAAATCCACTTCTATGGAATACCCCATGACAATTATTTCATTTATCTTATTACAACATTTTCTTAAAATAATTGCAATTAAAAATATAAGAGAATGAAAATTTAAAAACAATTTAATAAAATGTTTGAATCATATTCTGTGTAGATGCAGTTCATTAATTTTCATTTACAAAATTGCAGACACATTTTTTTCAAGCGAAACTAAATCTACGAGTACATAAATGTAGCAAACTGCCTGCAATGGAATTCTCAACTCATCAAATGAATTTCAAAATTTATATATTTTTGTTGCTCTTTCGAACGGAAAAGCCAAAAATAAACCCAAAAATGATGTAATTATGAATAATTTTCTTTTTCTTTGTGCCGAGAGTATAGAAATAATTATTTTATTTTTTCTTAAAAATTTACTCACCTTGGAATCGATACCGATGATCTTGTTGCACTCTTCACAAGTGTTTGCGAACACATTCTCGTAACACTTGATGCAGTAGGGATGATCATCACGTATTACATAACGCTGGCCGGTAAGACTTTCATCACATTGCCAGCAACAGAAGTGGCCAGAATGCCAATCCTTATCCATGGCCTTAGTATATTCACCACTGAAAATTAACTGTAAAAGAAAATACAAATAGAAGGGAACATTGTAATCCAGGTTGATGAATGGGCGATTTTCGATTTTTATTTTTTTTGTTATACAATAATTTTCACATTTTTATTAAGTTTTATATCAGTGTATTGTGTTAAAAAGAGGTGGTCGGTTTGGTAGGTGTTGTTGTTTATTTTTTGTAGAAGTTTTGTTTTTGTGGTGAGAGTAAGAGTAAATAATAGTTGAAGTAGAGGTAGTGAGTGAGAGTGGTGAGTAGTAGAAGTAAAACAAAGTTGTATTTAATTTTGGTAGATAGATAAAAGGTGTAATAATCCTTATTTGTGGAATGTTGTTGTTTTCTTAATTTTAATTTTTTTCGGATTTTTGTATATTTTACTTAAAAACACTTGTTTTAATTTTTTTTTGTATGTTACAATTGAAAATATATCGTAATTTAAGATAATTTTCTTTAGAAATTTCAAAAAACTTTCACTTTTTTTTCTTGTTTTTTACATGATGTTTAATTTCTGTTTACTTTATTGGCTTTGTGTAGATAGTGAAGTGGAGTGTTTAGTGTTGGTTTTTGTTTTAATATTAGCGTAAAATTGTTGTTTAAATTAATTTTATTATTGTATACATTTTAACTACCTTTTGTTTAGTTTGGAGGGAGTTACGTGTCGTTTTGTAAAATTCATTTTTAGTTTTTCTTGTTGGAAGAATATTGAATTTTGTTTTAAAGATTGATTAATATATTTTATTGAAAAGTATAGATTTTTTTTGAGTATAAAATTGCTTTTTATTTTGTTTGAGATTGAAGAAATTGAGTTTTGTGTAAAGTAAATAATATAAATTAAATATAAATTATTTATAGGCCCTAATCATGTAAAACGTAACGCAACGCCAAAGAATTACATTGAAAGCAAAAACAATGTCATACATATTTTGTGATTTTGTTGTTCATGTACTGTTTTAAAATTTTAAACGCCACAATTAATTGAGCGTTTGAAATTTTAAAACGCCAATGTGAATTTCTGTAGAAAGCAACAACAAAATTACGGAATATTTATGACATTGTTTGTGCTTTCGTTACGTTGCGTTGCGTTTTACGTGATTAGGGCATACTATTTTTTTTGAAATTTTTTTTTATAAAATGAATGATAATGGAATTTGAGGAAAAAATGCGACATGATAAAGGTTTCCAAAGTTTTGTGAATTGTAGATTCTAAAATTTAAAAATAAATTGAAAGAGTTAAATTATCTAAAATTTTTAAAACTATTATACTTCTAATTCCTTTAAGGATGTAAAAAAAAATTAAAAATTTGGCTAATAAATAAATGTTCTTAAACGAAATTATATATACCCGTTTACCTCGGTGAAGGGTATAAAAAGATCGTAAAATCTTTTAAAATAGTGTTTTTTAAATATCGTTTTATTATTTAGTAATGTTTAAAAATTTTGTTTAAAATAGAATTCTATTTTTAAGTTAAAAAACAACAAATTTAGGGGGCTATTTTGAAAATTCCATTGAAAAATTCTCCACAAAAAATTTTTTTTTTCAATATTGCATGAAAATATTTTTTAAGTGGGGTAAAGTGATTAAGAAAAAGCCCCTTATTTCGTGTTGAACTTATTTTTTTTAGTTTTTAGTAAAAAAAATGTAAAAATCATAAAATATACAAATTTTATGTGCTGTTTCACAATACAAGTGACTGAACGTGCAGAAAAATTTTTATGAAATATAAAAAATATAAATATGTTTTTAAAATAATAAAAATAATTCTTTTTTCAAGTTTCATGAACTTGTTTTCTAATAAATACCCTAGGGGGAAGGGAACTAACACTTAACTTGTCGCGTGACAAGTCACTTTAACATGGCGATGTCCTTCGAGGGTTTAATTGGCACCTTTTTGACACTTTGTAACAAGTCACTGAAAAAACCTTAATGGACACATCCAATGTCGGTTAAAATAATGCCTGTCGCAGATATTGTCACAAATGAACCATGACAATATGATAGATCCCCTTCATATAAAGTAATAGAACTAGAGAGAATCAGCCACTACCCGCTCAAAATCCAGCCACATGAATAGTTTTGTGCCAATTGCCTTTCCTCTGGACCAACTACACTCTAAACACATTATCACCGGTTAAGTGATAGGTCTTGTTTTCACCTATCACAATTCGTTCCTTTTAAATATAAAATTTTGTTCACTGGTCACGGGATAAGAGCTTGAAGAGCAATTGACACAAATTTCCCGAAGGGTATATAATTTTTTAAATTTTCATGAAAATGATTTTCATATTATTGAAGATTCGGAAAAATTGGGTACCACGGTAGACTACGTAGCATACAGAAAAAAATAAAAATGTATTTCAATTAAAAAATTTGTGATATTAATTAAAAAATTAATTAAATTTGCTCCAGAAAACAAATTAATAGTTTCAATTAAACATTTAATGCCATTGATTAAACGTTAACTTTAATTGACTTTATTGAATTTTAACGTTAATTGACTTTATTGAATTTTTAATAAAAACAGATTTTATTTTTTATTTATGCTTTAATTGGTGAAACATTTTGGAGAATTTTTTCAATGCAGTGAGTTAGTCTATCAGTGCAAGGGTTATGGGTTCGATTATCGGCAGAGACTATTTTCTCGCTAAATTAAGTTAATGTATAATTTCTTATTTTATTTAGAACATTAAATAAATAAATAAATTAAGTAAATACTGAAATTTTCGGAAATTTAAAATTTTTTTTTTTTAAACAGAAGTAAAAATTTCATAAAAACTTTTAAATATCAAATATTTTCATTGAATATGACGCATTTTGTGTCCAAAATTATATAAAAATTTATTATTATTTTTTAATTTTTAATCACTTATTTAATATGTTTAATTTTATTAGTCTCAACATTTTCTAACTTTGTTAAGAAAAACGAAGTAATATTTGAACACAATTTACTTTGATTTAATAAAACATTTCCAAATCTTATATTTTTTTTAATTCTTAATAAAAAATATTTAAACCATAAATAATTAACTAGAATTTATATTTGTTTAATGAAAATTGCTATAAATTTTTCAATAATTCAACAAATACGAGACAAAAAGTAAAATAAACTTTTACAAAGTCTTCACAAAAAGTTATAATTCGAAAAGCAAACTTGGTTGTATTAACAATATTTGAAACTCAACTCTCTCAGATTCTAAATTTCCTTTTCCAATTTCAACAAAATTTCTTTTCTTTTACAAAAAAAAAAAAAAAAAAAAAACTTCAAATGAACTTTATTTTTTTTATAAAACTTTTTTCTACTTAAACGACGACACGTACCCCCTCTCTTCATTGGTTTGTTCAACTTCGGTTATTTGAACTTCCGATTCGCGGCGTTTTGAAGTTTTCTTAACTTTCTTTGTTTTCTTTACTTCCGATACGTTTTGGATAATTTCAACATCCGCCATTTTTTAAACTTGTTTTTTTTCTTCTTTTTTTTATTAAATATTTAAAACGATTTAATTCGTATAGTATTTTTAAAGCGAAATCGTTTACTATCCGTTTAACGTATGTATGAATACCGCCCGCGTTTGACCGACTAAACTTTTTTGCTTGGAATTTTCTATTTTGGCCAATAATTTTTGGGATTTTTCTTGATATTTTTTTAAATTTCGCTCTCTTAAATTTCTTTTTATTGAACAAAAGAATTTTTTCTTTTTTAGTTTTTCAATATTTCTTTTCGAACGCAATGTTTTTTACTTTCTCACCACAGAATCTCAACTGTTTGACCGTATGTTTATTTAAAATTAAAATGACTTTTAGGAAAATCTAGAGAAAAATAATAAAAATAAAAAAAATTTATTCTCAATCCTACGGCTAGATACACAAAAACGCTCAGCATTGGAAATTTTGTATTCAATTTTAAATGAAACTTTTTCTGATAATTAAAATCAAGGGAGGCGAGAATTTTTTAGAGTATGGTCGAATGGAAAGTTCTGTAAATATAATAAGAATTTATGAAAATTTCAAGGGATAGTATGTTTTAATATTCAATTTGTTTTTGTATGAAATTAAAAAAGAAATAAAAAAAAAATAAATCAATCGTGGTATTGTTATTTTCATTTCATTGAGTCGAGTTTGTGACTTTTAAAATATAAATCACTTTAGTTGTAAACACATTTTAGTGAAAGCGCAATTTTTAGAATATTTAACCAACATTAATAATTTTAAATTTTTATTAAAATTTTCGTATCACACTTTAACTCATGCTAATTTTTTTTATAGATTTGGCAACATTGCAAAAACATAATGTAAACAAAGTCATTGATCAGACTTGTAATTTTTGTTGCTGCAATTTTTAAAAATTCTGCTTTGAAATTGCATTAGTCTCCAGATTATTATAGTTTAGCAATTTTTGTATTTTTATATTGTCTCTCCTCTTCACCCTTTTATATTTAATCTATAAATACTGCCAACTTCAAGTTTAAAAGTGTGAGAATTGCAGAGTACATGAAGCTGAGTATCCCTCCCCAATCTTCTCACCCCTCTCACAAATAAACTCAAGAATTCCTGCAACAAAAATTGCAAGTCTAGATAGACTATGACTAGGAATGAGATGCAGTGTTGCCAACGTAGACATGTTTTAGTTAAATGTAAACATTTTTAAATTTATTTTGTACTCTATGACAATCAGTCAATCAGGGGGCTATTCTCTATTGCGATGTGAATGAAATTTCGATATGAAAGCCAAATACGATCAAATTTAAATGAAATATATAGTGATGATTTGCGTGGAAAAACGTATTAAAGAGCAGGAATCACTTGAGTAGCCTCCCTGGTATGCAAATATCAAGGCAAGCGGTAACTCGAGGATTTTCAATTAGCTGGACTTATATAGTGCTTAGGAACGCATTGCCCACTATTGATTTAAAAGGACTGTCAAGGTCCCTTTGAGAATAAAGAGACTATGAATCAATTCCCAGGTCCCTTAAAAACTTTTAAAAAATTGAGAAAAAAATCCTACAATTTGGCTTCCTCGTTTATTTGAAATAATTTGAATGGTATCTTGCTCGTATAATTTGAATTTTTTTTTAATTTGAGTTATAGTAATGTGCTGTTTAATAAAAAAAAATAATATAAATAAATATAAATACATAAGTATTTATAACATCTTGCTCGCCAACGTTTTATAATTTGAACTTTTGAAAGTGTAAAAACTTTTTAATTTGAACTGGTAATGAATATGTCTCGTGTTTTTGAAAGTAACAGCTCCTGTTCATAAGAGCTCTCGATTATTTGAGCTTTTTCTCTGGGTACCTTGAAATTCAATTTATCGACAGTCGACTGCAAAGGGATTCAAAATGTTCCCCACTTGATGTTGTCTCAAGTCAAAACCCTTTTCGAACCTAAATCTATTGGTAGTTAAAGGTTCTTTACATTCGAAGAAGTTAAGACAAAAGTCTTTGAGTCATTAGATTTTCATGCAAAGTGGTTGTAAATAATAATAATAATAAACAAAAGTCAACTTCACACCCTCACCCAGAGACCATGATGGTCCATTGTGACATCATTTGGAATTAACTAATAACAAAATATAATAAACATTGCAAATGTTTCGAAAATTGTTTTTTGATTACTGTAGAGTACCCGAAAAAGGAAGAGAAAAGAGTTTTTGTAACAGTAAAATTTTCTAGGCACTCAGTTGTATAATAAAGTACTTCCATATGTAACGAAGAATAAAACCAAGTGTATATATTGCGGTACTTTCTCTCTCTCTCTCACACACTCTCCTTATCTAAAAGCTATTTAATACTAAAAATCAAGTGTATTTCTAATGGTTTGTTTTTATTATTTTATGTAAAAACAAAAACAGTGGGCTCGTTTAATCGAATAAGTATTCAGATTTCTTTACAGCAATCGTTAAAATCTATAAAGTAACATTTTTAAGTGAAAGTTTTATCAAATTCCTCTTATTCGCCAAACTTTAATTGCAATACTTTTTCAAGCCCTGTTTTCCAGAAAGGATCTTTTTATAATTCCAAGTCTTTATATTAATGTAAATTTTAAAAAAATCTCGTAATTAAACGAATTAAAACTGAAGAAAATTGAAGTTTAGTCACAAAAATTATGGTTTCATATAATTAAAAACACCCTTGATATATTCATTATATAGAAAACCCGGTATCGGTTAACATTTACAAAAAAAAAATGCATAAGCTAGATTAAGCTAAAAAAAAAGAACTAATAGCAAGTCAATTGCATTAAAAAAAAAACAAAAGCAATCAGCATCTGATTCTGTGCGGAATGTGGGATCAGATTTGAAATTTGCTTTACTTGGAGGCCACACGATCTATTTTTGTCTTTCAATTCCTTTCAATTTGCTCTCACTCTCATTTTTTTTCACTAACACACTCACACTTTTTAAATTGATCACGAGATTGCTCTCAATTTTAACTATCCATTTGTTTGGCAATTTTACGTTCAATTTAACAGCTGATTAGAAGTTTAGCGAGCAAATTTTTCGTTTGTCAGTATAAATTCTTTTCTTGATGACATATTGAAAGTAAGTTGCTTAAAAATTGCGTGCAGCCTACGTCACAGCTTTCAATTTATGTAAATTTTGACAAACAGTATATGTAAAAGACTATCAACAAAAAGTTGATCGTGTGGCCGCAAGGTTAGTAAATGACAGTTTCATAAAACTAAAACAAAGTTTATTAATAAGATTTCTCTATGACGTGCTAAATTCCCAATATTTATATTTGATAAAAAACATTGAAATTTTTTGTTGAGGGAAGCTTGTTGCTATGCGCATTTCGCTGGTTGCTTAGGCCAGCTCGGTAGGAAACTTTTTCCAAAGACTTTAGAGAATCTAAACAAATTATACAAATAAAACTGTAAAGAGAATAAGAATTTTAAACACTCAGGTCTTACTTGTAACAATATCAAAGCTTTTCTTACATTCCCCTACAATTATTTGATTGGTTTTTTCAACTCGAATTGTAGTTGTAATAGGGTAAAAAGAAAAAACAAAATTAATAAAACGTGGTCGTCTAAGCAACCAGCGAAATGCGCATAGAAAGTAGCTCTCCCTCCATCAACAATTAATTTCAGTGTTTTTATCAAAAATAGAAATTGGGAATTTAGCACGTCATATAGAAATCTTATTAATAATAAATTTTGTATTCCCGAAAATAACTTTTGACAAAAAGTTTCATTACGTTCAATATGATTTCACACATGGGATCAAGATGGCATATCATAATGTCCAGTGCCATAGAGTCCATAGACATTATCTCGCACTTAAAAGTGTCTTAAAGTCCATAGACATTGTGACACTTTCGAAACTGTCATAATGTCCATCAATGCACTTTCGTAATTTCCCTGGACATTATGACACTTTTTAGTGTGTTATAATCAATAAGTTGTTGATTCCATTATTGTCAAGCTCTGGGACAAAAGATTCAACAAAATCCCGAATATTTTTAAATCTCGAATTGCAAAACTCTGAATCTTAAAATACCGAACTTTATACTCCCAAATATTGAAATTTTTAATTTAAAAATCCCGAATTTAAAAACTTTAGTTAGCGAAGCCGGTGTTTGCTATTCCACAGAGTAGAAAATTCTTGCGTCCGGCCGAAGTAATTTGTTTGATTAGTTTTGTAGCTAAAATTTTTTTTACTTTGAATCCCACTGTTTCTCATTAATTTCTATTGAAGAGCATTAAAAATTTAAAACATTTTCCTCTATGTATAGATCTTATGCGAGCACCACTCGAGAAATATTAGTTTTTCTGTTTTTGGGGAAAATTTAAAAATATTTTAATTAAAATTTTCCTAAGAAATGCGAGAGTACTATTTTGTTCGCTTCTTTTCACAAACTGTAAACGTAACAAATTGTGTAAAATAAAAAAAAAACAAAAAATTAAAAAATGGAACAGCAGATTGTTGCTCTTAAGAATAGTTTGTCTGTGTTATTCTATTAAAACTTGCATTACATTTATTTACAATGCGAGTGGGAATTTTTTTTTATTCGATTTTGCCCAGTTCACTTATTAAAACATCTGTTTTGTTTTCACCAAAAATAATCGAGTTATCGAGGGCCATTCGTGGCAATATTGATCGCGTATCTGTGTTGGCTTTTAAGCCAACGTAAACAGTTTTTTCTCCTTGATTTAATTTGGTTTGTTTTTGTTTTCTTTTTCTGTATTTGGATACGTGATCAATGTAATAATCAAAACAGTGTTGTTTTATCAGGTTGGTGTTTGAAATATAAACAAAAACAAAAAAAAAAAAAAATCTAATAGGTATAAATATAAATTTAGTTTTATTGGAAAATATAATAAAATAAAACAACATTACTGAACAAATTTATATTGTTTTTAATATTGGCCGGTCGTAACAAGATGAATGACATGTTTTGTTCCGTTTTTTTTTTTAAATTTCCTTTTTGAAAGGTGAAGGCCAATTAAGAATATGTACACATGTATGTTTGTATAAATATACGTATAGGTATATTTTTTTTTATAAATTTTTAACCCTCTCATGTACTAAACGGCTTTGGGGCAGCTTTGTTTTTCTTTTTCCTAAAGTTAAAAATGTGCCAATTTTCATTATACGATTTTTGTCATTGCAATTATTCTCATTTCTTCTTGGAAGTCGCTCTAATATTTTTCCATTGTGCGATTTTTGTCGTTATAACTTTTTGTGTATACGTATATTTTGTGTATACATACATTAGCTTGCCGCTAACTTCATTTTTTTTTTGATAGAATAGTATGAACATGTAAACTTTTATAAGAAATAAATTTCTTATAAAAAGTAAAAAGCACTCTGTTCGAACTTGCGAAAAATGTTGAGCAACATTGATCATTTCACACGAAAATTTTGACATGTATCAATATTATCAATCTCGCGATTTTTCTAAACTTATGGGTCGATTACGGAAGGCAACTAAACTGAAGTTGTGTTGTCAGCAGCAAAATTTGGAAACGCCGCTGAAGTTAAAGTATAAAAAATTGTTTTCTTATTTAATATTTTAACATCAATGGCGTTGCCTGATTTTACTGCTGGCAACACGACTGAAGTGCAGTTGCCATACGTAATCGGCCCATTAAAGTTTTTATTAGTTGCAGGTATACAACATTGTTTTGCAAAGTAATAGTAAAACAATATTATTTTTATAATTTCCCAAAACAAAAAACCAAAAAATTTAATTTAATTATTAATTTTAGCACTTTTCTACATTTTTCTTGGTGAAACGCTTGTAATAAAACTACAAAATAAAAAATTACTGACAAGCTGTTTCTTAAAATTCCGTGCGAAATAATATGAGCTGCACTTGTTTCGCACGGAAAATAAAAATGTTGCTAGAAACATTTCGAATGTTTCTCGTGTAATAGAGTACAACTCTATCAACATTTTTTCATTTGCATTTCACAGAAATTTTTTAATATTAAGCCTAGTACTCTGTTCCAATTTGTGAAAAATGTTCAGCAACATCTATTATTTCATGCGAAAAATTTGACATGTATCAATGTTACCTATCTCGAGAGTTTGTACAATTTGACGTTTTTAATCATTCAAAGTATGCGACATTGTTTTGCCTATGTAAACAAAACCCACATGTATTTTACAAAAAAGTATTTTTTAAGTAAAATATTAAGTAAAAATAAAATTAAATATTGATGAAAACCTGTTACCGGTTGTGTTATTTATGTTTTGCAGTTCTCATTTTAATATTAAGTTTAAACTTTTTTCATTTGCTTAAAATTCCACGTGAAATAAGTGCAGCTTATATTATTTCGCAGTTGTAAAAAAAAATGTTGCTAGAAACATTTCGCAACTTTTTCACAAATTAAACAGAGTACAACTCTATCAAAATTTTTTCATAGAAATTCCGCACAAGTTTTTTTCATATGAGTTTTGACAGCATTTCACGTGAAATGTTGAACAGAGTACTAGGCTTTAAGTTTGAAAACATTTCGCACGAAATACTGAACGGAGTACCAGGCTTAAAGGAATAAAAAAAACGCTTATAAGAAAAATTTTCGTGGAGTTTTTTATTTTCTTATATCCGTTACCCACTGTAACTTTAATTTATTTTAAAAAATCTTCGAGAAAAAGCTAATTTTTTTTAACAAAACTTGTGTTTATGAAGAACAAACAAATGATTAAATAGAAATTTAAAAATACGGTTACCCTCGATTTACACGGTCTGCTGGGACGGTAGAAATCACGTGTAAATTAAATTCGCGTAAAACAAGGTTCAGGACTGGTACAAATTTATTTATGGGACCAGAATTAAACATATCGCGTTAATCAAAATATAAGATACCTACAAAATTTCATTTTTGGGCCTTAAAACCGTGTTAAATTAAGAACACAGAATTATACATTTTTTTTAATAATTTTGTTTTTACTAAACATTTTTTATTTTTCGAATTTATTCTATGAGCTAAATTGAAGTTATGTATTTTTTATCCCATAGAATAAATTCGAAAAATAAAAAATGTTGAATATAATAAAGAAGCTTATGAAAAAGAAATAATTCCCAGATTCTTTTTTATTTTTACTTTAAAAAAATTAAATGATTTTTTTTATAATATGTATAAAGCTTTGTTATTATATTTTTATAAACCATTTGAATTAAAAGTGAATAAACAGTAAATTTAAAATTTTTAATGCAGTATACCCATATATTTTTTAAACATTGTATAAAAAATCTTTTAATTTTTGTAAAGTATGTGTTCACTTGTTTAGTTCTATTTTAGCACACAGCTGATGAAATTTCTTGAATCACAGTGCTGCATTTCGCGTAAAATAAGGATTTCCATAATTTTTTGAGTGTGTTTTGATTAAATCGTGTAAAAAAAATGAGCGTAATTCAAAAAAGGGCTACTATTATTGATCCGTGTTATATCTAAATACCTGTATAAACAAACCCCTAAACAAAATCGGTCATACAAAACAAAAGCGGCAGACTTTTTATAGTTATCAAAAATTGTCATGCCTATGCAATTTTTATGAAGCGTCCCTTAACCGCGCGGTGTCAACGCTTTGCAAATGGAAAATCCGTCTATGACAGCGTATTTAATAGTGAAGGCCGCTGTTGATAATGAAAAATGGCAATTTAGCTATTTTTTGGTCAATATAGCGGTTTTATTTCTATTATGTGGGTTTTGTTAAACAAACAAGTTAACACTACTATACGTGATACAACGTTGACGCTATTGTTTAGGGATGGCATATCGGCGTACTGCAGTGTTGTTATACGTAGAGAAAAATCCCTATCCGTAGGGATTTTCTTCTAAATAAATAACCGTAGGCAAATGAAGGACAGATATTTTGAAATCATTAAAATGTAGGGACTTTTCAAAAATGTGGCAAAACTGTATATATTTAGCAATCCTTTTTAGATTTGTGACAAAATACTAATAAAATTGTGTTTACGGCAACATTACAAATTGTTAAATTTCTTTGGGTGAATGCTTAACCCCATTTCAACTTAGATTTTAAGTTAAATTTGTGAAACTCTCTTTTACAGGAATTTAATTTTTCAGAGCAATTATAGATAACTTGTTTAATATGGCCATCAAAAACTTTTGGAATAAAGTCACCAAAATGAAAAATTTGAAAGCAAATTAAATTTCCCCCCTTTAGTAGAAATTAACTATCTTTGCTTTATCACTGCCAGATGATAATACAGATAGCGATCTTTAAAATAAAGTTTAGTAAATCAATATAATTTTTTAAAAATAAAGCTAAAATTTGATTAATTTATTGCTTTATTTTTGGATTTTTTCGTCAAATATTTGTTAGGTCTGAACATATATTTAGTCATAAAATTGTTTCTTCAATTTGCATTGTCCGCTCTTTTTTTACAAGACGAATGCACCTTCCAGTGCACCGAAAATCATTAAAAACACCTTTGCGATTGTTAGGAAATCCCCAACGATTTTATTTGCATTGATCATTTAAAAGTTGTAGGGGTTTTTGTAGGGACAATTTTTGAACGCGTAGGGAAAAAAGGGATTTTTTCGGGCTATGTAGGGACTTTTCAAAAAAGTCTATAACATCACTGACATAAAGGCTAATCGGATGAAAACGTTCCGCCTTTCGCTCTTATTAAGGTAAGCGCTGCTACTTTTTCGTTGTCCTGTTAATGTTGCCAATCAATGATTTAATTCTTTTTCGAGTTAATATCATGTAGATTCATATAACATATTTAATTTAAATTAAATTTTCTTTCATTCCTATAAAAATAAAACATTTACTTAATTTTCATTAAATTTGTTTGATTTGTTCAAATCAATATATTTTTTTTTATTTTAGGAAAAATTTATATTCTTTACGATTTGAAAACACTACATGACGTTCACCTTTTAAAAAGATTTGTTTATATTATTGAAACTGTAGGGAAAAAATTATGTTTGTTTATAAAATAAATTTAAAATATTTTGTTTGAAAAACACACTCGTAAAATTCGGTTAACATGCTGAGGCAGAGAAGATATTTTTATGGAAATTTAAATAATTTATAACTGAAATAAAAACAAAAATCGTTAACAGAATACTTGACTCGCACCGAATAATTACAAGACATTAAAATAAATGTTTAAATAAATAAATATGTTTTTTTATGGTAAAATTTTCTGTGTTAATTTTGCTGACCTGATATTATTAAAATTTAAAAAAAAAACAAGTAAGAAATTATAATTGGTCAACTATATGATACCCTACTTCACAAAATATTCTTAGTTGGTTAACTGAGCAATAATGACTTAGACCTTCAGCAAGTTGTAGTATTGGGTCACTAAATTTTTAAAAGTCTACTCTTTTTGGGACCCAAAGGCAACAATGGACTCTCCAAGAGAAAATTACGTTATGAGTTTAAGATTTATCTAAGAATTCCCTGTACCAAATTTTAAATAAATTTCTATTTGAGATTTTTTCGTCTTAAAGTGATTTAAGGAAAGCTGTGGAAAAGATTTACATGGAAACCTTCTCTAGGGCCTACTCCTTGGTGTATTTCACAGAAATACCACTAGGGAACAAACAACGCGTTTACCAACCTCCCCTGGTGTAAGCGCAACCAACACAGCCAGGCTGTCATTTCAGTGCAAAATCTGGCAAGATTGTTGTACACTCGCCCCTCGTTTCGGAGCTGGAGCTTTCTAACCTCCTAGGATAAGCAACTAGGGATAATCCTCCCTCAGGAAGAATTCTCCCAAAAGCAGTAAAAAATCAACCCTTCAGTGGGATTTTCGGGATATATTTCCCGCAACTTTCGGTAGTAAGCCACAACGTGTTCCACGAAAGTATCTTTTCAACGGAAAAGCGAAATTTCCGCAAAGACAATCTCCCTAAAAGACAGGAAGCATTTCCCGATAGATGCATATTAATAGTCGCCTCAACCAATAGTCACTCCGGTGCCGTGCACCTGGATGCTACTTACTCCCGTAATTTTACGTAAGACCTGTGGTTAGCCGCGATCGCAAGTGACCGTGAAAGTCTCCTAAGTACTGTCAATTTTGGAAATTGCCGAATCCCAGGCATTTACTGCACCTGATTTTCCCAGGAGGATTTAACACCAAAATGTAAAATCTTTAGAAATAAAGATTACGCCATTCCAAAGAGAAAGTTTTGTTTTCAATTTTAAACACTTATCCTCGTATTCATAAAAATGTATTAAATTTAATAAACGTTTATTAAGGACAAATTTCATAGAAAATTTTTTTCGTAAGCCTTACAAAATTTAATTTTTTTTATGAATACAGGCATATTTTTGGCTAACTATTTTAGTCGTACACCCAGGGTATCACACAGTTTTTGAAGCCTCATCCACAAGTTCTAGGTCGACCTACACCTTCATAAAGGAAGCTCCCAGATTCCGCTCCAGAGTATTTTGGTCTCCACTAGTAAAACGCCTGAGTTTTATATGTACGTTAAGTTTTTTCTTTGGTTCTCTAAGTCGTCGTCCAGACTTGCAATTTTGGTTGCTGCAATTTTTTTAAATTCTGCTTTGAAATTGCACTAGTGTCCAGATTATGAAATTCCAGGGTTGACATTTTTTTTATTTTTATCATGTTCTTTTTCTATTTCATGTATAAATACAAATACACATACAGCCATTTTCAAGTTGAAAAGTGCAAGATTTACGAATCAAACCAAAATTGCAGAGTACATAAAACTGAGTAGCCCTCTTTTCACTTCTCTCAACCATAAACTCAAGAATTGCTGCAACAAAAACTGCAAGTCTAGACGATTAAGGCCGTGTCAGATACAACTTTGTCGCTTTGCGTGACGTTTCTACCTTTGGCAGAAAAACGCAAATCAAAAGGTGTATGACACCATGAAAACTTTGACAACACTCACGCATTGTTTGTTTACTTATAAAAGCGGTTGGTAATTTGTGCATTCAATTATTTGTTATAAAAATAAAAGTTAAAAATTAAATTAGACGGTTTTTTGGAATTGAATTTGGCAAAAAAAATTAAAAAAAAAAACAAAAATATACTAGCCAATTGTCAAAGCGCGCAAAAAGATGAGAGTTGGCTAACTTTTTGCTTCGCTCCGCTTTGAAAGTACTTTATGTGACATGTTTCGTATAAGTATGTATATTTTATCTAAGATGTCAAAGCGAATCGGTAACGCAACGCGAAGCAAAAGCTTTATCTGACATGGCCTTTACTTACAGATAAACACGTTAAAAATTTAAGGTTGACAACCACAAAAACTGTAACTCGGTGCCGGAATGCAATGCCAAACCATACGCCAATGCGAGCTGAAACGTAAAACGCACAAAAAGCAAACAAACACGGCCTATTTGTTTTTAAAAAATAACAACAAAGACGCGCGAGCTGCTTTTGCAGAGCAGTTTTACAAATGAAAAATAAGCAGAATTAAAAAATATAAAGTGTTAGAACTAGGACTGGTCCGTGCCACCAAAGAACCTATAACGGGACTACTTTAGTGTTAGTTTGCTTCACTCTAGGTTTATTTCCGGGCTTGCCAGCTCTTATAAAGTCCATACATTTCTTATACGAAAATTCGTAAATGTTAGGGACTTTAAGACTTGGGATAAATTACGTCATCCACGGGGAAATCATGCGCATAGCTTATTGTTGTTTTCTTTCATTCTTGGTTATCCCTGCAAGAATACTTGATAAGGTATTCTTGTATTCCTGTAATTGCGACGAGAAACTTGCTCTAGAAGGCTTTTTATTATACTCAGTATTCAGGAAAGTTTCAATAAGTCCACCTTTGGGATCAATAAATCCACCAATATCATTCGGTTAGCAGTAGCGATTGCTGATTATTTAGAGCGTTAACCATTACCTAAATGCGGCTAATTGTAGCTGACTTCTAGATTCACTGCCAATTTCACGATGTTGAAAAAACGCTTTCTTTCGCATAAACACATTTGAGACAAAAAAACGTTTTTAAAATTTGTTTTTGTTTTAGATGGATTCGTGCGAAAGAAAGAGTTCTTTCGTATTTAGCGAAAAAAGCAGTCATAGTTTTTTTTATTTAAAGCCATGTTTTTCTTTCTTTGTTTACATTTTGTTTTAACCTGATTTTGTTTACCCGGTACTTTTATTAAATAAACGATGTTGCCATATCCAAAGGCGTAGTTACTGATAGCGTTAACCCAATTAAAGTGTAAGAGTTGCGTTTTTTTATTGATGCAACATTCTTTACTGGAATTATTGTTTATAATTGAATTAACTAGTTGTTTAATTTTAATAAAATTGCAGTTTTTGGCGAATTTACTAAAATTCTTTAATTTTATTTTCTACTATTTAAAAAAAATTGGCTTTCTTTCAAAAATTTTTTTTAATATTCTACGTCAAACTTATAATTAAATAAAAAATAGTTAAAGTTAGGTGTTCTTCTTCAATTTTGTTTAACAAAAATAAATAATTTTATTAAACTTTTACGTCACAATAAAAAAACCAGCGATAAAGAATGTTATAAATACATTTTTAAACACATCATTTGCAAAGGAAATTCATTTTAATGGAGTAAAAATCTAAACAATAGTGAAAAATTGAAAGAAACTAAAGCCAAGAACAATTTCTAATTTTGAAATATGGCTAAATAAAAAATAAAAATTAAATAAATAAAGAAAGTTCTACTACCGCTGTGCCGTGCGGTAGCCAGACCAGGCCATTCCACCTTCGCAATGTAGTACACATGTTTCTTCTAATATATTTCAATACTAATGTAGCCATTTTCATTCATTTCTAATGGTAAATGAACGTTTTAATGCGCCAATTTTTGTTTTTATTAAAAACAAAAAAAATATGTTGAAAATTCTCATACGCGCGTACTAGATCCATATGAAATTTAAGAAACACACATTAAAAAAATATACTGTGTATTCTCTTTAAAAAAATGCTTTTTGGTGCACACGACACACTTGTTCATTTGATTTCATTTCAGCCAGCACCGACAAACACTTTAAACGACTGTCTGGTCGGCTACACACGGTAAATCTGATCCATCAGTTTCATCGAAAAGAAAAAAGCACTAAAAGTGTACAGAATAATGAATCTAAGACACGTTAATACTTGTTCTTGCCATTCCATGCCATTTCAGCTCATCAAAATCAATTTTCTTTTTTTAATTTTTGGCATTTTAATTATTTTTGATGAGTTTTTTTTTTTGTATTTACAAAAAACAATGTTTTTCTTTCTAGTGCCATAAATCGACATTTTTAACCCAACAATGACACCACGCCGGTCATATTAAATGTTGTCATTAATAAAAAATTGTACACAGAAAATATTAAAAATTTACTATAATCACCAAATTTATACCAAATTCATAGAATCAAGCAAAAAATTTATTGATTTTCCACCTATTGCCAAAATGATTATGTAGACTACTAAAAATTGTAAAAATTTAAAAATGAGATTTTTTTTAATAAATCATATTTTTAATTTTAATTAAAAAAATGATCAAAATGATTCAAACAATGTGTTAATTGATTTAACAACAATTCTACAAGTTTAATTATTTTATTTTAAACGAAAAAATCAATTAAATTTTTTTGTCATTTAATCAAGTTTTTAATTAAAAATTTATTTTAACAAATATAATCTGGGAATTTTAGTTCTGATGTTGATTAACATTTGTATACACATTCGAGTTAATATGAAAATTTAAACATTTATTTCAAAACAACTAAAATATTAATTAAATCAAAATTATATTTTTAATTTTCTTTCCACTTAAAAAATATTTTATTCAATTATCACATTAATTAAATTGAAATACCTTTTAAACATTTTTTTTAATTGATAAAATATTACTGATAATTTTTTCTGTGTAGGTAAAAAACACAAATGTTGGAACCGAAAAGTGCTTGATAGTTTGCGAGATCTATAGTGGAAAAAGTGGAAGCGAAATAAAAAATGTTAGAAAATATTAAAAAAAAATAAGTTTATGTAAAGTGTGTATTTTTAACCCTTTAAGGCACCAAGCGTCTTTGAGGCAGCTTTATTTTTCAAAACTTAATTTTGAAAAACAAATAAAAGTTACTTAAGTGCAAGTTGAAAGCAACGCTTAGTTAGAGGACTAAAAATTTTTTTTTTGTAATATTATGTTTTGCAAAAATTTACCGTTAGAAATAAAAAATTTCCTTAAAATATCCTCTTGTAGACATACCAGTACTATAAGTGCATGAGGCGTTAAAAGTCAGCTTTGAACTGAAACAAAATGCTGAGATTAAATATCATCAAACGTTGGATAACTTCGTACTGTAAGTTGTTAACAATAATTCCAGGCATCTGAGCCGCGCCGTTGCTTCGGAAGCAGTTTATTCTAACATACAAGCTTTCCACTACCTTTAAAGCATTTGGGGCTATATCTTGGCAATGATCCGCACAATGTTATATTGCTGGCCGTCTTAACGTGACAAAATCTGTAAATTAATGCTTCTATTACGGTCTTTAACTCAACTCAGTTGAGTTAAAGTTTGCTATCAAAATTGAGCGTGAACGGTCCACAAATGGCTGAGATATGAGCAAACCCGAAACATTTTCCTGGATAGGAAAGTTTGACGTGGACGCAATGGGCTGTTTGATGGGTGGGCAGTATTTACGGACGGGTCCAAGATGGAAACTGGCACTGGTGCCGGTGTTTATATTACTGACACTGACGTGAAAATATCATTCAGGCTCCCGGATGAGTGCTGTGTCTTCCAAGCTGAGATCCTGGTGATCTGGAGGGCGACGGAGGTGATACTGGATCACATCGTAGGGAGATCTGTGGTGACAATTTACGTCGATAGTAGGCTGCGCTCAGAGCATTGACAAATTTATGGTGCGATCGTGCCTGGTCGCTCGGTGGAGGAATGCTCTGAGGGGGTTCATGGAGGTACTCACAGTAAGGCTGTGTTGGTAGTGAGTTGGCGGACGAACTCGAGAGAGAGGGTTCGAGCCTAGACTTAGTGGTAAGGGACGGGGGGTAAAACCTTTCTTGTGTCACTACTATGAGGTGATACCGGAAAGATTCCATAATGCCGTTAACCGATCCTGAAGGGATAGAACGGGTTGCAGGGTGTCTAGGGCATTATGGCCCGGATTGGAAGCAGGGGCAACCATGGTTTTAAATGATTGGAAGGATTGGTCTTAGGACACTTATAGGGTTCTTGACGGGTCATGGAGCCCTAACAGAGGCTCTTACGAGTAAATGGTAAAATACCATACCGGACTTATGCTAGAATTCTCAGGAGCAAGGGACGATTCAGCATTTACTGTGCCACTGTCCTAGGCTGCAAGGTGTCAGGCAGAAATGGCTTGGAGATAGATTTCACGACGAACTGGGGTGTATCGTTGGATGTAATCCAGTCGATCTACTGGGATTTGTCCAGGAAATAGGACGGCTGTTTCTGATGAGGAAACTCTAGGGGGAGTGTCGATTTTTTTCAAAAGGTCAAAAAATAAAAATTCCGAAATAATACCCTCTTTATGATCAAGAGCGATATTTATTTATATAACTTTCTGTTCTTACCGCACCATGACGATGGGTATATGAGATTCGGCAACGCGGAATATAGCGCCCTTACTTGTTTAGTCTGGGTTCACACAATGAAAGTTGTCTTTCAGAAAAACTGAATTTATTAGTAAAAGGGCAAGAGAGCATGCTATTATTATCTCCCCTCTTACCAAGTAACTTAGACTTTCTGACAGAAATCTTTCATAGTGTGATGCTAGACTTTAAAACTCCGTAACTTTAAAAATAACTTAATATAGCCAAGAGGCGAATTATGCTCCGAAACGTTTCGTTCTATTTTTATTATATCCGAATTAAAGGTTTTTCCGAGGCCTTGAAAATTTTAATTTTTGATCTGATAATAATAAATATTTTATTATTTTTTTCACAAAAATTCTTTAAAGACTGTTTTGGTTTAATTTATTTACTTATTTTATTTATTTAAAAAGAAATAAGCACAACCTTGACAAAACAAAAAAAATATTCTAGCTAATTAATATTTTAATTGTTTTATATTAATTTCATTAAATATTGTTACTATTACAAATAGTTTCTATTAAAATTAAATTAAAATGTTGGAGCTCATTAAACAAAACCTTAGGAAATAGTGTTCTTAATTGAAAGAGAAAAAACAACTAACAAATATTTGGAAAATTTTCTAAAATTTATTTGAAAAAATTTTGCACCAAAGAAATTGTTTTCACTTAATGTGCTGCAAATTTCAAGGGTGTAGACGTATCGTATTATTTAAACATAATTATGAATTGTAATAAAAATTTTTTTTAAGTATTTTATAATATAAACATTATGATTGTTGTACCACTTGATAAAAAGTATTTGCGCACAAAAAACTTATTAAGGAACCCCAAAGTGCCAGAAAAAACCTTGACTCATAAAAAATCGCTTTTTTGAAATGTATTTAATATATTTATTTTTAATTATGTACTTGACATAAAAAATAACAAAATATTTAAATGATGTGTGAAGGGATGGACGGACGGATTTTTAAGTTAAACAGCGAAGAGGCAAAATAAACCTGAACAGTCATGAGTACAAATATGTACTTCATATATCTAAATTAAAAGAAATTTTCAAATTAACGAAATGAGCACAAGCGGTCATAGATCTGCGAGATCGGCCAGTTAAATCCATGCCGAAAAAATGTCCTTACAATACACTCCGAATTACATAAATAAGGAATATTATTTAACCAATTTTATAATAATGGTAATTAGCCAAATTAATTAATAATGAGCACTTTTTTGTTATTAGGAATTGCTTTTATAATTCGGTGAGGCATTGAGTGGTAAATCTAGTGAATTTGAGCTTCAGGCATTTTTGATTGCATATTTTCTCTCAAATTGACCTTTGTATCGAATTGCTTTCCGTCGCCGTAAACTTTTTTAACGAACCAAAATCTGGGCAAAATGGATGTCAATTTAAAAAGTTCAAGCTTACGAATTCACTACATTACAGGGCTGGCAGTATGAATTGGAGCATTGCAAAATGGCCGAAATCCCTTAACTCGCAACTGATTTATAAGACAGGCGTACGGTTCAAACAGAACTGTGTCGAGACCACTTTGACATACACATTTGTCGTAGAAAGCCGTTATGAAATTAAATCTATTTTATTTTGAGAACATATTTTCTAATGATCTCACATATATATAAACACTTATTCTCCCAAGAATGCTACCATACTTTCATTTAACTTTATACATTTTGTAACGAGAAAATGAAAAACCAGAGAAAATATAAAATTATCACTATAAAATGTAAAACAAATTTAAGTTATTGTCGACGCTTTAATTATGGGCTATAAGATTTTTGCCTGAAGTTGAAGCCTCAATTCTGTTTGAACACTTATCAAGGGCGATTCATCATAAGTTTTGATGTTCAATATATTTTTTTTTACGTTTTTCCTGCTTTACCAAAAATTTGTCGCAAAAAGTTTTATTCAAAAGCTGAATAACCTTGTTGACTTGGGTCCTTGCAGTGCATTCTGAAAACTCTTTTGCAGGACGCCCAAGATTAAAATTTCTTCTTAATGTCGTTATATCAGGGATTTCGAGGACTGTGCATTGTCGTGTTAGCAGGCCTATGGTTCCACATTCGTTTTTAAATTGTAAAATTGCGTTTAACAATATGCTTTTCTCAATGCTCTAGTCACAGAAAAAAATAAAAAATGTTTCTAATCACCAAATTAATAGAATCAAGCAAACAATTTTTTGATATTGCACCTATTAACGAATTGATCATATTGATTACTACTTTTAATTTTAATTAAAAAATTAAGAAAAAACTTTGCCATTTCAAACAATGTGTTAATTGATTTAATTTAATATAGCTCAGGTTTTGAAAATTCCCAACAACAATTCGTCAAGTTTAAATTATTTTTTTTAAGCGAATTAAGATTTTTTAGTTATTTAATTAATATTTTATTTAAAAATGTATTTCAAAAGAACTAAAATGGTTATTATTATCAAAATTATATTTTTAATTTTTTTTTCAACAAAAAAAATAATTGATTCAATTATCACATTCATTAAATTGACACACTTTTCAAACAATTTTTTTAATTAATAAAAAAAAAACTCTGAATAATTTGTCTGTGAGTAATTTTTTTTCGTTTCAAATACCAAATGAATAGTGCCATATTAGGATATGGCATCACATCTCATACCTACGTCGCATTCCCTACTATGTCTTCGTTAAAAAAAACAATTCTTCTCGTCTTGAATTGGTTTATTTATATATTTCAAACTTCAACTGTGGTGCTAATAGTTTACATTTTTTAATACGAAGTTTGTGTTTGTGGAATTAAATTGTGAGCAGTCATCTGTTTTCATTAATTTGAAAATAATTTAACATATTAAGTTTTACCCAAAAAAAAAAAAGCAAACTATAATCCTTTTCTGAAGCACTACCTCCTTGTAAAAGTAAGAGATTTCGTGTACATATGGCAGCTTGGATTTTCCAGGCAAATTTTAAGGAATGAAATGATTGAATCGTGCTGCAGAAAAAACGTTTGTTCGTGGAACAAAAACTTTGTCCGAATCGCTTTGAAAATTGTTTTAAACACAACGAGTATAGAACTTTTATATACCAATTTTCCTTCGATGTAAATCATCTTTTTAAATCTCAATTTTCCATCCCTGAACTATTATAAAAACTTTCCTTTATGTTTAAAAATTTAAACGGAATATTAATTTTTCGGTTTCAAAAGTAAAGTTTAATTAAACACGCATAAAGCTTTGATTTTGATGAAACTTTTATTTCATTATAATGCTTGGGCCATTTAAATAACCGCCTCTCAATTGGTTGCAACACCATTGGTGGTAGTTTTCTATTACTTTTCCGCATATTTTGCGGCGTGGCTCGGCGGTAACTTGACGAATGTTGGTTTTCAAATGCACTAATCTTAGGGGATTATCCGTGTATACACGGTCTTTGACATAGTCCCACAATAAAAAGTATAACGGCGTCAAATCGCATGATCTTGGTGGCCAATCGACGTCACCAAAACTTAAAATTACACGTTCTGACCAAAAGTCGGTCGCGTTTTGTGTCTTGTTGAAACCACATTTCGCCCAGTTCAAAATCTTCAATTAAAGGCCAAAAAAAATCGCTTATTGTACGGGCAAAGAGCTCGGAATTGATAGTTACGGTTCATCCGATTTTTTTTCCGATATTTTCGGCAGTAAGTACATTGCGATGATGCACAGGCCTTACCACATCTGTATCGCTACGAGTTTCTACAAATTTCTTTATAATCTTGCCATTTTCTTGCCAACTTCTAGGTCGATTATGACGACAATAGTCAGCCCGTAAGGCTCGAAATTGGCCACGTTTGCACCACCACTTTGGAGTTAATTTTAACTGTTTTAACGCGTTCTTCCGTTGCTTAACGATCTATAGAGTAAATGGCAAACCTTTCGCTAAATAAATTACACTACAGTAGCCGTATTCTGTAATTCGCTTAAAATTTAGAATGTTAATTCTACGATTTTTGGCTACGAATGCAATTCGGTAACGTGCATGGCTAAATTTGGCAATGACACACAAATTTAATTCGCCGCAATTTTAGCTTTTGATGCCATCGCTAAAATGTTTACATTTTGTATTCTCTAACGCTAAATAAGTAGTTGTTGCTCTCTAAAATACTAAATTTTTAACAACGAAAATTAAAAGGTGCTAAAATGTTAGTTAAATACAAGTGTTTTTTAATTTAATGTTTTTTGTTAAAGAACAATTAATTTTAATAGTATAATGGAAGAAATAAACAAAAGCATATGACAAAAGACCAAAAGTACATGCTCATCTAGTATTTGGAGGAGCACAAAGAATTTTCCCACGACAGGTATTAAAAATATCTTCAACTTTAAGTCAAGTAAAATATAAAAAATCACTTTTTTAAGATTTGTAAATTCCGCCGTAGCTAAAAGCCTTGATGAGCAATTGGACGCCTTAGCAGAGAAGCTGAATGCTTTAGGAGAATAATAACATTTATGGATTAAGTTGATATATTTTCCATCGTTGTATCTTACCGTGTGAAAAAAACGCAGTGCAGTTAAAACTCGAAGCGCTTTAGATAACCTGTATTTCTTAATTTAGACTTCATAAATGGTGCAACTTCTGTAATAAAATCATTGCAAACCTCCACTGGAAGTCCAAATAGTTGCCGAAATTGTTCGCTTGGAAAATCGAGGTGCGAAAATGAAGAGCTGCGAAAATGATAGGAATCATCAAAGTGCGGTGGTAGGGGTCATTAACTCCATTTAATCTAGCAGTTATGTGTCGCCGATAAGAGCCACTCATATTTTTCTTAAATGATCTTAAACAATATATTAATATTAATATTGCTGCAAATAACACAATACACAAATTATTCGCAAACACTATAGGGCTTATTTTCTAAATCACTTCACCTGAGTTTAAGAAATATTTTCATAAAATTTTTTTTTTTTAAATTTGTATAAAAATATTTTTCAAATGAGGTTAAGTGTTTTAGAAAATATTCGCCTTTGTTTTATGGCTTTACATAAAATAAACAAACTATTTGTAGAGATGCCATCTGTTGAAAATTTTCACATAATTTTCGCATTTGGTTTTGTAATGAAAAAATACTGCGCATAAATTATATACTTAAGTGTTACTCAAATACATATTTGGCAAATTCGAAATAAATTTTGAGTATAGCTTTTAAAATAACTTTTTAAAATGGATATTTTAAAACATATCGAGCTATAACCGCAAAAAAAGCTCAAACGAAAAAAACAAAATATTACAGGAGAGGGTTTCTTTTTTATTATATTTCATAAAAATTTTGTAAGAAAATTGGCGCTTAAACTAAAATTGTTTTTGCTTTAAAATCGTAACGATACCTTCTGTGACCATGAGATTTTAGGAGATGATGCAACAAACTATAAACTAAGGTAACACTATAATGAATTGTCAAAAATGAATGTACTATGTTTGTCTCTTTTTACCAGCAGTTCCCCAAAGCAGAAAGAAAGAATTTGTCTATAGATTGCTGCGGCGAAAATAGTAAATTTTAGCTAAGCAATTGAACTAACAGGAAACAGACTTAGTCTCAATTTACACGTTTCATCTTTTGATGCTCAACTTCTTTTAAATTCCCTTTTGAAGATGACATTACGTTCACACGCAGCCACCGGTTTCAACATTTTTTGCTTCAAAACAACAACACTTTTATTCAAAGCGAACCAAAGAGAAAAAGAAAAGAAAAAAATTTACATGCAGCCAAAGCGTACTGCCCAAGTACAGGCATCTCCGTACCAACCAGGGCTGTCAGATGTGGCGATTTCTCGCCAAACGTGGCGATTTTCAAACTCTTTTGGCGACCTAATTTTCGATTTGGCGACATGGCGATTTTTTGGCGATTTATAAAATAGTTGGCGATTTTGTTGGCTATTTTTGATGAGCCATCTATTTGTTTTGAAATTTGTTAAATTCAAAACGAAGAAATAATATTTTTTTTATTCTAGTATTTCAATGTATGAAATTTGATGCATTCATATGTATGACCAGTATTTAAAACTAAATAATGTTGAAATGACTGATGAAGATAATCTTCGAGAAATTTTTTTTTCACATTTAAATGTGCTCTTGAAAGAAGTAATAAGTACAATTCTTTAAAAATGAATATAATGAAAGTTTATGAAAATTTTTCCATTATAAAATGTGACAAATTATCACATAAAATTTGTTGTTTTTAAATATATTTTAAAGATTTTTTATGAATCCTAACTTACCCTTGGATGTTAATGAAATACAATAGAAAAAATACAGTTTGTTAAAAGAAAATTGTAATGATGATATTCAATCTAATTAAGATCAGTTTAGGCCAACAATTTATAGCTACAAGGATACGGCAGGTACCTGTATTGAAATATTGAAATTCACTAAATATCTGCTTTGAAGTAGATTGCGATATGAAGTTTTCGACACGTTTTTACGAGCCAAAAGTTATATGAATATAAAAAGCACATGTTGCATTTATTTTCTACCTTCACAATGTATTTCAAAAAAGAAGACAACAAGTTAGTCTTCTTGGTGAACTATATAGCGTTTTAGTTATATAATAGAACTGAAACTACATACAAATATATTGTACATCCAATATTTGTTTAATACTTACCGCAAAATCCTTTTTTTGTTACTTTAAGTAGACTACTATACAATATTTTAAACATTCCACCTTTTTTGTTAAATAAAAATTAAACAAAATATATGGCGACTTTTTTTTGAATTTTTGGCGGATTTTAGGGATACGGAACAAATTTTTTTTGGGATTTATGAAAAAATATTTTAAATTATTCTAAAAATACATATATTATTGTCGAAATCGAAAAAAATAAATGCTTTGGCGATTTTTGACATTGAATTTGGCGAAAAAGATCAAAATCAATCTGACAACCCTGGTACCAACCCCTTTTCTTCTTGCTTCCCTCTCCTTAAAACACAAGAGTTGAGCATCAAAAGATGAAACGTGTGAATGTAGACTTAGAGACATCGCTCGGAACTTAGCTGTAGCTAAGCAAATTACAGAATACGGCTGCAGATGACAGATATTTAACAGCTCAAAACCTTGCCAGACCGGCGGTTTTGAAACCACTAAACAGATAACCCGTTAGTTCTAGCTCTCACCACATCAAAGCATAGGAAGAATCTATTCAATCACATACTTTTAAATTTTTATTACAAAATAAAAAGCAAATGTAATACATTTTTCATATTTTGGCAAAAACTTTTGTCCGATTATTTTTTTTTTTTTTTTTTTTGAATATTTTCTACAAATATTATTTTTTCTAGCTTTGATGCCTACTCATAAGAAATTTTGAAAATTAATAAAAAAAAAAATCTAGAACAAATTGTGATAAATATTTTGCAGTATGAATAATATTTTCTTGTAGGTTTTTTTTTACATTTTCGTTTTTAATTTTCTAAATTATACAAGAGAAATACAATTTGAAAAAATTCTTCTTACTTAAAAGCAAAACTCTTTGCATTTAGCATCATTTTCTAAAAATATTAAGTGTTTTTTTTTTCTTTAGAGAAAATGCAGTCAGGTATTATCACATAAGCATTTAAATTTTTAAAGAAAATTAATATTCATTTCATAATTAAGAAATTTTTAGAAGATTAAAGAGCATAAAACTTTGTATTGAGGGATTTTAAAGGAATTTATAATAACCATAATTTAAATGAATAATATCTACAGACATAATAAATAATAAAATTTGATTTGCCGTTAAGAGATTATTGTTATATTTTTAATTTTAAGAAAATTGAGATTTTCTGAATCATAAATTATTGTTTGCTTGTCATTTAAACATGACATCTTCGAAAAAGCAACTGGCAACCTCCAAATGAACAGTAACCAAAAACAGTTCTGAGACATTAAGAGAAAAAAGGAAACAAATAAATAAAAATAGCGTTTATAAGTGCTGTTCTTTAACAAAATGGTTATAAAGGGTTTTTTTTATAGAGGTTTAGAACTTTGAAATGGAATAAAACAAAGATGAATTTTTAAAATTTACATTAAATTTACTTTATTCGAAAGATAATCTTCCGTCATTATAATTTAAATATGACTTCTGGCATATGACCGACACGGCGTGCTCGGACGTTGTCTAATCTGGAGTTCCAATTTTCGACGAATTTTTCCAACATTTGTGACCGTATATCGGCAATAACGCGGCGAATGTTATCGGGCTTACCCTAGCGACTTCACATATCCCCAAAGAAAATAGTCTAGCGGCATTAAATCGCACGATCTTGGAGGCCATGCGGTGACCAAACGTTTCCCAGTAAAAAAAATTCGTGTTTTTTGAAGCACTTAGGAGAAAAAACGCATAAACGAGCGCTTCAATAAGAGAGCTCTTATACAACAGTAAATGATAATGAATAATATATACAAAAAAGCTGCTATTTTAGTGCTGACAACGAAGAAGGGGTGCGTTCGTAAATGCATCACTGCGCTGCATCAGAAAAGCAAACTTTTTTAATGCCGAAAAAAAGTCATTATAATTTTTTTTTATTGTGTGACTATTTTTGTGGAGCATTTGACAATTTTTTGGACCACATCTACCAGCGCAGTGATGAATTTACGAACGTACCCAAAGTTTTAAAGCGAAAAAAAAAACATTATGATTTACGAAAATTATTGAAAAAGGCACTTATACAAGTAAATGCAAACATTTAATGAATGTGTCAATGTAGTTAGCCCTACAAAAGCACTTTAGGAGTGCTTTGTTTGCATGTTTTATTATGTCAAAAGAAGCGCTTATTGTCAGCACAAAATAGTCCTCCAAACCGAGAACACCCCGTACAAAAATCAGGAATCATATCAGCAGGTTTGAAGCGATTTGAGGTATGAATTTATACATAAAACCTGCTCCTTTTAGAGAATATTTTTTACTGGGTTCCTTCAATAAATCAATTGTGGCATGAGATGTGTGACAAGTTGCGCCATATCATTTTATTTCAGACAGCCTCAGCTTAAAATATAGCGAACTTTCTTATGTTTGGATTTGTGAAAAAAAAATAAAAAGAAAAAACTGATGCTGTTCACAATTTAATTATCAGTAAAATTAATTAAACTAATGTTTCAAAACAATCTTTGGGTTTTTATCGTTAAGGTGGCACAAGGCTCACGGAAAAATTAACGACTTTTTCAAGCAAAACCAAAACTGATTTTGTCTGTATGGCTTATACGCCGTTTTGTAGCCCCCTTGTGTTTTTTTATCGTTCGGAATTTCCAACAAATTATCCGTTAGTTTTTGAGATAACCCTAAAAAAATTCAACTATTCCAAAAATCAAAAATCCCAGCGTGTCTGCCCATGAAAAACTCTTAAATTATAAATTTCAGCCATATCAGTTTTAGCCTAAAAAGTAGCTCAAATAATCTAGTGTGCATTGACATGAAATGACTGTATCATTTAACATCAAACACAATTCTCAAACTTTTTAAATTGGTTGATTTTTACATTTGAATTCAAATTGATAATGATTGAATATCCCAGTTGGCCACGTCTTTAAGACATCCTTGAAGATGGATGCACGACAATGTTAATTCCTGCACGACTTGTAAAGGGGAATTTTCGAACAAGTGTCGCGAGAATCGTGCACGACACAAAGAAAGACATTGTCGCTCTTCATGTCGTGTATAGTTGTTGATATAGGACTATTTATGATATGACACCTTACAAGACAATGTCGGTCATATTTTCGTGTCTTTTATAAACTTCTTTAGAAGACAGTGCACCAGACAATGTCGGGTATTTTGTCGTCCACGACATTTTCTTCAAAATTGTCTTCCAGAAATCCTAAGTGGTAGAGGACATGTGCATGAATAGTTGCCAACTGGGATAAATATTTGACATACAATGTTTTTTCAATTTGATATCAAATTGTTATCAAAATAAATTTAAAAATGGAGATTAAAGGTAAATGTGTTTTACAATTGAAGAAAAATTGCATGTAAAGTGCAGTGAATTCGCCCTGAGAAACCCAACATTTCCTGTGAATAAATATAAATTATTTGTAAGTGAAAAATGAATTACAAACTGTTAGAATGCGAATATAAATAAAACGGGAAAGTGATGAAAATATAAGTTTGTTGTAGGATTGCGGTGCTACGCCATGACAATCCTTTAAACAAAAACGGGCCAAATATTTCGTCTTTCCCAGAATTTGAGGACGGAAAGAACACTATTTAATTTTTAACCCTAGGATTTTCGGTAACATTTTACCACTAAGTTTATCTCTTGGTCTAGAGAGACCACAATTAGAATAGCTAAAAACCCCAATTATTTATTTAGTCCCAATTTACATTATACGATTTTTGTCGTTGCGATTTTTGTCGTTTCTTCTTTGAAGTCGGTCTGATGTTTACATTGTACGATTTTTGTCGTTACAACTTCTTGTGTATACATATAATTTTACACTACGAATGAAAGAACAAAACGAATCGTAGAGTACACTCGCTTGTGTACCCCTTTTAAAGCCTCTCTCCCCTCTCGCCAATAAGGTAAGAATCGCAACGACAAAAATCGTATAATGTAAATTGGGACTTATTTATTTATTTCATTCACAGTAGAGATGAGCGATCCCGTGATTTTTAAATATCATCGTGATTAGTGAACGTGATTTAAAAATCACTGCTCCTTTAAACTGTTATTGTGATCACGGTTTATCAGTTTTCTGTTCTTTTATAGCAATTGCGGCCAAGCTATATGTACAATGCGCGAGCTTTCGCAAGAGCTTTTGTAAGCACTTTGCAAAGATACAACAACAAATTGTAAGAGCTTTCAAATCTGTTTACTTATACATACATACTTGAACAAATAAACTTTGGCTTAAAAAAATACTAATAAGATATATATATATATATGTTCCTTTAACTCCCACTGGAGCATATGGCGACAATACTAATAAGATAGAAGAGAGAATAAAAGGAACAGCAATATCATTCGACATTTCATTCAAAAAACGCTATTACCCAGACAAACAGTGAAATATCATAAATTTTTATATGTAACAAAATACAAAAAGAACGACTTAGAAAGTACCTGTTACTTGACAAATTTGGTCACAACTGTGATTCGTGAATTTTCAGTAACAGTGATTAATTCACAGGTAAAGAAATATCGCTCATCTCTAATTCACAGGAGTATATAAAAGCCTCCTAGGCCAATTAACATATATTACAAAGATATATTCCTGAATACAAATATAACTTAATTTTAATACATAGTTTTTATTATTATCATAAAAACATGAACTAATAATGAAAATACTTTTACTTATAACTAATAAAATAACTCATTCATCCCCAGCCAAAAAAAAAAAACAAAAAAGTTATAAAAAAGATCGTATGGAATTAAATAAAAAGTAAATAAATATATTTTTTATTGCACGTATTATACGAGGGCGGAGCAATAAGTCCGTGACTTTTCGAACTTCCCTCGTAGTTATATGAAATGCAACACTGCTCCCATCAAGTACCACCTGTTAATAGACTACTGTCAAGTTTTGAGAAAGTTCCATCATTTACTTTGCGTTTAACAGCTGTTCAAAACATGCAACCTCGTGGATTTTTTTTAAAAATGGAAAAGAGTGAATTTCGAGTGCTCATTAAACATTATTTTTTGCGAAAAAAACCGTCAAGGAAAATATTGATAAATACTATGGGGACTCTGCACCATCGATTTCAATGGTAAAAAAGTGGTTTACTTTACGTATTATACCAATTTATTATAAAATGTTATTATTTCATTATTTTGTTTCCACATGCAAGTCATCGAAAATGAAGTCTTTAATTTCGCACATGGCTTTTTCACATCTACCACAGCTTAAACGAGTTTTGCGAACTAAATGCATAATGACCCGTACACAGAAAAAATTATAAAATTGTCTCTAATCACCAAATTTATACCAAATTCATAATATCAAGCAAATAAGTTGTTGATTTTGCACCTATTACCAAAATTATTACATTGATTACTAAATATTGCAAAATTGTGAATACTTTTTTTTAATAAATGATATTTTTAATTTTAATTAAAAAAATTATCAAAAAACTTGGACCTTTCAAAAAATGTGTTAATTTATTTAATTAAATATTAACAATTCCCAACAACAATTCTACAAGCTTGAATTATTTTATTTTAAACGAAGAAATCAATTAATATTTTTTGATATTTAATTAATATTATAATTAAAAATTTATTTCAAAACAGCTTAAATATTAATTAAATCAAAATTATATTTTTTATTTTCTTTTAGCTAAAAAAATAATTGATTTAATTATCACATTAATTAAATTTAAATACTTTCTAAACCATCTTTTTATTGATAAAAAACTTTTTTCTGTGTAGTTTTCTGATTTGATTCAAACTTGATTCATTCGATTCAGACATACCGTTTATAGAATTCACGTTTCTGTTTTTTTTTTTTGATATTTTGTCCTATTTGAAAAAAAAAATTTGGTTTAGCGAGACCAAGATGGTAATTTCATGGAGTTTAACCCCACTAATTTGCTTCAAACGAATCCAAATTATGTTTAATTCGATTCAGTACATTTCATTTATAGAATTTACGCCCCTGTTTTTTGATTTGTTGTTATTTTCGAAAAATTTTTGCAAGTAAAACAGAAATTTGCTCTAACCAGACCAAGACGGTAATCCTGGGGTTAAGCATGACTATTTTAATGATGATTTGCCACAGTATACTGAAATATAAAGAGTATACTGAAATATTTTCCATTTATGTTCCACATTGTAGTAAATTCCACACTTGAAAAAAATTTGAGAACAGCGTTTGAAACCAAGTTGAAAATAAATGCATTCCTCAATATTAAAATAATTTCCTTTTTTATTTTTGGCGAGAATGCTATGATTTTCAAATGATTATCAAATCATTATCAAACAAACTTTGCCGTTTGAGAAGAATTTGAAATCAAACCTCGATGTTTGTTGGGTTTTTGCTACCAACACAATTACAAAACTGTGAGTTTGCCGCTTTATTTTCAATCCTAATAGAAAAAAAAAATCAGTTTTCCCCAATAAGATATATTTTGTTGTCTTTTGACAGATATTGTCTTTAGTTTGCCCTTGTCAAAATTTTTACGCAAATTGTGATTAATTTTTTTGAATGAATTTCGCTAAATAATGTACAACTTGTTTCATTTTCTTGTTTTGTGTTGAAACAAACAATTTAAAACATTTAAATCAAATAATTAATGATTCGATCATTTAGTAGCGACTGTAACATAAATAATGTCCACATCTGAATCTGTTTATTAGACCGTTTGTTCAAACTACATTTAAGCAAAAATTATTTTAAATGAGTCATAGATTTTTTGGTGTGAATTAAATTTTTAAATATTTTAGTCATTTGTAGGTTTTGCTGAAAACTTAAAGTGAGGCGAACAAAAGAAGAATATAGAAGGACCATCAAAAAATGCAGATTATATCGGGTGATTAATCGTGAGGTTTGATTTATAATGTAAAACATATAAATTTGAAAGTGAATTGAAAATTATTTTATCGGTCAAAAGAACAATTTATGGAATTTACTGTTTGAAAATGATATCATGTAAATGTTGGCCATGAGTACGTCTCATTCGAGCATAGCGACTGGTATATCGCGAATAACACTAGTAATATTGGCTTCTGAAGACATCAGACTTTACATATCCCCAGAGAAAATTGTCCAAAGGTGTGACATCGCACTATTTAGGTTGCCAATTTACCGTAGCAAAACGTAATATTAAGTACTCACCAAAATGATTTCCCAACAAGGTCATTCACGCGCTGTATAGCTCGTAGCGCCGTCACAAGAGCGCAGCGAGACCCTGCGCTTGAATTTCAGGAAGCACATAGTCCATTAACATGGTGCGATAACCGTTACCATCGGCGTGAACATTCTGCTTTTCGTCATTGTTGAAGAAATATGGATCAATAACACCACCAGTCCATAAACCACAACATACCCTTGTTTTAAATGGATGTAATGGTAGCTCTTGGTACTCTTCAGGTTACTCATCAGCCGAAGTACTGCCATTTTGTTTATTAACGTATCCATTGAGCCAGAAATGTGCTTCATCACTGAACAAAAATTTCATGATAAAACACCGGATTTTCATTTCTCACAAGACGCTGAAAATGACATAGCAGTTTGATATGAGTCACGCGTGATCTGTACAAAAGCATATTGAAAATCCAACCTAACGATGAATCACCCTTTATATATGATTTGTTTTTGATTCTTGAAACATTTTTTGATAAACTTTTATAGTTTGTATATTGCCAGGATATTACACAAAATAAAAGCTTTCTCCAAAATTATCGATCGACCTGAATCTTCATCTAGACTGCCGAAAAACTTCAGAATGCGGTCCTGTAACTTAACACAGTCAATTGGCGCCAATAGCCAATGCGAAATTAAACCCAAAACGTTAGAAAGACAGACAAACAAGAACGGCCGGGTTTCCCTTAAGAGGTAATGCCAATGATGCGGGTGCTGCTGCTCCGCCCAGATCAGCTTTACGAATGAAATAAAGCTACTAGGGTGTTCAGTCGATTAATTCTTGTTCGATTAATCGAACTATTTTAGACGATTAATTGTTCAATTAATTTAAAATTGCTGATTTCGCTAAATATGTTTTTCTTTCGACCTTTTTAACTTTGAAATAAATTATGTAAATAATCAGGCTCGAGGTTTGTGTTTAAAATATTTTATTTATTTATTTTATTCAATTAAAGAATTTAAACCGATTAATCGAATAATAATACATATATGATTTTTCTGTCAAATGTATAGTTTTTTTAAGTTTTAACTCAAATAAACAAAGAAAATGTGTGTCCGTTGGATTTAAAAAAAAAACAATCATGTTTAGTAAGTAATTCACATACATGGGCGTACTGCTTACTGAAAAATTTTTACTGATTACTCAAATATTGCAGTAATCCGTTAATTTTACTTATTATTGAAACAAATGCAAAAAAATATTTTTAAACCTGGAGCCACACGTTCAGTACTTCACTTTCAAGTTGTTCACAAAAACTGCTTTTTAAAACTTGTTTGAACTGAAAGCTGTGTAACAGGCTGCACTTAATTTGATAATCAATTTCATTTTAAAAATGACCCCCACCGAAGAAACAACTCAAAATAGTAGCAGGGCTCAAAGTATTTTGTAAAAAAAGCACAAGAATTTTTTTAGAACACAACTTTTTTTTTAATAAAGCACATTTATTTTTTAAGAAATAGATTTTTTATAAAGAAAGCGCCAAAGTGAATTTGTGGTCAGCTGTTAAAGTGAACGTAAAAGTTAGTGAGTGCGTTAGTAATAAAATTGAGAGAGTATGGCAAAATAAAAGGAAAGACGAAACTTGATCGTGTGACTTCCAAGTTAACAAAAACATTTAAAGAACATCTTATTTTTAAGAGATTATTTTAAAAGATCTGTTTAATTGTTTGTACATATAAAATGATGTGATCTCAATACTTGTTTTATTTTTTTTTATCGTTGTAAAGGTTTTGTCAATTAGTATGAATTGTTACGTTTGCTTTGTTTTTTTGGTAATTAAATATTTAAATACACGACTGTGTAGTTTTTTGTAGTAGATTAAAGAACACAGGTTATGTTTTACTTTAATCTATTACAAAAAACGACACAGTCGTTTACGACTACGACAACCGGAATAAGGCTGAATGTTTATTTGCTTAAGTACCTGTTTTTTCTAAAATTATCGAAAATAAAATCTTATAGCCTATTTCCGATGTGCGAAAGAATTCTTTCTTTCGTATAACTACAATGAAAACAAAAACAAATTTTTAGATTTTGTTTTTGTTTTCAATGTAGTTATGCGAACGAAAGAATTCTTTCGCACATTGGAAATAGGCTTTTAATTTATAAAATTTCTGGATATTGAATTATTCGATTAATCGATTAATTTTAAAATTGTTTTTCGTTTAATCGAAAAAGTCAAAAATGCCAAATGTCGATTAATCGTTTAATCGAACAAAAAAAAGCCTATTAATTGAACACCCTAATGGCTACCCTTTTACAACTACAATTCAAGTGGAGAAAAAACGAGCCAATTGTAGGGGGGGGGGGGGGGGGGGGGTAATGTAAAAAAAAATAAACTCACTGTTTATTGTTGTTGCTTTGTTGAAGCTTTGATATTGTTACAAGTAAGACCTGAGTGTTTAAAATTCTTATTCACTTTATGGTCTTATTTGTATAATATTTTTAGCTTTTCTAAAGTCTCTGGAAAAAGGTTTCCTGACGATCTGGCCTAAGCAACCAGCGAAATGCGCATAGCAACAAGCTTTCCCTCAACAATAAATTTCAGTGTTTTTATCAAAAATAAAAATTGGGAATTTAGCGTGTCATATATTCTTTATATAGAAAACTTATTAATTATAAATTTTGTATTGCCGAAATTAATTTTTGGTGAAATATTTATTTGTTTTGTAAAATTTATTAGGTTAAATTTCATTTACATTTTGCGCCAAAATTTGCCCTCTTAAGCCTGGTACTCTGTTTAACATTTCACGTGAAATGCTGTCAAAACTCATATGAAAAAAACTTGTACGGAATTTCTTTGAAATAATGTTGATAGAATTGTACTCTGTTCAATTTGTGAAAAAGTTGCGAAATGTTGCAGGCAACATTTTTTTACAACTGCGAAATAATAAAAGTTGCACTTAATTCACGTGGAATTTTAAGGCAAATTAAAAAATGTTTAAACTTAATATTAAAATGAGAACGAAAAAACATAAATAACACAACCGGTAACAGGTTTTCATCCATATTTACTTTCATTTTTTTATATATGTTTCGACCTTTTTCAATTGAATTTTGTGTTATTTTTAGAATTGTTCTAATCAGGCTTTCAAGGTCATTAATTTTCTAAACGTAAATAAAAGACTTTATTTTATTTTTTCGTATTCCTACGTTTCGTCGGTATTTTCCGACCTCATCAGGGATTCGTTTTTATTAAATCTGGCAACCATGTAAATATAAAGAAATTTTTATTTATTTTTTTTTTTCTTAAATAAACTTTTTAGTAAAATACATGTGGATTTTGTTTGAAAGATTAAAAACGTCAAATTATGCAAACTCGCAAGGTAGGTAACATTGATACATGTCAAATTTCTCGTATGAAATAATAGATGTTGCTGAACATTTTTCACAAATTGGAACAGAGTACTAGGCTTTAGACCAAAACTCTTGAACAAAAGACAACTTAAATTCTGATACCTAAAATCTGTTTCTGACAAGAAAAGAAATAAAAACAGATTCTGTGAAACCAAATTCTGATAACAATTCGAACATAAAACCAAAAAGATCTGTTTATGTGACACAAAATTCAATTTATTTTCGATTTCAATTCTGATTCTGACAACAATCAGATTTTAACACAACCCTGATGATGATTCTATGAAAGCAAAAATATTGTCAAAAATTTGCCACCCGGCGCAAACGAAAGGTATTTTTTATTTATTATTAATTTATATTATTTCAGACTTCGCCATTAATTGCTTTTAGCCATTTAAAAAATATAAGGCAAATTTGGTGATTCTAATGTTTTAAAATAGTGATAGGCGTTTTTTACGCGTGCCGATTGAACAAGCAACACGAACACTAAAAAATTCTCTATCTATTCTCTTAAAAATTACAAAAACATAAATTTTCATTTTGTTATAATTTTGACAAAGCAAATTTTTTGTTGGTTTACTGACAGAAAGGTTGCTATAGTTGTAGGTATCTTGAGATCACAAATATAGTAAGTCTCCTGTTGCAAGCTGGGCCGTCGTTAGATTAATGTAAGCGCCGTTAAATGGTTTATATTTTTAAAATAAGCAAATGTTTAATAAATGCACAGAAAAAATTAAAAATTGTCTCTAACCACCAAATTCATAGAATCAAGCAAACAATTTGTTGATTTTGCATCTATTACCAAAATGATTATATAGATTACAAAAAATAGTAAACATTAAAAATTGTGAATATTTTTTTTTTAATAAATAATATTTTTATTTTAATTAAAAAAATTATCAAAAAACTTTTATTATCAAAGTTGTTTTTGGGAATACAATTATTTATTAAAAGATTTTGTTTGTTGTGCTTAATTCCCTTTTTTTAATAATTGATAAAAAAAATACTGAAATTTATTGTTGGAGGATAAGCTGTTCCTATGCGCATTTCACTGGTTGCTTAGGCCTGATCATCAGGAAACGTTCTCCTAAATAATTTTAGAAAAGCCAAAGTTATCAGCAAACAAGACTACAGAGGGAATGAGAATTACCTACATACACTCAAAAAGTCTTATTTCCAACGATATGAAAGCTTAAAAAAAATACCAACAGTGACTTTATCTTTTCTTACATTAAAAAACTGAACTGGCAAATTGTTTTTATTTTGAATTCTTGGGAATTCCAACTAATTGTAGTGGGAAATGTAAGAAAAGATAAAGTCACTGTTGGTATTTTTTTTAAGCTTTCATATCGTTGGAAATAAGACTTTTTGAGTGTATGTAGGTAATTCTCATTCCCTCTGTAGACTTATTTACTGATATTTATAGCTTTTCTAAAATTTTTCTTGGGAAACTTTTCCTGATGATCTGACCTAAGCAACCAGTGAAATGCGCATAAAAACAGCTTATCCTCCAACAATAAATTTCAGTATTTTTTTTATCAATAATTAAAAAAAGGGAATTAAGCACAACAAACAAAATCTTTTAATAAATAATTGTATTCCCAAAAACAACTTTGATAATAAAATTTTTGCAAGTGCATGTGCATAAAAAACTGAAATGGCAAATTGTTTTCATTTTGATTTCTTGCGAAAATAATAAACGCAATTTGTTTTTGTTTTTAATCTGTTTTTTTTTTCTTTACCCACTTACAACTACAATTAATGTTGGGAGAATTCCAACTAATTGTAGTGGGGAATGTAAGAAAAGATAAACTCACTGTTTTGTTCTTGGTATTTGGTTTAAGCTTTGATATCGTGCTTTGATATCGTTGCAAACAAGACGTTTTGAGTGTAGGTAATTTTCATTCCCTCTGTAGTTTTGTTTGCTGATAGCTTTGGCTTTTCTAAAATTATTTAGGAGAACGTTTCCTGATGATCAGGCCTAAGCAACCAGTGAAATGCGCATAGGAACAGCTTATCCTCCAACAATAAATTTCAGTATTTTTTTTATCAATTATTAAAAAAAGGGAATTAAGCACAACAAACAAAATCTTTTATTATCAAAAAACTTTGCCATTTCAAACATGTGTTAATTGATTTAATTAAATATGGCCCAGGTTTTGGCAATTCCCAACAACAATTCTAGAAGTTTAAATTATTTTATTTTAAACGAAAAAAATCAATTAAGATTTTTTGATATTTAATTAAAATTTTAATTAAAGGTTTATTTCAAAACAACTTAAATGTTAACTAAATCAAAATTTCAACTAAAAAAATAATTGATTCAATTATCACTTTAATAAAATTGAAATCGGGTTTTTAACAATTATTTTAATTGAGAAAAAAACTACTGATATTTTTTTCTGTGTATATTTTGTGATGATTATAAATGTCTTCCTTTTTAAATAATTGTTTAAACGATTGTGGCAAAAATTTAAATAAAAATCCTTATAAAACCAAGAATTTTAAATCGATTTCTTTCAAATTCAATATACACAGAAAAAAGTGTTTTATCAATTAAAAAAATGGTTTAAAAAGTATTTAAATTTAATTAATGTGATAATATAATCAACAATTTTTTTTTTGTTGAAAGAAAATTAAAAATTTAGTTTTGATTTATTTAACATTTTAGTTGTTTTGAAATAAATTTTCAATTTAAATTTCAATTAAATCACAAAAAATCTTAATTGACTTTTTTCGTTTAAAATAAAATAATTTAAACTTCTAGAATTGTTTTTGGGAATGGCCAAAACCTGGGCCATATTTAATTAAATCAATTAACACATTGTTTGAAACGGCAAAGTTTTTTGATCAATTTTTTAATTAAAATTAAAAATATCATTTATTGAAAATATTTTTTCAAAATTTTAAAATTATAAGTAATCAATATAATCATTTTGGTAATAGGTGCAAAATCAACAACTTGTTTGATTGATATAATGAATTTGGAATAAATTTGGTGATTGGAGAAATTTAATAATTTTTTTCTGTGTAGAAAAATACCCATTAACAGAATAATTCGATAAATATTTAATAAATGCATTAATTGAACAAATTTCTCATATTAGTTTTTGAAATGTAAAAAGTGCATTTATCAATAATAAAAATATCTTGAAAGCAGACAAAAATTTCCTTAGCCCTCTTTTTCTCTTCTCTTCAAGTAAAAATATGAAAAAATTCGATTTTAATTGATAGAATTTTTTTTCAGAAAAATTATATATTTAAGCAAATTTTATTAATCATTTTTGGGGCAATCAACGATGATTTAATTATTAAAACAAAATAAAACATTTTTATTCCAAAAATATCCGAAAAAACACCAAAATGTTGCCAAAAATAAAAATGCTGTGATTTTGATTTGGTTTTAGTCATAAATCCTTTGCACACGACCAAAATATTTTTTTTTAATATTAAGCAGTATCTATTATATTTAAATTTTTTAAAAAAGAAAAAAAAAAAAAAAATCAAAATTAGACAATACAAAAAAACGTTGCACATTTAACTTAATGAAATTTTAATAAAAAAAAACAAACCAAATTGTTGTCGTTAATTTATATAGAAGTGTCATAAATTAATTTAGAAAATATGTTTTTTCTATTTTATTATTGCAAAACGGGTTAAATATAAAATGCATAGTAATAATTTTGGATATTAAATTATTATATATTTATATTAAGGTGAAAACGAATCTTAAGTGCCTTAACGAATCAAAGCTTCCAAAAGCTTTTCTAATTTTAATCAAATATCATTTTTCTTTGGCAAAACCGGAGTCGAATTTGAATTTGTTACTAGAGACTAAATATCGCCGAATCCTGTGATTCCCAGGAAATATTCAATTCTTTTCCGTTTTCCTTGAAATTGACCGGAAATCCCGGAATACGCAAAAATTTTCCGAATTCCCGGGAAATCAAAATGTTTTGGGGAACTTGCGATCCCTCTTTATATTTCACTGTGCTAGAATTTGACACATTATTTTGTGACAAGCGTGACACCTGGCGCTTTAGCCTGATTCGAGTACGCTGAATCCAGTGGTGCTAGTCGTTTTTTTTCGGTTAGCTCTTGTTTTCGAGAAATACCGTTATTTAGAAAATGGAGGAGGTTGCATAATTTATATTTGAGTAAATCAAAAACGGTTTAGTTTCCACAATAAAATTACCTTTAAGCAGGGCTAAACTTTTTTCTAATATCGTAATCGCTTTAAGTATATAATTCTTTTTATTAATAATTATTTCTAATTTCCAATTTTTATTTTTGATAAAAACACTGAAATTTATTTTTGTGGGAAAGCGCTAGTTTCTATGCGCATTAAATGGCCAGCTCGTCAGGAAAGTTTTTCTAAAGACTTTAGAAAAGCTAAAAACATTATACAAATAAGACTATAAATTGAATAAGAATTTTAAACACTCAGGTCTTACTTATATTAAAGTTTGAACAAAACAACAACAATAAACCGTGAGTTATCTTTTCTTATATTTCCCTTCAGTAGGCTGGGGATTTGCCGACTTTTTAGCAAAAAAAAAAAAAAAAAAAATTAGCTAAATTTCGTAATTTTTTTTTTTTTAATTCATGAAAAATTCGAAAAATGCAGCTATGCTTCTAATTCTCCCCAAACAAAAGAAGCCATTAATGATTAAAATCTGTTGACAACTTTTGATTTTATTTACAAACGATGAAAAAAGTGAAATACATTTAATAATTTTAAAAACGCCATAATTGAATGGGAGCCCCCTTATTAGTGGTGGAAATTGAAAAAAACTTTGGGAGATTGAGAAAATGTTTAGGACGAAAAAGTAATGGAGGTCGGTCATACATCTTATCCCCCTAGGGGTGACTCCTAGGCAGTTATGGGACTTTTTATTAAGTGTATATGAATTCTATTCTTCATAAATAGTTTGCGCACAAGTTTTACATTTTTTTCCCATGCTCATCCCGCAAAGCTCTATGCCTGCAAGATACCAGAGTCTCTGGGCGGAATCGAATACGCCCCCCCCGCCCCACACTGATAGACTAGCTCAGTACCAACTAACACACTGGGACACCCTGGATAGCCGGACGAACTAACATCGTTAGATAGATTCAAAAAGAAATCCTAAGTCGATCGATATAATAAAACCTAATATTATTAGACCCAATATTATAAGGTGTTACAAACCTCTGCCCAAACGCATAATATCCTCTCCATTATTGTATACGTTACACAATGTCTTGCACAAGAACGAAACGTTTGCATAATAACCGACATACAATTGTTCATGTAAACCGCGACAATAAGAATCAAGATGACGATTATTTATATGACAATTATGCACCAATTTTAAATGTCGTTGTGCGAATAAATGCTTAAACAACGTTGTATTAACAAGAACAAAACATCGGTAACAACAGTCTTCACGATCAAAATTCACGTGTGCACATGAAATTGCGTGTTGTTTGAACAGAGCGATGGCTAGTCCAGATGGGGTGTTTTGAATGTGCCTTGTTTGAAGACTAATGTAGGGTATTCAAACCAAAATTTATTCAAACAATTCACTATTTCAAAGCCGAAATTGTCCAGAGAGGAAACATTATTTGATGCCAAAATTTACGTATCAAATTTGTCCATCTTTTGAACTACGATCAAAGATGAAAATTTATGTATTTGTATTTATTTTATAAATTTTTTATTTTTTATATCATTGGAGATGAATTGTGTACTTTTTACAAAGCAATATATATAATATTTTATTTAAAGTTTTACACAGTTAGTAAGATATCCTAACAAATTTATATACCCATGTGTATGGTATATACTCGTACATACATACAAACATAATTTCAAGTCATATTGACCAGTTTGTTATTTTCAAAACAGACAAAACTTGTCAAAAATTAAGTAATAAATCAAAAATAAATTCTATATATACGATGTTTTAAAAATTAATGGCTAAATACAACATGTTCACGTGGAATATAAAAAATATTTTACTTATAGAATTTAGGAAGAGTAAAATTAAGGGGCAAGAAATATAAATATTAAAGACCAACATGTTTTTTGTACAGAAGGTTCTATAAACACTTAAGCAGTAAAAGGTGTGTATGTTTGATTCACTTAAACAGTAGGTGACTTTTAAAAGAAAGATTTTAGACTGAATTTTATTTTTATGACTTTTTTGCTTTGGGAAGCAGGCATGACTTTGAGTTTCGTTGGTGAAGGTGTAAACACAATTTTCAAATTATTATCGAAATGTTAAGTACCATATGAATGTATATGTTTATATATTCTGAATAGTACATTTAATTTTCCAAAAAAAAAAGTGGCAAATTACCTTTCAAAACGGCCAAACACCGGGTAATCTCCCTTAACGGACATCATACTTAAGCCGAAACCGCCTTTCGACGCACACTGTTGCCTGGCCCCGGTAGCAATCTATAAGCAAAGCACAAAGCACACATTGGTCTCTTCGGTGACCGGTTCACTGTATGTTCACAGCTTTTAAGCATTTTGTCTAAAATTTCATGTCCCGCAGGTGACTTTTAAAAGAAAGATTTTAGACTGAATTTTATTTTTATGACTTTTTTGCTTTGGGAAGCAGGCATGACTTTGAGTTTCGTTGGTGAAGGTGTAAACACAATTTTCAAATTATTATCGAAATGTTAAGTACCATATGAATGTATATGTTTATATATTCTGAATAGTACATTTAATTTTTCAAAAAAAAAAGTGGCAATTTACCTTTCAAAACGGCCAAACACCGGGTAATCTCCCTTAACGGACATCATACTTAAGCCGACACCGCCTTTCGACGCACACTGTTGCCTGGCCCCGGTAGCAATCTATAAGCAAAGCACAAAGCACACATTGGTCTCTTCGGTGACCGGTTCACTGTATGTTCACAGCTTTTAAGCATTTTGTCTAAAATTTCATGTCCCGCCCCGGGATTTCTGGAAAATTTCCCCTCTGTCTTTCCCTTATTCCCAGATCAATTTCCCGAATTCACGATCCTTATTTATAACATCATCTAGCTTAGCAAATATTAAATACTTCTAATTAATAGGTTGTCAAATCAAATTTAAAAGAAAAATTGGAAAATTGAAAATTTATTAATTAATATATTAACCCCCATATTCATAAAAAATATTTTCGATTAATAAAATGTTTATTAAAGACATTTTCATAGAAAATTCGTTTCAAAAACCTGCTATAAACCTAACATATTTTTTATGAATATGGGGGTTAACCTTTAGTTATAAACGTATTGTTATAAATATCACCTAAAAGAAATTCTTTATTTTCGTCAAAAAATATTTATAAAAAAAAAACATAAATTATGTAGTTTGACACATTTTGTTTGTTTTAATGTCAGTTGTTATTAAAAATTTGCAAAATATGACAAACTGAAAATAAAATTATTAATGTTTCTTTGTTGTTGTTCTACAAAAAATACTTGCTTTTTATATTTTTTCTCTTTATTAGAATGTTTTTTAAAGTGTCTTTTTATTAAAAAAAAATTATTTTATGTGTAAAAGATGATGTTGGCAAAAAATTAAAAATTGTTTAAAATTAATTTTGTTTTATATTTTTGGCAGTGATTTGAAAAAAAGAAAAAAAAAAAAAAACTGACAAGAAATTGTTTGAAGAAATAAATAAACACAAAGAAATTGTGTTATTTGAATTAAACAAATTATTTAACAAAAAGAGAAATGTGGAAAACGTACAACAAATGACTATATGAATTTGTTGAGTGTAATTAGAGCGTTTGATTTGCTTAAATGTAACATTTTTAAAGCATATCTTTAGGCTGCACAGAAAATTTATACAGAACAATAGAGTACAATTATTATTTAATTCGTTCGTTTGCACAATGGTCGCCGAATTGCATTTTACAATTTAATATGTATACTTATTTACTTTTTTAGGAAGTAACAAAAACTATGATATTGGTAAAACTAGAATAATTCAATTCCCGAAAACAAAACAGGGAATGTTATATTCGGCAGAGGCGAATATTTGATGCAATACACCAATCATTTTTTGGGAATGGTTTTTTTTGTTGGGACCTATGGAAAACTATGGGCCGATACAAGCAAAAATTTTCAGCGTGATTTCTAGTCGTTTCAGAATATTTTGAGCCGAATTTCATGACATTACTTATATTTCACTACCGACTTTAAGCCCAGTGTTGGCTGTCATAATCAAAATAAAATCAAGTTTATTTGTTTAATTTTTTTTTTTTGTACTTTATTTAGCGTTTCCATTTTACCATTTTAGTGGCTAGATTTAGCAATGAAAAACTGAATTTAGTTTTTAGCAATATTTTTTTAATAATTTATATTTTACAATTATATTTATTAACAAGCTTTTTTCCGTGACTTCGTTGGCGTGGAAATAAGAGCAAATTTTAAAGAAAAGGTTTTATCGAATAAAAAATTTACATAAATAGAGTGTGGGAATTATTTCCTTTTCATAAATTATTTTTATTATCTTAACAATTTTTCGAATGTGCTTCGATGTGTCAAGGAAGAGACAAGCTATTCTGGTAGTGTAAAGTATTATTCCTAAGTAGAGGGCGATTCATCGTGATGTTTGATTTTTAATATGCTTTTTTTTTACAGATCACTCGCGACTCTTATCAAGCTGCTTTGTCATTTTTGATCGGTATCGTTTGACAAGTCGTCCTGGAAAGACTCGCATCAAAACAGCATCTCCAAATTGTTCAGCTGTATTACACAAATCAGCGTTCTGTGAGAAATTAAAATCCCGTGCTTTAGCGTAAAATTATGTTCAGTGATTAAGCACATTTCTGGCTCAATAGATACGTTAAAAAACAAAATTGCAGTACTTGGGCTGATGAGCAACTCGTAGAGTACCAAGGCCTACTATTACATCCATTAAAACAACGGCATAGTGTGATTAAAATCTGGTGGAATCATTGGTCCACATTTCTTCTTAAATGAGAAAAATCAGAATTTTACCATCAATGGTTACCATTATCGCGCCATGTTACCGGACTATGTGCTTCCTGAAATTCAAGCGCATGGTCTCGGTGAGCTCTGATTGCAACAAGACGGTGCTTCGAGCAATACAGCGTGTGAATGTTGAGAAATCATTTTGGTGAGCACTTAATTTCACGTTTTGCTACGGTAAATCGGCCACATAGATCGTGCGATGTCACACCTTTGGACTTTTTTCTCTGTGGATATGTAAAGTCTGAGGTCTTCAGGAATAAGCCAGCTACGATTGACGCTTTGGAAGCCAGCATTACTCTTATTATTTGCGAGATAATAGTCGATATTCTCGATCTAGTTGCCCAAAATTGGACCTTCCGGATGGACCGCCTCAGACGTAGTCATGGCCAACATTTACATTATATCATTTTCAAACTGTCAAATGCCATAAATTTATTTTACATTAAAAATCAAACCTCACGATGAATCACCCGATATATGTACTTATCTATAGCTTCAATGTTAACGAAAATTTGGCTTAAGCAAACAGTATGAGAATATTGAGGGAATAGGACTATTGTAAGAAAGCTTTATAAATTGAAAATTGAATCATAGAAGCACATTCGATAAAATGTTTAATATTTTGAAAATTTACAATAAGCCTTATTCCGGTTATCGTTGTCGTATACGACTGTGTCGTTTTTTGTAAAAGATTAATAGCCTATTTCCAATGTGCGAACGAATTCTTTCGTTCGCATAACTACATTGAAAACAAAAACAAAGTCTAAAAATTTGTTTTTGTTTTCAATGTAGTTATACGAAAGAAAGAATTCTTTCGCACATCGGAAATAGGCTATAAAGTAAAACACAACACAAAAAACGACACTGTCGTATGCGACAACGACAACCGCAATAAGGCTGAATAATTTTATTTTGTTTTCTACATCTGTACTTATTTTATTGTTTAAATATTTATATTTACTACATTAATGGCAATTTTCTCAATGTATCAACAAACTGCCGGTTACTTAGGCCCTTATCATGTAAAACGCAACGCAACGCCAAAGAATTACATTGAAATCAAAAACCAAATCATAAATATTTTGTAATTTTGTTGTTGCTTCCTACAGAAATTCACATTGCGTTTTAAAATTTCAAACGCTGCATAGCTTGTGGCGTTGAAAATTTTAAAACGGTAGATGAATTTCTGTAGGAAGCACCAACAAAATTACAAAATATTTATGACATTGTTTGTGCTGTCAATGTTATTCTTTGACGTTGCGTTGCGTTTTACATGATTAGGGCCTTAATGTCGAAATAAATTTGTTAGACCGATAAACTGATCGTTAACGATTTTGGTTTTCTCAATATACCTACAAAAAACATTGTTTTGAGTTGGCAATACCTCTCAAAATACATGTAAAAAGTTGGAAGTCAGCTGATTGAATTTATATGAACGGCAAATAAATAATTGGCAGACGAGTGCCGGTTACCTTTGCGACAGAATAGAAGCAAATGAGATATTGAGAAAATCAAATTTCTTTTTTGTGCAGTTTTTCGTTGGGAAAAAAGATAATCGGCTAATGAGAAAACGGCCATGAAACGATTTATTATTCTCAGTCAACACTTGATCGACAAGAAGGTATTTAACTCAAAATTTTGTTTTTTTACTTTTTGGAATATAAGCCGACACGTAATATTCATATCTACGCGATATAAAAATATCGTGTTGTTTTGTCTACTTTTTAATAATGAAACGGTTGGTTTAAAAATTCTATGGCATATGAAAAGAGAAAGTACCAAAAGTACACCATATGGCATCTGTATACCAAATTAATCGAAAAGAAAAAGACACCAAAGGTAAAAGAGTACCAACTTTTTCTTATTTAGGGCCCCATAAATCCCACTGTATGTTAATCTGTACGTATACCAAATTTATCTCAAAATTAAAAAGTACCAATATTTATCCCATTTTTATCCCTTAAAAGTACCCTATATTTTAATCTGGACTATAGCTTTCAGTAGAACAATTTTCATCCTTAAACATACAAACTTTCTATGTTAAAGAACAATACCGGACAAAAAAACAAACAAAATTCCCCAAGAAGTTTATTGTATGGAAAGCCATTTGCAGTTGTTGCAAAAGAAGCCAGCCAATCATTTGTGACATCAGACACGATAAACGCAGAAATATATGAGTCGGGGTCTCTACAAAAACGGCTTTTACCTTTCTTAAAACAGCACATAGTGTCTTCATATTTCTGGCCGAATTTGGCATCATGCCACTATGGAAAAAAAGCGCTTGAGTGGTGTTCAAACAATAATTCCATTTTTGTACCAGGAGAGGCAAATTTACCCAACTATACAGAACTTCGGCCTGTGGAAAGTTATTGGGCGCGTCTAAAAAAAAAAGAATTAAAGAACACAGCAAAGGTATCCCCGGACATGACCGATTTTAAGCGTAAGTGGACCACCTTGTCCAAAAAGGTAACGGAATCAACTATAAAATCTTTAATGTGAGGATTTGCGGAAAAAGTGGATACATTTATAAATGCCGAGTAATATGCCAATATTTTAATGTTTAAAGAATTTGTACAATATTTTAATATATTTACGAATTTTTGAGAATTTTTATATTAAACGGTTTAAATTTTATTCAACTTAATACAAGTATAAGTTTTTTTTGCCTCACTATTCATATCTTCAAGCTAAACACGGAATGATGGATAGTATAAAAGCTGTGTTTACTTTTTGCCAGCACAGCTTTTCTGTTTACATTTCTCAAGCGATTGTCACTTACCCGGCGTTTACACATGCAAGTGCAAGTTCGAAAAACTCAATACACTCACACATTTTTACTAACACCATCACATTTTTCGCACTTGCAGCCCAACTTGCAAGAGAATTTGCTTGCAAGTAAATTTTTGACACTTGCAGCAAGTAAAATGACAAATATAGAAACAGTGTTACCGTGGATGCCTTTGGTATCAATTTACTAGTACTTAGTAATATAAAAATTATGTTTATTGTTGATTTTCAGTGTTTTTAAGAATAAAAAACCAAAAAAAAAAACCCTACTACAAAGCAACACATCTTCATTGTATTTGAAACATAAATTGCAAGCATTTAAAAAAAATTTTAATCAAAATATTTTTTCAGAAAATTTTATGATATCCGTAACTACGGCACTACTGGATTCACATATTTGAAAAATAAAAATAATTTTTTCATCAAGATGGACCAACAATAAAATAAAGAAATAATTAAATTATTTATATATAATATTATTAAATAAATTTCGTGATAACATTAACATGATAATGTTTTTTTAACCCAAAAATGAAGCTTTTTTCATAAGATGTTTTCGCTTCGAGAACATTTGAAAAATAAACTTACAACTGACTGTGTAAACACTCAAGTTACTTGCAAGACTTTCGGCAATTTCTTCGACATTTTCGTTGATAATACATATACACTACTTGCAAGTAATTACTTGCATGTGTAAAGGCAGGGTTATTTGTTTACACACATAATGATGTTGCCATATTCTAGTTTTTAAAACCTTAACCCTTATCCTGTACTCGAAAAAACGCATGTGGTATTTTTGGGTAAATTTTTCTCCATATTGAATTTTTCTCCATATTTTATTTTTTATTTCAACATTCAAAGCAAGTTTCGAAATGAGTTTAACATAAATTTATTACCATTCAACATTTTTATTTTCCGAATGAATTTCATGAGGTAAATTTTAATTTTATAAAGCTCTTTTGCAATATGTAGTTGTAAAGGTTGTCTTAAGCAAAAACTGTATGTGAAATATTGAAGGAATAGAACTATTACAAAAAGCTTTGTAGTGGTTGTAAAGGTTAGCTTACATGGGGTCTTCACCTGGGATAATATGTGAGAGAACGTCAACAGAATGAGAGCGCACATTTCGTCTTGGTAATATTAATCTTATACAATGGGACATATATCGTATTTCATAATTTACTGTTTTTCGTACAGTAAACTTGTGTCGTTCTTTATGATTTTTGAGTTTTTTTCTTTGATTTTAGTGTTTATTAATATGGGTTTTTAAGCACTTTTCACAAGATTTGCACTATTTGCACTAAAAAAATAAACATTTTAATTAAAGCGTCTGATAACCAGTGTGACCAGATTTAAAAAAATTTTACATCTAAATCTGGCATTAAAAATGATTTTAAAAAGTGCTAAAAATAATGCTAAATTTTTTATAAATTTTTGCTAAAATTTATTATCATTATGAAATTTTATTCGAAACTAAATACATTTCAGTGACTTATTTTTTAACGGAATGGAAATAAATGGTTATATTTAAACAAGTGGATAGATTTTGGTAAAGCATCTGACATAAATAGGTAGTTGAGATTAAATTTAAAATTTAGGGGCCCGCAAACCACTGATACGTGCTAAATTCAAACGATTTATTTCTATGTATAATAAAAAAATTTTTTTAGATCATTTTATTTTTTATAGTTTAAGAAAAGTTAAAGTATTAAAATTATGGTTTTTTTTTATCAGTTAAGAGAAAGAAATGGCTCAGAACTTTAACCTTTTAGGATTTTTATCTTAATACAAAGTAAAATGTTCTTGTACTTTTATATCGTAAATTAAAGGGCAAAAAATATTTACAATCAATATGATAAGGGCATTTCTGCTATTCTCTGAATATTAAATTTTTTTTTTGACTAGACAGGTAAGATGTTTCTTAACTAGAGCTTTTTTTATTGCCGCACTTTTTGGATACCCGGGAAAGCGGGAAATAAAAATCAAATTCCCGGGATCCCGGTATTCCCGCACAAAATTTTGTTTTTATTTATTTACTTATTTCTCCAATGAAACTAATATTTTTATTGGCCATTACGCTTAAAAGAATTAAATCTAGTATCTATTATATAACAAAGACGTAAAAAATTTAAGATTCAAATTATTTTAAGAAACTTAAGAGGTGCCAATAGGATAATATAAATCAATCGTCAAATTCAGAGCTTATTTGCATAATTAGAATGAAAGTATTAGTCTTACGCGAATAAATATTCTGAAAAGGTGATTAGGAACTAAAAACTCAACATTACGAAGTAGGAATTCTGAAACAATTTTACCGTTTAACAAATTCAGCAGAAAGGAGAAATTTTATTTACTACATACTTATATTTAATAACATATTTTTTACAATTTTATAACCCTTAACCAGCAGTGGTGTATGAAGCTATACTAAGTCTTTCATTCCATGTGATATTTTGTTAATATTCATCTAAGATCCCATAAAGTATTTTTATTATTAGTCCTTTATTAATTATAAGGCGATTTTGCCATTTGGGTGTCAAATTGTTTCTAGATCTTCTAGGCTGTTTGGGATTGAATTCCAGCAGAATCGCTTCAGTAGAAAATGAGTAATGCACCCAAATGTGGAACTACCTCCCTAAAAACTCAACTAAAACTAACATCAATTTGTGGCGAAATGCACACAAATTTCTACTTTTGTACTTTTATAAGACTCAAAATCTCTTGAAATGCCGCATATGAAACACAATCTAAGAAAACAATATACTACGCCCTTAAGCGCAAAGCTTTATAATAATGTTGTAAAATTTACACTTCAATTTGCTAGGACAAGAAATACAATTTCTTGATGATAGGTCTATAATTTATCATAGGCCCAGTATAAAGCCCATTCTCAAAAGTTAGTTTAAAAGCCTTAAATTGTAGAAAATTTAAATATTGTGGTGAAATTAAGTTGGACAAAACAACTAAAGACACAAGTCTGACATAAATTTACTAAAGTTTTAAAAAACGATTTTCTTCAAAATTTCCCGGGAATCCCGCAATAAATTCCCGGGAAAGCGGGAATTGAAAACAACTGAAAATCACGGGAATTCCCAGGACGAGGAATCCTGGGAACAAACTCTATTCTTAATGCTAGGAACCAGGGCTGTGGAGTCGGAGTTGAAGAGTCGGAGTTGAGGTTTTGTACCGGAGTCGCAGTACCCAAAAAAACGCGCGACTCCAACTCCAAAATTTTTCGGCATAAAATTTTTAAAAAAATTTCTAATATTTTCCAATATAAAAATTCTTCGAAATTAGCGATGCAATATTTTGCAGATCAATATGAATAAGTAGATTTTAATTTATTTTATGAGAAATAGTTGATTCAAGTACTTTACTATTTAAGTATATTTTTTATACGTGCGGGAAAGAGTCTAAATAACATTAGCAAAACTTATACTCAGTTATTGATCTCGTTGAAAAAGATGTGTGATTTTTTAAATAATTTACTCATGCTAAAAAATGTTAATGACAGGAATTGCCAATAATTTTAATATCAGAATTTTTTAACCATCAACGCTGAAATATTTTGAACATTGTACAGAATAAGTGTTGCTATAGCGCATAAATACTAGTATGTATTAGAAAAATTGTGACGTAAAATTATTTCTCTTTTGTGTAGAAACATCTTTATCGGCCTACCTTTAATTCCTACCATAACACTCATGTTTTTCTTATGCACATTACGCGGAGATTCCCATAATTCGTTTAATAAAGATGTTTCTACACAAAATAGAAATAATTTTACGTCTCATTCATTTCGCATCACGGTTAGAGTAGGAGTTGCGAGTCGGAGTCGGAGTCGCACTTAAAAAATTTCAGCGTTTGGAGTCGGAGTCGGAGTTAGTACTTTTTTCGGACGACTCCACAGCCCTGCTAGGAACACAACTGGGACGAACGACGAATTTCGCTTAACACGACGAATTTGTCCGTAAAAATTCGCTGAGTAAATTCATCGTATGAAGCACAACAACGACGAATAGCTGGCAGCTTTTATAATTGAGAAAGTTGATTACTGTTTGTGCAAAGAGAGAGAAATAGTGTGACCATATTTAAAAAAATAATGCTTAAAAATAAAAACATAATCAAAAACACAACTGAAAACTTTTTTTATAGCAAAATACTTTGTATACTTATTTTATGTGTTATACATAAAAAAAAACAATTTTTAAAGTAAAAAGTAACTTTATTTACTAAACTACTTCTTAACTAAAGCCAAACATGGTCACCTAGTACTGATTTGTCCGTCGTTCGCCGGCGTATGAAATATAATTAAATCTATTTAAAGTTCGCCGCGTCTGGCGAATTTTCGCCGGCGCCCTGATTGTGTGCATTTTCATATACACACACACGTCTTTTATTTTTGGCGACGAATATTCGCGGCCAAAAATTCGTCGTTCGCCACAGTTGTGTTCCTAGCATAACATAAGAATTATCCTTTTTCATACGAAATTATTTTAGGTACAACTATTTTAAGTCAAAATTTATTATAATTTATAAAAACATTTAAGCAAAATCAATAGAACTATTCGTCCAAATTTTTAAAATAAATAATGCTAAAAAAAGCTAAAAATATTTTCTAAAAATGTTTAATAAAATTCCAAGCGCTAAATGAACATTTTGCAGCTAAATAAAAAAAAATTTGAATGCTAAATTTAGCTATAAAAATGCCAAAATGGCCACACTGCTCATAACATTTATTATAATATTAATACTAACACTATATGATAGTCCACACGTAAGATAATACTCTCTGAGATTTAAGGTCCAACTAAAATGTGCTTAACCAAACTTAAGCTAGTGTCAAAATTCAACTAAAAGCATGTCAAATGCTTAAGTAAATTACTGAAGACTTTTAGGTAACTATATTGTACTTATTGAGCTTAAAGACTTTCTACACTTAGTTGCAAACATTTGTACTTTTGGAAAACTATTTTCGTTTTTATTTCTTTAAAATGTAATATTTTTGACGAAATGTCATTTAATTTGTAAAAGTTATAAATATATTACCATAAACAAGTAAATCTATGTTTATCTTTTATTAATTTTTAAAGTAAACGAAAACTAAAATAAAAAAGTACTAAAAAAAGCAACTGCGGTTGCATCTTTTAATTGTAAACAATTATATGTATCTATTGTGTCATTTGCTTAAGGAAGAGCGAAATTGACCGCACTTTCCTTAAGCAAATGACACTTGACGAAACTTAACGAAAAGTGTCTTAAGTACATTATAGTTGTATACATTTGATTGTGTGTATTCGCACATTTGCTTAAGGTTCATTAAGCACATTATAGTTAGGCCTTTAATTTGACGTTTGCTGATAAAAAAAAATGTTATATCTTATCTTAGGTGGAGACCCTGTGTTAAGCAAAAACTGTATGTGAAATATTGAAGGAACTGAACTATTACAAAAAAGCTTTATAAAATAAATTTTTTACATGATGTACAGCATTGTTTTAATATTTTTTGTATTGACCTTAAGTGTTGGGCAATTTTGACAGAAAGTTTAAGTTTTTTGGTACATACGTTACGAAAAAGCCATGAAATTAAATATTTTATCAGAGGTGTTCTGGAAATTTAAAAGTCGGTTTTTAATAAGATTTTTGTAGCAAACGAAATACAAACACAATACAATACAATTATTTCGCTATCAAACATAATTATATGAGAAAATTATAAAAAATTGGTTTAATAGTGTATTAAAAAGAACTTCAAACTTCTTGCGTTTTCGATTTTCAGAACACCCCTTTATATAAAAATACTATTCTATTAAAAAAAAATTGTTCAAAAATTTCAAAAAAATAATAAATAAATCAAAAAAGTCACTGTTTATTTTTGAAAATAATAATAAGCAATAAAAACTGTTTGGGCAATTTTGATCCATGAAGCCAGTATAAGGGTTAAACAGAGTAAGCAAGAGAACCTTAAAACTTACAAAATTTATAACGATTTTTTTATTTGTTATTGAAAAACATTTAAACGTATAAAAAAATTACCTCTGCCTTAAAGCATACCTTCCCTTTTTATAAGTAATTGTTCACATTCAACACCATTTGGAAGAAATAATTGTTAAATGCCAAATGTGTTTTCTTTCTTCTTATTTTTAGTGGCTGGGAATTTATTCTTTTGTTCCCTAAGTGGAATGAATACAAACAAACAAACAATTTACCCCAGTATGTCCGCATTCTGTGTTATAAATAAACATTTTCAGCTAAATTTAGTTTTTTTATTTTTTTTTTTTTGAGAAAATAATGATTATGTTTTTGGATAAAATAACTAAAGGAAGTATTTTGAAATAAAAATAATTTATTTAAGAAAATTAGCAAAAACAATGACATTTTATTTAAACAACTAAATATGAAGTGTCAACTAACAAATTCCTTTATATATTATTTATATAATATTTATAAATTATTTTTGCAGTATTCTAAGAAAAAAAAAAACTTTAATTCAATTCGTTTATAAACATTTCATAATATTTATGGCTGTAGAATGCGTAGACGTTTTTTTTGTCAAGGAGACGAAACCTTGATGATTGTTTGGTTCCACACTTGAATATTTTAAAATTTTAATTTGTTTGTGTGTCTTTTTTTTTGTTTCTAATTTATATTTTCGATCGTAGCAAAGTGTAGTGTTGGATTTTTGAGATGATGAGGAGGTTGGTGTTGTTGTAGCCGTTTTGATTTTTTTTTGCATTTTTTCGTGCAGTTGCTGTTTGCACTAGGCGGGCGTGCAGGTAGGCAGGATAGGACGGACGTTCGGGAAGCGAGAAAACGAACAGAAACAAAATATATATATTGTGCAATTTTGCTACTTGGGAATATTTATGTAGATTCTTTTTTGATATTTTGTTTAAATTTCATGAACATGTCTAAAAAAATAAAAGAATAAAATAAAAAATACAAAAATTAAATAAATACTTGAGCAAAAAATAATAAAACAAAAAAAGAGAAACAATAAAACGTCAAGCAACAAGGCACAGTGGGGTTTAAAAAAAATCTCTAGCTAATAAATGAATTGAACAGCTGTAATAAAATTTCTTATGTCCTTAGCATGGAGGTGTGGTCAAGTGATTTTTGGGGCATTCTTCCTTAATGCAAACCATTAAATCGTTTACACTTCTACCTTAGACAAAAGAAATTTTATTAATGTTCTCTTTAGAAATTTAAAATAAACTCCCCACCTGTGCAAGTTAACACGCTAGAAGAAAATACCACAAACATTGTTTTACATTTAACTAACACTGTCACAGCTTAGGAAACCGTTCACAAACACATTCAAAATATTTACATTTTAGTTCCATTACAAGACACTGCTTTAGAAAAGTGGATAGAAATTAGCATCCTTTAAAATATCAAATGTATCCACTGGAGTTGTAACAACAGAAGAAGTTCTTGATGAATTTGCCGAAGGACTACTGGCTGCGGTTGAGGAACTAGTGGTAGTTTCATCCTTAACATTTTCCCTTAATTCCTCTACAGATAAACTCACATCCGTATCTATGGAGGCTGGAGTAACACAAACACTATTTTGTGGACTAAGAGTAGAAAGTATATTGGCACAAGAAGATTCTGGAGTAATTACTGCTGAAACGGCTGGTATATCATTTAAATGGTCCACACTGTATTGTAATTCATCTTTTGTTTCAATTGGGCTTTCGGCTACGTTGGCCATCGTTTCCTTGACTTTCTTGCGTTTCTTTAGTTTTTTGGGTCTAGAAGTTTCGGCTATAGGTTCACTGTAGTTTACACTGTTGCGTGGTGAAAATAAGCCCAAATTATCCTCATTCGTTAGGCTGCTCTTTGAGCTGCGCCTAGAGCGTGATTTGCGTTTAGGAGAATCTGTTTCCATTTGTATGCTACTACTACGTCGATTGTATACCTGGTTATCGTAGGCCTCTTCATCTTCTCTGTTTATAGTTTCTTCTAAACTGTCTTTGGATGCTTTATGGACCTTCTTTTTGGTCTTCTTTTTCTTAGGCTTCTCAACTATTTGCAATATTTCCTCTTTAACTTCTTCCTTGTCTAACCAATTATTTAATAATTCTCCATCATCTTCACAAGAGTCTTTTACCAGACTCATATTTCTCTCAGGACTGCAACTAAATAAAGTTACACTTTCACCTCCTAAGCTAAATTTGCGTTCATCTACCGCTTGACTTTCTAAATCCACGTTTCCATTTAACTCTTCCCACTGTTTTTCGGAGACAAAATTTTCATCCTTGTCTTTCTCCATTTCGAACTTTATATCGGCCAAAGTGATATCCTGATCTTCTTTAATATTTTCTTCGTCCAGTTTAAAGTTCTTACGCCAATTATATTCACGTTTAGGTTTGTAATTTAAATCTACCTGCAAATCATTCTCTAAACACATCGTTTGCAATACTGGATTATAACCATAGCGAGAACGTAATCTGGCAGATTGTCTTGCTGAACCATTAGCATCACCCAAATAACGCATCTCCGAATCTTTACGTTCATTATCCAGAAATTGTGTATTAAATTCTACATTTTTAGGTTTATTTTTGCTTTTAGTTTTAGACCACAATAAATACTGTTCATCTACTTCACTCCCCACAGACATTTGCATAAGGATACTGTCATATTCTCTTAAAATACCCGATTGTTTACGATTTTTTACGGCTTCATCATAAATTTGGTCAATGGCGAAAGAATCGGAATCATAAGGGGAATTGTTAAAGCCGCCCACAGCTCCTTCATCCTCTTCGCTAGTAACCAAATCATAAGCACGATTTTCGCTGAGTAAAATATCGTCTACATCAACCGCACGATTCCAATCACTAGCCTCACGACCGGCAAAACGATCCATTTCACGTTCAGCCTCTTCACACTCGGAGGTTTCATGATGGGACTCTTCAGCCGGACCACGATCATTGAAATCGGAAATATCCTCATCGATTTCATCATCTACCTCGACCACTGTTTGCCTATCATCATCGCTGGGATTAGAGTAATCATCATCATCGTCAGCAGCTGCCGCATTTTCTTGTTCCTGCTGATGATCATTATCACTTTGAGCTTCAACTACAGCAGACTGAGAAGACTCTTTTTCTACTGAACTCTCTTTTTTCTTTTGTTCTTCCTTGTTTCCCAAATACTCCTCAACATTTTCACTATAGAAATCTTCTCTCAACCAAGTTCTAGAACCACTTCTTGTTCTAACCTCAACCTGTTGTATAAAAATATAGTCATCTCCTGGATATTCTTCGATTGGTTCTTCTTGAGCTAAAGAAAATCTACGAAAATGATGATAGTCCTCTGGTTCCATTTCTGTATCATCATTCAGTTGTACTAATATTTCTGGTACTTTTATTAAAGCCGAGTCAGAGGCTCTACGATCAGTATCAAAAAAATCCGTGTTTAAATGACGGGAAAAATCTTGAAAGTTTTTAGAGCTATAAGAGACCTTATCGAGCAATTTGTCTTTTTCTACTTTTTTTGCTACCAGTGACTCAATGCTGGCCAACTCTTCTAATTGGGATTCACGCAAAGGTGAACGGCTAGTACTGGTAGATCTTCTAAATTCAGCATTTTTGCGTCTTAGCTCCTCTAGTTCATCAGTTTCTTCGGTGGCTCGAAATGTGCTACTTATGAGTTCTTCTTCGATAAGTTTCGTATCCTCGATTTCATTGGTTAATGAGAGCTCTATTTCGCATGAACTAACACGTTCTGTTTTGGGTATGGCTCCGGTACTTTTCGTCTCTTTGGTCTCACTATTACTAGTTGTTAATTCTTGCAATACTATTTCTTGTAGTTTGCGTTTTCCTTCAGCTTGTAGTTGGGCAGCTGCACTATCGATAAGAGAAAATGACGGCGAAGGACTGCGTGAACGTAAAAAATGTGCCGCCTCTCTTCTTAAAGGCTCAAATTCACTGCCCAAATCCATTGACTCTCCTACATAGGTGGACCGTTTGAAACTTTTTTTTAGCATTTCTTTTTTTATAAGTTCTACATCGCGCATTTCATCGGAAATAGTTCGATCATAGTCGGGAGTTGTAGGAGATTTCCTTAACAATTTAGCTCTTTCAGTTATCGGTAAGTTTAATAAATAATCCTTATTTTGTTGTTCCCCTAACTCATCTTTATCCAAAACTAAAGGAGATAAAGTTCTTAGCTCCATTTCTTCTGAAGCATTTCTTAATCTTTCCAAAGCTTCTTCATCTAATTGTCTTTGGCGTTCAGCTAAATGAAGAGATTCCTTTTCTTCGCTGCTTATTGAAAGAGTTTTATTTTGGGACCCCTCCAAATTTAGCATTACATGAAATTCATTGTAATCATCAGTCTGGGGAGATAAAGATCTAGATGGTGTATTAGAACGATATGCTGCAGTTGCCCCAGGTGAGAGTGAATTTGAACGGGAAGGCGACTTAGATCTGGAGTGTCTAAAACGCTGCTCTGTGTCTTCAGCTTTTTCAAATTCATAAACATATTCTACTGTCAACGCAGATGGTTCCTGAGTTTTAGCACTTTCTTTCATATGCGGTAAAAGTTCTTCATTTGAAAAGCGCATAGGACTCTTGGATCTCGATCTACTTCGGGCCACCCGTAATGACTGCACTAATAAATCCATACTTTTTTTTGAACAATCATTTACATCGTCTTCGTTTGGTGATGTTCTTGGTTTACTTGCAGATTCTGAAACTGCAATCGATATGGTGGGAGCAGTTAAAGTTTCAGTGTATTGAGTATTTTCCATGTATTCACTATGTTGAAAACCATAAAAAGTGGTAGATTCTGAAGTTTCATTTGAATTGTCGACTTCTTTAAAATACATTGGACTTTTTGACCTGGTTTTACTACGAGCTTCTCGTAAAGACTGCACTAATAAATCCATTTTTTCTCTAGAACAATCATCTTCTTCAGAAGGTGATCGAGGTTCTTTCTTTTGGGAGGAAATATTGTTGGTCTCTTCGGAACCTTCTACTACATAAACGTGTTCTACCACTATTGTTGGAGACTCAGGAGTCTGCGAACGTTCTTCCAATTGTTTGATAAGCTCATCATTACGTTCTATTAACTTATTGCGCCTCTTTTCCAAACCTCTACTAAAATTTTCGGGTGTAGGCAAACGCATAGGACTCTTGGATCTAGATCGTCTGTGGTCAATTTGCAATGATTGCACTAGTGAATTCGTTTGCTTTTCAGAAATGTTTTCACTGCCTGGGACCAAATTTTCTTCTAAAGCATTTCTTTCTTCTATTTGGGGGTTTTCTTTTATCTCCTCCGGGGGATTTAATTCGGGTAATAATTTTGTTTCAATTAATTTCTCTAAAATGTCTTCGTTATGTTTGATCATTTTATAGCGACGATTTTCTACACTACGCTGTAAATTATCTGGTGTGGGCAAAGGAGATTTGGAACGCGAACGTGACCTGTTAGACTGCTGCATTTTTAAGCTGCTTACCAAGTCGTTCAGTGGGGTATCTTTTGCTTCATTATCATCTAAAATGGGAAAAGTATCAGCTGGAACAACATCTATAATATTAACCAAAGGTACTAAACTCGCTTGATCGGCTGCAGACTTTGCTGGATCATCTGCAACATTTTTTAAATGATAGTTTACAACATCATTTGACTCTAAGGACATTTGATATTTGTGTTCTACTTCAATGGCTTCTGCTTCTGTCCCTTCATTAGCATTTAAAGAGTCTAAAAATTTAATAATATTCTCCTTTTTAAATTCATTAGTCTGTAAATCTTCAGTATCATCGTAAATTTCCACAGTTTTCTTTTCATTTACTTCCTCATTTGAAATTTCGATTTGAAATAAAACGTCTCTAGGTAGTGGAGTATTTGGCGCTGTATTTACTGGCGTGACATTCCTGGAGGCAGGTTTAGAACGTGAAGGATTTATTGCAGCTGTAAAATCATAGAAATCACTTAAACCCTCCATTACTAAGCCATGTTCATCACGCCATGGTGCGAAATCTAAAGGAGTCTGTACATTTATTGTAGGTGTATTTTGTGCGGTGCTGTTTCCGCTTTTATCTGAAGTATTGCTTGTCTCTGTCCAACGTTCTTCATATTGATCCATTTCTTCTATGCGTGGACTACGTCGTAAGCGTGGCGAAACAGAGGAACGTGCAGGCGAAGCTTCTTTTTTCGCTTTTAGGAAAGTTTGAAGCTAAGCATTTATAAAGCGGGTACAGGCACAAATAGTAAAGCGTTAAAAAATTAAGGTAAAGAGGCATTAAAACTTTGGGTTATTCATATTAAGAGCTGAAGTGAGTAGATGAGAATGTTTGAAAGGAAGTTATGGCCATGTTAAAAGCTTCCTTATTTTAAATATTAGTACATTAGTTGAATTGAATTTAGTGAAATTTTAATTATTGCAATTACCAATATCCAGGGAGGGTTTTAAAAGCTTCTGGTATTGAATTAAAAGTAATAAAGTTCCAAAATCGAAGAAGATTCTTTTGTCAGTTGAGTTATGAAACTTTTGAGATCAGAAATGCAGAAAAGCTTCCTTCAAAAGTTAAAGATTTATATTTATAAAATGGGAGGAGAAGATATATGAAAATTCGTGAGCTAATTAAATCTTATAGTAAACTCATCACGATCAAACCAGAAGCTCTTTTAAAACTCCTCTCTATAAATCCGTTAGTACTAAGAAAGATTACAAACACTTACATTTGTATTGTCACTTCGAGCTGATTCTTCTTTGGCCGCAGCTTGGTCATCTGATTTTTCCTTCTGTTCAAAAAATACAACAACTAAATTATCTTTTCGTTTAATTAGTTTAAACTTATATTTACTTACCGTTGCATCCCTTTTTGCTGAATGCTTCTGTAACGCCGTCAGGGCCTCTTCATTCTGTATTTGAGTAGCTTTCTCAAACGTTGAAGCACTTGGCATGTTAGTACCTGTATCGTAGGCAACATCCTCACTTGATGTTGGTTTTTCAAATTCCATTTCCTCATCTATGGACAAGTTTTTTTCCCTTTTCCAAAATTCTGTATGTTTGTAATGTTCGGGTTTAACTTCACCCCAAGGATCGCTGGTCTCCTCACCCAAACGTTCCAAAGAACTACGTAAACTGTCATCACTATGTCTCATATCTTTGGCGGGGCTTCTCTTATGACGTCTATGATGACCTTTGACTTTCAAGGTGGGTTCAGAGGTGTAGCGTATGGGTGTAAATTCCGAATCGGCGTTGTCTTTCATTTCTTCCTCCTCCAACGAGGTGAACATCTTCAATTCCTCATCACGCGAATGCCGTGATTCACGTGATGAATTTGAACTGTTACTAGAGCGTCGCTTTTTAAAAGCTCTGCGACGTCCAGAGCCATCTTCGCGCACAAGTGGTCGTTGTTTAATGCCATCCAGAGAACGCAGGTAATCATCCGAATATTGCATGTTATTTAACGGGGTATCCTCACCATCGGGTTCCTGGCGCTCTTGTTGGATGTATTGTGAATCAGTTCCGGTTGTTATTTCTTCAGAAGGTTGGGTGCTAAAGGAAGATTGTTGACTTGAGGCTGGATCTATGGAAGAAGTATCATCTGATACTCCTGGAAACATCAGAGGTTTCGAGATAATATAATAAGGATCAGTCAAATCCTGAGCCAATTGTGTTTTTACTGTACTATACGGAGAATCTCCATCTATTAAAGGAGACAATGTTCTCTTTATACAAGGCTCTTCTACTGCGGGAGTTTGAGGAGCACTGTCGATATTTACATTAAATTCACTTTTCTCCACAGCATCTAACATTTTGGCCTGCAATGCAGCCATTTCTTTCTCCGCTTCCATAAATAGGATTGCATTTTCTTCTACACGTTTCTGTTTGGCTTCCTGATCTCGTTCTCTTTGTAAAAGTCGGATATTTTGTTCTTCTTCGGATTCCTCACCCAATTGCTCACGGGCTTGTAGTATTTTTCTTAAAAGTTCGGCTTCTTTTTGTTCATTACCTTGTTCTCCTGTTAAGTCACGGCTTTTAATTGACTCTATAAGTTGCTGTTCTTTTTCGGTGAGATCGGCTTCTTTTTCAGCTGCCCTTAGCTGTTCTTCCAAACGATGTTCAATTGCGAATAGATTTTTGGCTTCTTCTTCGGCCTGCTTTTCTTCATTGGCTTTTTCAAGAGCTAACAGACGTTGGGCATTTTCTTCAGCCTCAGCTAATTCTTGTTGCTTACGGGCTTCTTGTTCCTGTTGTTGTTCTCGAAGACGTTGCTCGTGTTCTTTTTGCTTTTCCGCCTCGATGAGTTTGCGTTCGTTTTCTTCGGCTTCTTGGCGTGCTCTTTCCTGTTCTTCTTCTAGTTTACGTTGTTCAGCTTCTCTTTGTTTTTCGGCCTCCGCTGTTTTACGCTTCAGCTCTTCTTCTTTACGCTGTTGTTCTTCACGTTGACGTTCTTGTTCTTTAGCTTTTTCTTCGTTTTCCGTTTTAATACGTTCTTCCTCTTCTCTTTTACGTTGTTCCAACTCCCTTTGCTGTTCTGCCTCCGCCATTTTATGCGCCTGCTCTTCTTCTTCTTTGCGCTGTTGCTCTTTACGTAGGCGTTCTTGTTCTTTAGCTTTTTCTTCGTTTTCGATTTTAATACGTTCTTCTTCTTCCCTCTTACGTTGTTCCAACTCTCTTTGCTTTTCTGCCTCAACCAGTTTAAGAGCCTGTTCTTCAGCTTCCTTTTTAGCACGCTCTTCTTTCTCACGTTGCTTTTGCTCTTCTAATAACATTTTAGCTTTCGCCTCCTCCTCCTGCTTTAGATGGCGCTGATATTTTGCCTCGGCTTCAGCCAATTCCTTGCGCAATTTTTCGGCAATTTTCATTTGTTTAGCTAATTCCTTTTCCAATTCCTGGCGTTTCAAATCTGATAACTCCTTGTTTTTTAGTTGTTCCTTTAACTGATCTATTAAAGATTGTTGGGCCTCCAGACGAAAGCCGTCCTTGTAAGGAACGCCATCTTTCATTACTTGCGTACCAGCCAAAGCTTCTTTATTCTTGGCATTGGCCAGCTGTTGGCGCATACTATTTTGCAGTTGTGACAAATTTTCGCCGTCATTGTCGTTGTATACGTTGGCGTCATGATTGAATGAGTAGTGATAGAGATGACGTACAACATATAAAAATTCAATGGCACTTATATAGCCAATGACCAGTGTAAACACTAAATCACCAAATTCTGAAAATAATTCACCCATTTTTCAAACAATTTTTGTTATTTTTTTTGCTTTTGTGCAAAGAAATTGTTCTTGTTTTTGTTTTTTTTTGTGATGAAATTTTTTGTGTGTTCTTTTATTTTTTTTTTTTTTTCAATTATTCAACTACGAAAAAATTTAATTTAAAATCTTTTTTCACGCGTAATGAGAAAAGAAAAATAAAACATTTTCTGATTTTCAAAATTTCACTTGCGTAATATTGTTTTGAAGGTTTTTAATGGAATTTGAAGAAAGTTTGTAAAACTGAAGTAAGATTTTCTTTTATTTGTAACAGCTGAATGTCTAAAAGTACACTATAATTCAAAAAATAATTTAATATTTCCTTTTGTTTAAATATTATATAAAATTCACCACGATTGTGTAATTCACCTAAAAATTTAACTTTTTTTTTATTATTTTAATAACAGGACTTTTTTTTAATACACTTATAAAGTTTTTTTTAATAAATTTTTTTTTTGTAATTTGTTTAATTATGTTTGGAAAAATCTGGAGATATTTAAAAGTTCTGTGGCGAATTTGTATGTGTTTTTCAACAGAGCTACTCAATTACTAAATAAATTTGATGGCTGGCTGGCTGGCTTTTTGGCTGATAGGCAATTACCGACGACCACTTTGCGTTTAATTTTAAATAAAATAAAAATTTTCCTTATAAAAAATTTCAGTTCGAAGATGTTTCGTGTTAATCGATCGATTTGCTACTAATCAAATCGTTGTTAAATCGTTGATAGATCGTTAAGGGATCGTTTATATTTTTAATTAGAAATTTAAAACACTGTCGCAATAAAAGAAATTTAAAAATAAAATTAAAAACATTTGAAGTAAGTAAAACAATTATGCGGCATCATTTTAATGAATCACGTACGTTAACGCTGTAACCGGTCGAATAAAATGTTTAATTATTTTTCAATTCTTAAAAATAAAAAAAATAAAACAATTGAAAGAAGATTTTTGAGTATTGAGTGATAGACATTTGTCGTATAAAAACAAAATTAAAAGTATTTTCAAACAATTATTTAAACTTTAAGGAAAATCAACAATGCGCACACCGTTCAACATTATTTTCAAGGTATAAACACCGTGTTTTCTCGCTAACAAATGCCAAAAAGAAAATTAAGTAAACATATTTTGGCTGCACCTTCTTCTTTTTTCTTTTCATTTAATTTTCTTTCCTTTTTTTTTTTTTTTTGATTTTTTTGTGATTTTGTTAATTTTTATTTGTTTTTGACTATAAAACTCATCATCATTAAATTAATAATAAAGGGGAAAATATTTTTGCACATTTCTAGTATCTAATACATAGAAATTTTATATACCGATGACTGAATATCCTCCGTTTTAGCAAATAACAAAAGTTGGAAATATTAAAAATGTTTGGTCTAAAAACGTCATTGTTTGATGTCTTTAAATAAAACATTTGTTTATAATAAACAAATGTTAGTTAGGGGTAAAAGTAATTTTATTCCCTCCCTATTTATCCACAGACTGGGTTTTTACAATAAGGTTTGTTTTCTGAACTCATACACAGAAAAAAGTGTTTTATTAATGAAAAAAATGGTTTAAAAAGTATTTAAATTTAATTAATGTGATAATTGAATCAATTATTTTTTTAGTTGAAAGAAAATTAAAAATTTAATTTTGATTTAATTAACATTTTAGTTGTTTTGACTTTTTTGGTTTAAAATAAAATAATTAAAACATGTAGAATTTTTGTTGGGAATTGTCAATATTTATTTAAATAAATTAACACATTGTTTGAAATGGCAAAGTTTTTTGATCATTTTTTTCATTAAAATTAAAAATTTAATTAAAATTAAAAATATAATTTATTGAAAAAAAATATTCGACATTTTACAATTTTTAGTAATCAATTTAATCATTTTCGTAATAGGTGCAAAATCAACAAATTGTTTGCTTGATATTATGAATTTGGTATAAATTTAGTGATTGCAGAAATTCAATATTTTTTTCCGTGTAATTAATATTAGTGTTCGAAAATAAAGCGAATATAATTTAGCGTACGGCACACAAACCCAGAAACGGTATCTACTTGTTTTAATGTTTATGTATTGGTACACAACCCTTAATCATGTTCATAATTATTTTTAACGAAAGTAACACACTTTACGTAGTGTTGGGTTTTTCTTAATAGAACGGTACAATTGTCGTGGTACATTATATATTAATGTTCTGTAGTGTTTTTGCACATTGACGAAGGAATGAGCAAACAATAAAATGTAAGCAGCGATTCTCACTCATATTGTTGTTGTTGCTCGGCAATTTGCACGACCACAGCACGAATAGCCTGTGTCATTGATGCAAAATATGGCACAATTGTGCCATTTGTGGTACTTTTGAATGTTTGATGGCCCTGTGGAAATCTATTTTGGCCGTTATAGGTCAAAATTCAACTAACTGCTTTAAATCGTTCAATACATTTTAAATTTTCTTTTTTTACTGTTTCGATCACTACTTTTATTTACGAAATTGGTTTGATTGTTCATTGCCATATAAACCACTCAAGCGGTTTGACCTATGATATAAAAAAACATATAATGTTTGTATAAAACCGACGTTTCTTGCAGATATCTTGAAGACGTCGGACTGTTTTGCTGGCTGGGTAAAATTGAAACATAAATGTACAAAAAAAAAACTGTCTAACATTCTGAATTTACGGTTTTACTCCTAATACAATAAGACACATATACCACATCAATAGGTTTTACTGTAGTCTTCCAGATATCGGGGAGAGTATTTTGCTGGCTGGGTACAATTATATTAAACATTTTTTTTTTGGCCCTTTGAAATCCTCAATTTGGCCCAAGACAAAAAAAAAAACTTAAAATGCATCACTGCTGCGCTGTGTGTGTATTGTGTACATTTAGCTTTAAAATTGTTGAAAACAAAATTCTCGTAACTGAAAGAACTGAACATACATACATATGTATTTCGTTTTTGTAAATTTTTTTGTTATCTTTGCCAGTTAAAAGGGCGCTAAGCATAACAGAAACCAACGCACATTAATGTCCTGAACCGAACAGAACAAAGTTTGTGGTTTTTTCAAAACACAGGACGCAATGAAATGTTCTCATCTTTGTGCTGAGTTAGTTTAGTACAGTATTCTTATTCTGTATGAAGAACACAAGCAGAGAAACGGTTTTTAAGGTATTTACTACACAAAAATATTTCTGCAGTACAGAACACTAAAGTACAGTATATAACAAACATTAACATTGAAAGCAAAAACAATGTCTACAATATTTTCAAATTTTTGGTGCTTTTTACAGAAATTATATTTTTGAATTTTTAAATTTCAAACGCTGCATATCTTGTGGCGTGTAAACGCAATTTGAATTTATGTAGAAAGTAACAACAAAATAATAAAATAGTTTTGACTTTGTATTTGCTTTCGATGTAATTTTTGGCGTTGCGTTGCGTTTTACACAATAGGGGCCTAAGAATCAGTATAAAAATTAAGGTAAGAGACTTTAGAGCCCATTATGAACTAAATTGGATTTTCGACAGCAGTCGAATTAGCTGATCGAACGAATTTTCATTTAGTAATATAGCGCAAATTCGATAAAAATTTTCTATTGTGATTTAGTTTAGTCACAGTAGAACATTTCTATCAGCTGACACTTTAAATAAACAACTTTTGTTTACAAATTTAGAAAATACAATTTAACAATACCATGGCGGAATTATGGCTGGCTCCAAACAATTTAACTTCTGCGAGTTTTCATCGACTTGTTTACAGGGTGAACTTTTATGCAAACCCTTTTTGCCAAATACAAATGTGTCCCATAAAGAAAACCAGCCCTTCCATTAGCTTTTTACGACCTTAGACTTGCATAAAATGAACAAAAATAATTAAGAATGTGGTATTTGGTATACGAAAACTAAAAAAATATTTACATTTTCAACAAGTTTTTTCAAAATTTATTTGCAGCATCGAAAGCAAAATGGTCTTCGACGCACAACGAAATTTTCGACAATACTGTCAAGTCATAATACAAAATTTACAATCGATAGTCGATGTTCGATAGCTCATTATAGGGGCATTAAATTTAATACTTTTAAAACCGTAATTTTTCAACTCTTAAAAAAGAGTCTTATTTAACCGTCATAAAATAAAACTCTTTTAAGGAGTTTTATTTCGCTGTCATAAAATAAAACTAATTTAGGTTTTATTTTACCCTTCAGAATCAAATTTGCATATTCAAATAATTTATTTTGCATTTAGGTTATTGAAGAAGAAATCAGCTTTTTTCCATCAAATAATTGTGAAAACTAGTCAAATTTGTTTTTGATATTTAAAAATATTTCCAAAGAAATATATTTTTAATTACCAGCCACCAGCAGAATGGTCCGATATGTTTTTCGTCGTCATGTCTGTAAAAATTTTATGCATTTAACTCAACAATTTTAACAAATATAATTTGAGATTTTTTTTTTCATTTTTGTGAATAATGTAATATTTTAATCAACACAAACTCTTCAAAAGAGTTTAATTTTATGCCTGCAAAATTAGTTTTATTTAAGACGGAAAAAATACAACTCCTTTAATGAGTTTTATTTTAGCCTGAAAAAATAAAACTCCTCAATTGAGTTTTATTTTAGACGGAAGAAATAATGTGCTGTTTTCACAACATTTATATAAAAATTATATGAAAACCACTCAAAAAAATTGAGTGTTTTTGGTATACATTTTACTACACTCAACCACTTGTGTTGTGAAAACAGCACATAAGACTCCTTAAATGAGTTTGATTTTAGCCTGAAAAAATAAATCTCCTTAAATGAGTTTTATTTTAGACGGAAAAAATAAAACTCTCTTTTTTTAAGATTTTTATTCGACCTTTTATTTTTACGATGAAAAATAACTCTTAACTGTGGAGTTGAGATCACCATAGATTCTGAAAGAGCTCGTCAATACAAATCTATCGGTATATGACAGTATAGGTCTCCGTTGACTGCAATGTGAAGAGTTTTTAAGTTTAAATTTTCTGGATAACTGTTATTTACGGTCCCTGTTTTTTTTTTGATCTGTCTGGGATGTCTAAATTTTAAAGAATTTCAAAATATTAACTTAAGATCACTCGAAACTACTTTTTCCCGTACCCTATACACACACATTTTTGTTTGTTTATTGGTGGTATTTTTACGAGAAAATGTATTATTTTGGTTTTTTTTGCTTAGCGTTTTCTTTAGCGAATTATAAAACAAACACAAAGTAAATAAAAAGTATTTTTTAAAGAAAAACGAAAAACAAAAATAAGAAACTGACCTTAAACACGCATTTGCGAGCATTTAATTTTTCGTTGTTTTAATTTTATTTACATTTGTTTTAATGCAGAAGTCGCTGTCAATGTACAGGGTGGCGCATAAGTAACGTTATGGTTTAATAAGTGAATACATTTTTTGTTCACGTTTATTTTTTGGTTTCTTTTTTAGAATTAACTTAAAAAAACTTGAGAAATTTTTAACTGAAAAAGCCAGCACAGAACAAAAAAAAATAAAATTTAAATAGACGAATCCCTTGATAAAGTGAACAAAACATTCACGAAACATTGGGAAAATATTAGGGTATTCGAACGATTAACCGTTGTTCGATTAATCGATTAATTTTGGTTGATTAACTGTTCGGATAATTTAAAATTGCTTTGTTTCGAATAACGAATAAATCGAATAATTTATGTCGATTAATCGATTAATCGAAAATATGTTTTTTCACAGTACATATTTATTTTTTTTTCTTTTATGTAAAAACAGAAACCTGTACATTTTAAATGCCCTTTATTGTTTCTTAACTCAGGGAACATTTCCTTCGAGTAACGATTCAGATGAAGAAGATTATTTTTTTGTGAAGAATGAAAACAACCTTCTATCAGACCTGAATAAGACTATTAAAAGTGTTAAAATTGTTAAGAAAACAAAAAGAGATTCAAGTGATATAATGGAATATAATTTTTAGCAAAGACAAGAAAAAGAACAGATAATTTGGATATGATTTATGACGCTTAACTTTCAATCTCTTCAACGTTTACAATAAGTAGAAGAGTCTTTTCTTAATTAAGTTTCATCCAAACAAAAGAAAGATATAATTTGAAAAATAAACATTTAAACTATATACTCTTTTTTTAAAGATATTTAAGAAGTTTTAAGTAATCCTCTTCTTTAAGCTTGAGGCCTTTTTCTTTTTTTTTTATAAAAAATATTAAATTTATTGAATCCAATATTTCGGCACTCCGTTGTGTGCCTTCTTCAGGGATTTTTTTATTGAATATTTGACAAAAAATTAACAATTTTTGATAAATATAACAAAATTAACATATTTAACAAAATGTCATATTTTCAATTAAATACAAAAAGGTTTTCCAATTTAAAGCTAATATATTACAGTTTAAATAAGTTTTTAATTTCCGTTTTTATTTTTATAAATTAAATGTCTATAATTATGGGCTACATTTTCAGTATCTGACTTCAAATTAATTCTGGATATTGTTGGAATCTTTATAATTTGCAACATTTCTAACATAAATCTACGCTAATAATTATTTTCCGTGTTTAAAACTGATATATTTTCAAAATCAGGATAATGGTTTAAACTTGCACAATGGGTTCAATGATATCTTTTATAAAAAAAGAAAAAGACCTTAAGCTTAAAAAAGAGGATAAATTAAAATTTTTAAAGGTCGAATAAGAGTAAATTTATATTTTTGTAGAAGTTTAGCTTTTTTTTATTTTTAATTAACCCAGTATGGTAACTGTTTGTGGAATCGACGAAGCTCATTTACTGTTCATCATATTTCTTTTTTGTGTGTATTCAAATTAAGCTCTTTTTTCAACAACGTTAGCTGATGACGAACGTTTTAAGAAAATAAAAAATTTTAAAACACAAAAATTAGTTTTTTATTTATTTTTATTTATTTATTTATTTACAAATTTATTATAATTAAATTACAATAAATCTTAATTGTAAAGCACTAGCGACTAACGGCTATCGGCTCAAAAAATTAGTTTTTTATAATATTTTGAGAGAAGAAAACCATTTATTTTTTATGCTTCATTTTATTTTTAATAATTTAAACAATTCAAACAATTTCTGTTGATTTTTTTACTTTAAAAATCGTTCCGCTAGATTTTTTTTCTAAAAGTTCGTTCATTCGCCAAAGAGTAACCTTAATGTACTAAAATTAAGCCTTTCAGAGTTAAACAAGGTTTACTCTTTTATTACACGAAGTACCTTTTGTTAGACCCCTTTCAGACAAACAAAGTTTACTTTGCAAAGTCTTGAGTTTATAGAAGAGAAGGGAAAAGAGAATTGCGGGGCAGTAAATACTTTGCTGTACTCACAAATTCGTTTTGTTTTTCGTTCGTAGATTATACCTGAGTTGGCTGCAACTTTTTGTTTATATACAGCGTTACCAGAATCTTTCATATGGCGAAAGAAATCATATTTTGAAGAGGAAAATCTTAAATTTTTTTTCTTAATTTAAATTTTTTAAAACAAAGGCAAAATAGTAAGAATTATTAATTTTTTATAAAAACATACTTCTTATTATTCTAATTGAAATACATAAAAACATAGTTCGTCAGTATGTGAAACTTTATAAAAATACATTTTTTCTTTTCACAAATATTTTTTTTATCAATATTCTAACTGCCTATTTCCGATGTGCGAAAGAATTATTTACTTCGTACAAATACATTTAAAACAAAAACAAAGTTTTTAGAAGGAATTCTTTCGCACATTGGAAATAGGTTATAATAAGCCATTTTTAATATTTTTTATGTCCAGAAATAATGATGCAATTTTGTGTATTCTAGATACTGGGTACAAAAGTGTGCAGCACCAATGCGCATCAAGCTGATGCAAAACTTCATTGTTTTAAAAATTGACTGTTTAAATAATCTTGTATTTTGTATAAGCAAAATTAAAGTAAAAATCTGAATTTCTAAAAATATAAAATCATCATTTGAGAAAAAAATCTTTCATCATATTTTTGTTTAAAAAAATAATCCAAAATATGATAAAGTCATCATTCTGGCAACGCTGTTTATATATAATATTCAAACAAGAGAAAACAAAAATTTGTCAAATTAAACTTTGTGTGTCTGAGCACCAAACAAAGTTTAAAAGAGAATTCAACAGACTTTATCAAAGTAAACTTTGCCTGTCTAAAAGGGGACTTATATTGATGTTAAAAATATAATTTTTGATCTTATTTATAAACCTCAAAACTAGAAAAAATTAAAATTGAACGATTAACCGAATAATTTCAAGTTGTTCGATTATTATTCGATTAAATTTTTACCTTGAATAATTATTCGCGCGATTAATCGATTAATACAAAACATCGATTAATTGAATACCCTAGAAAATATGGACTAAATGTATTTTAAATTACATGTAGAACTTAAGGCCGCATTAGCTAAAATAAAAAACAAATCCTATTAATAATAAATTTTGTATTCCCAAAAATAACTTTTGGTAAATTTAACAAAGTTGTTAAAATTTATTTTAAAAGTCAGCATTTGCTTATTCAGACATAAAGATCCTATCGAATAATGTGCGATGAGGCCTGTTTCCACCACAATGGCCACGTGAGTAAAGAAAATTGCAGAACATGGGACAACCAAAATCCAAGAATAATTGAAGCACAGCCGCGAATAACATTTTAAGTTAAAAATTAATTATTTTTCAGGATAGCCAAATTTTTTTTAGTGGAAAAACGTTTCATATACATAATCGCGATATCAGTTAAAACGTTTTTTCACCGCGCAAGCGGTTTTTAAAACGTTATTCCACGTTGCAAAACCATTTAATTTGTATTATTTTGTTAGTAACTTACAACTTTCTTCCACTGCTGACTCTTTGTATGCCACTTTGAAGGCGTTAGTGTACATAATTTTGGATGATTTGATGTTTAAACAGTGTAAGAGAGTAATGTTAACGGTTATCTGCAAAACAACAGTTTTTGCAAAAGTGCATATGCAATCACGTATACGCACAGTATGGTGTGGAATAATTTAAGAAAAGATCATTACACAATCTTTTTTCGAAAACGCCGAACAAGTTGCGATTAATGTGAATGGCATAGCGGGCAATGATTGAAAAATGTTAAGGCCCAATGTAGAAAACAATCCTAAATTGTGGTTCCAACAAGATTGAGCCAAAGCTTGTTCAACTTTGAATTTTTTTTTTTTTTTTGGCGATCGAATAATATCACGAATTACTGATTTTAACTGGAAACCGCTTTCGCTCCATTTAACGTCTCCCGATGTTTTTCTTTGGGGTTGCCTTAAGGGTAAGGTGTATGCCAATAAGCCAATAACCATCTAATAGCGAATGCGAATATATCAGCGAAGAAGTGAGGGCGCTAGGACCTGATATTTTATGAAAAGTTATGGAATATGCTCTGGAAAAAGTACACAACAAATTTTTTTCCCCAATTAAAGCATTTAACAAAACTAAAATCAGTTTTAATTAAAAATTTAATGAAATGGATATACACAGAAAAAAATTTCTCCCCAGAATTAAAAAATAAAATCAGTTTTAATTAAAAATGATGCAAGAGAATTAAAAGTTTAATTGATACTATTAAATTGCACCTGTTAACAAATTAATTATAAAAAATAAACGTTTAATTCATTTGATTAAACGTTTAATTCACTTGCATAATTTTTAACAAAAACTGATTTTATTTTTTAATTTTTTAATGCTTTAACTGTGGAAAATTTTGTTCTGTGAATGTCAGATCGAAGGAAACAATGGGCACCACTAAAAATATATTGTGAACATATTTTCAAATTATAATCTAAATTTGAATAATTGCCAACGTTTAACAAATTCAGAAAGCAAACAAGTTATTAAATAAACCATAACGTTACTTATGCGCCACCCTGTATATACAAATTGTATGTTTGTGTATAAATTTGCTGTTGCGTTTTATTATTAGAAAAATGAAAATAAAAGAAATTAATCTTTAAATAAATTAATTAAAAAGGTGCGATGGCGGGTGAATTTCTGATTGAATTTCGCTAATTGCATTCGATAGAACACGCTCTTCCTTTTTTTCTCATCATTTCTCGTAATTTTTTGAATAATTTCTTACAAATATGGCCAATAAACGTTTTTATATCGCTTTAAGAACATTTTATTTTATTAATTAGCGAAGATTTGACAGTTTATTTTCTATGCCTTTGTCTTGTATTTTTGCATTTTTTTTTTTTTTTTAATAAAATTTTGTTGTATTTTTGACATCATCATTAATTTTATTTGGCTAAATTAGAACAAACAGTAGATGGACAAAAATTAGACAAGTTGGTACGAAAATTATCTTGAATTATTTTGCATATTGTGCCTTGAGTGAATAAGGAGCTAAGTCCAATTTAATAAATTTTACACGAGAGGAAAAAAAACTTGCTTAAGTTCTCAATATTTTTTTAAATCTGTAAATCTAGTTTAGTTTTACTGTCGACTCTCTTCTGACATGGGCAACTAAACGCGATTGATTGATTGGTATTCCTGGAAGTAGACATGTGGGGTATGAAGACTTTAGTCCTACTTATAATATTGTTCAAAGCTTCGTTCACAATGGTAGCAACAATTTCGTGTTTTTTTCTATCTTATTCCTTCCCAAAGTATTTTATATATTTTCCTTAAATTTTTCGAACAAAAATGTAACTAAAGTTTTTTTTTTAAAAACTTGAATCTACTTCTACTTCAGCAACAATTTGTATGAAATTATAAACGACGCACAGTGTCTTGACTAGTACAAGCTAGCAGGACAAAATTATTTCTTCACTTATTTCAATTGTTAATGTATATTCCAGGCATCTTAAGTTATTTTAAGAAAAAAAAGTTGAAAAATGTGTAATCGTTAATCGTTTTTAACCCATTTTTCAATAAATGATGTTTATGTATTTTTCACGTTAATAATCCGGTTCTACCTAAATTTGGCATTAATATAAATCTTACAAATATAAATTTACATACTAAATTTTATTACGATCGGATTTTTGTATGTTTTATATCGTTTAAAAAAAAGGATCTATGGCAGGACCTCGAGTCCTTAGTCCGATTTAAATGAAAATTTACACACACTTGTCTAGTTGTATGTATATCAGCATTTTCAGGTCACATGGGAGGTAGGCGTGTCCTTGGACCGATTTCTCCAAAAATCTGTATTTTTCTTAACTAAGATATTTTATGCTAGTTTTCCAAATTTCAAAAATATCTGACAACTCCTCCAATTTTTGTCCCTTCGTTATATGGGGACAAAGCAGTGTGCCATTGTTCTGAAAAAAATTAAATAATTTTACTTTCGGGCCTTTTCGGGGGGGTCTGTAATATATGTTAATCTGTGCTTAAATGTTGTAGGTATTACATATAGAAAAATCAAGGTGGATAAAAAAAGTTGCTACTCTTTAAAGTTTACAATTAATGTAAAATTTGCTGGATTTATCTATACATTTACAAATTGATGTTACACCAAAAGTTTACTTATGTTTTAAAAAAAATATAAGTCATAATAGAGTTTAAGGCATAATAGAGTACATACCTTCAACAGAATATTCCATAACAAAAAACTCGTTTCACTTTGCTACCAATAAACATTAAAAAATTACATTATTTCGAGTGGCTCCTCGAAATAATGTCATGAGTTTTGTCCCGCTAGCATGTTCTAATGAAAATTTTAACAAAATGTTTTAAAATAAAATAATAATTCCGTAATATTCAGCCTTATTGCGGTTGCCGTTGTCGCATACTATTGTATAATTTTTTGTAATAGATTAAAGTAACACACAACCTGTGTTCCTTAATCTACTACAATAAACGACAAAGTCATTTACGACAACGACAACCGCAATACGGCTGATTGTTGTGGGTAAAATTTGCGAACGGTTTCTTAATGGAAAATGTGTGACCAGCGCAAATGTGGCTGACATTGTGAGCGAAGCATTAGGCCTCGTACACAATGCTAGCAACAAATTCATTTTTTCTTCTATTTTATTTCTTCCCAAAGTATTTCATGTATTTTCTTTTAATTTTTCGAACAAAAATTACCCTAAAGTTTTTTTTTTAAAAGTTGAGTCTACTTTTAAAAAAACTCTCTGTTTTAGTCGACAGGAAGTTTTGCGACGACTCAAATGAATGTTAAATAAAATTTTTAATATTTCAAACAACCCATAAAAATAATTAATAGTCCCTAAAACTATAAGGAATGTCAAAAATTCGGTAAAATTGCAAAATTAGCGGAAATTCGCAAAAATTTGCTAACAGCGTCATGATTGCAAAGTCTTATATTTATTAATAATCGCTAAAGCTAAAAGAATCAAAAATCTTACACTAACAAAAAGCTCTTATCGCGAACCTGGAAAAATTCGCGAAAAATTCAAAATCGGAAACAAGCTCTAAAATAAATTTGAAATCGCTTAATCGGTTAAAAAACAAAATGTCAGAAAATAACATAAATAGCGTTAAAAAATTAACTTTAATAATGAAGAACAAAAATAATAGAAAAAAAATTAGAGATGCGATGTTTTTGTCAGATTTTCTATAACTTCGACACAACTTCTTATAAAATACCAAGTTAACGTCGAAGTGATGTAGACGCCGACTTGATCTGACAACGGCTTACATAATAGGGCTGAATAATAAATACGTAATTTTGGTCTGGGAAAAATTTGCAAACGGTTTCTTAGCTGAAAATGTGTGTTGTTATGAAAAAAAATTGTTGCTCTATTATGAACACCAGTGAAAATGTTGCTGCCATTGTGAGCAAAGCTTTATGCTTTTAATTTCCACGTTATGTTTTTCTTTAAAATGTTTTTTTTTTGCAAACAATCGGTTTTAATAACTGAGGGTTAGTGGTATCAAAAGATTTTTTATTGTCGCTACCAATTCCCTAAAATCGTAAAACAGATGTTTGCATGTAGTCTTTTGTCCTGCACTGTACAAAATAATGAAACTTTAACTCAAACTTAAAATAATTAGATAATCAGTTTGATTTTTCAAAACAACTGAATTTCAAAAATATCTTTAATTTCTATATACTTACAACAAGTTTTTTTTACACATTTTTGAAATAATTAAAAATTGCTTAAAATAACAACAACAACAAAAACAATATGAACTTTACACTACAACTTAACTTATTGGAATGAACTACATGTAACGTTATTGCCTTTAATTTATTTCCGCTTCCTCTTTTTTTTTGTGTTAAGGAATGAATGAATAATGGCGCATGAAAAAAAGGAAAAAAGTGGACTAAAAGTGTTTTCACCTCAACATTAATTGTATTTAAAGTAATCAAAGTTCAATGTCGGGATGATAAAGAGAAAAATATAACAAAATAGAAAAATCAACTAAGAATAAAGTACATGTGTGTGCCAAGGAACGATGATGACACATATTATGGCCATTGGCCACTCCTAATTGTAGAATGAATAAAAAAAAAAAAAAAAAAAAACATTTAAATATGAAAATCATGTTTAAAAATAGTAAATGTTAACTTTATAGACAAAATGCATAAGATAAAATACATTTTCAATCAAAATTTAGATCAATTTCTATATTGGCATGATATTAGTCAATATTTACCAATCATTTAAAAAAAAATCTTTTAAGGAAATTAAAAAAAAAATCGCGTGTTTCTTGCAGATTTGCTAACATTTCTTTATTTTTAATTAAACTCTTATGTTCTATTAGTCTTTTCTATTAACTTTAAGGTTATGTCATCGTTTGACCTTTGTAGGAAACTTTGAAACAACTTTGTAAAACTCATTAAGGAAAGAAAAAAAAACTTACCTCATCACAGCCTGCACAACGAGGTTTTAATAGTTCTCCATAATGACGTTCACAATAGATTTTATCCTCGTGAACACAATATGTTAAATCGACCAGCAATTCATTGCAAGTGTTGCAAGTAAAACAGCGTGGATGCCACATAACACTTTCCACAAACTTTGGGGCGGCCACAACCATTTCCCCCACACTTATTTCACCATCACAATGGGCACAGTGCTCATCATAAGGAGCATCTTTCACATAACCTTTAAAAATTACAACAAAATTCCAATATCTTGTAAAAAGGCTCATTAAAATTTAACTTTTTAACTCACCAATATCCAAAGCTATTTCATTGCGAGCCGTCACAAAATCCTCATACGATGCCTCATGCAATTCCTCCAAATGTTTACAGTGTTCCAGTGAGAGATCTTGTTTGGGCAATTGATATGAGATCTGTTGTTCTCGGTAACGTGATCCTTCACTTCCTACTTTTGGCACTTTTTCCGTTGGCAAATGTTCGAAATAGCGATTAATACGTGATGAGACACGTATGCCTGGCGGTACCCATGTATAGCCAAGATCACGAGGTTCTACGCCCGATTCGGCTGGTGAGACAACTTTGAAACCCAAACGTTCGTGTACGGATGTGGTTTGTTGTTGGTATATGGCATGAGCTTCGCGGGGACATTTGCAGGATTGGCAAGTTTTTCTGGCAGGAGGAAGAAAATAAAGGAAGTTATTAATAATGCGACAAAAGAAGTTGATTTTAATTAATATAATAATCGAGTTTTAATAAAATACGAAATTCAGTATACAAATGTGTTACCATTGTAATTGTTGGTAAAGAGTTCACATAATATTTTTCAAGCTAAGTCTTAGTTAACAGAAAAACTGTTTGCCAAAAATTTTTCAATTAAATAATTAACTGGTGTACATTAATTTTTTGTTTGGTGCGATTAATTTTTTTAATCCAAACACATAAATTTAAATGTTTGTGTATATGTTGTGTATTTTTTATTAAATGCAATTAATTTTTTAATTGACTAAATTTGTGTGGTATGACTCGAAAATGCAAATCCGTTAATTGATATGCTCAATTCTTTTGCAGGGTCAAAGTTAGTAAAAAATGTAATTGTCTGAACGAATTGTTTAATTATGGTCGATTTTCTATTTTTTCTGTGTTTGAGCGATAGTTTTTCTCCGCAAAAAAAAAATGCTTAATGGGTGCACGAAATTCACTTCTTCCATTTTCTTCTCAAAGTTAATGCCGAAAATTATTAAGATTTTGATAGGAGTCAGTTGACAGATTTCTGTTGACAGGAGCAGTGTTTCCCTTTCAGTTAAGACTTATTGACCCGCGTTCTGATTGCACTTTTTGAAGAAATTATTTTTCAGTGGTTTTTTTGTGTTTTCACAATACTGAAAAAATAATTTCGATTCGTTCAGTATCGACTGCAAAATATATAGAAATAAAATTTCTTTCGCATCAAGAAATGTAGTCAATCATGACTGCCAGAATTAGCCCCCAGGTTCTAGTTCAGTTTTTATGAATTTACTAGAATGCTTCGTCACAATAATTCATTCTGCTCTGATCGTCATCGTGAAAACTACATTTTTAAAAGTCCTCTAAATCATTTAATGATTTTTGTTTATTCAATAATGAATACATTGTGGAATCAAACTTTAAAGAACTTTTATTGTATAATATTATATTTATGAAAATAATTAATTATTATAAAATTCATAGTCTCTAAGGAATTTTGCTCCATAGACCTAAGAAAATAAAAAAATGAAAATAGGGAAATTAAATATAGAGTTCAGTTAAGTTCTTCTTCTTTCCTAAATAAGTCCTACATAGTTATGTTCAGTTCAAGTTAAGATCTAGTTCTTGTTCTGTTCTAGTTTAGTTTGAGCATTCAAATAGAAGTGGATCAACACCACATTTTCCATACAAATTGGCATAAAAATTTGCCGTAGAAAGCCGTCGTGGGAAAGAACCTGTTTAATTTTGAGAGCTTTTTTTTCTTATACTCTCGAATTCATACATTTTGTAATCAATAAATGAAAAACAAAAGAAAAGAAAAAATTAAAATAATGAAGTAATAGAGAATTTGAAGTTACTGCCGACAATTTAATTATGGGATTGTGCATTTTTGCCTGAAGTTGAAGACTCAGTTCTCTTCAAGTTATAGTTAAGTTCTAATTCAGTTCTAGTTTAAACAGAAAAAATTCTCGCAAATTTTTCACCAATTAAAGCATTAATCAAAAATAAATCCAGTTTTAATTAAAAATTCATTCAAGTTAATTAAACGCTTAATCAAGTGAACTAAACTAAACTCCAACATTTAATTGATATTATTAATATGTTTACTGGTGCAAATTAATTTGATTTTTTAATATTACAAATTTTTTAATTGAAATCAATTTAAATTTTTTTCTGTGTACTTGAGGTTCAGTTCTCTTTCAAGTTCAGTTCTATTAACGATTTAATGCAGTTGTAGCTCATATCCAGTTCTGTTTTAGTTAAATTCTAGTTTATTTGCACAGAAAAAATTCTCGAAAGTTTTCCACCAATTAAAACATTAATCCAAAATAAAATCAGTTTTAATTAAAAATGTTATCAAGTGAATTAAACGTTTAATTGATACTATTAATTTGTTAACTAGTGCAAATTTAATTAATTTTTTAATAAATATTAAAAATTTTTTAATTGAGATCAATTTTTATTTTTTTCTGTGTGAGGTTCAGTACTAGTTCAAGTTTAGTTCTAGTTCAGTTCTAATTCAATTCTTATTCAATTCTTATTTAGTTCTAGTTTAGTTCTTGTTTCGTTCTTGATAAATTCTAATTAAGTTGAGGTTCAGTTCTAGTAAGGGAACTGTTCTAGTTTAAGCTAATTTTAAATTATAGTTCTGGTTCGAGTTCAGGTTCTAGGCACGGCTGCCAGATTTGACGATTTTGGGGTCGAAAAAATGGCACATTGAAGAATTGACGATTTATACTCTAAATTTGGCTTTTGTACTAATTTACAAAAGTTTTAAGTAAAATTTTTTTTTATTAACTTTTTTGATACTTTCGTTTATTTGGTTGACACGAACTGTCCTGTGTAAGCAGTTTTAATACAAATTTAATAGTTTGCACTTGGGATTCTGGTAATATACCATTTCTCTCTTCTCTTTTTTTAACACTGAAACTGAATTTCTGACGAGTAAAATCGATGTTCGATATCTCGCAGTTCATGTGGCACCCAATTTTCGTACTTTTTTATGAATTATTAAAGATCACGTCTCTGATTCTAGATTCTTATACTTTTGTAGCAAAGTCGGATATATGGCATCCTATACAATACAAGATAAGCAAAGTCATCTGTTGACAAGGCTCGAGAATTGACATATGTACTACCGAAATATTTTTTAAATAGAGTTCTACTTTGGATTATTAAAAAACTTTAATTTTTTATATTTAAAATACGTACGCTCTTATATAAGGAGTTAAAACCTTCATTTACAGTCAATGGGAGTAAAAATGGCGGTTATATTTTTAACGGTTTTTTGAGACAAGAAATACATATGCATGATTTTTTTTTTATTTCAAATAAAGCAAACGGAAAATAGCTAAAAATTTTCCAAAAATAACAAAAGTTAGTGTTATTTTACAAAGACGACCTTTGTGACGTTTTAAGTAAGTCCATTTGACGATTTGTGTTGCAAAATTTGCCGATTTTCGACACATTTTATCTGGCAGCTATGGTTGTAGGCCAGTATGGGATACTTAATATTGTCAACTTTTGATGAAAAATCCATGTAAGAAAACATTTCGAAGTTTTTTGGTTTATCAGCGTTTCAATTGCTATTTTTTGGTATTTTCTTATTTGTTAAACCATTTCATTTTATTCTTTTATGAATTTATATCAATCCTTCAAATGCCTTAAGCGGCATTTATTTTTATGTCACACTGTAATTTATTTTAACAGAATTTAAATGATCAATTTTGATGAATAATTTTCGTTTATCTAATACAAAATGAATTACTCATACGCCGTGGTAAAAGTTATTTACTGTTAGTGTTATTAACTGTTAAGAAGCTTTTATTCAGTTATGTAGAAGTGCATGTTATGCTAACGACACTGTCTGTAAAATTTTTTCTTTACGAAAAGCTTTTATTTAAAAGAAAAGCTTTTGTGTGTGTGTATAAATTTAAATAAAATACGTTAATTTCTGAATATTTAATATTCATTTTAAAATATTAATAACAATTGCTCCAATATTGTAGCAATTATTACACCATTTCTAAAACGAATAAGAATATGGTCGAAATTGGACATCACAAAAATCGAGGAAGCTGCAGCAATTACATTCCCGAAATCATACTGAAACACTTACGAAATTTAAATATTTTTTTAACATTTAAAAAACACATATTGACGGCCTTATGCAAAAAAATTAATGTGAACTTGTAGTGTTCGTTAAACAAAAAATTTTTATGAAAACCCGGTTTCAACGAACACTTCAAGTTCACATTATTATTATTTTTTTTTTTTTGCATAAAGCTATTAAACTTTAAATTAATGTTGTTTAAAGAAAATTTTTTATTTCAAACGCTGTGTAAAAATTTTACAGTTTTTTGATTTCCCTTAAATTTTTTTTTTAAATATCTTTCTTTTTACCAACTTACCTTACAATGAGATCATAGATTTCTTTCTTATCAAATACTTTACAATAGGCATGTAAAACATTGAGACAGGCATAACGCACACCAGTCCAAGGAACTTCATTTGAAGCCAATGCATCCCATAAGGGGCAATCAGCATGACGATCCATGTCAAGCATTTTCACCATTTTATTGTGATCAATTGTGACAATGTTTAAACGTCTTTTTTGTTTTTTATTTTTTTGAAAACAATTTTCACATTGATGCCATTGGAAATTAGTCTTTAAATATGACTAGATTTTTTAATACGGGGTTTTTCTGTTTTTAAATCCAAAATAATTTATTTTTATAATAACATAATTTATTTTAAAAATTCTATGGTATTTATTTTTTTTTCTCAGGGTACGTTTTGAAATTTCAGATATTCAGCCCAATCACGAATAATCCAAAGAAATTCTTTTCTCACAGAAAATACTTTTCTCGAGAAAAAAATCACCCAATTATAAATTCCGGGGGAACAAAAAAAAAAAAAAAAAAATGAATAAGTGGCATCACCGAAGTTTTTTTTTTTGTTTAACTAGATTGAATTTTTTGTTGAGTCTGTGCAAGTTTAAGTAAAATTAATTTAATTCAAAATAAAAAATTAAAAAGACTAAAATAGCCTTACAAGTTCTTTATTAAGAATTTCTTTGTGACAAGTTAATGGGTAATTTTAACGGATTTACCGGCACATCTTCGACGTATGATTTTATTCCTCCTGTGTACTTTATTTAATTTTTGAGCTTCAGCCTTTTGCCGTACTTACTTTTTTGATGGATCAATTACTTTTAAGAATATTAATAACAAAAATTTTTCCACTCAGTAATACACCGAATTGGTAGCCCCATGTAGTTAAGCTCCTTTTCAACAATTCTCCTAAGATTCTTCTTACAGTTTTTGCTCCCTTCTGCTTTGCAGGGGAATTTTTTTCGGGAAAAAGTAAGAAATTTCATGCGGAATTTTTATTTGTAATAGGAGGAATGGGGAAAGAGAAAAAAAATTCCCGTGGATTTTTTATTCATAATTGGGCTGATAATTTTTTCAAAGTTCTAAAATATCAGTGGAAATAATGTGAGTAAAAAAATATGTCTTCCCTATTTAAATTCATAATTGGGCTGATAATTTTTACAAAGTTCCAAAATATCAGTAGAAATGGTGTTAAAAAAATATATCTCCCCTGTTTAAAAATTTAAAAATTCATTCACAACACGGGTAAGTACGTTTTGAGAAAATGTTTAGGACAAAAATCAATGAAGGTCGGTCATACATTTTATCCCCTTAGAGGTGCTTCCGAGGCAGTTATGGGACTTTTTCGTCAATATATTTCTAGTTTGTATTGAACATTTTGTATGGGAGTCCCGTTAAGGAATGGAAATAGCGGATAGGTAATTTAAAAATAAATGATAAACACGAAAAATAAAGTGGACCTGTACCCATGTTCTGTAACTTTGGTGAGAACTTCTCGCATGGAAAAGATGTGAAACAAAATATTCCATCGTTTCTCGAAAAGTGAGAAAAAACTGTGTCTGTAACTCATGTCGAAAACTATCAAAAGAGATTACTTCGTTACGTTATAAATGTCATAATATTCCACTCGAAGCCGATGTGAACCTTCAGACGTTGAGAACGCCAGTACACATATCGTTGACGGCGGCCAAAATTATTAAAATTTAATCATTTTCAATGACGGCGGCGAAAATACAACCGTCGGCTAAAGCAAATAATGTAGAGTGTGACTTTAATTTTTGTTGCTTGAAAACATTCGTATATTTTTAAAAAATGTTAAAAGCAAAATAATTAAACAATGAAAAAATCAGTCAAAAACAAAACACTTATCTCTTCCATGTTATTATTCATTGCATTTTGCATAGGTATTTATTATATTTTTTAGTGGTAATATTTTTTCTCACCCCGTTTTTATGCGTGAGTTTATTTGACAGTTCAAAGCGGTAATTTTCTCACAAAAATTTTATAGACACACTTTTTTCAGTATATTGGCGAGAAATTTCCTTACGTGATAGTTATTACTCGCCAAAAAATGTTACAGATGCAGTTAAGTGCGAAAAACAGATGTTTGGTTCAATTTATGGCATTTTTGTTTAATTTCTCACATTTCAATCGAAAAGTTTCTCGAAGCGTGAGTTACAGAACATGGGTACTGGTTATCAATTTTACCCGTCTAGGAGCACCCTACGCGCTGCAGGAGCCAAATTTAAGAATTCTATTAAACCGCCATATTTGTGTGGTTGAAATTCTTAAATTTGACCCCTGCAGTGACCCCTAGATGGGTCAAATGTATGAGCAACCCCACTTTATTTTTACTCTAAAACATTTATTTCTAACATACCTACCAGCTATCTCCATTCCTTAAGGAGTTCCCATACATAATGTTCAATACAGACTAGAAATATAATGAAGAAAAAGTCTCACAAATTTGCAAGAGTCGCCACTAGTGGGATATAATATATGACCGACCTCAATCAGTTTCTTGCCCTTAACATTTTCTCGAGGCATACTTGCCCTTTATCTCTACTTCTTAGGGGGGCTCACATACAAATATTGCGTTTTATGAAATTCTTAAATTAATTAAAATTTTTCGTCTTTCGTGAATAAAAGGTGCCTCGTTTGTCACAAATAAGTGTCACATTTTAGCACAGTGTAATCATTTGAAAATTGATTTATCATTTGTTTACTAAAATTTTACTGATGCGGTACTCATCGTTTAAAACAACAAAAAACGCGATTATAAGTTTCCAATTTATTTTCTTTTCTTATTTCTTTTCCACACCCACAATCACCACCTCATCAATTTTTAATTTTAAACGTCATCAGCTTTATCAATACCAACATCATCATCGCTGTAGCACACAGTACAAAGATTTTCTTTTGATTTTATGATACTCTGGCTGTTTTTAAATGATGCTGATGTTTAAAAACAACAACGATTACAAATTGACCAGTGTGTGAGAAAATGATTTGGCACTGTGGTTTAAGAAATGATTTTGGGCAAAGACTTTTTTCTTTTAGAATAGGTTTTCTAGTTTTTTTTTAAAGTTTTTTTAGATAATTTTTTTTAAGAGATAAAACGATAAGAATTATTTGCAGTTTTTGTTAAAATTTATCTTATAAGTTTTAAATTGTAATTTGTAAAAGTATAACTTTCGGCCATGTTCTGAAAAACGCACGACTTAAAATTTCAAAGTGCCAGATTTTTTTTTTGTTGTTCTGAAACTCGTGCAATCTGCCATAGTTTCTTTAAAATATTGCAGAACCCTTGAGCATACTCTTGCAATTTGAAGTCGCAAAACTTCTTGCGATTGCGATTTCCAGAACTAACCGGATAAAACTATATTTTTTGGAACTTTGTTGTTTAACGTACAATTATTAGAGATCCAATTATTCGACTTTGTTCGAGTAAAAAAGAAGGAAAGGCGAGTTCTTGAATTTTCTTGATAACTCGAATAATTCTAATAATTGAATCCAATGTTAAAAAAAATATACAAGTAATTTGTTCTTCATTCAGTTGTATGTACAACTTTCAAAAAATAATCTGTAGTAAATAAAAAAATATGTTTAATGAAAAAATAATACTGTTGACGAGATTTTAATCTAATAGAGTTTAGATGTTTGCTTCTTAAACAGTTTTTTGATTTAATAAAACTTGACGTTGAAAACAGCCTTCCACTTAAAGTAAACGCTGATGATAACGATAGGATTGATTAAAAAGATTTTCTATTTTTTTCTTTATCTTATCTAAATAAATGCTATTGTACTAATGCAGTTTGAAGATTAGAATATGTTATTGATAAAAAAAAATAAAATGTATTAATCTTCTTGAAAAAATGAAATGTTCTAATTCTTGATCGTTTTAAATTTTTGTAAAAGCCGAGGTGCCTTACTTTGGGAATCTTTGGCGGCCCTCTTGATAGGTCTGCGGATCCCAAATCCAAAACTTAAACTCGAATACAAGTCCTTATTTGTCATCTTGAGTTTTATACCAATCAAGCTAACCGTTTAAAAAATTCAAAATTATTTCCATCTTTTTTTCCAAACTCTCCCACTGTCTGACGTTGGTTTGCATACTGGTACGTTTAAATTTTTTGATACGAATTTTCTGAAAAACCATTAGTCCTACGAAAAAAATTAAATAATATAGGTTTTTTTGTAGGGAATTTTCTAAGCTACACATTTGATAATAAGTATTTTTTATATAAATGTTATCGTTAGCGAGATTTTTACATAAAACCGTTTTTCTTGATTTTCGAAGGGATTTTAGGGAAGAAAAATTCAGCTTTCTCTTTATTATTTCGAAATTAAATGTCTTTATTCCCCGGACTAATGGGAATGGGAAAAATAAATATTTTTATATTAAAAAAAGAAGAATTAACTATGTAATTAATTTTAATCGATTAATCGAATGTTAATCGAAGTTGGTTATTTTGATTATCCAATCAATAATGGCAAAAAAAAAATTCTCGATTAATGACAAATGTCAGTAAAGGGAAATTTAAAAAAACGAAGAACGGAAATCATGTTTTTTTTTCTAACCCGCTTTCTTCTCTACTGAATTCGTCTTCGAAAAAAAAACATGTTTTAAAGACACGTCTTAAAGATCATCGTACAAATGCCGCCTAAGTGTGTGCCTGCTTTCAATTTTCAAAAAAGAAACTCACGTGAAAATGTAATACTAAAGGTATTCGCGTCAAAAGTTGCACTCTTGAGAAGAAGCAAAAGTGCAAAACAATAACAACAACCACATAGGCAATTATTTCGGACAAACGATGCAAAGTTGTCAGGGTCTAAGTAAGTGCAAGATTATCAGAGTAAAAGCATAAAAATGTTGCAAATTGTTATGGCATTGCCAAATGGAAAAACATTCTTAAGAAGTACGAGTACTCACAAAATCAAATTGTTATGGCATTGCCAAATTGAAAAAAATTCTTAAAAAGTACGAGTACTCACAAAATCAAATCTACACTAAACAACAACCCAGGAATGCCTCTTTAATGTACATTTTTTTCTTCTTTGATTTGAAAAATATAATAAATTGTTAATTGTTGTATAATTTATTGAGCTTGAGGTTTTTCTTTTTTATATAAAATTTTTTTTAACACTTATTTTATAACTCCAATATTTCGATACAGCAATGTGTATCATCATCAGGGGAAAATTTAAACAATCCCTGATGATGATACACATTGAAATATATCAAAATAAATGTTTAAAAATTTTTTATATAAAATAGAAAAACCTCAAGCGCAATAAATTATCCAACAATTCAAAACGTTAAGGTTGAATAAAATAAAATTAATATTATAAATTGTAGTGTTTTAAGATGAACTTTGTAAAAATTAAAATAATAACAAAAAGAAAAAAAAAACGCCCAAAAAATGGAAGAAGCAGAAACAATAAAAATACCGGAGGAAAAAAATGTTGAGGTAGATATGTTGTAAATTCGACTTGTAAGATAATAAAATTATTAATTTTGTGTATTTTTTAAGAAACCTACAGGTGGAATTTATTAAAAAAAACTTTTAACAAAAAATTTTAAGAAACCTACGGATGGAAAAAATTTTTAAAATAAGCGCAAGTGCAGGCCAAGATACCAAGATATATTGTCATATGGAATGTGCGTTGTTTAAAAAATTGTATCTGAAAAGCTGAAAATAGAAGGTGCAACGTCAAATAAGTACAACTATGCTATTTGGCACAGTTGCAAGGATAGCAAAATTGACGTGAATACCTTTACTATTTTTTTTTTTGCTTTTAAGAAATTCTAATAATGTTTGGATACTTTTTTGAAAGATAACCCTATAATGAATCTTTTAAGGAACAAATCATTTTAACATATTTTTTTAAGGCAAAGACTCATATCTTAAAAAAGTAACCATCATTAGTATTGTGGTTATTTTATTGAACTGCTTATGGTTTTTAATCCAAATTTCGATATTTTAATCAGGCTTAAGTTCATTGAATTTAATTTTCATTAAATTATTTTTATGAAGAAAGAAATTTTACAACATGAAATGAATTAAAATTTATTGATAATTTTTCTTTCTTGACTGAGCTGGGAATTGAACCCAGGTTTTCACGGACAGGTTACCCTGACTTGCTTGGATTGTAACCAAACACTCCCTTCAGAGGGGTTTGCCGTTTAGCACTCACCGCCATTAACGACGGATGACGTCATAAGTCAAACATCAATCTTTAAACCAAATGCTATTTTACCTTGGTAGATCGAAATTTCAGTCAAGAATAAAAATTATCAATAAATTTTAATTCATTTCATGTTGTAAGATTCCTTTCTTCATAAAAATAATTTAAAACAAATTAAATTCAATGAACTTTAGCCTGATTAAAATATCGAAATTTGGATTAACAAGTAACCATGTATGGCAAAAAAAAACTTAAAACTTTTATGCTTTTGTTATTAAAGCTTTAAGCAGAACTTAAAATCGGTTAACATAAATCCCAATATGTTTAAAAAAAAGTCTTAACAAATTATTAAAGTTGTTTTTGGGAATACTATTATTTATTAAAAGATGTTGTTTGTTGTGCTTACTAAGCACAAAAAGTCTTAACCAATTTTTAAAAAGTTTGAAAATGGATTTTTAAGAATATTTAAGCCGCATTATTTAAAAAAAAATAGATGTTAGGGTTGTTTTTTCACTTATAAGTCGAAGCCATAAAATATTTATTACAAAACCACTGTGCCTTCTCATTAAGGCAAACAATTAGCACAAAGTAAATAGATTTAATTAGTATTTTTAACACGGCATTCCTTTCTTTTTTTTAACAAATAACTTATTTTTAGTTATTTTATTTAGTTATAAACAAAAAGAAATATTAAAAAGTTAAAGAAACATTTAAATAGTAATAGAATTGTTATAAAATAAACATTTTTCAAAAAAAAAAAAAAAAAAAAAAAAAAAAAATTAACACAAACACTTTAAAATATTTTATTAGCAAACAGAAGAGAAGAAAACAAAGAATTAATTGTAATTGGTTTAAAAGAATCTACGAAATGGTTGGTGTGAGTAAAAATTGGTATTAAAGTGTATTCAGCCGTGCTTAGAAAAAAGGCATTAAAATGCTCTTTCTGCCTTTTTTTAAAAAAGAAGGAAGGAAGTGAAAGAAATCTAGTGTGAAAGAGTAGAAGAAGTAAATAGTGAAAGCACAGGAAAGGAAGAAATATTGATCTTACTTTGAAATAAAATTTTTTAAGATTTATTTTATAATTAATTAGTAGAAAAATATTAAAGGAATTTATTGGTATCCAAGTGTATTCTGCCGTGCTTAGAAAAAAGGCATTAAAATGCTCTTACTGCCTTTTTTTTAAAAAAGAAAGGAAGGAAGTTTAAGAAATCTAGTGTGAAAGAGTAGGAGAAGTAGAAGAATTCCTTTAATATTTTTCTACTTATTAATTATAAAATAAATCTTAAAAAATATTATTTCAAAGTAAGAGCAATATTTCTTCCTTTCCTGTGCTTTCACTATTTACTTCTCCGACTCTTTCACACTAGATTTCTTTCACATCCTTCCTTCTTTTTTTCACTAATTAAGGCGTCACAATGGACCATATTGGTCTCTGGGTGAGGGTGTGAAGTTTGCTTCACACCAGCCTTTCTAACCAAACCTAACCTAAGAGCAATATTTACTGCCTGTTCATCTATATTCAAACGAAGATTTCTATCGTTTAACTAACATTTAAAACAAAAACAAAAAATAAAATATTGTTTTTGTTTTACACATGTAAGTTAAGCGAAGAAAGTCTTCGTTCGAAACCGATTAACAGGCCATTTAAGTTTATCAAATATTAAAAAATACATAACAAATTACAAAAATATCAAATTTAAATTTAAATTTTCTCTGGTTTTCATTTTTTACATTTTACTGACTTTTTTCCTAAGCCCGGCAGTTTTGATGAATACCCATCAAACATTTTTACTAATGGTATGATAGTGGAGGACTCTAAAAGCATCTTTACACTGAAATTAATGCTTTTTCTACAGGAATGAAGTAGTTAGTATTATTGTACTTATTTTAGTAGTTTTTAAGAAAAAAAAAAATCTCGCTGAACTCCCGCGATATTGAAAAATCAACTTAATACAAACATTCAATAGTACTTTATTCAGCTATATAGAGCTTTTGTACAGTATAGACCACAAAATTTAGTTGTGTGATTTATAGTCTTACTAGCTGAGCCCGGCAAACGTTGTCTTACCCTCAAATGTTTTTCTTATACCCACTCCACTATAGAAGAGAAGTAATGTGCTTTTAGTATACACAGAAAAATTCTGCAAAGTTTTTCACTAATTAAAGCATTAATCAAAAATAAAATCAGCTTAAAATAGAAATTTAATCAAGTGAATTGAACTTTTAATAGATACTATTAATTTGTTTACTGTTGCAAATTTAATTATTTTTTTAATTAATATCTCAAATTTCTTAATTGAAATCAATTTTTATTTTTTTTTCTGTGTACCGATAGATTCACAATCACTTTCTGACCAATGTTCCTTCCTCGACAACGGGTCGGCATTATTATAAGCGAAATTGAATTTTCCGGAATTTAAAATTGATTTTTCTTCCATGCAAACTTCAACTCTTTCACAATTTGTTTCTATAGGGATATAACTAAATTTTTTTTTTTTGAAGGATTTAACGCTTTAGCTCTGCTCCCAATAGATGTTTCCATACAAATCGTATAATGTATGGAAAAATTATGAAATTTGGCGAATGTGAGTTATTTTTGAAATTTCTCGAAAAAGAATATTTACGGTACGATGCATTAAAGAGAATTTTTTTTGCAGTTAAGAGCCAAAATCTTGGATATATAGAAATTGGGGAACCTGATTTAATGCTTTCACAAGAATAATAATATTAAAAATTAGTTATCAAAGTTGTTTTTGGGAATACATAATTTTTAATTAAACGATTTTGTTTGTTGTGCTTAATTCCCTATTTCTATTCTTGATAAAACAACTGAATTTTATTGTTGCAGAATAAGCTGTTTCTATGCGCATTTCACTGGTTGCTTAGGCCAGATCATCAGGAAACGTTTTCCCAAAAAATTTTAGAAAAGCCAAAAACATCAGTAAATGAGACTACAGAGGGAATGAGAATTACACACAATCAAAAAGTCTTATTTGCAACGATATTAAAGCTTAAACAAAATTCCAACAATAATTTACCTTTTCTTACATTCCCCACTAAAATTAGTTGGAATTCTCCCAGCATTAATTGTAGTTGTAAGCACTGTTGCCAATTAAGCATTTTTAATGCTGGATCTAGCATTTTTTAAACTCATTTAGCACCAAAAAAATGCTACTAGCATATCGAACTTTTTCAGCATTTTTCCAAAATTATTTAGCTCTTTTTTTTTTTTTTTTTAGCATTTTTTAGTTTAAGTGATACATTTTGATTTTTTCTATTAATTTAAAACATATAACTTTATGTGCAAATATGTACATAAATATTAATACTGTTCTTTTTTTAGATATAAAATATAGAATTTAATTGTTTTAACCAGGGCTTAGATGTGATTCAGTGTAATATTTTTAAAGCTGCGATACTTTTTTACTAACAAAAGATGAATTTTTGCATTTATTTTGATTTATTTTTAATTTAAAAAAATGATGGGATTTTTATACCCTCTACCACTGAATGAGGGTATACTTAGTTTATCATTCCGTGTGAAACTTTTTTATTGTTCATTTAAGGCCTATGTCGATTTAGCCATGTCCGCCTGCAAGTCCGTCTTTTGATAACAAGCTTACTTTCGAAAGACTCAACAGAAAAGAACAATATTGCTGTCAAATTATTTCTAGTTCCCTAAGCATTTTGGGAATGAAATCTAGCATAATCGCCTTAGTAGAAAAAGAGTTATGAACCCAAATGTGGAACAACCTGCCTAAAAATTTTTATTTTTGGTCCAAAAATTAAAAATGGTGACAGAATGTATCGATGCTCATTAAATTTTGGACAAATTCGTTTTATATGACTGGAAATCGCACTACAATTTTATGAAGATGGGTTCATAATTTACCATAGACCCTACGTATAGCGTCTTAAAATCATTTAAAAAAGCATTAAATTCTAATAAAATTGTATTCCTGTATTGAGATTCGGTTTAATTTAAGTTTTCTTGAATATTTTTGATTAACGATCATTAATTAACGATCGGTCCAACATTAAATCCGCTCCTGAAAATCTCTTTAATGCGCCTTATAACATTTCTTAAACAAATCCGTATATTTTATTTAACTAAGGCAATGAATAATACTATTGTGAGGTCAGGTTTTATGAAAATTGGCTAATAATTTATAGACCCTATATAAAGCCCAATCCTAAACTATTCAAACTCTCGGTGAAGGGTATAAAAGATTCGGCATGGCCGAATATAGCACTCTTCTTTTATATGTTATTTCCAATTTTAATGTAATAGACTATAAAATACTTACGGTCAATTTCACCAGTTAAAATTAACTATCATTCATAACTGTCGAAAACATATCGTTAACTGGAAGTAAAAGTACATAATAGTTAGTTTTAACTGAACTTGGTAAAATCTGCCGTAACTCATGTAATTTTATACCATACTAATAATTTTGTTCTGCCAAATTTTATTTTTATATAATATTTTGTAGCACCTTTTTAAGCATTTTTTAGCACTTTTTTAGCAGTTTTCCTTAACTAAGTTTTGGCAACACTGGTTGTAAGTGGGTGAAGAAAAAACAAAAACCAATTGCTTTATTGTTTTCGCAAGCAAATCCAAATAAAAACAATTTGCCAGTTCAGTTTTTTATGCACGTGAACTTGCAAATTTTTCCTTTACTAAGTTTTGGCAACTCTGGTTGTAAGTGAGTTAAGAAAAAATAAAAACAAATTGCTTATTGTTTTCGCAAGAAAATCCAAAAAAAAAAAAAAACAATTTGCCAGTTCAGTTTTTTATACACGTGCACTTGCAAATTTATTATCAAAGTTGTTTTTAGGAATACATAATTTTTAATTAAAATTCGTTTTGTAAAAAAAATTTGTTCTAAAACCCATTTTTAAATAGTTATTAAGTTTTTCGTTTCCTAAAAAATGAGTAAGCGGTTAAAGAAGAAACGTGACGATATGTCCCAAAAGACCCCCAATCCCGGAAATAACATAAAAACAAATGTATACATAATTACAACATTTTGTTCTAGAAGGTCCATATTTCCCGATAGGTCCCAAATAGGGACCAGTAAGTGGAGTAGGGTATTAAAGGGTTGGGCTTACCCGACTATATTTTCTTAACTGTTTTTCAATACTTTACAGATTTTTTAGATGTAAAATAAAATTAAGGTTTCGGTTTTCTTTTTTTTAATTTTGCAATTTTCTATAGCGATATTTTGTTATTATTATTATTATTATATTTATTTTAGTGATAAGATTGAAAAGCCATAAAAGAAGGTGAGTAAACTTTTTGGTACGTCGAAAATATAAAGTTTCTGTTTCTGTGACTGTCTGACTGCATGCGTTTTTCTAAGTGCTGATAAACACGTTTAAGGTTTTAGGCTTGAAGTCTTGAGTTTTAAGGAGAGAAGGGAAAATAGGATGCCATTAATTTTCCTCTCTCTCCTAAAATCTAAAGGCTTGATGACTAAAACCTGAAGCGTGTGTATAAGAATTACATTATAACAATTTCTTTTTAGGAGCAGCCTTTAAAAAAAGATACAATAATGTTTCACAAAAGTAAACCCTAAAATACTCTTCTATTAAAATGTAATAGAAGAGCATTTAAAAAAAAAAGAAAAAAAAATTCAAAGCAATAAAGATTCAATTTAATGAATTTAATTGAAATGACTTTGCGGTAACGATATTTTATTTACAAGTTTTAACAAAATTTAGGTTGTGAAAATGTCATATTTATCATTTTTTTTGTTAAATATTTAAGGAACCCCTAATGAATTCCTATTAATAGCTTTTATTGAATTTTGATTTCATTTTCATTATCAATTTTATTTACTGCAAACTCAGAAGTGGAAATAATCCTAACAAAAATATGTTATCTAACTGAAAACAAATAACGTTTATTATTCATTTAATTTAAACACTTATTCACATATTTAGCGATGAATGAGGTCTATTCATAGACTACCAGCTAAAATTAATATTTACACAAAATTGAATTTTATTAAAATTACTCATTTAAATGTGATACAATTAATTTTGCTTTTGAAAAATTTTTAAAGGTGGGAAAAAATTCAGGGAAATAAAAAAATTACGAAAAATGTTAATAGAATTAATCATTTCAAAAAGAAATGTGGGGACTGAATTTTCTGTGGATTTCTTTAATAACCGCAAAAGCTCATTGACGTATTTTTGATAAGATCACACTACTTAAACCAAAAACTGAATTTTAGTTGTAGAGATTACTAGACCCTTAATACCATAGAAGATAGAATAGAATCGATAGAGAGAGAAAAAAACGAACTCGGCTGACAAAAAAAAAAAAAAAAAAAAAAAAAACTCAATGATTGTGTACGTCGCAATTTACACTATGGACATTTCTTGCCGGACAGACGAAGTTTGTTGGCGAGAGAGGAAAAGATTAAGCAAACATCGTCGCCACTTACCAACAAACTCCGTCTGACCAGCAAGAAATGTTCATAGTGTAAATTGCGACTAGGTTAAAATAATTTCTGCTGCCGGCCATACACTACACAAGTTCAATGCTCAAGTTTGGCACTGCGTAAACGAAGATTGTGGATACACACTATTCGAGTAAACTGTGCAATTTTTTTTTTTAAATTTATAAGCGACGAAGACCACATGTGCAAATAAGGAAAAAAGGAAACCGTTTTCCCATTTTTAGTTTTCCAATTAGATTAATTTGTCGTTGTATGTATTTTATATCATTAATCTATTGTTGCTTTTAATGCGCCACAATTCCGGCGATTAGTTGCACAGACAAAAATAAAAATTGATTTCAATTAAAAATTTTACTTTATTAATTAAAAAATTAATGAAATTTGCACTAGTAAACAAATTAATAGTATCAATTAAATGTTTAATTAACTTGATTAAACCTTAAATTCACATGATCACATTGTTAATTACAACTGATTTAATTAATGCTATAAAACTCATTTAGATTTTTACTTAGTTCACTACATAAATTGCAAAAACACTGTCATACACTACACAAACACATTTTACAGTGCTAGACTTGACCACTGAACTTGTGTAATGTATGGCCGGCATTGCACAAGAGACTCTGGTCTTCTGCAGACAAGCGTAGAGCTTCGCATGATTAGTATTGGGGGGAAGGTTCCTTCGCATATTGAATTAACTTATTCAGGCTCTCCTTTCAAAATATTAGTGGCCGTTTTTTGGTAAAAGAATTACTATATAACTTATAACATATCCAAGTTGCTGGTAATATTAAGGGGACAATTGATGCTTGATATGCGTGCAAGTCGTATTGTTTCGGTTCTTATTTGTTACCTGCATAAAGATATACTTTTTGTGGTTATAAAATGGGGTTTTAAGGATGTCTAAGTGAATGTTATAAAAAACTAAGACAGTACAGTTGTCAACCGCGTTAGGGGCATTAAATGAGTCGGGACTATGTGGGTGCATTGTACAGAATAAACGGCACTCTTAATGGGTTAGTAAATCGGTATGCTTTAAACACCATGTAAAACGCACTTTAAAGTATTTATACCAAAAGCGATATGGATAAAGTAAGTTGAAACTTGTACGACCGTTAACTTCTAAACTAGGAGCGTTGGCGCGAAAAACATCTTATTTTAGAACTACTTTTAAGGATACTAAAAAGTTTTAAAAATATCAATTTTATTTTTTATATTTATATTTTTGTTTCAATCCGGTTCTTCTCTGTTTAACAAAAAAAATTTTAAAGTCCTTATTCTTTTAGTTGTTCATTATATTAGCAACACTTTTTCTGTTTTGTACACTCACAATATTCGGTACGTAAAATAAACTGAAATTGTAATATAAAACTAATGAATATTCATTCAAAAATCGGTCTACTTATTTTTTTATTTATTTTTAACAAAAAGTTAATTTAATTTTTACTGTCAAAAATTCAACTGCGAATTCCGTAAATGCAAATGAATTTTCAGTTATTTTATGTTATTCAGTAATTTTATATAATACAGGTTTTACTCGAATTTCTAAAAAATACCAGAGAGAATATTTATACATGTTTGTTGTACTTCTGTTGCTCTGACCACTTTGTTTACAGAAGAACTTTCAATTATAAGACACCAGCAGCATGACCGATATGGTATACGCAATCATTTTACTTTAAAAATTTGATCTATTTAACTAAATAATTTTACCAAATAGAATATGGGAATTTTCTACACAAAACAAGCAAATCGTTTTTTGCTTTTACTTTTTGCCGCAGATCTATAAATAGATAACTAAAAATTAATATTTTGGTAGTTAAATTATATAAAATAACTGAAAATTCATTTGTTTTTACGGAATTTGTGGTTAATTTTTTAAGGAATTCGCGTTTGAAATTTTGACAGTAAAAATTAAATCAACTTTTTGTTAAAATTAAATGCAAAGTAAGTAGATCTTGTTTTAAATTTAATTTTCACTTTATTCTATATACAGAATACTTTTACTTAATAAATTGACAATATTAAATGCAACCGAAAATCCGACTGCAACGACAAAATCAGCATAGACAACAACCTGCAGCCATGTAGCCGTGTCGTTGTGAAAATAATCATTTTTATATACACGTCGGTAGCCTGCTGTCTCGAATGTGTTTAAAGCATAATTTATAAAAAATAAAACTGGTTTATAAAAGGTTTATGAAACGGATTTTCTATGAAAATTTGCTTTTTTAAGCAATTTATTTTTTAAGTTTTTTTTTTCTTTTTAATCTATTACAACTACAATTCGAGTTGGAAAAAAAACTAGCCAATTGTAGGGGAATGTAAGAAAAGATAAACTCACTGTTTATTGTTGTTGCTTTGTTGAAGCTTTGATATTGTTACAAGTTAGAGCTGAGAGTTTAAAATTCTTATTCACTTTATAGTCTTATTTGTATAATATTTTTAGCTTTTCTAAAGTCTTTGGAAAAAGTTTCCTGACGGGCAAACAGCGAAATGCGCAAAGAAACTTGCTTTCCCTCAACAATGAATTTCAGTGTTTTTATCAAAAATAAAAATTGGGAATTAAGCGAGGAATCTTATTAATAATAAGTTTTGTATTTCCGAAAATAACTTTTGATAATTATTTAGTTTAATTTCTTCGAACTTTTTAATATAATTTCTTCGTAATAAATCTTCAAGCTCAAGGCCAATTTTATATAAAAAATATTCGTTATTAATCCAATATTTCGCTATCTCCATTGAGTTTTAAGAATATAATAATATTTGTATATAAATATGCTGCAAAGTCGTTTCTAATTACGTGGCCACCACTGTATATTACAAAATTTGTGTACTCTTTTTTTTGAGAAGCCCCCGGGTTATATCGCATGAAACACATCTCTCGTAGAAAGATAGTTTTCGTAATACATACATACTACTAAATTAATTGCAGATAATTTCGGAATATATGTTATTGTGCAATATGAACTATTATTAAAGCAAAACTATAGCATGCTGCTTTTATTCAAAGCCAAAAAATTGATATTTGCCTAAATTATTAAAACGTTTTTCGTAAAACATTCGGCGCTACTTTTTTTATAAAGAAAAATGAAAGCAATTAAAATAATCAATTAAAGAAATTATCAAACCGTTTGTTATCTCTTTTTACGTTTATAAATAAATCCGAATAGGAAATTAATTTATTTGTTTAGCTACAAATATTTTATATGGATAGAATTTTTTGCATATTCAATTTAATTTGTTCATATAAATTTCAAATGCCCAGTCTTGTTAAAGTATTTGAATGATGTAGTAAAGATTTGTTATCAATTAAATTAAATTAGTTAAATGAGCACACAGAACACTGCCTACGAAATGCTGTAGTCTTGAAATATTTGTATTTGAGCAGATGTTTTTTTTTTTTGTTGAACTTAACTTGCAACGCCCTTTACTTAGTTTTTAATGAATTGTGTAAATGTATTCGGTAGTGAAGGTCATTAAATGTTAAAGGATTTTATTTACTGACAGTTCATCGATTTCGAACGTTAACGGTCGCATAGAAAATTACATTTAAAAAAGCAACAAAATTTTAAAATTTGTTTTTGTTTTAAATGTTATTTTCTATCCGAACGTTAACGTTCGAAATCGTTGAACAGGCAGTTAATTTTTTTGTATTATTTTATTTAATTTTTTTGTATAATTTAATAACATTTGTTTTTTGTCTTTATTTTGAGTTTGTTTATTTAATTTTTTTTAGCTTTATTTGAATTTCAATATTTATCTGTGGTCTGAATATTTCTTTAATTTTATTGTTTATATTGGCCGTCTGTTTGTCTGATTATTTGAGGTGTTGGCTTCGTTAAGTCTTTAGGTTTTGTTGTTGTATGTTCCCATAAATTTGTTTAGTTTTTGCTGATTTAGTTGCTCTTGACTTTGATTTGATTTGAATAAAACGTAAAATGATTTTGATATTAAACTGGTTTGGAAATTATTTTTATGAAGAAAGGAATTTTACAACAAGAAATGAATTAAAATTTATTGATAATTTTGAATTCTTGACTGAGCTGTCCGCGAAAACCTGGGTTCATTTCCCAGCTTAGTCAAGAATGAAAAATTATCAATAAATTTTAATTCATTTCATGTTGTAAAATTCCTTTCTTCATAAAAAAAATTTAATGAAAATTAAATTCAATGAACTTAAGCCTGACAAAAATATCGAAATTTGGATAAAAAACCATTAACAGTTCAATAAAATAACCGTTATACTAATTACTCTTAATCAATAGTATAAGTTTCACCCGGGGAAACTGTGGGGAAATCGGAGAGACCTGAATACTTTTTTTTAATGTTAAGTTTTTTTTTTTGAAATCTTGGATTTTCAAGAACTAATATCACGACTATTTTATACTCTATTGAATGAATTGCTACGGAAAATCGGTTAAAAAATATAAATAATTTCGGCTCATTTTTGCTCTGCACACTATAAATTAAAACATTTAAACATCGATTTAATATCGGAGTTATATATTAAATCGATAGCTCATCACTTAATACATAAAACAAATCTTAACATTATGTTTATGGTGTTTTATTAAGCCCAAGTAAACAAACGAAAGGTTAGGCAAGCTGTCATACTGCGATTACATTTTGACATTTATAATCAGTATGATCTGGCAAATCATCATGAATAGATTTTGAGCAACGCTACCAAATTCCTTCAATTTACTTTGCAAATCCCTCATCGATTCGCGCAATTTATAGACGATCTTGTGATCTTTAGGGCCATCTGATAGGAGTTTTATATAAACAAATTTATTGCATATTAAGTGTCAGAAATCCACAACACAGAAAAATGCTCTCCAATTTTTTTTTCAATTAAACCATTAATCCAAAAAAAAAATCAGTTTTAATTACAAACTTAATCAAGTGAGTTAAACGTTTACTTATTGTATTAAAAACTTTACTGCAAAAAATGTATCAAAAAATATAATTAATACTAATTCATAATTTGTTTACTGTTGCAAATTTAATTAATTTTTTAATTAATATCATAAATTTTTTAATTGAAATAAATTTTTATGTTTTGCTGTGAACAGATCCTACTGACTCCAACACATTTAAAAAAAATGTACCTGTAAAAAAAGCGCCTGCCTTATTTCTTTAAAACTCGATTAATGATGGACGTCCAGAATTAACTTTGTCAAGAACAACCGCGGTGCCCATATGTCCAGAATAATTTTCAAAAGTTAATGTCATGTTAATCTTTCGAAAAAAATTTTTTTTATCTTGTTTTATTTTTGTGTTACCTTTTACAATATAAAGTTCTACCAGTCTTAAAAAAGCCTTTTATTTAGAGGAATAGTCTTATCTAGTTTGATCTGGCTTAATCAACGTGCGATCTTTTGAAATTTCACATTTCTTCAAATATATTAATTGCTTGCATGAAATACTTTAACTCACTGTATTGCCCTATATATTTAACTTGTACATCTCTGTAGGCCGTAAACTGAAAGTTTAAACTCTGCTCTATTGTGGCTAATGAATCATTGAGTGTTTAATCGCTGGTTAAGTTGAACTAAATAAAATCAAATCTTAATTTGCTATACCCTTCTTCCGCACAGTTCTTTGAAATGCTTAAATTTTTTTTAGCACTTATAACAAATTGCTTTTAAAATTTATTTATGTAATTTAAATAAAATACTTCATAAGCAAATAGTCATTTAAAATTTATCTATTCAAATTTATTTCTTCCTTTAATCTCTTACATTGAAAACAAGTCCATTAACAATAATTAAACACATGTTTATTGAATCAGAATCACAACGAACTGTAAAACCGGAAATAAATGTTGAAAAATTAAAATCAATGAATCATGTTGACAGTGATATTTAAAATCGATAAATAACAAATTTAAATGAGCAAAAAGGACAGGCAGTCAGGTAGAAATGACGAGAGACAAAATGACAGACGGCAGCCAAAACAAAATGCAGCTTTAGCGCAAACTTTATTAAAATTATAAAAACGTTTTGAACTTGAGTGAAATTAATGAATAATATAATAATAATAAAAAAAAAACTATTGATATTTTATGCAAATATTTTTAAACAATAAACTCGAAAAAAATTTACATATGTGTATATTTTTTTTAAGAAACAGGGAAATTGAAAAAGAGGTAATAATTGATGATAAATAAAGTAAAAAAAAAGTTTAATATGCAAATGGAACACTGTAAACCACGTATTCTGCTGGAATTATAGAATTCAAGGGAATATAACTGTATATCTAGAAAACGGTAACAGCTAAAGTTTCCAACTTTTGTACAAATAGCGTGGCAATCAAAACGCAACATCAGTCGTCAAAAAAGCAGTGGGCGTGATTAGAAAAGTAGGCATAGCACAAAATAGAATTCCGTATATTTGAAGAACGGCAAGTGTAAAATTGTACAAATTTGGTACAAATAGAATGGTTATCAATATATAAGCAGCAGATTTCTGTATGTCTTGTAGGGTATTCATTTAATCGGGCTTTTGCTTTAATCGGTTAATCACTCGATTAATTAACCGAGGTTTTGGTTTAATCGGTTAATAATCGGTTAATTTTGTTATTGATCGGTTAACCGATAAATTAAGTTTTTTTTTATAAATTAAGTAATTTCAATAAATAAAAATTCATAAATTATTTATTATTTGGAGTTTATTAGTAAAAAAACAACCATAACACATCAAACAACAATTCTTGAACTAAAACGAGCAAACAAAAAAATAATTCATAAATATGAGAAACATATTATTTAATTAATACATAAATATTATTAAACGCCGTTATACACTATCCCACAAAGTCTTAAGTATATTCGAAAATGCTTCCCTGATCTAATTATTGTTTGAACATTTTTAAAAAACAAGAACAACTTATCATGACGGGTTGTATTTTTTTCAAAATACGTAAGACTTGTGTGATAGTGTAAAGCAGCTATTAGTACGAGGGCGGATCAATAAGTCCGTGACTTTTCGAACTTCCCTCGTAGTTATATGAAATGCAACACTGCTCCCGTCAAGTACCACCTGTTAATAGACTACTGTCAAGTTTTGAGCAAGTTCCGTCATTTACTTTACGTTTAACAGCTATTCAAAACATACAACATCGTGGATTTTTTTAAAAATGGAAAAAAGTGAATCTCGAGTGCTCATTAAACATTATTTTTTGCGAAAACAAACCGTCAATCAAACCAAGGAAAAGCTTGATAAATACTATGGGGACTCTGCACCATCGATTTCAATGGTAAAAAAGTGGTTTACTGACTTTCGTTGTGGTCGCACAAGTACAAATGACGCTGAACGGCCAGATTGTTTGGAGTTGATTAACCGCAATTCGAATGAGTTTTTGCGGCGTTTTGTAACTGTGGATGAAACGTTTTATTTTCATTCAAAAAGGCGGACTTATTGATCCGCCTTCATAATTAAAAATTAAACTGTAAGATAATTTTATTAGTTATTTCAATAGTTTAAGGATACCTTAAAAAATAATCTTTTAAAAAAAATAATTTGGTTTAAATGTTTAGGATTAATTCGATTCTTTTCTTTAGTTTTGATAAAACTTGACTTGGAAAAAATTCTTTAACTTATGGCTGATGTTGGATAAATCGAATATTATCTTACATATTATCTTATTTCTCAGTCCTTTTCCTGGTTTTCTCTCAACGTATAGTACTTTTTTAATTTTTTTTTCAAATTTTAACTTCTAATTGTTTCGTTTAATTCTGTTAAAAGATTGATAAGAGAAGATAAAGAAACAAATAACTAAACATTTACATTTTAAAAGTATCTGAAACAAAAAGCAAACACTTATTTAAAATGAAGATCACTGAAGAGCTTCTTTGGTTGTATGAAAAAATGTTTTATAAACACATACCTTTTGTATATGAGACGAAACAAATAATTAAAAACTGAAAAAAAATATTTTATCGGTTAATCTACTGAAATTAACTAGTTTAATCGTTAATCGCAAATAGCCAATTTTAAATTAACCGATCAGTTAATCGGGTAGTAATTAATCGGTTAACCGTTAATCGGTGAATCGGTTAATCGAATGAATGCCCTAATATCTAGAGAATGGCAATAGCTACAATTTACAAATGTGGTACAAATACCTTTGTTATAAATGTACAATCACCCCTATCGTAAATAATTTTTCCTCGTACTTTACCCATTTTCACGTACTTGCGATCATGAAAAACTTCCATAAAAAAATTAATTCAAAGAAGAATATTAACGTGAAAAAATGATCGCGGGAAAACATTCCCCTTCTCGTGAAAAATTTTTTCCCTCGTATTTTTTTTTTTTTTTTTGCTTTTTCCTAAGGGTGGACATCCGTAAAAAGTGGGCATTATTGTAGACATAGGCGGCGCACCTTCAAAACAAATACCATATAGAATTATGCGTAACTGGTGAATGGTTACAGTAAGAGTATTCAAACTTGGCTCAAATAGCTTCGTTAGCAATGCACGAGATCTTTATTTAAAAAAATACTTATTTTTTAATAATGGTAGCGAAGCGCACTGCCTTATTTGTAAAGTATTTATATTCCTAATTAAAAACAGATTCAAACATTTTTCGTTCTATTTACGTCAAAATTACCGAAATATAAATTTTACTTACTAGATTGAAGATAGTTTTACAATTTGAAGATAGTTTTATATAGAAATTAAAACTCAATTGAATAAAGCTCAATTTTTTTAAAATTTTTTTTTCCTTTTAGGAACTGATTGTGATTCATCTCTTTTTGCTTCACCCTGTCCCCTACGTCATAAAGATTTAAATATATCACCAAATGCACTTTTGCAATGTTAATACGAATAATTGTTTCGTGTTTGTTTTTCGTAATTCCTTTACAACTTTTTTTTTTGGATTTTTGCTTTATTTGGTTATTGCATCAAAATTGTTTAATGTATGTTGAAATAAATTGTAACATTTGTAAAGATTTATTAAATTTACTTAAAGTTAACAACATTTAATTTTATTATAAGGAAAAAATTTAAACAAATTTTTAACCCGGAAGATTTTTTATAAAATATATAATTAAAGATTACGATAAGAAACAAGTTCGTGATATTTTTTATTAAATCCGCCCAAAAAAAGCCAAGCAAATATCTAACAATTTCCTTAAAAAATAGAGTGACAATTAATAGTTCTGGAAAAACTAAGTTAGGGGGTACTTTATTTTCCCAGACTAATCAGTTTTTTATTACACAAATTAAACAAACTGAAAACTGACGTTATAAATTTAGCTGTAAAAAATTGGATGCTATTCCGTTAACATTAAGTGTTGTTGTTGTCAAACCGATTGTGTATAGGGATGCTAACGATACATCGATGTTTAGAAAACATCGATCTATTGGTCATAAGCACTGATGTTAACATCGATGTTTTGATGGACGATACATCGGCGATACATCGCCGTCAAAACTAAAAAACATCGACATCGTCTATTTAATATTTTCATTTATTTAAATTTTTTTCATAATATTTTTATCATTTTAAATATTTATTTTTTCAATTAAACCCTTCATTTAAAAATATGGAAAAGTGTATTTCAAAGTATAGCCGTACACCTAGAGAAAAAAAATCTTTAAATATGGTCACCTTGAACAAAACTATTTTTAGATAAAATTGTAAACATATTATGGTTTATTTAATAATAAGAAAAAAAATTAAAACATCGATGTATCGTGTTTGTACCGATGTTTTTTAACATCGATAGTTATCGTGGAAACATCGATGTTTTTAAATATCGATGTTTTTCGGAACGATGTTGCATCTCTACTTGTGTAGTTTATTTATCCCTTTAGCTTCGATTGCTATCCATAATCGTTCCATTAAATTTAACTACATTTTTGCTATATTTTTATATCCACACTACAACAGTGTTGTTGTAACACCTAAAAATGTTGGTCCTGTACTAGGGATGTCGCTGAATTTGGATTTGAAAATTTTTAGTCCCGGGATTTTCGGGATTTACTCAATCTCGAAATCGTTTACTTAATTTTTTTGTTTTACCTTTTTTTTTAAAAAAGAAATTCATCATGACATTCTTCCTTGAGAGGATAGAGAACACAATATTGATCTTTTATATTTATTTGATTAACTGTCATTGAAAACGAAGGAAAAAAGTTAAACTTTGTTATTCTTTTTAAGCGTGTCCAACAATTATAAAGAAATTGTAATGTGAAAAGTGCTGAGAATAATTAAAGAAGAAAATTAATTAAAGAAAGACATGTCTTTTGAAATGCACAAAACAAAAATAAGAACCAAAAGTTCCTTGTGGTTTTATATTCTAATTGACTACACTGGTGCACCAAATGGAAAGATTTAAATTTACTGTTTAGAGGTTTAGGCTTATTAAAGTGTTTTCCAAGAGTGGGCATGAAACCTAAGGTAATTTATGAAGCGATTTCGCTTAATTAAGTAGTGTAAATTGTACACTTCATAATTCCTACCACCAGTGGTGGTGGGTATACAAATTTGTTGTTTTTGTTAAAATAAGATTTTTATGATTAACTAAAAATTGATTTAGTTAATTAATTTCGAATTCAAGTTTCAATTATTCATCTTAATTCATTTAATAAAAATTTTAATAGAATCTTAGAAATAAATCAACTACTAGTTTGCTCTATTCAATTACTATATTAATTATTTTTTTATTAAGTTTGAAACAACTGAGGTAATTGAGTAAAATATAGATTTTATGTTGATTATTTTTTAACTGAATCAATTAACACATTATTGGAAATCGTACGTTGTTTTTTTTTATTATATTTTTAATTATTTAAAAATAATCACAATGTTCAATTTTTATAAATTTTAGTAATCAATATAATCATTAAATAACTTTGTAATAATTAGTATTGTGGATATTTTATTGAACTGTTAATGGTTTTTAATCCAAATTTTGATATTTTTAATCAGGTTTAAGTTCATTGAATTTAATTTTCATTAAATTATTTTTGTGAAGAAAGGAATTTTACATCATGAAATGAATTAAAATTTATTGATAATTTTTCATTCTTGACTGAGCTGGGAATTGAACTCAGGTTTTCACGGACAGGTTGCCCAGACTAGTTTCAATTGTAACCATACAATCTCTTCAGTGGGGTTTGCCGTTTAGCTCTCACCGCCATTGACGACGAATGACGTCATTAGTCAAACATAAATCTTTAAGCCAAATGGTATTTTACCTTGGTATATCGAAATTTGCTTTTGAATGAATGATTATCTATTTTTTTACATGTTCTTCCTTACTTCTTGTTTTTCGTACTTTTTGTCAAGAATTCTTCTTGAAATCTAAATTATAATGGCGGTGAGAGCTTAACGGCAAACCCGACTAAAGAGATTGTGTGGCCTGATTAAAAATATCAAAAAAAAAAAAATAAAAAAAAGTAACTTTGTAATATTAAATGAATTAAACAACTTATGTTTGTAAACCTCTTTCAAAAAAAAAAAAAATTTCTAATAAATATCTATAAATAGAATTCATCTTTTGACTTTCAAAAATTCCGAATCCCGACCAGTCCCGATTGGCATCCCTATCCTGGACCCACCTTTTAGTATACCGATCGACTTGGATTCACTTTTTGAATCGATCTAATGATGTCCGTCCATCCGGCTGGCTGGTTGTCCATGTCAACATTGTGTGCAAAGTTCAGGTCGCAACTTTAGAGATAATTTTCGTAAATTTGGTACATAGATTCTAATTGTCACAATGACCAAGCCTATTGGAAATGGTGAGAATCGATTCATAATTTCAGACAGCCCGCATACAAGCTTTTTTTGAAATAAACTCTCTGTGCACATAAACCATCTTATTATGTTGGTATTTGGATTAAATTTGATCCAAGCACATTTCAAATCATCTTACCAAAGTTTATTGCAGTCGATCCATACTTGACCATAGCTCAAATACAAATAGATCTCCCGAAAATAGCTTTTAATGCCATAACTTCCATATAAATGTCGGGTTTGACATTAAACTTGGCGACAATAACTTCTACGGTAGTAGCTAGTCATGATATGCCATGACAAAATCTTCTGCTGGTAGGCCCAAATGTAACCGCAGGTCCAATATAAACAAACTCCTTTCCAAAAATCACTTAAAGGCAAATAAATCTCATTATATCTAAATAATATACGGCGCAAAGAACTTTTACATAAATCTTAACCTTATAAAATAATTTTGTTGTGGCCGGTCCATAATTGTCCGTGGGTCCCAAATAGGGTACACTCTCGAAAGTATGTTTTTAAATACCGCGGTGGTGTGTATCATGCTTTTTTACTTTTTTTTTCGAAACAGCCGTTCTAATGCTGCTGATAAACTAATGTAGTTTTCTTAGAAATCTATTAACAATTTTAAGGCTTTGGTATCAGCTTTATTTTAAAATTGCGCTGACAAAATATTTTTGACATAATTTTCTTTTAAGGGAACGAATTGGCCAAAACTCAGGAAAATTACAAACTTCTTGGTTGAGAATAACGAGAGAGTTGAAATTATCTTAAAGTCTTTAAATCTTTATTAAAAAAATTATTGAAGAGTTAAATTTTTATTTAAATGTAAGAAGAATTTTACATTCAATTTTCTAATAAATTCTGTTTTAATTTTATTTTTAATTTCTTTTATCATAGAGTTCACTTTTTTATTTTAGATTTGATTTAATAACTACAACGTTTAATTGATAATTAAAATGTTACACCTACACCATATTAAAAAACATATACAAAGAAATACCACCCAGAAGTTCTGATGTTGTTATAACGTTTTTTTTACAGATCTGTTATAACAATATCATTGGCCAATACAATTTATATTATATTGAATAATTAAACACTTTAAATACAAATAAAGTAAAAGGTCTTGCATGTCCGTCAACGCAATCGTTGATTTTAATGTGTTGAGAAAACCTCAGGACTTGAAAACCCGTCCGCATATAAGAGTTGTCCGGCTGGAAGAACTATCCGTTTGTAAAGCTTTTATTGTTTATAATTTCCAAGTCAAAACAAAATAATCCACCATTAATCGACATCACGATGCGACAAATGAAGACTTTTGGAAAAACACACGGACTGGATAGTACAGATTCCATTGTATTACTAACGAGTAGTAAAACCCTCAACTCAGTTTGGCGATATTTTTTTATGGGCCTCCAAAAATTCTGAAAATCGGTGGGCCCTTAAAAAAAGGTGTCATTAGTTCAGACTTCATGATACGGCATTACTACATAACATTTTAACAAGTTTTGTTTATTTTTTGCTTTTTTCGTGCACTTTTTTTTTAAAAATATAGTGAAATATTTTTTCTACTTTGTGAATGTCACCTTTTCTTTCGTGGAAATATTTCCATGCCAAACATTAACAAAGTAGTACCAACTCTTTACAACTTCTCATTCACTCATATGACCCTGCACCCATAATTTTATGTCATAATATCATAGAACATTAAAAAAAGTATCACATGTAGAACCGGAAAAGTTAAAGAATGAAAATTTATTTCCAGTGTTTCCCCTTTTTGATATTTTTTTCACCCCTTTGAAAAAATATTAACATTTTCAATATTGCCGAGAAAGCACGTAATTTAATATGTATAATTATGGCAATGAATGGAGGAAAATATTATGTAAAAAAGTACCAAAAATAGGTATGATTTTTACCCCTTAACCGATTGAATTTCGAAAAAGTACCAAATTAATAGTTATATTTTTTGAGATAAATAAGTTACGAATGTGGTATAATGTTTAGTTTTATGTTTATTGGTTAAAAAGATAGATGCGATTACAAAAAAGTTTCACAATAAAAGTGTTACCCATTTACTCCCGAAAAGGGCAGAATTTCAAAAAAGTACCAGACAACTGCCACCTTATTATTTTAATGAACAACGATAGGTATTACACTTTTTTGTATATCTTTTAGTTCACACATTTTTACCTTGTTTAACTCATCTTAGTGGATCCATTTGGCGAGAGGCCAACCTCCGGTCGAAATTTCAATTCAGCTTCAGACGTTTAGGCTGTGTGATGATGAAACAGTCAGTCAGTGTCGTTACAATTTTGTATATATAGATATGGGTTTATTCAAACTCTAGTTCTTTTACTCTTCTCTCTTGCGTTTCATATTATGAATAAAAATTGAAATAGGGATTTATATGGGACCAATGGTAAATTATAGACCGAGGAAGTGCTATTTCTAGCCTTATGAAACTACGACAAACCAAATGTTACTGCAATACAATTTATTCGTTACGTTTAACTTCGTACTACTAGTGTGTTCCGAGAGGGTGCTTAATATAGGGCGAATAGTAAGTTATAGGCCGATCATCACGAAACTTGACAGTTTGATTTCTGGTCATATAAAAAGGATTTTTGTAAATGTTAGTTACAATCGGTGCATTCTGCTACGAATTGATGTTAGTTTTTGTAACAGAATTATTCATTTTTAAGGTTGGTTGTTCCACATTTGGATTCAGAATTATTTTTCTACTGAAGCGATTTTGCTGGATTTAAATCCCAAACTGTTAGGATAACTTCAAGACATTTTGACATTAATATTGTTCGTTGACATGGATAAATCGGCTTAACATTACTTAAGGACCAAGAATATATATATTTTATAAGCTCTTAGATGAATACTAAAAAACTTTCAACGGAATGACAACTTAGTATAATATCATTTTTTACCACTAGTGTTGGTGGTAGAGTACACTAATGGCGAATTCAATGCATCAGGAAAACAATTGTTGCGTGTCGTAAAAAAATGTGCAAATCTTCTGATAAACTGAAAGTGGCTGAAATCATCTTCTGGATCTACAATATAACTGTTGGTTCAATTCTCTTCTATGCCATTGTTGTAGGGCGACAAGAAAAGGTAGACAAATATACGTTAGCTTGGATTTTAGCTCTTAATCTTAAGATACGTTAGATTTAGCTCTACGACTACTACTGGGCATCGAAAATCTGTTCAGTTCTTTGCAGTGTATACCAGCCATATATTCTGGCCATCAAGTAGGTTCCAGAACAGTTAAATTTTTTTATTTATTCACACTCCCTAAAAATTAACAATAATCTTTAAAAAATGTGTTTTGGTGCAATTAATTTACAGAAAAGTACAATTTTAGAAGCAAGTTAGCACTATTTCTAACTCTTTCTTGCCATTTCTAATAAAGAAGACTGCTTTATAGGGTCCGTCCAAACGCATTTTTAAACACCGAACACAATACTGAACTTTGGAAAATTTTGCAAAGTTCGGTTGAACCCGAACCGAAACAGGACTTTTTGCCATTAAATCCGAATAATTGTACTTTTTAAATTTATTTATTTAAAACAAAATAAAATTTCAGGAATTCATACCATTTACACTTTCGTAGATGGAAAAAGAAAAAATAAATTGCACTTTAGTAAAGTAGTAAAACTATTTTATAGTTAAAAAAAAAACATAAAATAGTAAAAAAAAGTTCAATATAAACGGAGAAAAAACAGGGTTTAATAAAATAGGAGATCCAAATAGAATAAATATTAGTACATACTCAAAATTTCATATTATAATACAGCGTGATCCATTTCGAGGTTCCCTACTTTTTTTACGAAAAAAAAACACAGAAAATTCAAATGTAATGTGGACTGTTTATTATCATTTGAAAGAACATTCTTTGGCAGTTATTTTTTTGAAGATTATGTCTATCAAATGTTGGGCGTTGCTACGTCGCAGATGGTCCATCCGTTGAGTCCAATTTTTGATGACTCGTTGGAGCATTTCGACTGGTAACTGGCGAATGACACGCGTGATGTTTTCCTCCAAGGCCTGAATCGAAGCGGGTTTGTCCGCATAAACTTTAGACTTTACATATCCCCACAGGAAAAAGTCTAACGGTGTGATATCACACGTTCTTGGTGGCCAATTGACCGACCCAAAACGTGAAATAATGTGCTCACCGAAGTGTTCTCTCAATAAATCCATTGATTGATGCGATGTGTGGGAAGTGGCGTCGTCTTGCTGAAACCAAATGTCGCCGAGATCACGAGCTTCAATTTCAGGCATCAAATAGTCGATTATCATGGCACAATAACGGTCGCCATTGACGGTTACGTTCGCACCGGCATAATTTTTAAAGAAATATGGACCGATGATTCCACCGGCCCACAAACCACACCAAACCGTTGTTTTTTCTGGATGAAGTGGCAGTTCTTGAATCCCTTCAGGTTGCTCTTCGTCCCAAATGCGACAAATTTGTTTGTTTACATACCCATTGAGCCAGCAATGGGCCTCATCGCTGAACAAAATTTTTCTCGAAAACGTCGGATCTTCTTGGAACTTTTCAAGAGCCCATAGAGCGAAGCGATATCGCTAGGGAAGGTCGAACGGCTTCAGTTGTTGCACAAGCTGTATTTTGTACGCTTTCAATTTAAGATCTCGACGTAAAATGCGCCAAGTCATTCCATACGTCAGTCCGAGTTGCTGCGAACGGCGCCGAATCGACTCTCCACGGTCTTCGTGTAAACTCTCAGCTACGACCGCCATATTTTCTTCACAGCATGCTAGACGTGATCTATTCGGTCGAATATTTGCCAATAATGAATGCTGGGTCTCAAAATGGGTGATGGTGTTGCGAATAGTACGCTCAATAGGCCGATTATGTTGACCATAAGTTCAGCGAAGTGCACGAAACACATTCCTCACAGAACGTGAATTTTCATAATAAAGTTGAACGATTTGTAAACGTTGTTCAGGCGTAAGTATTTCCATTATGAAATGCCAAACAATACTAAACAAAAATAACATGACAGCATGACACGACTCACACGTGATCTGTCAAAAAACGGCTATTGAAAAAAGTATCTCTACGTGAATCACCCATTATTATTATGGCTAAAAAGCAATGTTTCTGCATTTATGCTTTGTAGATTATTTCTTTGGTCTGAATAAAGTTGGCCAGCACTAAATAACTGTGCAGTAGCAACGCTGTTTGGTGGTGCTGAAAAGTTATTTTTTCTGTTGACATCTTTAAGATTTGTTAATGGACTGGAGTTCCATTATTGAAAAATATCTGTATTTCGGGGACTTAAAGGTTCAGTCAAATACATTTTTATTTCTTTTTAAATAACATTTTGATCTTGTTTTACTTGGACTTCTAAATGAGGTGCTTTCGTGGTGTTTTCATATACACACATGATAATAAATATGTCATTTCATAAAAAAAAGTTGGGGGTTCGGTAAAGTTTGGTAAAAATGTTGCCGACCACCGCACTTTGGCCGAACGTAATTTTTCGTTAAACTCCATAGCAGAACCCGAACGTTCGGTTGGACACTTCTGCTTTACTTCTTCAGAACTTCAAGGTTATAAGAAAAAAAGTAATACTTGTATTCTACTCATATGTGTATTGTACAACAAATAAATCCTTTTTAATTAAATTTTTACAACTAATTAAATCCTAAAACCGCCACACATTTAGCAATAAAAGCGTCTGTAATTTAAGTGCCAACATAAGCATTTAAAATAATTTCAAAACGGTAAAATCCATTTTTATCGGTGACAGTAATGCGAAATTCAGATTAAATTTATGTACCTTGTGTATTACACATCTCAAGCAATTATTTCTAACGTTCTCCGTAATGAAATTGGTTTTGCTATTGTAACGAAATTTCTAATTAAGTCAACAAACACAATTAATGTAATTATGAATTCGAAATTATCAATTAAACAATATGTAGCTAAAAGTTTTATGCTCTCTGAGTGACTTTTTTATGCAGATGGTTAAATGTGTTTACAATATTAAATATGGAAACAAATATTTACACAGTTACAAAATTGTAATAGAAATCTGAAGACACTTTGGCAAATACAACAAATTTTTTTAGTGGATGGGCTAAGAGGTTAAAAAAGTCAAATATTTATTGAGTGTCATTTTTTTAGGAGTGTTTACAGTAAGTGATGGTTTAAATTTCATAAATGGGTTGGAGCTTGGAATATTTTTTAAATTTGTTTAAATAATAAATATGTTTAATATACTCGTAGTTTGATAAAAATGTGAGAATTTTAAAAAAACTGTTACTAGAAGAAAAAAATTATTTTTGGAAAACAAATATAGTTATAGCAAAAGCATGGTAAAGTTAAGTTAATTAAAATTAAATAGTCCAATGGAGGCATAAGGGGGCATCCTCCAATGGACTTATATTACACAGAAAAAAAAACTCGTACTAAATTGAAGTTTTTTCTACTTACTTTAGTACGAGTCTTTCTGAAAAATTTTAGGACGAATAACACGAAAAAGTACTAAAAACAATCCAAAATGGGATAACTTTCGAAAACCAGGGGTCTAATCACCGCGTTAGATATCGATTAAACTATCGTATTGAGTAAAATGTCGTCTTTTTCTGCATACGATATACACTGACATATCGAGAGATGTAATGTCTTTGCTTACTCGATATCGAATGCTATCATCTCAAATTACGATACATTTCATTTGATATCGAGTGTCATGATACGAAAATAAAAAAATTTCGATAAGTTTTGGTCGATATCGTATGCGGTGATTAAACCCCAGTATGCGTGCATACACAAGTGTTTGTTAAAGTTTGTTGTAGAAACAACAACATTACAAAAGAAATTAAAAAAAAGATACAAGCAAATCTTTTTTTGTGTAAAAACAATAACAACACTACAAGAAGAAAGATACAGATCATTTTCATGTTTAAAAATTTAAATAAGAAGCAATAATTCCCATATTCTATTTGTTAAAATTATTTAGTTAAATACGACAAATTTTCAAAGTAGAATGATTACGAGAACAATATCGAGCATACCACTGGTATCTTATAATTGAGATCTCTTCAATAAACAAAGGGCGGCAAACAACAAAAGTGAAATAAACATGTGTAACGGGTAAGTAAAAAATAATATGCTCTCTATCTCTTGGGGTAATTTAACTTTCGGATAATTTTAAGAACGAATCGGAATTAAACCAACTTAGAAATTCTTGAATCAAGCAGGGACCGTAACAGTTATTCCTTTTTTCATAAAAGTCTGATGATAAAAGTTATTTTTTGATTTTTATTATTTTGAACAAAAATAACAGTTATTTTTTGATTTTTATTTTTTTGAACAATAATAACAGTTATTTTTTGATTTTTATTTTTTAGATCAAAACTAACAGTTATTTTCTGATTTTTATTTTTTCGATCAAAAATTAAAATTATTCTTTAAAGAAATATACGTGTTATAATTATTTAGTTGACTTTAAATATTTTTTAATGGGCATAAGATATCCCAATGATGATCACACATTTAAATAACAACTCAATAATTATAACACGTACATTTCTTTAAAGAATAATTTTAATTTTTGATCGAAAAAATAAAAATCAAAAAATAATTGTTATTTTTGTTAAAAACAAATAAAAATCAAACAATAACTGTTATTTTGGTTAAAAAAAATAAAAATCAAAAAATAACTGTTATTTTTGTTCAAAATAATAAAAATCAAAACTTTAAAAATCATAATATTTTATCAAAGAAAAGTTCATAAGGATCAATATGTTATACTTGAATCAATTTGCCAGCATTTACTTCTATATGCTTTTTTTGTTTTAAAATTTCAAAATAACTGTTATTTTCGGTCCCTGGAATCAAGCACTGTTTGAAATTAATTTTATCTCACTTTTAATTTAGTCAATCCCGTTTCGGATTATTTCAAGTACGAGGTACTTGAATACTCAGTAATTGAATCAGGCATTGATTTAAGTAAATCCGTACTTACCGCACTATTGATACCACTTCGGCTTGATTTAACTACGGAAGGATTTTTTGTCTTTTCAGTGTAGAAATCTATTGCTTATACCAACACCAATTTTTCACTTAACTTTCGTCATTGTATAGCTATACAAAAAATCACTTATTATAAAATCAAATCCAACGGATTTCTTTTCACATGTGTCAATAGATACAAATCTGTAAGCTTTAATGCCCTTTTTATCCTCTCGCATTAAGCAGAAGAAATAAGAAACCCATAATTTACACTTAAAACAGCTAAAAGAGTAGCACAGGAAAACATCAATAAAAAGCACTTTAAATAAAAAGTGTCATTATAAAGGAAAATGGAAAGAAATTGCAATAAAAATCTTAGAAGAGTAGTTAGATAGACATACATACATACAAAGTAAGTAGTTATGATGCTGCACTTGATATACATGTAAACGCAGTGCTGTAATGTGATTGCTAGCACTAGAACTCAATAGAGTCACTTAAGAGTCAAATGTGTGTCGAGCTATTTTAATTTTAAAGTGCTTTTGAAATCTATTCGTAGAGAAATTTTATAAAAAGAATATATTATGGTCTTTCTATAGAAAGTAGCAGTTAAAGTGATTAGTTTCAATTAAAGATTAAAACGTAATTATAGAAAATTTTCTACTAGCAGTTTGTTTAGGGTGTAAGTGTTTTCTACAAAAAAGTGGATTATTTTTACAAAAAAAAAAAAAAAAAATTTATAAAAAAGTTGCTTACCACCTTAAAAATTTTTTTTATAGAAAAATAGCCTGTCGTTTTAAAAGATTTTCAATCGAAAAGTCTTTTTTAATCTCAACAAGTTTTCCCATTGAAAAGTTTCTTGCAAGGACAACTTGTTTTCTATAGAAATATTTCTTGCAATTGCAACAAGTTTTCTGTAGAAAAGTTGATTGCAATCTCAATAAGTTTCCTATTCAAAGCTATCCAAGTTTGCTATGGAACCGTTGCTTGTAATCTAATCATGTTTTCTATAGATAAGTTGCATGCAATCAAAAAAGTTTTCTACAGAAAAGTTGTTTGAAATCCTGCAAAGTTTTCTATAGAAACAGACAATTTTTGTAACTAGTGCTCTAAAGAAAATTTGCTTGCTTCTCTTTAAAAAACTTATCAGACTAGTTTTCTATAGAGAAGTTGCCTGCAATCCAACAAGTTTTCTATAGATAAATTCCTTGCAATCAAAACAAGTTTTATATTGAAAAGTTGCTTATGTCTGGGTTTATACTATGAAAATTTTCTATAAGAAAGTCTGCGTTCTTTCACTAATAAACACAGATTTTCTGAAAGAAAACGTTCGTGGTATAAACCCAGACTATGTTAAAAACAAGTTTTCTAGAGATTTGAAAATTTGATTGTTATCTAAGCCTAGTTTACACGGCATGTCAAAACATGATGTAGAATAAGAAAAATCTTATCGTGTAAAAGCAAAATGCATTGAGTAAGAGAGAATACGGATAACAAATTTGACAAGCAGTTGGTAAATGTTCATTTTCTAAACCATTTAAGAAACTCATATATGCTCACCACACCAGAGTCGCATTTTAACAGAACATTTTTATAAAATTACAAAAACCACAAAAATTAACTCAGGAAATTTTTATGTTGTTTTTGTTAATATTGTAAAATTGCAACCATCTGCTTTTTTGTTTTTAGCTCAGCTGTTGCTTTTATTTTACTTATACCATCCGTGTTAACATATAAAATACTTACAACAGATTTTTATTTTTTTATTTTAAGCACGGAGAGAATTTTATAATATTTTGATTCTACAAAGTCGTAATACATTATATTACCGTGTAAACTAGCCTTAAACAAGTTTTATACTGAAAAGTTTCTAAGGATACAAAGAAGTTTATTATAGAACAAGTTAAAGTGCTATATTCGGCTGTGCCGAAGCTTTGATACCCTCCACCGACAGGAGTGGGCTCTATATGATAAATACATATATATTATTAACTAAGCTTCACACAAACGAACGTCAGCATTAAAATTGGTTGCGGTTAAGACCTGAATTAAATTATTGACCGACAATTACAAAGTTTTATGCGTTTCTTGTTAGAACTTTGAGCTGGCTTGAGTAAAATATCCTGATTCGTTTTAGCCGAACTAAAATTATTTTTAGGAGGGTAATTTTTATTGGACCTATGGTGAATTATGGACCAATCATCCCAAAATACTGAAGACTGATTTCTGGTATTACAAAAACTAAATTAGAATAAATTTCAATAGAGCAGTGTTATTAGTTTAGCGTTAGCAGTGAATTTCACAAAATTGCAGGATATTTTTTCTGGTCATATGAATCTAAGTTGAAAGAAATTTTACCGCAATATCTATATATGTTATGGTTTAAGGCAAATTTAATTATTTGCCCAAAGTGGGCTTTATTTGGTTGTAGGCGTACTAAAATGTTTTCCGGGAGTAGGGTTTATATGGGGTCTAGGATTAATTATGGACCGATGTCACGAAATTTATAGTCCTACAAAACTCTACCGTAGCGAATTTAATTATGATAGCATTATTAATTACTCTTTTCCGCGAGTAGGACCTATGACCACTTATGGACCGATCTTCATAAAATATTCCAGTGCGATTTGTAGTCACATAAAACTGTGACGTAATAAACTTCACTGTGATAGCATTATTTATTAGGGTTTTAGGCGTACTAAACGGTTTTCCGGGAGTAGGGTTTATATAGGGCCTATGGTCAATTATGGACCGATCTTCCCGAAATGTAACAGTATGATTTGCAGTTCTTTAAAGCGAATTCGTGCAAAATTTTGTGTCATTGCGTGCATTATTGCACCATTAATGTTAGTTTTTGTATCAAAATTATCAATTATTTTCGGGTGGTGGTTCCACATTTTGATTCATAGTTCTGATTCTACTAAACCGATGTTGCTGGATTTCAATCCCAAACTGCTTAGGATAACTACAAGCAATTTGAGACCAAGTTTGTTCTTTAATTTTGCATTTTTTCGAAAGTGAGCGTGTTTTCAACAGATGGACAGGTAGACGGACATGGCTAATGGCCAATTTTCAGGATTGACATTAAAACACATTTATGTTTAAAATCGTTTTAAATACAAAATTCCCTTCTTCACTAAACACTTAAATGAAACTTAAGTCACCGATGTGGTACATTTAAATTCAACTTAAATCGACTTAGAATTACTCAAGGAGCCTAAATATGTATATTTTATGGGGTCTTAGATGTATAATAAAAAAAAGTTTCACACGGAATGACAAACTTAGTATACCCTCATTCACCACTAGTGGTAGGTATACAAATGTTTAGACGAAAATTGCATTGTTTTCAAATTTCTTTTATAGAAAAATTGGTATTTTTGTGGTTATGTTCTATAAAACATAATTCCTTGTGGTCAAGTTATCTATTAAAATTAAAAAAAATTCTTTTCCGTAGGCATGTTTTCTAAATTTATGAAACTTCGTAATAAGAAATTTGTTCAAAATGTAAGAAACCAGTGTGACCAGATCTTAAAAAATTTTACAGCTAAATCTGGCATTATACGTGGCCAAAAAATGATAAAAATGATTTTTAAAAATGCTAAAACTTGTTAAAGATTTTTGTTAAACATGTATTATCAGTATGAAATTTTATTCGGAACTAAATACATTTAAGTGACTTATTTTTTAACGAAATTAAAAAAATGGTTATCTTAAAAAAATTGGGTAAATTTTTCTAAAATGTCAGATACATACATATATGTGACGCGCAAAATAGAAAGGGACCTAAGGGTAAAGACCATTTAAAACCATTTTAGATTTAAATACGTGTATCTTTGGTGTACCATCACTGAGCGTGTTGGTATTGGTCTCATTTGAAAGCGACACATCTCATGACGTCAGGAACGTGTTGGTCAACCTTGAAAACGCGCTCAGATGTTGTCCACATCAAAAAAAAAGTGAAAATTTATTTTTTTTTACCCTTAGGTCCCTTTATCTATGCGCTGTCACATATGTATATATAAGTATATATAAATATGTTGCACAGGCAGTTGAGACTAAATTTTAAATATAGGGAACACGCAAATCTCAGATACATGCAAAATTGAAAGAATTTTATTTCTATAATGTACAACATTTTTTAGATAATTTAATTTCTTATAGTTTAAGAAAAGTTGATTATTTTTTTCAGCAATTGACAGCAAACATTTTTTAAACATTTTACACTATAGAATTTTTAATGAAATACAGAGTGAAATGTCCTTTTACTTTGATATCGTAATATCAAAGGGCAAAAAACTTTTACAACCAACATGATGAGGACATTTCTAATATTCCCTTTCTTAATATTATAATTATCCATTTTCATAAAAAATTTAATTTTGGGTACAACCATTTTTTAGTCAAATTTTATTTATAATTTAAAAAAAATTTAAGTGAAATTAATAAAACTATTCGTCAAAATTTTTAAAAAAATGCTAAAAAAAGCTAAAACATTTTAGAAAAATGCTAAATAAAATGCCAAGTGCTAAATGAAAATTTTGCAGCTAAATACAAATTTGTAATGCTAAATTTTGCGGCAAAAATGCCAAAATGCCCACACTGATGTAAATACATTAACTTTTCCATCCCTGAGTAGGTATATCAATTTCTCTTTCTTTTGGCATTGCATGCAAATTATTTGCTTTTCTATTGGCAACTCTAAACAATGCACTCGGTTTAATTGTTAAAATCTATCGTTGCATAAAAGATTTACTCAGTTGTGAGTAAACAAAGATACAGTCAGACAACCAAACGAACAGATGATAAAGCAGTTTAATTGCTGTTACAGTTATTTTTCTGTTCTTATTTGTTTTTGTTATATTCATCTGTATTGTATCTGTGTGTAGTATGGCAGTAATCTCATTTTCTTAATTAATCTGTTAGACAAGTGTTTGACAAATATGATGAGAAATATTGATGTGTTTTGTTTTTATTATAGGTACGCTGCATTTATTTATTTTAATTGGAAAAAGATTTTGTTTTTGCTTTGCAAATTTCGTTTTAAGTATTCAGCAGGGACCGTAACAGTTATTCCTTTTTTCATAAAAGTCAGATGATAGGTAACAATTATTTTTTTTATTTTTATTTTTGTGAACAAAAATAACAGTTATTTTTTATTTTATTGTTTTGAACAATGATAATAGCTGCTTTCTGATTTTTATATTTTTGAATAAAAATAACAGTTATTTTTTGATTTTTATTTTTTTTTAAACAATAATAACAGTTATTTTTTGATTTTTATTTTTTTGAACAATAATAACAGTTGCTTTCTGATTTTCATTTTTTTTGAACAAAAATAACAGTTATTTTTTTCGATAAAAAATAACAGTTATTTATGTTTTTATTTTTTTAAAAAATAATAACAGTTATTTTTTATTTTTATTTTTTTGAACGAAAAACACCATTATTTTTTGATTTTTATTTTTTTTTTGACTTTAAATATTTATTTTAATGCGCATAAGAAATCCCAATGATGATCACGCATTGAAATAAATATTTAAAGTCAACTCGTTAGAGAATAACTTTTATTTTTGCTCGAAAAAATAAAAATCAAAAAATAATAGTTGCTTTCGTTCAAAAAAATAAAAAAATAACTGTTATTATTGTTCAAATAAAAAACAATCAAAAAATAACTGTTGTTTTGGATCGAAAAAAATAAAAATCAAAACTTTAAAAATAATTATATTTTATCATAGAAAAGTTCTCATAAGGATCAATTTGGTATACTTGAATAACTTTGCTGGCATTTACTTCTTTATTCTTTTTTTTGTTTTAAAATTTCAAAATAACTATTATTTTCGGTCCCTGGTATTCAGAAACAGACCCAGTGGAAAATTTTAAGCAATAAAAAACCAAAAACTGATAGATAAGAATTTGTAATTAATTTAATTTCTTTGCCACTTTTTGCTTGATTAAAGCTACGGTCAAAATAGGCAAATATTTGACAAAAATAAAAAAACTTGACCATCAAGCAAATGCAATTTAATTTCCTTCAACTCTTATATTTATTTTGATTATGATTCCAAATCTTAAAAAAAAATTCAAATAGGTTTTTGCTATGACTAGGTATAATTATTTTTATTTTCTGATATTAACAGCATCTTCAAACACACATACCATTTATTAAATGAGTGGTTACGCTTATTTGGTCAAATATTCAACAAGTGTGACCATAGCTTAAGGAACATTAAACTAATATTTCTGATTTTATAGTTTTTTATTTTGATTTTCTATTTTAATGAGATACAGTGGGGATTTGAAATGTTTCAAAAATATTAAGAATTTTTTTTTTGTAAAACAAGCATTAATAAAATTTTATATTTGTTTATAATTAATGATGCCACACATGTCACGCTGCAGCACTCCTTTAATTTTTCATTAAAAAACCAAATCTCAATCTAGACCAGATTATGCGAATTTCAACAGACATGTGCGTTAAATGCGTTTTATTACTTTTTCTGGCTAGATAAATGACAAATTGGGTGGTGACCTAATAAATAAATGTGCGTTATTTTATTGAAAGTATAATTTAAAAATTCTAAATAATTTGTTAAGAAAATTTACAGCATTTCCTCTAAAAATTGGAAAAAGAAAAAGTATATTAACATAATATCTATCACTGTGCTAGAATTTGACACTTTTTTTGAGACAAGCGGGGCACCAACCTAATTCGGTTACGCTGAATCCAGCGGTGCTAACCGTTATTTTCGGATGCCTCTTATTATCGAGATATACCGTTATTTTGAAAATGGAGGAGGTTTCACAGCATTTATTCGCGTAAATCAAAAACGGTTAAGTCCTTTCAATGAGATTAAAAATTGAGGTCGGTCATGCATGTTATCCCCCTATGGACGACTCCTTGGCAGTTATGGGGTTGTTTCTTCAATATATTTCTTGACTGTTTTGAAAAATTTTGTATGGTAGCCCCCTTAAAGGATAGCGATAGCAGGTACGTATGTTGGAAACAAATGATGGGCTCAAAAAATAAAGTGGTGTTGGTTGTACATTTAACCCGTCTTAGGCTCTGCAGGGGCCTTTCAACCTTACAAATATGGAGGTTTAATAAAATTCTTAAATTTGGCCCCTAGAGCGCCTAGGATGACCCTATGACCAACTGTATGACCACACTTTATTTTTCATCTCCATAAAAGTTAGCTGTTTTTATTACGTCATGAACATTTTGGCTTGAACTTTATTTCTCCGAAGAACATGTAATTTTTCTCATGTCTATATCTAGGAAACCAATAGGTATTTGGTTTTTTTTGTCTTCGCCACAATTGTAGCTATAAACTAGGAGAAAGGAAGTGTAAAACAACTAACCAGACAAACTGTATTTAGTGCATCAAAATAGCTATAATGTCGAAAAATTTTCAATTTTTATACCTTTTTCACCATTTGTGGCCCACAGCTCCAATTTTTTAAAAAGGCGAGTGCAAACTCTTTCTTGTATGGAATTTCTCGACGTACTTATCGAAACCAAAAAATTCTATTTGCGGTTGCTAGTTTAGCTGCCGTTCGGAATTTATTGCCTCATGAACCTTTTGGCTTAAACTTGATTTTTCCTAAGAACATGCAATTTTTCTCACGTCTATAATTAGGAAACCAAATTTAATTTTGTTCTGCTGTCTTCGCCACGATTGTAGCTACCTATAGACTATTAGAAAAAATAGTAGAAGAAACTAATCCGAAGACAGCATGTTCTTCGAACAAAAACAAGTTATAGCCAAAATCTTCATAAGGCCATAAAATCCGAAGGATATACTTTCAAAACCCCAATAGAGTTTTGTTAGTTGCGATAAGTACTTCGGGAAATTCCACACGAGAAGGAGTTTGCATTTTATGTGTGCATGGTGGGTGTTAGAGCAACTGAATAATATGACAAATTATAATCCTATTTTAACAAAAAAAGAAATAAATATTCTTTAAAATAATTTTAGATAATTGGTAATAATTTTGAATTTTTTTTTTCAAACAAATCTCTGGTTCTTTGTTATTACTAACAAATATTTAAACGTAAGGTGTAAAGCTAAAATAAGGAAAATAATCAATAGCAATTTTAGGAATGTGTTCCATTTGCAATAAATATTTATTAGAAAATTGTTTTTAGGTCAGATAAATTCGTAATACCTATGTACTTAATAGAAAAATTTTTAATTTTTGCAACAAAAACTTTTAATTAAATTTGAAAACTTAAATATTTTTATTAAATTAAAAAAGGTAAACAACAAATACCATAGAATTTTTTTGTTAATATATATTTAAAAATATTATTTCTTTTAATAGTTTCTAGCACATGATTACCAAATTTTATTGCTTTTATTTTGTTTTGTTTAATTTTCATTGGTTAATTATTTTTCTGTTAATATTATTTTTATGTTTAAATGTCGAAATTATCATTTAAAAATTTACCCAACACAGCAAAATTAATTTTTTTTGTTTGTAAATGTCAGCTAAATGTTACGGCAACAACAATTTTATAAAAATAATATTGCACTTTTAATCAAATTATGTCAACACATTAATTAAAATTTGTATTCATTTGTTTATTAATAAATAATTTATTTTTTTTTTTATTTTTCCCTTAACTGCAATAAAGTTTCTTAATTTTTATACACTTATTTATTTTAATTAAAATTCAACAATTACTGGAAAAATTTCTTCTTTAACGCTTCAAAGTATGCCTGCTTGTTTGATTTAAAAAGTATTTACGCGCGCGTAAAATGAATAAAATAATCAACAATACTTATACGCCTCTTGTGACAACATTTACGAACAAAATGACTGACGATGCCCGATGCACACACCATCCACAAAGTCTGTGCGATCAGTTCAACTTTCAAATTCAAACTGTTCTATCGAATTTAATCAAACATTAAATACAAGCAAAAACAAAACACACACACTGAAACAAACTAAGCAGAAAAACAACGGTTGTTTTGTTGATTTATAAATCAACAAAACGGTATACTGACTGACTGGCTGCTTGGCTGACTGGCTGCCATACAAAACATGTATGAACGTAGAGCAGAAACATCGTAAAAGGAGAAGAATACAGAAAATATAAACAACAAAAACGACAACAGCAGAAACAGCAGCAGCTAAAATAAAAACAATAACAATAAAGCGGTTGAATTAATAAATTCAAAAGGTAAAGTGAAAATAAAGACAATACACGAACAGCCCTGAGTCCTCCCCACCAACCAGGGATGGAAAATGGATTTTTTTTAATTTGTTGCCACTTTTGAAACAAATTGTGCATGACGGTACCGTTTTTTTAAAGCTGATGTTCACGTTTGCTGATAAATTTGGGATAAATTGATTTCTTGCCACATATTTTAGAATTTCCGAAAACAGAACTTAATATTCGTTAGGCAAACTTACAATGTATGTACCTACTATGTTTTCAGTTCTTTTACATCGGCTCGTGCTCTATACTACGAATGTATAGCCCTGAATCCGCCATCAAAACACATTTTTCTATATTCATATACACAAATATGAACATTTTATGTAATTTACACGTAAAATTTACAATAATTTACACATTTTGTTAAATGAGCTATATGCAACCTATACTATTACGTTTTGCGATTGTATGCTCTGTATAAATTTTACATATGTTGTTGGTAATGTTGTTATAAATTTGTTTTGTAGACAAACATATTTTTTTACATGCAATATTTTTGTCAAGCGGACCACCCAAGCAACGTTGTTGTAGATTTGACCTTACCTTCTAGTAAATTCGCCTTGGCACAATTCAAATAAAACATTCACTTCTCTTGTTAATAGGGTAGCCCGATTTTAAATTCGGAAAAACAGTACAATGAATAAAAAAAACGTACGTAACTATTAAGTTAAATTAATTAATATTAACCTTCGATTCAATATGCAACAACAATGATATAAAGAAATAACACTTAAAATGTAAAAAAAGATTTAAATTTAATAGCATTTCATAAACGAAATGACACCATTTGCGTTTATAAAGCAAACATCGCAAACGAAGCATTTGGCTTCGGTATATATAACTTCGTTATACATTTTTTGCAAAAATAAACATTTTTTTTAAATATAAAGATAGGAAAACATTAACAATGCTGTAAGCCATATCGATGCCTTACTTTCTCAATCTCGTATCTTAAAAAAATACGGTGTTGACTTTTTCATGTCAAACGTTTGCTATTTTTGTGTTCTATTACTGCAACAACTTATTATTTCAATACTTTGTCTCAATTCTGTAAATATTAATAAATTATTGAAATAATAAGTTGTGGCAGTAATAGAAGACAAAAATACCAATCGTTTGACATGAAAAAGTCAAAACCGTATTTTTTTTAAGATACGAGGTTGAGAAAGTAATGCATCGATATAAGAATGACTAATACCGAAAGAGACAAAGATAGAAAAACATAACTTTGCTTAAAAAAATTATTTAATTGACTGTGTTAGTAGGATTTTCTTTAAAAATATTGGTATTTAAAGCAATTTTCACCACACACATAGTTGCACAAATCGTATAGAATTTGAGAAAATGATTGTATCCTCGATTTATTTTCTAATTTCAAACGATTTTTAATTTATTAAGGCCAATTTCACCAAGTTCAGTTATAATTAATATTACTATAACTTCCAGTTAAAAATAGATTTTCTTAAAAGTTTTTGTATTGTACTGTAAAATATTGGGATATTATGACAATATGAGTTAAAACACCCAAATATGTATAACTTTAAAAAGGGGTTTCTTAATATCTTGAACCAAAAAAAAAAAAAAACAGTACAAAAATCAGTACAAAGTTTGAAAAACAGTACATTTGCGTACTGTTTTGGGTGTTGTGCATAAAACAGTACAATTGAAAGAAATCAGTACATGTACTGCTAAAAACAGTACATCTGGCACCCCTACTTGTTAACTTGTCGTCACACCAAGTCGACGACTATTTCACTTCGACGTTAATCTAAAGGAGTCTGTACGCGGTCAAAATGCTTGTCATGCCGGCGAATTCACCCGTGGACGTGTGCTGGACGTAATATTCGCCGTCATATATAAATTTTTTGATTTTCCATCGAGCATCGTCGGTGTCACATATACAAGCACATACTAATACTACCATAACGCTTGACGAGAAATGCTTGACCGTGTACAGTTTCTAAAGGGTCTGTACACGGTCATGCATTTCTCTTCAAGCGCTATGGTAGTATTACTGAAAATGTGTTTGTATGTGTGACACCGACGATGCTGGATCGAAATCAAAAAATTTAGATATGACGGCGAATATTACGTCCAGCGCATGTGGATTATTTAACAAAAACCTGACAAAAATTCCATCACTAATTATGTTTTTCTTCTGACGTTTAGTGCTTGTCTTTATAATAAATTCGTATTAAAATAAATTAAACTAAAAAGTGTATTTTTGGAAAAACAAAAGTAAAAAAAACTAAAAGCAAAGTATTCATACTCACGGATTAAGTTTTTCAAGCGTAACTCCATAGTGAGCATTTGTCTGGAGTCTAAAATTTATTTTACGTATCTGAAACACAGGTGTTTGGTTAACATCTGGTGGACTTATCAAAATATTAAATTACAATAATTACACTGGGCTAGTGGAAAAACTGTCAAGCGAGGCACCCGGCGGGTTAACCTAATTAAAGTACGGTGAATCCAGTGTTGCCTATCGTTCTTTTTAGGTAAGGTCTTGTTTTTGATATACACCGTTATTTGGAAAATGGAGGAGGTTGCACAACATACACCCAATTTACATGATGAATTTTATGACGTCCAATTTTCTTAATTCCCTTTTGAAGTTGCTACCAAAAACTACTCAAATTTATACGATGGTTTTTTTTGGACGTCTAATTTTTTTTTCATTTTCATTCAATCCAGTTGATGAGAATATAAAAATTAAACGTAACAGAAAGAACAGAAAAAAGTTTAAAGCGTATTGTCAAAAAAAAACCATGAAAACAGAAATCAAGTCTATTTTTCTACCCCTCTTTCTTCTCTACACCGCTTGCAACCAAACAAAAAATGACGTCCAAAATTGGACGTCATAAAATTCATCATGTAAACTGGGTGATATATTAGCTTAACTTAAAAACGGTTTAGTTTATTAAATAAACTAATAAAAAATAAAATTCCGCAATAAAATGTGCAGTCGTTTTGGAAACTTGATTTTTTTTTAGTAAAATTTGGAAATTTTTTTTTTAACGATATAAAAAATTGGAAAATGTAGCTATGCTTCTTATTTTTTCTACACGTACTGAAAAAAAAAAAAATAAATGATTAAAATCTGTTCACAACTTTTGAGTTTAATCACAAAAGATAAAAATTAATTTTAAGAAATTCATAAAACGCCATATTTGTATGGTAGCGACCCTAAGAAGTGGAGATAAAGGGCAAGTATATTTTGAGAAAATGTTAAGGACAAAAAACTAATGGAGGTCATACATTTTATCCTGCTAGAGGCAAGTCCTAGGCAGTTATGGGACTTATTCTTCAATATATTTCTAGCCTTTAAGAAATGGGAGCACCCTTTATTTTCCAAATAACGGTTTATATCGAAAATATGAGGTTACCTAAAAAACGGTTAGCACCACTGCATTCAGCGTACTTGAATTAGGTTAACCCGCAAGGTGCCTCGCCTGATAGAGAAAAAGTGTTAAATTCCAGCACAGTGCGCAAGCTATTGTTTGCCATCATCTAAAATATTTTACGTTTATTCTTAATAATGTTTCTAAATCATACGCACCTACTTTTATACGGTACAATTATGTCTTATGGTTGAAGAAAACTTTGAAAGGCTTTCACAATAACAAGTTTAACAACTTAAGAATTTGTTATTATTTCCACATAAAACCTTTTTGTCTCATTAACTGTATTGAAGATTAGTTAATACCACAATAAAAAAAAATTGTCTGGGCCGTGTCTAAAAGTTCATCACAGTAGTTTTAATAAATGTAGAATTTAAAATTTCTAGTCAGTATGAAGGAATAAACATTAAGGGGCCCTATGCTCCTTATAGGAGCTTCGGGAAGATATGTATATATATATAAAGAACAAAAAATACAGTCTTTTGATAAAGGCACATTCCTTGCAAAGAACTGATTTTATAAAGGAGACTAGATTATTTCTTTTGTATAAAATTTCTTTTAACTATGTGACCACTGAAGCAGTAAATATATATTTACCCAAATTTACTTAACGGTACTAAAAAGTTTACAATCGACTAAAAACAAAGTACAATTGCAACATGATTTCCATCCCTGGTCCCCAACATTTTTAAGCACTAACCTACAGAAATATAATTCCCACCATTTCTGTAAAAAAAATTCATTGTGTGTATTTATTAACCCACCACCAGAAAGAGAGACAGAGAGTAAAATTTAACTATCATTATCAATCTTATATTAAATGAGTTTTTGTTATTTTTTTTTAATCCTATATTTTCCTTTTTAAGAGAAATAAATGGGGAAGGTTATTAAAACAAAACTGATGACGACAAATATTTTTAATAGAAATGGAAAATCTTTTCCGTTTAACTGCTCAATCATCAACTTGGGGTGTTTATTTTTAGCTTAAAAACGTCATTCAAAACAATCCCCTTTTTAGTGTATGTTTGCTGGGATGACAGATACATTTTTTCATTCTCCCCAAATTAAAAAAAAAATCCCCAAAATATCCCCTCTAAAAAAAACCACCAAAGAAAATGCTTTTAATAAAATAGTATTGTTTTAATTCCTCATTCCTAATAGATTATTAGATATTAATTCTATATTCTTGTACTATGTATCATTTTTATCTTACAAAGATGCATTTTTTATGTTAATTTTTTCATACTTTTGCACAATATATCAAATTTCTGTCATTGTAACATTCATTAGAGAACATTTTAAATGCGGCCTGAGTCAATTCTTTAAAGTGTTTTGTGCCAGATGCATCTTGAAAGTTATAAACCTTTGCCCAAAATTGCTGAACGTAAATTGCCCTCATAATTATTGCAATAGAAATTTATTCCACTAATGGCCAATTTTGCCAATTCTATTTAAATATCATTTCATATTTAAATATAGTTTTTCATATAATTGAAAAACGAATTTTGAACATAAATTGTTAAAATTGGCCATAATTCAAACACCACAGATGTATTTTTATCCATTAATTAATTAGTTTAAGCAAAAATTTTTCTCTTTTTTATTTAAAAATCACTTCACTTGAAAACAAAAAAATTTTGAGCTTCAAGTAAATTCAAAATATTAAATGTGTGAATACCAACTGCTGACTAAAATATTTTTGAACATAAATCGTGAACCGTAAGAAAATTTTGTCAACGTTGAATGGTGTTGAATGGTGTCGCACTGAAAATCCAACTTTTAATTTTTTTGGGGGTTTTCATGTCATGTTTCATGTCTAAAAATTGAAAAATCCTCGTCTGGACTTAGAAATTATTTTTGTTTATACATAACCCACTCGCGACCCAAATAGCGCTCTTTTGAGCAAAAAAAAAAAAAAAAAAAAAAAATAACCTTTTCAAAAAAAAAAAAAAAAAATTAAAAAAATTTAAAAAAAAACAAAATAAATATTTTTCGAAAGCTAAAAGAAATACATAGCTATTTAATTTGTTTGGGACAAATTTTGCTAACACCAATAGATAATAAGTTACATGGATGAGAAAGAACACCAGTTTGGCCAAAATGTCAAATTTTGACCCCCTCGAACTCAGAAATTTTTGACCGAACTTGTTAAAAATTTGTGTCTAAACTACTTATCAATAGGACTAACCTTGGTGCAAATTTCATCCAAATCGGAAGACATCGATTTTAAAAGTTGGGTCACTTGACATTAAATCCCCCATTTATATCGTTTGTGATTGGAATAAAAAAAAAATTAGAAATATGTACACCGCAAAATCTCGCCAATTTTTTTTTTCATTTACACCATTAATCAAAAATAAATTCAGTTTTAATTAAAAATTCAATCAAGTGCATTAAACATTTACTTATATCAACAACATAACTGCAGAAAATGTTGTTAATGTCAAAAAATATTTAATTGATACGATGTATTAATTTGATTACTGGTGCAAATTATATTTGTATTTTAATTATAATCACAAATTTTTTTTTATGAAAATCAATTTTTTTTTTCTGTGTTTATAATATGTTTCTGTTATCATTTATCTCTGAATTGATCACCTTCGCAGTATGATCGTTTTAAGCAGTTGCAAAAATTAAAAAATGAGATTTTAATTTAATCCGTTGCTGCAGAATTGTCTTTACAACAGTGTTTTTAAAATTTATATTAAACTTTTAAAGCTTAAACTGCGCAATGGGCTGTTGCAGAAATAATGGTAAAGGTCCTTTAATAAAAACTCAGCTCTGTAGGAAATGTTTTTTAAAGCATGTAAGCAACACAAGTTTAGGAAATTACAACTGCATGTAATCAGGTCTATAATAACGAATATAGGTATAAACACATCCATATTGGTATTATTTCAGTTGACTCAACCATTGGGGCTATCGACATTAATTAAAAAGTAATTTTACTGTTTCATATATGAAAAGAAAAACTTCAAATGTAAAATTTGTCTCCTTTTTAACAACAAAATATTCCCTTATTTCGGGTTAGAACCCCAAATCTGGCAGCCCTGTGCGTGTGTATGCTAGTCTAAATGTCCATTTTATAAAAGTCCGTTATCGTTTGTCGTTGTAATAATCAAACAAATACAACATTGACATCTACATTGTTCTTTTTGTTTGTTGAGGCTTAATCAAACGAAACAGCTGATAAAAATTAAGTCAATCAATTTATTTTGGCATTCTCTCTGTTTATTTTGGTTTAAATGTTTTTTTGTTGTTGGTTTTTTTGCTGCTGTAGTTGTTCTTGCTATAGGAGTTTTTATTTGCTTTTGATTTTGTTCTACCTCGTGTTGTATTCGTTTTCAATAGTGTTTAATGTTTTGTTCTCACTAGAGTTGCCAGCAAGTGTTATAAGAAAAGAAAAAAATGGATATACCTAGTCAGTAATTAAAAATGTTTTCTATAGAAAAGTTTCTTGGAATCTAAACAAGTCTTCCATAGAAAAATTGCGCTGTCAATAGTTTTTAATATAAATTTTTTTTGCAAACAGACCAGTGCTGAAAATCATTTGATATGAAATCACGTGATTTCAAATCACATGTGCTTTTTAAAAAAAGAATTGTGAGATTGTGGTGTTTCGTTAATGTGTTTTTCGATGGTTTTTTTCAATTGCCGGAAAACAGAAAAACGGTGTGCTTTTCAGAACACGACAAAATCACACGTGGTATTTTAAATACTCTTGATTTTCAAGCACGTGCTTTTCGGAACAGACCTGAATTTCTAAAATTTTTTACAAAAAATTTGTTTGCAATGTCAACAGGAAAAGTTGCTTGCAATCCAAGCAAGTTATCTGTAGAAAAGTTGTCTGATATAGAAGTGGCCAAAAGGTTTTTATAGAAATTTGCTTGCCTTGTAGTTACATTTTCTATAGAAAATTTTCTTGCCTTGTCAAGTTTTCTATAGAAAGTTTGCCGCTTTGAGTTGAGTCACTCTCGAACTAGATGTGCGACATATTCTTTTAAACAGCAAACATTTTTAATTAAGTTAAACACAATTAAAAGCCAATAGAAATATAAATATATATATATATATATATATATATATATATATATATGTATGTTAGATGATTATGTCAGACGACACCAAAAAACGAGCATGTGGAAGCAATAATTATAAACCTTCTGTAGTTGTAATTATTATATTATATTGAGTATATTATATTGATTACTTTGCTCCAAGACGACATAAAGAAAATTTGGTATCATCGAAAAGAGTGTTTGAAGCAGCATCCAATGGTATATAAAACTTGACCACTTGCGAGCTACTAATTGAGATATTGAACTAAATACATATTTTCGTTTCGGGTTTTCATACAAATTCTACGTATATGGAAATAATGTTCTGCTTTTCAAATTGAATCTGTTTTTAAATAATGTTAATTTATTTTTTTTTTTTTGTAATTTTTCACATAAAACGCGAAAATCGCGATATATTTTATCTTTTTTCATATATAGGCAATATGGGTATAAACATTTTTCATTTTTCAATTTATCAAAATGTGAAAAATACAATAAAAAATATAAAATTAATAAAAAATACTTAGAATTTGTATGAAAACCCGAAACGAAAATATGTAAATATCTCAATAAGTAGGTCGCAAGTGATAAAGTTTTATATACCATTGGATGCTGCTTCAAAAACTCTTTTCGATGATAACAAATTTTATTTATGTCGTCTTGGAGCAAAGTACAAAAAAATTCGAAAAACTGAAAAAAGACCTTTTTTAAAATGGGTCCAGCTCACGGATGGTCAACGCTAGAACCAAAATATTTTGGGAATCATCATAAAACATATCAGCCTTTATTTTCAGAGGGGTAACTAAAATACTTTTTTCGGCTCCATACAACTTGAGTCGGTCTACTATACATTATTTAGTAAAAACAATGGTTTCTGAAAAACATTTATAGAAAATATTTTTTTATTTAAAAAAAGAAGCGACAAATTATATGTGCATACACACATATGTATATCGCTCATTTCGTGCAAGACCGTCACAACTCAAAATTTGAAACTTTACAGGAGAGCCTTTTTAAGATTCCAACCTATTATTTTTTTACCTTATCTTTCACTAAAATACAGTTATAAAATCAAATGTTTCTTTTTTGCTACAAAGAAAACCACATGTACAAGAGGAATGCCAAACACAAACTGAAATGTGACCTTGTTGATGTTAATTTCTCAAGTTTGTTACGAGAGGTCATAGCGTCACAAGCATCTGTATTACCGTTATTTTTTCGATAATTCTCTCCTTTCTTAGATCAATTTGTAGAGATTTAGGAGAAGAACATTTCTGCATTACTAACTCGAAAATGCCAAATTTTGAGTTGTGACGGTCTTGCACGAAATGAGCGATATGTATTTGGGCATTTCCTCCGAATGGTCAACCAGGATGGAAAAATAAAATGTTGGTAATCATCGTGTTTTATTGTTTAAAATTATAAAAAAGGTCTAAGTTTTTATAATAGAATAGTTTTTTTTCTCTTTTTTTTTATCTTCCTATGCTAATCTCGCGATGCTATAAAAAACCAGCTTGAAAAACCAGTCTCTGGCGGGAATTAAACCCGCAACACCGGCGCTGATAGACTAGCATACTACCAACTAGCATACCGTGGCACCCTAAATTGTCGTTTTGTCGTGCATAATAATCATTTTCATATACATACATTTATTCTATTTTTGACATATTGAAGTCGCTAGCCTGCTGTCTCGATTGTGTTTAAAGCATTATATTAAGCCAGGGGGGTTACCTCGTATTACGATTCGAAAGAAATAATTTACGAGTTCGAACAATTTGTACTGTGTATTAGGATTGTCGTACAATTTATTTCGAATGAACGAAAATTTTTTATACACTATCGAAAACAAAAAAATCCCTTTCGAAACGGCAACTCTCTATTACGAACAATAAAAATCTCTTTCGAAAGTGCAACTGTATATTACGAAAAAAAGAGTCTGTTATGCAAAAAACGTTAGGAAATTGTTCGAAAGCTATTTCGTTAGTGACAAAGTGAAAGAAAAATAAAAAATGTAAGTTTTTAAATGTTTCATGATAAATAAAAGTGTAAAACAATTAAATTTAAACTTATAATGTTAGATTTGTATAAAAAATGTTTACTAATGTTATTGTTGCAATTTTTTTAAGGAATTTTCAAGGAATATTTCAAAAAAAATTACATATACAAATAAAAAGCCTTATAAAGAAATGGTTAACATTTTCTTTAGAATCTTCAAACCACAGGGAAATACAATCAGTTTTTATTAAAAAAAAACATTATAATATTTTTCACACATTGAATAGTATTTAATATTTCTTTTGTTTTGGGATATTTTCGTCCATTTTGGTATTTTAATAGCAGTGCTACTAACTTTTTATCAAATTTCCCATTTGTTTAGAAATACGACTCTGTCATCGTTTCGAACGAGTTACGCAGTACGGTTTAACTTTCGAATCGGCAATTGCTTTCGAAAGCAACCCCTCACACAGAAAAAAGTGTTTTATCAATTAAAAAAATGGTTTAAAATGTATTTTAATTTAATTAATGTGATAATTTAATCAATTATTTTTTTAATTCAAAGAAAATTAAAAATTTAATTTTGATTTAATTAACATTTTAGTTGTTTTGAAATAAATTTTCAATTAAAATTTTAATTAAATAACAAAAAATCTTAATTGTCTTTTTTCGTTTAAAATAAAATAATTTAAACATGTAGAATTGTTGTTGGGAATTGTCAATATTTATTTAAATAAATTAACACATTGTTTGAAATGGCAAAGTTGTTTGATCAATTTTTTAATTAAATCATTTTGCTAATAGGTGCAAAATCAGCAACTTGTTTGCTTGATATTATGAATTTGAAATAAATTTGGTGATTGGAGAAATTAAATAATTTTTTCTGTGCAGGTCGAACCCAATACAATACAAAACAATTTACACCACTCGCGCTCTAGAATTAACTTAATATCTATGAAGTTTCTAGAAATATATAATTATTCATGTTTGCCCCGCCCCAAAATATAGCACTTTTTTTGAAATACCGCCTTTTTCAGCATATGTTTTTAGCAACTGGACTTCTTTCGTAGTAGAAAAAGGCAATAATTCTGTGGAATTTCTTTGGCTATATAAGCTGAAATCTCATATTATAAGTGCAATCAATAAAATTGGCCCGATGAAATTCAATGTTTATATCGAAAATACCCCATTTATGGAGCACCTAAAAAAAACATTAAAAATATATCCAAAACATTTATCAAAACAAATATTGTTTAATTAGGTACTTAAATACCTGAAGATGATTGTTCCATTGTAACCCTAGAGGGAAGGAAACTGTCACTAAAGTAGTCCCGTGATAGGAATTTGGAGACCGGTTCTAGTTCTAACATTTTAAATGAATGGGACCTATCACTGTTACATGGGGTTGTCATCAATAGACACCTAACAGCCACCACTTGTCAAGTCACTCATCTATTCTCAATGAGCGTGTTTAGTTTTAGTTACTACAATGGAGTATTATTGCAATACAATGTAGTATTATTTCAATAAAACAAGTCCTAGAACTTAATTTAAGAACCAAATTATAGAAAGTCCTAAAGAAATGTACCACACCACCGGTGAATACTGTACTGTAATTCCTTACTGTTTCTACCTTTTGGTTCTCCATATACCAGTTTAATGATCAGTTCTCCTTTCACTAGTCATGAGTTCTTTTTTTTGTACTTGTTCTATTTTCACAAATCCCAGGACCAATCTGTTGGAACAATTCACATAAATTTCCCGCAGGGAAACTAATAGTTTGACTTTTAGAAGACTTAATAAAAAATACTATCACTTGAAATTTCTCAATTTTTAATTTTTACTACGGCACGCAAAATACCAATAAAGTAAGTTACTGAAAGCAGTACTTTTAGCAGTTAGTGATGTAGAATTTTATTACCTTTCACCCAGTACCAAACATGGCTACACAAAAAAAAGTGTTTTATCATTTAAAAAAATGGTTTCGAATGTATTTAAATTTGATAATTGAATCAATTATTTTTTTAGTTGAAAGAAAATTAAATATTTAATTTTGATTTAATTAACATTTTAGTTGTTTTGAAATAAATGTTCAATTAAAATTTTTATTAAATAACAAAAAATCTTAATTGACATTTTAGTTGTTTCGAAATAAATTTTCAATTAAAATTTTAATTAAATAACAAAAAATCCTAATTGACTATTTTCGTTTAAAAAAAAAATAATTTAAACATGTAGAATTGTTGTTGGGAATTGTCAATATTTATTTAAATAAATTACCACATTGTTTGAAATGGCAAAGTTTTTTGATCATTTTTTTAATTAAAATTAAAAATATCATTTATTGAGAAAAAATATTCACAATTTTACAATTGTTAGTAATCAATATAATCATTTTGGTAATATGTGCAAAATCGACCAACTGTTTGCTTGATATTATGATTTGGTATAAATTTGGTGATTGGAGAAATTTAATAATTTTTTTCTGTGTATGAAGGATTGAGATCATCTTTTTAATTAATCCTTACTTTTAGTGAACCCTCTGTGCATCGAAAAAAATTGTCGATTTGTTTTTCCCGTAATCAACTGGCAGCCCTGATCCCTTTTTTTTAACTTAAATGTTATAGGTAAGTGACTATGACAGAGTATAAATTACAATATTTTTTGAGCATGTCATACCAGCATTTACTTAATTTTATGTTTGCCTTCATGTGCATACTCATATGCATATTTATCTGCAACAGGTTGCACACATCAATAAATGCTGGAAAATACATTTTAATGAGCTCAAACGACGACGACAACGATATTGGCTGTTGATTGTTGAATTTTACTACATAAATGTTGTGCCTCTGTTGGGGAACAACGAACAAACATGTCAATGTGTCGGCAGTGTGACATTTTAAAAGAGCACAAAAACAAAATGTGTCAAATAATATAACACATCTCATGCTTACACAAACACACTCGTTTCATGAAGACCCTTTTTAATTTTCGTATAGTTTTAAACAACTAATGTTAGTTTGTAAGAAAAGTCAATACAAAAAAAAAAAAAAAAAAAAAAAAAAAAAAAAAAATTATAAAAAAAATTTGCGATTAATATGTGAAATTTGTTTTTAAAAATGCATAAAGAACGCCAAAAGAGTAATTTGCTCAAATTATTGCAAAATTTATTATTTGTGATTTATAAACACAAGAATTTTTCGTTGAATACGACAGTTAAGGTAGAGTTAGCCGAACGTCCACGTCCCCTAACGAAACGTCTGGTCCGTTTTGTTATTTGCTTACAATGTAAATGCTTACCGAATTTAAATGTCACGTAACGGATCGTCTCGATCTGTATAAATTAGAATTTCATGCCGTCTTTACGTGACAGTTGTAAAGCAGTGATGGCCTGCTTGTATATTAAATTGAATGCGGGTATTTTCGCTCTTTTTTTTGGTACTTTTTTTCAATATATCTATGGACTTTCGACAAAACGACTTACAATACAACATATTTCCATATATATATATAAATATGCATATGCTTAGATGTATAAAATAAACAAATGCATATACATATATGCACACACAATAGAAATGAGAAATATATAAAAGGCTTTAAATGGTTACAAAATACTGTTTTGTCGTTGCACATTTACAAAATAATACATGTAAATGTGCATGTATATGCTAAAATACATATTTGTTTATTGTTAATCTATAATATAAATATCAGATATTAAATCATTAATGTTTTTTACATACAGTAAATACTCTTTTAATACCATTTTAATCACTTGGTACTGGTACTTTTTCTGCACAACGTTCAACATTTAAACCTTTTGATTTCCCATCACTGTGTGTGTTGTTTTATGTATACTATTGCTTTTTTGTTTATGTATGTGAAAAACATATGACACGTTTTTAGATGTTCTATAAGTGCACCAACGTGCAAACAGTCCGTTACAGTAAGTTACGGGAACAGCAACGTTCGCCTTACTCAGCCTTTAGCATTAAAAAAAAATCTGTTTGTAGAAATTCACAATTGAACAATTGAATTCTCATACAATTTTTGACAGTTCATTTGCTAGGGCGTGAAAATGCACAGTTTGCACAAATTGCAAGACTTTTGAGCGATATAAGGAAAACCCTTATTATTAACGAATATCGTTACTTTGTAGGCTAGATAAAAGATAGTGGAATTAAGAATACACAAGTACATATAGTCTTGCGATTTTTTTGTTTCCTCATTTAATACAAAATATATTTAAGTTCGGGCGCAGATTTTCTATTTGTGAAGTGTACATACATGAAAAATTGCAGCAACCGACATTTTACAATATAAACCCAGAACAACAAAAATCACAATATGTAAACTGGGATATAATTAAACTTTTAGCTCATGAATTGCTCTTGGCTTATTGACGTACACTTTTTCTTTTAAATATCCCCAAAGAAAGAAGCCCAATAGTGTTAATTCACATGATCGTGGCGGCCAATTAACATCGCCACGACGTGAGAAAACACGGCCATTGAATTTCTAGCCCTGTTGGAACCACATATCGTCTAGGTCCATACACAGAAAAAAGTGTTTTATCAATTAAAAAATGGTTTATTAAAAAGTATTTAAATTTAATTAATGTGATAATTGAATCAATTTTTTTTAGTTAAAAGAAAATTAAAAATTTAATATTGATTTAATTAACATTTTAGTTGTTTTGAAATAAATTTTCAATTAAATAACAAAAAATCTTAATTGACTTTTTTCGTTTAAAAAAAAACGATAATTTAAACATGTGGAATTGTTGTTGGGAATTGTCAATATTTATTTAAATAAATTAACACATTGTTTAAAATGACAAAGTTTTTTGATAACTTTTTTAATTAAAATTAAAAATATAATTTATTTATTTGTTTATTTCAAAATTAATTTTTTTTCAAAATTTTAAAATTTTGAGTAATCCATAAAATCATTTTGGTAATAGGTGCAAAATCAACAACTTGTTTGCTTGATATTATGAATTTGGAATAAATTTGGTGATTGGAGAAACTTAATAATTTTTTCTGTGTATCATAAATTTCTGGCCACAAGAAATCCATTATCACATCGCGACAGCGAACACCATTCACGGTAACTGCTTGGACGCTACAATTTTCGAAGAACGGCCCGATGAAGCCGCCAGCCCTTAAGAATGTATAGGTATTTTCACATTTTACAGACCCGGTTTGCTGAAATTTTCATAAAATTTTCCCAATTGTGTACACATTTGGTCGATTATGCTGACCAAAAAAATCACGAAAAGCATTTTGATTTGACAGCCCATTTTCGTACAGAGCTTCAACAGTCTTAGCGCGTTGCTCAATTGTGTTCCTCTCCATGGCTTAATTTGTCAAACACTGAAACAAAGAAATGTCAAAGTAAGTTGGGCAAAAAACTTGACGTTAAGTTATGACCCACAATAACCATCGTGCATTATGGTTGGACCACCCTTAATAAAAATGGAAACGTTTAATATTTTCCAAACTGTTTGCGCTACCTAGTGCTTAAATTTAATAATTTAGGTTAAAATTTAGCTGAGTTAAGAGGAAAATACGAAACATAAAAAATTCAAGATGATCAAAGTTTTTTATTAGAATTTATTGAAAAATCATTAATTAGGTTTGGGTCGTTTATTTGTTAACAGAAAGTCCCTGTTTCCCAAGCCGTTTGTTTGGTTTGTTTGGCTCTTAAAGCTTTCCACGGTTAGACGAGTATGTGTTAAGCAAATTAAGCAGGATTATAGCTAAAGAAATAAAAAATAATATAACAAAATTGAAAGTAAAAAAAAAATTTATGTAAAAACTGCAAAATCTGCACAATTTACAAAAAAAAAAATTATTTTTTAAACAAAAACTTTACAGCTGCTCAATGCTAAGAAAAACAGCAAAATGCAGATAAATCTGCACATTTGGCAACGCTGAGTGTACCAGTAGTGAATTTATTAATTTTTGTTTAGTAATCCACTGAGAAAAAGAGGAGGATCAAAGGAATCATATTTTAATATGATTTTACTAATAAAACAAATTTAAATGGCTTTAAAAAATTGTTTCATTTTCAAATTTGTAGTTAACATTTGGGGGAAACAACGATTTATTGTAATAAATTGTAACAAATTTATTTTGAAAATAAACAGGTTTAACACTGGCTAACAAAATACTAAAACAAAAAATTTTAAATTGATTTTTATTCTTTCAGTAAACACATTGCAAGTTGCTTTTTATAAAAAAAAAAACTTACTCATATTGTAATCAAGTGGACATTCGTAAATGCAGTTTTTGCCCATCACTTGCGCATTGGTAAAGCCCTTATGACACTACATTTTTTATTCATTGAATTGATATAGAATTGATGGAAAGAAACAGTAAATGTTGGAAAGAGCAAACTATAAAAAATGTAAACAGAAATTTTTTTTTAGTTTTTCTTTTGTTTTGATTTTATTAATTTTATTAAATGTTGTCAACTTTTCGTTTATAGGAAACATAAAAACAAAACAAACAAAAAGCGGTTAATCGCTGAATTTCCACATTAACCGCTGATTCAGCAACACTTTTAATATTTCAAGCTTGAAATGTCAATTTTAAGTTGAACAATTTTACATTGTTTTTGACATAATTTCATTTTTTATCGATAACTTTAGTAAAATTTTTGACAGTTTGCTATTTATCTTAATACAGCTGAACTCTTTGCACTTGGTAAATTTTTCTATTACATTATATTTACACTGTTCACCAAAACTAGAACAATGCATTAAAAATGTAGTGTCATAAGGCCTTAAAGTATATTTGGGGGATTCACAAGGTATCATAAAGTCATATGTCTTAAAATAATAACATGAAAAAATACGACTGTTGTGAGCAACCCCTCATAATATAATGTGCTATTTTGAATTTAAATCAGCTGATTAAAAAAATATATAAAAATTTTCTACAATGCCAAAAATAAGTTGAAAAACTAAAATAATAGCCAGTTTGTGTGAAAATTTTATTTTGTTTGTTTACCAAACAGCAGAGTCCTAAGCCGATCTAATTTGACGCCGCAAGAAATTTGTCGCAAAAATTGCTAGCCGCAGGTTAAATACAGATGTTACCCGGATAAAACTATACCATCAACGGCAACGGCTACAAAAAATAACGCGGCACGGCTCAGCCGCTCAGCGCTGGACTTTTCTGATTAATTACGACAGCACAATAAACATAGCAAGCAACGTTCTATTTATTTAAGACACTTTTTGTTTACAAACCAACAACAGTATTTTTAAACCATTGTAAAATGTTAGAACATTATGACAATAAACCATGATAACACACCTTGTGAATACCCCAATTGTTTCTAAAATGATCACTTGTAAGAAACTTGACAACACTCTCATATGGCAAAATTATTTTTATACAGTGATGCCACAGCTCTGCAGCAAATTTTGGCACTTAGTGCATCAATTTATTTTTTAATGCAATAACGTTTGACATAAAATAAATCGTTTTATTTTTCTTTTTTTAAAGTTTTTCTTGTAATTTATAAGAAAGCGGTCACTTGGTTCAATATTTTCAATAAAATCTGTCATCGCTATTGTTGATAATATGAGGTCGGATCAATAAGTCCGTGACTTTTTGAATTTTAAAAAAGGAATTAATTAAATTTTTTTTTATTTTAATAAACCAAAATTAAATTTTTATATAATAATAACATTTAACCCGCTACTTCGTTAGCGTCTCCCTTTCTTGCGTGGACATATTTATGTATATGCCCAAGTTTATGTTTCTTGGTTTTAAAAAACCATAGTACCAAAATTTTTCATCTTACAGGTTCTTTTTTACTCAGGATCCTGCACCTATAATTTTATGTTTCTAAGTTTAATATTATAGAAAATTTAAAAATATCACATGTAGAACGGAAAAGTAAAATAATTAATTTTAATTTTCCGTATTTCTTTATTTTGATACTTTTTTTCTCCTCATTGAACGATCAAAAATTTCAAAATTTTAGCGGGAGTCCATAATTGAATACGTACAATGGCAATGAATGGTGAAAAAGTAGCAGAAATGGGGAAGATTTTCACCCCTTAAACGTTCGAATTTCGAAAAAGTACTAATTTCATATTTGTATTTTTTAGTTAAGTTACGAATGTGATATCATTTTTATTTCTGTTTTATTGGTTTAAAAGGTAGATGGGGTGACAAAAAAGTTCCAATATACAGGTTTTACGTGTAAGCTCCCCAAAAGCTTCGAATTTTAAAAGAGTACCACACACATGCCCGCTTATTTTTTTAATGACCAACGATTAGTATTTATTTTTTTTGTATCTTTTTTAGTTTAGGCGATAAGACGTAAGCGAATTTACATGTTAACATTCGAGTTTCCAAAAATCTCGCCTTAGTGGATCGATTTTGCGCGAGAACAACCTCCGGTCCAAATTGAAATTTTTTAGCTTCAGGCGTTTAGCCCGTGCGATAATGAATAATTTAGTTAGTAAGTCCGTAATGTTACCATTTTTTATATACATATGCGTCGATATACCTACATTAACACTATTTAGTCTATGAAAAATATCGAAATAATTTAAAGTTACTATTAGAAATCTATAAAAAAAATTTAGCTTAATTTTTTTGGCTTTAAATTTCAGTCTTTAGCTCTTTTTAGCTCTATGTCAAACATGATTTAGCTTTATATTATTTTAAAATCTGGTTACACTGCTTCTGATCCATTAAATGTAAACAGTTGTAGTCAAGACAAAAAACGAAAACTTGTACACAAAAAAGTACTTCGGCAGTCGACATGTTGGAAATTTTTTTGTTTAACTGATTTTAATAGATTCCGCAGTTAAGGCAGAAAAGATGTTGTGTTTTGTAAGTTTTACGAATCAGGAGTGAAAGCAACAGTTTGTGGTTAGCCAATGAAAAATTAAGAAGTCGAAGAAAAATCACAATTTTATGACTTTTACTACTATGACCGCAGTTTTTTAACCACTGCTCACGCATCAGCAGCGTTGCCATTTGTAAAGTGTTCCCTTTTTTTGCAGGTTTTTTGAGATGCAAAAAAGCTTTTCATTTTTATAAAGTTTTTTCAATTAATTTATTAATACATAATCTTAAATTTGGAGTATATTGGATAAAAGTATTAAGTGCTTTTTTATGCAATTAAACAATATTACTATATATTTTCTCAGATCTTTATTATTGCAACAGTGTTTAATTGTGTTATCTCCTTCCTACCTAAAAGATCCCAACTATATTTTTTTTAGGTGCTGAAGTATCTTTAACATTAGATTCATAAAAGTTATCTGAAGGTGAGATGTAATGGACTTTAGAATTTTATATCGAAATTCGTAAAGCACGTTATAATAATGACTTTCTTAAACACGTTAAAGTTTTAGCACCTTTTAGGTTTTTAATAAGTATTTCCTTGTAAACTAATTTCTTGGTTCAAATGAACAAAAAAAAATTTTTTATTTACTTTTTCCTATACTTTTAAACAAAATGAATTCCAAATAAATTTTTGCCTATTTTTATATTTTTTTTTTTTTTTTTAATTTCATATAAATTTTTCTGTTTCCTTTTAAAATTTTGCCACTTTCGTAAAAAAAATCTTTTTTCTTGAAAAAGAAGTTTTTTCAGATATAAGAAGTTTTTTTAAAAAATATATGTATATATCAACGCTGAGCATCCGTAAAAAAATTCAAAATCACTGCTGCAGTGATCATAGTTTCGAATGTATCCGAAGTTTTTTTTATATAAAATCAACTGAAAATACAATCTATAACACATTCAAATCAGATAATTGGCACTTTTTCTTTACTGACGGGTCAAGAACTGCTAACCATGTAGGCTTTGCAATCACTGACGATGGCGGGTATAAGCAGAAAAAAGGCTTATTACCACAAAACAACTATATCCAACAACTATATTCGAAGCCGAAGCGGTCGCAATGATCGAAGCTATAAAATTATGTGAAAAATCTAACTTTAAACACATCATATGCACAGACAGCCAATCAGTTTTTCAAGCAGCTTTAAATTCCTCAAACAAAAACGACATAATTGTTTCTCTTCAACAATATCTGTTTCAAATTAAGAACAAAGTCAAGTTACTATGGATTCCTAGCCATATTGGTATCACAGAAAATGAGGCAGCGGACATAGCAGCGAAAAATGTCTGTCGTGAACCCACCTACATTTTTAAACCAAATTCCAAACACTTTTTAGCCAGAATTCCAGCTGCAAAATTAAACACATCTATTAATCGGAAGTGGTATAATTACGAACATCCTTATAAATCTATCAACCCGGATAAAAAACCCATACATCTCCCAACGTCAACTAATTGCCAGAAAAATAAATGCTTCGTAAGACTACGTTTATCTCACACAAAGCTTACTCATGAATACCTGATAAATAGACTCCCCCAACCGAAATGCTCATACTGTAATAATTCACCTTTAACGATTTCACATATATTGAGCGACTGCCCTGCCCTTGCTGAACTTCGCAGTACCATCTCTAATTCTCCAAATATTATAAATATGCTAACAACTCCATCCGAAAATACAAAGTCTTCAATTTTTTGCAAAATCTCTCTTTACACAATAAAATTTATAATGTAAACTTAATTTAATATTACTACGTAATACACAGAACCTACTTATTAGTAACTAAGAGCCGATAGTCGCTAGTGCTTTACAATTAAGATTTATTGTAATTTAATTATAATAAATTTGTTAATAAATAAATAAATAAATAATACAAGCAACTTTTGTATAGAAAACTTTTAAATATTGCTAGCAACTTTCATTAATAGATTTTATTTATTGTGCTTAATTCCCTTTTTTTTTTTTTGATTGATAAAAATACTAAAATTTATTGGTGGAGGATAAGCTGTTCCTATGCGCATTTCACTGGTTGCTTAGGCCAGATCATCAGGAAACCTTCTCCTAAATAATTTGAAAAAAAGCCAAAGCTATCAGCAAGCAAACAAGACTACAGAGTAATTTTTCTATGGGAAACTTACTTATGTAAATTAAGGGCAGTTTTTTTATAGGAAACATATTAAAATTGCCAGCAACTATTTGCTAGCAACTTTAATATAGGAAGCATTCTTAGATTGAGAGGAACTGTTATATGGAAAACTTAGCCACAAAGCAATTTTTCCCTTAAAATCCAGCTGAGAGTATAAAAAATTTTCATAAAACTCTTGGTTAGTTTGCAAGCATCTTTTCTACAAAATACTTGCTTATGGATTGCAAGCAACTTTTATAAAGGCAACTTACATATATTAAGAACAAATTTTCTATAGAAAACTTGCCAATAAAGCAACTTTTCCACAGAAATCTTGCTAAGACTGTAAGAAACTCTTTCATAAAAAACTTGTTTAGTTTGCTAGCAACTTTTTGCAAGCAACTCCTCTCCATATAAATCATGTTTAGTTTTTAAGCAATTTTTCTAAAAATAACTTATTATTAAAGAAACTTTTTTATAGGAAATTTATTTAGATTTCAAACAACTTTTCTGAAGAAAAATATTGTTGTCCAGTGCATTGTTTTCTTTCTATACTTATTTTTCTTTTATTTCCCAATACATTTTTGTTGTTTTTTTTTCAATCTAATTATAGTTACAAAAATAAGATTAATATCTGTGTCATAATGATTTATAAATGAAGCAGAAACGATTTTTACCACCGGGAATACAAAAAGAAAATTGCTACAAACACAAAAACACAGATTTACATGTTTCTTTTGGCATCATATTAATTTTTCCGAATAAATAATTGGGAAAAATTGTATTTTTTTTATAACAAATTAGGCGAATTAATAATTAAGTGTTAACACAAATGAAAGAGTCTCAATATTGCCGATAAATACTTAATTGACTGTTACCACACTATAGAAAACTATAAAAATGGAACTGTAATAATCGAAAATGTATGTTTATGTTCCAACGAAAGTATGACGTTCTAACACTCAACGTTTTTAAATACAAAAAACTAATATTTCATTCCCCCCACATGTAACAAATTCAAATGGAAGCAAAATGACAACGAGATTAAAATTTTTTTCCTTGAATTTCGTCCTTAGAAAAGTGTTTTTTTATTAAGCAAAATCGTAATGCGATTAATCTTCCTAATACTTTTAGTCATCTATTGATTTATTTAGTTCGATTGAAGGAATCACGTGCAGAAAATCTTGTAATTTTTGGGGATTGTTTTTATCAGTAGGCAGAAAAAAAAATATAATTACATATTTTTTTTTAATTAAATATGTCAATAGATAAACTCTGAGACAGTCCATTAAGTTAATTAGATAAAACAATTTGTTTAATCAAATAATTTGATTCAAATAATCGAATAAAAAAACTCATATTCGAATAAAACGATACGAAAATTAAATCAAATTAACTCCAATATATAAATTATGATACAGGGTGGTGCAAAATGAGCTATATGGTTTGAATTTTGTATCAATTTTTATATATTTTGTGAAGAATACTTAGGGAGCTTTTAATGACTGCACAATCGAACAACAATAGCATGAGCAACCATTTCATTTCCGGGAAAATCCAGACTTAATTCACATTTTGATAATCCGCGATAAACCCCAATTTCTATTTAATAGCTACGCGAACAAGCCGAACTGAGTTTGGGCTACCAAAATACCATAAGAGGTTTATTAGCGACAATAAGACCCCCTTAAAGGTCCAATTAGACGTGATATAATTATAATGACTTTGCCGTAACGATGAACATACAAATATATAATCAAATACAGTGTTACCTATAAGGTTGGTTTAAACAGCTGTTTTATATGGTTATGGTTATCGTTATGTCACGTCTAATTTGAGCTTAAGTGTAATGTTTGGTGCAGTGTTTAAAATGGCCTTAAAGTACTTAAATTTAAGTAAATGAAATAAAATAATATAAATTATTTGAATAATAAAATAATATTGTTGGAACTGAAAAAAATCGTCTATATAATATTATAAAATATTTAAAATAACAATATAAATTTTTTTTTTATATTTTAATTTTTAAGTGGCGCAAACGATAGAACGGCAAAGAATTTTTATGATGGAAATGTGTTTATTCTCGACACCAGGGGTGCCAGATAATTTTGATAAAAACCATGTTATGGTTAAATTAGTCCTCCATCAAGAAGACACAACCATATTATGGTTGCCTCCGAACATGTTTTGGTTAATAATAACTAAAATATGGTAAACACTTATAATAGAACGGTTGGTTTTCAATAGGGAGATCGAACGGTTATTATTCGACTGGTTTTAACCGGTTATTTTAGCTTTGCCCAAGTCGGTTATTTTAAAATGTCCATTTTTCGAATATCGAATAAACCGAACATTTTGGTATAATAAACCGGTTATTTTAATAATGAGTAATTTATATACGATTTCCTTACTTTTGTTGCAAGTGTACCCGTACTTTAAGTATCTTTCTAACTTAATATTGGACAAACTTGAACTTTTTATAAAGAATGCCAAAACAAAATGTAACAAAGGTCAAAAAACGTTATGAACAATGTCAATACGAATCGCTTATAAAAGCGTGTGTTCTTGTAAAAAAAAAAAAACAAAAACTATTCAAAATACTACAAAAACGTGTGCAGCTAAAAATTAAATACTAATTTGTACGAGAGTATTCTAAATATCCAAAATATTTTTATGCAGATGTTATTTCTGGATATATTTTGAACGGGATTAAAAAGAAAAAAATAAGGTGTTTGAAGTGCCCTAAAATGATAAGTGGCGAAGGGTTTTCCACGTCACGATTTATTAATCACCTTAAATTAGTCCATAAGCTTGATGTTCTCCAAATTAAACTAAACCCGAAGTAGTTCTAAATAGTCGACAAATAGTACTTTAATAAAATACGCTGCCAAAAATTGTGTTGCCGAGGACGGAATGCCCCTTAAGGTACTAAAAACTCTTAAATAGTTCCAGCATTTCCTTATGCTTAAAACTGCAATATTCCGGCGGAATCAGTTTTATTTATTAAAACACCAAGAACTAAAAAATAAAATTGAAGAAATCAAACAATGTCATGGAAGGTTTCAAATTGTAATCGACGAATTGGCAAATATTTCATATAAAAAGCATATTCATATTACTAGGGAGGTTTGTTTGCAACTTTTCAAAAATATGGTTGAAGTCGTCATATAGAGATGCTTAACCACCAACAAATTAAAACTCATTTAAAATAAATTTAGGAGAATATCTCAAATAATAAATGTATTTTCTGTAATATTTTATTTGCTTTTGCAAAACATTTGGCTAGATCAAACATCATTTATTAGTTAAAAATAAGATTAATGTTAGATCAATTAACTGGTCTTGTTTTTTTTTTTTTTTTTGGATTTTATCGTCAAATATTTGTTAGGTCTGAAAATACCTTAACTCATATCTATGTATTTTGTTGGTTCCTTGCCTTTTTGAATTGTTTTTTTTTTCAAATTAGCGTTTTACTACAACTTATTTGATTTTTGCCTTTTTATGTATTCGAATTAAAACCGGTTAACCGGTTATTTTAAAAATGCTTAAACGAAAACTGTTTTTTTTTTAAATAGCAACTATTCGTAATATTCGAAAACCGGTTATTGAAAATAGTCGAATAATCGATCTCCCTAGTTTTCAAGTATAGCATGTTGCTCTTGGAAAAGAGGAAAATACTATTTTTAATTAAAAAACAAATTATTGTCATATTTAACTATAACATGTTTAGAGCCGGCCATAGTATGGCTATGGCTTTTTGATGGATGACTAATTTAAAAATAATATGGTTATCGGTGACAATAGTATGGTTAAATGAAACATCATATGTTTAAAATATTCTTTAAAAATAGTTTTGTTGGAGGTGACCATATTTAAACATTTTTTTTCTCTGCCTGTAGAGACCTACATAAATACACTTTTAAAATCAATTAATCACTTTTGAATATTCCGTTTTATTAGGCAGATTTTTTAAAATTTCACTACTGTCAGACAAAGTTGACATATATTTTGCGGTCGTTCGTGACCACATGTTTATAACTATCATTATGAAAACTTTAACTCAATGAAATCCATCTTTTTCACTAAACATAGGGCTACCAAAATTCTATCGAATCGCAAAAAAATGCTAGGAAAAGTTTTGTTTCTATATTATTCGTACATCAAACGTACAACGAACTTAAGTTCGTGACCCCAGAAAATGTCCATATTCGATTAAAACTATTTTTAAACTAAACAAATTTTTTTGTTATTCTAGATGAAGAAAATTTTAAATATTTATAAAAAATACATGTACCGAAATCCAACCAAAATGATTGGAATTAAAAGTTAAAGGTCAATAATGGTATATAATTATTCGAATAATCACGTAGAAATTGTTTAAATTCAGTTTGAATAATTGACTTAAAATAAATACATTTTATAAAAACGAGGACTTTTTCATATTATTTAAAGAAAAACTATTATAAAAAAAATTTATTCTAATAATCGGGCCTGTTCTGAAAATCGCGGGATTTCAGATCACGTGCTTTTAAAATCACACATATGATCTTGTGGTGTTCCGAAAATCAATTAGTGTTTGTGTTTCTCGGTGTGCTTTCGGCAATTAAAAATCACACATAGAAATATCACACGTGTGATTTTAAAAGGCACATGTGATTGGAAATCACCTCAATTGAATTAAAGTGATTTTCAGACCAGGCCTGAATCAACTGAAATTGGTTGAATAAATTACTCGAATAAAATAATTAAATATTAAAAGTAAACTTCAGAAATTATTAATATTCGAACAATCGATGAAAATTATTTTAATTATCGAGTAAAATTATTCAAATAATGTCATGCAAATACAAAGTCGAATAAAATGATTTGACCCTTTATTTTGTAAAACACTTCACCACACTGTAAAAATATTTTCATACAAATTTTTAAATATTAAAAAATTTAATATGAAAAATTTCCCGACGCAATAACCAACCCTCTTGAATAATTAAATTTAATGATTCAAATAATCAACTGGGATTGTTTGAATATAAAAATTATTCGAATAATTGAAAATTCGTAATCGAATAAATTGAATTATTAAATTAAATGATTCGAATAATTGAAAATTCCTAATCGAATAAATTGAATTATTAAATTAAGTGATTCGAATAATTAACTGGAATGTTTGAATATAAACATTATATAAAATTTACAAAAAAAATTGTTTACAAATTTAATTTATTTAAATAATCTTATAAAAATTATTCGAACAAAGTGATTGCAGAGACCGACTAAAATTAATCGTATGCAATTATATTTGTTCAAAAAACAATTCTTTAGAGTTACGAAAAAACAATAATAGATTTAACAAGAAATAAATCAACAAATTTTTCGAATAAAGAAGGCTCAAAATGATATTTTTGTACTTTTTGTACTTCTACTTGAGTCTTTTGCAAAAAATTTTATTTGCTGGGTTAAAAGAATATTTATATTCGTTAGATTCCTTCTCACTCAATCATATTCATCTTAAATATTATTCTTCCTTCAAATCCAAAAGACAAATAAATTTGTAAAACATGTTTAACCTTGGTAATTGTATGTTGTTAAACATTTCTATTATCCTGTCTTGGTCTTACAAGTGCTTTAACATCTAAATAAACGGAACTTAAGCAATTTCCGTGTGCTTTCATTACAAATTGTCTATTTTTAATCAGAAACACGTATGTTAGAGTATTTCTTACAGTTAGCGAAAATAAATTTCTGTTCGTCTTTGGCAATAATTTATGTTTCAACTTGATTTACGATGAAATTGGTTTGTGTAAAAATTTATACTCTTATAATTCCCCCCTCCAGTACGTACTTACAAAGTAAAATGTTTAATGGCCCTCCAGAGAATAATCCATTTAATATGTTTTGTAATAAAAAAAAAAAAACGTAAACTTTTAAAGAAGAAATAGAAATCTTTTAAAACAAAATGACAATTTAAGGAAAATAAAGACCTCAAAGGAAGGAAAGGAAAGTGTAACAAATGAAATTAAGTCAGTATTTACAACATAAAAAACGATTTGAACATAGAGAAACAAAATATCTTTTACCACAAGCCGTCAAATTCAATTGCCATTTACTTTAGATTTTTTTTTTTTTTTTTTACAAAAAATTGTTTAAGTCCCGAAATATATAATTTTGAGCATTGGCAATTTGACGCAATTATTTTGCTGGCGTTATTACTTGTGCTTAGAACATCACAAATTGCTCGGGTGGTAGTTTAAGATTTTAATTTATTATTCGAATAATTTTACAACTTTACTTTTATTAGTTTAAAAATTCATTAAGATTTTTTAATTATAATTATGTTAAATATTAAAAAACTCAAAATTAATTTTCAAGTTATTTATTTGGCATATCTAAACAATATACACTAGAGCCCCGATTTGCGTCGTTTCGATTTGTATCGCTTTTTAAAAATTTGTTAAATTCCATTTCCGTCTTTTTGATTCTGATTTGCGTCGCTACATACGATGGGATTTTTTTCACTGAAGTCATAAGGTGTGTTCATTTACTTTACTAGCAGAAACTTGCAAAGAGAGAGTAAGTAGAAATTTAAAGAAATTGCTCTCAAAAATCCTAAATAGTAAATGAACACTTTGCCAGCCAAAATTTGCAAGTTAAAGTAGTGACGAATATACAGGAGTATTTGAGTACCCATTAATATTAATATTAAGACTTGGGAAATTTTATACATTACGGTAAAAATAATATGATTTTATTAAATTATATTTGTTTATGTTGAATAAAATGAATCATGAATTGGATTTTTTTTTATTTAGGAGGTGAAAGAAGATATCGGGTTTTCATCAATAATAAAAGATAAAAAAAACCCTTTGTTAACAATAAAAGTATCTATAAGGCAAAACAATATATTTAATTTAACAATCTATGTATAACCTATGTATATATATTAGGGAGATCGATTATTCGAATTTTTTCAATAACCGGGTTTCGAATATTACGAATAGTTGCTATTTTAAAAAACCCGGTTTTCGGTTTTAATTCGAATACATAAAAACACAAAAATCAAATAAGTTTTTGTAATAACACGTTAATTTGAATAAAAACAAAACAATTTTCAAAGGTAAGGAACCAACAAAATACATATCGCACTTGTTCCTCGAAACAGAGTCAACTCAAAATTTAGATCAGAGCTAAAAAATATTTGATGATAAAATCCAAGAAAAGTAGGACCAGTAAATTGATCAAACTTAAGCTTAATTTTCAACAATTTTTTATTGACTTACTAAACTTTATTTGTAAGATGATATTTGTTTAATGTAATTTTGAACCTGTTGACAAACGTTTTACTAAAGCAAATAAATTATAGGAATTTAGTAAAGTTGTTATTTGAAGTATTCTCCAAAATTTATTTTGAATGAGTTTTAATTTGTTGGTGGTTAAGCATGTCTATATAAAACAACCATATTTTTAAAAAGTTGCAAACAACACCTCTTAGCGAGGATTATCTATTTCAAATTATTTTGTTTCAGCTTTATAGAAACGAATAGTAAAATGAACATGTTTTTTGTGTGAAATATTTTTCAATTCGTCGACTAAAATTTAAGACCTTCCATGACATTGTTTGATTTCTTTAATTTTATTTTTTCGTTCTTGGTGTCTTAATAATTAAAACTGGTAGACATTTTTCCCATATCGTTGATTCCGCCGGAATGTTGAAGTTTTCAGCATGAAGAGATGCTAGAACTACTTAAGAGTTTTTAGTGGCTTAAAGTGCATGTCGTCCTCGGCAACACAATGGGCTAATATTTCACCAATGATTCATTTTTGGCAGCGTATTTTAGTAAAGTATTCTTTGTCGTCTCTTTAGAAGTTAAGTTTTATGTGGAGCACATTAATGTCAGGCATGTAGACTAATTAAAGGTGATTAATAAGTCGTGACATGGAAGAACCTTTGTAACTTATCATTTAAGGGCACTTCAAGTACCTAACTTTGTCTTTTTTAATCGTGTTCGAAAAATATCTAGAGATAACCTCTATATAAAAATATATTTAATATTTATAATATTCTCGCACAAATTCTTCCTTTTTAACTGCACACGTTTTTGTAGTATTTTGAATAGTTTTTGGTTTTTTTTTACAAGAACACACGCTTTTATAAGAGATTTGTATTTACAGTGTTCATAATGTTTTTTGACCTTTGTTACATTTTGTTTTGACATTCTTCAAGTTTAAGTTTGACCATATTCAAGTAGAAAATACTTAAATTACGGGTACATCTATAACCAGAGTAAGGAAAATGTATATTAATTACACATTATTAAAATAACCGGTTTATTATACCAAAATAACCGGTTTATTCGATATTCGAAATATGGGCATTTTAAAATAACCGACTTGGGCGAAGCAAAAATAACCGGTTAGAACCGGTCGAATACTAACCGTTCGATCTCCCTAATATATATATATATAGGTATATAAAATTTTAACGTTATGGACTGACTGACAGATTCTTCCTCGCACAGCCTTAACGCCGTGAGTTAAAAGGTTGAAATTTGAATGGGATGCTGGTCTCTCGCTAAATCGATCAACTAAAAATCGAAGAAATTGCCCAATAGTACAAAAAATGTGTGTGAGTTAGCGAACAAATTTATGGCATTGTAGAGGTCTGCACAAATGTATTTGCTAGCCAAATGATTGTTGTGTGTGTATTTGATATTCAAATCAAATGTGTAAAAAAATGAGAGCTAGTCATTCACGCTCAATCATTTTAAATGAGAGATCAACACAGCCACATACACTAACACTAATTGTGTGTGTGTCCCTATTATTGTTTATTGTTTGATGAACTCAAATTCATACATCTTACAATAAAAAAACCTGAGTTAAGTTAAAAATCACACTAATCATTCGTGTGTTTGTTGTCTTTCTTGTTCTGTTAAAATCGGTTTTTCCCCTATTGGATAATTTTCCCTATCGTTACAAAAAAAGTAAGAAAATAAAATGGTTGTAAAAAATATATTTTTTATATGCAAAAACAATAACAGTAATAAAATTATAAATAAAAAAATTATTATTATGCAAACCGTCAAATATTTTACTAAAATTATCGATAAAAAATTAAATAATGTCAAAAAAATGTAAATTTGTTCAACTTAAAAAAATTATCAAAGCTAAGAAAGAAAGCTCGTTATAAAATAAAAATAATCTATTAACGTTTAAAAATAAGTTATAAGTTCTCTTGATTTAAAAAAAAATTAAAACAAAAAAATTAACAAAAATTTCATTTGTTTAAAAATATATTGTAAACTACTTTTTGCTTCTAAAAAGTTGGTATCACTTTTAATGCAATATATTTTTACTAATATTTTGTTTTCGATACGATAAAAAAATTTCAAAAACACAAAACACATGTTGTGTTGATAAAACACAATATGTACATCGCCACACAAGTGTATTTACTCGTGTAAAAGAGCATATTTGTTATTTATACCTGTATCAAATGTTTTTCTCACAACACTCACATAAATAATTGAGCGCTTTGCACACATAGGTTATTTCTTACACACAATAAATTGTGTATGATTCTAAAATCACACACAACACACTACTGGCCAGTCTGGTATGTGAATTCATGTGTCGTTTAATCGCACAAATGCAGATCTCTAGTGAATTGCGACTCGCAAGCAACTACTTTCATGTGTAAATCCTAGGTAAGATGGAATTTTTGGAAATTCGAATGTTTAGGGGAAAAATAGCGTAACAACGAGTAAATTCGCTAACCTCATAACTCCTAAACTAACCGTGGATTCATCCATGCGTTCCGAACAATATTTTTCTTCAAAGAATCATATTTTTAATGAGAGTGTTCTTCAGAACGACTCACCCGGAAAAACAAAGCTACCATATGGTTTACAGATGTAAAAAATTATACAAACTGGCAGCACAACAAGCAAACTACTTATATTTAATTGTTTTCTAAAAGTGTGTTAAGAAAATCGACGTAAAAAGCAAAGTAATTTTATCATTTTTAATTATATTTATATTTTTATTTAATTATTCACCAAAAAAAAACAATTGTTGCACTATAGCACTATATTATGTGGCAACTCAATTAAATTGTACAAATAGAAAATAAGTGGCATCGCAGTTTATTTTGTTCTGAACAAGAAATAAAACTAAACCATTCATTTTTTTAATTAAAGCCAATAAACATAGAAATAAAAACTGTTTTACATTCGTAACTTATCCAAAAAAATACAAATTTGTTTCTTTTTCGAAATTCAAACATTTAAGGGGTGAAATTGTACCTATTTTTGTTACTTTCTTAGCAAAAGCTTTTTCTCCATTCTTTGCAATATACGTTCTCAATAATAGGCTTCCCCTACAATAATGAATTTTTGTATATTTCAATTGGGAGAAAAAATATAAAAAATGGTGAAATGCGGGAAATTAAATGTCTTTGTTTTACTTTTTCGTTCTATAAGTGGTACTTTTTTAATTTGCTATAATTGATATTAGAAACATAAAATTATAGTATATATCCTTAGTGAATGAGAAGCTATAACGTTGTTAATTTTTTTAAAACTAAAAAACATAAACTTTGGCATTTAAATATAACCAGGAAAGAAAGGTAACGGGGTAGCGGGTTAAATTATTGTTAATTATAAAATAATTTTAGATATTTATTTGGTCCAAATGCATTTCTTTGGTGTTTGTTTCATAAAAAACAAGACGGTCATAAAGTAAACAACGAGAATATCTCAAATTATTTAATAATTATTAAGAATCTTTAATTTTGTAAATAATTTAATTTGCAAACAAATGTTTTAACCAATTGGGTATTATACTGCAATAGTGTTAAGTATCGGGTATCTAGGTAACCATTTTACTCACAGTACTAATAACAACACCTGATCGGTTAAAAGCAAAACAAAATGCATAAGGGATTTTTTTAACAGGTTCGTTATTTTATTTAGCAATAAAAATATCGAAATATCTGTCCTAAGTTAAACAAAAGTATGATTTCCTATCGCATAAATATTTTTAATAATTAAAAGATTTTATTTTTTGTGCTTAATTCCCTTTTTTAATAATTGATAAAAAATACTGAAATTTATTGTTGGAGGATAAGCTGTTCCTTTGCGCATTTCACTGGTTGCTTCGGCCAGATCATCAGGAAACGTTCTCCTAAATAATTTTAGGACTTTGATAATATTTTTAATAATTTTAAAAATCAACATTAACTTATTATAATCTTCCATGTTGTAAAAATTCCTTTCTTCATAAAAATAATTTAATACAAATTAAATTCAATGAACTTAAGCCTAATTAAAATATCTAAATTTGGATTAAAAACCATTAACAGTTCAATAAAATAACCACAATACTAATTATTGTTAACAGCTAGTGCACGAGCTATGTTTACATTTGTCCTTCAAGTTGTGCTGAAAAAGGTCAACTAGAAAAAAGAAAGACAAAAAACAGGAAAAACAAAAAAAAAAAATGTACTTTGGACTTCAAGAAGAATTCTTGACAAAAGTACGAAAAAACAGAAGTAAGGAAAACATGTGAGATCAATTAAAAATGGATAATCATTCAAAAAGCAAATTTCGATCTACCAAAGGTTAAAATACAATTTGGTTTAAGGATTGATGTTTGACTACTGACGTCAGCAGTCATCGATGGCTGCGAGTGTAAGACGGCAAATACCTCTGAGGAGACCTAGTGGTTGAGGTCGAAACATGTCAGGGTAACCAGCCGCCTGGGTTCGAATCACACGCCAGACAGCCTGGCTTCGAATCCCAGGTCAGTCAAGAATGAAAATTATCAATAACAATTTTAATTAATCTTCCATGTTGTAAAAATTCCTTTCTTCATAAAAATAATTTAATGCAAATTAAATTCAATGAACTTAAGCCTAATTAAAATATCTAAATTTGGATTAAAAACCATTAACAGTTCAATAAAATAACCACAATACTAATTATTATTAACTTATTTATTTTGCAAAATATCCTAATTTAAAACTTTGTTTGGAAAAGTTTGTTTTGTAAACAAAAAATTAAACAGCTGTTTCAAAAATTCTTGCAAGTAAAAATTTTACCAGTAAAAATTTGCAAGAATTTTTTTTATCTCTCAATTTTTTTCTCTCTTTTGACGTTCTTAACTTGCAAATTTTTTAGGGTTATGAACACTTTCCAATAAAAATTGTTAAAAATTCGTAACAATTTTTAGTAAATGAACACATGTGAAAATTTTTCTATTTGCGTGTAAAAGGCGAATTCCCATTTTATTCTGTTAGGTAAGTTATTCTAAGCATAGTTGCTTGTTAGGAAGTAAGAATTTAGTTCTTAATAAGAAGTGCTATGGAAAAATGAGTGCAAAAAAAAAGTGCATTAGTTAGGAACTAAAATTGAAACATTAAATTTCAAGTCAAGTGAAAAAGCTGTTGACATCAACAAAACCCTTGGCTTAGCACCTTTAACAGTAGTACATTTTCTATCAGCTGTCACTTTAAATAAAAAATTTTTGTTAGCAAATTTAAAAAATAAAACTAATTTAAATCATGGCTACGACGGAATTATGGAACGACGATACATCTGATGAAGATGAACGCTTACTGGAACTGGCCTGTACCCGTAGCCTGAACTTTTGTAAATATTCCTTTTGCCAACAAAGGATATTGTTTCATAAGGGAAACAAGCTTTTCCAACTGCTGCTTACTACTGTCGACTTTAGACCTGCATAAAATAACCAAAAATAATTAAGAATATGGAATTTGCACACCAAAACTAATAAATTAACAAAAACTTACATTTTCAACAATTGTTTTTTTAAATATTTACACCGTCGAAAGCAAATTTGTTTTCGTTGAAAAATTCGTTGCACAACGAAATTTTCGACAGTGCTCCCAACTCATAATATCAAATTAACATTCGATAGTCGATGTGCGATAGCCAGCGAATTTTCGAATGTAACTCATAATAGGGGCCTAAATTACAGAATCACACTATCGTTACTGCAAGCGAATATATATGTCGACAAAAATAACGATTGTCGGATCGTTATAAGTTAGTGAATCGCACCACAGATGACCTTAGCTTGCTACGTAAGCAACAGCTGATAACTAACCATATGCCATAATGGTATACCGTTCTGGTGGTTCTGGAGAATCTTTTATAAATTCTATAATTTTCACTTACAATTATTAATTTTAAAACGTTTTTAGCTTATAACATTTCAAAACACACAATTTAAAATTAAAAATAAAATTAAATGTGACAGCATATATTTTTTGACAAACAGCTAATATGTTTACTACAGTATTGTATTAATTTGACACAACGTTTAAGTATTTTACATTGGTCTAAGTAAATTTTACGTATCTAGAAGTGAAAGAAAGCTCAAAGGAATATTGAAAAGTCTGTGTCAAAGTAAACTTTGCGTGTGCAAAAGGGGTCTAATATGGCGGTTGTAAAGACATGTTAAGGTGCCCGTAGACGACATGTTTTTTACATCTGACTTGTCAAGTTTTCAAGTCACATGTAATTATGAATGTCTGTCAAAATTGCTGTTTTACATAAGCTTTATAATATTTGGTCACACACGTACATGTAATTTGCTTCTGACATTGTCTATGTTTTTTCTCTGTAGTTATGGAGTAAACCAAAGTAGTTCTTGGTTTCAAAATAGCGTGCTACCGCCACAAAAATTTTTATTTGCGCCGTAAAAAAGTTCAGCCATTTAAACATTTTTTTTCTTTAAATTCCAATATACCAGTTTAGGATATTATAATATATAACGTTCTTATTTATATATGTACATAATTTCTATTCAATGGTGAAATGATTAAACATATATAGGTATTGTAAAATATTAACTTAAGCCGGCTAATGATTCCGTCAACAATGCACCGCCGCTGCGGGTTTCTTCCCGGCATAGATTTCTGACACAGCTGATGTCAGATGATTTGTCAGAAGAAAATAGAGCACGCTCTAATTGAAATTTTGTCAGATGATTTTGCGTCTGACTTGTACAGATGCAATGTTTTAAAGGTAACACACGACATGTATGTATTTTGCAGTGGGAAATTTGACATGTCAGATGTAAAAACATGTCGTGTACATGCAACTTTAGAGTGCTATATTCGGCTGTGCCGAATCTTGGTTACCCTCCACCGACCGTTAGAATATTTCCGAAGTTAGTTTTATGTGCGACCTATAGTAAATTATGGGTCTATTTTCATAAAATTTGACAAAGTGATTTTTATAGTCTTATAAAACTATAACTGTTTAAATTTTATTACAACAGCGTTATTCGTTACGGTTTTTCGCATACTATAGTGCTTGCCGAGAGTGGGCCTATGATAAATTGCCCTGAAAGAAATTTGTGTCAATTTCTCTTAAAGCACTTATCCCGTGACCAGTGAACAAAATTTTATATTTAAAAGGAACGAATTGTGATAGGTGAAAACAAGAGGAAAGGCAATTGGCACAAAACTATTCATGTGACTGGATTTTGTGCGGGTAGTGGCTGATTCTCTCTAGTTATATTACTTTATATGAAGCGGATCAATCATATTGACATGGCTCATTTGGGATAATATCTGCGACAGGCATTATTTTACCCGAAATTGGAACGTTATTTCAGTGAGCTGTTACAAATGTCAAAAAGGTGCCAATTAAGCCCCTCGTAGGACATTGCCATGTTAAACTGACTTGTCACGTGACAAGTTAAGTACTAGTTCCCTTTCCGGTAGAGTATGGACCGATCTACACAAAATTTGACAGTGTGAATTCTAGTCATATAAAACTGTGACAAATCAAAATAAGCATTGTTCGTTTATGTTTGTAAAGTAATTTGCGTAAAATCTTATATCAATATGCCTTTCGCTAATATTTACACATGTTAGCTTTTGTAACAAAATGATAATTTTTTTAGGGTAATTGTTCTACATTTTGACTTAAAACTCTCATTCTACTGAGCCGGTTTTGCTGGATTTCAATGCCAAACTGCCTAGAACTAGAAACATTCAGCCTTATATTACGATTCTCGATGTCGAAAACGAAGTAACACACAACCTGTGTTCTTTAATCTACTACGAAATTCGGCTTGTTACCGACATCGATAACCGCAATAAGGCTGATTTTGTTCTTGTCTATTGAGTCGTTCGAAAGTTAGCGTTAATTTAACAGACAGACAGACGGTCATGGCCGAACCGACTTATAATTACTCAAGGACACAAAATATACATACTTTTTGGGGTATTAGATGAATATAATAAGAGTTTTACACGGAATGACAAACTAATGAAAGAATGTAAACAAACATGGTGGTGTATATTTGAAAGTGATGTCTACCAATTATTACGAATCTGTGTGTTTATTTACATTGAAAGTAAGAAGATTTTAAGCTGGGAACACACGATTGCCGCAAATGCACCAATATGACATAATTTTTATTGTCCTTTACTGACGCACAATAATGAAATTGCCCCAATAAAATATTCTGAAATCAGACGATTGCCCTGTTTTATACAAATTTAATTGCCGCTAGTTGGTACAAAGCGAAATGTGTGCAATAATTGCCGCATCACAATCACACGATTGTTCTTACTTGTATCAACTGCGAAAACAGCTGTTGTGGTAGCTTTTTTATTTGTTGGAAGATCTAGTTGGTTTGTTCATTAAAAAAAGAAAATTGTATCATATATTCAAACAAATTTTTGTTGAATAGTTTTATTTAAAATTTTTTAAGTAAAATATATGGAATTCCAAAAATTAAACAGAGTAAAATTCTAATTTAAATATACATATATAAAAATAGAGAATATTTATATTCAAAAATAAATTCGCTTTAAAGAATTTCAATACATTTTGCTCCGTTTTCATATATATATATTCTTTTATATTGTCCTGAACAGCTGTTGCACTAATTTAAAAACAAAAATATATATCAAAAGTTATTTTAGGGAATACAAAATTTAATATTAATTTATTTTTTAATGAGTTGCTTAATTCCCAATTTTTATTTTTGATAAATTTAATTTTTATTTAATTCCTACTAAAAGAAACACACAAAGTTAATTTATTAAAAAAGGCAAATATTGGCGCGTATTGTGTTGTTTAATTGCCGCACAAGAACCCAATAAATATTTGTACATTTTTGTCATTTTTATTGACGCGCTGTTGCATATCAAGTAGTCACACGATTGCCGCACCAGGGTTGCATTTTATAGGTAAAAGTAAGCACAATATTGCCCTCGATTGGTACATGAGGCATTTGATTGTGCAGTCACACGATTGGGGCATTAAAAAGTGTGAAAATTGGTGCATTGCGACAATCGTGTGATCCCAGCTTTAGTTTTTATGTAACAAATCTTTTTTGCAATATACTCTACCTAAAGAAGGGTATTTTTAAAAACTATTTTTCTTAAACATTTGTATGATATTTGTGTTTTTTCTTTAATAATAAAATACATATTGTATATTTTTTTAAAAAACCACTAAAATAACAATAACAAAAAATAATAAAATTTATACAAAAATACAAATATTGTTTGTATACAATTTCATTTGTTTCTTTATCATTTTATTTATTTGCCATTTCAATATGAATTTCTTTTTTGCAAATTTTTAGTACAAAAATAAACAACAAAAAAAACTTTAACGTTAACAAAAACATAGGAATTCATAAAACCCGTAATTATTTGTAAAAGTATACAATATTTTTTTTTTAAATACGAAGACATTAAAAATTATAAAAAAAAGTAATTAATGTCGATAAGAGAAAAAGATGGATTTTGTTTTAAACATCATTTGTTTATAAAAAATATTAAGGTCAGCTGGAGTAAATAATGAATGGCAAATAAGCGATTTTTTTTTAATTCATTAAATTTAGCTTAAAAATCTCAAATTTTTTCATTGTAATACCGAATTATTTCTCTACTTAAAGTAACTATAAAATAAAAAAATGGCAAACATGCCCTAATACTGCGGAACACTTTAATCGTTTGAAAATTAAACTACAGTAGTTGGACAATTTTTTAACCCTGTATTTCAATCGATAAAAAAGTTGTTCTAGGTTGATTTTCTTAAAATTTAGTCGAACCCCTGTGATTTATATAAGCTTTACTTTTAATCACATTTGCAATTATAAACATTAGGGTATTCAATTGGTTAACCATTAATCGGTTAACCGATTAAGTACTACCCGATTAACTGACCGGTTAATTTCAAATTGGCTATTTTCGATTAACGATTAAACCGGTTAATTTCAGTCGATTAACCGAAGTAACAAAATTTTTAATTTTTTGTAGTATTATAACATATTTTTTTGTGTTTTTAATTATTTGCTTCGTTTCATATACCAATGGTATGTGTTTAGAAAACATTTTTTCATACAAACAAAGAAGGGATCTTCATTTTAAATAGGTCTTTGCTGTCAACAGCTTTATGTTCTTTTTATATGGGCATTTCCATTGTGACGTGGCGTGATATTTGTACGAAAAAATGTAAAAAAATTAAATGAAGAAGTCAAATTTGTAAAAAGTTTTTTCTATATTACAAAGTTATAAAGCAGCACTGTAAGGATTTGAAGATATAAGCAAAAATATGCGCCGTAACGATACAAAAAACAGAAGTGGATTTTGACTTGCAATACTTTTTTTAAAAACCTTTTTTAATAAGCTTTCGACTTATAAAGATTTATTTTCCAAGTTATCAAATTTAAATATATTTTCTAGTTTTAAGTACATATGGGAATTTCCAGCGAAAAGTCAACTTTTTGTAATATAACGCCTGAAAGTAAATAAGCTTGTATTTTAGGACCATGTTGTTTAAAAGTTATCCCTTTTGTAACTTAGTGTAGAGCTTGTTGCACTTTACACAACATATAAAAAAGTAAATTATACTCATACAATTTTTGATAAACGATTTAAATTACTTCTGGCGTTACATTACAAAAAGGATACTTTTCACTGGAACTTCCCATATGTATGTATGTGTTTAGTTATTGGTTTCTTCTCATATTTTCTCATATCAATCTTTTAACAGAATTAACCGAAACAATTAGAAGGGTTGAAAATTTAAAAAAATTAATACAGGACTCTAAGGACTGAGAAATTAGATATTCTGTATTATGGATTACGTTCGATTTCTCCAACATCAAAAATTAGTATAAGAATTTTTTCAAGTCAAGATTTATTAAAACTAAAGAAAAGAAGCGCTTAAATCCTAAAAATTTTTCTATAATATTATTTTTAAGGTCTCCTTAAACTTTTGAAATAACTAATAAAATTATCAAACAGTTTATTTTTTAATTACTACATAATACTCGTATTTATGTATTATTAAAAAATATGTATTACATATTTATGAATTCTTTTTTTGCTTGCTCGTGTTATTGCAAGAACTGTTATGTTTGTTATGTTATTGCTTTTTTTAAACAATAAACTCCAAACAATAAATAATTTATGCATTTTTATGTATTGAAATTACTTAATTTATAAAAAAAACTTATAAATCGGTTAACCGATCAATTACAAAATTAACCGATTAAACCAAAACCTCGGTTAATTAATCGAGCGATTAACCGATTAATGCAAAAGCCCGATTAAATTAATACCCTAATAAACATACTCTAAAAACAGAGTTTTATGGTCATTAAATATGTTTTCAAACCATCATTCTTAAAATAATTGTTAAAAATATGCCTTAAAAAACAAAAATGGCTTACTCGAATCTTTGATACCCCCTAGCGACAGGAGTGGGCTCTACATTGTAAAAACATATAAATTATTAAATTATTGACCGACAAAAAGAAAGTTTTATGCGTTTCTTGTTAGAATTTTGAACTGTTTTGAGTAAAATATCATGATTCGTAAAATTTTTAGCTTAACTAAAATAATTTTTAGGAGGGTAATTTGTATTGGACCTATGGTAAATTATTGACCAATCATCTCAAAATTCTGAAGACTGATTTCTGGTTTAAAAAAAAATTAGAATAAATTTCAATACAACAGTGTAATTAGTTTTAGCGTTAACAGTGAATTTCACAAAATTGCATGATATTTTTTCTGGCCATATGAATCTAAGTTGGAAGAAATGGTACCGCAATATCTATATATGTTATGGCTTAAGGCGAATTTAATTATTTTCCCAAAGTGGACTTAGGTGCAGTTTATTGTTTAGGTTTTAGGCGTACTAAACGGTTTTCCAGGAGTAGGGTTTATATGGCGCCTATTGTAAATTGACCGATCTTCACGAAATTTAGCAGTGTGATTTCTGGCCTTATAAAACTGTGGCGTACCAAATTTTAGTATGATAGCGTTATTAATTAGGCGTACTCAACTGTTTTCCGGGAGTAGGGTTTATATGGGGCCTATGGTCAATTATAGACCGATCTTCACGAAATTTAACAGTATGATTTGCAGTCGTATAAAGCGAATTCGTGCAAAATTTTATATCATTCCGTGCATTTTTCCACCATTTATGGTAGTTTTTGTATCAAAATGATCAATTTTTTTAGGGTGGTGGTTCAACATTATGATTCATAGTTCTGAGCCTACTGAACCGATGTTGCTGGATTTCAATCCCAAGCTGCTTAAGAAAACTACAAGCAATTTGAGACCAAGTTTGTTCTGTTCTTTTGCATTTTTCGAAAGTGAGCGTGTTTTCAACAGACGGACAGACAGACGGACATGGCTAAATCGACTTAGAATTACCCAAGGAGCCAGAATATTTATATTTTATGGGGTCTTAGATGTATAATAAAAAAAGTTTCACACGGAATGACAAACTTAGTATACCCTCATTCACCACTAGTGGTGGTTCCATTGCCAATTCTGGACAGTGTTTGTAAATAAACCGGACATTATTTAGCGTACCGTACATGCACTCAGAAACGATTGGGGGATTCACAAGTCATATCGTTATTATATCCTGAATAATATTTTACAATTGTTTAAAAAAAATATTGTCGTTCAAACAAAATAAGAATTTTTATGCTGTGTTTATTGATATTTCATAATTATCATAACAAAACAGTTTAAATCTAAATTATGAGGGGTTGCTCACAGCAGTCATATATTTTTCTTGTTATTATTTTAAGACATATGACTTTTTAACTTTATGACTACCTTGTGAAATTTGCGAACAGCGGCATGATAGCCAAAGTCTTATATTTATTAATAATCGTTATAGCTATAAAGAATCTTACGGTAAAAAACAGTTCTTAATTTGAAATCGTTAAATCGGTTAAAAAAACAAAATGTCGGAAAATAGCATAAATAGCGTTAAAAAATTAGCTTTAATAATGAAGAACAAAAATAATTGGTTATGGGCCTTTTATCAGATTCTCGATAACACACATTCTGTCCTGTGAACCAAATATACTTTTTCGGAAAGGGGAGAAAAAATTAAAATACACGTGTATCGGCGATTTTCATGTACACGTTAGATTTTTTTTTTATGTATAAAGTATAAAGCTCGTAGTGTCCGTCTGTTCGCCTGTGTGAAAGACTTTGGATCGATTTTTAACCCTTTCTCCGTGATCCGATTTTGCAGGCAGACTCGTGGAAATGTCTGTATCACGTCAAATTTTTTAAAAAATAGATTTTTATCAATTCTCAGATTTTCCTGAATTTTTTTTTGAAATAAAATATTTTTTTTTCACTTTTTTCAGCATAACTTGAAGGGACTCCAAATTTTTAAACTACTAAAGCGTTCCGAAAAAAAAATTTTTTTTCGACCCATCCTACTCCATATATTTGTAGTTTATCAATAGTAACTTTCTAACACTAAACTGTTTATGACTATTACAACACTTACATTGAATTGCACAATTTTTTTAAGTTCTGTTGTGCGAAAATGTATTTCTATTTATTTCATCTGAGAAAAAATGCAGTGCCCGACTCGAAATCAATTTTGTTACGTTTGTGGCTTATTCGCACCAAGTAAAAATTTGAAAAATATTACGAAAACAGTGGTTAATTCGTTTCAGAAAATATTCAAGACTGCTTATGTGCCTTTCTTGTGGTATACTCCGGAAGTCGTGTGCAACTATTGCTATAGAAGTTTATGCAAGTTTACTGATGGAAGGTCAACAATAAAGTACGCTGTACCAACAATTTGGCTACCACGTACGGAGCACTGCAATGAATTGTGCTACTTTTGCGTAACTTTTACTCAAACTAAAGGGTACCAATACTTTCGCCGCAACAAAATTCGCTACGCTAATGTAGAATCGGTTATTCCAGCGGTACTGTACTCACCAGAAGAACGTATAGCGGCTTCAGTGGAGATTTTTGATGATGTTCCGAAATAAGCGATGGAGAACCAACAGTAGTACCAACAATGCTATCAACATTTCTTGCATCGAATGCGAGAGTCCAGAAGTATCGGAATTTGTATCAACACCCAGTGAACTTGGGACTGCAGTGCCGCATTTAGTAACGCAAGCCGACTTCAATGACCTTGTACGAGACGGAAATTTGTCGAGCAGAACAGCGGAACTCTTTGCATCACGCTTTAAGCAGTGGAATATAGTGGCGGCTGATTTTAAAATAACAGCCGCTCGTGATCGAGGTAGCATATGACGAATTTTTTTCGATGTTTGCAAAAATTGGTTACCCTGATATTTCAGAGGAGTGGCGACTTTTCATCTATGCAGCCTTAAAGTCGTGCTGCTTCATATCGGTTGCAAACAGCCATCTGTCCCGATCGCATATGCCACAAACCTCAAAGAAACATACGAAGGCATGGAATTAATATTACAGCTGATAAAGTACCAAGAGCATAATTGAAAAATATGCTGCGATCTGAATGAAAGTGGTCGGATTACTCATGGGTGTTAAGCGTGGATTTCCAACCCACCAGTGCTTTTTGTGTACATAGGAAGGTCGCAAAAGAGATCAGCATTACACTGAATTTAAGTGGAAGTCGCGAACATGCTACAAAGTAGGCGTAGAAAGTATGGAGAATCTACCATTGGTGCAGCCATCCCAAATCATTTTGCCACCACTACACATTTAGCTCGGTCTCGTATCAAATTTTGTTAAAAAACTGGATCGTGAGGGCGCGGCGATTACAAGTTTGCGCAAAATTTTTCTGAAATTGAGCGGCGCAGATTCATGCAGGTATTTTTTTAAGAAGTCATTCAGTAACTTTATTTTTTTTAATGATGTGTATGAATAAAGGTGTTTTCAATGGTCCGCAGATAAAAAAAATAGTTGTAAGTTATGAATTTTCATCAAAATTGAATGCCATTGAACAAGGTGCATGGAAATGCACAGTTGCCGTTATTGAGCAGTTTCTTGGCAACAAACGAGCTGCCAATTATAAAAATATTGTCGCAGAAATGATTTCGGCATATAGCGAAATGGATATATTAATGTCGCTAAAAATCCATTTCCTTCACAATCATTTAGATTTTTTCCCTGATGATTTAGGAGCTTGTAGCGATGAGAATGGCGAAAGGTTCCATCAGGACATTGCGGCTATTAAAAAGCACTTTAAAGAACAAGACATTACGCATATGCTTGGCGAATACTGTTGGTCTATTTGTCGCGATACTGACGCAAATGCTTAAGGGCTCTGGAGACTTTCAAATAAACCCTTCAATCAGTGCATATGTGTTAATATCGTTTATTTGAGGCTTTTTTGGTGACGTACAAATAAACCCGTCAATCAACATTTTTAATTTTGATTTCATAGGGTTCGTTTCAAATAATGTCAAAAAAACGAAAAACCAAATAAGTATTTATATTTTTTTTTTCTTCCGTACATGACAACATACACAAAGCAAATAAAATTTTTTTGTCAATCACAACTGGAGACTATCAAATAATCAGCCATCAAATAAAAAAATCAAAACTTTTTGATTTTCATCAAGCATTGCCGACAACGCGTATGTGTACCCGAAAAAGAACGACTGCACGCACACAACTATGTGATTGATGTATTTATTTGATAGTCTCCCGGGCGTTTTACAAACGCAAAAATAAAAGGCCTAAGTTTCTTTAAGAGCATTGAAATTTTTAATGTAACAGTTTTTAATTTTAATATAACAAAAAAAATTCAGGAAAATCTGAGAATTGATAAAAATCAATTTTTTAAAAAATTTGACGTGATACAGACTAAAGGGCTGCGCAAAATATTCTTAATGTTCTGTGTTCTACTTCACACAACTATCAATCATATTATTTCACTGTAAACATACATAGCAAAACAAACATAACAACACATTAGTCTCACCAAAACAAAACAAGCATAACTTGAAAAGTTTTTCTCTTCTGCTTTGTTAGTGCTTGTATTATCAAAACAAACAGAATATCAACACAAAAACAGACAATGAAATAAAGAAACGGTAAATTATAGTAAAAGCATCGAGTGCACGTAATTAGGAATTTAAAAAATTTAAAGTGATCTTAGCTTATAACAGAAATGGATGCATTAAATGTAAGCAAAATTGATTTTTTTGAATTATTTCCTAAATGTATATTTTATTTTAGTCGACCTTTATTATTATATTATAACTAAATTATTCAGCTTGATGTCTTTTTTTATTTTTATATAAAACTTTAAACGTTTATTTAACCAATATTTCTATTTAAAAAATTTTTTAATTTGTCAGTTATTGTTAAATTTGTTAAAAATTGTTGAAAATTTATAAAATAAGGAAGAAAAAATCCTGAAGAAGGCACTCAAAGGAGTGCCGAAATATTGGTTAAATAAACGTTTAAAGTTTTATATAAAAATAAAAAAAAGACTTTAAGCTTAATGATTTAGTTATATTATTTCCTAAATTTTAAATAATATTTTAAAGGAACCTACAACCGAACCCATTGAAAACAACTCAAACGAAATTAAATCAAAAGTTTCTTTTCTCCCTTTGCAATTTTCTCTTTGGTTTATGTTTACAATCAAAACATTCAAACATGCTTGGAATATTCTATTTCTGTTTTAATGTTCTACTTCATCTTTGTTCTAATTCAGCTTTATTCTAGTTCAGCATTGTTCTAGTGCAGTTTTGTTCTATTCTTCTATATTTTGATCGTAAAGCAAAACAATTGTTTTTGGAAGTATGTGTTTTGTAATGAGAGAGTAATATACACCTACTATCTGAATTTAATAAAATTGCTTGTAAGCAATATTTGTTATGCTTGTGCAGCTCTTTAATACAGACGGACAATACGAGCTTTATACTTTATATATAAAAAAAAAATTCTGACGTGTACATGAAAATCGCCGATACACGTGTTTTTTTATTTTTTCTCCCCTTTCCGAAAAAATATATTTGGTTCATAGGACATAACAAAAGCTCGTTTTTGTAACGTGGTGTAATTAGTCGACTACAACACATCTTTCTTATAATATACCAAATTAACGTCGAAGTGATGTAGTGGTCGACTTGATGTGACAACAAATATAAATTAATTTCGACGTCGACAACGAGTTATATAATAGGGGTGAATAGCAAACATTTTGCTTTAAAAAATAAGAAAAATAATACATACCGACTTGGTCTAAAAAATACATTTTGTTTTAAAAGTTGGAACAATTTCGAAAAAGACATTATTCAACCCTGATCTTCAGCTTTTTAACCAAGAAAAAAAAAGGACGAAAATCTTTTGGACTTTTATGACTTCGTTTAACAATTTTAAACGAAGGGACGTTGTGTAGTTACAGAAACGATTTAAAAATCATTTAATAAATAAACGATTATTGATAATTTTTTTTGGCAAAAAAATAATAATTTATTAGCAAAATTTCGAAATATTTGTTTTTTAAAACGGCATACAAAATTGGAAAATGCAGCTAATTTGTTTATCCTCCTAGGCCCGAATCCTCCTAAGGGGTGGAAATAAAGGGCAAATATGTTTTGAGAAAATGTTTAGGGTGAAAGGCTAATGGAGGTCGGTCATACATTTAATTCCCTTAGGGGCGACTTCAGGCAGTTATAGGACGTTTCAGAAAAAACTGTAAAATTCGAGCACAGTGTAATTTTTAATATCTTTTCCAAAAATATTTATGTGCGGTTTCAACAATAAAGGCTATTAATTGTGGAGTTAAATTTTCTCCAAAAACTGAATGAGTGTTTTTAATAAAAATTTTACTACTCTATAAACCCGCCCGTATTGTGGAAACAGCACATTATTCTTTGTAAGAAAAAAAAAATAAAAAAATTAAAATAAAAAATGTAAGCTGTTCTTAATAGGTTTCACAAAATCAATTCATACGTGTTATTTCTTATTATCTACCATAACTTTTTGAGTGAAAATAAAAACAACAAAAATTTTAAGATTAAAAATAGTATAAACGCAAACGTTAAGTACTTGAACATGAATCTACAATGATAGAGGAGAAGAGAGAAAAAACACTCACACAAAAAGATAAACAAACATGTCTGCTCAGTTTACAGACGACACGAAAAGAAATTAATGAATAACTAGTTAGATATAGTTCAATGATTTGTAAGACAGACAAACGGACAGACAACCATAATTGTTATACGGCCATTGTTGAAACATTGAACTCTCGTGCTAAAGATAATCGTTTTTGGCATTTTGTTGTCGAAATAAAAAATAATTAATTTAACTAAATTATTAAATGCTAAATATTTGTAAATATTGACTTAAAAGACGACTTCAAATACGCAAATTTAATTTGCACATTTTTTTTAAAAGGAATATTAAAATTACAAATAAGAGCTAGAAGGGAAACATAGAGGATTTTAAAAGCAGCAGACTTTTAATCACACCTTTTCTTTACTGTTTAAAACCTTTTTAAACTATCGATTTTAGGGCTTTGCGATATGTCACCTTTTTCTTTGTTAAGGGTCTTATATTTAAATAAAACAAAGTACATTCACAGAAAAATTTCTCCAAAGTTGTTTACCAATTAAAGCATTAATCAAAAATAAAATCTGTTTTAATTAAACGTTTAATCAAGTGAATTAAACGTTTAATCAAGTGAAATAAACGTTTAATCAAGTGAAATAAACGTTTAATTGATACTATGAATTTTTGAATATTATACATTTTCATATTTTTATGCATTCTAAGTCAAATTACAATATAATTTGACTTAGATATACACGCAAAGAAAAAACATGATTAACGAATGGTCACTACGACCATTTTTATTCATATTTACCTAATATGTTTACCCTAATAAATTTATTATAGTCATAATATAACCTTAAAAATTGTTATTTGTCCCTAACATTTTTAAATGGTCTTTTACACCTAAAAAGTTACTCTGATCTAGCTAAACATTTTAATTTATTTAATATGTTTGCTACTATAATATATATATTTTCAACTACACAATTAAAATCATAATATTGCTGCACACAAAAGGTATTTTTAATACCATAATTTTTGTTTGCTTTAAAGCACATTCTCTTAATGAGCAAACATTTATTGTCGAAACAATCAGTCGAAACAAACCATCCGCGAGCGTTAGTTAATCAGGAAACATGAATTATTACAAAATAATTAAGAAAATTTTCGGGGAGAAAAGGCAGCATGGCAGCCTAGCAAAATTAACAATATAAATTATTATGCATTTATTGAAATAGGTAAGTTATTTATATATAACTATAAAAATATATAAATAAGCAATGACTTTATCTTTCTTGCAGGCAAAGAACCTACAACACTGAAACCAGCATAGAAATTTTGGCACAAGATGTTGTCATTAGCCCCGATTTTCTCAATAACTGTTCAGCAGCATATTGATATGGTATATTTCATAAAAGAAATAAAAGGTAAATTTAATTTGACTTTATCTTAACAAATCTCAAGTGCGCGGATAAAAATAATGAAAAGTCTCCTCCTATTTTTGGATAAATTTGTACCACAAAATATAATTTATAAATTTACACACACACACATGTATATAAATGTATGTATTTAATTTTATTTTTAAGTATAAACTATATTTTATTTATTAATATATGCTGTATATTTGTAATAAAACATAAACTTTTGGAATTAATTTTTTTATTGTTTTTATTACGAGAACCATATTACATGTTGAAATAGACATTTTGTATGGGGTTGGAAAATAAAGAAACACGTTTTAAGAGATCGTTTGCGTTGTTCTTCTGAACATAATAATATGTTTGAGACAATAATTAGCTAAAAACATTCTGTCTGAACATATATTGTTGCTGAAGATGTGTTTGACACAATCATAACCACAAACATTAATGATAGTTTGCGATTGTGATTGTATCAATCATGTTTTTTCTTTGCGTGTAGTGATAGTGCATAGAAAGTATTCCTGGAAAATATTGAAGGATAAGGCTTTTAAAATAGGAAAGCTTTGTTAATTGTACTTTGACTTAGAATATACATTCGGATTAATATGAAAATTTATAATAATAAAAATTTTACTCAATATGAGAACTAAAATTCCCAGAATCTATTTGTTAATTTTTTAATTAATATTACAAATTTTTTAATTGAAATCAATTTTTATTTTTTGTTCTGTGTTGTGTGTGGTGAGTTATAAACGAAATTTTTTATTCGTTTTAAAGGTCTATCGATGCCATTAAAAATACAATATAACATCGTGCAAATGCCCGCCGCGACTCAGGAATGTCCAATTATCCATGAGTAGCGCATAATTCAGGCAAAATTTAGCCGATGGCTTGAGTTATGTGGGCTTTAAGGCTCGCTGTGGTTTGTATCTTATTCGCATAGACCTGCGACTTAACAAAATCCCACCATTACGGGTTGGCTATATAACCGAAAAAATTACAGCCAATTTGACAGTTTCACGCAGAGAAAAACCATGATTACTGAATGGTCACTACGACCATTTTTATTCATATTTGCCAAATATGTTTACCCTAATAAATTTATTCTGGACCTAATATAACTTAAAAAATTGTTTTTTTGTGCTTAACAATTTTAAATTCACTCAATAATATTATATGGTGTTTTACACCTAAAAAGTAACTCTGATCTAGCTAAACATATTAAATTATTTTATATGTTTGCTACTATAATATATATTTTTTCAACTTTAAAATTAAAATCATAATATAAGTTGCATACAAAAAGTATGTTTAGTACCATAATTTTTGTTTACTTTGAAAAACACATTCTCTTAATGAGCAAACATTTATTGTCAATACAAACAGTGCGTATTTCTAAAGAAAGTAAAATGTTCTTCGCCCGCCAGCGTCAGTTAATCAGAAAACATGACTGATTACAACATGATCAAAACTTTTTCCGCGAGGCACAAGGTCATGCTGCCTTGCTAAACTAACGAAACAAATTATTATACATCTATTGAAACAGGTAAGTTGTTTATATATAATTATAAAAATATTAAAATATGGAATTACTTTGTCTTTGTTGCAGCAAAATAACCTACAACATTGAAACCGGCATAGAAATTTTGACACAAAATTTTGTCGTTAGCCCCGAACTTTTTTCCATATCTGTTCAACAGTATACTGCTAAAGTTTATTAATAAAGTTGATTTCATAAAAGAAATAAAAGGTAAGTTTGTGTGTGACTTTATTTTTACAAGTCTTAAGTGCACGGATAAAAATATTGAAAAAGTGTTATTGCATTCTTTTTTTTTTTTGGATATATTTTACCACAAAACATAATATTAAATTTATAAATTAAAACACATACACATGTATATAAATGTATGTATTAAATAAAAATTTTTAATATATGCCTGCATATTTGTAATAAAACATAAATTTTTTGAAATTAAATTTGTTATTGTTTTTATTGTGAGAACCATAAAACTTGTTAAAGAAGACATTTTGCATGGTGTCGGGAAATATAGAAACATGGTTTGAAAGATCATTTGCATTTTTCTTCTGAACATAACAATATGTTTGAGACAATAATTAGATAAAAACATTATGACCGAACATATATTGTTGCTTAAGACGTGCTTGACACAATCATAACCACAAACATTAATGATAGTTTGCGATTGTGATTGTATCAACCATGTTTTTTCTTTGCGTGTTAGCTTAAACAATAAGGCCCCAATCAACTGTTAAAGTCCAGAAGTGCCTTTTGGAAAACCCTTTGTTATTTATAAGTTAACCTTTAGTTTCTTCTTTTTTTTTTTGCAGATTTATGTTTAAAATTAAAATATTTTTAAAATTTTAAAAATGTCAAGTGTTTAATCAAAAATTTTTTTAAATATGTATTTTGCTGTTAAATTATTCATTTAACAATTTTAGAATGTGTTAATTTTAACACTTGATTTTCTTAGTCTTTACCACAGGTAAAGTTTGTCATTTCGTTTGTTATTTCGACAATATTAATTGAGCAACCCAATGAATTATATACATATCAGTGATGGAAAATTCAGTACTATGGTACTATTTTCAGTACTTTTTCTTTTCATAAATACCACAGTACCCCCACGTTAGTTTTAGTACTCTTTTCTTGTTATGCTTCTTTGTTAATAAGTCCAGTGTTGCTATTTTTTCCAACATTTCCTACCTGCCAATAACATACAGGGGGTACACATACACTTTAATGTTCTTTATCGTTCATGTTTTTTGTTGCAAAAATATTGATATTCTTCAAGGATCAATGTAATTTTAAATGCGTTTGAACTACATGGTTTCGATGGCGGTTTAACATACTAGTATGAATTTCCTATTACTCACCAATAATTAACAAACATATTTTGAACACCACTAGAAAATATGTGATAACATTTTTGTTTCGGAATTAATAATGAATTATATTTTAGTTTGTTAAGCAAAATTTTATAATTTTAATATTAATATTAATTATAATGACAATTAATATTTTATTCTTTTATAAATTTTTTTTTTATATTTTTCAAAAGAAAAAAAAAATAAATTGGTTATATAAAAAGTACCAAAATGGTTAATAAAGTACTCTTTTGCTTAGTGGTCAGTACCATCTCAAATTTTCAATTTTCCATCACTGATAAATATGCATATTCTGGATCTTTCTGAGTAGGGTAGTTGATTTAAAGGTGTCTCTCCGAAGACCCGTTTCCCCTACTTGGGAAACGTTGTTTTAAACGAGTTTTTATTTAACCAGATTCGGGAAGAATTTTCTACCAATTTATTATAACAATAGAAGTCTTTTGGCAACACTGCTTACATTGATCTCTATTCTCACTTATACAACCAAAATATTTTAATGTGTATATGTGTTTACCGACCTCTGCTTTAAGCCATTTAAAATTAATTCGTAAAGAAAGAAACAGTTTTATTATTAACCCAATTAAACAACAAAAGCAACAATTTTATTAAGAACAATTTTTATATGCTCTCTCATTAAATACTTTATAACAAAAAAAAAAAATGCCTAAATACCTCATTTTATTTTAACTGCCTTAAAGGATGAATATAAATTTCATATCATAAGCCACAAAATTAGATGTCTTACACAAATTCCTCTATATGCTCTCAATTTTAAGAATCCTTTTTCCCAGCCTCTCTCCTTTTTCAAAGCTTTCAAAAACTTATTAAATTTCTCCCCTCTGAACTTTCTGCATCTATAAATATTTTATGAATTTTCTTCTTAATTTTACAACCCAAACATAAATTTCTAAAGAAATGATATGACATTTTTATATTTCGTACATGGTTTCAATGTCATTATTTTAAAACAACCAATAAAATGAAAATAATATTTGTGCAAAATAATAACCCCAAATTAAACCCCTGAGGGAAATTATGACAAAACCGCCACATAAAGCATTTGACTTAAAAGAATGATTTACTTAAAAGTCAGAATATATTTTTAACAGTTTATTTTGCTTTAAAAACTGCACTGTGGGTCTGAATTTGTATAATTAGCAATATGTTTAAAGGTATTTTTGACGACCTGTTTATTTTATACAAACCACAAGAAAGATGGGGGTGTGTTGATTTTGCCAAACATTAAATGAAACGACGGATATGATTGACGTTTAAGTAAATATTTGTTCGTCTGTTTATTTCTCTTATCGTGTGGGCTAATTTTGGAAGCAATAACTTTCAAAACATTTTTAGATTAATTTGTTGATGAAAATGGGTCCAATTAGAACATTCACCCTTATTCCATTTAGCGTCATCAATACGAAACGATGTCGTTTCGTGTAGATTGTTGTACACGCAGAGAAAAAATATGGTTGGGCATGGTTACGGCAACTACACTATGTTTATTGTAACAATATATTGTTGTCGTACACAATATATTGTTATTTTAATTTAATATCAACAATACTATAGTAATTGTAAACATGTCAATGTATAAGTATGGTATGGTTCACTGAAAAATAATAATTTTTTTAACAACAAAATAATGATAACTTTGAAAACATATTATATTCCTCACAACCATTTAATGGTATTTAATAGTCATAACGTGATAACTTTCTATACGCGTACTCATAATATGTTTAAGATGCAAACAAAATATCTTTACTCTAATAATATTTTTTATCGCCATTTGTAAAATAATTTTGCATCAGTTGTGTCGTTTGTTTTACATATGCCTATCGAATTATTTGTTATTCAGTGCTTAAACAATTAAAAATAAAATACCCTTTAAAAAAACCAAATTTAAAGAAATTTAAAAATAAAGAAAGTGTAGGTTCATTCAAAAAATTGTAAAGTGTCACAAAATAAAATATCAATGCTAAAAAAAATTAAAAATTGTAAAGTGTCACAAAATTTTAGTATTCTTTGAAAATGGTGCATAAATATTGACCATTGTTTTGTGTTATTTTAGAGAAAAATAATGAAAATTCTATAAAATTATTTATAAATACTTGCGACCTACGATTTGAACGTTTTTCAATTAAATAATGTTAACAAAACCAATGTGAGGCTATAAGATCTAATATTTAAAAAAAGTCCATTCCTGTTTGAAGTAAGCAGAACAGATCATTTCTTTGTTCCTGAAGATCGACATCATCCAACCTTATAGACTGACTATTCGCTTTACTTTGCTCTTATTTTTAACTCATTTACAACTATTTTATTTTCAAAAAAAAAAAAAATTTTGTAAACTGTCAGATAATATATCCTCCCGGAGGTTTTGTTCAGCTTGATCCCACTGTTTGCTACAATTCCTAACACTTTCTCTTATAGTGTAAAAAATTTATGCATTTTATGATTTTATGATTAAAAACAAGTAAGAAAATATAGTCGGCCAAGCCCGACCATAAGATACTCAACACCACAATGTTAGAAAACAAAATATGGTTAATTTTGGACTTGCCAGCACAATATGATGTCATGACGCAGTAGATATCGAACAATTTACTGTCGCCAAATTTCATGTCAATGTCAACATTTTTAAGGATGTTATGCCTTTAAAAGCTAATTTCGGGAGAAGTATTTGTGTGGGAGCTATGGACAAATATAGATTGATTCCAACAAAAATTTGGTAAGATAATTTAAAGTGCAATAAAATGAGTTTGGTCCAAATTTATTTTTTATTCCAACATAATAAGATGCTTTATGGGCACAAAGTAGGGATGGGCAAATTGAAAAAATATATCGATATATATCGTATCGATATTTTTTAAGAGTATCGATATATATTAATTAAAAATATCGATATATCGATGTATCGAACGTATTAAGCTGAAATTATTACCAAATTTAAAAACATACAGCCATGTCACAGAGTACAATTCCGTTCGGAATGATTCCGTTCGGAACTAAAGAAAACATATTTTTTTATTGATAGAAAGTATATTTTGATAGATTTTTGGCCTTTAAGATACAGAAAACTCCCATTCCGTTCATGAAAACAAAAATGGTTACATTCCGCAAAGTTTTTTCGTAATTTTCTGAAGCACCAAAATACGGAATGAATTCCGTTTCCGAACGGAATTGTACTCTGTGACATGGCTGATAATATACCTATGTCAATACATATTTTCGTATGTACAAACATATTACATGTAATTCCATTTTAGCTTTTTATTGTTTCTTTTAATTTCAAATTAACTGCCTGTCCCTCGATTTCGAACGAAACTTTCATTCGCTTAGCTTTTATTTTAAATTTTTGTTTTATTTAAGACCGCCGAGGTCGCGACGGCCATTTGGCGGATATTTTGTTCCATACATAATTGAACCATACCAATATTATCATAATAGAAAGAAATGACAATAATTTCCTAAATAATTTCTGTTTCATTTAAAATCAACATCGGCCCATAAAATTTAACCACCCTTTATATAAGAAAAACAAAATATTTTTTTATTATTAACATTCCAATTTTCATGAGTCTATTGCTGCTAATACGCCATAATTAAGGCGATTCTTCGCATAATTCTAGGAACCCTTTCCAGAATATTTTTTCCGTTTTTTGTTGTCATCTCTTAAAAACCCGAGACAAAACTGAACTGTGTAATCTATGAAAATGTACAATGGAAAAGCGCCTTTATTTTCTTAATATTAATTAAAAAACGTATGATGCAATTCTTAAAAAACAACAGTATTGTAAGCAGTTGAGCAACGGTTAAAAAGTGGAATTTAATAATAGAGATCTTAAAAATATCGAATTCGATAGTCGTAGATAAATATCGATGTATTTTGAATATCGGCGATATATATCGATTATATTTTTTTTAAATATCGCTATTTTGATATATCGATATATATTTCGATATATCGGCAATAAATATCGATATTTATTGCCCATCCCTAGCACACAAATTTTATCCCGGAAAGAAGCTTGTATGAGGGCTTTGTGAAATTATGGATCGATTCTTACCATTTAAATAGGCTTGAACCTTGTGACATATAAAACAAATGTTATCAAATTATCTACAAACTTGAGCCCTGTACTTTGCGCACAAGGTTTACATGGACAGCCAGCCAGTCAGACGGATGGACGGACATCGGTAGATTGAATCAAAGATTGATTCTACGTCGGTCGGAATAAGGTGGGTCTAAGACCAATATTAAAAGGTGTTACAAACATTAGCACAAGCGTCTAATACCCTCTCCATTATTTTTATTATATTAAAAATGTCTTGTTAACAGGGCAAGTTTTTAAAATTAAATATGCAAGCGAAAAGGATGATTTTTTTTAATGTAAAAAATTATCAACAAAATTTCAAAAAATGTTAACTTAAGTTAGTTGTGTGGCAAAAATGGCAATAGATTCAGATTATTAAAGATTGCCCCCACCGCAGAACCCATTCTAAAATTCTTAAGCCAATAATGAGCAAAAAATTTTCCCATTTTTACAATTACATTTATTTAAATGACAAAATGGAGAAAAGGAAAACAAGTCCCGGAGAATTGTAATGCATAACCCACTTATGCATATTTATGTTCACTGCAAAATTACAAAATATGCACTTACATGAGGAAAAAGGCCGTTTTACACTATAATATAAGCTTTAAGTACTTTAAATGCTTTCCTGATCTAATTATTGTTTGAAATTTTTCGAAAAGCAATAACAACTTATCATGCCAGGGTTGTATTTTCATCAAATATTTGTATTTTAGTATGAAACTGCCTTTAATATGAAAAAACTTATTTTCCAAGCAAAAAAAAAACTTGAAAAATTTACCCTGCTATTCTAACCTTATTAAATTTAGCACTTAATTTTTCAAATTATTCTTCCCCAATGCTCCCTTCAATTCTACTCCCACACTTTTAAAAGTAGCTAAACAACAACAAAACAACATAGAAGTATGTAAGACATATGACACACTGACATTTTCAAGTTTAAACTGTGTCATTGCATGTGTAGAGTTTTATATTCATGTTTTGTAACTGTGATATTGTAGGGAGTTCGGTGGGGGACTGTGCGTTCGAGTGAGTTATTAAAGCACGTTTTAAATGTTTGTCAACCTGTTTACACGGCAAGACATTTTTCTAATGACATTAAAAAAGGTTGTGCCAATTTAACAGACATGCTGCTGTCATGTTAATACGAAACTAAAAACGTCATTTATCAAGACCTGTTGACTGTGAGTCAGTCATGTCACGTCCTTTCTTTCTTTTGCTTCTCTTAAATTTTTGCGGTTGCAAACAAAATTACCAGTATTATGTAGTTGCCAGTTGTGTCAAAGGGTTGGCACGTTTAATGATTGTCATAGAGAAGGTGGTGATGGGTGGAGTTTTTAAGCGACAGCTTTTTTGTTTGTTTGTAGTAGAAAATACAGTTAGTTTCCTTATATTTAGATGAAGAGACTTTATATATACAATTCACTTTAATTAAATTTTAACAACTTTTTTTATTAAGTGGGGGGACTTTTTGTGGGTAAAAGGCAGAGAAAAAACTGTTTATTGAAAAATTTCTCCATTGCATTTAGAAGAAGTCAAATCTAAGTTTTGAACTCCATGCAAATATTATAACGTCATTTTAAGAGGTTTTATTTTCCGATACAGATTTAAATGGCATAAAGGGAAAATGTTAACCCACTATTTTAACGCTCGGCTGAAATGAAGGCAAAAGATTTCTCAATTTCCCTGAATTTTTCCATTCTCGGAAACGCATACAAATTTTTTGACAAGAAATGTATTTTTAGTCTATTGATATGCGCTTGATCAGGTTAAACTGAGTATTTCTATTGTTGCTAACCATAAACCGACATTACGTCATTTAACAATTATACAGCCACGTTCTGGATATCGAAATCGAGTGAAAAATTTAAATCGATATAGATTTTATGTTCTGATTTTAAGAGCAGTTCGGATTAAGACTGGAATTCGATTTTCAGAACATGGCTAATAGAAAAAAGTCCTAATAGAAATTACAAGGGACCTTTGAGCGAATACCATATCCTGTATGGATATGGCGTGAAATTAGTTTATTTAAAGTGATCGGGTTTGGAAGAAATGGAACTACTGTCACCAATAAACTCAAGAACTGCTGCCACAAAAGTTGCAAGTCTGGACGATAAATAACCAATTCTCGGTCTATCTTTCTGCAGAAGAATATTGGTTCCTGGGATGTCAAAGTTTTTAGAAGATCTGTAAATTTTAAGCACCAAACAAGCTTCAAATATTGACTTTACCTACTTCTTTCGCAAGTGCACCTACCAAGAGGTATATACTATACGTGCCTTGAAAACCCAAATGATAATAAAAAAAATCCCTTTTATAAGCTTTAGTAGACTTCAACGTGCAGCTAAGTGGGTTTATTAAAAGTTGCCAATAGTTTTTTTTTATTGACTTCGCTTTCAGGGCAGTAATTGCCGCTGGTCTTCTCGGAAGAGCTGCCGATCTTCTTGACAGAGCTAATTTTTGCAACTTTTCCTCTCAGCCTGCAGTTGCCAACTTTCGTTTATATTATTACCTATTATATTAGATTATTTCCTAATTTTTTTTTTTTTTTTTTTTTGATGAATATATTGTCACACAGACAGACAATTACTTTACATTATCGTGTTTACAGTCCAAAAGCCAAACAAATAATAATACACACGCATTTTCCTGCCATGCACAACGCCTAAGTGGAGTGAACTCTAATAAGAAAAAAGTATTAAAAATACACACGCTTTTACAAAAAGAGCGATAATAATTTTTATAAAATAAAAAGATATAAAAAAAAACCAACCAGAACGAACCAAAAATCAGACAGTTTTGTGGTAAAATATTTTTCACACTTCTTTAATTTTTTTTTTTTTTTTATTAAATTTTAAAAATTTCACGTTCACGTTCATTCATTGTTATTATTTTGAATACAAATTTAATATTGCCAAATGTATATTTTTTGCCTGCGGTTGGTTTAAATTTTCAATAGCAAAAAAAAAAAAAAAAAAAAAATCAAAGGTGAACAAAATTTGTTAATATGAATTATTTATTTAATCAAATACGCCTACAGATGTTTATACAATAAATATGAATAAAAAATTTTGTTTTATATAAATAAATATACATATTTATATTTATTTTTACATAAATTAAATTTTTATTATTAATTTATCATCTCTCATTTGGGATGATACGTTTTTTGCCCATTACAGAATTTAATAAGCACACCGAAATACGTGGAGAGGCATAATGTGTTGGTAATGGTGTGTGTAACACATAGAAATACTGGTTGTAGAGCCACCCTTAAGTATACCGATCGACTCAAAATCACTTTTTAAATCGATGTAACGAAGTCCGTCCGTCTGGCTGTATGTATATGTTAAGATTGTGCGAAAAGGTAATTCGATCAAATTTGGTTCCTGAAGGACGAAGCCTATTATTAAAAATTGTGAAAATCGGTTAATAATTTCACATAGCCCCATTACAAACAACTTTCCGGAATTGAGTCTGTGTGCCTGTTAAACATCTAATTATGTTGGTTTTTACATAGATTGAATTCGGTCCAATTATATTTTATTGCAACCTTAACCATTTTGCCAAAGTTTTATTGGAACAGGTTCATGTTTTACTATAGCTCCCATATAAATACCACTCCCAAAAAAAAAAAAGCTTTTAAAGCCATGACTTCCTTATAAATGTTGGTATTGATATAAAATGGAAGGTTCAGAATTGACCATAACCCTCCATATAAATCCTGTCCCTAAAATTACTTTAAGAAGAAAAACTTTCATATAGAAGTTGATGTCTAGATAATATTCGGCACAAATTGATCCTAAAAAAATCTTAACCTCCTAACATAATTTGGTTCTGGTTGATCTTGGATCATAAATAGGGAACGTTTTAAAAATTTATCGCTAATTAATATGATGTAACGTATCATATGGTCGGGCTTGATCGACTATACTTTCTTACTTGTCTTTTGTCAAATTTAAATAATTTATGCTATTTAAAATAATATTCACATTAATTATCGCTAGCAAAATATTAATTTATTTTCGTTTCTGTTGATGTTTTTTGCTTTTTTTTTTTTTTTTTTTTTTTTTTTTTTTTTGATAATTAAACAAAAAACAAATGGGAATTTTGCTTTGGCAACGTTTAAATAAATAAAATATTCAGCCATAAAAATGTGGCACAAATGTTTGAAACAATGTCAAATTTTAATTATTGCTAATTGGCGAAATGTCAATTAACAAAAATATTATCTCTTGTTTCTAAAAAGCAAAACCACTTTATAATATAATAATGATTCCTAAATTGTTCTGAAAGGAACTAGTTTACAAGAATGAATCATTAACTCATTTAGTGGTGGATTATTGGTGGGCAATAAATGCACATGCTACGAAAATTACACATGTCAGTGTAAAGCAGAAAAGACTTAATTTTTTTTTAAATAAAAAAAATAGAAGACGACTAGGGCAGAAAGAGTGCCAACAAAAAAGTTCACTCCTCAACTGTCAATAAAACTAACTCCATAAATGCGTGCCCGTTTACATTAGCGGAGTTTAGTGTTTAATGCAAAGAGTCTTGCGAAAGTGCAAATGCTAAATATTGTTGATTTTGCGCAATACGAAAACTGTATTGCTTTTTTGCTACGTGTATATTTCGTTCGGATCCTTGACACAGCTGACATTTGCAAACAATAATAAGGTATCATTAAACAAAATTAAAACAATGGAGCCGATAATTATAGGAAAAAGAGAAATCCCCAATAGTTCGTTCAGGTACATTTTCTGGACAACTTCTGCCTCTAATGCTTCGATATTTTCTTTTGCACTGCTTCGTGCTATTTAAAAACAAATTCACAAAATTGTCAAACCCGTTTTGTAAATTTTCACGACCAATAATTCTGTATATCAGCTGTTACCTTATTTACATCCAACATTGCAAAGTTGCTTAAAATACCGCTCACTGTTAATGACAAAATTTTTGTAAAAATAAACAGTTGCAAACTAAAAAGCACCAAACACTGAATTTAGTTATTGTAAGATACAACTCTTAAGCTGGATGTCCTCACCACGCGATCAGTGCGTTCATGCATCTTTCAAAAAAGAAGAATCCGTCAAATATTGTAATGGCAAATTCAAATGCATGTGAACTTCCAGCTTTTCTTCATGGACAAGAGGAGAGAGAGAAATTAAACTGGTAACAACAGTTCAAGGCGAATTCATTTACCAGGTGGCGTTGAAAGCACAGCTGTGCTACTTTTTTTTCTTACTTAGAGAGAGAACTGTCAAAAGTTGCTTGTGTTTTTGACATATCGATCAACGAAAGCAACAAAAAAATACATTGTTGTGTTTTTGGTGTTGTTACTTGTTGTAGAGTCGACACCACCGTATACATGAATTCGCCTTGCAACAGTTCATGCACTCTTACCATTCGCCTTGTTTACCCATTCGATCTTTAATTTGACAAAAAATTGAATTTGTTACCACCGCATGTACTTGAAAAATAATATGTCAAAAAATACTATGTGCATCAGGGTGGGTATATTTGTAAGGACATACATTGATGATATTGTGCTATCGATTTTTCGATAGCTTTTGTCATGAGAAAAAAAACGTTCCACTACGACATATAAAAAAAAAATCTTTTGCGAGGCGCCCAAATTTCAACATTATGACTTTTTCCCAACTTTTATTTTTTTAGTAGGTACATTGTACATGCACATGCACACATACATAAAAAAATTGCGGCGATAAAAATTATATAATGTTAACGGGTACTAAAAAATCTATTTATTTTGTTTTTTTAACTTTGAACGATCGGAGTTTTAAGAGAATTTTTTTTTTCGGCAGTTTTGCCAAACTGGTTCAAAATCATATAAAACAAGTAAAAGAATTATATTCGTCTGTGCCGAATCTTATATACGTACTAGGGATGCCAAACGGGAAATCCCGAGTCCCGGGATTTTTAACCTATCAACTTTTATATACAAAACTGTTCGTTTTTGTTGAATTTTTATACTATATACAAACAAATTATTAAAAATTATATTTGAGTTATATTTTTTATGGCAAATAATTCTTATTTTTGAGTTTAATTTTTATTTTTGGCTGTGTGCCTTTAAAATTTTTAATTTTTGTTTGATATATGACGACTATTTCTGGATTTTAGTATTTTGCTTAATAAAAACCATTATTTTAAGTAGAAACGATATTTGAAGATTCACATCTCAAGCCTTTTTTACAATTACGTTTAGCAAGTTCAGCTTTGGCTTAAGACATAATACCAAAATAAAAATGATTATTTTTATGCAAAATATAGAAATCAAGAAATAATTGTTATATACCAAGCAAAAAATAAAAATTATTCACGATCCAATTAAAGTATATTCAGAAACTAATGAATAAAAGTTGATATAATTATAACAATTAAGTCGTTATATTTATGAAATAGCTCATATTCCTTCCGGTCCAATAATAACAAAAAATTTGCTTAAATAACATACGGTAAATAAAATAATTTTTTTTTATAAATAAACACTATTTGACGTATTCATAAAAAAATTATTTAAACCTGAATAATTTTCAAACGTACTTAAATTATTGATTATGAATCTCGCCCTCACCCTGCAGGTGTACTGCACTGCAGTCGACATAGTTTTACACTTTTTAACTCAGCTATCGAGATCGATGAGGGACTACACTTTGCATTGTATTAATGTCGTCACAACTTAATTCACATTAAAAATGTAATTGCTGTCAAAAAACCGAAATGAATTGATCTAGAAAAACTAAGATATTCGTATATTTTTTTAAGCTTTTTTCAGAGTCTGATCAGTTTGATCATGGGTGAGGGCAGTGTTATGAACATATGTATAAAATAAATTGTTTTGTTGTTTTCATTTTTTTAAATTTATGTTACGTATATAAAACCTTTTGAATATTCAAAAAGTGTTGTTTTTTAAAAAAAGTAGCATCTTAAAGAAACACATTGATCCCGAATCCCGAAATCCCAAAAAAAAACCCCGGGATTTCCAAAATTCCGAATCCCGGGATTTTCAAAAATCAGTCCCGATTAGCATCCCTTATACATACCCTTCACCGTAGTATTAATACCCGTGTTAAATCCTTAAATTCAGGAGTCCGCTTGTTTGAGGGGCAACTTAAATAATTGCTTTACAACACTAAAAAAATAATTTTAATTTGTTCAGTATCGACTGAAAGAATTATAAATAAAATTGCTTTCGAGTCGAAAAAGTATTCCATCACGACTGCCAGAATTAGCCCCCAGGTTATTGTATGTAAACGTTTCTTGGCTAAACCAAACGAAATTAAAAGCTACGCATCCTCACCCAAGTAAAAAAGTCATAATTTGAATAGAGTTTAAGAGTGTGGACACGATAGAGCCCAAACAATGTCATCTAGAGGTCCGGAATTCGCCAATGCGGCAGCATATGATTGTTTAATTTTTATTTTTTTTTTTATTACCTATAAAAATATTTTATAGATCTGATGAAACTTTTATTCAATTTCATTACATACTTACTTTTCACACTCTCCAGCACACTTTTGTGGATTGGCAGACGATTTTTTGCGTCTGATTGCCAAATGACGTTCTCGTGTAGGAAATTTTGGTTGTTTGCGTATTAAAACGGGTTGAACTTCATAGTTGCTGCATAAATTGACACTCTTATCATTATGATGAATATTTGCATCTTCTGCGTTATCAACAATAACAAATAAAGGTTCTGATAAGTTTTGATTAAGTTTTGAGCGCATTTTTTGAAAAGTTTTTAGATTTTTGCAGGTTTTTTCTTAGGTATTTAATAATTTAATTTTGAATTAATATTTGTAATTTTTTTCTTTAATAAATTTTGTTTTTTATAATAAAAGAGAAATTTTCACAACAAAAAAAGGATTTGAAAAATTTTCATTTGGAATTTTGTTTATGAATGCATAAAATATCAGTTTAACTGCAATTTATTTTTAAATTTCTTTTTATTTTTGAAATTTATTTTATTTTAGGGGATTTTAATGGATTTTTTTAAAATTTTTAAAAAAAATTTGCTTTGATTGTTATTTAACAAATAAATGAGTTTTCACTTAAATTGCACTTTTCTGGTCACTACTGAAACAAGTTTTAAAAGAAACTGAATTTATTAAAAAAAACAGTATTAAATAAAAAAAAAATCAATTTATATTTATTTTTAATTTACAGATAAGAAATATTAATTTTTTTAATATTTCACTTTTTAAGGCCTTTTCTTATTTTACACTTTTTATCTCTTCATTTTAATGACACACACTCCATTGATGAGATATTGTCATTATCAGTGTTTTAATGAACGACATTTTTTGTTTGCTTTAAATAAAACGTGATAAATTCTTAAATTATTTTAAAAACACTTTTATACTGATAAGATATTTTTTGTTTGAATAATGTTTAGGTAAACACGATTTAATTGAAAGGACATTGGTAACACTTTTTATGATTATATTTAATATTATAATAGTAGTAAAACGAAGAGAGAGAGAGAGAGAGAGAGAGAGAGAGATAGAAAAAGAATAATAAAACAGAGCGGTTTTTAATTGCAGTAATGTGAAGAGCTAAGTCTTGGGTAAAACTATGAAAGTTATCTTTAAGCAGTGTTGTCATATTTTTTTCAAAATCTTTTAATTTCTGAAATAAAAAAATGTTCGATAAAAAAAACTTTTTTTACAAATCGTTAAAAAGAATCACTTACACTGCATAAGTTTTGATTCTTTTTACTAAAAAACATAACATAAAGATGTACAAACATATATATGAACTTATAAATATATAAATACAAATTTAGTTCATCCATTTGTTTTATATCACGTATTAAATTTTTTTTATTTTGAAATGAACTAAGCTGAGTGAAGATTATTTTTTTACAAATCACAACTAAATTTCAGAAAAACTTTTTTTTAAAAAAAAAAACTTAAAAACTTTTTATCTACTCAAAAACTTGCGAAAAAAGATAAATCTTACGATATGACAACACTGTCTTTAAGAAAGTCTGGTTTTATTAGAGAGAAGCAGTGTGGCCAGGTCTGAAAATCAGGCATTAGACAAGGCCAAAAAATGCTAAAAATGATTTTAAAAATGCTAAAAATAATGCTAAAATTGTTTAAAGATTTTTGTTAAAATTGTATTACCAGTATGAAATTTTATTCGAAACTAAAAACATTTTAGTAACTCATATTTTAACGAATTTGAAATAAATGGTTATATTTAAGCAAATGGCTAGATTTTGCTAAAGCATCTGATACATATAAATATGTAGTACAGGTAGTTAAGATTAAATGTTAAATTTAGGGGACTTGCAAACCTCTGATACATGCAAAATTTAAACGATTAATTTCTATGATATACAACATTTTTAGATTATTTTATTTATTATAGTTTAAGAAAAGTTGAAGCTTTAAAAGAATTATTTTTTTCAGCAGTATACACTATTGAATTTATATTTAAATTCAAACTGAAACTTCCTTGTATGTTTATATCTTAATATCAAAGGGTAAATAATATTTAAAATCAACATGACAAGGCTATTTCTAATATTCCCTGAATAGTCTATTTTTTCAACAAGACAGGTAAGATGTTTCTTAACATAAGAATTGTCCATTTTCATACGAAATTTCATTTTTGGTACAACTATTTTTAGTAAAAATTTATTATAATTTATAAAAAAAAATTTTGTAAAATCAATAAAACTATTAGTCCAAATTTTTAAAATAAGTAATGCTAAAAAAAGTTAAAAACATTTTCCAAAAATGCTAACTGCTAAATGAAAATTTTGCAGCTAAATAAAAATCTTTAATGCTAAATTTAGCTGCAAAAATGCCAAAATGGCCACACTGGAGAGAAGGGAAGAGAACATGCTATTATTATTTCCCCTCTCACCGATAAACTCAGACTTTCTGAAAGATAACTTTCATAGCAGTGATACCAACTTAGTGCTTTTGGCACTATTTATGGTGCCATTTGATGCCTCGAAACGGCAAAATGTTATCTTTAGTGCAAAACTCAGAAAAAGCACTTTTTACAATTTTTTGTTTTTCTACAATTTGTTTAATAAATTATGCAGTTACAATTTTGTTAAGTGTAAAAACATTATTTTAAGCAACAGTTTATTAAGTAAGTTCACTACAAAGGCATCGCCCAGACTTGCAGTTTTTGTTGCAGCAATTCTTGAGTTTATTGGTGAGAGAGGTAAGAAGATTAGGGAGGAGCACTCATTTTCATGTACTCTGCAATCCTGCTTTGTTTTGTAAAACTTACATCGGTTGTTAATAGCAATAAAACGATGTAATTGTTTTCGTTACACATTTTATTAAAGAAAATTGCTTGGAAAATATTAAGAATTGTAAATGGAAAAATCAATAACGAACATATGTATTTTTTTTGATAGAAGTCAACGATTTTAAAGATTCAATAGGACAAAATCCATTTTTAGGTTTGTCTAATTTTGTATTAAGAATTTTAAGCTTGTCACCGTAAATCGAAACGGATTATTCTTGAACTCTATTAACTCAATTCCTCACATTAAATATGAAGACATTATTCATGCTGTTATGATTACACTCTACCAACTAGTGTCTGCAGTGATATCTTTTCACTTCATTCAATTTAAACTCAACTTATGATGATCCAAATTAAAGTTATGTACGAAAATGGTCCTACAACAACGCCGTCGCCATTTTTTTTTTTTAAATATTTGGTAACTTGTTTTGTGTTCAATTATCGATTAAATTAAAAACAAAAAATGAGTGATTTTTTACGCTTTTTTTGCTTGTAATTATGCTTTTTTACATTTTAAAGTGCTTTTTGCTCCAAAAAAAGTTGGCATCACCGACTAAGCTCTTTACATTACTGATATTTAAAACAACTCTGTTTTATTATTTTTTCTCTCTCTTTTTTATTATTATTTTTATTAAAATTTCGTTAAATATTGTCGGTTTTTTACGCAACTTTAATTAAATTTTGTTATTTGCTTTTAACAGCTATTGTAAGACCGGATAACTTGAAATATTTTTTAATTTCACTAAAACAAATCAATGTTAAATATCGAGTTTTTTATTATTTATTTTTCGGTTTTATAAAAATTTTACAAAAAAAAAACTCACTCACTGCTAATAAACAATCGTGTTTAAATGTCTAATCACAACTGTTTTTTTTTTTTCAAATTTTAAAAATTGAATTCAAAACCTGACGCAGTTTAAAACTGCAAGCTGGAACCTCAATCAAAACAATTGGCTCTCGTTTGATTTTAAAGCAAAAAAATATATATGTATGTAAAGAAACGCACAAACATTTCAACACAAATTAAACTTTGAGTTCATTATTTTTTATTAAAAATAAAACCCAGCATTTAATATACGACTTTAAAACAAACAACAAATTTTGCTGTATTTGAATTTGTTTTTGGTGTTATTAACACATTTGCCGTAAAACTGCTCGTCTGTCAACTTTTTTTTCAGTTAAATAAAAATTTTAAACATTTGAATAAATATTATTGAGTTGTGTGTGTTATTATTAATATTATTTTTGTTCAACCACATTGTACACATTAATTCATACACCAATAACAAATAACTACAGCTTAAATGAAACATTTTAATTTAAATAACAACAATTAAGTACAGAAAACACTTAAATTTAAACGTAAACTAATAAAAAAATGTTTATGAAATAAAAACAAGAGTCGTTAAAAGAGGGGTCTTAAACCGAGTACTTAACCACTTAACGACTGTTTAATTTAGTTGAACCGACGAAAAAAGAGACTTACTAAGTCGCGACCAGGGTTGTCAGGTGTTTTTCAAATTTGATCCCAAAATTGTAAATTTGTATCACCAAAGAATAATTTTTTCATCCAAAAATTCTCGCTAACTACTCTTTAGTTTGTCATAAAATATTTTATTTGTATTGCATTTCATTTGTACATTTTGTTTTATTTGACATCAGCAGGGCAAGTTTAAATGTGCACAAAAATCTTTAAAATATGCATGCAAATATACCGAAAAAAAACTTTAAAATATGCAGGTGAAAAAACGCAAGCTAATAATTACACTGTGCTACTTGATAGAACGGGTACGATGAATCCAATGGGGCTAACCTTTTCAATTTATGTTAGATCTTATTTTCGACCTATACCGTTATTTCGAAAATGGAGGAGGTTGCACTACAAATATTCGCGTTACTCAAAAAAAATTAGTAAACTAAAAAAAACGAAATTCCGCAATAAAATTACCTTTAAAAGTCCGTACACGACATGTTTTTTACATCTGACTTGTCAAATTTCCCACTGCAAAATACATATGTACATGTCGTGTGTTAACTTTAAAACATTGCATCTCTAAAAGACGCAAAGTCATCTGACAAAATTTCAATTAGAGCGTGCTCTATTTTCTTCTGACAAACCATCTGACATCAGTAGTCTCAGAAATCTATGCCAGGAAGCGGTGCATTTTTGATGGAATCATTAGCCGGCTGAAGTTAATATTTTACAATACCGATATAGGTATGATCATTTCACCATTGAATAGAATTTATGTTCATAAATAGCACTTGTTGTATGTACTGTAATTTTCTAAATAAATTAATTAATTAAAACAATTTTTGGTAATAAGTGCAAAATCAACAAATTGTTTGCTTGAGTATTTTTAATTTTTTCTGTGTTGTAATTCAAAAATGTCTGTTATTACATTTATATTCATAACCGGTTGAATTATTTTTATAATTATGTTGCAATTGAGTTGTCCTAATGGGTAATACGATATACGAGTATTTGCAGTCAAATGTTTGTAAATCTTAAATAAATTTAGGTTTGTTGGGAAACGCCTTAACATTTGTTGTATCGAGCCATAAGCTCGCTTAAGCTACAAGAGAAGCTAAAACAAAGCTAAAATTATTTTTGTTATGAAGTCGTTACGCATGTGTTGCCAATAAATTCATTTATTAAAAAAACGAAAATTTAAAATGATGTCGCTTAAGCTATTTTTGCGGTAAGGGCTGGATATCTGCTTTACTTTTTACGACAATACTATCGATTTTATTTCTTCTTCAAAATCGTACCCCTAATCTATTGAATCTAATGCTAATAGGATAAATCTGTTTCGATCGCCTCAATCATTTTTGTTACTCCTTCACTAAATACACTCAACATAAAAAATTACATTACTTAGTGAAAGACTTGTCACACATAACTTTTTATTTCAAAGATTCCTTTAGTTGTTTAATAAAAAATATAATCAAAATAAAGATTAGAAAAATCTCCAAAATATACCCAAAATTAATATAAAATTCCAAACAAAATCCCCAATCCCAAAATCAAATCTTGTATCCCCGTTTTCAAATTAACTTCCCCATTTTTGAGATAAATCTTCTAATCTGACGTCTCTGATCGTGAATTTATCTCTGTGTCTCTCTCTCTTTGTGCAAGAGACGTAAAAATTAGGGGGGTTTCCCCGCAATTTTCTGATTCCTGGTAAAGCGGGAAATAACATTCATATTCCCGGGATCCCAAAATCTTAATTCGCCAATGAAACTAATATTTCTCTTACTGGCTAGTGTATGCTTAAAATAAATAAATTAATTTAAAGTATCTGGTATATAACAAAAAAAAAAAACAAATAAGATTAAAATTATTTTAAGATACTAAGGGCTAATAAATCAGAGCAAGTTAAACTCTCTTTTTGGTTTAAAATGTGTTTAAGCCAACAAATCTATAAATCAGAAAACATATAAACCATCTTTAAACGCATAAAATAGGGCGTTTAAACTACTAATACAAACCATATTAATTTGTCAACATTTATCGTAGTGCTGCCACATGTTACTTTGTAAACTGCATATAATACATGGGACACTGATTTACAACTGTTGCGTTTAAACTACATATAGATTTAAGTTTAGTTCAACTAAACCAACGTTTAAACACTCACCGATTTATTAGCCATAAGGCTGGATTTTTTAGATCTCAGTTTAACTGGGTTTAGTTAATCTGAAAACATATTTGTGGTGCCATTAACAAGTTTGCACAAACTTTTGATGGAACAGCTTAGTTTTGCTTAAAATGTTGGTCTTTAATGAAATAATAAAAAAAAGATCAAATTTCGCGGGAAAAATCCAAGTTTCAGAGTACATTAAACTAAGTTTAAGCTTAATCTACATCTTAAAATCCCGGCCTTAAGATGTTATTTTTGATGTCATTAGGATCAGAAAAATCAATATAAGTATAAAAATTTTTATATTCAGAGCTTTTAAGGCGTATAGGATCTAATTTTGCATAATTAGACCGAAAGTATTCAAGTCTTAGGTCCAGAATAGACGGCGACTGATACGAAACTCTTTTTAAATTATTGTTTTGAAACCCGTTTCAATCGTTTTCTACACATCTTGCAACCTTAATTGTACCACAATATGAGGAAATTATCACAATCATTTCAGTTTTCTTTGAGAACAGATGAAATGCGAACACGAGTTTCTTGAACGCCGGTGTTAACGCAACTGATTTCCAATGCGTTTCCAACCGGTTTCAAAATATTCACATCATGTGTGGTCTCTCAAAGGGGTCTATGGCATAAACTGAAATGAAACAAAATACCAAGTAAAAGTTGCAGTCTCGTTACAGTTGCGTTTCATCGTCTGTTCTATGCATTAGGGATATATAATTTCTGGCGCGAATAGGGTCGAAAAACTCAACATTACGAAGTATGAATTTTGAAACAATTTCACTGTTTAACAAATTCAGCATAAAGGAAAAATTCCATTTACCGCATTTAATAACATATTTATTTACAGTTTTAAACCCTTAAACGGTAGTGTTAAAAAGAGTTTGCATTCCGTGTGAATATTTTTTAGTATGTATCTTAGACCCCATAAAGTGCATGTATTTATTGTGGGTCCTTCAGTAACTCTAAACCGATTTAGCCATGTCCATTTGTTAAAATTACGCTAACTTTCGAGCGACTCAGCAGAAAAGACCAAATTGTAAAATTCTTTTAAGTTTCCTAAGCAGTTTGGGATTGAAATCCAGTAGAATTGATTTCGTCAGAAAAGAGTTATGCACCAAAATGTGGAACAACATCCCTAAAAAATTAAAAAATTGTCATTTAATTTCAATAAATTCGTTTATATGACATCGTAGATCGGTGAAGGTCGGTCCAAAAATTACCTAAGTCCCCATACAAAGGCCACTCTAGAAAATCATGTTAGAATGGCTAAAAGCGCAACGAATAATTCTTTTGTGGTGAAATTTGGCATAATCTAGGTTAAGAAGACTCGAAATTCTCCACTAATTTTTTTAAAGATCGAATCATAGCTTATCAACCGCCTGATATAAAACCCACTCTCGGAAAACACTTTTCTGCGCCCTTAACCGTAAAACTTTATTATTGTTGTAAAATGTAGCAGTTTGCTAAGACTAGAAATAACATTTCGTGATAATCGGTCTATAATTTACCATAGTCCCTATGTTAAGTCCACTCTAGAATAAGCCTTAATATATTGATAGTGTGGTAAAATTTGGTTAGATAAAATAACTAAAGACACGAGTCCAATATTTACTGAAGTTAAAAAAATTTTTTTGGTTCCAAATTTTCCGGTGATCTCGAAATTAATTTCCGAAAAAGGGGGAATTGTCAAAAAAATTAATATCCCGGAAATTCGCGGGACGGGAAATCCCGAAAAAATACTCTTGCCAACATACATATAAAAAAAATTTTGTGTGGACTTTGAAAGAATAAGGCGAATCCGCCTTAATGCACTGGACTTTGAAAATCGCGTTAGTTAAATATAAATACGAAGTCTTTGAAAACAGCTTTCTTTGTACGTAACTTGTTTTTCACATAAATCAGGTTATCAATTTGGCGATAAACTTGGTTATTTTTAAACAGAGATTACGAAAACGTATTTGCGTTTTGTTTACCTCATACTGCCAGGATGTTTACACTACTTAGAATGCTATAATCAGCTGTACCGAATTTTTAATACCCTTCATTAAATAATTTTTGGCGAGATAAAAATCTGAAAATTTGTATGTAAGGTAATGTGATGGCGATGAAGCCGGGAAAAATAATATTTTTTGCCTCATGCAGCTCCCCTGGTTTTTAGGGAATGCCGAATATATTCAAAATTGACCTTCAAATGTCCACAAAAGAACCTACAATTTATTTTTGCAATATTTTATTCAAGAAACTACTTATTTACGCATGTATCAATACTAAAATTTTTTTTAATTTCGCCTGATGCCCGAAATTATTATTTTTTTCTTTCTTCCTAAATCTTAGCTTTTTACAAATTTCCTGACTTGGGTACGACAATGCACTCAATAATAAGAAAAGAAAGTCAATGTCTACTATAATAACAATTTAAAATATCAAGTGTCCCTCTTTCAGATAAAACAAAAAATATAATTAACTGTTCATTTTTATACAGTAAAAGTGCGTAGAAAGAGAGTACAATGAAATGTCGAATATATTCGACACAAACACTGAAAGGGTTAAGAGTTGGAATAATATTATATCTGTGGCAATAAGGAAAAAGTTCTTAAATCTATTTATACACACACCATAATAGTGGAGAGGGTACTATGAATTTGTGCTGAAGTGTGAAACACCTTAAAATATTGGTCCTAGAGTAGGTACTTAAAGCATACCGATTGACTCAGAATCACTTTCTGATTATTTTGTAAAAGAAAATGACCACGAGGGGAGATAAGGGGCAATTTCTGCCTCTCCAAAACTATCTAAAAGATTTTAATGAAATTTATAGATAGATCACTATTTATATACACTGATAGAAATCATCAGAAAAAAAACATCAGTACTATGACAGGTTTCTTCGTTTTTGAGCCCATGACACTTTTCATCATTGTAATGTCAGTCTTAACCTCTTTTGATCAAATTGTCATCAAAAATTTAAAATATGTCATCAATGGGATGACACATCGGTATCACAGAAATAACGAATCGGAGTCAGTTTAATGGAACATGTCATCAGTGTGATGACTCAGACACGTCATAGAAAGGACTCATGCGACTCAATTTAATGACAAACTGTCATTGGGATTGACTTAAGACAAAGTTAGAGATCATTATTATTAACTTACCAGTTATACATGTTTGTTTCACTTTTGTTATATTTCGCCTTTTGTTTACAGAAGAACTCTCAATTATAAGATACCAGCAGCATGCCCGATATGGTTTTCGCAATTATTCTACTTTGAAAATTTGATATATTTAACTAAATAATTCAAAAAATATAATATGGGAATTTTTATTTCTTATTTTACTTTTTAAATATGAAATTATGTTAATAATACACAAAATATGGCATCGAATTGATGTCACTGTAGTCAAAGCGTAGATGTCGCATAATATATGACAAAAGCTGACGTTCGTCATTGGATTGATGTCACTTTCTGTCTGATTGATGCCATTTATAATAACATTGATGTCAAAATTCTGATGTTAGGGCATCATCAATATGAAGATGCACTTTTCTATCTGTGAGTGTAGCCACATTAGCTACGCACTTTTAAAAACTAAGTCCCAAATAAGTACACTTGCAAAAAGTTTTTATTATGTGGTGCAGGGTATCATATGGTCGGACTTGACCGACTATGCATTCTAACTTGTTTCTTTTTAGTTTTGTAGGAAAGCAATTAAAAACTTTAAAGGTGATTTTTGATATAATCATCACTTCTCTGCGGTAACGTATTTGTTTTAAGTGTTAATCCTAATTTTACATATCGGAAGTAAACTAAAGTTTTTATTCTGAATGTTATTGCACGCAGAGAAAAAACATGATTAATGAATGGTTACTGCGACCATTTGTATTCATATTTGCCTAATATGTTTACCCTAATAAGCTCATTATAATCCTTATTTAACTTTAAAAAATATTTTTTCTCCTTAACATTTTTTTATTCACTATAATATTATTATATGGTGTTTTACACCTAAAATGTTACCATGATCTTGCTAAACATATTAAATTATGTGAAACATTTGCTACTATAATGTATATATTTTCAATTATACAATTAAAATCATAATATTTCCGGTACACAAAAGGTATGTTTGATACCATAATTTTTGTTCGCTTTAAAAGACATTCTCTAAATGAGCAAACATTTATTGACAAAACAAACAGTGTGTGTTAATAAAGCAAATAAAATCTTCTTCCACGTCATTTTCCGTCTGCGAGAGTCAGTTAATCGGGAAACATGAATGACTACAAAATTATTAAAAGTTTTTCGGGAGAAAAAGGCTATGCATGATAGCAAAATTAAGAAAATAAATTATTATATGTTTATGGAAACAGGTAAGTTATAAATATGTATGTATATATTATTTTTATTTTAATTTATTATGTATGTTGCAAAGTATATGTATGTATTTTTAATAAAACATAAAATTTTTTAAAAAAAATTTTTTTATTGGTTTTATTGTGAGAACCATATAACATGTTCAAATAGACATTTTGCATGGTGTTGGAAAAAATAGAAACATGGTTAGGAAGATCATTTGTGTATTTCTTCTAAACATAGTAATATTTTTGAGACAATAATAAGCTATAAACATGTCGGAACATATATTGTTACTCAAGACGTGTTTGACACAATCATAACCACAAACAATAATGATAGTTTGCGATTGTGATTGTATCAACCATGTTTTTTCTTTGCGTGTGCACATTGAAAAAAGATAAGCAGAAAGTAATTTTGCAATAACTTCCAAAAAAAAAAAAGTACAAAATAATGGAAACTTTGCCCTTGTGGACTTTTAAACGTAAAGATCTTAAAGGTGCTAATATCTCAAAATTAGCTTAAGTCAACTTTAGCACTTTTTCATTTTTGACACAGATATACAGTGTTGGAAAAAATAATAGGGACACTCTAATTTTTCAATATATTCTTACTTATTTATTAACTATTTTATAAATATTAAAAAGTATATACATAAAATTAAATAAATTCAAATATTTTAACTTATAAAGCAAAAATAAGGAACTATTTTTGCCAAAAAATATGTTTTTTTTTTTAAAGGCCTGGAAAAAATAATAGGGACAAAATTAGCTTAAGTCAACTTTAGCACTTTTTCATTTTTGCCACAGATATACATATAAACATGACTTAACATTGGAACTTTGGTCAATTAAGTACGAATCATGAAAAAAATAATGTTGTAAATTTTCCAATTTAAAAAGCTTATTTGCGACCATTTTATGCGAATTTCAAGTCATATAGCAAATACATGGTTATTTCTTAGAGATTGAGGGATTTTTTCTTTCTTTTCCGAATCGTATTTGAATACTTGTCCAGAAGGTCTGTATATGCTAGTGGTGGACACTTAAGCCGTTTCCAAATTTTGTAACAACTCTAAGTTTTAAGTTAAGATTTAGAATTAGGCTGAGGCGATTAAACTAACCTTTCGCCTGGTCAGGTTAAAAGTCGCAATTTAAAAGATAAATTAAAGATTTGGGGCATATGCTTTTTTTGGTACAAAGAACCTTAAATGAAAATATCTTTTAAAAAACATAAATACTTTCTTAAAATTTCCCTTAGATAAACTTTAAATTAGTTTGCATATGGAAGCCAATACTGAAAATTCCTTTAACGCACATAATATTTATAGGAATGTTAGATTTGATACACAATTTTATATGACAAATCTTTGTGCGAATATAACCGATTTTACCTTATATCGTCCGATAGTTATAATTAACTATAGCTCCTCAGAATGTTTTAAAAATCCGATAATAAAGTCCCTTGCACAGAAAAAATTCTCTAAAGTTTTTTTTACCATTTAAGGCATTAATCAAGAATAAAATCAGTTTTAATTAAAAATTTTGTCAAGTATATTAAACGTTTAATTCACTTGATTCTAATAATTTGTTAACTAGTGCAAATTTAATTAATTTTTTAACTAATATTACAAATTTTTTTAATTGAAATCAACTTTTATTTTTTTCTGCACAGAAAAAATTTTCAGTAGTTTTTTATCAATTAAAAAATAGTTTGAAGAGTATTTCAATTTAACTAATGTGATAATTGAATCCATTATTTTTTTAGTTGAAAAAAAAAATTTAAAACATAAATTTGGTTTAATTAACATTTTAGTTGTTTTGAAATAAATTTTTAATTAAAATATTAATTTAATAACAAAAAACCTTCACAGATTTTTTCGCTTAAAATAAAATAATTCAAACTTGTAAAATTGTTGTTGGAAATTGTCAAAACCTGAGCTATAGTTAATTAATTCAATTACCACATTGTTAGAAATGGCAAACTTTTTTGATCATTTTTTTAATTAAAATAAAAATATCAAAAGTTATTTCGGGAATGAAATATTTATTATTGTAATTAATTCATTTATTAATGATGTGCTTATACTCCCAATCTTCATTTATGATAAAAAAAACACTGAAATTTATTGTTTTGGGAAAGCTAGTTTCTATGCGCATTTCGCTGGTTGCGAAGGCCAGCTAGTCAGGAAACTTTTTACAAATACTTTAGATATTTTTTATTGAAAAAAATTCATAGTTTTAAATTTCGGCAATTTTTAGTAATCAATATAATCATTTTGGTAATAGGTGCAAAATCAACAAATTACTTGCTTGATTCTATGAATTTGGTGATTATAAACAATTTTTAATTTTTCCTTTGTGTGTACGTAAATATGAATTCTTTGTCGTAATCGGTCCATAATTGTCCATAACTCTGATGATTAAATACTGACTTTAAATAAAGAAGATGAACGAGGACATAACACTGCCCAATAGAATTTTTGGAACTACACAATATATATAAATATATTAATATAGTGCGATCTTCGAGCAAAAAATTTAAACTTTGACCCACTGTACAAAAGAACTCAGACCTGCTGCACAGAAAGAATAAAAATTGATTTGAATTAAAAAATTTGTGATATCAATTAAAAAATCAATTGAATATTCACCAGAAAATAAATTAATAGTATGAATTAAACGTTAAATACACTTGATTAACCGTTTAATTCGTTTGATTAAACGTTTAATTCACTTGATTAAATTTTTAATTAAAACTAATTTTATTTTTGATTAATGTTTTAATTGGTGAAACATTTGCAAGAATTTTTTCTGTGGACTATAAGCTATTTCACAAAAATTATCTTCTCAACATGCCTTTTCAGATTTCTAGGGTTCCAATTCTGTTTTCCAATCAATAAGTTTTAATTTGTTGGACATTGTAATTAAACATACTTTTGATACATTTAAAAAAAGTCTTTGTCAAATTTCTTAGTAAAATATTGTTGAAATAAATTGGAGTATATATTTGTTAAATTCCAATCAACCCTTCCCATTTTTCTGTCAAATGTTTCAATTATCCGAGTTCCGAGTCCGTGTACTTGAATAAAGGTAATGTAAACTTTACATTGCAAAAATACTCATAATTTGGAATTGTAAATTATACTTTTTAATATTTCCATAATTTGAATTTTGCTGCTATTTGAAAGAAAATTTTGCAAAAAGAAAAATGAAACCGCTAAAATGAAATTATTTAAATAATTTCTTCAAAAACACAAGTATTTAAAAGAAATTAAATTGTTAAATAAACACAATGAATACGAATTAAGTCAAGGTCGTTTTCATTTTTGCTACAAAAGCACTAAAATGCAAAACCAAGAGAGGCACCAATAAAATAAACTATTAACAATTAATGAAGAAACAAACAAATGAGCACAGAAAATTATTTAAAAAAAAAACAGAGTCCATGCCCATGTGAACTGCAAACTTCTATTAAAAACATTTTTATTATGTTTTGAAAAAGACGCCGCCGCAATTGAGTTAAATTTGTATGCAGGGCACACTTTAACAAACAAAGTCGCTCGTAATATAGATTTTTTTTAACAATTAAGGAAAATATTTAGCTGGAGAGTGGGATTATAGAAATAAACTAGAAGGAAAGGTTGCACTAAAACAGAACGATTTAAACTAAATTCTTAAGGCCTCGTTGCTCATACGTAAATGTTGCGGACACGTTAACGTTGCAGTCGACTTAAATGGTTGGTGGTTACTTAAAATACAAAAACGTGTTAAAATTTGTTTAAAAAAATTTTATCAAATTTTATATAATTTATAATTTTAAGCTTTTGTTATTTGTTCGTTTTGAAAACAAATATAAAAAATTTCGAGTGCGTCAATGGAATGTTAAACATAAACAATCATAATATTCTTAAACAGCTGATACGTAAACTCGGAGACAGATTTTAGTTTTTTCAGGTTCATTCGCAACGCAACTTCACATTTACGTAAGAGTACCTATTTATACATAAGCTTGGTAAGGAAAATGCAACAGCTGATCCGCAACATAAACGCTTACAAAAACATCAACAGAACAAGTGAGGACGTTTAGTTTTGGTCAAACCCTACCGAGATTAATTAAATTAAGACGTTGTAGTTAAATTAAGAAATATTTTGCCTTGATTTTGTATCGACATCATAATCTATATATGATTGATGGACATAATCAGGGGTGTGCTGGAAATCCAAAACGTTAAACGCAAGAATTTTTAAAGTCGTTTTTAATAAGATTTCTGTTATAAAAGAATTTTTTGACAAATATTATACAAATATTTCTCTATTAACCCATTAGCGCCCAATTTTTATTTTACAGGTTGTTAGCTATTTTCGAAAAAATATGATTTTATTTTTAAATTATTATTTATTCAATTATTTGTGCATGTTCCTAAATGGGCGCTAATAGGTTAAACAGAATTTTATAACAAAATTTTATAAAAATTAGATTAAAAGTGTATTAAAAATAACTTCCAAATTCTTGCGTTTTACGTTTTCGATTCCCAGCACACCCCTGGTAAGCATTTTGCGGCTTGCGATGAAATTACTTATTAAATTATTTTTATGAAGACAGGAATTTTACAACATGAAATTAATTAAAATTTTTATTGATAATTTTTCATTCTTGACTGCGCTGAGATTTGAACCCAGGCGTTCACGGTCAGGTTGCCCAGACTAGTTTCGATTGTAACCACACAATCTCTTCAGTGGGGTTTGCCGTCTTACTCACTCGGCTATTGCAGCCGGATGACGTCAATAGTCAAACATCAATCTTTAAACCAAATGGTAATTCACCTTGGTAGATCGAAATTAGCTTTTGAATGAATGATTACACTATGTAACAAAATTTTGTTTAAGTGAATTTTTTTGCTGTTTCTCATTGGTTATGTCTCTAAACTGAAGAAAAACTTTAACTGATGTCTGGCTAATCGTTTTTTAAGAAATGACATCGAATTTTCAAATTTTTAAATAGTGCCTTTATTTTTCATGGTACAGATAGATAAGAGTGTGCATAAAAGATTGTTAAACAGCTTAATTTTAATGAAGGTATGCTTTTATATGATAATAAAACGAAAAATACACTTGAATCCTTAAATTCAGGATGCTCTTAATAATACTGTTTAAAAATGGTTTGTTTTTCTACCTTTCCTCTTGTAGATTTGGTCATTTTCTCTGATTAAATTCCAGATATAGTCGCCAAGTATCCGTTCATTGTACTGCCCTTGGTATCGCTTTTCAAAGGCTTGAGTGTCCTGGTGAAAACGTTCACCATGTTCTTCTGAGTATGCGCCAGAATTTGACTTGAACACTTCTAGGTGTGAGTGAAGAACATGCAACTTCAGAGCCATTCTGCATCCCATGTTATGGTAGTTCTCGGTAAGATGCTGAACCACTTCCTTGTAATTATCTACTCTGTGATTGCCCAAGAAGCCATTAACTATATCAATGAAGCTCTTCCATGCTTTTCTTTCAAGTGGTAGAAGCTTCCTCATGAATTCACCATCTTTCATTAATGTCCTAACCTGAGGACCCACGAAAATTCCACCCTTGATCTTTGCCTCCGACAATTTTGGGAAAATTGTTTGTAGATATTTGAAAGCTTCAGAACTAGGAGCTAATGCCTTGACAAATTGTTTAATTAGTCCTAGTTTTATATGCAGTGGAGGCATAAGGATCTTCTCCTGCCTCACAAGTGCTTTAAATTTTATATTTTTCTCTCCAATCACGAAATCATCTCTAATGGGCCACTCAACCTTCTTGTAGTGATTGCCAATATCCCTGCTATCCCACAAGCAGAGAAAACAAGGGTTCTTCGTGTTTCCACCTTGCAAACCTACCAAGAATGTGATTATTTTGAAGTCACCTATGACATCCCACTCGTGTTGTTCGTAGTTTAAGTCTTGAAGAAGACGTTGGATATGTCGATACTCTTCTTTGAGATATGCTGAATGAGCTATCGGAATGCTGGGGTACTTATTGCCATTGTTCAAGAGGACTGCTTTCAAACTCTTGCAAGAGCTGTCGATGAAGAGCCGCCAGTCTTTTGGATCATAAGGAAACCCTATTTCTTCGAATAGAATATTAATATTCATATACAAATTTTATCAAAATGAGATACCATCACTTAGTTGAGAATTAAACCAAAACTTGTTAATCGATTTTATTGAAATGTGGCTAGTTTTATTTATAACATATTTATGTTTATAACTTAAGATCAAAAAAGAGCATTTGTTACTTTTTTGGTTTTTTATGAATTTTAAGACAAAAATTTTTTTCCAATTTTGCATGAAAAAAAAAATTTTTGGAAAAAGTTTCTGAATATTTCCAAAACTATTCACTTTATCAAAAAACAGTGTAAGAGTAACTTGGAGGTAATGTAGCTGCGGATTCTCGGAGTTTTTACTTAATCAAATCGGACAAACTGTTCTTGAGTTATGCTAAAATGTGTGGTGAAACCTCCATCATTTTTAAAATAGCGGTTTATATACTAAAAAAACGTTTAGGTAGAGGAAAGAACACTCATTATATTATATGTACGACCTAATTCATTAGATAAAAGCAAAAAATTCACTTAAACAAACAAAAAGATTTTTTTGGTTACGTAGTGTTATCTATTTTAATTGATTTACATGTTCTTCCTAACTTCTGTTTTTTCGTACTTTTTGTCAAGAATTCTTCTTGAAGTCCAAAGTACATTTTTGTTTTTGTTTTTTTTTTTTTTTTTGATGTTTTTGTCTTTCTTTTTTCTTGTTGACCTTTTTCAGCACAACTTGAAGGACAAATGTAAACATAGCTCGTGCCTTAGCTGTTAACAATAATTAGTATTGTGGTTATTTTATTGAACTGTAAATGGTTTTTAATCCAAATTTAGATATTTTTAATTAGGCTTAAGTTCATTGAATTTAATTTTCATTAAATTATTTTTATGAAGACAGGAATTTTACACGAAAAAACAGAAGTTAGGAAGAACATGTAAATCAATTAAAATAGATAATCATTCATTCAAAAGCTAATTTCGATCTACCAAGGTGAATTACCATTACTTATTATTATTACCATTACTTATTACTTATTAATGTAAACATTATTTATGCAAAAGTTGTACCATCTATATAAATTTTTAAGTCATTAATGTAAGCAACTAATCGAAAGGAATCCTATAGGATATACAGGTCTATTCTAAAGACAATTTAGTGAATTTGAATGAAGTTGTAACATTTAAAAAGATTTAAACTGGTAAAATTCCATGTGAAGTTTGTGTATGCTGATTTTTATATACTACTACTTTACAAACATCGTACAAATACTTAAGATATCTTAAGGCAATTATCAGGAAATGCAATTTATATAATCATGGTACAATAATAGAAGGAAGACGCGAGGTTACAACAAATGTTTACTAAACAAGTAAGCAAGTATAGTCGGTGAAGTCTGAATATTTGATACCCTACACTACAGTATGTAAAGACAAATTTTCGGTAGTGTACCCAATTCGAGACCCATGGCAATCGTGGGCCCGCCAGAACAAATTTATGGTATGAAGTTAAAATTCATGTAAAAGATCTTTGTGCCAAATATTATTTTGATATCTTCATCAATAGGAGCTTATAGGGACCTATGGTTAATTATGCAGCTACCAGCACAACATTTTGTCATGACCTGCACACAAAAAAATATAATTGAAAATCATAGAAAATTTCTGCAAAAGCAGTCTTTATTTAAATTGATCATTGTTTCATATTAATTTTAATTGAAAGAATATTTTTTAACACATCACCACTTATAAGATTATATTGGTTTTTAAAATATTTTTCATAAAATTCTATTCTTAATTTTATGTTTTCTGCTTTGCTTGTTTTTTGTTTACAATTAGTAATTACTTTTTTTTCTATTACGCTTTGTTTGCAGCACAGAGTTCTATTTTTATGGCATGTCTTGCCGATTTTTATTTTCAAACTAGCGTTTTATTTGTGGAATTGCTGATGTGGCAATACAGTCATTAGTCATCATAAATAAATGAATTACGTAAAAAACGTAAAACCTTTCGACCAACAGGTCGATAGTTAATGGGCCGATTAAGATAACGAAAATTAGTGACTTGTTGTCGTTCGCTTAAGTTGTCGATCGATATCGGTGGCCAGGCTGATAATTTGGGTTCTTTTATTTAAAATGAGTTATTTTAATAGTAACAAGTAGGTTATTCATTTAATCGGGCTCTGGCTTTAATAGGTTAATCACTCGTTTAATAAACCGGATTTTGGTTTAACCGGTTAATAATCGGTTAACTTTGTTATTGATCGGTTAACCAATTAAGGAAGTTTTTTTTTATAAATTAAGTAATTTCAATAAATAAAAATGCATATTTAAGGGCCTGTGCTAAAAATAATTTTCTTTCAAATCTCATGTGCCTTTTAAAAAAAGGTTTCTTTAGTAATATGTTTGCAAACGCGGATACTAAAGATATGTGGAATTGTCTAAGGAAAGCAACCTCTGATAGAACAAAAGCCTTAGATGTAGAATTGACTGCTGATGAAATAAATGACTATTTCTTAGATGGATTGGAACAGGATTCTGCTGATTCATTTAATAATTTAAATTTTAACAGTAGTGTTGAAATGTTTTCGTTTAGATGTATTGATACATCTGAATTATATACAGCTTTTAGTAATGTCAAATCAAATGCATGCGGTGTAGATGGTGTACCGCTAAAATTTTTTAAAATTATTATACCCTTGGTAGGCAGCCACATTTTACATTTCTTTAATTCGGTCCTGACAAGTTCAAATTTTCCTATGAGTTGGAAGCTGGCAAAAGTTATTCCCATACCAAAGACTGGTGGATCATATAAGAAAGAAAATCTTAGACCGATAAGCATTTTGCCAGTATTATCAAAAGTATTTGAGCATGTTATTAAAGCTCAAATCATGGAACACATAATGCAAAATTCATTACTAGATGACCGACAAGCAGGTTATAGACGAAGTTGTAGAGCTTCTTCTGCTTTGTTGGGCATCACCGAGTCTATACGAAACAACATAAATAGAAGAAGAAACTGTGTTTTAGTGTCATTGGACCTTTCAAAAGCTTTTAATCGTCTCAATCATATAAATTTTATAAGAAAACTAAAAGATGAGTTTAGATTCTCAAAGTCATCCTGTTTGCTAATATATTCATATTTAACTAACAGAAGACAGTTTGTTTCTTTTTGTGGCCAAATGTCAAATCAGAGGTTGGTGAAATTAGGTGTGGCACAAGGGTCGGTTTTGGGTCCTCTTTTGTTTTCTATGTATTTGAATAGCTTTTTTCAGGTGATTAAATCCGAAACATGTTGCGCGTTTGCATTTGCTGACGATATTCAATTACTTATAAATGGCAACTGCTCACAGCAAATACTTTGTCTGGAAATAAATAGAGTGCTGGATCGGGTCAGCGATTGGATGTCGTCAAATTTTTTAATGTTAAATATATCTAAAACTAGGATTATGAAATTTGGTTCAATACAATTTGATAATGCAACAATTGGTATAAGAGGAATGGAAATAGAGACGGTAGAAAGAATGAAAATTTTGGGCATCACATTAGATAATAAACTAGATTTTTCGTGTCATATAGATAAAATCTATGCTAGAATATGTTTCACACTTCGCCGATTATACAGCCTAAATGTTTACCTGCCATATCATGTCAGATGACGGGTGGCTCATGCATTATTATTATCTCCAATTTCTTACTGTATGGAAATTTTTTTGTGTACAACTTCTGCTAATGTGAGTAAGGTCAACATTTTAATAAATAAGACTGACGCTTTGTCTTTGGCATAAAATACTATAATCATAATCAACGAAGTTATACTCATATTTCGCAGTATGTTGAGCGTTTCCTTAAATGCCCTTTCAAAAATTTTGTAATTCTAAAATATCTGTTGACATTTTACAAGATTATAAAAACTTCCACACCACAATTCTTACTTCAGATTTTTAAATTCATACATTCTACTAGGAATATGCAGATTTTTATTCCTAGAATATATAATTCTTTGTTTGAAAGATCATTCTTGATCAAGACTGCGCGTATATGGAATAATTTACCAAATGATTTACGATCATTTTCATTTTCTTATAATGTATATCGCAAAAAGTTAACTGAATATATTAATCAAAATAACTAATAATACATCATACATATATGTTCAATCGTTGATTTGGATCTATATTCACTTTTTTCGTATTCATTTTGTTAATGTTATAAATTTGGGGCTGTTTAGTTAGGTTAGTTATAAAAAGATTATGTACTTAATTATTAAATAAATTAATTGGGTTACTATGAAAAAAAGGAAACAACTTTGAATATCATTTGTAATATATATTTGGCCATTGAAGGCTTCTTTATTACACAATTTAATAAAAAAAAAAAAAAAAAAAAAAAAATCACACGTGTGGTGTTGTGTTCCGTTTTTGCGGTTTTCGGTGTGATTTTCAATTACCGAAAGCGCACAGAGAAACACAAAAACGGTGTGATTGTCAAAACACCACAAATTCAGACGTGTGGTTTTAAAAGCATGTGATTTGAAACCACGTGATTTTTAGAGCAGGCCTAATAATTTATTACTTGGAGCTTATTAGTAAAAAAAAAAACAATAACATAACAAACATTACAATTCTTGAATTAAAACGAGCAAACAAATTCGTAAGATAATTTTATTAATTATTTCAATAGTTTAAGGAGACCTTAAAAATTAATTTTTTTAAAAAATAATTTGGTTTAAATGCTATAGATTTAAGCGATTCCTTTCTTTAGTTTTGATAAAATTTGACTTGGAAAAAAATCTTTCACTTATCGTTGATGTTGGAGAAATCGAAAGCAGCCCATAATACATAATATCTTATTTCTTAGTCCTTTTCTTGGATTTCTCTAAGCGTATAAAACGTATGCCGTTAGAGTCCTGTTTTAATTTTTTTTTTTTAAGTTTTTAACTCTTCTAATTGTTTCAATTATTTCTGTTTAAAGATTGATATGAGAAGATATGAGAAGAAACAAGTAACTAAACACATGCATATAAAAAGTACGTGAAATAAAAAGCTGTTGACAGCAAACACTTATTTAAAATGAAGATCAGTGAACACCTTCTTTGTTTGTATGAAAAAATATTTTCTAAAAACATACTTTTTTAATATGGGACTAAACAAATAATTAAGAACTCAAAAAAATATGTTATAAAACTACAAAAAATTAAAAATTTTGTTACGTCGCACAGTGGCGCCCGTAGAGCAAGCGAGGTTGCAAAAATCAAAATTTTCATGAGTGCCGACGAAGTTTTGAATAAACCCGTGTTATAGGAAACTTTTCAACGATTTCAAATATGCCACTCTTAATAATATCACATTTTTAGTTTAGAAGATATAACCGTTCAAAGTTGACCGACTTTCGGTTTTCAAAAAAACACACAATTTTTAGTCAATTTGTTGCGATTTCAGGTGTAATATCACGAAAAATAGGTAACGAATCGCCTTATTTTTTATTTGTATTGATTGATGTATTTATTAAATGTATAATGATAAAAAAAAAATTAACTGTTTGCTTTGTGTTTCTCCTGGTAAATCACTATTTAAAAACTATCCGTTTTTTCACTATTTTTCAACTTTGACGGAAAATAAAAAAAAAACTATATTTTTCTATATTTGCCATACGTGCAAAACCTGTTCTTTGATTATTTCTTTACATAATTCAAAAGGTTTTATCTGCCCGTACGTGCCCGTTTGGCTTCTAGAGGTAAAAAAGTTCAAAAAGACATGGTTGCAGAAATTGTATGGCGTCCATCCCTTATATGTTTTGACTGACAGTAGTTTGATCTAATAGTTTGAAAAAAACTACTCATTGAAATTAGCAGGTACGTACCTCACATAAACAATACTTTGGCGTACAAATGGTCAGGAACAATATTGACTTATGGTCCCTACAGGTAGGCACAAATCTTATTTGGACACATGCATAATATCAAAATTGCATTATTTAGCCTAAATCCATATGTAGGGAACAGGTAAATTTTTAGGCATGGTAGCATAAGCCTATATATTGCAAAATAAGCATAATGCCTGGATTAGTCTACGCCTGAAAGTTGGCGCAACAATTACTGAAACCATTAAACAATTTAAGTACTGAAAACATGGCGTTGAACAATTTAAAATTATTTGAACTGTTTAGAAAGTCAACCACACCAAAGTTTTTCACGGAAGTGAAAATTCTTCCTGAGAAGTTGACATTGATCAGCAAATGGGGCTGCGATGGATCATCCGGACAAAGCGTTTATAAGCAAAGGATATCTTTCGATGACGCTACAATATCGGACGGAAATATGTTTATGGCATCTGTTGTTCCTTTGCGGCTAAAATCGGATGATTCCCTACACTGGAAAAATCCACGTCCGTCATCAGTGCATTATTGCCAACCAATAATGTTTCAGTTTGCAAGGGAATCGGCAGAACTCATAAGGACTACGGTGAAGGACATTGAAGAACAAATAAGCAAGATTAAGCCTACAAAGCTGCAAATTGGAGAAGGAAAATATATTGAATGCAATTACGAGTTCCACCTGACCATGGTTGACGGAAAAGTCGTAAACGAACTGACAGGAACAACCTCAACAATGTCATGCCCGATTTGCAAAAAGAGTCAGAAGAACTTTTTTCAATTCAATTCAATTTATTTCATATATAATATGTTACATCTCAATTTTATATAATTAGTTGTAAAGAGTTTAAGATTAGTATCTTTTTCTGCTTAATTATAATATATTTCAATTAGTTTTCATAGACAGAATTATATTGGAGGTAAAAATTTAGCAAAAACCTATCTAAACCCCTTTTTTCGTATTATTTTTATATTTTTTTTATCGATTTTATATTATTATTTGTCAGAAGAACTTTGGTAATTTAAACGATTCTACAAATGAGGAGAATTACGAATATGGAATGTCACCATTGCACGCAAGGATAAGGTGTATGGAATTCTTGCTAAAACTGGCATATACCCTACCACAAGAGGAGGAAAACTTCGATGAAAATACATCAATAAAGGATAAGGAAAAGATCAGAAAGAAGCAAATACAGGATGGTTTTTTTGAAACAAGTTGGACTAAAAGTAGACTGTCCCAAGCACGGATACGGTAACTCTAACGATGGAAACACTTCTAGGAGATTTTTTGAAAATGATGAGGCAGTAACTAGAATCATTGGAATTGACAATCAAATCGTGAAAAGATTGGGAACGATCTTGGATGTTTTAAACTGCAAAGAAAATGTCAATTCTACAAAATATGGAGAATATGCGTCGAAAACTGCATCTCTTTTAGCAGAAATGTATCCACAGAAGAAGTTGACCCCGACCGTCCATAAAATATTGGCGCATGGCAAAGATATAATTGAGTACCAGTCTTTGCCAATTGGAGAGCTTTCTGAAGAATCACGGGAGTCTCTTAACAAATTTTATAAAATATATATATTGCACAACACATTCAAAGCATCAAGGGTAAGGCAAAATAAGGACCTCTTCAACATGTTGGCAGCATCTTCCGATCCACTTATTTCTTCCCTGCGGCATGTGAAGTCACGAATAGAGTTACAAAATAATTATAGTTTAGAAATGGTTAGTCTTTTAGATATACCTTCTCTTACGAATTGTAATATTTTACAGAAAATTGAAAAAATAAATTAAAAAAAAAAATTGTTTTTTTTTTTTATTTGTTGGGTAATAATTTAAAACATAAAACCCTAAAGAAAAAAAATAAAAACAATCTAAAAATGTAAAAATAATTTTCTTTAGTTACCATAAAATTGATTTTTCTACTAATTTTAACTTTGATAACCCATAAGTAGGCCCCTACAAAGCGTAGCACCCTTTCCAAACGCTCATTTCATAGGCTGAACAGTTATCTATCATATGCTGTTTAAACTGTTCAATTATCTTATTCGGTTCAAAAGATATGATTTTTGCAACGAAAAAACTCAAATGGCGCCACTGTGCGTCGGTTAATCGACTGAAATTAACCGGTTTAATCGAAAATAGCCAATTTTAAATTAACCGATCAGTTAAACCGAATAAATACTCTATTCACAAGTCTGTAAAATAATTTACATATATATAAAAAAGGAAAATAAAACACAGAATTTTCAGAATCTATTACCCGGTAAAACCCATAAACAAGTTTGAGATAAAACTTTCCCTGCTATACAGCTCGATGTTAGTCTTGTTACAATTTCAATGAAAAAAATTCTTAAATTGTAGTTCAGGGCTACAAAAACTTTCATAGTTCTTAATAAATTTTCTTCTAAAGATATCAGTGTCATCGACATTTCAATTAAATTCATATAAAAACACTAAAAAAAACACCCAAGAAATTTGATAAAACCAAAGCAACAATTCATTTTCAATTATACAAATATTTATTATAATTACATATAGAAGTCAATAGAATTTATATTTGCCTATTAAATCATAAACTACTCGTAAATAGTTTGTTCCCGCCAATTTATTGCCATTTAATTGATAAAAAATGACCAAAATAAATTTGAAACAAATTTCAAACCAATAAAATGCATCATTAACGTCATTTTTATTAAAGATCAAGGGAATTTAGAAAATAAATTTAAAGAGAAATGAGAAGCAAAAAAACTAGAAAAATAAATATTTAAGAAATTTTTCACATGGGTCTTTTTTCCTTTGACTTTATTTCAATTTAAATATATTTGATCTTTGTTGTGGCTGTTTATTTAAATAACAACCAAAACGAAATAAAAACAAAATTTAGTTTTTACAATTCAGGGAAATTTGTAAAAAAAAAAATTTTGTTTTACTAAAAACCCGATAGGAAAAAATTAACTCAAAGCCGAAAGTAAAAATCAAATTTAACTTTCATTAAATTATTTTAATGAAGAAAGGAATTTTACAACATGAAATTAATTAAAATTTATTGATAGTTTTTAATTCTTGACTGACCCAGAGATTGAACTCACAGACAGGTGACATGTGATGTGACAGTGACATCACATGTTTCCATAGTAACCACACCATCTCCTCAGAAATCTTTGCCGTTTCACCCTCACCGCCATTGACGAGGGCTGGCAGTCAATAGTCAAACATCAACCTTTAAACCAAACGGTATTTTACTTGTTGGATCGCAATTTGTTGTCGTAAATGATGTTCTATTTTTCAATTGATTAACATGTTTTTTCCTTTACATTTGCTCTTTCATACTTTTTATCAAGAATTCTTCTTAAAATCCAAAATACATTTAGAAAACATTCATTAAAATATCCACAATACTTATAAGTATTAAAAAGAGTATAACTTTTTATGGTGATTTAGTGCAGGGACTATTTGCTGTCTTTAATTATAGACTGGGGTTTAACCAAAATGGGTTTTCGATAAATGGAAATCCAAATTTTGTTTTAACTTATAATCCGAGTGTTATACAATTTCATAGACCCATGCCAATTTCTTTTTTCCGCTCCGAAATTTCCTTGGAGTTTGTATTCGATATTTTGAAACAGGTTTGCTTTACGCACGCCTTGAGAAACTATATTTGATCGGCAGAGCTCTTAACGTAATTTGATGACAACAACTTTCTTAGTCCTCATAATATGTCTTGTGAAATATTCATCAAATGTTTAAATTCCTGCTTGCACTTTCCGGAGGTATGCAGGTAATTTACAGGATATTTTACATTTAAGTGTTACTTCCTCCGGGAAAGTCACGGGCAGTCTATAACTGGAATACAGAAGAGTTCAAAATTCACGGATCTCTTGAGATCGCGGCTAACTAGAGATTCTCTGTGTTACTACAGGAGTCAGTAGCCTCTGGAAGCACGTTTCCAGTCTAATTATTGGTGATGTCCCTTTAGGGATCACGGCGTGGTTATGGTTTTAAAATAAAGTTTTGAAAAACAAAGATATTAAAAAAGTCAGTGTCAGCCCTTTTTTAACTTAAGGGAGATACAGGCCTGTTGGCGGATCCACCGAGTTGTTAGGCCACCATGGTAGGTTCTGACGTTTATCCCTTCAGACATATTATTCTTTCTGAAAACTGATACATACCTCCAGGGGTCCACTGACTTCCGTTAGTAAAAAATATAATCCCATTGAAAATTTTAAAATTTTAATGACAAGCAATTTTATTCCAGTTTCTATTTATCAAGTTTAAGTCCCTTAAAAAAGTGATCGTCTGTCTGTCTTTTTCTCTTTTTAATCTCTCTGTCTCTTCTAAGATATAAGTGCAAGAAAATTTGCGGTGTCCAACGTAATGTTTCTGAAAGAATTAGGGCTTTCCTTTGAAATTTTTAATATTGTTAACATAAATAAGAACTCCCTGTTAAACAAAACACATCAAGAAAATTTTTAAATACTGACCAATTTTTTCTATCCTAAAGTTTAGAAATCTGTTGATTAGATAAACATGGTAACGTAAAAAAACGGTAATAACAAATTCTGGATATAAAGAAATATTTCTAGAACTAACACTTGTAAGTAAAATTTTATTTTACAAATAATTCTCATAACTAAATATTGTTCTGGTAGATTCATGCTTGACAACGGGTACCAAATTTCGTCGAATCTCTAAAATTATTTTGTTTATATGTAAATAGTCTAAGGTATCATATGGTCGTTTAATATCGTATTTATATGAAGCTTTATCATGAAAAATATATCTGTTTTTTTTTTTAGTATTTAGCCCGTTTTCGTGAAACACACCGCAGTTTCTGACCGGAATCGAACTCACAACTCAAAATTTACAGACTAGCCTTACGGGCCACTTTTTGAAACGTAAATGGAACTTAGGCAAGAAACGATGTTGAAAAAGAAAACAGGTTTGTTGAACATTTAACTAAACGATACACATGTCCAGTTGACACCTGTCATTAGCGGAACAGCTATACCCCTTAGATTTAAGATAAGGGAAATTGAGAAGACTATTGCCGATTTAATCCTAGAAAGATAAACAGCGTTAATTTTACGCATGCTCTTTCGAAATATTGCTATTTCTTTTTAATTAGCAGGAATACTTTGCTGTGCACTTCAGACATTTCATATAAAGTGAACTCGCGATAATATGAACCCCCTAATATATGAACATCCCAAAAAACACTTATATTCTTCCATTGACTACTCTAAAATATTGACTTGTGCGAAAGCTTTAAAATATGAACAACTTATGATTATATTTTTAACGTATTTTATCTACGTATACAATGTTTAAGTCTAAATCAAATCGGTGGTGAATAAATATTGATTCAACTGTATAATAATTGGGGAGTTTTTCTAGCTGCTTGCTTTAAAATTGTCTTCAAATGTTAATCAAAATGTCTTGCATACACGATTAAGTTAGTGCTCATATTCAACTAGAATTCCATATTCATCTTTAAACAAAATTTGAACGTGAAAAGTTCTTAAATATGCATACAAAAAGCATAAGTTTTTAACTTTAAAAAGTCAGAAATTTTAGAAGATTTAGACCATTTAGAAAAAGGTGTCAGTGTTACTAATTTAGCTTGTAAATTTGTGGTGAAATATTCTACAATATGTGAACAAAAATTAAAATGCTAACAATACGTTTATTTGACCTGGAAAAAGAAAAACGTGCGGCGTTCCGAGTACCCAAAAATTGAAAATGCGTTCTCCGGATGATTTTTGAATATGAGAGACAAAAATATCACTGTTAGCGGACACGGAAAATATATTTGAGTGGAAATTAGTTGCCAATCTTGCAAAAGCGAACTGGTTTGGTTTTAATTAGTTCATATAACCGCGAGTGCACTGTATAAACATATTTCAAAATTCGTCATTTTTATTTAATATATACTCAATAAAATTTTTTCCTATTTTGCGAAGCACTTGTGGTACATTTAAAAAGTAAGCACATCAAAGCTTTTCGGTTCTAAATAAATCCCGATACTGGATGAAAATGAACGTATACTAAGTTAACAATTTGGATTAAGAAAATAACATAAACACATATCCTAGAAAACGTCATTAGAAAAACTTTTGAAGAAAAACAAAATATTGTTCTGCACTCCTTCAATGTTGTTTCTCAAGACTTTGAAAAACTGTGGCATGAAGGCTTAATACATAAACTAAAGCTAAACTTACTATAAATTCTCTATAAAGAAGGGACGGTATTAAGTTCTTCTTACCAGTTGACGCTGGAGTCCCACAGGGAGGCTATTTGGGCCCTCAGTTAAACTAACTACACATTAAATACTTCGGACATATGCCAATAAAAAACTTCACTCAAACTGAAATTTTTTCTTATGATACAACTTTTCTAAGCGTACACGAAAATAGTCATGACCCATCTCCTTACTTACAGGATCAAATAGAGCCTTTGCTGCAATAGATTTGAATTTTCTAGCACCTTAAAATTTAATTCTTCTTAAAATTCTGGGTTATTGAGCTATAAATCTATTGTGGATAAAATTACTGTAAAATGTCTTGGAGAAGAAACACCCAGGAGAGGATGAAAAGCGGACTCAATGCCTACTACACATGCAGAAACTCCATCGGTAAGAATTGGGGACTAAGACCGGATATGGTAAACTGAATTTATACCTCGGTGGTTAGTAATATTCTAACTTACGGATGCACTGTTTGGTGGGATGCATTGAGAGTGGATAGCTATAGGAAGATGCTCAACAAGCCACAGGCGGCGTTAGACATCCTACTACATCTGTCCCCCATTAAACATTATGTGTGGAGGAACTTATTACGAACTTATTTAGACTCTACGAGTCTTCGTTGATTAGAACTAGGCGGGATGACCACACAAGGATTCTATACGAAGGGGGTCTGCTTGATTAGGGTAGTATTCCGGCGGGAATCTCGGATCATAGGAGTATGACCTTGAACTACGGTGTAACACCACTGGTGGAGTTCCCGGATAGGGAAGTTTGGCGTGGATCCAACGGACTCTTTGAGGGGTGGGCTGTATATACGGACGGGTCCAAGACGGACACTGGCATTGGGGCCGGTATTTTAATTGCTGACACTGAAATGAAAAGGTCATTCAGAATTCCTGATGAGTGCAGGGTCTTCCTGGCTGATATCCTAGCGATCTGGAGGGCGACGGAGGTGATACTGGGTCACATCGTAGGAGGGTCTGTGGTGACAATCTATGTCGATAGTCAGGTTGCGCTAAGAGCACTGTCATGTTATACGGCGCGATCGTGCCTGTTCGCACGGTGTAGGAATGCTCTGAGGTAGCTCATGTTGACATTCACAATAAGGCTGTTGGGTACCAGGACACTGCAAGTAGTGACCCCCCTTGAGTCACTACTATGGGGTGATACGGGAAAGATTCCGTAATTCCGTTAACCGGTCTTGGGGGATATAACGGATTGCAGGGTTTCGATGGCCTTATGGCCCGGATTGGACGCAGGGGTAACCAGGGTTACAAAAGGATTGGATAGGAGTGTTCTCAGGACCCTTATAGGGTTCCTGACGAGGCATTGTTCTAGAGTTTTAATGAGTAAATGGGACAATGCCATACCGGACCTCTGCGGACTGTGCGGGAATGCCGAGGAGCTAGAGACGGTTGAGCATGTAATGTGCCACTGTCATAGGATGCAGAGTCCCAGGCAGAAATGGCTAGGGGCTAGATTTAACGGCGAACTGGGGTGTATCGCTGGATGGGACCCAGGCGATCTACTGGGGCTTGTCAGGGAAATAGCACGGATGTTTCTGTTCGGAGGACCGTAGGGGGAACTTGCCCTACGCAGTATCTGTCTTAAACCTGTGGAATATTTTCTTCTTTTCTTTTTTACTTCTCTCTTTCCTCTTTTTTTCTATACTGAAGGGATTCAAAATGGACCTCATTGGTCTTAGAGTGGAGATGCGCTCTCATATACTGTCTCAGCCTTTGACATAGAGAAAGTCCAAAGAGGCTAAAATTTCCAATTGGGACTTCATTTTTTTTTTTTTTTTTTTACATAAAATACCATTTTGAATTTCGTTGGTTTCATGTAGAAGGGCCCTAACTCATATGATTGCAACTTTAAAGGAGAAGGTAACAACACAATAGAAAATGTGTGTATCAAAATGCACAATTGATTGTAATTTTCGTAGATATTGCATTATTTTCGATGATATTTTTGTGACAAAATATATTAAAATCTCTCAAAATCTCAACTTCGAAAAAAATCATGTTAGGGCATTTCTACATAAGACCAACGATCTGTTTGTTATTTGGTTAAATAAAAAAAAATTTTGCACCGGAAAATTTTATCCAAACATTTTTTCTATTATATTGAAAATAGAAGTTGATTTTGTTGTTTGATCTTGCAAACGCCTTTTTTGTTGTGTTAAAAAATAGATCAAAAATTTACAAATAAATATGTAGTTAAATTAATAATAAAAGACTGTGTTGTGTTAAATTGTTTATTTTTTTTTTTTGTTTTTGTTATTTTTTTCAAAAGAAATAAAAAAACTTGTAAAATGAAACAGGAACAACGAGTTGTATTTGAAGCCAAAATAAATAAAAGAAAAACATTTTTGAAAATTGCAAATAAATGTATGTAAATGTATATATTTTACCTAGAATTTACACTTAAAAGTAATTTCTTGAAAGTCGCAATACCCTCAAACTTTTTCACTAACATGCACATAATATTTTTTCTACTTTTATCCAATCGGCTGGTTCTTCGATTTTTCGTTGACGTATACGCTTCTTGCAAGAAAGTGCTATAATGTAAAAATCCCAGTTTATATAAATGTAAAAGGATTTGAATAGTTGGATAACAGTGGAATAGGGATGACTTAACTTAAGGAAAGTTTATGTTTATTTATTGCTGTCCTACACCCAATTTTCACGGGGGCTTTTACGACGTTGTTTTTTCTTTATTCCCTTTTGAAGAAACTTCCAAAAACCCTTTGCGTTTATACGATGATTTTTGGTTGCATGTCTTTTTATTAGTTACTGTAGGGCCTTGATTATGCGTAATTTTACTAACCGGCAGCATCAATTAACCGGAAAATAAAAAGAATTTGTTGACATTGATTTAAATTACATCTATTAAAATTGCTTTTTTCCCCATATTATTTGAATATTTACATTATATATTTACATAAAATACAAAACACATAAACAATTGATAATCCAAAGCGTTGCCGGTCGCGCTTGTTATGGATAATAGAGGTCTCAAAACGACATGAGAAACACTAACCGAGACTTTTTGTTTACCCCTCTTTCTTCTCTACACCGTTTGCCTATAAACAAAAAGCGTAAGAGCCCCCGTGAAATTTGGGTTCTACTGGTAAATATACTGAAGATAAACCCGTAGCGACTTTATATCCTTTTTTTTTTAAACAGAATAAAAAAATCCCTGCCCAGACTTGAAGTTTTTGATGCAGAAATTCTTAAGTTTATGGGTTAGAGAGGTAAGCAGACTGGGGATGGGTTTCAGTTCCATTATGTTTTGCTATTTTTACTTCTCAACTCGCAGTTGCTTGTATTTGTGTATTTGTATTTATATATAAAACATAAAAAGGAGTAGAGCAAAGACGGCATAAAAATACAAAAATTGCTATGCTAGAATTTCATAATATGGACACTAATGGAATTTCAAAGCAGAGTTATAAAAAATTCCAAGTCTGGACGATGACAAACTGTTCCCTACTTCACTTTATAATCAATAATTATCTTATAGGCCGTTTACATTACAAAGAAATCTAGTAATTTTAAATATTCCCTAAAATCTAGTGCGTTTGCATTATACCTTTTTGACATACATAAGCGAGATTTTGTTCGCACAACAAAAACAGCTGACTGGCAGTGTTTTCTGTAACACATACACACGTATTAAAAAATAGGCATTTAATAATTAACTTATAATCAACTTCATTTATTTTATCATATTATTTGTATTTTCAATTTTGTTACTATTTTGCAGGGCTGTGGAGTCGTCCGAAAAAAGTACTAACTCCGACTCCGACTCCAAACGCTGAAATTTTTTAAGTGCGACTCCGACTCCGACTCCGACTCCGACTCACGACTCCGACTCCTACTCTAACCGTGATGCGAAATGAATGAGACGTAAAATTATTTCTTTTTTGTGTAGAAACATCTTTATTAAACGAATTATGGGAATCCCCGCGAAATGTGCATAAGAAAAACATGAGTGTTATGGTAGGAATTAAAGGCAGGCCGATAAAGAAGTTTCTACACAAAAGAGAAATAATTTTACGTAACAATTTTTCTAATACATACAAGTATTTATGCGCTATAGCAACACTTATTCTGTACAATGTTGAAAATATTTCAGCGTTGATGGTTAAAAAATTCTGATATTAAAATTATTGGCAATTCCTGTCATTAACATTTTTTAGCATGAGTAAATTATTTAAAAAATCACACATCTTTTTCAACTAGATCAATAACTGAGTATAAGTTTTACTAATGTAATTTAGACTTTTTCCCGCACGTAAAAAAAATATACCTAAATATACTTAAATAGTAAAGTACTTGAATCAACTATTTCTCATAAAATAAATTAAAATCTACTTATTCATATGGATCTGCAAAATATTGCATCGCCAATTTCGAAGAATTTTTATAATGGAAAATATTAGAAATTTTTTATGCCGAAACAATTTTGGAGTCGGAGTCGCGCGTTTTTTTGGGTACTGCGACTCCGACTCCGACTCCGGTACAAAAACCTCAACTCCGACTCTTCAGCTCCGACTCCGACTCCGACTCCACAGCCCTGCTATTTTGTAAAATTTTTTTAATTTTTTAACAGTTTAAACAAACCGCCATTATTGTTTTCTTTTTATTAAAATGTGCTATATTGACAAAAACAAAGTTGCATCAATAACAGCCGTACCTAAACAAGAGCGGAATAAGGAACGTTTTCTTCCGCGTAGCTTATACAAGTGCATCATACCTAAACAAGAGCATCAACGTTGTGTCACAAACAGTAGTGTTAACTTCCGTGCTTACTAAAACCCTAATAATAGAAATAAGAAATGGAATTAAAACCACTAATTTGACCCAAAAATAGCTAATTTGCCATTATTTATTAGCAAACGATAAAAACAGGGTTGTCAAAACCACAATTATAGCAACTCTGCTTATTTTAACGCGCTGTCAAAATCGGATTTTCCAATTGCAAAGCGTTTGTGCCGCGCTATTTAGGGATGCTTTATACAAATTGTATGGGAATGAGGATTTTTGACAGCTAGAAAACGCGTTCCGCTCTTGTTAAGGTATGACTGTAAGTACAACTAGATTTTGAGTAGGTTTCCTCAAAATCTTGCTGCGAAGTATGGGAAATCTAGTCAAAAACAGTTAGATTTTGCACGAAATCTCGTAAGTACTAGATTTTATTTTAGTGTAAATGGGCTATTACCCTAAAAATACATACAGGCGATAGATTTGAAATAATTTTTACAACATTTCTCTTAAAACCCATTTTGACACTAAAGTGGCTTTTATAAAATATCTAAAAATTTATTTTATTTTTAAAAATTTTCTTTATCCAAAAAATTTTCACCTTTAAATTAATTTATAACGCCTAGATCGATGATTTAGACTATTTATTTAATTAAAATTAAATCTGTTTATATTTAGCTGTCTACGTCAAATTTGAATTTATTTTGCAAATTTTCTCTGTTTTTTTTTCTGCAAATTTCCATTTCATTTTCCACACCAAATAATCCACCATAAATAAATATTTATAATTCGCATGCGAAATTTTTAAATACCTCAAAATTTTTTTCACAATGATTGTGTAATTTGAATTTAAAATGCCACATTTACTGTAAACATTCTATTTTAGTTTTTGCTTAAAATCTGTCTAATAATTTTGGTATCACTATTTGCAAAGGTTTCGTAAACACTCGGTAACAAAAGTACGTAACTTGATGTAATTTTGTTTACTGTCATTTTGAAAGTTTATATCGGTAGGTCATTTTAAAAGGAGGGAAGGAATAACTCGATACAGTGTTACACTTACACTTTAAGTTTATTATGTGTATGTAACCCTCTTTCTCTTTACCGCATGGACCTTTTTGTACCTTCTTAAAAAATAGGCCAAAAAGTACCTTTATAGGGATTAATTGGATTCCACGAAAATATTTGTCACAAAATTCTACTACAAGTCATTAAATACACCAAAATTTAAAATTTATGTTAAGTTGGGTTAAAAGGCGGAGCCATACCAATTGGGGTAAAAACCTGCGCCAATTTGGAATATTGTGCGCTCTAAAGAGAGACTTTGTCCTTTAAATGAACCCAAACCCAGATTAAATGCTAGCTTAAGAATATAGGAGACTTTATATGCTTCTTAAAGGGTTTCCATTTCCCTTAAGAACTTTATATTTGATATATTGTCTTTTTAAAATTTTTTGCTGGTAGTGCGAACAAATACAGGACATTCGCATAAGTAGTGTTCCAGTGTATCGTACTTTTCGCCACTTGCTCTACATATTGTAACATTAAATATCCATATGCGAGCTAAATAAGTTCGTATTTTCATGTGACCCGTTAATATATTACCTAGTCTTCCATAGGACTTTTGTTTCCTGCCGACAGTAGTGTCCTGTCAGCATTTAACTTCTTCGTCTAATGCCCATTCTTTGAGTTCAAAATTTAACTTGAATGCCAAAAATCAACAAAATATAATAAGTGCTTAAGGGCTAATTTTACACTTTTCCACAATTTGGGATTAAAATGCGCAAAAACAAACAGATTTGATGAATTAACAGCTATTAAAACAAAGTAATACTTATAATTCGATCGAAGGGATAAATTTATCTTAGCGCAATGAATATTAGAGTTTTCAGTAGGTACAACCCACGAAGAGATACACGCTTTAAAAACATTTAAAAATTACATATTAAAATTTGTTTTATCAAAGTCGGGATAAAACATCTTCTATCCCGACATCACAGCGTGCACATACACAAAAAACTTATATTTTCGGTTTTTTCAATAGGCAAAGTTGTCGCATTTGGATGAGTGAGCTGCCTGAAGTCATGCCCAAGGCAAAAATTAAGCTAAAAAAAGTCATATCTTTGCAGCCCTTTTCATATTGGTAGCGGTTTCGGCCCATTTTTCTCTTTTTATTAAAAAATCACCTCTAACTTGGGTTGTGGTTTCAATAGGTAGGCATAATGTGATTTTAAGCGTACGACACAATCGAATTATTAAAGACTAATACAAATTTTACTAGATACCGAATCGCCTGTATTGTGGAAACAGCTTATCAAATCGCCGAGCAAATTAAGTTACGCAACGGTACTCGCTACTAGCAGGCGATTTAATTATTAAATACTTTTTTTATTTGGGGTTACATTAAACCTGCAATCAGCAAAATCAGGGCGCCGCGTTTTCTCTAGTGTCTTTTATTACGTCCGTGTGCACACACATTGAAGATAATTTAACAGCATTAACAACAGCGTATGTAAAATTCATACAACGCAGACGATCCCAAAATGTATATCAATATAGCATTAAACTGCAGTTCTACGCGAGCAAGCCAATAACGTTAGAAGAGCTGTAGGCGAGCATTGTATGCGAAATTCTTGTTATTTCAGCCGGTTTGTGTGCTCGAACCAGGGAAAATTTGTTGCAGCGAATTCACTTGAACCAGTGTTTCCGCGGCGAAGAATACACAGAAGAAATAAAAATTTATTTAAATTAAAAAATTTCTGATAATTTAAAAATTCATTAAATTTTAACCAGTAAACTAATTAATAGTACCCATTGATATTAACAACATTCTCTTCAGTAATGTTGTTGATATAAGTAAACGTTTAATTCAATTGATTAATTTTTTAATTTAAATTGATTTTATTTTTGATTAAAAACAAATTAGCGAGCATTTTTTCTGTGTATAATGCAATTAACAATAACATCGACTGTACCTTTGTTTTAAATAAAAATTTTATTTATATATTACCCAACAAACACGAAGTCAAACCTTTGATATGAAATTACTTTATCCTTTGACGTCAAACACAATTCTCAAACCTTATTCAATTGTTTAATTTAATGTTTGAATTCAAATTGAGTATAAACCTTTGATATAAAATATTTTATCAATTTGATAACAAATTGTTATCAAATGTAATTCTCTAATCAAAAATAAGCTTACCAACACTAAAGCGAAAAATTAATGTGGTTTACATGTGGTTGCGCTTTTATGCGCAATAAACTTTGAAAAGCTTCATAGCTCCTCAGGCAATCGAACTGTTTTTTGCATTTTGTTGAACAATATTCATATAAGTTTGTGACTCTTTTAACAGAAATTGACCTTAAAATTAATTTTGTAAACTTCAATATTCAAATTATGAGAAGAATTTCATACATAAATGTTCTGTTCCCCAGCAAAAATAAAGTGAGAAATTCAAAGGGAAAAGTGAACAAATTACGAGGGAAAAAATTGTTAACGATAAGGGGAATTTTTTCCAGCGAACATTTTTTTCACTTTATTATTTTCCTATGATTTAATTTGTTTCATGGGAGTTTTTTATGATCGCAAACAGGGTTACCGCTAGGAATTTTTGAAAAGTCGCACAAAAGGTCGTATCATAAAAATAAAGTCGCACAAAAAAGTCGCTTGAGAAAATAAAAGTCGAACATCTTTTTTTAACGTTATTTTAATAATAAAAAGCATAACAAAACAAAAAAAAATTAAACAAAACAGTCAGTTTCACTTTTTTATTTTCAGAAGCCTCTTTTGCATAAGAGTTTACATGATATCGCTTAAAAGTCTCGCAACCTGGGCAAACTGTATATTTTTACACTCTCGCAAATGAACTGTTAAAATTTGTATGAGAATTCAATAACTCAAACTTCGTAAATTTGCCTAACAATTGCGCTTATCAATTGTGCATTTATACAAACAGATTTTTTTTATGATTACCGTCGTTTTCAACGAAAAATTCAACAATTACAACAACAAATTCTTGGACTAATCTGAGCAATTTAGACTTTTGGCTTTATCTAGTTATTTTTAAGCACGCATTTAATTTTTAGACACAAATTTCAAGTTTCTTATATATATGGGGGATTTCATGTCAAGTGACCCAACTTTTGAAATCGATGTCTTCCGATTTGGATGAAATTTGCACCAAGGTTAGTCTTATTGGATAGTAGTTTAGACACAAATTTTCAACAAGATCGGTCAAAAAGTTTCTGAGTTAGATTTGACATTTTGGCCAAACCGGTGTTCTTTCTCATCCATGTAACTTATTATCTATTGGTGTTAGCAAAATTTGTCCCAAACAAAATTTTTTTTTGGATTGGTGTTTCTTAAATATTGACATTAATTGTAAAAAGTTACACAATAGTTAAAAAGGCGATTCTTGAAATAAGTCTCGCAAGTTTGTCCATGAAACCCCCTATTATTATTCGGTTTTTTTCCATGTCTCTGAAGATGATTGTTTTGGTTCACTAAAAGCTGTTTACAAACACTGCAAAAAGGCCGCTTTGACTCCATGTCTGGCTTAAGCCCAGTCCCTTGAATACCTGCAGCGATGTTAACGTTATCCGTCTCAGACTCCGTGGTTTTATCTGCCTCTGAACGCGTATTTCTAGCTCCAATTTATTTTTCGTTTTCAAATTTCCTTTTCTTTTTAACAAAAAATCCTTTTTTAAAGAAAAAAATAAATTTTATTTTTTAAGTTAAAGCAAAATATTCACATGTTCGTACATGCCTGTCCATGTTTTACGAAAACTTCATCTTTCATTGACTCGGTGGCTAAAAATTATTTTGTAAAATAAACACTGCAATTTTTTTAAAAGCCTTATTACTAAAACGTTATTTTGAAACTTTTACTGAAAATTTGCGAAGAATTTGTTAAACACGTGAAAAGGTTGTAAAAAAGTGATAAAAGTGTTGTAAAATAAACAAAAATCAGTGAATTGCTTTAAAATTTTAACGACTTTTTTGGCGCCCTATGCTCCAATGGGAGTTAGAGGAACACATATATATAGATGCTTTACAAAAAAGGGTAAAAAGTCGCAAAATTAAATAAGTCGCAAAAGTCGGTGATAAAAAAAAGTCTCACAAAAAGTCGCAGACCGCTTAAAAAGGGTCAAATTGCGGTTTTAGTTGGGCAAACGGTAACGCAGATCGCAAATACGAGAAAAGGGAACAAATTCCGAGGGATAAATTACTCACGATAGGGGTGATTATATTTAAGCTATGGTGCCGAATGTTTAGCGGACAGTTTATATAAATAAACAATAAGTTTAAATTTAAAAAAAAAAAAAAAATATTTTTCATTTATGTTCCACATTGTATTAAAATGCACATTTGAAAAACATTTAAGAATAACGTTTGAAAGCAAGTTGAAAATAAATGCATTTCTTAATTGAAAATATTTTTTCCTTTTTGTTGAGAATGCTATGATTTTCAAATAATTTTCAAATCATAATCAAAGGTTTGCCCATTGAGAAAATGTTTGATATCAAATCAGTTTCGATTTGAAATCAAACCTCCGTGTTTGTTGGGTACTTTTATCATAAGATGGTTGCCCGTGACGATAAGATTTTTGGACAATTTTCGGTAAAAATTGTGTTGTGTGCATATGTAGATTAAACTGTTTTTTTTTCTAATTAAAATCCCATCTTTTTTAACAGATCATGTTTTCGAAATTTTGGAATATTAAGATTTGAATCCCTAAGATTTAAAGTTTCATTATTATACATTTAATGGGGATAAAACCACTGGATAATTTGGACAAGAATACGATATTTAAAAAAATTAAATTGCAATATTTTCTGTTTAAAAATTTTATTGTTTTTAATGTGTTTTCTTCCCACAATTTCTATAAGTTCTGAACTAAAACATTCTGTTTTATAAGATAAATTTTTAAAAAGAAAAACATTCCCTGTGTTTATTTGCAGTTCATATTTATTTTTACATCTTCGTATGAATTGAAAAAATAGAAATTTAGAAAATATTAAAATTACGTCTGCTGATTTCTTTTTTTTTTTTTTTTTTTTTTATATTTCAATTATTAATTTTATTAGCAAAATTATAAACGTTTTTGGCAAAATTCATAATGTTAACATGTGGCACGTACATATGTATAAACATAAATGTATGAACATTATTCTGTTCACCATATGATTTGTGGCAAGTTGTGCCTGTTTAAGAAATATTTAGTCATAGTCAGACACAACTCGTCACAAATTTTGGCAAATGGTTAACAAACGTATTTAATTTATAGCAAACACCAGACTATAATCATTAAAACATTTAAAAGATTCTTAAAAAATCATTAACTTGAAAAATTTTAATATAATTTTAATAGATTTTTTAATGATCAAAATACACAGAGAAAATAAGTACTTATTTAATAAGTTTTTTTTTTTTTATTATCAAGACTTTAGTCTTGACTAAAATATTATAAAATTACAACAATAATCTCAAGTCGTAATTCTCGATTATAATTTACTACTAAAGGGCGTCCAAATTTGAAGAAGCAATGGTCAATGGAAATCGCTACAGAGAGATGATCCGAAGATTTTGTGGTGGAAAAGATTCGGCAGAATTGTGCCACTTGCCACACAGCAAGAGAAACAATGGATCTTTTGAAAGAAATGAACGAAAATCGTATTATTTCTCGTAGAAGAGGAGTGAATTGGCCACCAAGATCGTGCGATTTGACACCTTTAGACTATTAATTGTGGGTTGTTTTTTTAAATCAAAGGTACACAGCAATAATCCCACAAAGTTCAAGAGCTTAAAAAGATAATTATCGAGCGTATATCAACCATTGGCAACAGTTTATTGAAAAACATGATTGAGAATTTTGGTAAAAGATTATGAGCCTGCCGAGCCAGTAGGGGGGTGAGGTCACTTGACCATCATAATTTTTCATTTCAACCCGAACCTATTTGTAATGAATTAAAATAAAAATATTTTTTATATTTCAAAAAACTATTATCAAAGTTGTTTTTGGGAATACTATTATTTATTAAAAGATTTTGTTTGTTGTGCTTAATTCCCTTTTTAAATAATTGATAAAAAATACTGAAATTTATTGTTGGAGGATAAAAACTTTTTTTTTTTTTAATTAAAATGATACCTCAATTTTTAGTTTATTTACTTTAGTATTTTGTTTTATTAAAAATACTTATTCAATTAATTTTCGGTCTCTATTTTTTATTAAACAGTTAGTAAATATAGTCGGGAATGAATTTTAAAATGTTGTATAGTCTCGATTATAGTTCTGTTTATTATTATACCCCCACCACAATAGTGGAGAGAATATTATGCATTTGTGCTGATGTGCGTAACACCTTAAAATGTTGGTCCTATAACTACCTTAAAGTATGGCGATCGACTCAGAATCACTTTCTGAGTCGATCTTACGATGTACGACCGGCTAATTGGCTGGCTGGCTGTCCATGTTACCTTGTGCGCAAAGTACAGGTCGCAATTCTGATGATAATTTGATGAACTTCGGTACATACACGAAGTTAAACCTTTGATATTATATGACTTTATCACTTGACATCAAACACAATTTTCAAACATTTTTCAATTGTTTGATTTTAACATTTAAATAAAAAATGATAATGATTTGATTATAAACATTTGGCATGCAATGTTTTGTCAATTTGATATCAAATTGTTATCAAATTTTATTCTCAAATCAAAAATAAACTTGACAGTACTGAAGCGAAAAATAAATGTAAACAGTTAAAATGGCGATTAAAGTTAAATTAAAGAAAAATTACATTTTACGTAAAGTCAATTCGCCTTTAAAAACCTTAACTTCTTGTTAACAAATATAAATTTTTTATGAGTAAAAAATTATTTACAAAGTGTAAGAATGTGAATAAGAATAAAACGGGAAAGTGAAGAAAATTTAAGTTTGTTGTACGATCGCGGTGCCTCGACATTACAATCCTTAAAACAGAAAGGAGCCAAGTATTTCGCCTTTGCAAGAATTAGAGGACGGAAAGAATACTATTTCATCTTTTAGCTATGGTGCCGAATGTTAAGCTCACAGTTTAAATAAATAAATAATACATTTTTAATCCAAATTTAGATATTTTTTAATTAGGCTTAAGTTCATTGAATTTAATTTTCATTAAATTATTTTAATGATGACAGGAAAATAACCACAATACTAATTATAAATAATGAATTTAAATTAAAAAAAAATATTTTTCGTTTATGTTCCACATTCTATTAAAATCCATATTTGAAAAATATTTGAGAATAACGTTTGAAAGCATATTGAAAATAAATGCATTTCTCAATTGGAAAATAATTTCCCCTTTTTGTTGATAATGCTATGATTTTCAAATAATTATCAAACGTTTGTCGTTTGAGAAAATGGTTTGATTTCAAATTATTTTCAATTTGAAATCACACCTCCGTGTTTGTTGGGTGGGTTCTAATTGACACGATGACCAAGCCTATTGAAACGGTCTATAATTTCATATATACCCCATACAAGTTGCTTTCTGGAATAGGGTGTTCGTGTCCACTATCAAACCAATTTTAATGAAATTTAAAACATTGATAGATCCACATTTCTACGGACACATAAGCTTTTAATTTTTTAAAAAAATAGGATCACGAGGCGAGATAGTGGGCAATTTCTAACTCTGAAACTATCTAACAGATTTTAATGAAATTTAAAAAATAGATAGATCCCTATTCATATAGCCACAACTAAGTCCGAAATAGGTGCACTTGCAAAAATTTGTTCTTATATACTGTGGTGTAGGGTATCATACGGCGGGCTTGACCGACTATACTTTTTTTCTAGTTTTGACTATAATCTAGTGTATAGTATTAACTTTAATTTAGTCTATATCCTCGATTAAAGGCTATTCTTAAGTCTAATAGCCAATTTACACTACAACGAAATCTAGTACTTTCGAGATTTCGAGCCAAATCTAGTTGTTTTTGTCTTGATTTCCCGTACAAAACAAAATCTACTCCGTGACTAGATTTTGACGAAATCTATTCGAAATCTAGTAGTACTTAGTGATGCAACTATGTTTTTCCCCATATAGCACTAAAAACTACTTCCCTGCACAAGAAAAAAATGACATTTTAACAAAAAAACAAAACAAAAACAATAATAGCTGCTTGTTAAAATTGTTAAAAAAAAAATTCAAAAATTTTGTAAAATAGTAAAAAAAATGCAAATGACAAATAATATTGATAAAATAAGTTAAGTTGATTATAAAGAAAATGTAATGCAAATTTTTAAATGCCTATTTCTTTATATGTAAGTATGTGTTACACAAAAAACTTTCAGTCGGCGGTTTTTGTTGTGAAAACCAAATCTCGCTAATGTCAAACAAGTATAATGTAAACGAACTAGATTTGGTGGGAGATTTCAAATGAAATCTACTAGATTTCAATGTAATGTAAATGCCCTATTAACTAAGATCTAGTCTAGTGTGATAATCTGGTTTATAATCTTGACTTCATTCTTGACATTCATCTATAGAATTGGTAATAATCTAGTCTAAAGTCTTGATTTAAATCTATTATCTACTGTCTGCTGTAGTCTTTCTTTCTCTAAAATACTGGCAATAGTCTCTCTCGCTCGACCTGTAGCATAGTAAATAATTTTCTCTAAATGTTGTTGTTTGTGAAAATGAAAATCACCACACACACCACCCTAAAAATTATTTTAAATTTTAAATGTGTTTTTGATTTCTTAAACAAACGGAAACTAACTTACGGAGTGCCATCTGTTGCCTTTTCTCAACACAACTTTAACATGAGATAAAGCTTTTTACAGTTAGTGCTCTGTTAAAAAGCTCTTCTCATCATGCAAAAGTTAACAGTTTAACAGATTCTGTATCTTTTGCCAAAAACAAAAACACATAAAGTTTATAAATTTTCAAAAAAAAATGTTTGATGATATGAACGTTATACTTTTTGGAATGAACTTTTAAAATTGAACTTTTTAAATTTTAATTTTATTATACCCTTCACCACAGGTGGAAAAGGGATATTTAAATTTGTCATTCCGTTTGTAATTTCTACAATATTGATGTTTGTCCCTATATATTCAAATCAATATAGGATCAATAAGTCCGTGACTTTTCAAACTTCCCTCGTAGTTCTATGATGTTAAAGACTACTGTCAAGTTTTGAGCAAGTTCCGTCCGTTACTTTGCGTTTAACAGCTGTTCAAATCATGCCACCTCGTGGATTTTTTTAAAAATGGAAAAAAGCGAATTTCGAGTGCTCATTAAACATTATTTTTTGCGAAAAAAAAACCGTATATCAAACTAAGGAAAAGCTTCATAAATACTATGGGGACTCTGCACCATCGATTTCAATGGTAAAAAAGTGGTTTTCTGACTTTCGTTGTGGTCGCACAAGTACAAATGACGCTGAACGTTCTGGACGGCTAATTGAAGTCAATACACCCGAAAATGTCGAAAAAATTCACGATATGCTGTTGGTCGATCGAAGAGTTGGCATTTCATATGGCAGTGTGGTTTCGATTTTAAATGATCAGCTGGGTTTAAGAAAGCTGTCTGCAAGATGGGTGCCGCGTTTGCTCTCAATTGACCATAAACGTAACAACTTCAAAGGATTGTTTGGAGTTGTTTAACCGAAATTCGAATGAGTTTTTGCGGCGTTTTGTAACTGTGGATGAAACATGGATCCATTACAACACTCCGGAGACCAAGCGGCAGGGTTTCTCCGGGTGAACCAGCTAAAAAAACAACTGTGTTTCATTCAAAAAGTCACGGACTTATTGATCCGATTTTTTTTTTTACGTGAAGGGCATTAAAGAGATTCGGATGTGCTGAATATAGCATTCGTGCTTGTTCTTACTAAAAATTAAATTTCAAATAAGAATATCAAAACAGACCTTGAATAAAATCGAAATTTGTGTGTTGTTTTTGAGGGGATCATATGGGCATTTCCGAAAAATTTAAAGTTTACTACAATTTTTGTTCTTGTATTATAAAAGAGAAATACTCAAAATAAATTACACTAAAGAGTTCAAGGGTTTTCTGAGTTGCGATGGCGATGGAGTTGCGATGGCGAGATACAAAGTTAAAGTTCGCGTTTTGGTCAGTTTCGTGTTATTTCTATTTCTTCACTTTATAATTTACATTTTTAATAGTAATTGTGTAATTGCACTGGTACCGCAAAACTTTTGCTACAGCAACAACAAACCGTTAAATAAATGCAAATGATCAACCAAATGACAATCAACGGAAAATTTTTGATTTGCTTTTAATGCTGTTTTAAGACAACGTCACGTCAGGCGAACATGTATTTATTCTTATTAACTCTTTGCTAACAGCGGCCTGATAGCAAAGTCTAATACTTATTCAAAATCGTTAAAGCTGTAAAGAATCAGAAAACTTACAGGAACACATCGCTTCTATCGCGAACATGGCTAAAATGCGCGAAAAATTTAAAACAAATCTTACAATTTATTTGAAATCGATGTAAAAAAAACAAAATGTCGGAAAATAACATAAAATTCTTAAAAATGAGCTATAGTGATGAAGACAAATACTGGCAATTTTATAAAAATAATTAACTGCCAGGCCCACAATGTCGACAATAACATTTCTTTCGTGTATTTATATTGAAAACTATAATACGAAAATAAGAATTTGAAAATAAGAATTGTGGGCCAGACAGTAAGTTTTTTGAGCACTTCCTATCTGTAATATAAAAAAATTGATTTTCTTTTTTTCTTTAAATACTCCATTTTACGACCCTTTATTGGGAAATACTGCTTATAAAAATCTTGACCCTTTTTAAATTGAAATACCATTTTTACCCCTTTTTCTGGAAAATCCCTTTTTTCAAACCCTTTTCGAAAATTTCCAACGGCAACGCTGATTTATAGCGTCCTTGTATAATAAGCCCCCCGCTAACTATTCCAGCTCAGCTCGCGTTTTAACAGATGTTGTGTATTGATAACCTTGATATTTGTACCAAATTTTAAAACTGTTACTGTTACAGATATCATCATCTATATATTAATAGGCAAGTGGATTTCTTTGGATCCCTTTTACGCCTAAACTATATATTGTATTTTAACAATATATATATCATTCGAAAGATATTTTTTGGTAGATTCTGTTTTGTTAAAATCGGTTCAGTATTTTACGAGTTATATGCGTTAGAAAGTGGAACTAATATTGATACAATTCACATACGTGTGAGCAAAAACAATGTAAACACATAACAGAAGCAGTATGCTTTGTTTTTGTGTTTACATAGTAAAAAGAACAACAACATGCCGAGTTCTCTGCTATGCATTAAATTGGAGAACAGTAGAGATTAAGAAATAAAAAAGAGAAAGACAATTTTAAATATTTTGTTTTCATTTTGGAAGAGTTGTTGTTTTTAAATGTTACAGTTGATTTCTTAAATTTTTGCACTTATGAATAATTTTAATGTAATTGTTACATTATTAATATGGTTACATTTGGGGGATTCACAAGGTGTCATAAAGTCATATGTCTTAAAATAATAACATGAAAAAATACGACTGTTGTGAGCAACCCCTCATAATTTAATGCACTATTAATTACGACAGCACAATAAACATAGCAAGCAACGTTCTATTTATTTAAGACACTTTTTGTTTACAAACCAACAACAATATTTTTAAACCATTGTAAAATGTTAGAACATTATGACAATAAACCGTGATAGCACACCTTGTGAATACCCCAATTGTAAAGAATGTGTTTATTGCATTTTTTTTAAATAAAGTGCGATCTTCTGATGGGCTGCGATTTTATATAACAGACACTACCGATCATGGTCATATATAGAGAGGTTATAACAAAATAATTCATCAACGAAATAAATATAAATGGAAAATATATAAAAGTCTTTGTTATAAACATTGAGATTAGGGAACTTATGTTATATATACATTTTTAGAAAAATTGTCACTAAATTTCATATGCCTAAAAGAAATATGTCTCATAAAATTAAAAATTGTTCTGCTCTACTGAGAATTATTACATTTTGAGTTACTACTCTTTTTATAATCAAGTGCGATATGTTTTTTAACATTAAATAAATATATTTCTACATATGTACCTATATACATATTTAATAAAGTTTTAGATTAAATAAATATTAGAAATAACACTACAAATAAGTTATTTCTAGATTGCAGTCGATTGTGTCGACAGCTGGCCTATACTAGTTGAGTATTAATCTGAGTAGGAAAAAATTCAACTCGCGAGCATAATTCGAGACAATTCTCTCGTTTTACAATTTTCGCTCGCGAGTTTTAATTTAACCTACAGTCAAAAATTTACAAAAAGTCTCTCAAATGTATTTAAAAAAACAAAAACAAGATAAAAAAACATTTGTTTCCGTACGGAATGTGCAATCAGTTTCGCACTTTGCTTAAGCAAATTACAATTTCATAAAACTTAACAAAACGTTTCCTCAAGTTCAATATGGTTTGCCTCATATGATTTAAATTTATTCGCACATTTGCTGAAGCCAACTTAAGCATTATGGTTGGGCCTTTAGTTTGTACGTTCTGTTCTGGTACGAATCAGCTGTTTTGTTTCTGTTCAATTGAAAGTCTGTAGGTGTGGTTTGGTTTTACTTTTTCTTTCTGTTCTGTTGCGGAAAAAACTGTTGCAAATAGAATTCAACGTTAAGTTACGGCCGAAGTGTGTATGTATTAGTTTGTTGTGATATGAAAAATCTGTAATTTTTTGTTTAAAGCTAGAAAAATTGGTTTTAATTAATGATTTTTTAAAAATTTACGTATTTTTGACACAAAATATTAGTTTTTTATTTTTTACGAAAAGTGTTTTTTTTTAGAATTTCACAGAAAAAGTAATTACAAAATATTTGCTACAGAAAGGAACGAAACAGAACGGCAACGGAAAGTAACAACTAATGAGACCTTAATACTTAAGTATCACAGCGGTAACGATGATATAAGTGACTAAAGATCAGGAGAAGGATAACAGTAAAACTATATAAACCCTCCGTCATACACATGTATTGATTTTCCACGCAAAATGCATTGAAGAAGGTCTGGCCAGACTCATGACTAAGGCGTAGGGTTAATTTGGTACAAATTTCTTCGTTATCAATACCCGAGATCTGTTTAAAAAAATGTACTTCTTTTATTTCAGTAGAGGTAGAAAAGCCGACCTGTAGCCCGTTTCTGTATTTCTCGCATCGTAAAATTTCCCGCATGAAACAAGTGAATTATGACACAAACAGTGCAATATGAAACAAAAAATGGTTATTCTCACATAAGTGTTTCTGTACTTTTACTTTGCGGGAATTATCTGTCATTTAAATAATTTTCCAGCAATTATTGGAAGGATGTGAGAACAAGTGTTTCTCTAACAATATTTTGCAAAAAGTTTCTCACAAGAACTGTCAAAATAAGTCATATTTGAAATTGATGCGAGAAAACAAAATTTAAAAAAATGGAGCCCAAATTATGTATGTATGTATACAAGAATGTGTATTATTTTATTTTATTTTTAAAGAAAGAATTTAAATGATGAAAATAAGTATATAAAACACAAATGTTATATTTTGTTATTTAAATTTTTGTGTTTGTTTTATGCAGGGCTGCCAGATAAATTTGTGAAAAAACGTCAATATCCTAAGAAAAAATAAAAAAAATCGTCTATTTTTTCGGACAATTTAAAATTAATTTTGACGAATTTTGTTCGATTTTTATCATATAATCACAAATTGTTATCATATAAACACAAAAAAAAAAACATTAAGTTCATGGGTAAAATACATATTTTATACATACATAAGCTTGAGGTCTATTTTAATAAAATTATTTATTTTATTTTCCTTAATCCGATAAGAGTTTAAAATTTCAGATTGTTATTTTTCCCTGCAGAAATCACACAAAGGAGTGACAAAATATCATAATGAAATAAAATAAACACTTTTGGACAAAGTAAAAGGCGAAAATTTCCTAAAGTGCATTGACTGAAAAATGGGGTAATAGTCTTTTAATAATCTTTTGATCACACAAACAAATGTATTAAATAATCCAAGCAAATAAAAATTAAACAGTTTCCGTTCGAAATTTTGCTTTTGCCGATACATTTTTTAATCTGCCTTGTTTTTAAAGATATCGGTTTTCTGTGGTGCCTAATACACAAACATATAAAACTATTTAAAATTGTTTTATTTCAAAGACTGAATCGTCACTAGAAAAAAATCAGCACTTTGCCAATTTTGGAACAAAAAAAAAATCGTCAAAATGTCGATAAATTTTTAAAATCTGGCAGCCTTATTTTTATTATATATATTTCTTTCGTTGACGTTTCGCTTGCATTTGACACTTAATTACTGGAAGTATTCCAGTTAAAACAGAATCTGTGTTGTCTGTTCTCGCATTTAAATACAGAAACACTTTTTTCTCACAAATCGAGAAACGATGGAATTTTTTGTTTCACACTTAATATGAGAAAATTTGCGATGCGAGAAATACAGAAACGAGCTACTGGTGAAGTAATTCATAATAAAATAAATTTAAAACCATTTTACTCTAATTGATGTTAAATTTCTTTCTTTTGTGTTGCATTAATTTGATTTCTTTTGTCGTCAACTGAAAACATACCAAAACTACTCGTAAAGGAAAAAAAATTTAAATTCACCTAAACGAATTACCTCCGCAGTTATTCATTTAATTAAAATTAAAATATCGAAAAGATACTAACATGTAAATAATGAAATGTGATGGGAAATTATCTTTTCCCCCAGTTAACAGTTTTCATTCGGTTGTAACTCATTTATAACGTATAATTTATTAAAAACGACAACAATTGAACTATAACAGTGATGTTGACGTTGGACAGAAAATTAAAGCTGTAGTGGAATATGTTCTTTAAAAAAACCTTTTAAAAGAAATCATTTTTCCCCCACTTACCTCCAATCGTGCGCAGCAAATCCAGAACAATTTGTTTTACATTGTTCGCAGCGAACACCTTCCTCTACTTCGCGTATGATAACACCCTGTAAATATAATTTAATAAAAAAAAAATTACTCATAATTAAATCCCTGTATTTATGTTAAAGATGTACTAGAGTAGAAGCAGTTAATGTCTTGTAATTAATGTTTGTTGGGCTGGCTTGGCTGACTTTTGAAATGGCAAAAAAAAAAATTATGGAAATAAATAGAATATTAAAATGTAAAAATATATTGAGAAACAGCAACAAAAGGAAATTTAATTATATTACGAGTTTATTAAACAATGTTCATGACATGACATGATGGCACACAAGTACATACACAGAGCGAGCGGCAAACATGACATGTGGTGGCAATGGAGGAGGGCATGTATTGGGTACCCAGGGCCTTTTGTAATTGTTTTTGAAAAGACGTTATATATGGGGAGATTTTTTTCAACTCTTTCATACTTTTAAAGGTTGCTTTCATGGTGAAATAGACACATTTATGCCATAGTGCAAAAACATTAACAAGAAGTATTTACAGATCATTAAATCTAAATCGATTTTTAAAAGATTTTTGTTGTTTTTTGAGGAACACTATTAACACATCAAAATTTTATTTAATATTAAAGGGTGGTTAAATTTTAAGGGCCGATGTTGATTTTGAATAAAATACAAATGATTTAGGAAATTATTGTCATTTCTTTTTATTATGATAATATTGGTATGGTTCAATTATGTATGGAATAAAATATCGAGCAAATTGCCACCGTGAACTCGGCAGCACACCTCCATCCGATGGTCCAAGTTTTCGATGACGCTGAGGCATAATTGAGGTTCTATGCCGTTAATGTGCCGAATTTTCTCATCATTTAGCTCTTGAATTGTTGCTGGCTTATCGACGTACAACTTTTCTTTAAAATAACCCTAAAGAAAGAAGTCCAACTGTGTAAAATCACTTGATCTTGGCGGCCAATTGACATCGTCACCACATGAGATAACACGGCCATTGAATTTGTCGCGCAAAAGAGCAATTGTTTCGTTATAGCTGTGTGGCAAGTGGCACCGTCCTGTTGAAACCACATATCGTCCACATTTTTATCTTCCAATTCGGGGCATAAAAAGTTCGTTATCATCTCACGATAGCGAACACCATTCACAGTAACTGCCTGACCGGCCTCATTTTGGAAAAATACAACCCGATGATGCCGCCAGCCCATAAACCGCACCAAACAGTCACTCTTTGTGGGTGCATTGGTTTTTCGACAATCATTCTTGGATTATCATTCGCCCAAATGCGGCACTTCTGCTTGTTAACGAATCCACTGAGGTCGACTATGCTGATTAAAAAAAGCACGAAGGTACACAAAATGCATTTTGATTTGAACGCCCATTTTCATAATAGGCCTGAATACTTTTAACGCGTTGCTCGCTTGTGTATCTTTCCATGGTTAGTCTGAACTTGAGAAATGTCAAATGAAATGCAGAAACAAACTTGACGTTTAGGTGTGGTTCACGTTCAACATCGGCTAAATAAAATTTAAAAAAAAAATAAAAAAAGGGCTCGAAATAAAAAGTGGTAAAAATGAGATTTACTACCTGTTTGTAGAACGCGAGCGCAAAAGTGACTCGCTTAATTTACAGGCAGTAAATTTATTAAAAAAAAATTTTTAAATTGTTCAAAAACATAAAAAAAGTGATACTCCACTTGTGTAACAGAAAAATTAATAAATTTTTGCTAAAAGAGTTGCCATAATGAAAAAATAATTTAAAAAATTGAAAAAAAATATATATAGAAAAAATGTTTAACTTGAAAATTGCTCAAACTAAAAGAAAATCGCTTATACGAAAAAAACCCAGCCAATTGTAGGGGAATGTAAGAAAGAAAAAATTCACTGTTTATTGTTGTGTCTTTGTTGAAGCTTTGATATTGTTACATGCAAGACCTGAGTGTTTAAAATTCTTATTTACTTTATGGTCTTCCTTGTATAATATTTTTAGCTTTTCTAAAGTATTTGGAAAAAGTTTCCTGACGAGCTGGCCTAAGCAACCAGCAAAATGCGCATAGAAACTAGCTTTCCCACGACAATAAATTTCAGTGTTTTTTATCATAAATTGGGATTATTAGCACATCATTAATAAATGAATTGATTAAAAAAAAAACGTTTAAAACAAAATTTAAAAATAAAAACCACAGAAGCTGCTACAATCGATAAATTTTCTAAAAGTTTGTATTCCATTTGATTCTCAAATCATGCACTTTTGATTTTAAAAGAACTCTTAGCTTTTAAATTTTGTTTCCAATAAAAACCAAAACCTTCCTCAAAAGAATGTCTTTGTTATTCGCCATTTTAATCATATTTCTGTTTTCTACACAGGTTCCTAAATCTTGGTTTCCTTGGTTTTTTTAAGCTGCCTGCTTGTTCTCGTTTTAAGTTTCAATATTAAATGCGGCTTTAATCACAAGCGTAACAACAAAATTCTTTGCCAATATGCAATGCCAAAGACGAAATGTCTGAAATAAACAAAAACTACAAAAACAATAAAACAACTACTAGACCAACCACTTTTAAACATTTCAAAGCTTTTTTACGTTTTTTCTATTAATATGAAAAACTGCAACAAAAAAAATCACATGAAAATAGAAAACACATTTTCTTTGAAAATCTAAGAGAAAAATTTTATAAAAAAATACTTGTAAGCATGTGTGTGTGTGCGTGTGTATGTACCTTTAGTACTTATACTGAAATTTAATTGTACGTAATAAACAAACACCAACAGACAAACGAACATGCACTTAAAACAAATACAAACAATCTCTCACACTTGTGCAACAACAGCAACAACAAAAAAGAAAAATATTGTTATTCTTCTTTTAACAAAAAGGAAAGAACATGTTTTTCTTGCTGTTGTTGCTGTTGCTTTTGTTAAAGCGGCTCCATTTATTGTCAACCATTTAACCGGATGTAGGTCATCGATTTTTAGCGTGAACTTTGAACGGAAATTGTGCCGTCAATGTGCATGATAGAAACATAAACATACAAACATAAAAAACTTTCTCACACACACACAGACATACATTTTTAGATATTGCATCCATAAATAGTTGTCAATAAATAGAGATGCCAGATTATTATAACAAGATGGTTATATTCTTGCCGGCTTATTTTTACGAAATCAAACACTGACCCATTAAAATGATTGCCGTGTAAATGTTGCGGTGCAAAAAGAATATGTTGTGCATTTTATTTTCCCCCGCTAATGCCCGTAATTTCTACAAATAGAAATCTAGCTGTGAATAGAAACCCATACTGTAAGTACTGCAAATTTTAAAAGAAAACGTAAGGATATAGGTAACGCCCAGCTAGCATATGCTGCTTTTTAGACGATTATGTTTAATATACAACTCCTAAAACAATCTTCTGATGATTATCTGACGAGTTACAATAACAAAAACATCTAATTTTTTTTATTTTTTACTTTTTTATAAAATTTTTTGACACGCTCGTCTTTTAATCTTGGAATGAACCTTTTGCGACTCTCTGTATGAATCATATAACAATTACTGAGCTACATAAATAAGAGCGTTTTTTTAACATTAAAATTCTATTATTAATTCAATTTCAATTAAACAAATGGACCTAAGGATCTGTCGAATAAGATTTTCCAACCGGGTGGAGTTTAATTCGCGATCTAAGGATTTGTTTCGTATAAAATTGTATGAAAATCAGAAGGGTTGACATGGAAAATGCTCTTCATGTTTTATTACGGTAGTTCAGTTATGCGGCTGAGCATTTCACGAGTTGTACGAGAATCCATATATGAGTCTCATAAGATTCCTAACATGGTTCTGAAAGACTCGTTAGTTAATATTTACACACATCGCAAACGATTCCCTCTGCGATTAATATAAGCGTCTTCCGCTGTGTTGTAGAAGTATCTCACAGAGAAATCAGCTTGTGTAACAGTTTCTCCCGTGCGAGGAATCTTTTACGATTAAAAAATGCTCCCGTCGACGATCCAAAACACTCTTCGTGAGATTCCCAGGCGACTCTCATACGATTGATAATGCTAGCTGGGCGATAACTGTTAGGTACGAAGACGAAATTACGGGCATGAATGCGGCAATTCCAAAAGAAAAGTAGCCTTCGCATTTAACAGATTACTGTAATACAACTGTACACGTAAGTAATGAGGCTCATTTATAGATGAATGGGTACATCAACAAACAAAATTGTCGAGCTTGGGACTAAACCAATCCACATGGTATCCATGAACGTCCTATTCATCGCAAAAACACACTGTTTCGTGCGAATTATAGGCTGTCGGCGTCATCTGATCATATTTCTTTGAAAACGACGTTAGCCAGGCCATCACCGTCATAGGTCGGTAATAGCCAACTTCTTTTGACCTAACTTAGATAATACTTCTGAGCATCACCGACTTATGGTTTCGACAGAATGGCGCTACGTGCTAACCAGCTCATATCACATTGGACATTTTGGATTAGCGCTTTGAGGGCATGACCATCTCACGTTAATGTGATGTAAACAAGCCACCTAGATTGTGCGATTTGATTCCGTTAGACTTCTGGTTGTGGAGTCGCAAGTCCATCCGAATAAGCCACAAATAACAAAGGCGCTCAAAGCCAACATAATCCATGGCATCAGTCCAATGCAGTCTAATTTATGCGTCAGCATTATGACAAGTTGGACACTTCGGATGCGCTCCACCCAGCAAAGTCGTTATGGAGATTTTCACGATGTTGTATGACATAAATAATGGCATTGTTAGGCCTTTGAAAGGAATAACAAATTTACCCTTTATCGAACCAAATATAACGTAAATTATCAAAGAGTTGCCGGATTTGATGACCGTATAACAGTTAAACTCTGGATAGAAAAATAATTAGCCTTATTCCGGTTGTCGTTGTCGTATACGACTGTGTCGTTTTTTGTAGTTGATTAAAGAACACAGTTCGTGTTTTACTTTAATCTTTTACAAAAAACGACACAGTCGTATACGACAACGACAACCGGAATAAGGCTGAAAAAAGGATGTACATTTTAATATTTATTTAAATAAAATTAAATGAAATGAAACATCTGGTAACCTTAAAATTTTTCTTATTCTAAACAAATATACTTATATTTTATACTGTAGTTAAAAACGTGAGAAAGTTTTATTAGTATTAGGGAGCTACTTACTCTTTGGAAAGTAATGCCCATATTCACAAAAATATTTTAAATTTTATAAAATTTCGTATGAAAATTACCTTAATAAACGTTTGTTCAATTTATCAATCGTTTATGAATACGTGGGTAAATATTTTAATATTTTTTCACACAAAAAAAAAATTAACAATTTTAATAATTCTAAAAAATTACCGAATTTTTAATGAAAATTATCCCGATTAGTTAAAGGAACTTCCGCCTCTGGTTTGATATGGTTGTGAAGGATTTTTGGTTATAAAGCCAATCTATAGCTTGCGGTCAACAGGTTCGATTAATCCTAGAACGCACGCCTGACAGAAAATATTTCATAGTCTGTTGGGAACGCTTAAAAGTTCCAACCGCCCTAATATTTAAACTTTCCAAAAGCGAAAATATGGCATAATAAAATCTGCTCTAAAAACAGTATTTTAATTTTTCTCCATTTCATCGCAAAAATAAAAGCTTCAACGATAAAAATAAAATAAAAGAAATGTTGCAAGAAAAGAATCATTTTCATTCGAAAACGACAACTGAATAATAAGAACTCCATTCATTGTGTTATGAAACTATCGAAAAAACAGCAGGCTTTTCAAAGGATTTAGAAAAGGACGTTTTAATTTACAAAAACTTACACATTCAAATAAAACATGCAGTTTTTTTTTATATAATATTTTTTTATTGTAACAGCCCACAAAGAACGTGACAGAAATTAATTGGCAAAAAAATGTTTAGTGATAAATATGCGAAGAGTGGCAGTAGACCACACACAGACTGAACTCAATTATACATAAAACTAAAAAAAGGGAAATATATTTGAAAATCAGAATATTTTGTGGTTAAATGTCAACTTGTCAAGCTTAACATGTTTGTAGGGAAAAATTTAAGGTTTTTGGTGTTGATGGTAGAAAATTAAATTAATTTTTAATCAAATGCAGCAAGAAATTAAAATCTCTTAAATTTCCTTAAGGGAATATGTCTATACACCAGGGCTGTGGAGTCGTCAAAAATAAGTACTAACTCCGACTCCGACTCCAAACGCTGAAATGTATTTAGTGCGACTCCGACTCACGACTCCAACTCCTACTCTAACCTTGATGCTAAATGTATATGAGACAGGTCATTATTTGACTTTAAACTCTTTTTATACCCTGCACCACTAGTGGTGAATAGGGGTATACTAAGATTTTCATTCCGTGTAAAACTTTTTTTTATGCATCTAAGACCGCATAAAGAATATATATTCTGGTTTCTTGAGTAATTCTTAGTCGATTTAGCCATGTCCGTGTGTCTGTTGAAAACACGCTCACTTTCGAAAAACTCAAAAGATAAGAAGAATGTTGGTGTCAAATTGCTCCTTAAGGCCGGTATTCACTATCCTACATAATCGTACGATTCATTCACACGTAAATCTGACGGAATTCTATCCGACATAAAAAAAATGTCTGCAAAATCTGCTGTCAATACCACACTTTCCCATAAAAAAGATGCAAACTCAAATGACTCATCAACTTTACAAGAAAATGCAACTCTGATCGCATATAATCTACCATTTTATGAAAATTTTTAAAACATTTCCAAGTCGGACAGACTTGTCAAAAAAATCTGTCACTAAATTCATTTTTAAGCCACACTGTCATACATTATGAGCACACACGATTTTTTTGACATATCGTGCGACTAAATAGGATAGTGAATACCGGCCTTTAGCAGTTATGGATTAAAATCCAGCAAAATACAATCAGTAGGTTTGAATAAAAATGTAGAACACCACCCAAAAAAATTGAAAATTTTGTTACAAAAACTAACATAAAAGGTGGCATAATTCACGGCAAAGTTTTTGCAAAGTTTAATTCTATCTTGTTCTGCAAGGGACTATATCAAAAAGTCGTTCGGTTCTAAGGTAACGTTAATAAACCCCAGTCAATGGATCCTGAAATTAATGGCAGTTCGCTTCCTAGGACTTGATTTTCTTTTTTTTACTTAGCTTAGCCCTCCAATTACAAGTTCTTAATAAAATAAAATAAAATATAATAAAACCCACAAAAAAATGTTTTTAAAAATTTAAATAACAAATTAAGTGCAAAATTTTTCATTACAAATTATAAATAATTATTTTTTTTAATATAAATAATTATATGTAATTGAATATGTAAAACTAAAAAATGCTGTAGGTGAAGATAAATACGACTAGCTAAATGAATTTTTTTAAATATCGCATGCGATAAAAATAATGTAATAAAAAAATATCGCATGTCATAAAAAATATCATAAAGAAAATACACGAATAAATGTACGAATATTTTACTAAATATTAGAGTTTTTATGAAACATCAATCATTTTTATCAAACTTATTGAATATTTAATCAGTCACGAGCTTAACCTGGTGCGCTTCGCTACAGCCCTTGAATTAACATTAATATGGTTTTATTAACAGATCTCGTGTATTGATACTTTTTACTGCTACCGTTCTCCAGATATGCAGAAATCTATCAAGCCTGTCAGAGAATGGTTTTGTTCGGAATGGTTTCGAATATGTATTTTTTAATTTCGATCGATTTTGTTTTAACTTCTTCAGACTTTGGTCGATTTTCGTACTTCCGATAAATTTTAATGTTGTTATTTTTAAGTTAAATATGGTAATATTGCGCAAAGCAAAACAAAAACTTTTTTGATCGAAAAATTTAAACTGATTTCATTCCGAGAAAATGTATCGGTTTTAGTTTTCTGAAGAAGCTTTCTCGGTATTAAAAAACTGTCGTTCGAAATTGATTTCTGTGACATGCCCGTATATTGCATTTATATTGAAGCAGCAACTTTTTATCAGATTTGTTTTTATAGAAAACCAATTTTTTGTTCAAAAGTTAAAAACTTTTACCGTTCTCCAGATATATAGAAATCTATATTGTCTTCGTATGAGAGTTGCCACGTCCACATTTTGTCGGATGTGGTACATTGATACACAAGATTCTTGTGCCAAATTGGGTAACTTTAGCTTTTGCCGTTCTCTAAATATAAAGAAATCAATAATGGCTTTGTAAGGGAGGAGCCACGCCCACTTCTTTAATCCCGCTCATTTTTTTTAAAGAGGTTGTAGTAATTTGAAAATGTTTAATTAAATTATTAGTAGAAATTCTTTCAAATTTAATAAAATGTAATTGTAATTGGGGGAAAAAAACTACAATTCAAATATTATAAAAAAAAGTTTTATAAACGAATAACTACTAAAGGCCGTGTCAGATACAACTTTGTCGCTTTGCGTGACGTTTCTACCTTTGGCAGAAAAACGCAAAGCAAAAGGTGTATGACACAATGAAAACTTTGACAACACTCACGCATTGTTTGTTTACTTATAAAAGCGGTGGGTAATTTGTACATTTAATTATTTGTTATAAAAATAAAAGTTAAAAATTTAATTGGACGGTTTTTTGGAATTGAATTTGGCAAAAAAATTAAAATAAAAAAGAAAATTATACTAGCCAATTGTCAAAGCGCGCAAAAAGATGAGAGTTGGCTAAATTTTTGCTTCGCTCCGCTTTGAAAGTACTTTATGTTTCGTATAAGTATGTTTATTTTATCTTAGCTGTCAAAGCGAATCGGTAACGCAACGCGAAGCAAAAGTTTTATCTGACATGGCCTTAATTGTTATAAGGGTGTGAAGCGAAATACGACAGTTAAATACGTCCCACATTTGTTTTACATACGTTCCACACTCAGTTAAACGAATTGGTAAAACAAACAAATTTTCATAAAAAGTTATTTTCGGGAATACAAAAGTTATTATTTATAAGATTTCTATATGAAGTGCTAAATTCCCAATTTTTATTTTAGATAAAAACGCCGAAATTTATTTCGCTGGTTGCTTGTCAGGAATTTTTTTCCATAGACAGAAAAGCTAAAGATATTATACAAATAAGACTATAAAGGGAATAAGAATTTTAAACACTCAGGTCTTACTTGTAACAATCAGGGGTGTCATAGAATCCAAGTCGGTTTTGCTAATTGTCGGTTTTTCAAACCAATATTGGTTTCATTTGGTGTCATAAAAACAAGTCGGTTTTTTTATTTTCGAATACAAATAGAACCGATATTCGAAACAGCTGTTATATGTTTTGGTTCATGTGTTTATAGTTTTTAATGCAATTTTTGTTTGATAATTTTTTAAATTATGATTGTGCTCTAAAATATTGTTAAAACTTGTGTTTGTAATAAAAGGAAAATTAAAGAAAAGAAAATAAGAATGGAAACACACTAAACATATGCAATAAATGCCATCGTTGTATTAAATATTTGCATTTGTTGTTTACATTTGTGTAATTTTATTGTTTTGTAGAATTATAAAGCGAATTTATTAAAAATAAAAAATAAATTGTTTCTTGTTAATAAATAAAATAAATAAATGTGTTGCGAACTTTCTGTACGCAGAAAAAGTGAGAATACTTTTGCAAGCTCGCAGCAGCCCGCTGCCGGAGACTACCGGAGACATGCAAAAAATACTAATTAACCAATTTTATTTATTTGCATCTATGCAAAATAACTAACTGTTGAAAAAATTAAATAAAAAATTAAACTTTAACCAACTATATTTATTTCCAATATAAAAACAAGAGCTGTAAGCTGCTTGGTTTATTTTCAATAAAAATCCGATAATATTGGTTTCTGTGACACCTAAAACCGACACTAATTTCAGTTCGAACAAAAAACCGATAAAATTGGATTTCATGACACCAATGTATTTTTTTTGTCGGTTTCAAATCCAATACCGATAAGATTGGTTTCTATGACACCCCTGAATATCAAAGTTTCCACAAATCACCAACAATAAACCGTAAACTCACTTTTCTTACATTCCCCTATAATTGGCTGGTTTTTTTTGCAATTCGAATTGTAGTTGTAATAGGGTAAAAAGAAAAAACAAAATTTAAAAATCGAATTGCTTAATAAAGCATCTTGCCAGTTCAGTTTTTTTTTTGCCGGGCACATGCAAAGTTATTATCAAAAGTTAATTTCGGGAATTTGGTAAACTAAAAACAATATAATTATTAAAATTAAAACAAAAACATTTTTTCAATAAAAATCAAACTGAAATTTTTATTAAAAAAGTATTTTCATAGAAATTCACATTATCAAATATGCCATGAACCGGGGAAGCGGAAACCTGGAAGGAACCTAGGGCTAGTAGATTCAGTTCTACGTCCAGATTCAGCCCGATATCGGAGATATATAATTTTGAAAATTTGTGTTTTTCATTGACTTAGTATAAAAATTATAGTAATTTTCAAGTCCATAAAATAGGTATTTCGAGAAAACATGAATCGAGGTACCGGAAGTCTGAAAGTAGCTTAGGGCTAGTAGATTCCAGGACTATAAGTTCTACGTCCAGATTCAGCCCGATATCGGAGATATATAATTTTTAAATTTGTATTTTTCATTGGCAAGTATAAAATATATGGTAATTTTCAAGTCCATAAAATAGGTATTTCGTGAAGACATGCCCCGGAATAGCGGAAGACTGGAGCTACTTGATCAGAATTTCAAAATTAAAAACTTAACCGGAACTTAAAAAAAAATATGGTAATAAACCAAAATCAGATACTTTAGGAAAAATGTTTAGATAAAAAAAGGTCTTTTTAAAACGAATTTTATGAGATTTTCTTAGACCATTTGAAATTTTTTTTGATTGTTTCTAAATGCAACTATCACTTTGTAAAAAAAAAGGTAACAAATTGGGTGCCTTTATAAAAGGCACCTCATAGAGCAATGTCTTTATAAATAGGATAAAAAAATATTATTTTTTAAAAGGTTTTTAGTAGAACTCCATTCAAATCTAAATAATAATTTTGAGAGAATAAAATTTTGCCTGCATTAATTAGTAAATATGTTCTTATTTATCACATAGATTTAAAAAACCTTTTTATAAACATATTAGGCAAAATTTAAAAAATCTCCTCTTAATCTGTCACACCATTTAGATTTATAGTTTAGAACACAATCTAAAACTATGAACTACTTTGCTAAAGGCCACTCAAAACAAAAGGACCCTTGAGCTCTTTTAAAGTTTTGAATAAATTATATTTTCATGTATGACAAGTATTAACAACGTGTTAGTTTTATTTGACAAAAAAAAAACCACTTTACCTTTTATAGAAACACCCCTTAAAAGGACACTTGAAATTTTTTTTGTCTTTAAAGTACCAAATAAATTGTTATTCCTTTAAAAAAAAAGTTATAATTAATGGGGGGTGTTGTTTGTCTACTATGAAGTATCGGGTAATTCATCGTGAGGTTTGATTTATAATGTAAAATAAAACACATAAATTTGAAAGTGAACTTAACATTTTTATTAGCGGTTAAAAGAACAATTTATGGCATTTGACTGTTTGAAAATGATATCATGCAAATGTTAGACAACCCAACATCGTCTGAGGTGGTCCATTCGGAAGGTCCAATTTTTAGCGACTCGTTCGTGCATATCGACTGGTACCTCGCGAATAACACGAGTAATGTTGGCTTTAAAAGACCTGAAGACCTCATACTTTACATATCCCCAGAGAAACTAGTCCAAAGGTGTGTTATCTCACGATCTAGGTGGCCAATTAATCGTAGTAAAACGTGAAATTAACAGCGCACAAAAATTATTTCTCAACAAGTTCATGGTTTCAAGCGCTGTATGGCTCGTAGCGCCGTCTCGTTGAAACAAGAGCTCACCGAGATCATGCGCTTGAATTTCAGGAAGGACATAGTCCGTTAACATGGTACGATAACGGTTACCACTAACGGTAACATTCCGATTTTCCTCATTTTTGAAGAGATATGGACCAATGATTCCACCAGCCCATAAACCACGCCATACCGTTGTTTTTAATGGATTCAATGGTAGTTCTTGGTACTCTTCGGGTTGCTTATAATCCCAAATACGGCAATTTTGTTTATTAACGTATCCATTGAGCCAGAAATGTGCTTCATAACGTTTCTCACAGAACGCTTTGTTTTTGTAATACAGCTAAACAATTTAGAGACGCTGTAGTGGTGTGAGTCTTTTCATGATGACTTGCCAAACGATACTGAACAAAATTGACAAAGCAGTTTGATGTGAGTCACTCGTGATCTGTAAAAAAATCATATTGAAAATACAACCCCACGATGAATCACCCTTTATAACAAGTAATACAGCGTTATACGCGTAAAGATTAAAATTGTCTCTGGTGTTTGAAATTCTTTAATATTTATTTATTGTATAAGAAGTAAATTAAAAAAAAAACTAAACAACAACTGCAATAAACTCTAGAAGAAGTACCAAAACTTTATGTCATCATGCCCCTGTGGTTTTGAAAAAAAGCTAAATTGTCAGTATAGCACTGGAAACAGGGATAGTTTTTGTTATGTTGGTTACTTCTGCATCTACTGTTATCATGTTAAACGTAGTTTTTAAAATTTTAGTTGCCAACTTTGTTTTAGCTGCACCGTTCTGTCCACTTGTACCACGTAAGGTAGTGAGTCATATTTTTTAGGAAAAGTATATATGTGTATGTATAAATTTCAAAATTGCACGTAAAGAAAATAACAAATTTGTAAAAAGAACTCAACGAAAACATTACTACTACTCCACTGTCCACTGGTATCATGTAATGTAATGAATCATATTACCTCAAGCGTAAATTTAGAAAAAAAAAACCCCCATGCCTTTTTAAAGAGCCAAACATTTTTAATAAGACAGTTTAGACGATAATACAACTCGTACGTATTTTGACGAAGATGAATAAAAAAAATTAAAGAATGTTCTAGGGATCTTGAATTCTTTAGTCAGAGTAAAGTAAATATTCGGGGAAGTTAAACTCAGTTCTTAGTGTTCATCATATGCCAGCAATGTCAACCCACTTCCTTTCGATAGATAAAAATTTTTGTATGCACAAATTTTTTCATATTTCTCTTCCTTTTTTTAAGCAATTTTCACAAAATTTTGGCTTATTGCCAAATGTAGTTGAAATTCCAATTCAATTTAATTCTGTTTTATTTGGTTCTTTTACCAAGTTTTTTATTGTGTTGGCAACAACACAATTGCAAATTTTAACAACGAAAAGATAATACTTTAAACCAAATGCGTTTCAGTTTTTAACCAACAAAAGATTTATATCTAGAAAAATATATTTTTTTTATAATTTTTTAGATAATTTGGTTTGTTGTTAATGAAACAATATGGCTGCCTGTAATGAAACATAGAAGCAGTCAAGTAGAGATTTTACATCACATTTTGACAATGAGACACGTTACTAAATGCCATTATTTTAAATCCATTAAATTATATTGTCTTTTTTGAACTAAGAATATCTATTGTTTGCTTATGTGATAGTATTTCAATAAATTAAAAACAAAATTTGGTCATGTTCTGCCAAATGTGACTCTACTTAAGTTTAAGTTTACATCCCTTTTTTATACCCTCCACCCCCACTAGTAGTGAATGAGGGTTTACTACGTTTATCATTCCGTGTGAAACTTTTTTAATATACATCAAAGACCCAATAAAGTATATATATTCTGGCTCCTTGAGTAATTCTAAGTCGATTAAGCCATTTCCGTCTGTCTGTCCTTCACGCCCACTTTCGAAAAACGCAAAAGAAAATAACAAACTTGGTCTCAAATTGCTTGTAGTTATCCTAAGCAGTTTGGGATTGAAATCCAGCAACATCGGTTTAGTAGGATCAGAACTATAAATCAAATTGTGGAACCACCACCACGAATTCGCTTTATACGACTGCAAATCATACTATTAAATTACGTGAAAATCGGTCCATAATTAACCCTTGACCCCATATAAACACTACCCCCCAGAGAACATTTTAGTACGCCTAAAACCGTAATAAATAACGCTATCATACTAAAATTTGGTACGTCACAGTTTTATATGACCTGAAATCACACTGCAAAATGTTTTGAAGATCGGTCCATAATTTACACTAGGCCCCATATAAACCCTACTCCCGGAAACCCGTTTAGTACGCCTAAAACCAAATAAAGCCCATGTTGGGAAAATAATTAAATTCGCCTAAAACCATCACCGATATAGATATTACGGTAAAATGTCTTACTTAAATTCATATGGCCAGAAAAAATTTCATGCAAATTTGTGAAATTTACTGTTAACGCTAAAACTAATTACACTGCTGTATTGAAATTTATTCTTATTTATTTTTTGTAATACCAGAAATCAGTCTTCAGAATTTTGGGATGATTGGTCCATAATTTACCATAGGTCCAATACAAATTACCCTCCTAAAAATAATTTTGTTCGGTTAAAACTGTTACGAATCATGATATTTAATTTAAGGCATTTTAAAGTTCTAACAAGAAACGCATAAAACTTTCTTATTGTCGGTCAATAATTTAATTCAGGTCTAAACCGCAACCAATTTTAATGCTGACGTTCGTTTTTGTGAAGCTTTGTTAATAATATATATATATATGTTTTATCATATAGAGCCCACTCCTGTCGGTGGAGGGTATCAAAGATTCGGCACAGCCGAATATAGCACTCTAACTTATTCTTTTTAAAACCTATAATTGGCCCTTTCTTTTGCCGCTTGTATATAAATTTATTTACGGGTAACTGAACTCCTTTACCGTATGAACGTAGTCCGATTTGACGTAGATGCGTTGTCAAATTAAAACGGTAAATATTTTATACGAAGGGTCACAATAGCTGACGCAAGCGTTATAGCATATCCACGTGATACATCGACTTAGTTAGATTTAATTCTAATTCATACAATGTGTGAGTAGATAAATACGAAAAAGTTAAATTCATTTTTTAAATATCGCATGCGATAAAAATATTTAAAAAAAAATATCTCAAGCGATAAAAATATATTATAAAGAATATACGATTATTTACACGAAATTTTAATGTTTTTATAAAATATCAATCAGTTTATCGAGTTTTTTTAATATTAAAAACTTATTTAATATTTTCTTAGACTTTTAACATTAAAATTTATGATTTTTGAATATATGTATATAAGTTAGACTGAAATTCTTATGAATGAGTTCCGTGAGGGTTATGGCCATTGTGCCCAAACCCTTCCATCTCAAGGAATCAAACTTATTAGAAAATGAAACCTATGGACAAGGCTACCATAATCTATTAACAATTTATGCAAATTTTATTTGTGAAAATTTGTATACATTTTTGGACACATAGGGACCAAAGGCGGTTATTTCACAGACTAATTAAAAAAAAGTTCAAGTACCGTAAAAAATTAAAAGTACTCTTTTAACGTGCCCAAAATTTTACAGCATCAGGCAAAAAAAATAAATGTAAAATATGTTACGGTGCTTTTGAAGTGACGCGTTGAAATTAAACATTGTGAGAGAAAATTTAAAAAATAGGCAAAAAATAAAAGCTTAAAACTTTTCGTAATTAAGTCCTAATAACATATTAATTAGTAATTTTGAAAAAGTAATAAATCTAAACATGCAACCATCAATTTCAGGCATTTATTCAAATGTTTTGCTTAAATTGGTAAAAAATTATATGAGGTAGTGCTTTTATTTTTGAAGTTTGGCTGACTTCCAAAATGTACCAATACAAAGTTTGTATACAGTTTAACTACTGTATTTTAACCATGTACATGTACAAATTGCCGAAACAATGCAACTATGTGTTTTGTTTATTTTAACGTTTTGAAATGTAAGTGATGCAATGGATAATATTAAAAATAAACATGTAGTATTTGCAAATGATATGTTTAATGCCACAAAGCATTAATTTTTAAACCGATGCCCTGATTGCTGTTTTTCTGCCTTACTAATACTTAACAGTGATGTTTTGGAAGGGTTTGCATTGTATATATTTTTTACTGCGGCGTTATGAAACACTATGCTCTGTTCTAATGAAAAGCAATTCACGTTTTGGAAGTCAGCCTTCATATAGTAAATGCAAAAAAAAATTGATTTTCTCAGTTTAAGTATCCCAATAAAAAATTTTCTTATTAAATTCCCAATTTTTTTTTTTTTTTTTTTTTTTTTTTTTTTTTTTTTTTTTGATAAAACCACTGAAAGTTATTGTTGTAGAAAGCTAGTAATGCACTAATGGTACATTTTAAAAAGTAAGCACACATTTATGCGCTACGCATTATGACATACAGAGATGAAGTAGAGTAAGTGAACGAATTTTTATGCTCTAATCATGTAAAACGCAACTTAACGCCAAAGAATTACATTGAAAGCAAAAACAATATTATAAATATTTTGTAATTTTGCTGTTGCTTTCTACAGAAATTCATGTACCGTTTTAAAATTTTCAACGCCACAAGCTATGCAGCGTTTTTAATTTTCAAGCGCAATGTGAATTTCTGTAGAAAGCAACAACAAAATTACAAAATATTTATAATATTGTTTTTGCTTTCAATGTAATTCTTTGGCGTTAAGTTGCGTTTTACATGATTAGAGCTTCGGACACATCCATATGTTACAGTCTTTTTTTAAACTCTTTATAATTTGGTTTTTAGATATATTATTAAAAAATATTTAAGAAACTTTAAAAAAAATTTTTTGGCGGCATTTCAATAAAATTTTAAAAATTTGTCAATTTTTGATTTATTTGGAAAAGATATTAGTACGTAAATTTAAACTTAGTCAAGTTAAATTAATTAAAATTAAATAATTATCCAAACTTTTACATTTAGGGGGATTTTTTTTCAAAATATGTTACATTTGGGGGGTTTTGAAATTTTTTTGGGGGGAAGCAAAAAAAATTACCTGCCCATACTGATCCATATTGTAGCTCTGTAGATATAAGAAAATTATTAAATACTTTGTATCCGTCTCTCCCTCCTATACCACCAAGTTTTTTTGAAAAATGCAGTTTGTGCTAAGAGTAACGCACATAAAATTGAGTGTGCCTCACTATTGCAGTTATTCAGATGTAAGCAAAATAATAATTTTTTTATAAGGAGTACCCTGCTATACCTCCAAGATTTTGTTGTAACATGCAGTTTGTTCCTAGAATTACACACATCAAATTTGATGTGCCTCACTATTGCAGCTGAGGAGATATGAATTTATCCTTAAAAAGAGCTTTTGGCCCCAGTGTGCGTCGGTTCCGAAAGTATTATAATACAAATAGAAAAATTAAAAATATAAAATGAAATTATTTTCGTGTTTTAAAATTTTTATATTTGTGAAAACAAAATACAAGCAGAGAAAAATAAACAACAATTTGTATTAATTTGGAATTTTTTAATATTCTTTTTTAAAGAATACGAAACACGTTTACGTCGGAATTGTAGGTAAATAGAGTATGTTTTAAAAAATTTAAGGCGTTACTTCCTACGTTCTTACGATGTACGATCCAATTGTGTTCCTAACACTCATTTGGAATTTTCCATTTTTAAAAATTTCCCTCGCATTTGTCAAAAAGTTCTACATTCATCACCACTTTGTGTCCACTACAACCCCACTATGCCATTTTACAATGCAAAAATTAAATTATAAATTATTGAAAAGCAATTAAATTTGACCAAATTGGCCATAAACAAATTATGCTTAAGTGCATACAACACAGCATATGCATGTATTTTCTATACAGATAATAGAGAAATTTACTACACCATTTCCAAAATTAAAAAAATACAGTTTAATATCTTTCAAAATAGTTAAAAAATTTTGCAAATAAAATTTAATATTCAAAGTTCTTATATTCAAATTTAAATAATTTAAAAAATAATTTTAAAATTACAGATGTTTTCCAACCGCCCCGAGTGTGAGAGGAACCAGCAAATCCTGGTGGATAGCAATTTAGATACATAAACCGGCAAGATCACACTCGCTCCTTGTTTAGGTGCTGGATATATCTAACCATCCCTGCTTTTGTAAATATGCCAGCAGCATCTGTCGAGTAGCAACAAGACCTAGGGACGATCCTCCCTCAGTGCCGAACTCTCCCAAAGTGGTAAAAAATCAGCCCTTAAGTGGGTTTTCAGGATCTCCTTTTAGGCAACTTTGGGTAGTCAACCACAACAACCAAGTAATCGCCGAAAAAATATTTTCAATGGAAAAGCGAAACTCCCGCTAACAGACACTCCCTACAGAAAGCATACTAACGGAGTCTTTAAGCAATAGTCAGACCAGTGCCAATTCACCGAGAGCTACTGATGTGAATTCTGGTTAGCCACGGTCGCAAGGAATTGACTCCTTGTTATTAACTGCGCACCTGATTTATTTGAAGGATGTAACACGAGTAGGCGAAATATCATTAAGATGATCTTTACAAGACCCTGGGGAGACCAGGTTTATTCGACGCCTCAACCAGAAGCTGAATTCAACAACAACAGCAAAATTCATCAGTTCACAACGTCTCTTTCTCTGATTAGACTTTGTATTCAAAACTACCGCCAGCTGAATTTTTAATAGTTCGGGACTCGTCACGTGGCTTATAACACTAACATAAATCCACAAAAACCAACAAAGAACATCCATTAAAAAAACACGAACACAAGTTTTCACCGAAATATCGATCGGACTGAAGCACCGTGTATCCAAAGAAGGCCTAAGAATAAAGCACATAAGTAAATCGAAACTGCTGGGTCTAAACCACCAACATTGGTTCACAAATGACAACCTAAAGAGACCACCTTCACTTAACTTGTCTCTGTGATCTCCTACTTAAAACTTCACGGGCAAATTGCTCTAACCTTCTAAACATCCGTGCGTTCCCCAAGGCCATGTTATAACCCCAAACGATCTAGTGCAAAACATTTCCATACTATCTAAATTGCAATGTCAACAGATTAAAAACAATATGTTTAACGTCCACAGGTCCACTCATTTCCAACAAATTTCACAGAACTCTCTGATGCCAAAGTACATTAAGATAACCATGTCCCATCAGCAAGAAATCCAAACTTAACCCAAAGTAAAAGAGGTTTCCATACAAACATCTCATTTCATACAAATTCATTCGTCACCTGCCCTTTTGTCACTTTTCACTCATCTAGTTCTAGAATCAAGAAAATATATTCCAATATAAAAAGTCCCAAATCCGTCAATTGTTTCCTTTTGGGCTCATTTTCGCTCCAGTTTTTAAAGTGTAATTTGGAATTTCACAAAATATTTTTTTAAATTTTTATTATTTTCTGAAGAATAAAAATATTTTGTTGCTTTTGGCAAGAAAATTTTAATACTAAAGATTTTGGTTTTTTTTTTTATTTCATTTATAAGACTTTGAGATCTTAGTTAAACCAGATTTAGTTAATCTGAAAATAGATTTGTGCCGCCATTATCAAGTTTGTAAACAAAATGTTGACGGAAAATCTTAGTTTTCCTTAAGATAATGGTATTTAATCAAATAACAAAATAATACCACATTTCGCCGGAAAAATCCGAGTTTCAGAGTACGATAAACTAAGTAAAAAATTAATCCACATCTTAGAATCCCGGCCTAAGTAGTTTCCAAAATAAATTTTTTTGTTAATTCCAAAAACACCAACCCAGACTACCTGAAAAACAAAATAACTGGGATGTTATTTCACTTTGGGTTATTTGGATCCCATATGCATTTCAGGGTTATTTACGTTGTACAATTAGCAATTTTGGTTTGCACAAATTGTATTTAAAAATTTTATTTGGTTTCTTTAAAAAAACAAATATGTATTTAGTTACTTTTTCAAGAAAATTTTTTAATAATCCCAATTATAAACTTTGCAGTAGAAAAAAATTAAATAATTTTTTATTGATAACTTATTCGAAAAAAATTTATACTTTTTTTAATAAAGTAACAAATGATAAAATAAGATTATTGAGGTTAACTTTAACCCCATTGAAACTTAAAAGTCAAAAACATTCTATAACTGACTACCAGCCGTCGTCAATGGCGGTGAGTGTTAAACGGCAAAGATTTCTGAAGAGATAGTGTGGCTACTATTGAAACAAGTCAAATCGACCTGTCCATGAACGTGTGTTCAATCCCCCGGTCAGGTAAGAATAAAAGATTATCAATACATTTTAATTCATATCATGCTGTAAAATTCTTTTCTTCATAAAAATAATTTAGTGAAAATTAAATTTGATGAACTTTAGCCTGATTTAAATATTAAAATTCTATAAGTACTAGGGAGATCGATTATTCGACTTTTCTCAATAACCGGTTTTCGAATATTACGAATAGTTGCTATTTTAAAAAACCCGGTTTTCGGTTAAGCAATTTTTTAATAACCGGTTAACCGGTTTTAATTCAAATACTTAAAAACACAAGAATCAAATAAGTTTTTAAATAAAACGTTAATTTGAATAAAAACAAAACAATTTGCAAAGGTAAGGAACCAAAAAATTACATAGAAATGACAAAGATCAGACCTAACAAATATTTTACGATAAATTCCAAGAAAAGTGGGACCACTGATCAAACTTTAGCTGAATTTTTGACAATTTTTTATTGATTTACTAAACTTTATTTGTAAGAAGATATTTGTATAATGTAATTTAGAAACTGTTGAATGATAATTGATCTAGACATACGTTTTGCAAAAGCAAATAAATTATAGGAATTTTATAAAGTTATTATTTGAAATATTCTCCCAAATCTATTTTGAATGAGTTTTAATTTGTTGGTGGTTAAGTTATCTATATAAATCAACCATATTTTTCAAAAGTTGCAAACAAACTCTCTTAGCCAGAATTATCTATTTCAAATTATTTTGTTTCAGCATTATAGAAACGAATAGTGAACTGAACATTCTTTTTGTGTTAAATATTTGTCAATTCGTCGACTACAATTTAAAACATTTCATGACATTGTTTGATTTCTTCAATTTTGTTTTTTAGTTCGTGGTGTTTTAATAAATAAAACTGGTAGAAATGTTTCCCATATCGTTGATTCCGCCGTAATGTTGTAGTTTTCAGAGATGCTAGAACTACTTAAGAGTGTTCAGTGCCTTAACGGGCATTTCGTCCTCGGCAACACAACGTGCTAATATTTCACCCAATGATTCATTTTTTGCAGCGTATTTTAGTAAAGTATTATTTGTAGTCTCCTTAGAACTACTTCGAACGAAGTTAAGTTTCATTTGGATCACATTAATGTCAAGCATGTGGACTAATTAAAGGTGATTAATAAGTCGTGACGGGGAAAAACCTTTGCAACTTATCATTTAAGGGCACTTCAAGCACCTAACTTTGTCTTTTTTAATCGTGTTCGAAAAATATCTAGAGATAACCTTTATATAAAAATATATTTAATATTTAGAATACTCTTGCACATATTACTATTTACTTTTTAACTGCACACGTTTTTGTAGTATGTTGAATAGTTTTTGGTTTTTTTTCTACAAGAATACACGCTTTTATAAACGATTTGTATTTACAGTGATCATAATGTTTTTTGACCTTTGTTACGTTTTGTTTTGACATTCTTCATAAAAAGTTTAAGTTTGGCCAATATTCAATTAGAAAATACTTAAATTACGGGTACATCTACAACAAGAGTAAGGAAAATGTATATAAATTACACATTACTAAAATAACCGGTTTATTATACCAAAATAACCGGTTTATTCGATATTCGAAAAATGGACATTTTAAAATAACCGACTTGGGCAAAGCTAAAAAAACCGGTTAAAACCGGTCGAATAATAACCGTTCGATCTCCCTAATTTAGTACATAATCATTTTTTACTTCAGAAATTAATTTTCATAATTTTTTTTTTAATTATCTTCAAAAAGTTATACAGGTCTGTTCTGAAAATCAGTTTAGTTCAAATAATCCGGTATGTGATGAAAATCGATCGATTTCAAAACGACCGATTTTAAAAGGTGTGATGAATTTCAATCGATTTTAAAATCCGTTTCTGAATTATTGTCTTAATATTTTGTTCAGAATACAGCTCAACTAACACATGTAATGAATAATTTTAAGGAAGACAGAGTGGAGATAAGAAGAAAGTGTACAAGAAATTAGATTTTTATGATACTGAAAACGAGTCCATCGATTTTAAATCGTTTCGTTTTCTAAAACGATTTCCATCACATACATGAATATGTACCTTTTAAAATCTAACGTGTGTTTCGTTTCTGTGTTTTATGGTGTGATTTTCTATTGCCGCAAGAACACCGAGAAACACTAATTCGCAAGTGTGATTTTAAAAGGACGTGCTTTGAAATCATGTGATTTTCAGAACAGGCCTTGTAATTTATGGAAAAGCTCAAATATTTTAAAACTTAACATTTGACCTTTGCCTTAAGAATCGCAAATTTAGACCATTTTAACCAAATTTTCAAAGTTAATTTTCTATAATGTAATTTAAAATCAAATTAAGTTTTATTTTTGCAATTAGAAAATATAAAAAATCTTGAAAAATTTTAAATTTTTCTCGAAATCCATTAAATTCAAGACGCAACCGATTTGTTAAAATCATCGAGCTGATTTTTCTTTAATTTCATTGTCTTATCTGTTCTGTAAAAAATCTTAAAGAATAGTTTATAAATTTTTAAAATTTATTTAACAAAAAATTAAAAAATATAGAAAAGTATCTTTCAAAATCCGCTTAAATGATGGTAACAATAAAATAAGCCATATTTTAATAATTTTGATTTAATATCAGTTTAATTGAGAATTATTAAATTTTGTTTTAAAACATGTAAAATTTTATTTTTTCGCATTAAGTTTTGTAACTCGGTTTTTGGAAACAGTGTACTGAGTATTATTAGTTTTTAATTATTCTCTCATAGTGTAAGTGGTATGTAGAACTAAAGTTATTAGCAATATACATAAATTTATTTAAAAAAATGTTTAAAAGCCAAACCATTTTCAAATGTTAAAGGTTTCACAGATTTTGCAAATGGCAAAATAAAATGTTGTTGCTGGCCAAATGGCATTATAAAACAATATTTTAAAAAATATTTAAAACTATCGTAACAAAAGTTATAGAAAATATTTAAGCTAAAATTATGTAATTTGTAGATACTGAATAAACAATAATTTGTTATTGATAAGGATCTTAAAACATGCAGTCGAGTTTAACCCTTAAAAGCCTTATTTTCCAAATTTAATTTAAAAAAATATCAGTGTGTTTATTTTGTTCATCAGATAAAGGGAAAAATAATAAAAAAAATTAAAGTTAATTTTGTATGCATTTAATTGCAAAACTAAAGCAAGTTTCAATTTTTATACAATTAATTTTTTTTTTTTGTTTGATAATAAAAAATTTAATAATTGCAAGTGCACAATTCGATTTAAAGTCCGGTATAAAATTTCAAACTTCAGGCATTTAAGAATAAAAAATAAATTCAACAATAAATCTAATAATTTGCCTAGTTTTTATATTTATAGTCGGACAATTTAGAAAATAAAAGTAGTAAACTTCCGATAAGGTGATGATTTTTGCGCCACCTTGTATATTAAAGTTTTGTTTTTTTTTTTTAACATAACAAGAACAATTTGAATAACCAATCAATTACAGCCAAACATAAATGCCCAACCATAATATGCACGAGTTCGCTTAAGTCCACTAAAGCAACTGTGCGAATACATATAAGACATATGTGGCCAACTATAATGTACGTCATAAAACTTTTCGTTAAGTTTGCTTAAGCAAACACTAGAGACAGACCTTGATTAAAAAATCATGTCTTATTATTATTTCCTTTTGAAAGTTGCTTTCAAAAATACAACATATTCAAAAGATGATTTTTCCCCATGAGTTTAGTGTTGATTTTCCCCATTATCGGTAATTATTCTTTACTTGCTTATTTTTGAAACCACACCATTTAGATGCGCTCCATGTTTTGTATTGTAAAGAGATGTTTCAACATTAAAATAAACAAGTTAGAGCGCTATATTCGGCTGTGCCGAATCTTTGATACCCTCCACCGACAGGAGTGGGCTCTATATGATAAATACATATATATTATTAACTAAACTTCACAAAAACGAACGTCAGCATTAAAATTGGTTGCGAATTAGACCTATATTATATTATTGACCGACAATAAGAAAGTTTTATGCGTTTCTTGTTAGATTTTGAACTGGCGTGAGTAAAAAATCATGATTCGTTAAAATTTTAGCCGAACTAATTAGAATAATAACTAATTAGAATAAATTTCAATACAGCAGTGTAATTAGTTTTAGCGTTACCAGTGAATTTGATTATTATTTACGGTTTTATTATTATGGTTTTAGGCATACTAAACTGTTTTCCGGGAGTAGGGTTTATATGGGGCCTAGTGTAAATTATGAAACGATCTTAAAAAAATTTAACAGTGTGATTTCTAATCATATAGAACTGTGACGTACCAAATTTAAGTATGATAGCCAAATTTTAGTATGATAGCGTTATTTATTACGCGTTTAGGCGTACTAAACTCTTTTCCGCGAGTAGGGTTTATATGGGACCTATGGTCAATTATGGACCGATCTTCACAAAATTTAACAGTACACTCACAATATTATTACAGTAATGGACTGTAGGTTATTCAAGAAGAATTCCGTTCAGTCATTTTTAAATAAATAAACATTTAAATTTCCAAGCTAATTTTTTTTTAACTGATTCTAACATTTATTCAAAAAACAAAGTGTACATTAATACGGATTTTTGGTTGCATTTAATATTGTCAGTTGATTAAGTAAAAGTATTCTGTATGTAAAATTAAATGAAAATGAAATTTAAAACAACTGTAAATTTACTTAAAAACCGATCTACTTATTTTGCATTTTATTTTTATTTTAACGAAAAGTTAATTTAATTTCTACTGTCAAAAGTTCAACCGCGAATTCCATAAAAAATTAACCACAAATTCCGTAAAAACAAATGAATTTTCAGTTATTTTATATAATTTAACTACCAAAAAATAAATCTATTTATAAATCTGTGGCAAAATGTAAAAGTAAAAAACGATTTGCTTGTTTTGTGTAGAAAATTCTCATATTCTATTTGTTAAAATTATTTAGTTAAGTACCTACTTGAAATTTTTATAGTAAAATAATTGCGAATACCATATCGGGCATGTTGCTGGTGTCTTATAATTGAAAGTTCTTCTGTAAACAAAGTGGTCAGTACAACAAAACTAAAACAAACATGTATAACGGGGTAAGTAAATAAAAATAAATATTCTCTCTCTCTCATTAGAATAACAAGCGGAATAACAAGGAGTCTGGTATTTTTTAGAATTTCGAGTAAAACCTGTATTATATAAAATTACTGAATTACATAAAATAACTGAAAATTCATTTGTTTTTACGGAATTTGTCAGTTATTTTTTGATAGTTAATTTTAATAAAATAACTGGAAATTCATTTGTTTTTACGGAATTCGCAGTTGAATTTTTGACAGTAAAAATTAAATGAACTTTTCGTTAAAAATAAATGGAAAATAAGTAGACCGGTTTTTAACTGGATATTCATTTATTTTATATTACAATTTCAGTTAATTTTACGTACAGAAAATTGTGAGTGTATGATTTTCAGTCGTATAAAACGAATTCGTGCAAAATTTTATATCATTCCATTATTCCACCATTTATGTTAGTTTTTGTATCAAAACTATCAATTTTTTTAGGGTGGTGGTTCCACCTTTTGATTCATAGTTCTGATCCTACTGAACCGATGTTGCTGGATTTCAATCCCAAACTGCTTAGGATAACTACAAGCAATTTGAGACCAAGTTTGTTCTTTTATTTTGCGTCTTTCGAAAGTGAGCGTGTTTTCAACAGACGGACATGGCTAAATCGACTTAGAATTACTCAAGGAGCCAGAATATATATACTTTATGGGGTCTTAGAAGTATAACAAAAAAGTTTCACATGGAATGAGAAACTTAGTAGGGTATAAAAATAAAATGCAGCAACATAACAAAAATACGAATGTGTACAAAGAAATATATAAAAGACACAGAGAACAGAAAATTGATTTTTGACAGCTAACTTATGTATGTTTTGGTTGGGCCTTAAAGTTGGAGGTACACAGCACTTGTTCTACGCTTTTTCGCATTCTACGCATTTGTTAAAAAAGTAAAATCAAAAAAGCTATAACTAGCCAGTTAAATGCACAAAAGCGTAAGCTGCATTGACGAGGAGAATGCGAAAAGTAGGTCTACTTTCTAATTTAGTAAGCATCACAAGCGGAATTATTATTAGTTTTGTTTGCGGTGGTGCCTCTTATAATGCGTTGCATGTAACTTGCAGCATATAACGCGAAAAACGTATGTAAAGCAAGGAATGCATTGACGCAGAAACGTGTTGTTTTGACCTTTGGCTTAAATCAGCCCGTCCATTGGAAAAATCAGATTATCACAGCGCGGTATGTAGTGAGTTGGCTGCTTTTATTAAAAAGTAATGCCAATTTAGCTATTTTTAGACCGATCTAGCGGTTTTATCTCCATTTCTTATTTCTTTTTTGTGTTTTTTTTTAAAGAAGATGAGTTAACATTACTATTCATGACACAACGTTGGCGCTCTTATTTAAGTATGGCATTTCAGCGTTAAACATAGAAAAAATGTACACCAATTAAAGCATTAATCAAAAATAAAATCAGTGTTAATTAAATTTTTATCAAGTGCATTAAACGTTTAATCAAGTGAATTAAACGTTTAGGCATGTGCATTAAACGTTTAATCAAGTGAATTAAACGTTTAGTCAATTAAATTAAATATTTAATTCACTTGATTAAACTTTTAATCAAATCTTTTTTTTTTTTTTTTTTTTTTATTAATCCTTTAATTGGGGAAAATTTTTTTTAGTGCAGTTAGGCGCAAGAAAACGTTACGCTTGACGCGCTAATTTAGATTGGTCTGTTACAGGCCAACCTAAATCCGCACATTTTCCATATGTTAAGAATTCTCATGTTCACAAAAAATGTATGAAACAAAAGCAGCGCGTAGTGAAGTTGGCTGCTATTGTTAAAAAGTGTTGGCAATTTAGCTATTTTAAGGTCGATCTAGCGATTTTATCTCCTTTTTTATTTATTTTTTGGGAGTTTATTCTAAGCAAGAGAGTTAACATTACTGTTCAGGATACAACGTTGACGCTCTTATTTAAGTAAGTTATTTCAGCGTTAAAGCTATGCGCTAATAACGTCACGTTTGACGCACTGATTAAGCTGATTCTGGCCTGTTACGAATTTAATTTAATTTTCGTTTTCAGTTTTTCTTGTAATGAAGGAAAAATTTAACTGAAATCTTAACCTCGAACTTAAACGCAAACATTTTATTTTAATAACATTGTTCTTCTTTCAGTGTATTTTAACTTAAAATACGTTAATAATTTTTTCTCTTTATGGCTTATGGATAGTCGTTACCATCCTTTTTGGTAATGTTTTTATTTTATATTTTTAAATTTTGCATATTTTCAAAATAATTCCATATTTGGTTATTTAAAAACAAAAATTTAAACATTCCAAAAGTTAATTTCATTATGAAATTTAACTTCCAATATGGAACTAAATTTTGGCGAAAGTGTGATTTTTTTTATCGGCAATGTGTTTTTTCCCTATCTAAAGAAATTTAAAAATAAATGATGAGACTATAACGATTAATTAAAAAGGAGATAAGCAACTTGAAGCATGTTTGTGTCAAATTGTTTTTATTTTGTTCATTTATGTTAGCAAAAAATAAAAACAAAAGATAAATAAATAATTTGAAAAAAAAAACGTCAACAAAATATTGTTAATATTTTTATATTGTCGAAACCAGATGAAATAGAAATGTTTTATGGATTGGACTAATAGAATGATCTCATAAAATTTAGCAGAGTGGGACAGTACACTTTTTAGTAAAGAAATTAAATAATGAAAATGATAAAAACAATTTTTTTAATAATATGTAATATAATTTAATATTTTTTTTTATTTGCAATAAGTTGAATTGTTTAGTTTAGTAGTACCCTACGCTTTAATATATTGCTGTAAATTAGATATCAAGGAAAAACTTTGCTCTGTTTTTTTATAGACGTTTTTCAATGATTTCATTTCGCAAAAGAGATGAAATAAACAAACGATTGTTAGATCTGACAACTGTATTATATATTCTGATCAGCAATTGACACATTAGTTTTTTAAAACCAGATAAGGTATAGCTGTGGGAAGAATTACGTAAGCACCTACTTTAACTTAGTGCTGGTTCACACGCTTCAAATTTTACCCGTCAAGTCTACAGCTTTTAGGAGAGATGGGAAAAGGTAAAGCCATTTCTTTTTATTTCTCTCCTAAGAACTCTTAACTTGACGACTTAAACTTGAAACGTGTGAACCAGAACTACCGCTCTAATTTCATGGTGGTCTTACCACCGGGTTGGTTACAACGCACATAAGTGACAATTTGAATGCCTGATCCAGAAACATATACTCATTCCGAAGCTTAGAAGCTGAAGCTTTAAAATCTTTGCTGTTGAAATGCAAGCAGAATCTATTGATTAGCATCAGCACCTAGAAAAATCCACCAGCATTCTGAATTTTCCCACTCTAGGAGAAAAACAGGCTGTAAGCGCTGACTCTTTGAGATCTCCCTTCCCGCGAATTTGGGTAAAAATCACAGCTTGTACGCTATTACCAAGCGAACCTCACCATCCAAACAAGGACTATCGGTACAGGGGCTACTGGTTCCCGTGGTACCAGATAACGAGCTACGGTCCTCCATGTTCAACCTCTTAGAAAGAAGAAAGACCTGCCAATTTCGCTTCTGCCAAATAACAGGTATTGGCTGCAGTTTTTCCTCCCGAAGATGAAACACACAAAATGTGAAATATCCTGAGGTTGTATACCTGCATACCCCCAGGGGGAGTAGAGTGTAGTATTAAGGAGGCCTCAATTAAGTTAATTTGCTTACGTTAGGTAAATTTTTAAGTAAAAGTTGCGGCCTATAATCTTAAAGGATCCCGCAAGAGATATAAAGAAATTCTAAACACCGAGTGGGTACAAAGCGTCTGTCTAATAAAGGACCATATGTGATCATTAAAATGCAGTAGATTATTTTAACCACGCATTCCTTAGGGGCTATTTAACCCCCACTGCAGCTTTTGTTGAATCGTAACAGCACACAGGGACAACCTTCATTCTAGGTTGCAACATCAGCCCCTAACGGGCAATTTTCAAAATGTTAACGTGAAAATTTACAGAAGAATGATCGTTTGTCCATTCTACCACAGCGTAATAAGTCTAGATATACAGGTACCTTAGATTTTCTAATTTTTCTAGAGACACAGATCCTTTTGTTTTCTGGCGCTATTAAATATTATACTCACAATTTAAGACCATAACGCAGAACTACTTAAGTTGTCAGTCACATCTGAGATATTTTTTGCTGCAGTTCTGCTACAAATGGAGTTGCGAAATTATCTCCGCAAAAATTGAGAAAACTTCGTTTTTAAACAAAAATCTAATTTATATTAATTTTGAATATTAATAACCTCTTACACAGTTTTCTTGCTTAAAAACTAAATTCATTTTACCATGAATTTTAATTTATTTCGTTGTTTTTAAAATCTTATTAAAATCAATTTTGTACATTAATAATCTCTTACACTGTAATTTTGTATAATAAATAAATTACTCTACATGAGTTTTGTTAATTTTACCTTGAATTTAACTGTCAGGCCCACAATGTCGACAAGAACAATTCTTTCGCAAATTTATATTGAACACAATAATAAAAAACTAAAATTTGTTTTGGTTTTGAATATAAATATACGCAAGAAATTTTCTTATCGACATTGTGGGCCAGGCAGTAAATTTAATATTCGTATCGGTATCGGCGATATTTCTCTTTGAGTATCGGTATCGTATCGGCAAAAAGGCGTATCGTTACAACCCTAGTAAAAACCGCTAAGATTTTAAAATTTATTTTTGTTTTAAATAAAAGTTAAGCGAACAAAATTTTCGTTCAAAATTGAGGGACAGGTAGGAAATTTTTTGTTAACTTGATCAATAAACTGTGAAAAATATTCTGGACAACCAAGTTTGGGCGTGTAACTGCAGCATGAGTAAGATTTGTATTTGAGGAATTTCTATTCTAGACGTTTTTCTTTGTTGCTCAACACTTTTTACTTTGTGCTGTCCTTAAACGGATTTTGCTCTCTTTTTCTATTTCTTTTTATTTTTAAAACAATATTTAAAAAATTGATTATGTTTTTTATTTTCTATTAAAAAACTACGTTATAAAATTAAGTTCGAAGAAATATTTGAAAAATATTCAAATAAATTTAACCAATTTAATATCAAGGGTATTCAGTTCAGATTTTTTTTATTGCAAAAAAGGAAAAATGGAAAATTGCATTCATGTTAAAGTCATCGGTCTTTATTATAATTTCAAAGTGTTAAGTTGTACACATTTGATATGTCAAAAAAAAAGTTAAACAAACTGGCAAACAAAAGTTTATAATATGTCTGTGCTGTGGGCTTCAAAAATAAAGAAGGATTATTAATTTTCCCTGAAATATAATTTTTCAAATTTACCTCGAAATTTCTATTATCTGACAAAAATGCAAGCACTTTATCAACTTCTGCATCACTCAATTTTTTCACCCTTTTTTTCGTTTTTACGTTCTTTTTTTATATTGAATTCATTTTTAATTTTTTTTTTTGAAAAACAACGTTTTAGAAAAATTTAATTTAATGTAATTAAACTGGAGGTCAAAGAATCATATTTAATTATCTTAAAAAGAGATGTAAATTTAAGTACTTGTTGTGAAAAATGGCAACATTTTTATTGGTGCTGGTTAACCCTCTTCAAGGTTTAGCCTTCAAGTCCTGAGTTTTTAGAAGAGAGAGGAAAATAAATGTCATTCTCTTTTCCCTTCTTTCCTAAAAGCTCAAGACTTGTCGGCTAAGACTTGAAGACTGTGAACTAGCACTTAGGGTGGCAACCACGTTCAATTTGACGTTTATGAATTGCCAACGCTTTGAAAATTGCAATTTTGTAAGTTTCCAATTTTATTTGTTTACTCTTTGTTGAAGATTTTTTAAATTGCAACTTTTAGTGTAAAAGTGTTTTCCTTGTGTTTGTTGTTATAAAAGGGTGCATTTTTCATCTTTCCATTTTTCCAATCAAATAAAAAAAAATTTTAACTGAATACCCTTATTGTATCACAAAATGGTTGTAAATTTATGACATCGTTAGCTGCAGCCTACACATTTTAGTTTTGTTGTTTTAAACAATTATTTTTTATTAAAAATCATGTCAATAACAACAATTTAGTTTTATTTAAAAAATTTGCATCTAGAATTAAAAAGTAGTAATGTCAACTACATAAATACATACTTTATTTTAAACATTCTAAAATGAATAGTCAAATAGTTGTTTAATGTTTTTACAATAAAAAGTAATTTGTTAATATGCATTTAAAGTAAATTTGAAAAAATCTGGTAATCAAGTGGGTATTTAGCTGGTCTGTCTATCTGCGTGAGGGTTCGATTACCGCCAGAACCCCTGATCTGTTTCCCAACATCGGCCCAAAGGTTTACGTTACTACTGCAAATAACGGGTTATCCATTTTTCGGTTTCAAAAGTATAGTTAAATAAAACACACATAAAGCTATGATTTCGACGGAACTTGCCATTACGTACGAAATTGTCATTTAAATGACCGTCTCTAGGTTAGTTGCAGCAGACGATCCTGGGCGGTATCCCGGCAATAAGTTGACAACTGTTGGTTTACAAATGCCCCAACGTTAGGGAATAATCCAAGTACACGCGGTCTTTAATGTTGCCCCACAAAAAAGTCAAACGGTCGCCAAAACGTGAAATTACGCATTCCGGAAACAATAAAATATCACTATCCCACTATATGGAATCGATAGGCAGGACAACGTTCCATCGAATGAGGGTAGTAAAATTTCTAAAGTACTGATTATTATTATTTCAGAACTACCACTACCCTCATTCGATAGAACGTTTTCCTGCCTATCGATTTCATATAGTGGGATAGGGATATTTAATTACATTTGTTGTATTTTTTAATTTTTATAATTTTTGTATTGTTAAGAGACAGCTCTGTTAAGTACGTAACAGTGCAATGTTAGCTAACAAATCGCAGTATGTTAACAACGTTGGTTTGTGTCTTGGGTTATAAATTCGAATTTAACTTCACACACACACAAAATTCGAAGTCTTGAACTTCGTTACGCGACAGTGCATTAGGTGCGTTTGTTTACTTTTCCAGTAAAATCCAGTAGTTGAGTAAATTTTGGGCAATATGAAAATTTTACTCTCAAAAATGGCTCTTGCACAAAAAAGTAAGCGAACGGAAAAATTGCAAAAACTTGCAGGTTAATTCAAACAGCTGATCGGTAAAAAGCTTAGGGTTGTAAAATATGTGTTGTTTAGACTACCCAGTACATAATGTTTTTGGTACTTGAATGCATTGTAATGATTATAAATTCGTAGCAAATTTATTTATTAAATGAGCTTCTGTGCAAGTTTTAAGACTTGTTCATTTTGTACATGACTTTTAATTTTGTTTCTAGTTGAATTACATACGAAACTACATCAATATTTGATTTTTGATATTTGGTACCCTCAATAATATGCAATAAGAAGTAATCATATATTCATTAGCTTTACATCTCTAAAATATTAATGTAAACAAAAACAAAAATAAGTAATATTGAACAATTAACACAAATTTTACCATGGATGCCAAAAAAAGAAAACTTAATATTTATTGCTCTCCCGGAACATTTGGGAAGGTACAAAGTGGTAAGTAAAATTGTTTAGGATGTAATAAATATTTTTGGTTTTTGTTGCACTTTTAATTCAGCTTTTGTTTTTTTAAATGTTTTTATTACAAATTGTATGCTTTTTGTTTGCTTACTTTTGTTTGTTTACTTAAATGAAACATATGTTTTTGTTTTCTACTGGTTTTTACTGGTAAAAATTTGCAGACTCTTTGCTTACAACTGTCACTTTACTCTCTCAGTAGATGCTCTCTTTTGCAAATTTTTGTGTAAGCGAACGCATTTCAGTAAAATCCAGTAAAAACTTGCACAAATTTGTGCAAATTTTGGGGTAAACGAACGCACCTATTGTCAGCTGATTGCCAAATATAAATTTTCAAAACAAAGGAAAACGAGCAAACCTGGTTACCATGCTTTTGAAAATAGTTTTACATTAAGGCCCTAATGACTAATAAATCAGTGAGTGTTTAAACGCTGGTTTAGTTGAACAAAACACAAATTTATATGTAGTTTAAACTCAACAGTTGCAAATCAGTGTCCCATGTATTATATGTAGTTTAAAAAGTATTATGTGGCAGCACTACGATAATTGTTGTCAAATTCATATGATCTGTACCAAAAAGAGAGTTTAACTTGCTCTGATTTATTAGCCCTAATTGTGTAAAACGTAAACGCAACGCCAAAAATTACATGAAAGCAAAAACAAAGACAAAAATATTTTATAATTTTGTTGTTGCTTTCTCCAGAAATTCATATTGAAGTTTTGAATATTAAACGCTGTATATCTTGTGGCGTTGAAATTTTTAAAATTTGTGTGGAACATCGAATTTTATGTTGTTGTAAAGAAATATCTAGTTGGATATGCATTTGTTATACAAATTGAAACGTATTTCTGTAAGTTTTTGAAGAGATTATTTGACAACCATATATAAGACTCCAATATTCTGTTAGCATTCTTGCTTGCTACGCTACTCATTACGTCGTCAGCTTCAGTTACTACTACAACTACTTTATTCTATTTCTGGCCTTAATTGGTTTTGCAAGAAATCACGAGGATAATATTTGTTCAAGTAAATTTCAGCATTTTTGAAAAAGTTTAGCAATTTTATTAAACTTATTTGTTTTTAATGTTATCGAGTATTTAAGAATCTCTGCATTTTACAATTAGGAACGTTTTAAAAAATCCCCTAAAATGATTTGCTACATTTTAAACTGGTAATTTCAATTCTAATGTTCATAACTTTTTTGTGAAGGCATTCAAGTCAGGTTGCTAGATTTAAAACATAAAAATCTAGTTTAATATCAAAGCGAAAATTACCAAGAATATGTTTTTTGTATAATATTTTATGATCACTTTTCTAATTCTAATGAATTTTTATTTAACAACTATTTTCTGACAAGTTGTTAAAGTAATAGAATAGAATTGAATTATTTACAAGAAGTACAAGAAATAACAATTAAAAAATAATTCTTTTTTTTTTCAAATTTAGTTTTGCATTTTTTCTTACAAAATCTCATTTTATTCATTTATTTATTCAGTTACCAAACAAACAGTTTGTGGTTGTTCTGCAAAAGTTGAATATTTGTTTTGTCTTTTTTTTTAATTTCAAAACGTTTTTGGTTTTAATGTGGTCTTAAATTTCATAGACTTGGCCTCTTTTTCATTTGTATTGTTGCCTTTTTTTTGTATTTTTAGAAGTCATTTATGAGAATTTTGCCTCCAAGTAATTCACATTGTATTTTTGTTTTGTCGTTGAATATTGTTTTCTATATTGCTACTTTGCAAAATTGAAACCAAAATTAACTTTTTATTGTTTAAACAAATAGCTTCAAGCTACATCCCAAGAACAGTGGGATTCAATGAGAAAATTTTGAAACCGATTGATTTGAAATTTTAAACAAGAATGGTAAAAGTGTATTGGGGGTTAAGTTTTGACGATGGACCTAACATTTCCCTTTGAATGCGAGAATAAAAAGTTTGCAATTTCCAAAAAAATAACCAAAACTTTCAAGGTCAAGAACAAATCAAGTCATTTGCGGATACCCTGTTCTAAAGTAAAGCGTATTGTAGTGAAAGCGTTCTGTTTTCTAAAAACGAGCCGGTTCAGAACTGCATCACTTCGCATAATAGATTGGACCCTACTGGTCCTACTTAATAAAAAAACATTATTGGCGCAATGGCTATTCGGGTTTGGCGTTAATTAGGCAGTTAAGATGGATCTATTTACCTTCGTTAATATTGATTCGAAGCAAAAAAGAATAAATTTATGGCGTTCACGCAGAATTTCTTTTTCAAAATTGTCTTTGAACGTCTCTCCGCTTAAACTCCGGCAGCTAGTTACTGACAGATTTTTACCCATCCAAATATCATATCCGTCATATTTAAAACGCAAAATATGTGAAAAAGATCGCGATTTATTTATATATACTAGAGTTTGCCAAGTGGTCGAAATTCGACCATAATTTTTTATGCAAATATGAAGAAAGCATACATATAAGTATATATGAATTTAAATGTTTAGAGAGTTCGTTTTTTTCGTCTTAGTGGATCGATTTGGCTAGGTACCAACCTCCGAACCAAATGTTCTTTTCTACTCAAGTCCGTGAATGTTTAATTTAGTTTTTTAAGTTGAATTATATGAAAAAAGTCAGAAAGTACCAATTGAAAAAGAAAAAGTACAAAAATTTCGCCTCTTAAATATAGTTTCTCAATCACTCAGGACTCTGCATGCTGAATTTTATGTTTCTATCTTCAGTATTATTAAAAATTCAAAAAGTACCAATTAAAGAACGAAAAGTACCAGAAAACTCTTCCTTACAGATTCTTCTTCACTCGGAGCCATGCATGTTTAATTTTATATTTATAGGTCCAATACTAACGGAAATGCAAAAAAGACCATTTGAAGACCAAAAAAGTTCCCTCTTATAGATTCTCACCCATTCGGGACATTGCAGGTTTAGTTTTATGTTTCTAGGTCCAATATTAAAGGCAATTAAAAAAGTACCAGTTGTAGAACCTCTCCCTTACAGATTCTTATTCCCTCAGAACAATGTATGCTTAATTTTATGTTTCTAGGTCCAATTTTAACAAAAATTCAAAAAGTACCAGTTGAAGAACAAAAAAGTGCCAATATTTTTCATCTTATAGGTTCTCATTCACTCAAGACCTTGCACAAATAATTTTTTATTTCTAAGTTCAATATTACAAAAAATTTAAAAATTAGAACACGCAGCACGGAAAAGCAAAAGGGAGTAATTAAATTTCCCGTATCTCCCCTTTCTAAAAACTATTTCGCTCCCTTGAAGTATCAAAAATTTCAGTGTTGTAGTGGGAGACCATAATATATTGCGTTATATGTCAATATACAGAGAAACATGTTTTTAAAAAAACGTACCAATGTGTACGATTTTATCACTTAAAACGTTCGAATTTCGAAAAAGTACCAAATTTATATTTGTATTTTTTAGATAAGATACGAATTGCAAAGAGAACAACGATAAGTATACATTTTTTTGGGTTTCTATTAGTTTTGGAGATATGAAGGCACAATTTTCACATTGTGCACTTCTGTAGGTAAATGCCTTTTAAATGGTGTATTTTTTTTTTTGTTTAAATCGGTTGACAAACAGAGACGGAAAGTGTTCTTAACCGTTTTGCCTTTGCCGATTTATATATAGATTATCTCTAAGTTATAAACCCAATGGTTGTCCTGAATTTTAGCTTGCCACTGCAATTTGTCGAAATTTAAGGAACTACGATTCCATAACTACCACTTATATTTCGAAAATGTTGTAATAACAATTTGACTTACATAAACATTAAGTTTGCTAAACAACACTTTATAATTCAATACCTCTCCCCTGGGGGTAACTTGATGATCTTTATATATCTGCTTGAGCTTAAGGATCTTCTGTATAAATCCGGTTCGAAGGACCGAAAATTGTTTAGTTGATTTTGGCGAGCTATTGTGGAAGTCAAATTGAGTGTGAAACATGTAACATATTTTTGTTAGTCAAAAAGCAGAGTAAATGCAACATTCATTTGCAGAAAAGAAAACGCCATTAGTTTTGGACTCAAACCAGAAATTGGTATTAAATTATGTATGTTAAAGTGTTTTGTAAACAATTGACAATTTTCTTGACAAAAAAAATTATTGAAACTAAAAAAAAGAATATTTTTAATATGCAGTTTTCAAACGGGCTTAACTCGCAAACTATAATTTCTTTAGATCTGAATAAAAGCTTTTAATATATCGAGCCCTTACTGCAAAATAAGCTTAAGCGATAAAAACACAATTTTACATGAGAAGGTTTTTTTACATTATTATATTTCAATAACATTGTGTTGGCGCTTAAGCTAAAATTGTTTTTGCTATAAAATCGTAACGGTACCTTATGTGGCCATGACATTTTAGAGCAGGATTCAAGTGTTACCAATAAATTCCTTCATTAAAAAAACGAAAATTTAAAATTATGTCGCTTAAGTTATTTTTGCGGTAAGGACTTGATATGTAAAATTTAAAGAATGTATAGGATTTTTAAACACTAACATATGGGGCAATACTTATGAAAAAAAAAAATTAATTAGTATTGTGGTTATTTTATTGAACTGTTAATGGTTTTTAATCCAAATTTAGATATTTTTAATTAGGCTTAAGTTCATTGAATTTAATCTTTATTAAATTATTTTTATGAAGACAGGAATTTTACAACATGAAATTAATTAAAATTTTATTGATAATTTATCATTCTTGACTGCGATGAAATTTGAACCCAGGCTTTCACGGACAGGTTGCCCTGACTAGTTTCGATTTTAACCACACAATCTCTTCGGAGGGGTTTGCCGTTTTACTCACACCGCCATTGAAGCTGGATGACGTCAATAGTCAAACATTAATCTTTAAACAAAATGGTATTTTACCTTGGTAGATCGAAATTTGCTTTTGAATGAATGATTTACATGTTCTTCCTAAATTCTGTTTTTTCGTACTTTTTGTAAAGAATTCTTCTTGAAATCTAAAGTACATTTTTGTTTTTCATGTTTTTGTCTTTCTTTTTTCTTGTTGACATTTTTCAGCACAACTTGAAGGACAAATGTAAACATAGCTCGTGCCTTTGCTGTTCACAATAATTAGTATTGTGGTTATTTTATTGAAATGTTAAACGTTTTTAATCCAAATTTAGATATTTTTAATTAGGCTTAAGTTCATTGAATTAAATTTTCATTAAATTATTTTTATGAAGACAGGAATTTTACAACATGAAATTAATTAAAATTTGATTGATAATTTTTCATTCTTGACTGCACCCAGGCTAAGGCACGAGCTATGTTTACATTTGTCCTTCAAGTCGTGCTGAAAAAAATGAGGATTACGTTAGAAGTTTTGTTTGATTAGTTTTTAGTTCGAAAATAATTTAAAAAAAACATTGTTTGAAAACTGCCACACTTTACCACCCCGTACGTTACTCGACAAATAAACATCATTGGGTTGTCCGCTCTACAAATAATGCCCAATATAAAAGTATAAGAAATGCTAGTTCAGAACCCCCTTAGCATCAATCCAAAGGGATATATAAGAACCATTTTCTAGTATTTAACTCTTAAACGTTTTTTTCCATCCCCCTGTCAAATTTCTTAACAAACGGCTCAACGATTTAGAAATGGCAGATTTATTTCGCAAAAATTATGTTTCTGCACCACTGTTCAGTGATAAAATTACAGAATCTGTGTTACTTCTAAATTAATTAACACAATTTTAAGTGTAGAAAATGTTTTTATATATTTTAAATTTTGATTGATGGCTTTTTTTTAGCTTAAAAGAAAGTAAAAGAATAATAATACAGTAATTGATTTTCTCAATTGAAATCCGTATAAAAGCACAAACAAGTTTTTAAATTACTTCAACCACATTTACATTAGGCAAATTTTCTTAGCGCAATGCGCTAACCATTTTTTTTATTTATTTATTTTTTTTTTTTTTTTTTTGTACTTTGTTAACTTATACAAATGCGCGAAGACTTAAGCTGGGATCACACTATTGCCGCAAATGCACCAATATGACTGTACTTTATTGACGCAAAATAATGAAATTGGCCCAATAAAATATTCTGAAATCACACGATTGCCCTGTTTTATACAAATTTAATTGCCGCTAGTTCGTACAAAGCGAAACAGTCACACGATTGTTCTTACTTGTGTCAACTGCGAAAACAGCTGTAGCTTTTTTATTTGTTTGAAAGTTTTAGTTGGTTTGTTCATTAAAAAAAGAAAATTGTATCATATATTCAAACAAATTATTGTTGAATAGTTTCATTTGAAATTTTTTAAGTAAAATATCGATGCCTTACTTTCTCAACCTCGTATCTTAAAAAAATACGGTTTTGACTTTTTCATGTCAAACGATTGATATTTTAGTGTTCTATTACTGCAACAACTTATTATTTCAATACTTTGTCTCAATTCTGTGAATATTAATAAATTATTGGAATAATAAGTTGTTGCAGTAATAGAACATAAAAATATCAATCGTTTGACATGAAAAAGTCAAAACCGTATTTTTTTAAGATACGAGGTTGAGAAAGAAATAGAGCCCATACACAACACCATCATGATTGTGCAATTAAGGTTGAAGCACACAATACACCAGCATGCTGGTACAATTCTTAATTTTTGGCATGCCATTTGTAGCAAATTATCTTCCGCTGTTGCTTTTCGTTTTTTGCATGGTGGTTACTTTATTGTTTCATCGCCAGACTCGATCTTTTTTTTGCAAAATACCATTTTATTGTAGCATTGCTTTTTTATTTACGATTGCAGTATTCCGTACTTTTAACTTTCCAGAGGCAATGCATTATTTTATAAAGTTCAAGAAATTCTCCCCAAAATATTTTTTCTTTCGCATTCATATTTAAAATACTTTGTTAAAAAAGTTCTATTTTTTATGTTTTTGCCTTGACGATTTACCTTTGCAATTTAAAATTTTCTATTTTTTTGATGTTTATGCACTGACGATTTAACTTGTATGAGCTAAATGTACAACACATGACTCAATCATGCTGGTGCAATCATAAAAATATCAAACTATTTTTGATTTAGCACCAGCAGCTGGTACAATCACACCACAAGCTCATACACGGTCAATCGGCTGGTACAATCACTTGATTGCACATGAATACTGTAGTCGTGTATGGGGCCTATAAGGCATCGATATATTAAATTCCAAAAATTAAACAAAGTAAAATTCTATTTTAAAATATATAAAGAAACAGAGAATATTTATTTTTAAAAATAAATTCGCTTTAAAGAATTTCAATACATTTTGCTCCGTTTTCCTGTATATATTCTTTTATACACAGAAAAAATTATTAAATTTCTCCAATCACCAAATTTGTTCTAAATTCATAATATCAAGCAAACTAGTTGTTGATCTTACACCTAATACCAAAATGATTATATTGATCACTAAAACGCCCGGGAGACTTGATGTATTTATTTACATCAATCACATAGTTGTGTGCGTGCAGTCGTTCTTTTTCGGGTACACATACGCGTTGTCGGCAATGCTTGATGAAAATCAAAAAGTTTTGATTTTTTTATTTGAAGGGCTCTGGAGACTTTCAAATAAAGCCGTCAATCAGTACATATGTGTTAGTGTCGTTTATTTGAGGCTTTTTTGGAGACGTACAAATAAACCCGTCAATCAACATTTGTAATTTTGATTTCATAGGGTTCGTTTCAAATAATGTCAAAAAAAACGAAAAACCAAATAAGTATTTATATTTTTTTTTCTTCCGTACATGACAACATACACAAAGCAAATAAAATTTTTTTGTCAATCCCAACTGGAGACTATCAAATAATCAACATTCAAATATAAAAATCAAAACTTTTTGATTTTCATCAAGCATTGCCGACAACGCGTATGTGTACCCGAAAAAGAACGACTGCACGCACACAACTATGTGATTGATGTATTTATTTGATAGTCTCCCGGGCGTTTGATGGCTGATTATTTGATAGTCTCCTGTTGTGATTGACAAAAAAAAATTATTTTCTTTGTGTTTGTTGTCATGAAAAATATAAATATTTTGGTTTTTTACAAAATACAATTGTTGATTGCCGTGTTTATTTGTACGTCTCCGAAAAAGCTTCAAATAAACGACACTGATGCACTGATTGACGGGTTTATTTGAAAGTCTCCAGAGCCCTTAAAAATTTTGAAAAAATATTTTCAATAAATGATATTTTTAATTTTAATTAAAAAAGTGATCAAAAAACTTTGCCATTTCAAACAATCAGGCATGTCACAAATTCCGATCGGAATGGTTTTAATTCCGTATGTTCAATTCCGATCGATTTAGTTTTAGCTTCTTTTTTGTCATTTTTATTGACTCGCGGTTGCATATCAAGTAGTCACACGATTTCCGCAACAGGGTTGCATTTTATTTGTAAAAGTAAGCACAATATTGCCCTCGATTGGTACATAAGGCATTTGATTGAGCAGTCACACGATTGGGGTATTAAAAAGAGTGAAAATCGGTGCATTGCGACAATCGTGTGATCCCAGCTTTATAATCAAATGTGTACAACTATAATATCAGTACTTAAAAATCTTTTCGTTTGCTTAAGCAAGCAGCGAAGCTAATCGTACTTTGCTAAAGGTGTTTGTTCGTTACTTATTGAAAACCAAACTTTTAAAACGACACTGTTACATTTTTTAATACTTTTTTATTTATGTATTATTTATGGTTCTTAAATGAATAAAAATAAACCTAGATTTACTTGTTTATGGTAATTAAATGGTACCCATTAAAGAAATTTTTTAAAAAAAATTGATATTTAAAGAAATTATAAGAAGAAAATAATTTTTGCAAAAGTATAAATATTTGCAACTAAGCGCAAAAGTTACTTAAGTTCAAAATTTACAATATGTCAATGATTTGCTTAAGCATTTTACAGGCTTTTGGTTGATTTTTGACAGTGATGGCTTAGTAGTATAAGCATATAGATCAGTGATGGAAAATTCAGTACTATGGTACAATTTTCAGTACTTTTTCTTTTCATAAATACCACAGTACCCCACGTCAGTTTTAGTACTCTTTTCGTGTTATGCTTCTTTGTTAAGAAATCCAGCGTTGCTATTTTTTTTAAACATTTCGTACCTGCCAATAACATACAGGGTACACATACACTTTAAAGTTCTTTATCGTTCATGTTTTTTGTTGCAAAAATATTGATATTCTTCAAGCATCAATATCATTTTAAATGCGTTTCAACTACATGGTTTCGATGACGGTATAACATTCTAGTATGAATTTCCTATTTTAACTCACCAATAATTAACAAACATATTTTGAACACCACTAGAAAATATGTAATAACATTTTTGTTCGGGAATTAGTAATGAATTAATTTTTAGTTTTTTAAGCAAAATTTTATAATTTTAATAATAATATTAATTATAATTATAATTAATATTTAATTCTTTTATAATTTGTTTATTTATATTTTTCAAAAGAAAAAAAATAAATTGGTTATATAAAAAGTACCAAAATGGTTAATAAGGTACTCTTTTGCTTAGTGGTCAGTACCATCTCATATTTTCAGTTTTCCATCACTGATATAGACCCATTTTTGCGATATGATCGTAAGTGAGATTTTGGAAACAAAAAATTATGATTAAAATTAAAATTTTAGGGACATAACGATGTTTTCTAATTAACGAAATTTCAAAATTTTTAATAACTAAGATATCAAATATATAAGATGTTCGATTTTATCGTAAGTTATGTTGATAATTTTTTGTTATACCTATAGATCGTAAGCGGAACAGTCAAAGATCGTAAGTGACACACACAAAACTATTGAAATAATTCTGAATTTTGTAAATAGTTAGTCCGATTGAAATATAAATTCCAGATGCTAATAAGGAATTTGAATTCAAGTTTAAGGCCCTAATCATGTAAAACGCAGCACAACGCCAAATAATAACATAGAAAACACAAACAATGTCGTAAACACCCCTTCGTGGTTGGCGAATTTAAGATACGCCTGCGACTGTTTGGTAATAGATTAAAGAGAACGTGAACTTATTTCCTTTAATCTATTACCAAACAGTCGCAGGCGTATTTTAAATTCGCAACCACGATAAGGGTGAAATATTTTGTAATTTTGTCGTTGCTTTCTACAGAAATTCACATTGCGTTTTAAAATTTCAAACGCTGCATAGCTTGAGGCGTTGAAATTTTTAAAACGTTACATGAATTTCTGTAGGAAGCAACAACAAAATTACAAAATATTTATGACATTGTTTGTTCTTTCAATGTAATTCTTTGGCGTTGCGTTGCGTTTTACATGATTAGGGCCAAAGTTAAGGTTTTGGTATATATAGACTTATCAAGAGGGCCACCAAAGGGGTTACCAACGTAGCGCACCTCAGGTATTACAAAACTTAAAAACAATCAAAATTTCTTAAATTTTACCCGATTTTAAAAACATTATCAGTGAAATGTGCCAGCCTAGTTCTGCACGTATTTAACAAAGTTCCCGCTTAGTTTATATTTAGTTAAATACATAATGTTGGTCAAAATGCTGTGTTTTATAATTGAAATTCTGTAAGCAAAGGTGGCAATACAACAAAAGTGAAACAAATAGGTGTAAAGCGGGTAGATTAACTTCAATCATAATAATATTCTCCCTTCTGCACAGAAAAAAATGTTGCCCCAATTTAAGCTATAATCAAAAATAAAATCAGTTTTAATTAAAAATTTAATCACGTGAATTAAACGTTTAATTGTAAATATAAGTGTGGCCATTTTGGCATTTTTGCAGCTAAATTTAGCATTGACATTTTTTATTTAGCTGCAAAATTTTCATTTCGCACTTGGCATTTTATTAAGCATTTTAAGAAAATGTTTTAGCTTTTTTTAACAAAATTTATTTTAAAAATTTCAACAAATAGTTCTATTGATTTTACTTAAATTTTTTTATAAATTATAATAAATTTTGACTTAAAATAGTTGTACCTAAAATAATTTCGTATGAAAAGGGATAATTCTTATATTAAGCAACATCTTACGTGCCTTGTAAAAAAAAACTTTAATATTCAGGGTATTGACTGTAAATATTTGTTGCCCTTTGATTTACGATATAAAAGTACAAGACAATTTTATTTGTATTTATATAAAAATTCAATAGTGTAAATGTGTGACAAATTTTTTGCTCTAAAGTGCTGAAAAAATAATAATAATAACGTCAATTTTTATATATAAAAATATAAAAAATAAAATGATCTAAAAAATTTGTATATCATAGAAATAAATCGTTTAAGTTAAGCATGTAATTTAATCTCAACTACCTGTGCTTCATATTTATGTGTATCAGATGCTTTACCAAAATCTATCCACTTGTTTAATTATTTCAATTTCGTTAAAAATAAGTCACTAACATATATTTAGTTTCGAATAAAATTTCATACTGGTAATAAATTTGAGCAAAAATCTTTTAAAATATTTTAGCATTTTTTAAAATAATTTTTAGCATTTTTTGGCCATGTTTAATGCCAGATTTAGCTGTCAAATTTTTTTTAGGTCTGGTCACACTGGTAACTATTAATTTGTTTAGTGGTGCAAATTAATAGTATCAGTTTAACTTTTAATTCACTTGATTAAATTTTTAATTCAAACTGATTTTATTTTTGATTAATACTTTAATTGGGGCAACATTTTTGGAGTATTTTTTCTGTGTGTCTCTGGTGGGGTAAGTGTTTTATGTTAGAATCAATCTAATTTCACTTTCGGATTATTTCAAGTACGAATTTGGGATTAAATATGGATAAGTTAAGTATTTCACACTTGGACAAAGAAAATTCGTACTTACCCTACTATTGATACCGGATTGATTTAAGTGCGGATGGATTGGTTATTCTTTTGAGTGTAGTTACCACTGTATTATCTCTTTGGTAATTTAAAGCAAAATTGCCCAGTAAAAAATGTGCTCCAAAAGCAGGTTTTATGTATGAATTCATACCTCAAATCACTTCAAACCTGCTGATGGGATGCCTGATTTTTGTATGGAGTGTTCCCGGTTTGGAGGACTATTTTCTGTTGACAATAAGCGCTTCTTTTAACATAATAAAAAAAATGCAAATAAAGCACTTCTAAAGTGCTTTTTTAAGGGCTAACTATATTATCATATTCATAAATGTTTTGATTTTACTGGTTTGAATGCCTTTTTTAAGCATTTTCGTAAACCATAATATATTTTTATTTTATTTTCGCTTTAAAACTTTCTTTGTTGTCAGCACTAAAATAGCAGCTTTTTTTGTATGTTTTATTCGTTATCATTTACTGCTGTATAAGAGCTCTCTTATTGAAGCGCTTGACCATGCGATTTTTCTCTTAAGTGCACCAAAAAACACAAATTTTGTTTACTGGCTAATGAAGAATTTTCTGACAACTAAAAACTTAATTGTTGTAAAAAACATTTCCTTATGTAAACTGGGACTTGTCTTAGAGTTGGCAGTTTTTAATACTGCAACAATAATTTAAAATTAATTGTATTCTTCTAGTTATAACTAAACTCTTTCAATTTACTGATTTATCATATTTTAATGGCAGTTGTTTACTTTATGTTGACATCAAGATTTTAAAAACAAAAAGAGTTGACAGGCGTTAATTTTTTATTATTTTATTTTATTTTTTATTCAAGGAAATTAAAATAATTTGTGTGAAGCATTAAAGCTGATAATATTTACAAATGTGTGTTAAAACAAACATTAAATTTATTAAAATTTGTAGGCTTTCAAAAACTAATTTAATAATAATACAGGGTGTGTCCTAAAGAAACGAACGGATTTCAATTATCTGTAATTTTATTCTTTAAATCGAGTAAGAAAGTGATTTTTAGTTGATCGTTTAAAGCGGGAATGTATTTAAAGGTGTAACTAATATCAGCAGGGTAAAGTGTATAACAATATATGCGAAATTTAAGCATTTTTTGTACATATTTAGATTTATTTGATTAAGATTTTATTTTCTTTTATTCTAAAAGGTTTTTTGATCGAATTTTCTAGGCAAACACGTAATGAAAAAACCAATTTTTCGATATGGTCAACTTCAACAAAACTACTTTATACGAAAAATGTTTAAACATATTATGGTAACTTTGACCATATTGTTATCAACGGCAACCATTGTTATCAATTTAACCATAATATTGTTGCCGATGACAATAATATTGATAAAGTAGCCATAATGTGTTAAGCAATTCCTAAAAAGGTGACCATATAAAAAAAAATTATGTTTTTTCTCCTGCCTGAACGTGTTTGAAAATAAACCTTTAATAAATCTATAAAAGTTTTTTTGAATAAGGCTGCAAAAATAAATAAAAAAAATGGTTTTAAAATTTTCTTAATAACAAAAAATTAATTTTATTGATTAAGAAATAAACAAATTAAACTTAATAGCTAAAAATTTAATTGTTTACAAAATAACAATTTTTACTCATATATAAAAACGATGTTTTTTGTAAAAAAAAAAATAATTATATTTAAGTAACAAAGTCCTTATTTAAGAAATGATTACAATGTCAGACATAATTAACTTAATGAATGAAACACTAGGCTAAAATTATTTTTTTTAATTTTAATTAACTTAATTTTACAATGATTTTTTTTATTCACTGCAGTCTGTTATTAAATGTCTTAGCACATTCGACAACATATCAATTAAATCTTTTTAAAATTCTTAAAATTTTCTCTAGCATTAATTTCACAAACAGAGTTTAAAGCTTATACGATCAATGTAGAGGACCGAAATTATTTCGCCGTATTGACGTCATTGCTTAAATTTTTTAACGCATTCAACACAAGATATTTTAAGCCTAAATCAAACTATTTTATTTTTTCAATTTTCAAATAAAACCATTAAAAGTTCCCTGGAGACGTTTAACTAAACTATTAAGCATTTTATTCGTATGTATCGCAAAAATTTCGAGTTCTGGAAAAAAACATTGAACATTTGGATGATTTTTTCTACTTACGTAGTATCCTGACAAAATCTGGAGGGTCTAGTGCGGATATCGGGAATTGAGTAAAAACTGTCAGACAAGCACTTTGCCGCCTTGGCAACGTGTGGAAATCTACAACACTATTCCGTTATGAGAGGATAAAACTAAACTTCAATTCCAACTGAAAATTAATTAATCTTTATTGATGTAAGACATGGATTGTAGGACCTCGAGAAATTGACTTAATGCAAGTCTTTGTAAGCAGATGTTTATGAAGAATTTTCATAATTTTTTGGCCGAATACCATCTCTAATTTCAGACTACATACTTACATGTTAACCGAAGGTGAAAATGGAAATTAAGGCACAAAAGGAGACGACGGCGAAAATTAAATTGGACTGGAAACACTCTTCGAAAAGCGCACGATGACATTGCACGAAATGTGATCGAATGAAACCCTCGAGGAAGTCGTAAGAAAGGACGCCCTACACCTAATTTTCACGGGGGCTTTTACGACGCTTTTTGTTTGTGTTCAAACGGTGTAGAGAAGAAAAAGGGGTAAACAAAAATACTCGGTTTGTGTTTTTAATATTTCTCGTTTTTTATATTTCTCGTTAAACTTCTTCTTGCTACGTTTTTTTTCTTTTTCTTACTTTGAAGTGGGTAGGATATACAGTGAGACATCGATTATTCAAAACAGACGGGACCAGCAGCATTCTGGTTTAAATTTTTATTTGTGTGTATATAAATACATAATATATAATGTATTATTATGTAAATATTTAAATAATATGAAGAAAATAGTAATTTTGACAGAACATACTTCCAGTATGTTGGGGAATTCCCTTTCTTCGTGTACTTTCATTTTTTTTTTTATTGTTCAAAAGTAAACGAAAAAAAGGATAAATTTGTTTATAATTTCGGATCACAGAGGCAATGCTGGATAATAGAGTTAATCGTTGCAAAAAAGTTAAATCAATGCAAATAAATTCTTTTTATTTCCCGGTTAATTGATGCTGACAGTTAATCGAATTACTGCAAATTAAGGCAATACTGTAAATAAAAAAGGACATGGAACCAAAAATCATCGTATAAAGGCAAATGATTTTTGGAAGATGCTTCAAAAGGGAATGAAGAAAAAACGACGTCGTAAAAGCCCTCATATAAATTGGGTGCTACACTTATGTACATGGAGAAGGCAGATAGGAACTTATCTATATGCGACATTGCATATGCATAAGTGAAGTTTATTTGACGTTTTTTCGAAGACAAACAAAAAAACTCGTAAACCAGCAGTTAATTTTTTTTTTTTTTTTTTTTTTTTTTTTTTTTTGTTGTGATCGTTTGTAGGTTTGTCGTCGGTCGTCGGATGATGATTTTTTGCAAGGCAAATTAACTGCAGGGCAATACTACAACAATCTAAAAACAACAAAAACAACAGACATTTTTTGCATTGCATTGTTATTGTGTACGGTGCAAAATGTTAACCATTTCTAAGAAAACATTGTAAAATCAAAACAAATTGGTACAAACTGTGAAAATCAGATGGCTTTTTGCCACAAACTGTAGTGAATTCGCCCGTTTTTATTATTGACAAGAACAGTTTTGTTCAAAGAAAATAAGCAAATACAAAAAAACACTCTAGATGAAAAGTCTGTCCAACAAAAAGGAAAGTTGTACACAAGAAAATCTTTTGACGTATAAAGTCCAAGCACTGATGGTTCTCGATAAAACGCAATAAAAACTTTTGTTTTATCTGCGCACTTATCCATGACGGCAAACACCAAGCAAATGACCGTTTTTTTGTCAAGCATAACGCGAGACTGTCAAATTAAATACTATTCAAATGAAAGTATCAACATTTTTTGATTTTCATCACGCAAAGCCGACACACGAACTGGTAGCTAAAAAAATACACAAAAACACAAACACACAAAAAGTGTTGTTGGTTCGTTCATTCATACGTCTACCGAGCACTTTTAAGTTTCAAAGTTCTATAGAATTCTATGATTCAGTTTGATTACTCTGTATTGCATTCTGTTCTGAAATTTCTTAGCACATTCGAAAAAATATTAAAATCCTTAATCAAGCTCTATTAGAAATGAAAATTGCGAAATTCTTGTGGCTTTTTAAGCATTGCTGATCAAAACTGGTGGCCAAGTTTAAGCCAAAGTATTATTTTCCTTAAATTTCATAACACTTTTGACAATATTGTGAATGTCTACATTTTAGTCTTTTATATTGCTAAATTTTGAATAAATCTTTTTTAAATTTTTGTAATTCTAATGCATTTTATTATCTTATTTAAATAAGTTCACAGAAAAAATTATTAAATTTCTCCAATCATCAAATTTATACCAAATTCATAATATCAAGCAAACAATTTGTTGATTTTGCACCTATTACCAAAATGATTATATTGATTACTAAAAATTGTGAAATAAATGATATTTTTAATTTTAATTAAAAAAATAATCAAAAAACTTTGCCATTTCAAACAATGTGTTAATTTATTTAAATATATATTGACAATTCCCAACAACAATTCTACATGTTTAAATTATTTTATTTTAAACAAAAATCGACAATTAAATTTTTTTTTATTTAATTAAAATTTTTATTGAAAATTTATTTCAAAACAACTGAAATGTTAATTAAATCAAAATTTAATTTTTAACTTTCTTTCAACTAAAAAAATAATTGATTCAATTATCACATTAATTAAATTTATATACTTTTTAAATAATTTTTTTAATTGATGAAACAATTTTTTCTGTGTTAACATTTTTATTTATTTATTTATTTTATTTATTTCATTCACAGTAATATATAATTTTAATTTAATTTTTTTTTCTGTTCCAATTTTAATTATTAATTTCTTTTTGTTGCCTAGTGTTTTTGGTTATTTATTTATTTTTTTTTTTCATAAAACCAGTTTTAAAAAAATCATTTCACTTGACTATATTTTATATTTATTTAATTTATGTAAGTGTTAGCAGATAAACGAATCTTTTATGGAAATCCCCCTGTCTTAAAGCGAATCTATCAATGATTCACCAGACGATAATTGAGTTTTTATTACATTTAATTTGTTACTTATAGATACATATATACTTTTTTTTAGCAAAAATAAGATTTTATGCACAAGATACACGAAAAGCTTTTAGGGTTGCCAAAGTTAAAATTTAATGGCTTCTTATAAATAATTACACTTTTTTATGATATTTTTTTTTTGTATTGAGTAGTGCTACCATACTTTTGTCTTAATTAAATAGGACTTTTCAAATAAAACTTAAAAAATCAATCCGTATTTAAATACGATTTAAGTTTAAATGAAAATTAACATAATAAAGATTTAAATTCTATCTTGAGAATTTTACTTTTAACGCTTAGAATGCATTTCCATTATGTATTACTTTTTTGTTTATGTCAAAAAGGCATGACTTTTGTTCAATATTGCAACGAAAAGCCTCTGTCGTCAACCACAACGCAAGTGACTGATTTTGACATTTGTGGACGCATTATATTTCATAGTTGGTCGCAAGTTTGAATGAAAACTATTACGTTATCGCTCGCTTGCATTTTCGATCGACTTGTCGTAGCGGTCGACAACATGGGCCGGGCTGTAAGACTCCCATTTATTTCCAAAATTAACCCTTTCCACAAATCGATATTTTCTTTTTTGGGACCCTACTGCTAAGCTGTTTTGATATTTCTGAAATCCGTCATCAAAATTTATTCGAAATGAAGTGGATTTGAAATTGAACGAGATTTTGATTTCAATTATTTCTAAAATGACTGCCGTTTTTTTAGTTTTTAAAAGCAGTTCTTGTTAAGTTTATTGGTTCTCAAAGTATGAAATATATTAAAAAGGAATATTTTACCGAACTTTCTTTGCAGCCTCTTTTTCAAAATATCTACGATTTTAAATCCACTTCATTTTGATTTATGGAACATGCCCGCATGACTTTCTTTTAAGTTTTAAGCGAGTTTCATTCATTTTGTTAGATTTGCTGGCAAGAAGTACACTCGAAATATTATGTAGGTAAATCCCACAGAAAATTCATTTAAAGCAACTAAAAATTTATTAAAAAAAAACGGATCATTTAAATTTCATTTAAAATAAATGAATTTTACATAATTTTTTGAATTTTTTTTATTTAACAGTATATTCCGTTAAATTTAACAGTTGTTGCTTTTAAAAATATAATTAAACTGACAAAAAATCAAACTTCATAACAATATTAGTACCAAGGCGAATATTACAGGTAATCTCGGTACTACAACAAGTACAACTCGTACAAAAACCACAAGCAATTTGTTTATGTAAAATTGTACAATGTCAAAAACCGAAGCAAAACAAAATAGAAACAAAGATAATAAACAAAATTTTGATATCCAACAATTATAAAGCTAAAGAAAAAAGTTATCAGCAGGGCTTTTAGGATCACCTGTAATGAATTCGCCTTGACTAGTACGGAAAAATAGTATTTTTTGGTAGTTTGTTTTTTGAATAACAAACATAAATGTTAAAATAAAAATTGATTCGTAAAATAACTATATTTTCATTAAATTTAAACAGTACGGAAAATGAATCTAATAACCTACAATCAGTTACTGTAATAATTTTATGAGAGTAGCATTCGTGAAAGGAAATCCCATGACTAACAGCCCCAAGCTATTTAACGGAAGTTTTATTTAACATTTGCTGCAATTGCTTAAAGTGCTATCAAAATTATTTTTCTCTTAAATCTTTTGTTGCTGTTAAGAAATACATACATAACTAGATGACCCGTGCGAATATTTCGCACCGTTAGTTGTCATTTTTGTAACATAAAATGAAAATAATTAATAGAAATTTTAGTAACTTCAATACATTTTATTAAAAGTATAAAAATATTAGAAATCATATCATACATATTTACATACATACATACATATGTTTAAATGCTTTTGTAATACTTCTTTGAATATAATTTAGAGGTAATGACATGATCATATTTTACTTTTTGCCCATACGAATCCTTAATACAAACAAAAATATCTGTAAACGTACGCAATTATATATAACTGACTTAGTAATTAACGGCATTATAGTAAATAGCGGTATTGCCAGAATGGATTTTAATACATACTATATTATGTAGAACTGCATTACTATTAAGCGACCCTGTATTACCACACTTGAACAAAAACATATAATCATAATGACAACAGTATTATCATGCAGTTCTATATAAAATATAATTTTTATCAATGAAAATTTTATTTTTTCAATTTCTAATTATTTTTCGTCATTAGTGTTAGAAATAAGCTTTAAAATAAGATATCATTCATTAAATTTGATGCGGTGGTATGGGAGATATTTGCCATCGACGAAAAAAAATTCGTTTGGAAATAATATATATGATTATATAATTAGAAAGTGAAGCTCTATAACCTCAAACTAGCAAAACATTTACACGTCTTAAGTCTAAAATAAAAAATGAAATTTTTCCCTAAGCCGACATTTTAAAGCTTTTCCTTTTCCCGATATAAGGTCAATCAGAACTATCAAGGTATTCTGAAAAAGCTTTTACAATAACCCATTAAAGAAACTAAGGAACTATGGACTACTAGGTACACAGTAACAAGTCTGGACTTTGGTCAGCTACAAATAACATTTCTAGCAAATGTATACTCCGTGGGATTAATTTAAAACGGAAAGAAAAAGTCAATATATTTCGCACTGGCCTGAAGCTTTTTTCCGTTGACATTAACCCTTAAGCTTACTTGACCGATGGCGCTTATTATAAGACCCGTTTCCCAAACTTTTGAATATTTTGTTTTTCGAATTCCATAGTTACTTAAGTCAAAAACTTACAACCCTTAAAAGCATATTTTTTATTAAACATCTTCAAACTTATTCCATGTATTCCTGCTAAAATTTTACAAAATTCCTAGATTAATCAGATCAGTAGGTCGGAGTAGGAATTTTTAATTGGTATAAAATTTTCACAATATCCCAATATATCAATTGCTCTTAAAGCACTTACCCCGTGACCAGTGAACAAAATTTTATATTTAAAAGGAACGAATTGTGATAGGTGAAAACAAGACATATGGTGATAATGTGTTTAGAGTGTAGTTGGTCCAGAGGAAAGGCAATTGGCACAAAACTATTCATGTGACTGGATTTTGTGCGGGTAGTGGCTGATTCTCTCTAGTTCTATTACTTTATATGAAGGGGATCTATCATATTGACATGGCTCATTTGGGACAATATTTGCGACAGAAATTATTTTACCCGAAATTGAATGTGTCCATTAAGGTTATTTCAGTGACCTGTTACAAAGTATCACAAAAGTACCAATTAACCCCCTCGTAGGGCATAGCCATGTTAAAGTGACTTGTCACGTGACAAGTTTACACTCACAATATTATTACAGCAACGGACTGTAGGTTATTCAAGAAGTATTCCGTTCAGTCATTTTTAAATAAATAAACATTTAAAATTCCAAGCAAATTTATTTTTAACTGAATCTAACGTTTTCGGTTGCATTTAATATTGTCAGTTCAAAAATTGTTTTTGTTTTAAATGATATTTTCTATGCGAACGTTAACGTTCGATATCGGCGAACGGGCGGGCAGTAAGTAAAAGTATTCTGTATGTAAAATTAAATGAAAATGAAATTTAAAACAACTGTAAATTTACTTCAAAACCGATCTACTTATTTTGCATTATATTTTAACGAAAAGTTAATTTAATTTTTACTGTTAAAAATTCAACCGCGAACTCTATAAAAAATTAACCACAAATTCCGTAAAAACAAATGACTTTTCAGTTATTTTATATAATTTAACTACCAAAAAAATAAATTTTCGGTTATCTTTTTATAGATCTGTGGCAAAAAGTAAAAGTAAAGAACGATTTGCTTGTTTTCTGTAGAAAATTCCCATATTCTATTTGTTAAAATAATTTAGTTAAATACATCAAATTGTTAAGGTAAATAATTGCGAATACCATATCGGGCATGTTGCTGGTGTCTTATAATTGAAAGTTCTTCTGTAAACAAAGTGGTCGGTACAACAACAGTAAAACAAACATGTATAACAGGGTAAGTAAATAAAAATAAATATTCTCTCTCTCTCTCTCTCACATGAGAATAACAAGCGGTCAGGAGTCTGGTATTTTTTAGAATTTCGAGTAAAACCTGTATTATATAAAATTACTGAATTACATAAAATAACTGAAAATTCATTTCTTTTTACGGAATTCGCAGTTGAATTTTTGACAGTAAAAATTAAATTAACTTCTCGTTAAAAATAAATGAAAAATAAGTAGACCGGTTTTTAACTGAATATTCATTTATTTTATATTACAATTTCAGTTAATGTTAGTTCCCTTTCCCCTAGGGATGTTAATCGCTCGACGCAAATTCGAATCACTTTTCATACTTAAGATATTTTATATTTTCGAATACTTTATAATATTACGATATAAAATCTAAAGAACATAAAAAACTTGTTTAATATTAAAACTGATTTATTTTCGGTATACATAATTTCGATTCGATATTCTATAAAACTTAATATCAATGAAATATTACGAAAAACTGATTTATTTTCAAATCAATTCCAGTTCGATTAAACTATTCGGAATTTGTGGGAACAGTGATATTTTTATTAAAGCTTCGTTCACAATAGGCAGCAACATTTTCACTGGTGTTCATAATAGAGCAACAATTTTTTTTGTAACCACACACATTTTCAGTTAAGAAACCGTTTGCAAATTTTTTTCCAGAACAACAAAATTACTTATTTATTATTATATTTTAAAACATTTTGTTGAAATTTTAATTCAAATCTAAATAAAATTTTTATAAACGTCATATACATTTTCATACAAATTGTTGCTGAAGTGACCCAACTTTTTAATAAAAGCTTTTGGTACATTTTTGTTCGAAAAATTAAAGGAAAATATATGAAATTCTTTGGGAAGAAAAAAGATAGACGAAAAAGCAAAATTGTTGCTAGCATTGTGTACGAGGCTTAAAACATCAATTTCTAATTTAATATAAAATCCGATAAAATATTTGTGTACCCATCGTTAAATTTGGTTTTAAATGTCACAAGGTAATGCGGAAAGTAATTGCAATTAAAATTCTAAATATCGAAAGTTTTCGAATATTTTACCAAAAAGTTTGTGCTGATAATTGTACTGTATCTAATAAATAATCAAATTGAAAAAAAAAATTATTTAAGCTTTTGGTGAAAAAATTGTATATGTCGTGGTATAAATGTTATTTCTTTGTTTTCCCTTTTTCAATATTTAATTTTTAAAGCCCGCCTCATGGCAACCCTTGAACAAAGAAATCATGTTTTTATGAATGCAAAACAAAAAAAGCAACATGTTTAAATTACCGCCCCGTATTTTAAAACAAAAATCGTTTTTTAACTTAAGTCTATCTGCAAATTAAGCAAATGTTATCACTTTAATTTAAATAGTATCGAAAATAAATTCTAGTTCAATTAAAGTCATAAAGATTATAAATAAAATATAAAAAAAAAATTCTGTCTGTCTCTCTGGTTCTACGCCTACCGCCAGGGTATTTTAATTGGTGAACGAGAACGCCTCTGCCCTGCTACTATAAAACGCGGTTGCTGTTGGTGTTGCGGCGGCAACTGTTGTTGTTGCTGTTGGTAGTGTTTAATATAGGAGAGATTATTGTTGCTGGTGCTGTGTATGTTGTTGACAGAATGTGAAGGCGTTGTTCTAGATGCTGACGATGTTGTTGTTGTTAAGGCAGTTGGTATCAGAGAGTTTGCAGAGGCAAACATTGATGGAGAGTGATATTTATAGCCTCTATAATTAGGTGCACCCACTTGTCGTGTTCTTAACCCACTTGTTGAGCTGCTTAAATTCGAGGGAGTTTGTATAATTCTGGCTGTTTGTGGTGATTCGCCAAAATATGTTTGCTTGAGGGGTTGGGATTTTGTGCTGCTAGTGTTTAGCAATTGGGAAGAGTTGTAACGTTTGGCAAAAGAGGGAGAGTGAGATGATATATCTGCTCTTTTATCTAAATCCGAAGGACCACTTCCTCCTAACTGTATGCGTGTCGAAAGGCGGCTATTGCGCACCGTTATAGGCGAAGCTTGTTGTGATTTTTCATTTCGAATTTGGACCAAGGTTTGATAACGGGTTGGCTTGGAATTTATGGTTTGTGGAGGAAGTTGAGCTTTTAACCAGGGAGATCTGATAGGAGAGTGATTGTTTAAACGGGTAGTGGTAGTATTTCCGGAAGAAGACTTGATGGTATAAGAAGTATTCATAGGTAAGTTTTCATTTTTTCGGTAGTAATTAGTTTGTGTTGCTTGTGAGGGCATGGGCTTAGCTACGCCTACCGGTACCATACGTCCTGGTATATGAGGTGTTATCGAATTCTTAAATTCTATATGTATGGAACCTAAATTCTCATCTGGTTTAGTTTTTTGGACTGGCTGATCTATACGACTTAATCGTTCTACTTTAAATGTCTCATTGCGCTTTACTGGTGATCTGGTAGGAGTTCTTACTCCCTTTTTATTATGCAGGTCTCTTATGGGTGATCTAGAACCTGGCCTATAATTTTCATTTTCAAACACGAATAAATCACGCCGACTTTCCTTTAAAGATTCTTGGGGGTCTCCTTTATTTTTATTTGATTCCGACGTTTCAACCTCCACAAACCAGGAGGGATTATAAGCCGCATCTTTTTGTTGCTGTAAAAATTTTTCCCGAAAAGATTTGCGAAAACTATTAAGGGTGACAGTTTTGTATTTATCATTTTTCAAATCATCTTCATCCCCATCTTCCTCGTCTTCCACCTCTGGGACTTTCTTTTTAATATAATTTTCTTTGTTATTGAAATCTTCATCCTTTAAAAGTTTCAATTGCTTCTTCAAATCTGTAGGCATTTTACTTTTTCGATAAGTGGAAGAATCAAAACTGCTTGAAGAGGGAGAACTGGCTGTTTTCAGGGAATCCGCCTGCAGAGATTTCAAGCTAGATTGTTGTTCGTAAAGAAAATTAAAGGGGTCATTTTGGGAATCATAATCCAAACTATTACCACCTCCCTCCGCCTGCCATTTGTAATAAGTATTTGTGGCATTATCACTGGGGTGATGCTCAAAAGAGACGCTATCTGTTGTAGGGTTCCGTTTTCGTTTCGTGAATGTACTAAATTTCTCTAAGACCTTTGATTTCTTGGACTTTTTCTCCAAAGTAGAACAATTCGAATGGCAGGGTGTTACTGCCGGATCATCCAGAATAAAAGTATCGCTGCGATTAAGCACGGAATCGGTGCGTGATTCAATGGAATCTCTTCTCTTGCTACAACCACTATTTAGAGAACTTATAACACTGCCTGGTCGGGAATTGCGGACTGGAGTGGTATCGCGTGATGATGAACGACCGCGCGTTATAGATGAACGTAAATTGCGAAAGAATGACATGCTAACGAAGGCGTTTTATTTTTCCAATTCACTAAGCACTTACGATTTTTTCTTTAAAAATAAATTTTGGGGTATTTTCGTTTTAAATATTTTTTGTTATTGTTTTTTTTTTTTTTAATAAATTAAAAAATATATCTATATTTTTTTTTGTTTGTGTGTGTGTTTTTTTTTATTTTTCTTTTGAGGCTTGTAACATTTGCCTCTTGCAATTAACCTTCGTAACTTTAGCTAATGACTTTAATGATCTTCCCATTTATTTGGAATAAAAAATTTTAATGTTTTGGTTAAGCTATAATTTTACTTTTATAAAGCGCACCCATTTAGGGCTTTTTTTAATAAACTTTTTTTAATAAAACCAAAATAATTTTCAAACTAAATGACGGAGAATAATTTATAAATTTTATTACAACAATAATTCAAGCGTTCCTTTCAACCTAACGCGCCAACGTTTAATGATCAACTGAAAACTTTACTCTAAAAAAGCTTATAAAAAATTGTTAATAAAACTGAAGCTGAGTTTGTATCTAAAACTGTCTGCATTTAGATTTACTTCTGTATAAACGGGTACTCACGAAATACACTCAGTGAGTATCACAAAACAGCAGCAGCAGCTCTTTTAATTAGAAGTTTAACATTTAGAAGAACAAGTTAAAGCTTTTAGTGCCGGCTTTAAGCAAAACAAAACAAAAAAAAAACTGTTAACACAAATGTATCTTTTTTGACCATTTTTAGTTTGAACTTCATGTTAGACAAAGTCAGTGATATATTTAAGTTTTTTTTCTTTTTTTGTATATTTTGCTTAATTAGCAATTAAAAAAATTTATAAACAAACGCGTAATAGAGAAATTTATAACTTATTAAATAACATCTATTAGACTGGATATCATAGATGATTAGAGTTTTATTTGAAAAAAGTATGTAGAAAAATTTTAACACATACGCATACCGATGGTTTAATATAAAAAAGGCTTAACTCAATTTTTTCACAATAGCATTTTTTGTTTATTCTGGTATATAAATGCAGGATGCACGTTGCTTTAAGTTTTCAGAGGGCCGTTGTATTTAATTTGTTGCATCTTTTTAATAACACATACTAACACATAAAACTTCTTATACCTAAAATTTTACGTATTTTATTAAATTATTTTCTTTGCCTGTAAACTTACAAAATTCCGATTTACGCCTTTTTTATATTAAGCCATCGATACATAGAAAAATGTTAAATAGAAAATAATATAAAAACAATTTTTGACATTAAGAAAACTTCAATGACCTTCAAAGACTTATGAACGTTTTCACAACAACTGGTTCTTTGTTCCGGAACGACCTGAGTCCCACTCGGCCAATGTTGCCATATTTTGTTTACAAAAACTGACAATTTTCACTAAAAAACTGCTTTTTAAAAAATAAAAACATTAACAATTAAACCCTATTTGTATAATCTTAATTCATTATAATTGAAGCAAAATAAAAACAACGATTTTTCTATTACCAGCAATGTGATGAAAATAAATTTTGAAAATGAAATGATTTAAAACCGATAATATTGTTTTCCGTATCTTTAAGCATTTATTTCTAGTACATTTTCCTCTTATTTTTTCTGTACCTACATATTCTTTTTAATTTTATATTATGTATATATTTTAATTGAATTGTTTTTTGAACAAAAAATAAAGACTTTAACTTAGAAATCGATTTTAAAATCGCTAGAAATTCTCTACATCTTTTAAAAACAATCGTTTTGGAATCGATCGATTTTCATTACATACCTGATTCTTATTAAATTAAATATCCACATATTTTGTTCAATAAGAATAAATGTACATGTTGTGTTGCTTTTATAATAAATGTTTGTTAATCATATTAATAATTAAATGCTTCTTTGTATGATTCGAACAAAACTAAAAAAATTGCAGTGATTTATGTAACTGTTTTTTGAAGTAAAACTCTGCCAGACGTTCTTGCACTTCAAAAAAAACTGCGAAAAACAAATTAATCTGGGCATTTGACGACAGCAAACCTGTTACATCAACAATGAACTATGAAATTTCGAACCCGCCGCCTTGTAATATAATATAAGTTACGACACAGCTACAGAGTGCTATATTCGGCTGTACTAAATCGTTCATACCCTGTACGTAATGTAATGCAGCGTCTTAGACCACTGACCCGCTCATACACATTATCAAACAGAATTTAAAAATATGTTGTGTGGATTTTTTTTTTTTTTTTTTTTGTTTTAAACACATTCTCTATTTAAGCGGCGAATCATTTATGTATGTATTTCAAGTACGAGTCGTACGTAAGGTAAGTATAAAAACTTAACTTATCCCGAGTGGTTTTCCTTCTGTATAAAGCAGACCATACACGATTCAATTCAATTGTCAACTGAGATGGTTGTTGTCCAAATCAAAGCGTGTATGGCCTTGTCAGTTGATTAGTTTGACGGTTGTCGAGTTGGTTGAAGAAAAATCAAAAGATTTTGACTACTAAGAGGGAGTTTACACGGTGTCTATTCAGACATGTTTGACAAACACGTCTGTTTTGTTTGTAGGCGATCGGGGTAGAGAAGAAAGAGGGGTTGCCAAACAAGCACGAAACGAGTTTTCATGTTTGTTTTTATGAATTTTCATGTTTATTTGTTTGTATGTATATGGCTATTAGACAATTAGACATGAAAACAGACATGTTTGGAACGACATCGTAAAAAGACAATAGGTTTTTGGAAGCATGTTCAAAAGGGAATGAAGAAAACAGACATGACTGAATAGACCGTGTAAACTATGCCTATCAGCCATGTCACAGAGTACAATTCCGTTCGGAATGATTCCGTTCGGAATTGAAGAAAACATTTGTTTATTGATAGAAAGTATATTTTGATAGTTTTTTGGTCTTTGAGATACAGAAAACTCCCATACCGTTCATGAAAACAAAAATGGTTTCATTCCGCAGTTTTTTCGTCATTTTCTGAAGCACCAAAATACGGAATGAATTCCGTTTCCGAACGGAATTGTACTCTGTGACATGGCTGTAAGTCTTTCAATTCGATTGTACTGTGTGTGCTCAAGTATCTTGATCAGCTGTCAAAATTTATGTTTGTAATTTTTTTTGCAAAGAAAAAGTGAAATATTTTTAATGCATTCTGCAATAACCATTAATGCAATTATTTTTCTTTTTTTATCCATTGTTTTAATTTTGTAAATTTTTTGTAAAATTGTAAAAAAAAATCTAAATTTGACAGTTGAATTAAAATCTTTCAATTCAGTTGAAGAAGTGTGTGGCCAAGTATCAATTCAGTTGAAAGACTCAGTTGACATAAGGAATAGGGTATTCATTTAATCGGGATTTTGCTTTAATCGGTTAATCGCTCGATTAATTTACCGAGGTTTTGATTTAATCGGTTAATAATCGGTTAATTTTGTTATTGATCGGTTAACCGTTTAATAAAGTTTTTTTTATAAATTAAGTAATTTCAATAAATAAAAATGCATGAATTATTAATTATTTTGAGTTTATTAGTAAAAAAACCAATAACATAACAAACATGACAATTATTGAACTAAAACGAGCAAACAAAAAAATAATTCATAAATATGTAATACACATTTTTTAATTAATAAATGGATGTGTCAGAGTCTAAAAGTAGAGTAAATTGGTGATGTTTGAAAGATTGATTTCCAAAATTTAAGATGCTACAAAAAGGAAGTTGCCGATTACGCGAAGCGTAGTAATTCATATAACAGGAATATATTATGGCCCTATTTTTTTATGTATAATTTCTGGTTGCTTCTGAAAAAAATCATTTAAGAACAAACCCTACACCGATTTTTCGTATTTTCAACGTAAAATATTTTAACAATAGAAGAACAAAATAATTTTCAAAGAGTTCACAACTAATTATATATTAATATAACAAAATTGAGAAATTTTCGAAATGAAAAGTTAGGCCTTTTAGCTACTGACACATCCATATAAATATTATGTATTAATTAAAAAATAAACTGTGAGATAATTTTATTAGATATTTCAATAGTTTAAGAAGATCTTATCAAATAATCTTTTAGAAAAATAATTTGGTTTAAATGTTTAGGATTTAAGCGATTATTTTCTTTAGTTTTGATTGAATGATGAACTTGACTTGGAAAAAATGATTTCACTTATCGTAGATCGTGGAGAAATCGAAAGCAACCGATAATACAAAATATCTTATTCCTCAGTCCTCTTCCTGGATTTCTTTAAAGTCTTCTATTATGCCATTAGAGTCCTGTATTATTTATTTTTTTTTTTGTTTTTTTAATTTTTACACTTCTTATTGTTTCGGGTAATTCTGTTGAAACATTGATATGAGACGATATGAGAAGAAACAAATAGCTAAATACATAAATATAAAAAGTACGTGAAGCAAAATGCTGTTGACAGCAAACACTTATTTAAAATGTAGATCCCTGAACATCTGTTTCGTTTGTATGAAAACTAATTTTCCAAACACAAACACAGACACAAAAAATATCTTATAATACTACAAATAATTAAAAAAAATTTTACATCGGTTAATCGGTTAATCGACTGAAATTAACCAGTTTAATCGTTAATCGAAAATAGCCAATTTCAAATAAATCGATCAGTTAATCAGGTAGTAATTAATCGGTTAACGGTTAACCGAATGAATACCCTAATAAGGACCCAGAATATACATACCTTACAAGGTCCAATATCAAAAGTGTAGAAAATATAAACAGAATGACAAGAATTAGAGAATTAACTAGAACTTAAGCTGGATTCACCCAATCGTTCCGCACAAAACTTTAGTCCGGAGAATAATTTTTTTAGTGAAAGTGTTCTGCAGAGCGAAATTTTTTCCGAAAAATCAAAGCTACCATATGGTGTACACATGTAAACAATTATAAAAAATGGCAGCACATCATAAATAAGCAGGTTTTGCAGGAAAGCTTTAGTTAACGAAGCCTATGTTGACTATAGAGGAGAAAATCTTTTTTGTTTTAATCCTTTAATAAATTTCATTCCAATATTTAATTTTACCTTCATTCATTTTACCTTCACATAACTAATTTAATTATTTTTTTTTTTAAATATTTTGCTTTTGCAAAACGTTTGCTAGTTCAAACATCATATAACAGTTTCTAAATTACATTATACAATTATCTTCGTACAAATAAAGTTAAGTAAGTCAATCAAAATTGTTAAAAATAAAGAACTAAAATAGGACCTGAACAAACGCTTGAACCCAAACTAAACTACAAGTGAACTAGAGCTGAATAAGAATTGAAATACATTGAACTGACTTAGAACTGAGCTAGAATTAAAATACAACTGTACTTGAACTGCGCTAAAATTAAACTTGAACAAAACTACATATGATCTAAAAGGAACTAACCATGAACTAAACTAGAACTCAACTAAATTAAAACTGAACTAGAGGTAAACTAGAACTGCACTAGAACTGAACTAAAAAATTACTAGGACTAAGTTTTAAAACGAACTGTACCGCAAACAGGAACTAAACCGAGAGTCTCATCTAAAAACAGATCTAGGACTTGAACTTCAACCTAAACAAGGATCTGAACTGCACCAGGAGCCCGTTTTTGTATTCCTCGCATCGTCGCATGAAATGTGATGAAACAAAAAATTCCCTCGTTTCTCGATTTGTGAAAAAAAATTTCATAAACGTCGTTTAGAACTTCATAAAAATTGATGCTGTAGTAAAAGTAGACTCAAGTTTTCAACGAAACTTTAGTTTAATTTTTGTACTTATTAAATGAAAATAATTTATATGAAACATTTTGAAAAAGAATGAGCCATATGAAAAACGACTTGGCTGCTTCCTTTGTAAATGACGATTTAAAGTCAATATATTTTTTAGAAATAATAATATAAGGTATGGATTACTATGAATTTGATTAAAATTTTAAGTTCTTGGCAAGGCGAATTCAAATATCAGGTGTTGACAATACTATAACATGTACAACAAACAGCTCTTAAACAAAGTTGTCAAAAAAATATATGTTTTATAAAAAAAACAAAGCAATAACAAAAAATTTATCGATTTTCCTCTAATAGCTAAAACGCCCGGGAGACTATCAAATAAATACATCAATCAAATAGTTGTGTGCGTGCAGTCGTTCTTTTTCGGGTACACATACGCGTTGTCGGCAATGCTTGATGAAAATCAAAAAGTTTTGATTTTTTTATTTGATGGCTGATTATTTGATAGTCTCCTGTTGTGATTGACAAAAAAAAATTATTTTCTTTGTGTTTGTTGTCATGAAAAATATAAATATTTTGGTTTTTTACAAAAAACAATTGTTGATTGCCGTGTTTATTTGTACGTCTCCGAAAAAGCCTCAAATAAACGACATTAACACATATGCACTGATTGACGGGTTTATTTGAAAGTCTCCAGAGCCCTTAAATAACAATTTTTCACCAAAATTTGATTTAAACTCGCCAGATTTGACGTGAAAATAGCTAAATTGGCAACAGTGTTTGAGGTCATATTACAGTTATATTTTATAATTAAAGAATAATATTGTACAGAGGCTTTTCTTTTAAATGCTATCCATATAGGACTGACATGGGTTGATAAAATATGAATTTGAGGGATTTAGTTGTTTTATAAATAAAATTTTAAAAAGCGCTAAAGTATTTTTTCTTAATCATAAGTTCAAGGTTCTCACTTTGGCAGATGAAATTTAAAACCAACAAGCCCAGTAAAAAATGTGCTACAAAAGAAGCAGCTTTTATGTATGAATTCATACCTCAAATCACTTCAAACCTGCTGATGGGATGCCTGATTTTTGTATGGAGGGTTCCCGGTTTCAAGGACTATTTTCTGCTGACAATAAATAAGCGCTTCTTTTAACATAATAAAAAAATGCAAATAAAGCACTTCTAAAGTGCTTTTTTAAGGGCTAACTATATTATCATATTCATAAATGTTTTGATTTTACTGGTTTGAATGCCTTTTTTAAGCATTTTCGTAAACCATAATATATTTTAATTTTATTTTCGCTTTAAATTTTTCTTTGTTGTCAGCACTAAAATAGCAGCTTTTTTTGTATGTTTTATTCGTTATCATTTACTGCTGTATAAGAGCTCTCTTATTGAAGCGCTCAATTATGCGCTTTTTCTCTTAAGTGCTTCAAAAAACAAATTTTTGATTAACAAAATTTTAAAACTTTTTTAAGCAACAATTGCTTAAATTTTTTTTAATTCTAACTTCTTTGTTTAACTCTTCGCCATAAATGGTTAAATCTTCGTGCTTCTCAATTTATTTCATATTAAATCTTAAATATTCCCATAAAAATATATCCATTTTGTAGATGTTAAAAATAATGATGTTTAATGCAAATAAAATTTATTCTCAACAGTTCATATTTAAGCCACGACACATTTGCAAGTTGATTTTAGTGTTTTTTTAACGATTGAATTTTTGCTTGTATGGACAATAAAGTGGAGGCGTTTCAATCTCACTTGTAAGCAAAATTGATTTCCGTTTGTTGTCGTCATGCTAAAGTTAAAGTTTTAATAAATTTAAAATAAAAACCACATTATTTAATAATTTAAGTAATTCGAAAAAAAATTCTCAACATTCAAACAAAATAATTGTTTAATTCTGCTATTGTTCTGATCATTGATCACAAACAACTTAATTGATCAATGTGATCATGCGATTAATTTTTATACAAAAAAGTAGTTTTATTATTTAAAATACATTTGTTAAGCTTTTTATTATTTATTTGACACCTAAATTTTATTTTATTTTAAAAATACTTTTTCGTTGAAAACCCCATTAATACACGGTGTTGTTGTTAATGGGTCTACATATATGGATTAATTGTCAATATTTTCTATAGAATTTGACAAACAAAAATTGCAAATAATATAAGCAAATACAAACAAACAAAAAACAACAACGAAAATGTGTTTACCTTTTTGCCGTGTTGCCATTTTAGAAATGAAGAAAAGCGTCAAGTGTATTGTAAAAACGGGTAAAACATTACGAAAAACGGGTAAAAAGCACCAAGAATAAAATATTGAACAAAAACTTTTAAAATGTGTTGTTTGGCTTTGTATATAACGCACTAGAAAAGGATCAAATTGGCTGCAAAAATATATAAAAAAGGATATTAAAATTTTAAAATAAAACATTTATTTTATTTTCAATTCATCTAAAAAAAACTGAAAATAAAATAAAAATTTATTAGAAATCAAAATAATATAATCGTCAATTTCATAATCGTCCTCATCGGGCCACAAAACGGTTTTAATAAAATACTCAGATCTTTTATAAGTTTGAATTTAATTAATTTTAAGGCAATTTGTAATTGTAATAACAAACTTTTTCTTGTTTAAGACGATATTTAATATGCAATAATGAATTGGCTGAGCTAAAAGAAAGTAGATTTCTAATCTTTGGTTTAAAAAATTCATTAAGACAAATTTTCTTTCGACTTCGGTGCTTGAGTAACGAAACAAATGTTTACGAATAATAATAAATGTAATAAATGTTTACGAATAATATTATTTTTGCGTATAATCTTTGAGTCTAAGTACGTAATTTCTCCGTTTTTCTCAATATCAGTAGTAAATTGTATCTTAGGGTGTTGTTTGTTAAAAGTTGACAGAATTGTGTCCTTGTCCTGAGCTGTGATATATTTAAAGTTTAAAGTAATATGTATTTAAATATTAAAATTTTGTTTTATATTTGTATGCTCCTGGGTACATCTAAAACTTTTTAATGTGATTAAATTTCATATTGTAAGTCTATATTGTTTATGTGTTACATTATTGTACTTATTTTATTGTTTTATAATTTTTAAATAGACAATCCCTTGAAAAAGTCGACAAACAATCGACGAAACGTCGGGAACAAAATATTGTAATTAAAAATTGAGTTTTATTTACATTGACGAAATTTAGGCCCTATTAGCTTGAAAAAAATTACATTCATAAATTCATCACTCTGGCCAAAGAAACAACTACAACAGTGAATTTTTTTTATTGTTGTTTCCATATAAATTCCTTTCATTTGGGAATTTTTATTTTATTTTGAAATACAGGCAGTTAAATTGAAAAAACCAAATTGAAATGGTTGTAACAAAAAGCACTCAAAGGGCCACACAAAATGGAGAAAGCGTCAAAAAATACCATTTTTAAAAAGACCAACAAAATCATGATAAAATACCCGAAAAGCGTCAAAATGGCAAGACTGTTTTTTTTTTTAAATTTAATGGTGTTTTAAGTTAATTTCTAGTCAATATGATTGGATGAGGCACATTAATCAAAACAAATAATAACATACTAACAATTTAAAAAAAACAAGTATTTAATGTCGCCATACTGTTTTAAAAAACCCCTACAGTTACATAAATGAGAGAACAGAAATCGATTTATATAACAAACTTTTCTTTAAATTAAAGCATCGATAATAAAGTTTTCTTACAGAAAAGTTTTGTTTGCACACTTCGCTATAGGAAAAATGTGTTCTATAGAGAAATGTTTTGATAAATATATTTTCTATTCAAAATATTTTTTAATACAACTTAACTTTTCTATGGATAAATGTTTCGGAACAATCTTCTTTATTAATGCCCGTAATTTTTACAAATAGTTAGCTAGCTGTGTATAGATATCTATGGTGTAACGAATTTTTCATAATTTTAACACGTTTGTCTAACTAACACGTATTTTACACTATCGATTTTTGGTAGTTAGTTAAAAAAAATTAATAAAAATACAAATGTTGCCATATTTTAAAAGAAAACTAAAAGGAAAAAGCACGTAGGTAAAACTAACGTTGAAATAACCTAAATAGTTTTACCGGACAGGTAAAGAAACTTGTTAAGTACGAACACGACCAGATATCTCTTTGTAGAAATTACGGGCATAAGAAAAATATCGATAATTAACTTTTTTACGGAGAAATGTTTTGATCTATAGAAAAAAAACTTTCGATAACAAACTTTTCTTTAGATTAAAATATTGATATTAAGCTGATTTACAGAGAAACGTTTTAATTACAAACGTTTATAGAGAAAAAAAACTTTCGATAACAATTTTTTCTATAAAGAAGAGAACTACAGGCCTTATCTTATTTGGTGCTCTGTGAAAGTTTTTTACTAAATTAAAATGTTTAAATGTTTGGGACAAATAAATTCATAATTTCATATCTCTGTACAAATGTCCTGTTAAAATAAAGTTTTTGATACGACGAGACCTACAAAATCTCTCCTAGGAATTACAATATCATAAGTGATGCGTATTTTTAACATTAAAAATGGGCCAAATCGAACAAGATCTTAAATATATATGTATGTATAGTGTTATTACTACTATTGATTCATTGAATAGATATGTACAAAAACGGCCATGTTCTGGAAAACGAAATCACGTGAAATTGAAATCATTGAAGACTTTCAATTGAATGATTGTAAAAATCAACGTAGCTTTTCCTGACTTCAAAACAAGTTTAGGTAGAGGAAAGTGGTCTTGGCGCCCTATGCTCCAATGGGAGTTAGAGGAACACATATATATATATAAAGTGGTCTTAAAAGTATCAGAAAGTATTTTTATCAACTTTAAACGCCGGAGAGTTTTAAATATTTCTTCGATATTAATTTCACGTGATTTCGATTTCTAGAACATGGCCGATGATAGTGTACATATCTATTCAATATAAATTAGATTTGTTACAAATTAGAGTTTGTGTTTAAACATTGCCCTTACTACCACACTATCAGAATTTCCTCTGCGCTGAGTAATAAAAAAGATTGCATACTAAACCTATGAGATTATAAGCTCAATACATTTACTGGTTCAGAATGTTAAAAGGTCAAAAACTGAAAACTTAAAAAAACTTATAATGAGTAAATGTATTTTAATTTTTTCTAATTCGAAAGGTATATTAATAAGCTTGAAAAAATAACTTTAAAAATTCTACTGGTCAACTTTGCAGAACAACTTTATTCTGACCGGCAATAAAACTAATTACATACATACATACATATGGGCATTTCCTCCAAATGGTCAACCAGGATGGAAAAATAAAATGTTAACAATCATCGTGTTTTATTGTTTATAATTATAAAAAAAGTCTATGTTTTTTAATAGAATGCTATACCTATATGATATTCTATGATATCTTAGCTGTTTTACTTGAGGAAATTGGGCTGGAAAATGGAAAATTTAATATTTTCGTTTAAATCTACTTCTAAAGACATTTTTATATTTAATTATTTTACATGCAAAAAAATTTGTTACGTTTGCATTCTTTCTTTAAAATCTCTCTATTTAAATCAATTAAGAAGAGAAAAGTGTATGAAGAAGATAAAAAGTTCGAAAAACATGGACAAATCTTAGGTTCGCGACCGGTACTTAAGCCAATTAAACAAAAACCAATAGATATTTTATTGTGTAAATACTGGATAGAGACCTACATTAATACACTTTTAAAATAAATTAATCACGTTTGAACATTCCGTTCCATTTCGCAGATTTTTACAGTTCACTACTATCAGCCAAAGTTGACTTCTATTTTGCGTACGTTCGTGACCACATGTTTATAACTATAATTTTTGCACTAAACATAGAGCTACCAAAATGCTATCGAATTACAAAAAAAATGCTAGGAAAAAGTTTTGTTTTCCATATTATTTGTACATCAAAAGCGGACGAACGTACGAAATGCCCATATATATTTTTCTAAATCATGTGTCTATTGTTCGTTGAAATTTTGGAACAAATCTAGTTTACCGACGCAGCTCCAAATAAAATAAAGTACCTAGGCTGATAGAAAAAGAAAAAATAAGAAGAAAAAATAAAAATAAAAACATTGGCGCAAGCGCTTAGTTTTCGAGTTATGGACGTTAAAAGTTTCCTTATAAATATGCGATTTTTCAAAATGTCAAACATTTTGAAATAAATTTTGAATATTTGGAAAATCTGTTTAAGAGCTTTAAAATGATACACATATTGGCCATATACGTTTAGAATTGTAGTGGAAAATCGCATATTTATATGAAAACGTCCGTAACTCGAAAACTAAGCGTTTGCGGCAATTTTTTAATTTAATTGGTTCTTCTTATTTTTCAATTTTCTATGTTTGTTAATAGCTCATACATTTTTACAGTGTTTGTTAATAGCTCATTAATACAAAAAAAAAAAAAAAAATAAAGAAATGGTAAGCTGCAACAGGCCTTTTTATTGTTCTGTAATAGAAACTTTTAAATATTGTTTATGTTATTATATAGAATGTGTGTGCTAACAACATTTGACAGTTCCTATTTAAAAACAACATTAAAAGTCTCTGAAAAAACAAAGAAAAAAATAAACAGCCGGCGCTAAAACCATACCTGGTAGATGATTATGCCACGTTTAATAGTAACTTACACCTCCCCATTCAAAGTTTGTTGATACCATTTTTTATTTCTATAAACGCTCGAACCGATGCCCGTTTTATTAACACTATTATGTACATACATCGGCAACACTATCACACACATTTTGCTTTTAATTGAATTTTCGTAAATAAAAACAAAAAACACAGGCTTGACTTTTTCCCCATTGCGAGATTTATTTTTCTTCTCTTTCTTTTAATCTCACCAAATTTAAACACGTTAAAGCAATAACAAAAAAGAACAATTTTTAAACTATAAAACAACAACAAAACTAAATACCGGCAAAAACAAAAAATGTCTCATATAATTTGCTTTATAAAATTATTACTTTTTATTTCGCCATTTTTTTCTAATAAAGCATTTTAATATTATGTATGTAACTATTTATTTATTTAAAATCAAAGACACCACTTAAATTTTACTTTCAGAATAAATATTGTATTAATTTCATTCTAATTTTAACTTTATTTAATTGTTTACCACATTTTAACTTTATTTAATTTGTGTTTAAAGACGGACGACGTTTATAAGAAGACCGATTTTATTAATAACACCAAGAACACTAAATTAATGTTCCAAATAGAGTTACCAACTGTTATAATTTTAGACAAGTAGTGAGAAAAACGAAAAAAGTTCGCAAATGTTGAAAAAATTAAAAAGCTTTCATTAAAAATAACTTCTTTGAAGAAAATAAGTAAATGTTACGTTATTAACTGCCTGTTTTTTAAACTAAAATAAAAAGTTGTATTGAAAACAAAAAAAATTTGAGTTCAATATAAATTCCCAAGCGAAAATTGTTATTTTAATTAAAAAACCAGACAGTAAAAGATTTTTTTAGGGAATAGGAGTTTGTTAAAATTAACTTTTAATTTTGTTTTAAAAAACAAATCGTTTAAATTGTATCACGAGAAACTTGGCGTTCTGTGCAAGATATGTAGGGCAAGGGGAAGGGGAAGCTCATCGAGCCCAAAATGGGGGCATAAAGGATCAAATTTTTCGCACTCCCAGGAGTTGCTTGTTACCCTCGCAAGTAATTATAACAGGAAAGCGATCAAATTTCATCCCGCCACATTGCAGTTCAACCAAAATTTTTCCTTCCTAGCGCATTATGCATATTTCATACAAAAACTGGATTTTGTATGGGATTCCCCTTAAACGAATGGAGATAGCGGGAAGATAAGCTAGAAACAAAGGTCGGGAATGAAAAATATAGCGTGTCGGTCATACGTTTGACTCGTCTAGGGGCATTCTAGGCAGTGCAAGGACCAAATTGAAGATTTTGTTAAGCCGCCATATTTGTATGTGAAGATAAGAGGTCAGTATGTTTAAGAAAATGTTAAGGACATAAACCTAATGAAGGCCGCTCACACGTGTTAGGGAGGACTCCCAGGTAGTTATGGGACTTTTTCTTCAATATAACTTTATTCTGTATTGAAAAGTTTTGTGTGGGAGCCTCCTTAAGGAATGGAGATAGCGGAGAGGTATATTATAAGCAAATGGTAGGCATGAAAATTGATGTTGGGTCGATCATATATCTGACCCGTCTGGGATCATCCTTGAAAATAGTCTAAAAATAATAACACTGTGCTTGTTAAAAAAAACACAGACAAGCTGGGCACCTAGTGTTTTCACATAATTCGGCTACTCTGAATCCGGTGGTTCTAACCGTTTTTTGAGGTTAGCTCTTGTTTTCCAGATATACCGTTATTTCGAAATGGAGGAGGGTGCAAAACATATATTCGCGAAACTCAAAAGCTGTTAAGTTTATTGAACAAAATAAAAAAAATTTCACAATCAAATTTTCTTTAAGCAGGTTTTAACTTTTTTCTAATACAGTCGTTTTAGACACATAATTTTTTTTTTTTTTTTTGCAAAACATGATTTTTTAGCAAAATTTCGAAATTTCTGTTTTTTAAAAAATCATAGAAATTGGAAAATGCAATAATTACATGGGAGCTCCTCTAAGAAGTGCAGATAAAGGGCAAGTATGTTTTGGGAAAATGTTAAGATCAAAAATCTAAAGGAGGTCGGTCATACATTTTATCCCCCTAGGGGCAACTCCTTAGCAGTTGTGCGGCTTTTTCTCCAATAAATTTCTAGCATGTATTAAAAATTTTGTATGGGACACCCTTAAGGAATAGAGATAGCGGGAAGATATGGTAGAAATTAATGATGGAGATGATATATAAAGTGGGGTTAGTCTTACATATGACCCGTCTAGGGGCATAGTAGACGCTGCTGGGGCCAAATTTAAGAATTTCACTAAGCCGCCATATTTGTATGGTTAAAATTCTTGAAGTTCGACCACTGAAAATTTTACAATTATAAGACACAACCAGAATGAAATTCATTTTCTGTCCCGTTACGATCTTCGCCTGCATTCTTTCTGTAAAATTTACTTAATTGCTACCCAAAGAATAGCTAAAGTAAAACATCTAGCATGAAGATCAGCGATGGAAAATTGAAAATTTTAGATGGTACTGACCACAAAGCAAAAGAGTATTGTTTTCAACATTTTGGTACTTTTTTCAAACATATTTTTTTTGGAAAATAAACTTTAAAATAAAAAAATAAAATACGTAATTATTTATAAATATGCTAAAATGGGAACACTGCAACCAAGCCCCCATAATATCTGGTGTAACGAAAACGCCATTTCACCTGACACACGGGAAAACGGTCAACCGGATTTGAACTTCTGTTCTCATAAGGATCCAGAATATATATGCTTTATAGGATAGCGATCAACATTGTAGAAATTACAAACGGAATGACAAATTTATATATACCATTTTACCTTGGGTGAAGGGTATAAAAACATAAACAACAACAACATGAACGGAAAAAGATTAATAAATTTTGTGTAGGCAATGTTGTAAACAGGGCTGTGGAGTCGGAGTTGAGTTTCTTGTACCGTAGTCGGAGTCGAAGTACCGACAAACACTCGCGACTCCGACTCCAAAACTTTTCGGCATAAAAAATTTTAAAAAATTTTCTAATATTTTTTTCCCAAATAAAAATACTTTGAAATTGGCGATGCAATATTTAAAATATTAATTCGAAATTTTAACAGAATGATTTTCTTGGTATATTTGACCATTTAAAAGGTAATGCATTAAAAAAAAGAGTTAAAAGTTAAATATGGACCAGTCTCATATACATTTAGCATTAAGGTTAGATTGGGAGTCGGAGTTGGAATTTCAGCGGTTGGAGTCGGAGTTAGTACTTTTCGTTGACGACTCCACAGCCCTGGTTTTGAATGTTAAAAAAATATCAATACTAAATTTCTAAACAAAGAAGCATAACAAGAAAATAGTACTTAAACGGACGTGGGGGTACCGTGGTATTTTCAAAAGAAAAAAGTACTGAAAATAGTACCATAGTACTGAATTTTCCATCACTGATGAAGATACAAGATGTTCTGGAAATGTATAGAATCATTCCTAACTATATTAACATATCTATAGTTTCAATGTTAACCAAAGGTTGGCTTAAGCAAAAAGAATGTAAAATATTGAAGGAATAGGACTATTGCAAGAAAGCTTTATAAACTGAAATTTGATTTATTAAACACATTCGAAAAATAAAAATGGTTTATTAACTTTTTATATGAAAAAACAACATCGTTTAAAACTCAATAATTATTTAAGCACTACATTCAACACCACTTCAAAAATATTTTTCAGTCTATTGTTTTCTATCAAAAAATTGCGCTTCGAAACGGAAGTCAATAAATTATAAAAAGACAAAAAACCTCTTCACTTAAGACATCAATCAAACATCAATTAAAGACGGCTTAAGAATTATTTACCAAATATTGGAAGCGCATCTTTTGCCACTTTATTTTGCCAGACGTAATAAAACAAAAAACTCGTTTTCTAACCAAGATTGCTTCAAACGTTTGATGACGACAGTGATCGAGACAAAGAAGAAAAAAAATTATAAAAAAAATATTATGGCTAGAAATGCGAAATATTGACTCGCAATTATTTAATTAAGTAAATATGGAGATACCAATACAGGCTTAAATGTATTTGAGTTTTTGCAAATAAACACCCAAGATGATGCAGTTGAAATAAACTCGTCTATTAAAATAATTATGGCAATAACGTTCATTTACTTACTTTAACTGGAACACATTATTTAATTGGTAATAGTCGGATAAGATATGAGCTGTATATCTATTAAAAAAGAGAAGAAATTTCTGAATAAAAATGTTTACTGGCAAAACTTTTTTGTATAAAAAAAGTTTTCCCTAAAGATAAAATTTCCTATTAAAAGGTCCCTCTTTAGAAAAGTTTGCCATTAAAAAAACTTACATGTACGTGTAGAAAAAAAATTTCTCTAAAGAAATGTTTGCTATCAAAGGTTTTCTATTTAGAAAAGTTTGCTATCGAAACATTTTTTTAAAGAAAAGTTTGTTATCTTAAAGATTCATATCGAAACATTTCTCCATAAAACATTTCAGAATGAAAATAACACACACAAAAATAACATAGGTAATTTTACCAGGGCCTGCATAGATAGCTTATCTTTATATAAGCACAAAGAACTAAGTTTAATTACCTAACAGTCATACCTAAATAAGAGCGCAACGCGTTTTCTGGATGTCAAAACTCCTCATGCCCATACAATTTGTATGAAGCATCCCTTAATAGCACGGCGTCAAAGCTTTGCAATTGGAAAATCCGATTTTGACAGCGCGTTCAAATAAGCAGGGTTGCTATATTTGTGGTTTTGACAACCCTGTTTTTATTGTTCGATAAAAATAATGACAAATAAGCTACCCTACCAGAAATGCATAACCAAAACATAAAAACAAAAAATTTACTAACACACTTGCAACAATTTTACATTGAATTAATAAGTTAGAGAGAGTGACATAATAAGTTAGAGAGAGAGGCAAAATCACATGTACACAAGGTTTCGGTCAGTTTTTAATTTTGCTCTTAATAAAATAATAGAAACTATAACCAATATATCGGTGAGCACTACTGGTCATTTAACTAGTAAAAACAAAAGTCTTCTTGTAGGGTATTTTTAGGTCAAACTAGCGGTTTTATTTCCATTTCTTATTTCTTTTATGAAGGTTTTAGTAAGCACAAAAAGCTACGCGGAAGAAAACGTTCCGCCTTCCGCTCTTGTTTATTATTACTACTAATAGGCCATTATGGCCCGGAGTGGACTCAATGGCAACCAGAGTCTATTTGGGATGGATATGAGTGGTCTCAGGGCCCTTATGGGGTTTTTGTCGGGCCATTGTTCCGTAAGGGCTTTAACGAGTGAATGGGACAATATCATAATGGGTTTTAATTAATGATTTTTTAAAAATTAACGTATTTTTGACACAAAATATTAGTTTTTATTTTTTACGAACTTTTTTTTACAATTTCAATGCTTTTCTTTTTAAAAGCAGATGATAATTACAAAATATTTGCTATAGAAAGGAACGAAAGAGTACGGCAACGGAAAGTAACAACTAACGAGGCCTTTAGAGTTAAAGAAACATTTCATATTAAGTGAAGTAAATTCGCCTTAAGAAAATTTTTTTTTTAAATATAAATTACACAGGTTTACATGGAAAAAGTTGTTTATCCCTTCTTACTGATTCTTATGTTTTTTGGCATGCTAAAGCCGAATATGAACTCAGTTTTTTTCACATTCTTCACATTTATCAGATACGGGTACATTTATGTTTTTCGCTGTATACGTATCTTTCAGCCGCCATAGGAGCGTATTGGCTAAACCAAAAGTGAGACAATAATCGGTACAATATGGTCACACTTTCTAACTAAGCAGACATAATTTTGAATTTTAGCAGAATTTTAATTTCCTATATAAAAAGTAAATTTCACCAAAATTTTCTATAAAAAGTAAATTTTTACAACATTTTCTATAAATATAAAATTTTATCAAAATTTCTGAAAATGGTAGATTTTAACAACATTTCCTAATAAAAGTAAATTTTAACAAAATTTCCATTAAAAAGTAAATTTTAACAGAATTTCCTATGCAAAGTAAATTTTAACAGAATTTCCTATTTAAAGTAGATTTTACCAAAATTTCCTATAAAGAGTAAATTTTAACAAAATTTTCTATAAAAATAAAATTTTAGCAAAATTTCCTATACAAAGTAAATTTTAACAGTAAATCTTGTAAAAACTAAATTTTAACAGAATTTCCAATAAAAAGTAAATTTTAACTGAATTTTCTATAAAAAGAAAATTTTCACAAAATTTCCTTAAAATGTCTTATTAAAAGTATTTTTTAACAAAATATCCTATTAAAAGTAAATTTCAGCAAAATTTTCTAGTAAAAGTAAATTTTAGCAAAATATGCAATTAATAGTAAATTTTAGCAAAATTTCCTATAAAATATAAATTGATGCAAAATTGGCTATAAAAATAGATTTAAGCAAAATTGCCTATAAAATGCAATTAAAAGTAAATTTAAGCAAAATTTTCTATAAAAAATAAATTGTAGCAAAATTTCCTATAAAAATAGCTTTAAGCAAAGTCTCCTACAAAAATAGATTTAAGCAAAAATACCTATAAATCAATTTTAAAAAAAGTAAATTTTAACAAAAACTCCTATAAAAAGTAAATGGCGGCAGTCAAAGTCATATTCGGCTTCAGAATGTCAAAAAAGATACTTTTAGCAAGTTTTAAAATGTCTACCTGTGTTATTAGTGAGTAAAGTATTAATAACAAATAGTAAGAATAAAAATAACATGGAAAATTGAAGAATTTATATGAAGAACTTATAACTTATAAAACACAAACTTTTGTCAAAACAAAAAGATGCAAATTATTAAGTCTTTCCAAGAATTTGAGAACGGAAAACACACTGTTTTATCCATCAGCAGCATCTATGCCGATCGTTTAGCTGATTTAAATTCGAAAAAAATATTTTTCATTTACATATGTTCCACAGTGTATTACAATCCACGTTTGAAAAACATTTGAGATAAACATTTGGAAGTGTGTTGAAAGTAAATGCGTTTCTCAATTTGAAAATAATTTTCCCTTTTTGTTGAGAATGTTATGAATTTTTAAATGATTTTCAAATAATTTTCTTAGATTTGTCGTTTGACAATAGGTTTGATTTCAAATTGTTGGGACGACGTTGGGCCTTCTTTAAAAGTAACGAAAAATTTAATATTGTATCACAATGGCATCACTGAAACTCACCCATATAAAGTCCCCTTTATTTTATGCAAATGCCTTAAAGTATACTTCAATTAACATTAGCATTTAAAACAACAATACTAGTTGATGAAGTCACATAACATCAATCACATTGCATGACCACAACTTTGTTACACACAGTGTGGTTTTCCATAACTAAAGCGATGTTTTTTAACAACAACAACAACAACAACAACAACATTAAAAATTTGTTTATAATTAACGGAAGCGATTAGAATTATAACTTTATTATGGAGTGTTTCAGTATTTAATAACGATGGCAGTACTAGCATTAATTCAGAAACATGTGTTCTTCTAAATGACTTGACATATTGGAACGACTACAAATAAATGAATGTGTGCTTGTTTAGATCAGTGATGGAAAATGCATTACTATGGTAGGTACTATTTTTATAAATTTTTCTTTTCATAAATACCACAGTACCCCCATGTCAGTTTTAGTACTTTTTATGCTTCCTTGTAAAGCAATCCAGTGCCCATGTTTTGTAACTCTCGCTTCGAGAAACTCTTCGATTGAAATGCGAGAAATTAAACAAAAATGCCAGATATTGAAACAAACAACTGTTCTTCTCACTTAACTGCGTCTGTAATATTTGTAGTGAGTAATAGCTGTCACGTAAGGAAATTACTCGCCAAGTTACAGAAAAGGTGTGTCTGTAAAATTTTTGTGAGAAAGTTCCCGCTTTGAACTGTCAAATAAACTCACGCATATAAACGGGTTGAGAAAAAATAATACCACTAAAAAAATATTATGCTAAATGCAATGAATAATAAATTGGAAGAGATAAGTATTTTGTTTTGACTGATTTTTTCATTGTTTAATTATTTTGCTTTTAACATTGTTGAAAAACATATGAATGTTTTCAAAGCTATTTTTTAAATAACAAAAATTAAAGTCGCTCTCTACTTTATTTGCTATAGCCGACGGTCGTATTTTCGCCGCCGTCATTGAAAATTTTTCAATTTTAGTAAATTTTGGCCGCCGTCAACGATATGTGTGACTGGCGTTCTCAACGTCTGCAATTTAACATCGACTTCGAGTGAAATATTATGACATTTGTAACGTAACGACGTAATTTCTTTCGATAGTTTACGACATGAGTTACAGACAAACTTTTCGAGAAACTATGGAATATTTTGTTTCACATCTTTTCAATGCGTGAAGCTGTCACCGAAGTTACAAAACATGGGTACAGGGTGACATTTTCACCAAAAGATAACAAACATATTTTGAACACCACTAGAAAATGTAGAATGAACTTTTTGTTCGGGAGTTAAGAACGAAAGTAAAAAGATGCATTGAAACTTTGCAAAAAATGGAGGCTGCTTCCAATGGGTAAAAATTTATACATTTAGGGCCTGGCCCACTATGTCGACAAGAACATTTCTTTCTTATATTTATATTGAAAACAAAAACAAATTTAAATTTGTTATTATTGTTTTCAATATAAAAATGCAAAAGAAATGTTCTTGTCGACATTGTGGGCCTGGCAGTTATAGAAAGTGTATGTACATACATACACACAGAAAAAATGTCAAATTGTCAAGGCGCAATGTTGATTAGAAATCATAGGAAATTTCTGCATATGTACGGATTTTATTTAAAATTATCGTTATTTCATATTAATTTAAAATGAATAATGTTTTGCGTGTTTTGTGTGAAATCAACAACGACACTACAAGAAGAAAAAAATTATTTTTTTTATTTTCATATTTAAAATAATTTATAAAAATTCGTTAAATTTATTTAGTTAAATACATCAAATTTTCGAAGTAGAATGATGACTAAAACATATCTGGCCTTTTCTGCTGTTGTCTTTTAACCAGTGTGGCCATTTTTGCAGCTAAATTTAGCATTACAAAATGTTATTTAGCTGCAAAATTTTCATTTAGCAGTTGGCATTTTATTTAGCATTTTTCTAAAATGTTTTTAGCTTTTTTTTTAGCATTTTTTTAAAAAATTTTGACGAATAGTTTTTTATAAATTATAAAAAATTTTGACTAAAAATAGTTGTACCCAAAATTAAAGTTTTTATGAAAATGGATAATTCTTACATTAAGAAAGGGAATAATATAAATGCCATCATCATGTTGATTGAAAAAGTTATTTGCCATTTGATATTACGATATTAAAGTAAAAGGACATTTCACTCTGTATTTCATTAAAAATTCTATAGTGTAAATGTTTAAAAACAATTTTTGCTGCAAACTGCTGAAAAAAAATAATTATTTTAAAACTTCAACTTTTCTTAAACTACAAGGAATAAAATGACCTAAAAAATGTTGTACAGGATAGAAATAAAATCGTTTAAATTTTGCATGTATCAGAGATATACATACATACATATATGTATCTGATGTTTTATAAAAATCTACCCAATTGTTTAAAGATAACCATTTTTTCAATTTCGTTAAAAAATAAGTCACTAAAATGTTTTAAGTTCCGAATAAAATTTCATATATCTTTAACAAAAATCTTGAAAAAGTTTAAGCATTATTTTTAGCAAATTTTAAAATTATTTATAGCATTTTTTGGCCAGATTTAGCTGTAAAATTTTTACAGATCTGGTCGCACTGCTTTTAACTGTGAGTGCTACTGTAAACATCGGGGAAAAAACAAAATGCAACAGGAAAATAAATAATAATATTCGTTCTCTCTCTCTCTGAAATCGAACAAATTTTCAAAATTCTCCTGTGTTCAAACTTCGTAAAAATATTTCCTTTTATTAACCTCATAATTTGAGGACCACTTTCGTCTACCTGAACTACTTTTGAAATCGGAAAAAGCTTCGTTAATTTTTACAAAAATTCAATTGAAAATCTTCATCGATTTCACGTGATTTCGATTTACAGGTGATGACCGATATTGTCGCCAATTTGTTTTTATGAATACCAACATTTATGAGAAATTTGTGGCATTAAAGGCTATTTCCGAGAGTAGTATTTGTATGGGAGCTATGGTCAATCATGAACCGATACCAATAAAATTTAGTAAAATTAGTAAGATTGCCTTAAAATGAGTTTGAGCCAAATTTAATCTAAATACCAACAAAGTAAGATGATTTATCGGCACAAAGGCCGTATTCCGTAAAGAAGCTTGTGTGTGCAATTAGGGATCTATTCTCACCATTTTCAAAATGCTTGGTCCTTATGACAATTAGAACCCATGTACCGAATTACATGCAGTTAAGAGCACTGTCTAAAACAGGATAATCGTTCTTGTTCGTTCAAGCCGTAAAGAACCTGCCGAGTGAAGATAAAAAATTAATTCTAAAGAAACATACAAAAAGTCACAATATTTCAAAGTAGTCACGCCTATCATGAAATAAATACCTTTCCTCGAAATATTGCTTTTCCCCAAGAATTTTTTAAATACACTTATTTAAGTGACATTTTCTTTACGATAGGGGTGAGTGATTTATAAAACGAAGATGACGAGGATGATCAAGAACTGCAAATTTTATTTAACAATGCCCAATTTTAAAAGGCTGTAAATTCTGTTAAAAGCTTCAGTTGTAAGAGTACCTTAATTGAACGGCGTGTAAATTCATCTCACACTCAATATTACATATTTTTTTATAAATTGTTTTGTTTACTTAAAAAAACATATTTTAGCCCTTTTTTGTGCTTATTTTATTAAAAAAAATGCCATGAAAATATACTAAGACCGTCCTTTTTTTCAATTAAGCCCTTTTTAAACCGTTTCAATATGTCTTCACACGCGTTTAATGTCCCAAGAATTGGCATCACCGCGTATAAAGTTAAAAGAACAATTTAGTCTAGGTTTATACGCTTCAATTTCTTCTGCTCAGCTTCCTCTTAAAGTTGCCAATATGCTCACAAGGAGTAAAGCCTTTAGTACACGGCATGTAAAAAGACACATGCGCATGTAGTTCTGACGTAATTTTGACGTCAATGCAAAGCCACAATAAACATTGCGTGTTGTGTGATGACGTCAAAATTACGTCAGAACCACATGCGCATGTGTCTTTTTACATGCCGTGTACTATAGGCTTAATCAGTTTCAACTTTTTTCGATTCAAAAGAACAACAATTTTATTTACAGTGAATCAAAGAAGGAGAGAAAAGGCATTGTTGTGCATATACCTAAGAATAAAAACACATACCGTGCTGACCGAAGACAAGCATCTCCGAACCTACACCATTTTTTTTATATTATCTCCTAAAAATTTAAAAGTTCAGCATCAAAAGTTGAAACGTGTAAACCTAGACCAGTGTGGTCATTTTGGCATTTTTGCAGCTAAATTTAGCATTGAAAATTAATATTTTTATTTTTGGAAAATTTTTTTAGCATTATTTATTTTAAAAATTTGGACGAATAGTTTTTTGATTTTACTAAAAAAAATTTTTATAAATTATAATATATTTTGACTAGAAATAGTTGTACCCAAAATTAAATTTCGTATGAAAATGAATAATTCTTATGTTAAGAAACCTGTCTTGCTAAAAAAAAAAAATAGAATATTCTGGGAATATTAGAAATGCCCTTATCATGTCGATTGTAAACATTATTCATCCTTTGATATTACGATATAAAAGTACAAGGAAATTTCACTTTGTGTTTAGATAAAAATTTAATGGTGTTAATGTTAAAAAAAATTTTTTGCTCTAAACTGCTGGAAAAATAATTATTATAAAGATTCAACTTTTCTTAAACTATAAAAAGTAAAACGACTTGAAAAATTTGTATATTTAATCGTTTGAATTTTTCATGTATCAGGGGTTCGCGCGCCCCTAAATTTAAAATTTAATCTTAACTACTTGTGCTTCATATTTATGTGTATCAGATGCTTTACCAAAATCTATACACTTGATTAAATGAAACCATTTATTTCAATTTCGTTACAAAATTAATCACTGGAATGTATTTAGTTTCGAATAAAATTTTATCTTTAAAAAAGTGCTAAAAAAAAGTGCTAAGTACGGATCAGGTATTAAATATGACCAAGTTAAGTATTTGCCACTTGAATAATCCGTACTTGAATCAAGCATTCTACACTTGATTGAAGGAAATCCGTACTTACCGTACTATTGACACCGCTCCGGATTGATGTTAGTACGTATTACTCGATATTTTGTTTTGAGTGTATATAATATTCTTGCAAAAAGTGAAAATTTAGACGTTATTATAATTTATGAATTTGTTTATGCGGAACTTAGCTGATATCTGTACATTATTGTCAAGCACATTTTTGGAAATGGATCCTTCTTATCATTTTTTGGTCATGTCTAATGCCAGATTTAGCTGTACAATTTTTTTAGACCTGGCCACACTGACCAAGACTTACTAACCCAATCACATGTTTAGTATTTTTGTAAAGGTTTTTTCTTTCTCTTGCTATTCTAGTAGGTCTTCTATGAATAGGGCTCCCACTTAATCCACTTGACCGACTTACATTTAATACCTACACGTGTTTTTTTAACAAAATATTTTAAACAAAAAATCGTAAAAACAAAAATTAAATTGTATTTATCATTGACCGACTACACGCAAGCGCAGACAAACAATCGACTCATAAACCAGATTTTAAAAGTGTTTTTTTATTGTGTGTTTCATTTATTTATAAAAAATATTTACTTTCATTAACAGTATCTACAGTTTTAGATACATTATGTATTTGTTTATTTTTATGTAAAATACATTAATTTCTACAGATATGAATTCATTGAGAGTGGGCGATCCAGTTTTTTCTTCAAACCTTTTCTTTTAGATTGGATTTGTTTAAGTCTGCTGACACATAATTTCGTCTGATATCAACTTCTAAAAACCCAATAGAAATTGCTAAGAAATAGTAAGACCAGTACATAATTAATCTTAGATAGAGGAGGGGAGTTAAATTGGCAAATAAATTGAAGCTACAAAAAAAAAATGATTATTTGAAGCCCACGCTTTAAAGAGCTTAAGACCAAGAGTTTTCTAAAAACATTTTAAAGATCTTTGGAATTTATTTATGCAGCCACAAACATTTTTTTACAATGTTTTGATAAAGCCAAGGATATACCCTGCACTAAATAATAAACTTGACTATAGACTCCACTCTCTGGATTTAACTAAAAACTAAACCAAAAACTATAGACATAGATATATGACTCGACCATAGAGTTGATTATTAGAACGACTACAGACTCGACTAGAGACTCCCTTATACTCGGCTAAAGACTCGACTATAGACTCGGCAATAACTCGAATTTCGACTTTATTTTGCCATCATTTAACACAACCACCCGAGATGTGTTTTGGCTTTGCCCACAACGGTTCTCCTTCGTCAATGTTGTCCATTAGGCGCTTATTCGGACGACCTTTATTCCTTGAGACTTATGGGTTGTAAAAACGAATAAGCTTTGGTGACCGGTTTTCTGTATTTTGATGTATTTGACCAAATCCTCGCGATAATTGGGCTGTAACCGCTCTGCATTGCTTCTCAGACAGTAATTTCCTCTTTAATTTCATTAAGGCCAACCATTTGTCTAAGAATTTTCATTTTTAACACTCATAGTAGAGCTAATAAATCAGAGGAAGTTAAACTCTCTTTTTGGTTTAAAATGTGTTTAAACTAACAAATCAGTTAGCATATAAACCATCTTTAAACGCATAAAATTTGGCGTTTAAACAACCAATACAGACCATATGAATTACCCTACGACCACACGATCAACTTTTTGTTGATAGTCTTTTACATATACTGTTTGTCAAAATTTACATAAATTGAAAGCTGTGACGTAGACTGCACGCAATTTTTAAGCAATTTACTTTTAAGATGTCATCAAGAAAACAATTTATACTGACAAACGAAGAATTTGCTCACTTAACTTCTTATCAGCTGTTAAATTGAACGTAAAATTGCCAAACAAATGGATAGTTAAAATTGAGAGCAATCTCGTGGTCAATTTCAAAAGTGTGAGAGTGTTAGTAAAAAATGAGAGTGAGAGAAAATTGAAAGGAATTCAAAGCCAAAAATTTATCGTGTGGCCTCCAGGTTAGACAACATTTATCGTAGTGCTGCCACATGTTATTTTTTTTTACCTACATATAATACATGCGACACTGATTTACAGCTGTTGAGTTTAGACGGCTTATAAATTTAAGTTTAGTTCAACTAAACCAGCGTTTAAACATTCACTGATTTATTAGCCATTAAGGAAGCAACAATGACAATACAGTGAGTATGGCTGCGCGCTGTGGGCTTTTTTGTCCTCTATCTAAAAAACCGTTGGACGTATGAAAAATTTTTTAAAACAAAATTTATCGCAAATTTTATGTTCTACAGTTTTTATAATAAATGTTGACATTATTGAAGCTATAAAAACCCAGGTAATACCAAAAACTGATTTTTGTGACCTTTGACCTTGAATAACTTACGGCGCAGACACGAGGTTTTATTACACCTTTGAGATAACTTTTAAAACACCAAAATTAGGATGTAAACGAGTTTGAAATAAGTCCCTAAATATGAAATAAGTCCCTAAATATTGGGGACTTATTTCATTTTAATTTTGGGAGTTATTTCATTTCATTAGGGATTTAATTCATTTTACGAATTGGGGATTTATTTCATAATTTTTTTGGGGACTTATTTCGTGGAGAGTTATTTCATGCCGCCTAAAACTAATTACACTGCTGTATTGAAATTTATTCTAATTTATTTTTTGTAATACCAGAAATCAGTCTTTAGAATTTTTGGATGATTGGTCCATAATTTACCATAGGCCCAATACAAATTACCCTCCTAAAAATTAGTTTAGTTTGGCTAAAACTTTTACGAATCAAGATATTTTAGTCAAGCCAGTTCAAAGTTCTAACAAGAAACGCATTAAATTTTCTTATAGTCGGTCAATAATTTAATTCAGGTCTAAACCGCAATCAATTTTAATGCTGACGTTCGTTTTTGTGAAGTTTAGTTAATAATATATATGTATTTATCATATAGAGGCCACTCCTGTCGGTGGAGGGTATCAAAGATTCGGCACAGCCGAATACAGCACTCTAACTTGTTAGTGTTTAATATTGTTTTTAAGCACTTTTCACAAGATTTTCACTATTTGCACTAAACAAATTAAACATTTTAATGATAGCTAGCGTCTTATTATTAATTTATATGTATGTATGTGTATTTTTGACAGCTCATCTTATAAGATAGTTGTTTTAAGATTTCTCATAACAACTGTCTCATAACATTATTATAATATTAATACGAACACTATTTGAGAGTCCACACGTAATAGAATACTCTCTGCGATTGAATTTGACGTTTGCTGATATAAAAATCTTATATCTTAACTCAGGAGGAAACCCTGTGTTATGAGCAAACTCGATTTTTTTGACAAATCGCACGACTTAATAGTATAGTGTATCGCCGGCTTAAGTTAACATAAAATTAATATTAATGTTTAAATTTATTTAACTATTTAATAAGCAAGTCAGTGACATTATTTTAATAGTTTCTTGAAAATTTAAAATTTTCAAATCTTAAAAAGCAAACAATTAAAGAAAAAAAGCAACAATCATAAAAACAATTTTATACGTATACAGTTTTCGCATAAGTTTATTTATTTGATTATTTGTCTTCTAGTTGTCGATATTTTTAAGCAATAAATCAGTATTATTTATGATAAAGTAATATTGAGTGTTCATAGTTTTAAAAATCAGCATACGATTATAGACAAACATAAATAAATGTTTCGATAATGAAGCGTGAAAATTATTAATTGATTTTATAATGAAAATTAGACATCAATGAATAATCAATATTATTATTTTTTTTTTCAAACCACAACTATTGAGAAGTTGCTAAAAGTGCGGTTAATTTATTTATTTACATAAAACTATTTTTAAATGTTACTTAAATAATTACTTATATTAGGGTACAATAGACCTGGCTTGGTCGCAGTACCGTCTCCGTTGGGAGAAATCTCCCCGCTCTCTCTCTCAAATAATTATTTTTAAATGATTATTTATATTGAAACACTCGTTGTTATTTAAGTTTATGCAAATAATTAATAAATTTTATGGAAGTCTGCAAAGGAATTTAAAGTTATTTTGAAGGCCCAAAAGACAATCAAGGTAGTCATAAAGGAAGTCATATGTGTTAAAATAATTACCAGAAATATATATGACTGCTGTGGGCGGCAACCGCTTATAATTTAGATTTCTACTGTACAGTTATGATGAATCAATGAACACAACATTAATTGTTATTTTGTTTGAAACACAACAATATTTTTTTAAACAATTGTAAAATATTATTTAGGACATTATGACGAAATGACTTGATAGCACTCCTTGTGAATCACCCAAATATATTGAACTTATTTTTACTATAATAAAAAACTATTGGCAGAATTATAATATGGATTTTAGGCAAAATAATGTTCAAGACTATAGTCTATAAAAGGATAAGGTCGAAATAATAGATAAGACCCAGACCAGACTATAGACAAGACTGTAATTCAGACTAAATATAAGTCTATAGTCTATTGGCAACACTTTAATTCAGACTATAGATAAGAATATTGGCCAGACTCAAGACAAGACTATAGTCCGGTCAATTGCCATAACATTAGTCCGGACTATTGGCAAGACTATAGTCCAGTCTATAGACAAGCCTTTAGTTCAGACTATAGACAAGACCAAATTCCAGACTATAGAACACTTTGCTATAATACTGATACTGTAATGCAGCAGTATAAGACGTCTGGAACGTAATATACAATGAAGTAATGGAGCCAAATATCCCGAACGAATCAACAATTATTAAATTTGCGACAATATTTCCATTGTAGTTCAAACTCATTTTACTGACATATTAGAAATTTATGTAAATTACACAATTAGGATTATGTAAATATGTAAATACTTGGCTAAAGAAATTTGGACTGGAGCTTACAAACCACAAACCCGAAGGTTTTTGTTTGACGAAAAGATTAGATTTTAAGAACAATACCCTCAGCCGAATTATGTCAACGTTGGAGGACCTAAACAATACCGAAACATCTTACTTTCCCGAGTAACTATGTCAATTATACTTTGTGGTGCGACTATTTGAGCGGAATCTAAAACAGGTCCAGCAAAAAAGTCTATAATAGGTTCATCTTATTGTTTAGGCAGAGTTGCCTCAGAATATGTAGTGGATAAAGAACTGTATAGCAGAAAGCAATATGCTTCATGGTACCACTAGATATGCGTGCAGATGAACTAATGGTGTTTTCTTTTCTCCAAAAAAAATACCACCTTGTTAAAAGGTACATGTATAAAATGACTTGCCGACCCTGTGATAATGCAATTTCTTATATGACGAGAACAAAACACAAAATTGCACCGCCCTGTTTTTAACAGCTAACAAAAAGTTTCTTCTTCAAAATATAAAAATAATATACATATACCAAAATTTGTTGATAGATTGGTTTTAAATAAATAAATAAATGAACGAAATGAATGACGAAATTTCAATTTCTTTAGTATGATTTTTATAAAATATGTAAACAAGAAAAAACCTTTGCCAGATTGCTGATTTATTAACACCAAGTTTTTCTTATTTTTTGATTTGACGTTTTTTTTTCAAAAACAATTTTTTAACACCGAATTCACTTAAATTTTATATCACTGGCAGCCTTTCATTAACAATGTTATGCTTTCTTATGTTTTTACTATTAAATAATAGAAAAAATAACTATTAAAATTTAAAACGTTTACTGTCCTGATTAGAGGCGATTTTTTCCCAACTTCGTCTGGTAACCAAAAGCCATCTTTTTACAGGGCATTATCAGCACTGTCGATTTATACGGGGCGTAAAGTGCAATGCCTTATGCCATTAGTAATGGGTGCATTTTTTAGAATAAAACAAGCCACCCTTTTAGAGAGCGAAGCATTTTTAAGAAACGAACACCAAATTGCATTTTTTTAAATGAAATGTCACATTTTTGTAGAAAAGAAAACACCATAAGAAGAGGCTATGCGGCAGGGGAATTAAATTATGAGAAACACGTTTGCACACGAAAACAGTGCGAGAAAAATAAAACTATAGTTACAAGATGATGGGAGTCCACACAAAAAGGACGATGAACATTTAGAATGCTTCCAAGAAAAACAAAATGGAGAGATAAACTATCACTTATCGCTTCAAATTCACCCTTGACGATTCATTTAACTGCCCAGCGTATTTGAATACGGAAGATGCAAATCATTTTGTTTTTAAATGCGCTAGATTCCAGGATCTTATAGAAACCGTGGAGACCGATGTGGGATATACACCGCGCGTCATCAGGATAGCGCCTTCCCAATGAGCTTATTAGATTGGCTCTTGTTCTTGTTAATACGCATTTCCATGAGTGTCGGGTAGAGAGGGGATTTTTTGTGTAATTGAAGTATTTTTAAGTGTGGAAATTTTTTATCAATCTTTGAATAGTAGATAAACTTTCTTCAACGCCAACATTTGCCCTGATTTTTGAGGCTGAGTCATTAGAGTTCGATGCTTCTCTCAGAATTGCACTTTAACTAGTGTGCGGAAGAACCCTATTATTACTTTTTTTATTGTTTATGCCGTTTTTCGCCTTATTAGGCAAAAATGCCGTTGTAGCTTTACGACTGTAACCGATGTTTTTTCCATATTTCGCTTAAGCCCTTATGTACTAAATTTTTTATTCATTGAATTGATGTAGAATTGATAGAGAGGAACAGTAAATGTTAGAAAGTACAAACTATAAAATATGTAAGCAAAGTTTTTTAGTCTTTTTTCTTTTGTTATGGTTTTGCTTTTTTTATTTAATATTGTCAACTTTTTGTTTATGAGAAACATAAAAACAAAAAAAAAAAACGGTAAATCGCTAAATTTGCCCATAAACCGCTGATTCAGCAACACTTTTAATATTTCAAGCTTGAAATGTCACTTTTAAGTTGAACAGTTTTAAATTTTTTTGACATAATTTAATTTTTTATCGATAAGTTTAGTAAAATTTTTAACTATTTGCTATTAATCTTAATACAGCGGGAACTCTTTGCACTTAGTAAATTTTTCTATTACATTATATTTGCACTGTTCACCAAAACTTGAACAATGTATTAAAAATGTAGTGTCACCAGGGCTTTATTGACAGCATTAAATCCTCGTAAGCTTCAATTTTCGCTTTTACTTTCACAGAAAGTGATTTTCCTTTATCCATATTGATAAAAAATATATCATTTTATCAGCATTAATAAGCTTTAAGAAAAACTTAGAAAGAAGTTGTAGGCGATATACTGATGACCTGAACGGTAAATTTCCGTTACATGCTTTCTTTACCAGATTAAGGGCATACGACGACGAGTAGAATGGAACACCAAATTTTATTAATATATTAACAACAACAACAACAACAAGAACTAATTTAATAAGCTCATAGGGGAGACGCTAACGTCACGACGCGTAGTGCACTATTAGCTCCAAAAATATCAGAGACAGAAGGCTGCATTCAGAGCCAATATGACTGTTAATTTTTGATTGTGTTACTTGCATTAAGTTCATTTTAATTATTGGGGTAAAAAACGTAGGGCGTTTCACATATATGCTTGAGAAAAATGTAGAGAAAAAACGCTAGCCAGCCCCGCTACGCAATAGGTAAAAGCAGTCCCGCGAGAGAATGGCCGACGATAGGAAAGCGGTTTAGTGAGTAGGAATCGGTACATTTTCCAAATCTTACAAAATAAATTAACATCATTCATATCTAACGAAGATTTCGCACCCAATACAAGAACCTAGACAAGACTATACTTCAGACTAGAGACAAGACTATAGTCCAGACTATTAACAAAACTATACACTCACAGAGACATGCATCTTCATTTTGATGATGCCCTTACATCAGAATTGTGACATCAATGTCATTACAAATGGCATCAATAAGGAAAAATGAGACATCAATCCAATGACGAACGTCATCATAAAGTTTTGTCATATTTTATGCGTCATCTATGCTGTGACTACAGTGACATCAATTCGATGCCACACTTTGTGTATTATTAACATTATTTTCATGTTTAAAAAGTAAAATGAGAAGCAAAAATTCCCATATCCTATTTTTTTTTTTAAATTATTTAGTTAAATACATTAAATTTTCAAAGCACAATGATTATGATGAAAACAAGACTATAGAAAAGACTAACCAGTAGATTATATTATTTTAAACAAACACGACTACATAGAATCAAAAATATAAACAATATTATAATCGATACTATAAACACGTCTAAATCTTAAAATTTTATATTGAGGAAATAATTGTTTATATTAAAAATTTTGTGTGGCTTTTTGTCTATTGTTTTATTCTTTTGTTTATGCACAATTATACTTTTAAAGACCAACAAACGGATATAAATGAAATAAAACTAAAATTGTATTTATGTGAGTATTTTATATTTTACTTTTAAATATTTTTTTTCTATATAAAATTCATTCTTTTTTTTCTACGGTTCAATAACCCCCAAACAGTACAATAACGACAAGCAGGCAGGCGGTTGTTAAAAAAAATATTTATTTATTGAATCTTCATATATTAAAAATGAACTAACAATAATTAATCAAATCTTATACTAATACTTTATTTTTGTCCTGCCAATGCCAGACGAAAATTTTTCTTCTCACGGTTTCTGTTCACATATGAATGTAGATGTTTAGCGGTCTTCTCGCAGGATGAGTCCTGCAGTCTCCTTAATCTAGAGTGGCCGCTGTCATTTAAAATATTTCGAGCTAGTGGATTTGGGTGCGACTCAAGCCTTTTTAAATATTTTACTGCGTACTTCGTAATAATAGTTTTTACTAATGGCACATTGATGTCCTTGTGAATATTTGAGTTTTTAACATACAAGGGAGCGACTGTGATTATTCGAAGAAGTTTATTTTGGCGCCTTTGAATTTTTTCGAGGCAGTGCTCGCTCCATAGCTGAATACCGTAGCACTAGATCAGCTTTAATATAGAGTTGTAAAGTAGAAGTTTGCAATCGAGGCTAAGAACAGAATTTCTTCCAATAAGCCAAAAAATTTTAATTGCTTTTAGTTTCATTTGTGTTAGTTTTGCTTCTATATGGCATTTCCATGTTAAACGCCGATCTAGATGAATACCGAGATATTTTACATGCCATTGTTGGGGCACTAATTGATTATTGATTTTAATAGGGGGACATTACTTCCGACGCAGGGTGAATGTTATATGTACGTATTTTTGCTCCTTGACCTTTATCCTGCATTGTTTGAACCACTTTTCCAGTTCAAATATATGATCCTTCAAGTAACGAGATGCTTCATGACAGTTTTCTTGTACGCTTAAAAAAGCTTTATCATCAGCAAATGGTGATGTTAGGGTGTGGTTATTTGTTGGCAGGTCTGCGGTATGTATTAAGTATAAAAGCCATGTCAGATAAAACTTTTGCTTCGCGTTGCGTCACCGATTCGCTTTGACATCTAAGATAAAATATACATACTTATACGAAACATATCACATAAAGTACTTTCAAAGCGGAGCGAAGCAAAAAGTTAGCCAATTCTCATCTTTTTGCGCGCTTTGACAATTGGCTAGTATAATTTTCTTTTGTTTTTTAATTTTTTTTTTGCCAAATTCAATTCCAAAAAACCGTCCAATTACATTTTTAACTTTTATATTTATAACAAATAATTAAATGTACAAATTACCAACCGCTTTTATAAGTAAACAAACAGTGCGTGAGTGCTTTCAAAGTTTTTCTGCCAAAGTTACAAACGTCACGCAAAGCGACAAAGTCGTGTCTGACACGGCCTTAACAGTGGGCCCATGATGCTTCCCTGAGGGACTCCGCCTTGTGTGTGTTTACTAGTAAGTTTAGCTTCAATTTATGTAATAAGCGTTCGTGCCAGACTTTATCAAAAGCTTGACAAACATCGATGAAAAGAGCGGAACAATATTTTTTTCTTTAAAGGCTTTTCTTATGGCGTTTACTATACGATGGGTTTGTTCAATTGTGCTGTGTTCTCTTCTAAAGCCTAATTGATGGTTAGGAATACATCTATTTTCATTTAAAATTGGGGCTAATTTTGACCCTAAAAGCTTCTCAAACAGCTTTGATATATTAGACAATAAGCTTATAGGCCTATATGACTCAACTATACTTTCCATTCTTGTGAGTAGTATTCAAGGCGTAAAATAGCATTAAGAATTAAGAGAATAATTTTCTTTGCTATGCTGGGTAGCTCCAAAAGCATTTTGTTACTGATCTTATCACAACCAGGGGCTTTCTTGGGGTTTAAATCATGAATAGCCTTTTCGATTTCTCTTATCTCAAATCTTAGTGGAACAGCTGATCTAACAGCAACAGATGGTAACTCGAGCGTAATATCGATAGATGTATGAAGGGTAAGTACAGTTTTCGAATGATTAACAAAAAGATTTCGTTTTTCTATATCATTTCGTGCCCAACTTTCATTTAAGTTTCTTAATAGTGGTTTAGTGATAACTGGTCTTTTAAGATTTCTAGCTGCACGCCATAATGAGTAGTCTGATTGAGAAGTTGCATCGAGTTTCTTAAGATGTTTTTCAAAGGATGATGTTTTTTGGGACTGCAGTAACTTTCTTAGCCTTTTTGTGCACTCTTTTAGTAAATTCTAAAGTTGAGGGGATCTGTGCAATTACCACTCTCTTCGAGCTCTCCTTTTTTCAGTCAAGATACTTGATGCTAGAATGTCGAACAGTTAGTTTAAGATAATTGTTAAAATTGACAATAGAAAGATTCACATAAAAAAGATGTGTTTAAAATAAAATGAAAAGAACTGTAAATTTAACGGAATATTGGAATTGGAACTTTTAATTTAATTATTGATGAAAAAAAAATATTTTAGAGGAGTAATTTTTGCTCCGGTCTAAATGCTTTTTAAAGTTTGTTCTGCTCTGTGAAGTTCTACAAGTTAAAAGAACACGGTAAAAAATTAAATACATTTAACTGTCAGTTATGTGCTTTTGTGAATGTGCATTCACAAAAGCACATTCATAAATAAATGTTCTAAGTGTTGTTAACTCGAGTCTAGAGAAAAGAATTGACTCTACTTTAACGAAGATTATAAAGGTTGATTCAACGTGAGGTTTGATTGCTAATGTAAAATAAAACCCATAAATTTGAATGTGAACTTAAAATTTTTATTATCGGTTAAAAGAACAATTTACGGCATTTACTGTTTGAAAATGATGTAATGTAAATGTTGGCCATGACTACGTCTGAGGTGGTCCAATCGGAAGGTCCAATTTCGGACGACTCGTTCGTGCATACCGATTGTTAACCTTCCGATGATACCAGTCAAAACTGAATAACTATTCCTTCATTAGTGAACAAGTAACAGCTGTTTAACCAAAAATACTTTTGCGATTTTGAAAACAATAGATTCAAAGCCATTTCATCTATTGACTTATCATTGATTTTCAATGGGAAAAAACATCTTTCAAGCCAATGCTTGGCTTGGGAAGTGTTACTTGGATTCTGCTACATCGAGAGATATTGTAAAGAAATGGTTTGCTGTCATACAAACGCCGTTGACACCCAACGCTCTGGTCGCCCAAAATAATCGTTAAAATCGTTTTGGCATACAGTAAAGTTGCAGGAGATACCTGCTACGTTAAAGACATCGAAGGAACGTGTCGCCTATATTTTGCATGAAAAAGTTGTTTCGAAATGGTTTCTAAGTTTGTTCACAGTACACCAAAAACAACAACAACGTTTCGATGATTCTGATCTATATGATTCTAGAATCATCACCCTTATTCCATTTATCGGCGTCGTCATCGTCATCAATTTAATATCAACATAAATTTTTATCGACGTCCTCATCAATTCGATACAAAACTCTATAACAGCAATGTAACGATGTCGATTGTTTATCGTTTTTTTAAAGCACATCTCTAATAATTTAGACAGTTGGTTTGTTTTGTTTTCAGTTTTTAATAAAAAAAAACATGCAATTTGATGTTCGTTTCTAAAAAACGTTGTGCTTCTCAAAAAGGGAAGCTTGATTTATTCTGAAAAATTCAACCTTTTCCCCCGTACAAATCGAATAGTGCCCTGTCTGTGTCGTTAAAACGGCGACGATTGCCAAAAAGAGCAGCAAAGCCACGCGAAAATTGCAAATATAGCGAAAATTCACGAAAATTTTTAATATTTCAAACAAGCGTTGGTTGGAGTGATTGTATCACTTTTGAAGGAGACTGTATGATAAATAGGTCGAATTCTGCCATAAAATATATGTCTGTTTGGTTATCCTACGTACTATTTAGCCAATGAGTCGTCGTGATTACTACAAATAAGTCTATATTAAACGCTCTAGACAAAATTATAGTAAACATTATATACAAGATTGTAGTGAAAATTAAGACAACATTTTAGTGATCTTAAGGCAACAAAATTGGAAATTATTTGAAATCAAACCTTTTTTTATTAGCCAATTAAAATGAACCTTTTAAATATTTATCATTTTATTGCGATAATGAGAAAAAATATGGAAAACATTCTAACTCTTCTGAAGAGATTGTGTGGTTACAACCGAAACTAGTCAGGGCAACCTGTCCGTGAAAACCTGGGTGCCATTCCCTGCTCAGTCAAGAATGAAAAATTTTCAATAAATTTTAATTAATTTCATGTTGTAAAATTCCTTTCTTCATAAAAATAATTTAATGAAAATTAAATTCAATGAACTTAAGCCCGATTAAAATATCAAAATTTGGATTTAAAAGTGATATATTTTCGAAAATTATTGGACTCCTTTTGCATACTGGGTATAGACAAAGCAATAGTGAGCAGTAAAGACAAAACTATAATGAACATTAGGGTATTAATTTAATCGGGATTTTGCTTTAATCGGCTAATCGCTCAATTAATTAGCCGAGGTTTTGGTTTAATCGGTAAATTTTGTTATTGATCGGTTAACCGATTAATACAGTTTTTTTTAATAATTAAGTAATTTCATTGTCAATTTTTTTATGTTAAATTTATAATAAAAATGAAACTCAACATGAGAACTAAAATTTCTAGATAAAGTAATTTCAATAAATAAAAATTCATAAATGATTTATTTTTTGGATTTTATTAGTAAAAAAAAGCAATAAAATAACAAACGTAACAATTCTTGAACTAAAACGAGCAAACAAACAAATAATTCATAAATCCATATGTAATGCATATTTTTTAATTAGTTCCTATATATTATGAATTAATAAAAAAATAAGCTGTGAGATAATTTTATTAGTTATTTCAATAGTTTAAGGAGATCTTATTAATTAATCTGTTAGAAAATAATTTAGTTTAAATGTTTTTTTGTTCGCCCACGTTGACTTCTTTTCCAGAAATCTGGACTCATTCCCCAGAGAATTCTAAAGGGTAAATTGTCAATAAGTCGCTTCAACTCACTCTGTTAAAAATACTGGTGATGGCAACCGATGAAGAAACTTATTGTCCACAATCCATAATCATTTTTGTTCGCCCACGTTGACTCCTTTTCCAGAAATCTGGACTCATTCCCCAGAGAATTCTAAAGGGTAAATTGTCAATAAGTCGCTTCAACTCACTCTGTTAAAAATACTGGTGATGGCAACCGATGGAGAAACTTATTGTCCACAATTCATAATCATTTTTGTTCGCCCACGTTGACTCCTTTTCCAGAAATCAGGATTTATCCCTCATAAAAGCGTTAACATAAGTTCTGTTAAGTGGTTAACATTATTCTGTTAACATAACAGAATGTGTCTAGGGTTATACATTTTAAAATTTTACTTCACACACATATCTAATTTCTCAGTCCTCTTCCTGGATTTTTCTAAACATATAAAATTTTCCATTATGTCATAAAAGTCCTGTTGTAATTTTTTTAAAATTTTAACACTTTTAATTGCTTCGGTTAATTTTGTTAAAAGATTGAAATGAGAAGATATGAGATGAAACAAATAACTAAACACATACATGTAAAAAGCATGTGAAACAAAAAGCTGTTGACAGCAAACACTTATTTAAAATGAAGATCACTGAACACCTTCTTTGTTTGTATGAAAATTATTTCCTAAACACATTTTGTTACGTCGGTTAATCGGTTGATCGACTGAAATTATACGGTTTAATCGTTAATCGAAAATAAAAATTAATTTTAAATTAAACGATCTGTTAATCGGGTAGTAATTAATCAGTTAACCGATTAACGGTTAACCGAATGAATACCCTAATAAACACTATATATATTAAAAGAACGAAAGTCACATCTCCATTTTAAGCGGCCTATACACTTGCAATATAATTGTTAAATTTTTCGTATTGTACAATTATATCGCCAATGTGTATGTGATATTCGAAGGTGGCACAATATATTGGCAAAAATCAAATGACTTTTGATTTTTATTGCACAACGAAAAGATGGTCAATATACTGTGAAATGTGTTGGCAACATTGTTCAATGTTGTTTTCCTGCAAAAACATACCAACTGTGTTTGATTAAAGAAATTTTGTGTGTTGGGAGTTTTTTAATTTTAATTCACACTTATTTATTACAATAATTGTATAAAGTTACGGCCGTATTCATAAAAAAATAAATTGGATATGAAATCTATTTTAAGGAAAATTTGTATGGAAATTTGTTTTTAAAATACGTTTGAAATCTATTTTAATTTTTATGAATACGGCAGTTATACTTTAATTATAAAATACAAGTTCATAAACATTTTAATATAAAAACAAAAATATTTTGGGTTCCTTATTTTTTTTAATCGATCTTTCTATGATTAACCAAAAATGTTTCAGCGTACCGTAAATGGGACAACAAAAATATGTAAACTCAGTTAAATATTTCATATAAAAGTTATTTGTGCCGAATATTATTTAGATATCTTTATCTCTATGAAATTTGTTTGCCTTTAAGTGATTTTAAGAAGAGAGTTTATATCGGACCAATGGTTAATTTTGAACCCACCAGCACAACATTGTGTCATGGCATAGTAGCTGTCGTAAAAGTTATTGTAGACCGATTAGTTTCACTTTCAATAGGCTAAGTCCTTGTGCCTATCAACAATTTTCCTATAATAAGTTAGAAAAATTGTTAGGAAAATTGTTCAAGGTCTTTGTTTTTATTCTTAATTAAATAAAAGATAATTTATCTCATTTTATCAATGTATTTCCTACGTTTCGTTAAGATTTTCCAACTTCCTCAGGGATTGATTTTTATTATTGGTAAATTATCTTTTTTCTTTCCGTTTACATTATGCTTAAAATTATATCACAGTTTTGTATTTGTAAAGTTGGGCAACACAACACAAAACTTAAATACATAAAGTGGAAAAACAATTTAAGTGAATAAGTCCCAAAAATTGGAAGAAAGGAAATTTCTTTTGGACTGTATTGAACTGTATGAAACTGCCAGCATTGTGGAATACAAAATGTAAAGATTATTCCATTCGGGAAAGAACGAATAAACATATGAAAGTCTTTTTTTTAAATATCAAGAAAGATTCCCTATGGGCGATAAGACTGAATTAAAATTTTGTAGAAAAGAGAACACCACAAATTGGTCCATAAGAATGTTTTTGTTTTGCTCATAGGTTATGTTTACCTAAATGAAAGTTGCGCAATATTTAAATTAAAACCATTGTGCAACTTATTGCATAACATAGGGCAAAATGGAAATAATATGGCAGATAACGTATACAATAATCCCAATAAAAAATTCTCCTATTTTGCGAAGCACTAATGGTACATTTTAAAAAGTAAGCACACATTAATGCTCTACGCAATAAGACATACAGAGATGCAGTAGGGTAAGTGAACGAATTCTTAATAAATTAAAAAACAATATATAAAAAATTTGAAGAGCTGCGACATTCCCTTACTTCGAAGCAGGTTTCTAAGGGAGCAAATAAATAATAACGGTAACAAAAAATTTAATGTGCAAAGCTGGTCGTTACATTCACCAATTTTTTTATGCGCTGAATAGAGCGCTTTCTATGGCAAAAATGTATTGCTTCGAAGTGGGAACTCGCCATATAAAATTCATGTCTTCCGTAAGCGGAATGGTAAGCGAAACTTTTACGTTTCTCGCTTACAAACCTGCTTCGTTGGAAGCTCCATTTTTTATTGGTATATTACGAGTACAAGTGTATGGGCCGCTTTAGTAGTTTTGAGCAGAGTAGGAACAAATTCTACTCGCGAGCACAATTCGAGTAAATTTTCTAGTTTTAAAATTTGTTCTGGCAAGTTTAAAAATAATGTTGTCACTTTCTTTTTCAGGAGGGCAGTATAGTGAACACCAAAGCCAATTGTATGAGTGATCAAAAAAAAAAAAAAAAAAAAAAAAAAAAAAAAAAAAAATGGAAATCACCCAACACAGCAAATATACCTGCTCGTTTTGCGGCAAAGATTCCATGAAGCGCGCATGTGTTGGCATCTGGTCCTGCAAGCGTTGCAGGCGCGTCGTTGCTGGAGGTGCCTGGGTTTACTCAACTACTGCTGCTGCCTCCGTCCGCTCCGCTGTACGTCGTCTTCGTGAAACCAAGGAACAATAAACTGTTTACTTGAACAGTTTTTAGTTTTAAACGACGTTTAACAAAACAAAACATTAGTTTAAAAAAAAATTAGTTTTTATCTAATTTTTTATGCTGTTTTTTCCAAAATCTGTGTTGTTTGGCCTCTTGTGTTTACAGTAGTGAACTGTAAATATTGGTCTAATAGAATGAAGGACCATAGTATGTATGTGGATATGTTGATCAATTTATTATTTCTTTTTGCCTCACTGTGCAACTAATAGTATCCGGTCCTTATGCGTATAGTATACAGAAAACTTCGATCGTTTCTAATTCGAGTTAGTTTTCAATAAAAAGAAAAACTCTTTAATTACACTCCTTCTCCTAAAGTATTAAAGCTGGACTTTTTTTTTTTTTGTTTATGTGGTCATTTTCCAATGGCCAACCTTAAAATTAGATTTAATCTTTGGACTATCGTTAGGTTTGTTGCAAACATTTATACTGTCCCATACTGTTACATAAAAATACAAGCAAACACATTGAAACTTGTTCGAACACAACAAACACTCACATTTTCGAAAATTAGGGTAGGAATAGTTTTGCATTGTAGGACAAGTTATCACGTGTATATTTGTAATAAAGTGCTAAATGAAACACATTCTAAATATCTGGTTTTACTTTCTTAGTTGAAATATGTAAAGGTTTCTTTTATTTTTTTCTTCAATGAAATTACTCAACAGAAAATTATGCATAAAACAAAATAAAAATAAAATCGTTAATAAAAAATTGTGTATGTGTATTTTGATTATTCATAATTATGGGGAGATTTTAAGAATTTCTCAAAATTTAGTTTGATTTCATTAAGAAGAAAATAAAGGAGTTTTCAATCAAAATTTTACAAAGGCTTTGGTGAATGAATCACCTTTTTAGTGACACGATAAAAAAGAAATTATGCTTGAAAATTTTATGTTAGATTTAAAATATGGAATTACAATGCAAGCGTTTAGCGACAACATTACGACATAATACACGCAAAAACCATTTTTTAATATGGTAACCTCCAACCAAACTGTTTATATATATATGACAATTTATAAACATATTCTGGTTAAATTAATCATACCATACCATATTACGGTAAAATTAGTCATCCATCACGTAGCCACAACCATATTATGGTTGCCTTCAAAAATGTTATGGTTTAATATGACAATAATTTAGTTTTTAATTCGCAATAGTATTTCCCTCTTTTCTAAGAGAAACAGGCTATGGTTGAAAAACAACCATGCTTTTATAAGTGTTGAACATATTTTAGTTACTATCAACCATAACATGTTCGGAGGCAACCATAATATGGTTGTGGCTTCTTGAAGGAGGATTAACTTAACCATAATATCGTTGGCGGTGACAATAGTATGGTTAAATTAACCATAATATGTTTAAACATTTTCGTTAAAAATAGTTTCGTTGGAAGTGACCATATTAAAAAATGGTTTTTTTCTGGGTATAGTATTAAATTTTTACTGAAAATGCTTTTAAAAAGGTCGTCGCTTTGCCGCTGTTATTGTAATACCTTCATGCACATATGAATCTATAAAATATCTGTAAATTGTTTGCTATTATAACTACCGTAATAATTTTGTGGTTTTGTGTTTTTTTTATGCAAAAAGTGTTAAATTAAACTTTTAATAAAAAAAAATATAACAATAAATTGTTTGACACCTTTGTGAGACAACAAAATGGGAAAAAAAATTTAGTTTTGTTGTTTAATAAAAATATGTAGAAAATGTAGTAAAAAAATGTTAAGGTGGATTCACCCATGTTGTCGGGTCAACTTTTTTAATATGTAATTTTTTTTTTTTTTTTTTTTTTTTGAGAGAGAGATTGAGAAAAATTCTTTTTACAAACTCCCTGCTTGTAAATTGGAAAGACTTGATCTAAGTGACAGTAGGTGAAATTTTTTAATACAAAGTTTGTGTTTCTGAAATTATATTGGGATTTTAATGCAAAACAAAGATAATCAACAAAATTTTGGAAACAATTATAAAGCTAAAAAAAAACAAAGTTATCAGCAGGGCTATTAAGTTCAACTGTAATGTATTCGCCTTGCTTGTACTTTTGTAATTCGATACAATTGAAATTGAATTTAATTAAATTTCATAACACTGAGATTTCAAAAGCTAAAATAAAAAAAATAATAATAAAAAAAACCTTAACGCCTTTTTAGAGCTAAAGGCAATCTTGGAGCAAGATATACTAGCACCAAAGGTATTAATATATACCTTATATTGGATATATATAGGGTGGCGCATAAATAACGTTATGACCGTCAAGAAAAAGTCATTGTTGGGCGGGCTGTGTGAGCTGCAGCTCCATCTTGTTGGAACCACAATTCTGGATTGTTCTCTACATCGGGCTTAAAAAAATGCTATTCAGTAAACCGCAAGTTGCTTGTTGTTTTCGATAAAATATGGTTTAATGATTGTCCAAACAGAGTTTGAACACGAACATCACTTTGCCGTACTCAATGCACTTAATAAATGTATCGTAGATATTATAAACTTGATAATAATATATTGTATTAATTGATTTTTATTATTGTAATATACATATATACATCTCACTTATCATAAGCTGATACATCCACAAAAGAGTGACTCTTTGGTGGGGTTTATGAGCTGTCGGGGCCATCGGGCCGTACTTCTTCGATAATTAGATCAGCCAAGCAGTTACCGTGAATTGTGTTCACTATCGTGAGATGATGAACACGAACTTCTTGTGGCCAGAAATTGAGGATATTGACCTGGATGATATGTGGTTCCAAAAGAATGGTGCCACTTGCAACACAGACAAAGAAACAATTAGCACCGATCATGATATTTGACACCGTTGTAGTTCTTTCTCTGGGCATATTTAAAAGAAAAAGCATACGTCAATAAGCAATTCTGCACATTAACGATATTTGACCTCAATTATGTCTTACAGACATTGAAAATGTGCACCATCGGACAGAGGTATGCCACTGAAGCCGTGAAGAGCATTTGGCCGATATTTGTTTCCCATAAAATTGTCATAGATCCTTCTGTCATAATAAAATAATTTAAGATAATTCTCTGAAAACCTGTTTTATTTTTAATTAACATCGTTCGTTTTGGTTATACCACCCTTTTTTTAACACTATAGCAGCACTAATTCTACACACAATAGTAAACATATTTCAGTGTTGATGATTAAAAATTTTTTTTTTAATTTTAGGGGGAATTCCTATCATTAATTTATTTAAGCACAAGTGAATGAATGACTGGAGTTCCTACTATTCAGCCGAGCGTGTTAAACTAACCACAGACCTTAAAAACCACAAACCTCTTTGTTTTTAGACTATATCAATAACCGAGTATAAGATCCGCTATTGAAATTTAGAAGTTTTCCCGCACTAATAAATTAAATACTAAAATAATTTAAATTATTACACACTTTTATATTAATTTAATGTATGTAAGTACTTGAATGAATTAACTCTCATAAAATATGCATTTGAAAAATTAAATACATAAAAATTAATCGATGCAATTGTTTTTTTTTTTTTTTTTTTTTTTTTGTAAATAAATACATATTTCTTATTATTTCCTTCTATTTAATACATATTTCGATCTTCTTTAATGATCATCATCAGGGATTTTTTCAGTGCGTTTTTAAGTTTTTTTTATTTATAAAAATCCCTTATGATAATTTTTAAAAGAAGATCAAATTATTGGAAGGAAATAAAAAGGATGTTTATTTACTAAGAAAAACTCTGGTCTGGAGATCAATTCATTTTTATTTATTTCCAATTGGAAAGGTCGAACAATAACAAATTTGATTTATTTGAAAGATTTTTGAAGTTTTTATGCACGACCATTGCCGAGAAACTTCGGAGTCGGAGTCGCAAGTTTTTTTAGGTGCTCCACTTCCGACTCCAGAAATCCGACTTCACAGCCCTAATGGTCACATGGACTCTGTTCCGCAAAGAAGCTTGTGTGGGGGCTATGTAAAAGTATGGACCGATTCTCAAAATTTTCAATAGGCTTGGCCCATGGAACAAATTAATCCTTAGTACGAAATTTCATCAAAATTGCAACCTGTACTTTTTGCTTAAGGTTTACATGGACAACCATCCGGACGACGGGCATTGTTGGATCGGTTAGAAAAATAATTCAAAGGAAATCGGTTTACTTTGAAGTGGTCCTAGGACCAATACTTTAAGATGTAAGAAACAACAGCACAAACCTGTGTTGCCAAGACATGGTGACCAAAAATGGCTAAATTTGCGGAAAACAATGGCTAAAAAATTCGCTAAAAGATGGCTAAACATGTTTCAATAACAAAAAAAAAATCATTAAAAAAATTTTCAAATGAATTTGTTAATTGAGATCAATTTGTAACATAAAAATAAACGAATAAACGTCAAGAAATTCGATGTCATTATTGTTCATCTCATATGAATCAAGTTTTAAATATTTTGAAGGTAAATCATAATCATGACAACATCTACCCAACCTTTTAAGTCCAAAATAAAAAAGATAAAAAATATTTTGTTGTTATGGTAAAAATATTTCCCTAATTAATAAAATCGAATTAACGGTTGCTTAATGTAATCGATTTCTCAAATTACTTTTAACGAAGTTTACTTGGGTAAATACCCCCTCTACTTCAGCAGTAGACCACGGAAGTGAGAGCAACTTTAAAGTAAATTCCGAAATTTCTCAAAATTTCTTGGTGACACCTGTACACAATACATTGTTAAATTTTTTGACGCTAAGAGATGTTGCTTTGTTGCTCTTCATTTTTGGTGAAAACTGATCGTTTATAGCGATTTTCAACATTTGTGAAAGTTGTGATTGCCCCCTTTCAGACTCGGCAAGTTACTTGCACAAGTCTCTTTCACAAATCTTAGTTTGTAGATGTCAGCGGTACGGGGAATAAAATTGAGTACAGACTTTGTTGTACTCGGCAAGTTACATGCGACACTAACGTGCCGAGGGCTCATTTAAGTTAAATGCGTTTTAATTGTTAAGAATGTTTATTTTACTTTTAGCGATTTTATAAAGTTTTACAAGAAAATAAAAATTACTATCAAAGAAAAGACGGGAAAAAATTTATGGCTTAACAAGTTGCAAAATGGCTAGATTTTCAACACTGGCACAAACGCATAATACCCTGTTCACTATTGTAGGGTGTGTATAATAACTAAACAATTTTCATTATTTTAACACGTTTTCACTGACTGAGTCTGTCTGACTGGGCTGGCATGGCAATAAGTGACAATATTAATATGGATTAAGTTAAATATGTTAAAAATGTTTGCCTATAAAACGCTGGCTGTTGCTCGTTTTTTCCATTTTTTTTTATTGCACAAATTTTTTCATTTCAATTCATTTCATTACACAATTTTGTTTACATTTTTTGCCATCTTTTCAATTTTAATTTTATAATTTTCTTTATTTTTGTGCTGTAATATTTTTAAACTGCAATTATAAACACATAATCCTATAAACTTATTTCCATTTCGAGTTTAATTTTCTGTTTTTTTTTTTTTCTTTTTTTATAAATATGAATTTTTGTGCAAATAAAAAAGTAACAGTAGTAAATTTACAAACAGACATTTTTTAAATATTTCATCGCATATTTATTTGTTTTTTTTTTACATTTTCATTGGTTTTTTATTAATTTCTTCATTTGTTGTTCTCATTCTTTCATTTGGCTTAAAATAATTTTTTTTTTGTATTTTTTGTTATAATTTATATATTTTTTTTGTTTTTTAAAATCAGTTTATGTTGATGATGGTGATGATCTCATCAACCGGCGATTGCATCATGAAACTTTAAACAAAAAAAATAAATTTTTAAGAAGCTTTAAATTCTTAGTATTTTAATTCTTTTTACTTGTTCATATCTAAATGTCCACAAATCTTTTAAAGCCATAATAGTGGACTATCCTTTTTTTGGGTGCATATTCGAAGGCTGAAGGCGAATTTTATTAGCACTATTTATGATTAACTACAACATGTAAGAAATATATATGAAATGTGTTACTATATCACTGCCTAGCAACTTACCCTGCAGACAAGGTAACTAGGTCTACGTTAGAATTATACTAGTTGACATTTATCTCAGACTAGTTAAACATTTGTTTTTTTTTAGATAACGAAGTAGAGACGAAATAAACTAAATGGAAACTAAAATCAAATCAAATTCCATAACTGGATTATTATTATCGTTAAATATTTGATCAAATAAGAGTCACCACTACTTTGTTAATAATTAGTGCGATTAACCATGGTCTTAATATCACAAAAAAAGGATAAATAATACTGCTAGATATAGCAAAAAACTATTTTAATTTTAATATTATTTTTTTTAATTGTGGAATAATAATCAAAATAAATATTGGCATTGAATGAAATTATATTTTAGTTTGCCTGTTGGGTAACGTTTTCATCGAAAAATATTTTTCAAGTGTGACCGGAGCTTTAATCTGGATTGTAAACTTCTACTTTTACAATTATTCCCAGCATCCCTGGAAAATTATCAAATCCTTAAAAATACTAAATGATCTGAAGTTTTAGGTTTCTTGTAAAGAAATGCGTTAAAAATTAGCATTTTGTTTAAAGAAAATTTTAGCAGGTTGACTTTAAGGCGAGGTGTTTTACATACACTATAATTAGAATTAGCAAATAAATAATAAAAAAATGCTAAGTTTTTAAAAGGTAACTTATCTGTTGATATACATATACTTATATATAAAAATTATGTATGATCTTTTTTATAAGCTAAGCCAATTGTATCTTCCGGATTAATTAGGTCCAATGGGCTTGTGATCCAAAACGAATAAATAAATGAAATGAAATGAAATGAAATGAAATGAAACTAATTGTTGTTTAGAAGGTGGGTTATTACTTTTACGTAAATATTTACAAACAAAATTTAAATGCCGGATATAAATACAAGAAATCCCTGGATACAGGAATTTATATATCAAAATCGCAGTATATTTGTAAACGAGACTCGTCAAAAGGACTTACAATATTTATCGTTTATTTACATTTCATTATTCGATCTCAACATACCGTATATCATTGTTAAGCCAGCGTCAAGCCATAAACAATTATATGTAATACGATAAGATCGGACTTTAAATGGCGGCGTTATAGACAGCTCTTATCTTAAAAAATCTTAAGCGACAAAACCACAATTTTACAGGAAAAGTTTTATTATATTTCATAAAAACTTTGTAAAAAGGTTGGCGCTTAAGCTAAATTGTTTTTGCTATAAAATCGTAACGGTTTCTTATGAGGCCATTTTTGGAGATGGTGCAAGTGTTGCCAATAAACTCATTTATTACAAAAAAAAAAACGAAAATTGTAATGATGTCGCTTAAGCTATTTTTGCATTAAGGGTTCGATATGTATGTATGTAAAATAACCAAAGTGTTGTATTTTGGTGCAAAGCGGAAACAATTTTTTTTAAGGCTATAGAAACTTCATTGACATACCTTTCGTTCTAGGGCGTGACTGGTTAACATGTTTTTGTTTTGTATTGGGATCGACCTGGTTTAATGTTACATGTTAAAAGGGGCTCAATTTTGAGGCGTGCCATAACAGTGAGTATATTAAAAGTTAGACAGCGGTTTTAAGTCTCTCATGCAAATGGTCTTGCGAAAGTGCAAATGCAACATATTGAAGCTTTTATTTGCATTTAAACACAATAATTTAGAATCATCAAACGAATGCTTTGATAAAATCTTAATTTGCACTGCTTTGTGGCATTTTGAAACAATTTCACAAAATAATCAAACAACTTTTTGTAAACTTTCACGACCAATAATTACACCAGGGAACAAAATTTTCCTTTTTATTGTAGTGATTAAAAGTTTAATGCATTTTTTACTAGTTTTAGGTCGCTGATTTCAAAACTAATCTCCGTTTTTCTCCATCAGCTCGCATTTTTAAATTGCAGGTACTTATCGCATTTTTTACTTTTATTCAAAAATTAAAAGTTCAAAAAATCATAACTTTACTCTTCATTAAGCGATTTTCCAATTTTTTTTTTGTAACCAAAAAATGGCTGAGTAATAGTTGTTTACGTAAAAAAATACAAAGTTTGTATTTTTAAAAATCATGAAAAATCCAAAACTGTCAAAAGCTTAAAGTATTATTATTTTCACATAAAGTCTCATAACCTATGAACAAAATGAGATATAGATCATAAAAATCGTTGAACGCGTTTCGCTTTTATTCACAATTAAGTGAAGGAAAACTCGTCCATAAATAGAACAGCACATTAAAACACATTAAAAAAAATGTATTTTTGTATGGAAACCGCGATTTTTATGAATTGCATTTTCTTAGTAAATTGTGAATAAAATCAAAAGTTGTGCCACCGATTACAATGAAATAAAGCTCATTTCATACGAAATAGAATAACTAATTGTTTTTAGATCAAAACTGTTATTTTTGTCGCTTTTTTATTTTTTATGAATTTTTAAAAAAAACCAATTTTTTTTTTTAATTGTTCTTGTTTTTTTAAACTTCAACGTATCTCTGAAACTGCTGGGCAAATGTAAACCGCTGTAAGAATCGCTTAAAGATTATATTTTACTGAATATGGTGAACCGTTTTCAAGTTATTCCAATATATGTAGCGAAAGTGCCTTAATTTTGGACTTAACAGATTTACATTTAGCGTCCCAAATAACCTTAAAAACAACATACAGTTCTTAATCAACAATGGCCATCCACACAGCCGCGAGACACATCCGGTACGGTGAAATATCTGGAAGGGATATTCACATTATTACCGATAGCAAGGCGGCCATAAGATCCCTGGAGAATGTGTTCATCACATCGAGAATTGTCCGAGAATGCCGGATGTCTCTGGAGGAGATAGCGAGACATTCACTGGTCACCCTTAATTGGGTCCCCGGACACGGGGTCATACATGGGAACTGCATAGCGGATTCGTTGGCGTATGCAGGTACCACCTTGAATCGGGACGGTTCCACATATTATGTAGGTGCTTCACTCCCAAGGTGTAAGCAACTTATAGCGCAGAAGTTTCATCTTATCGCCAGTCAGAGGTGGCACGATGAAACCACCTGTGGGAAAACCAGGAAAATCTGGCCCATCATAGATGGAAAAAGGACACGGCGGGCATTACAGCTGTCCAGACATCATCTAAGAAACCTAATTGCGGTTATAACTGGCCACTGGCCCATTGGAAGGCACGCCCAGAGGCTGGGGCTCCCTTATAATGACTTGTGTAGAAGTTGCGGCGATGAGGAGGAGGAAGAGTCAACGGAACATCTTCTCTGTGATTGCCCGGCATTCGGAGACTTAAGACTCGAAATGTTTGGTCGAAGAGTCCTTGGGGACAAAACCTGTCTCTCTGATGTTGATGTAAACAGGATCCACTCCTTTATTGAATCGACCGGTTGGCTGCATGGGAATACTAGCAGCCAGATTTCATAGGACCCATGGGAGACGGCGTGATATGGTAACACAACGGGAACTAACTAATGGACCCACGTGAGCTGTGCTTGATCACGGCTGCCAATGGAACCTAACCTAACCTAATCAACAATAACCTCATTACCTTGTGTTATGCGGGGGGGTGCTTTAAAACCATGTGAGATAAGGCCATGATGGCTTTATCTCTCATTCAATAGGGAGATAAGGCCTTTTTTCATTTGAATGGGAGATAAAGCCATCATGGCCTTATCTCACATGGTTTTAAAGCACCCCCCCGTGTTATGCTAGGAACACAACTGGAACGAATGACGAATTTTGCCCAACGCGATGAATTTTTAAAGTTATAATTCGCTGAGTAAATTCGTCGTATAAAGATAATAACGACGAATAACTAACAGCTTTTATAATTGAGAAAGTTGATTGCTGTTTGTGTAAAGAGTCTTTCTCTCTAGTGTGACCATATTAAAAAAGATAATGCTTAAAAATTAAAACATAATCAAAAGCACAACTAAAAACTATTTTTATAGCAAAATACTTTGTACATTTATTTTAAATGTTATACAATAAAAAAAAAACAATTATTAAAGTAAACAGTAACTATTTACTAAAATACTTCTAAACTAAAACCAAACATGGTCACCTGGTACTGATTTGTTCGTCGTTCGCCAGCGTATGAAATAGAAATAAATCTATTGCCGCTTATGACGAATTTCGCCAGATGCTTTTATTGTGTGTATTTTCATATACACAAATATGTTTTATTTTTCGCGACGAAAATTCGCGGCCAAAAACTCGCCGTTCGTCCCAGTTGTGTTGTTAGCATTATGTAATACATAATATGTATGTATATCATCTATTACCTAATTTGTATTCAGCTTCACAAAGTTGCCTAAAATACCGCTCACTGTCAATGACAACATATTTGCAATAACAGTTGCAGCCTTAAACACTCTATACCGCTACGAAGTTTTAGAAGGACATTCTTGGCACGTGCAACAAATTAGACATTAGAGGGAAAGGGTCAGAATTAGATTTCGGATTTAAAAGTCAACAAAAGTAAAAAGGAAGCCATAGTCAAGCCATGAACAACGATATGCGATATGTTGAGATCGGGCCACATTTTTTCCTGTTTTAGAAACTTAATTGACGTATCTTTTATTCTAGGGAGTCAGGAGAAAAAGATGTCGATTTGATGTGCCTGGAAAGCCCTTCCTAGGGAGGGCGGTAAAAATATGTTGATGAAATTATTCCTTATATAGTGATTATTGACAAGATCGATAGTCTCAATCGGGAAAAGAAGACTTTTGGGAAGCGTGCTGGGACCAATAATAATTATTTTAATAACACTAATCTTCTCAAGGTAAGAGTAGTAAAATATTTAGAGGAAATATTAACCTATTTATAAAGTGGTTATGGAAAAGAAAAGTCATCCCCTAACCGGTTTCGAAACATTAGGAGGGATCCTCCTTTGATGAGTAATTGTGTTAAGGTTGCAACCAGGAAATGGTCACGCCTGGGATCCGTAAGGATCCAAAAGAGGATAACAAATGATATAAACTGGCAACAGTTTGCTGATCATAGAGAAACCTATGAGAGGTATCAGGGGATTTATCCCTTCTGTATGTAGAGTTCCTTTCATGGAGTTCTTCGGATCAAAGAAATGGTTGTGACTCAAGGTACATGACAGTTTTACTGTTGTGTTAATATTCTTTCTTCGGACATTGAAAATTTATGACGTGCACATGGTTGAGGCATACCAATAGGACGCGGTAACGTCTGAAATAGACCCCAGACACTACAAAACTGGATGACTTCATGGTGAGGCCTCTGTTGGCACTCCTTAATTGGGGTGCTTTCAGAGTGCATGAGAAGTAGCTGTCATTCCACATAAATACTAGTTCTTGATTTTAGGGTCGTTGTTGTTATCCCTGAGAGACTGTGGGAATTTTACAGCGGAGGTTAGATAGCTCCAACTTCTAAAAACGGGTCAGTACTGGGTTTACCGATTGATACCGAAATTACTTATTCCTCATACATAGAGGCTTTTAGTACTGAGCAGAACTAGAACCAAATGGTTGAGATCCACCGTGAAATTAAGCCATAGTTGCAGAAATTCACGTAAATCGATATTATATTCTAGGGGGTGACTGGCACAACGTTTTTTATATGGAGGCCGATCCGCTTTTTTGTATACATTTGAAATATAATTTTTGTGTAGTCTTTTTTTGTAATTTGCTCAAGTCTGAAACGATGCTTATATAACGCAATCAATAGCTGCTTAAGTTGGAATGCATATAAGCGTTAAATGCTTATAAGCGGTGTGCACATAAGTGATAAATACTGTTGTATACCTATTGTAGAGTACCTTCGAGAAAACTTTATAATTTTTACTTTATCATGTTTTAATTTTTGTTCCTTATTACTCTTTAGCTTCTTGATTTAAATAAGTTTTTTTTTCTTTTTGGTTTCATTTCATTTGCAACCTTTTAATAAAATTAAAATTATGCAAACGTCACGCTTTTTATTTGTGTCATTTAATTGGTTTGACTTCAAACATATTTCTTTCATTCCTTTTGGGGCTTAACTTCTTTTTGTGTTTTTGTTTCTTGGGATTATTAAATTCATTTAACAATAAAGTATAGAAAAACTTAAAAGTTTTTTGTTTGTTTTTGTGGTTGTTTTGCAGCATAAAACAAACAATGACGCGTGTGGCAAATTGATTGATTCATGATCAAATAATATTTTTTGCTATTGTTTTGTATTTTAGTAGTTTTTATTATTTGAGTAGTTTTTTATGGCAATTTTATTAGTATTATTTCATTTGTGGTGAGGCAAAATGAATAAGTAGCATATTTAACCTTTTTTTTTGTTGAGCACCACTAAATGGATTATTAAAAATGAAACTAATCAACGTTTGGTGGAACGCTTGAGTCAACTGAATGGGGGGCATTTAAAATTGGGTCAGGGTTGTTATAGTGGTTTAAATTTGTTTGATGATACAGATGGGGGAAGTTGTCAAAGAAATGTTTAGGGAAAATTTATATAAAAGCTAAAAACAACAACAAACATTTTGAAATTTCCATTAAGCTGGTAGGTGCGTTTGAGTCAAGCAAGTCATCAATCAGGCTTGATGATTAAATTGTCAAAATGTATTTGAAAATATTTACCCTTATCGTGGTTGGCGAATTTAAAATACGCCTGCGACTGTTTGGAATAGATTCAAAAAAACACTGATTTTTTTTTTCCTTTAATCTATTATACAGCGCAACCCGAAAAAATATAACCATATACGGACACCACTACGTGATAAAAGACCAAAAAAGACCCATGTCTCCCAGTTTTGCTCAAAGTCATGCACTTTTTTTATGTCACTCGTGTCATTTTTGCAAAAAATTTATCATTTTGTCAGGCTCATATCTTGCAAACCATTCGGAATTTTTGATTTACTCTCTGAGGCAAAGTTGGAGCTCTTGTCATAAAGAAAAATGTACCATAGATACCCCTTTATGATGTTACTGAAGTATTTGAAGAAGGAAAAGCTGATGCTGGAGGGCAGTCTGGAATATACATAAGTTCTGAATCAGAGTCCGATTCGGACGATCCAAATCCACAACTTAAGAGAGTGCGATTTGCAAGTCCAGGGCCATCAACATTATAAACATAATACGAATATATTTTTTATTATTTTTGTAATAGATATTAAAGTATCTCAATGTTGAAGTAAAGAAAAAACAAATGAAATTTAAAAAATGTTCGGGAATTTTTCACTTTTGCGGCTACCTAAGCGCTACCTAACCTTGCGGCCACACGATTAACTTTTTGTTGATAGTCTTTTACATATACTGTTTGTCAAAATTTACATAAATTGAAAGCTGTGACGTAGGCTGCACGCAATTTTTAAGCAATTTACTTTCAATATGTCATCAAGAAAATACTTTATACTGACAAACGAAAAATTTGCTCACTTAACTTCTTATCAGCTGTTAAATTGAACGTAAAATTGCCAAACAAATGGATAGTTAAAATTGAGAGCAATCTCGTGATCAATTTAAAAAGTGTGAGTGTGTTAGTGAAAAAAATGAGAGTGAGAGCAAATTGAAAGGAATTGAAAGACAAAAATTGATCGTGTGGCCTCCAAGTAAACGGTGTTAAGAATCATTCCTAGTAAGTTCCCATGTTCTAGAGAGTTGTTTATTGAGACACGTGTCTTTTTTTTTTTTTGGTCTTTTATCAGGTAGTGGTGTCCGGATATGGTTATATTTCCATGACTTAAAAAATTACACACAGTGAAATTTTCGGGAAGTTTTTCACTTTTGCGGCTACCTAGAGAGTAAATCAAAATTCCGAACGGTTTGCAAGATATGAGCCTGACAAAACGATCACTTTTTTGCACTTTTTTATGGGCCCCCATGACTTTGGGCAAAACTGGGACACACGGGTCTTCTGTTTATCACGTAGTGGTGTCCGTATATGGTTATATTTCCATGGCTTAAAAAATTACACACATGTATTATAAAAAAAGTTATTCCAGTTTCTTTATGTAGCAAAATTCATCAGCCACTCTGTATTAGCGGTTTTCACTCTTGGTATTAAAGTGCCCTTGTAGACCTTGTTAATCTTATTAATTATTATTTACAATACCGCAACAACAAAATTTATTAAACTTTTATTTACTACAATTAGTATTGTGGTTATTTTATTGAACTGTTAACGGTTTTCAATCCAAATTTAGATATTTTTAATTATTTACTACTCTAAAGTTAAAAAATCACATAAAAAGCTGTACTAGAATAAATCAGTTGACGAAAATTTATTTCTCTCTTTCTCTCACTCTGAAGATTCTTAAATTTACAATACATACGAAAAAGACACTCACGCTTTGAAGTATAAAATCGTTTAAATAAAACAGAGTTGTACACTTAACACAAAGAATAAAAAGCGCTATTATTGCGAAATTTAAACTTTAAATATTGTTTTTATTGCTGTTATACTAAATCTTGCTTCCAACCCTCATTTAGCCTCATTAGACATATTTAATTTAAGGTTTTTCCAACGGAGTTTTTCCAATCGTTTATTCGAACTTTAATCTTTATTATTTCAAAAGTTTTGTGTTCAATTAAAAACTAATAACTTTCATTGGCAATAACTAAATTATTTATTTATCTCTTTATGCCCTCCACCACAACTAGTTGTAAAGAGGGGTATACTAAGTTTGACATTCCGTGTGAAGTTTTTTTTAATATTCATCTAATGGTGTTTTCTTTTGTACGAAAATAATACCACCTTGTTAAAAGGTACATGCAGTGTGACCAGATCTTTAAAATTTTTAGAGCTAAATCTGGCATTAGACAAGGCCAAAAAATGCTAAAAATTATTTTAAAAAATGCTAAAAATAATGCTAAAATTTTTTATAGCTTTTTGTTAAAAATTGATTACGAGTATGTGATTTTATTCGAAACTAAATACATTTAGTGACTTATTTTTTGACGAAATTGAAATAAATGGTTATATCTAAACAAGTGGGGAGATTTTAGTAACGCATCTGATAGATATAATATGTAGCATAGGTAGTTGAGATTAAATTTTAAATTGAAGGGGCTCGCAAACCCCTGATACTTGCAAAATTTAAACGATTTTCTATTCTACACAAAATTTTTTAGACCAATTTATTTCTTATTGTTTAAGAAAAGTTGAAGTTTTAAATCTATTATTTTTTTTCACCAGTTTAAAGCAAAAATTTTTTTCACACATTTACACTATAGAATTTTTATCTTAATACAAAGTGGAATCTCTTTGTACTTTAATATAATAATATCACAGGGCAACTCATATTTACAATCAACAGAATGAGGGACCCAGGAAAAACTTTTTGAATTTTGGTAATAGGTCGTAGTTATATCATACGTTACCTGGTAAGTAGTTGTTATTACAATTGTCATTATTCTGAAAACCTCAATAAGTACTTGCTAGTAATGACCTCAGTAACTACTTTTCACTACTATTATTTTCAGTTATGAATATTTGCTTACTAATAATCAGCTAAATAACTACTTATTAGTTCTCTTGTTTTCAGTACTGAATATTTACTTACTAGTAACTAGTTCCATAACTACGTATTAGGTCTATTAACTAGCGCCAATTAAATAAAAACTAGTTATGTTTGGCTTCTAGTAAGTGTATTGGAAGTACTTACAATTCAGCTTACTGGTACTTAAATAATAACTAGATATTTTGTAACTTCTAGTAAGTGTATTGTAACTACTGAATTCTGTGGACAACTCGAACAAAAATAAGTAGTTATTTAGCCGAAAAATAAGTAGTGTTTATATTTCTCCAACATTACTTGCTAACTTACCAGGTAAGTAAAGTTTTTGCTGGGGAATTTCTAATATTCCGTTAACATAAGAATTATCCATTGTCATACCAAATTTCATTTTGGGCACAACTATTTTTTATAAAAACTTATTATAAAATTAAAAAAAAAATTTAAGTAAAATCAATAAAACAATTCGTCAACATTTTTAAAATAATGCTAAGAAATGCTAAAAATATTTTATTAAAATGCTTAATAAAATGCCAAGTGCTAAATGAAAATTTTGCAGCTAAATAAAATTTTATAATGCTAAATTTAGCTGCAAAAATGCCAAAATGGCCACACTGGGTACATGTATATAATGTCTTGCCGACCCTGTAATAATGCAATTTTTTATTTGACGAGAACAAAATACAAAATTGGACCGCCCTGTTTTTAACAGCTGACAAAAAGTTTGTTCTTCAAAATATAAAAAAAATAAACATAAACCAAAATTTGTTAATAGATTGATATTAAATTAATAAATAAATGAACAAAATGAATGACTTAATTCCAATTTCTTTAGTTTTTTTTTTTTTATAAAATATATGTAACAAGAAAATACCTTTGCCAGATTGCTGATTTATTAACACCAAGTTTTTCAGATATCTTGATTTTAAGTTTTTTTTTTTTTAAAACAATTTTATAACACCGAATCCACTTAAATTTTATATCACTGGCAGCCTTTCATTAACAATGTTATGCTTTCTTATGTTTTTACTATTAAATAATAGAAAAAATAACTATTAATATTTAAAATTTTTACTGTCCTGATTAGAGGCGATTTTTTCTCAACTTCGTCTGGTCACCCTAAATATAAACATTAGCCATCTTTTTACAGGGCATGATCAACACTGTCGATTTACACAGGGCATAAAGTTCAATGCCTTATGCCATTAGTAACGGTGTATTTTTTAAATTTAGAGAGCGAAGCATTTTTAAGAAACGAACACCAAATTGCACTTTTTTAAATAAAATGTCACATTTTTTGTAGAAAAGAAAATGTCATAAGGCCCCTTAAAGTATATATATTCTGGGTCCTTGTGTAATTCTAAGTCGATTTAGCCATGCCCGTCTGTTATAATCACGTTTACTTTCGAAAGACTCAAAAGAAAAAAATACTGGTGTCAAATTGTTTCCAGTTCTCCTAAACAGTTTGGGATTGAAATCCAGTAAAATCGGTTTAGTAGGAAAGTAGTTATATATCAAAATGTGGAAGCACCACCCTTAAAAATAGATAGTTTTGTTACAAAAACTAAAGTAAATAGTGCTGAAATGCACATATTGATAAAAGATTATACACAAATTTATTCTATTTGGCTAGAAATCATACCACAAAATTTTGTGAAGATCGGTCCATAATTTACCAAAGGCCCCTTATACAGCCCGCTCTAGAAAAACACTTCAAGCCCTTGTGACACTACATTTTTAATGCAAGTTTAGGTGAACAGTGCAAATATAAAGAAATAGAAAAATTTACCAGGTGCAAAGAGTTCAGCTCTATTAATTAATGTAAAATTGACATTTCAAGCTTGAAATGTTAAAAGTGTTGCTGAATCAGCGGTTTATGGGACAGTTCAGCGATTTACCGCTTTTTTTTTGACAATTTTTTTTAAATTGACAATACATATTTAATAAAATAAACAACACCATAACAAAAGGAAAAAAATTTTGTTTACATTTTTTATAGTTTGATCTTTCTAACATTTACTTTTTCTTTCTATCAATTCTATTTATATCAATTCAATGATTAAAAAATGTAGTGTCAAAGGGCTTTAATACGCCTAAACCATAAACAAACAATGCTATTGTAAAAATTTTTGGTCTGTCACAGTTTCATATGACTAGAAATCACACTGTCAAATTTTCGAAGATCGGTCCATAATTTACCATAGGCCCCACATAAAGCCTACTTTGGAAAAAAAAACTTTAGTAAGGGTTAAACCGTAAGGAATAATGATTCAAAATAAAATTTGGTCAGTCATAGTTTTGTAAGACTATAAATTATTTTGTCAAATTTAGTGAAGATCGGCCAATAACTTACCATATGTCTTATATAAAGCCAAATCCTGAAGTATTCTAACTGTCGGTGAAGGGTGTCAAAGATTCCGCACAGCAGAATATAGCACTCTTGTTTTTTTTCGAAATTAAATTAGTTCACCTTTTATATTTATAAACAGAATTTGTTTACTTATTTTTTTAAAATTTATTTTATCAACAAATTTATTAATAAAGAGCCCCCTTTTTTGTTATCACTGCATTTTTCGCAGTAAAAAATATTTGTTCATATACATATGTATGTATGTGTGTATGTGATAATTTGTAGCGCGTTCTATCAATTAATACCAAATTGAAAATTTTTGCTGTTGATTTATTGAAAAGTATAAAAAAGTACAAAAAATAAATTTATAGTTTAAAAACTACACGCAGAAAAAAATGTTAAATCGTATAACGACCCATGACTGAATCTTAACGAAGACTACACGCTGAAAAACAGCGATTTGTTCTACGTAGCGGAACGACTCGGAGCCCTCAGCGCACCGACTTAAGATTGTCAATACTGCAACACGGACACATTCGCGCCGTCACAACAACAGGATGGATAAAGTATATAATGAGCTAAGACTGATACAAATCTAATGGGTCGTTTACGGAGGGCAACACAGCTGAAGTTGAGTTCAGTTAAAGTTGAATATGGTTTGACACATATGATAAAACTTATTCGCACAGTTGCTTAAGCCAACTTAAGCATATAATAGTTGGGCCTTAGTGCCTTCCAGCTAAGTCACGAAAAATTCAATAAGCATGCCTCTATACCGCTCACCGTTGACTGCAACAATGATGGTGCCTTAACAATGGCTTGAGAATTGTTATCGCTATTTTCAAAGAACATTCAATCGAATTGAACCTTGACTTTCAAAATAACTTGCTCTGCGGTGAGTATCAAAACTCATCAGATATTACGACTATGTATTGAACCACAATTACAGCTGCATTGATGCCTAAAATTACAGCTAATGTGTAGCTATAGTATCACCCTGGGCGGTGTAGGGATCATTTCAAGGCTATTTCGCGTCTTAAGCCTATAGTACACGGCATGTAAAAAGACACATGCGCATGTGGTTCTGACGTAATTTTGACGTCAATGCAAAGCCACAATAAACATTGCGGGTTGTGTGATGACGTCAAAATTACGTCAGAACCACATGCGCATGTGTCTTTTTACATGCCGTGTACTATAGGCTTTAGTGTTACATCATGCCGGGCCAATTAGCTGTATGCATACCTGGAATCCGACAAAGATACAATATCACAGTGCTCTTGAAGTCTTCTTGATTTGTTGAGACCGAAAGCTCACCAGAGTACTCTTTCATCTGGTGCCACGGGATTAAGTAGTCTCCAGTGGGTGCAAAGCACCGGTCTGACTATTGGTTGAGGCCCCCATAAGTATGCTTCTTTCGGGAAACGCTTTCTGTCTTTAAGGCTGATTGTCTTTACTTTTCTGATAGCAGGTTGCTTTTCATCAAGTTGTACGACGTCCCATGAGGGAGTGCCTTTTTCAAGGCATGAATTCACAAAAGAGTTCAACGAAAGGCAGATTTTTAGACGAAGAGTGATTTATACCAAAAACCGCGGGGAAGGGAGACATCCATATGGAAGGCTGATTTTTCACCCTTGTGGGAAAGTTCGGCATGTGGAAGTTTTCCCTATGTGCTGTTGCTGTGGGAGAGAAGCTGCTGGATTTTTAATAGCAGCGGAGGTTAGATAGCTCCGGTTCCTAAACAAGGAGCGAGTGAATAATTTTTTTTTCGGATTATACACTAAAAATTGCTTCCTGTGTTTGAAGTTTCCGTGTACAGAAGGGGACGGTTGGTTAACGCATTACTTGTCACCTAGTGATCAAGATCCAACATGAGCTTAGGCCATATGGCAGGTGCTCATGTAAATCTTATGATTCCAGATTAAATTGTAAAATGCAATGTCCAACGATTAAAGCTGAATTTGAACTTTTATTAGGACCTACAAATTATTGCAGCTGAATTAGAGTAAATTAATGATGGAAGCAAACAGCGGCATTGGTTCCAAATAAGGCAGTTTATGTAAATTTTTGGCAAGATACCAGCTGCTCAGTGTTAGTACAAATATCCTTGACCACCACCTAATTATTTTTCCAAGTGTAGTTATATTTACTTTACTTTTTATGCACTTAATACTCATTCATATGAATACAAAAGAAAATCCAAAAAGTATATAAAATTTCAGTGCAAAAAAGCAACGCATTGCAAACAAAATAATGTTCATATTTTAAGTCACCAAATATTCGTTTTTTTTTTTATAAACTGCTAAAAAGGTATTTCGTTGTTTTTTTACTGCTTCAGAGTCGTCTGAATTACGTCATGTTTATGGCGAGAAAAAAACCACGAAAATAAAATTAACGACAACGTCGAGTAAACAATTGACATTGCAAAAAAATAAAAAACATAGACATTCCTATTATTCAAATAACTTTTGTGTCTGATGGTGGATTTTGAAATAATCGGTACAAATTGATCTACTGAGGAACATAAAATGGGGTACTTATGTGTAACAGGAGAGCATAAAGTAAAGAGACAAAGTTTAGGATAATTAAATAAAGAGTTAATAATTTTGTTTCCTAAAGATGGTTTTATCTAAAGTCTAAAAAAAAACCTTTTTATATATCCTGTCCTGTTTTCCTGTCCTGTAATTTACTTGGTCGTGGGACGTATAGTGGGGAATTTTCAAAAAAAAAGCGTTTATTCAACTGTCTTATCTAAACGTATGTATGTACACATATAAATTCAGGTTTAATTTAATCTTTCTTATAGATGTTTTGGTAGATTTCATACAACTTTGAACTTCAAAGTCAACAGTAAAACGTTATTTGAACAAGTTCGGTAGATCGATTCGATTACAATAAGCTAACAAAAGACCATCTTCGCTTTATGAAAGAGAACCAGAAGCAGGCTCTAGGCGACAACATTGTCAATGCGAGTGTTATGAAATATTAGTAATATGAATTTGGACCTACTTGAACGGATTGACTAGGGATGCCAGATGTTGAAGAAGTTGCTATTAGGGTGTTCAATCAATCGGCTTTTTTTTCGATTAAACAATTAATCGATGTTTGTCATTATTGACTTATTCGATGAAACGAATAAAATTTTAATATTAATCAATTAATCGAATAATTCAAAATCCAGAAGATTTATAAATTAAGACATTTTTTCGATAATTTTAGAAAAAATTGGTACTTGAGTAAATAAACATTAACAAAAAAACAATACAAACATACCAATTCATACTAATTGATAAAACCTTTACAACGATAAAAAAAACATGTATTGAGATCATATAATTTTATATGTACAAACAATTAAACAGATCTTTTAAAATAATCTTTTAAAAATCAAATGTTGTTTAAATGTTTTGCTTTACTTGGAAGCAGGGATGTTAAATGGGGTTTTAAATTTTGTACCAACTTCCAAAAAAAAAAAAAAATGTACTTTTTGGAGCTTGACGGTACCATTTTTTTTTTAATTTCTTTAAACAACAAAAAAGTACATAAAAATTCATTTAAACACAAAAAAAAAATTAAAAAAACAACATTATATGTATGAATAAATTAAGGTACATAAAAGGCTCATAAATATATGAGATCAAAATCAGGCACTTATTTGTTTAGTTAATACACTATTTGGAATTTTAACGTCATAGCAGCATGAATTTGTCGATCTTATCCAATCCTTTGTTTGTATAAGACTTGATAATGTTGGCACATGTAGTCTGTTTCTTTCCCTAGTTTTTATTATATTTTGAAAAGAAAAAACTGTTTCCACATTTGCAGACGAATGTGAAATGGATAAAATTCCAGCAACGACTCTAGAAATGTCAGGAAACATACGGACATTTAGCTCATTTTGTAAATTTGCTACTGCTAACCAAAAACCACAAACGATTTCAGCTTTTAACGACTGCACTTGCTCGACATAAACTAAAGCTCTTAAATGATTAAATAAAAATTTGCAATTTCATTCGGGAAAATTTTTACTAGAAGAGGTACAATACTACTTGTTTTACCTGAAATAAAATTTTTAGGAGTTAAGTTCCATAAAACCACATTAAAACTTCGTTATAAGAGTACATTTTGGTTCTCAAAACTTCGCAAAATTTTATATAAAATTGTTTTGCTTTTTCTTCCATTTCTTTAACAATATCAATATTGATATTATTTGTAGAAATATATAAAGTCACTTCTGTTCCGCAATAAATTTCAGGTTTTCACTAATATTGTCTCTAAATCTATGCATTAGATCTGGCATCAGACATGGCCAAAAAATGCTAAAAATGATTTTTAAAAATGTTAAAATAATGCTAACATTTTTTTAAATATTTTTGTTAAAAATTTATTACCAGTATGAAATTTTATTCGAAACTAAATACATTTCAGTGACTAATTTTGTAACGAAATGGAATTAAATGGTTATATTTAAGGTGGCTAGATTTTGGTATAGCATCTGATACATATAAATATGTAGCACAGGTAGTTAAGATTAAATTTTAAATTTAGGGGGGCTGCAAACCAGATATATGCAAAATTTAAACAATTTATTTCCATGATATACAACATTTTTTAGATCATTTTATTTTTTATAGTTTAAGAAAAGTTGAAGCTTTAAATAAGTATTTTTTCAGCAGTTTAAAGCAAACAATTTTTCAAACATTTACACCGTTGAATTTTTATCTAAATACAAAGTGAAATTTCTTTGTACTTTTATATCGCAATATGAAAGGGGAAAAAATATTTACAATCCACATGATAAGGGCATTTCTAATATTCCCAGATTATTCTATTTTTTTTTTTCTAACAAGATAGGTAAGATGTTTCTTAACTTAAGAATTATTCATTTTCATACGAAATTTCATTTTGGGTACAACTGTTTTTAGACAACATTTTAGTAAAATCAATAAAACTATTCGTTCAAATTTTTAAAATAAATAATGCTAAAAAAAACTAAAAACATTTTCCAAAAACGCTAAATAAAATGCCAAAAGCTAAATGAAAAATTTGCAGCTAAATAGAAATCTTTAATGCTAAATTTGGCTGCAAAAATGCCAAAATGGCCACACTGGTGGCAAGTGGAAGGCAGACAGAAGTAGTTTGTAGGCGAGAGAGGAAAACAGTAAAGTGTGTCACACACAGCGTTACCGTTGGATATTTTCAAAAAGTACCAAAAAAGAGGATTTTTACAAAAAAAGTGGCACCCAAAAGGTAATTTAAGAAAAAAAGGCGGCACATGTTTTAAAATAGGAAGAATTACACAAAATAATGTTTTGCACGCATTCTGTTCAATTTATTTAAAATTTCCAATAATATTTTTAAATGCTAAAAAAAAAATCCAGAAAAGAATATATCAGATGTAAGCAAAAACTTTTTTATGTGATTTTAATTGACCTTAGCTTGCTGAATCCAAATCTGTTCAAGACTGGTCCTATCATGTCTAGTTTTTTAAAAGTCTTTGAGTCATCCTTATATTTTCAACTGTTTCGAAGTTATTGAAAAAAAATTTGACATTTTATTCATTAATCTAAAAGCCACGAATATGAATAAAATACGGCATATTTCATTAAAATCGTAGGACAATTGTTAATTTTATGTATTATTCATTGTTGGGGGCATGATGCTAATATGTATGTTTCATCATGACTTGGGAGCGATATGTCCGAATAGATGTTATTACTAGCGAATGATTTGGACTTAAATTCCCTTTTAGGCATCCCTTTAGGCATCCCTTTTCCCTTTTAGGCATCGTACCAATATAAAAGCAAACATTTTAAATTTTTATAAATTATCAGGGTTAGTTATATAACGAATAAAATAAGCCATAAACAATGAAAATGTTTATTTAAATGTTATATAAAAATCAAATATTGCGATTTTTCACGAATTTTTCATAACAAAAATATTAAGAAATTTTCAGTGTATAATTGGTCACGAAGGTGAAACAAATATGACAACCCTGATTTATATAGGCACAAGTATACGCCATGGTTTAAAAATGTATTTATTTCATCATGGTATACCGCGCTTACTTGCGAATAATTAATATGTACACCTGTTACATAATATATTCGCAATAAATGCATAAGGTTATTACGATAGACAAAAAATTATTTCAGATAAGCTTGCTTGCATATATATTAAAACAATTACAGTTTATATTTAAGCTGGGAGTTATAATAAAACAGTAAGTTCAAAAAGTATCACATCCTTTAGTAAAAAGTACCAAAAAAAAGTGGCAAGAATTACAAAAAGTATCACATTTGGGTGCATTTTGTAATAGTAGCAAAATAGTAGCCAAGCAGTCGAAAAAGTGGCAAAAGGTGCTACTTTAGTAGCACCAACGGTAACGCTGGTCACACATACAGCGTTGCCCCCTTACCAACAAACTTCGTCTGCCTGCCTCTCACTTGCCACATTGTAAATGGGGACTAAACTCTCTATACACCACAATACTAGTCGCATATTTAAGCGCCCATTACATTAGAGATTTGTTGTACAACATAAATGCAATGAAAGGGACTCAATAATTTGGTTGCAATACTAAAATTTCAAAAAGGGAGAACTATGACAAATTTTAAAATTGTACCAAATGAGTCACGGTAGTACCACGATACTTTAGAAGGTCAAAATGTACCAAAAAAAAGTACGAAAAAAGTACCAACTTTAACATCCCTGCTTGGAACCCACACGATCAAGTTTTGTCTTTCCTTTTAATTTGCCATACTCTCTCCCTGTTTTACTAATGCACTCGCACTTTTTAAATTGACCACGAGATTGCTCTCAATTTTACCTTTCCATTTGTTTGCCAATTTTACGTTCAATTTAACAACTGACCACAAATTCACTTTCGCGCTTTCTTTATAAAAAATATATTTCTTAAAAAATAAATGTGCTTTATTAAAAAAAAAATTGTGTTATAAAAAATTCTTGTGCTTTTTTACAAAATACTTTGAGGCATGCTCCTAGTTTGAGTTGTTTCTTCGTCGGGGGCATTTTTAAAATGAAATTGATTATTAAATTGAGTGCAGCCTGTGACACAGCCGTCAATTCAAACAAGTTTTGACAAGAAGTTTTCGTGAACAACTTGAAAGTGATTTATTAAAAATGTTGCATTTGTTTCAATTATAACTAAAAATTAACGGATTACTGCATTTTTTCCAGTAAATTTTTACTGATTACTGAAAATTTTTTTCAATAAGCAGTACGCCCATGTATGTGAAATACTCATGACTGTTTCTTTTAATTCCAACGGACACATACGTTTGGTTTGTTTTTTTGACTTTAAACTTTAAAAAATTATACATTTGACAGAAAAACCATATATGTATTGTAATTCGATTAATCGGCATAAATTATTGGATTAATCCTTTAATCGAAATAAGTTATTTTAAATTAATCGAACAATTAATCGTCTAAAATTGCTCGATTAATCGAAGAAGTATTAATCGACTGAACACCCTAGTTGCTATTCAACAAATGCTGCTTGCTTTTCCTAAGGTAGCGAAGGGGCGAGTGAATACTCATAACTCTGCCGGATTATACACTAAAATTGCTTTCTGCGGATGCTGGTGCTGACGTTTGGTAAACGCATAACTTGTCACCCTGTAGTTAAGATCCACCATGACATTAGGCCAATGCTCATGTTAATATTAAACTTAAAATAAATAAAAAATCGACCCACAAAACAGACAGTGTGACAGACAGGTTTGTTATTAAATTGCTGTTGAAGCGACAACTGATGAATATTAAATAAAAAGTTCAAAATAAATTTGAAAACTTAATATGAAAACAAGTTTTTACAATAATAAAAAAATCAGTCAATAAAATACTATTTACTTAATTGATAGGTAATTTGTTTTCTTGATTAGTTTATGGTTGATTTTGAGAATTAAGTCATCAGAACATCTTTATAAAACTGACATGATTTAATGACATTTGTTTCTCACTTAAGGTGAGAATGATTCAGAAATTAACACGAAGTGCTAAAGAAACCACAAAAATATTTTAAATTGTATTAATCCCCTAGAATCTTTCTGAATGTCCATTAAAAAAATAAATATTTTTAATTTAAAAAAAGAGAACAAAAAACTCACCGTTTCTGAAAACTCATCTCGGGAACGTCTCGATAGAGTTGTATTATTATTAAGATGATTCATATTGTCCTTAGTGGGTGACATGTTTTCCTCTTTGTTTTAAACTTTTTTTTAAGCCAACAATATTTCTTATTTTACTATGATAATTATTAACAAATAAAAACTTTTTTAATTTTTTTTTTTTTTTTTATTAAATTTCCAAATTTGTTTGGCAGACTTTTGTTTTCGTTCGTATTTAATTGAGTTAAACACAAAAGACCTGTAACGAAAAAGAATACAAAAATTATTTTGTCAGCATTTGACTTTAAAAAATAAAAGTGAAATAATCAACATAATTATAATCATAATAATTAACAACATGTACGTAATTTTTAAAAATTTTATTTTAATTTTTTTTTTGTTTTGTTTTAAAAATTTTGTAAAACAACACAATAAAACAACTGACTGTAGGAATATAAATTACACTCAGAAAAATGTATGCGCAAACTTTTGTGGATGACTTAGTTTGATTTTAAATACGTTTGTATGAGGTCTCAATGAATTGGTAAGCAGATTTTGCCTGTTAACAATGTTGTCAATTTGGCCATTTAGTAGCTAGATTTAGGGCCTAATCATGTAAAACGCAACGAAACGCCAAAGATTTGCATTGAAAGCTCAAACAATGTCATAAATATTTTGCAAAACAAAAGAACAAATTTGGTCTCAAATTGCTTGTAGTTAATCTAAGCAGTTTGGGATTGAAATCCAGCAACATCGGTTCAGTAGGACTAGAACTATGAATCAAAATAAAGCTGAAGGTCCACACCATGCTTTTATGCGTAGATGCGTATGATATTTTTTATGCATTTCATGCGTTCCTAAATTCAAGTTACATGCAATGCGTTCTATGCGCCAAATTGTTTTTTTTTATCATCTGTTGTGCTAATATGTTTATCAAATAGAAACAATTTGGGAAAAATGGAAGGTGTAACTGATATTTTAATAGAATTTGTCTATAAGAATTCATAAAGAAGTAAGCTTTTATTATCAAAATAATTCGTAATTATTCATGGAGTCAATAAGTTTCCCTTTCAAGGCAATTGTTAAAAAAAAAAAAATAATAAGCACAACAAAGATGCCATTCAGAACATAAAAATAATCGATAACTAGAATGGCAAATTTTGTTTATAAAAAAATTGTTCTAAAAATGAATTTCAATGTATTTTGTTCTAAAAAGTTATATCAATCTTAATTACGAAAGCTTTTTTTTATTAAAAACCTTTTTTAATACACAAAAATAGAAAATATGAATTCACCACACAAACATATTTATCGATAACATTGAAAATAAAATATGAATTGCCATCCATGGCCATCAAAAACAGCTGACATTTTTCCACCACACATGCGACGCATACAAGAGTAGAAAGTAAACCTACTTTCATGCGTTGATACGTATATGCATTCTATGCGTTTTGCTGTGTAATTTGTCGCATACAATTACACTGATTCTACTTTTTGAAATATGCATAAAAAGGAACAACGCATCTTAAATGTGGAACCACCGCCCTAAAAAAATTGATAATTTTGATACAAAAACTAACATAACTAGTGGAATAATGCACGGAATGATAAAAATTTAGCACAAATTCGCTTTATACGACTGCAAATCATACTGTTAAATTTCGTACAGATCGGTCCATAATTGACCATAGGCCCCATATAAACCCTATTCGCGGAAAACAATTTAGTACGCCTAAAACCGTAATAAATAACGCTATCATACGAAAAGTTGGTATGTCACAGCTTAATAGGACCTGAAATCACACTGCATAATTTTTTGAAGATCGGTCCATAAATTACACTAGGCCCCATATAAACCCTACTCCCGGAAAACCGTTTAGTATTCCTAAAACCGTAATAAATAATGATATCATAACGAAATTCGGTACGGTACAGTTTTATAGGACGAGAAATCACACTGCCATATTTCGTGAAAATCGGTACATAATTTAGCCAAGGCCCCATATAAATCATACTCTCGGAAAACAGTTTATTGCGCTTAAAACCAAATAAAGCCCTCTTTGGCAAAATAATTAAATTCGCCTAAAACCATTACAGATATAGATATTGCGGTAAAAGTTCTTCCAACTTAGATTCATATGGTCAGAAAAAGTATCATGAAATGATGTGAAATGCACTGTTAACGCTAAAACTAATTACACTGCTGTATTAAAATTTATTCTTATTTATTTTTTGTAATACCAGAAATCAGTCTTCAGAATTTTGGGATGATTGGTCCATAATTTACCATAGGTCCAATACAAATAACGCTCCTAAAAATCATTTTAGTTCGGCTAAAACTGTTACGAATCATTATATTTTACTCAAGCCAGTTCAAAATCTAACAAGAAACGCATAAAACTTTCTTATTGTCGGTCAATAATTTAATAAAGGTCTAAACCGTAACCAATTTTAATGCGGACGTTCGTTTTTGTGAAGCTTAGTTCATAATATGTATGTACTTATTATATAGAGCCCACTCCTGTCGGTGGAGCCTATCAAAGATTCGGCACAGCCAAATATATAGCACTCTAACTTGTTTTTTTTTTTTGTTTGGCCTTTGCAATTAATTCAATAAAAATGACAAATTTCGCGAAATAAAAATATTCTAAAAATAAAAACTACAATGTTATGTTATTTGGTTTATCTTTAATGGGGTTAAGAAAGAAATATTCAATACAGTTAAGAAAAAAAAATTTTTTAAAAAATCGCGAAAACCAATTTTTCTCGACAAAAAAAAATAACGAAAAAAGGAGTTAATTTGATTTAAATTGAATAATGATCCCAAAAGTATAAAAAATAGTACATGAGAACATATTAAATTTTTCAATCGCGAATATCGCTAATACGAGTGCTAACTTTAAAAAACGGCTATCAACAATTCAACGTACTCGATTAGCATAGCACAGTGTTTTTGTTTGTTCATATTATATAATGAAGATTTAATAAATACATAATAAAAAAAAATTTTTAAATATATATGATAATTTTTGCCTCCTGATTTTCCGAGTATGGGGTCTGGATGAAATCATGTTCGAATTTTTAAACAAATAACACTCTTTTCAGTACCACAAATTCCATGTTTATATTGGTATTGAAATAAAATTGGCATAAATAACTTTTTTAATAGTTAGTATATCTCGAAAATGTCTTTAAAATTAATCGCCTATGTGCTAGAAATCGCAAATCGCAAGAAAGTTGTGATTACGATTTGAAATCGCAAAGAAGGTATGCTGGAGTTCGTAATCGCCTTAAATTTGGCGATTTTAAATCACAAGCCTACAGTAATGTGATCCACATGTGAACTTGTAAATTTCCTTTAAAATTTATTTTCAACATCAATAAATAGCATATAAAAAGGAAATTTAATGTTTTTCTTTTCCATTTATTTTAAAAACTCATAATCTTTTGAGAAAATTTTCATAGAAAATATAAAATTAAAAAACATTGTTTTAATACTGATTGTTGTTTAACAATTTCTTTTAAATTTGCGTTTTGATTGTGAGCAGCTGTTTCTATTTAACTTCGAAAAAAATATGTAAGAAATTATAACCATTTATCAACAACATGTACTTATGGTACTTACCATTGTTCAGGAATATATCTTGGGTTGTAATAATCCCTTAGAAGACGTTTTCTGATACGTTCTTTTTTAAAATACAGTTTTTTTTAATGAAATAACACGTAATATAAAAGCTGCCGGCATTTTTCATGCAAATAATTATTTTTTTTTTGTTCAAATTTGACAGCTAAAACATATGTTTTATTTTTCGACCACTACTTCGAAAAAAAAAACAAAACGCGTGAGCTCTAGCACATGCTTAAATAAAATTGGCGATTTTCAGATCGCATGTGATTTTCAAATCATGCGATTTTCAGCACATGGCCGAATAAATCCCATATATCTAGATCTAAAGTGCATACTTAATTGTTGGTATATAGTTATCTAATTACCCAAATGCCATATAATGGGTGATTCAAGTAGAGATACTTTTTTCAATAGCCTTTTTTGACAGATCAAGTTTGAGTCGTGTCATGCTGTCATGTTATTTTTGTTTAGTATTGTTTGGCATTTTATAAATGAAAGACTTACGCCTGAACAACGTTTACAAATCGTTCAACTTTATTACGAAAATTCACGTTCTGTGAGGAATGTGTTTCGTGCACTTCGCTCAACTTATGGTCAACATAATCGGCCTACTGAGCGTACTATTCGCAACACCATCACCCATTTTAAGACCCATCATTCATTATTGGATAATATTTGACCGAATAGACCACATCCAGCACGCTGTGAAGAAAATATAGCGGCCGTAGCTGAGAGTGTACACGAAGACCGTGGAGAGTCGATTCCGCGCCGTTCGCAGCATCTCGTTCGCAGCATTCTCGGACTGACGTATGGAACGACTTGGCGCATTTTACGTCGAGATCTTAAATTGAAAATACAGCTTGTGCAACAACTGAAGCCGCTCGACCTTCCCAAGCGACATCGCTTCACTCTATGGGCTCTTGAAAAGTTCCGACGTTTTCGAGGCAAATTTTGTTCACCGATGAGGCCCATTTCTGGCTCAATGGGTATGTAAACAAACAAAATTGCCGCATTTGGGACGAAGAGCAACCTGAAGAGATTCAAGAACTGCCACTTCATCCAGAAAAAACAACGGTTTGGTGTGGTTTGTAAGCCGGTGGAATCATCGGTCCATATTTCTTTAAAAATTATGCCGGTGCGAACGTAACCGTCAATGGCGACCGTTATCGTGCCATGATAACCCACTTTTTGACACCTGAAATTGAAGCTCGTGATCTCGGCGACAAAAAAGTAGGGAACTTCACTTTTTTATTTTTTACTATTAGTTTAAACCAGAAATAATAATAGCAACCAAAACTTTTCATATCCTTATTTTATATAAAATTATCCTTTATTCCTCTGACCAAATCTAATTCCCCTTCTGCACTGATTCTTTCAGTGTATTCTCGTATATTTGGTATGAATGAATGTTAATTAAAATGACACTCAAGTGTGGGTGAAGGTGGTAGAGATGGCTGGCTCAATGCTGACAGACTTATCTATAATGTAATCATGATTGTCTTCCTCTCTGCGTATTAAATAATATAGAATGTGAGTAGTATGTAGATAGAAATATGAGTATTTAATAGCATTTTGTTATCTATAAAATGTTTACAATTACTGCGTACAATGCGAAATATGTCACATTTTTCTCAATTCTTTTCAATTCAAAACTATTACTTAATATAGTTGATGTTGTTCTTTTTCTTCTTTGTTGATGTTTTTTTTTTTTTTTTTTTTGTTACAAATATAGAAAATATCTAAAATAACATTTACTAAAGTGAGTAAGTAAGTGGCTGAGCGTAAGTGTTGTTATGGTCGTGCATGATAACAGAGCAGTCACAACAAAAAAAGTTTAAAAAGAATACAATTAAACCAAATAACAATATTACCACTATTTCGTGTGGTTGTTGTTGCTTTTGCTGTTATTATTATAGTTTTCATTGTTGTTGGTTAGAATCATTTAAAGTTTAAATTTAAAAATTTTAACAATCTCTAAATATGTAGTACGAATAAAATCAGGGAAGGGAGATTTACCACTATTGCAAGAAATTTTAAAATTTGTGATTTTAGTAGTTTAGTTGACAGGTTTTAGACGAAAACTCAAAATTTCTTTATCAAATTAAAAGCTTGTTTATATGTTCAGTTCTTTTTGTTATAAAATCAAAACCGCAAATTGTTGCAACAAGGAGTCGCCAAAACTGAAAAATTTACTCTATTTTCTGAGAAATAAATCATTCTAAATTTTAAACCCACATTTCATATTTTTTTTTTTTGCTCCCAGAAAATTTGCATGACTTTTTATCAGGGCTGTAGAGTCGGAGTTGAGGTTTTTGTACCAAAAAAAACGTAACGCCAGCAAGCAAATAAGCTTTTAATTAAAACCCATGGTGTTCGAATGTTATTCCTTTTTTACTAAATGTAGCAAAAAAAAAACGTTGCAAAAAGTAGGCATTTCGTTGGAAAACTAGAAAAATTTTTAAGTCGGTGTCATGACTGGGTACTTCGACTCCGGTACAAATACCTCAATTCCGATTTTACAATAAAATATTGATTTTTCAATTTTCCGAGAATCATGTTCTTGGTACTCGTATATTTAACCATTTAAAAGGTACTGCATTAAAAAAAAATGTTAAAGTCATATACATTTAGCATCAAGGTTAGAGTTGGTCTCGGGCTTGGAGTCGGAGATGGACTAAAAAAAATTCAACGGTTGGAGTCGGAGTAAGGATTTTTTTTATTACTCCACAGCACTGCTTTTAACTCTTCTTTGCGCTAAAAAAAACAGAGGAAAATTTTAAGTCTAAGACTAAAATCAAATAAAAAGAATCTATCGGGTATGTGATGAAAATCGATCGATTCCAAAACGAACGTTTTTAAAAGGTGTGATGCATTTCGAGCGATTTAAAAAATCCAATTCTGAATTATAATCTTAATTTGTTGTTCAAAATATAGTGCAATTAAATCATGTAATACACAATTTAAAAGAATATGGACAGGAAATAAGAAGAATATGTATAAGAAATCAACTTTAAAAGATTCTAAAAACGATATTATCGGTTTCAAATCGTTTCGTTTTCCAAATCTTTTTCCATCACATACCTGTATATAATTGAAAATATGTATTAATATATTCAAAATCCGTAAAAATACTTATGCTCTTGAAAACATTAGCAGTAAAAAATTCGCTAAGATATAAAAAGAACTAAAATTTGGAAAAATGCTAAAATCGCTATTAATTATTTAATTGAAAATAAAGAAAAACCTCAAAATGTTCAATATTTGTAGAAAAAAATTATTAACACTTGTAATACGTTTCAAACGTTTAAATTAATTTAAAAAAATATTAAAACGTCATTATCATATCAAGTTATTACAATAATATCCCATCCCTGTTTAGAATAAGGGGTCCGAATCGAGTTAAAAAAAGAGAACAATAAACACAAAAAAAACGAGTTAAGACCCGCGCGTACATAAATAAAATAACAGAACAAGAAAACCTTTAGTTTTGTATTGTTATTGTATATTATTATTTTTAGAAATTTAATCACCATTTGCCCGAAAGTATAAAAAGATACTTTTTAGCCACACACATACACTTTTATACTTACACACATGCATGACGAACTACAAGCATTCGCGCACTCATTCAGTAAAAAAAATAACTATTCTTGCAATATTAGCAGCGTTTTCGAAATAGACAAATAAAAAACAAACAACAATACCGGTAAATATAACGTTGCCATACTGTAAGATTTATTACAAAAACAAAAATTCCGTAATAACTCAATTTGTTCGTTCTAAGTTAAACAAATTTATAAAATGTTATTTAAATAAGTATCTTATTTAAACTTGAAGATAATTGGCATACTTTTTTAACAACGAGTGCTATATGAACCGAAATCTTTTTTTTTTTTTTTGTAGAAATAATTGGCAATTCTGAATTACGTTGTTCGGTAATTGAACTAGGAAGGCGAATTACGCTGGTCAAACGGAATATTCTTAGTTCAACAACTCTTTTTCTTACATTTATGAAATTTGTTTTTGCTTTGAAAAAACATAAATAACAATTTTTAAGGTCTTATTATCTTAGCAATTCCTTTTTCTTTTTTTGACAGCCTTCGATAAAAATTAGTAATGACATGATTTGTTTGCAAAATGTATTAACAAAGTGACCTCACTACTACAACAATGCAACAATAGAAAAAACAACAGGGATTTTGTTGCTAGAACTGCCACGGTTAATGTCAAAATACCTGTAAATAAACAAAACAAAGACACCAAACGTCAAAACACGAAGAAAAAAAATGTATGTCGTTTTTGTAGAAGTATAATTCCATGTCAAATCGACCAATAGTGGGACCCGACCCCTTTCGATTTGAATGAAATTGGGTGAGAAGGTTCATTTCATCCTTTAAGGAACATGTATATTAAAAAAAAAATTAAAAAATTTTTTTTCAAAAGTTATGTCATATTCAAAATGTCTTAATTACACCGAATTAGCTGAATGTGTTGAGTTTATTTTTCAATATCTCCAAAACTACTTCACACACGAAGATGATTTGTATGTCATTTTAAAGAGAATACTTGGTTTTACAAACAGTATATAAAAAATTTTTAAAAAAGTGTAATATCTGCAAAATATTAAATTTTAAAAATGGACTAAGTCAAAAACCTAATTTTTTTTTGGCTGATTTTTTATATAATACCTCAAACTGTTCTTTTTTTCTTTTTTAAGATATGATTTTTTTTTCTTTCGCAACCTGTAAAAATATAGACCTAAAATAAAATTTAATATTGTAATTTTGAGCAATAAGTATTTATTAAATCTGTACCCATGTTCTGTAACTTTGGTGAGAACATCTCGCATCGAAAACATGTGAAACAAAATATTCCATCGTTTCTCGAAAAGTGAGAAAAAAGTGTGTCTGTAACTCATGTCGAAAACTATCAAAAGAGATTACTTTGTTACGTTATAAATGTCATAATATTCCACTCGAAGCCGATATGAAATTGCAGATGTTGAGAACGCTAGTCAAACATATCGTTGACGGCGACCAAATTTGACTAAAATTGAAAATTTTCAAAGACGGCGGCGAAAAAGCAACCGTCGGCTATAGCAAATAATGTAGAGTGCGACTTTAATTTTTGTTGATTAACAAATTGCTTTGAAAACATTCGTATATACATATTTTAAAAATGTTACAAGCAAAATAATTAAGCAATGAAAAAATCTGCCAAGAACAAAATACTTATCTCTTCCGTGTTAATATTCATTGCATTTTGCATTCTTAATTTATTTTTAGTGTCAAAAATTTTTCTCACCCCATTTTTTTGAGTGAGTCTATTTGACAGTTCAAAGCGGGAACTTTCTCACAAAAATTTTATGGACACACTTTTCCAGTATATTGGCTAGAAATTTCCTTACGTGACAGTTATTACTCGCTAAAAATTTTACATACGCAGTTAAGTGAGAAAAACAGCTGTTTGTTTCAATTTTGGCATTTTTGTTTCATTTTTCATATTACAATCGAAAAGTTTCTCGCCGCTGGAGTTACAGAACATGGGTACTGATTTGTGTAATTAAAGGGGTTTAAAAAAAAGTAACGACATTGAAAAAGTTTCTTTTGTTTATTTGTTGAGTTTTTTGTTGGAGCTCAATGTGTGCACTTTCAAAGAATAGTGCACTTTTTGTCACGTTACGTTTCTAAGAAATCAAATGATTTTTATTCTACAAAAATTCTTGTGTGAAGTACTTTTTATGATATTAAAAAATAAACTCAAGACATTCGGCTAATTCGACGAAATTATGACATTTTGAATATGACATAACTTTTGAAAAAAAATGTTTTTTCGTTAATTTGCATATATATCCTTATAGGATGAAAGGAACGTTCTCACCAAATTTAATTCCAATTAAAAGGGTTCGGCTCCCACTCTTGGTCGATTTGACATGGAATTACCCAGAAGTGAGACCACTTTATAAGTACATTCTGATTTGTTTGTAGTTGGCATCAGTGCTGCAAGGAGAAGAATAAAAATAGTTACGCTCTTCTTTAAAAAAAAAAGTTACGTTTCGCCAAAAAATAAAATAATAAATTGCATTTTGAAATATTCCTTGAATAAACAGTACATTTTTGTAATTCATTTTCCATATTTTGCAGTGATATTTAACAAATTTTTTACAAAAACAAAACTTCGAATTAAAATAGATAAACGTGTAAACACGTTATTTAAAAAAATTAAGCTGGAGGTCCACACCATGAGTTCATGCATTGATGCGTTTGATACTTTTTGTGTATTTTATAGTTTTTTAAATTCAAGTTACACGGAACGCGTTTTATGCGCAAACTTTTTTGTTTTGATCAGCAGCTGTGTTAATATTTTTGTCAATATAACAATTTTAGCAAAAAATGGAAAGTAAAATTCAGATTTTAATAGAATTTATTTAAAAAATTTATAGAGGATTAAAGTTTTATTATACAAAGAAAACGGGATTTATCCCAATATCAATAAGTTTCTCCTTCATGGCATTTGTTCATAAAAATAATAAGCACATCGAAGATGGCACGCAGAACATCAAAGTAATAGATAACTAGAATGGCAAATTTTGTTCATGCAAAAATTGTGCTAAAAATTAATTTTAATTTATTTTATTCTTGAAAACTATTGCAATCTTTATTACAAAAGCTTTTTCTTTTATAAAAACTTTTTTCAATATAAAAAATAGTAAAATGGAATCCACTACACCAACATATTTATCGATAACATTTAAAATTAAATATGATTACCATTCATGGCTATCAAAAACCGCTGACATTTTTTCACCAGTCATGCGCCGCATATAAAAGTAGAAAGTAAGCCTACTTTCATGCGTTGATATGTGTATGCATTCCATGCGTTTTACTGTGTAACATGTCACATACAATTAAGCGCATTCTACTTTATGCAGATGCATGAAAAAGAAAGAAGCATTAAACGCATTGTGTGAACATTCAGCTTAAGCCTACGTTCATGCGTTGATACGTATATGCTTTTTGCTGTGCAACTTATTTACATACACTGATTCTACTTTTTTGACAGGTGCATTAACAGGAACGACACATATATGCATGGTGTTCACCTCCAGCCATGTTTAAGGCTACTTTACACTATCACACAAGTTTTGCGTATTTTGACGAAAATTAATACCTGATATAATTATTGTTTGAAAATTTTCCAAAAACAAGAGCAACTCATCATGAGAGAGTTGTATTTTCTTGAAAATACGTAAGACTTGTGTGATCGTGTAAAGTAGTCTTTATAACATAAAACTTAAAATAAAATGTGTAAACCGCTTTTCGTACTTAGTTAAGATCTCATATATAAATACATACATATTATTATTTCAGTTTAATTTCAATTGATGGAAATTGTGGATTTAGACAAGCTCATATTTTGAAACATCTTGAATATTTTCTTTAGTCATCCTTAATGCAGCTATTGTATCACACAGAAAAAAGTGTTTTATCAATTAAAAAAATTGTTTAAAAAGTATTAAAATTTAATTACTGTGATAATTGAATCAATTATTTTTTTAGTTGAAAGAAAATGAAAAATTTAATTTTGATTTAATTAACATTTAAGTTGTTTTGAAATAAATTTTCAAAAAAAATTTTAATTAAATAAAAAAATATATAATTGACATTTTTCGTTTAAAAGTAAATAATTTAAACATGTAAAATTGTTGCTGGGAATTGTCAACATTTCATTAAATAAATTTACACATTGTCAGAAATTGCTAAATTTTTGATCATTTTTTTTTTAATTAATATTAAAAATATCATTAATTGAAAAAAAATATTCACAATTTTACAATTTTTAGTAATCAATCTAATCATTTTACTAAAAGGTGCAAAATCAACAACTTGTTTGCTTGATATTATGAATTTGGTATAAATTTGGGGATTGCAGAAAGTTATTAATTTTTTCTGTACAAATTTTCTTTATCGATTACGGTGTTCAGTCTTTACACAGCAAACAAGTTGTTGATTTTGCGCCTATTACCAAAATGATTATATTGATTACTAAAAATTTTAAAATTTTGAAAAAATATTTTCAATAAATGATATTTTTAATTTTAATTAAAAAAGTGATCAAAAAACTTTGCCATTTCAAACAATATGTTAATTTATTTAAATAAATTAAAAAAAAAATAGCCACAATACTAATTATTAAAATAAATATTCACGATTCCCTACAACAATTCTACATGTTTAAATTATTTTCTTTTAAGCCAAAAAAGTCAAATTAAGAGTTTTTGTTATTTAATTAAAATTTTAATTGAAAATTTATTTCAAAACAACTAAAATGTTATTTAAATAAAAATTAAATTTATAATTTTCTTTCAACTAAAAAAATAATTGATTCAATTATCACATTAATTAAATTTAAATACTTTTAAGCCCATTTTTTTAATTGATAAAACACTTTTTTCTGTGTATAAGTTTTAGTTGCCTAAATATTCTCTCCACACACTGAATTGATAAGTTAAGGAAACTACTGCTTTCAGAGACGAGCAGTGCTTATCTTAATTAATTAATCAAGTACTTTCTCAAAAATATGAGTTCGTTCTGTGCCAGGTACTAAAAGTTACGAAAGTTTGGTCAATTATAACAAAATTATACATGTTACGTTGGGCCTTTAAAAGTTATGAAAAATGTAACAATAACAAACTACATCACTAGTCGGCATAGTAATTCAAAATTAATTATGTAAAAATTAAATACTTAATTCGCTCTCAAAATTTTGTGTGACGAATTATGTAATTTAGAGTAAATTACGAAATCATGTTGTAGTGCAAACATAATACAAGCATCAACTTGAATTGTGTTCCCCATTGTACGGAGCGTACCAAAAAAATCAAGTACCAACGATTTCTCCTTTAAACGACTCGCTGTTAAGCAATTAACTGCGGATAGAACATGTCATGCTGGTTAAAAATCGGGTCGATTATGGAAGATCGACTATGAAATTTTTTGATCAAGTCGAAAAAACTAAGTGCACTTTTAAACTTACAATATCCGATTAGCTAGAAAATTGTAATCCATTAACATATTTTACCATTTTCCGAAAGAACTACTAAAAAATCTATTCTAGTCAAAACAAAGTCCAATAGTTACGAACTGCTATAACTGACCAAGGAGTGAACTAGAACTAAGATAGAAATAAAATAGAATGATTTAAAACCAAATTAGAAGTGAACCAAAACTATACTAGTAGTGGTTATGATTGAACTAGAATTAAAAAAAAGCTGAAATAGAACTGAACAAAATCCGAACCAGAACTAGAATTAGACTAGAACTGAACTTGAATTGAACTAGAACTAATCTAGAACTGCACTAAAACTGAACGAACTCAATTAGAACTAAACTAGAACTCAATTGGATTTGAACTGGAACTCAGCTAGAATTGAACTAGAACTGAAAAAGAACTGAATTGCAATTAACCTAGAACTGATTTAGAAACGAACTTAACTAAAACCAAATTCCAAGCAAAATAATGACTGAACAAAAAAGTTAAAAAAAAATACTGAAATAGCCCAATAAAAAATGTTCCTATTTTGAAAGCACTAATGGTACATTTATAAAAGTTAGCACTCATTTATGCGCTACGCAATAAGACATACACAGATGCAGTACATAAATTTGAAGAGCCACGCCATTCCCTTACTAAGAAGCAGGTTTGTAAGGGAGCATATAAAAGAGTAACGGTAACAAAAAATTCAGTATGTAAAGCTGATCGTTACATTCAACAATTTTTACATACGCTGAATGTATTGCTTCAAAGTGGGAACTCGCATATAAAATTTATGTCTTCCGCAAGCGATATGGTAAGCGAAACTTTTACGTTTCTCCCTTACAAACCTGCTTCGTTGGAAGCTCCATTTTTTATTAGGAAATTTATATTTGTATTTATTAAACTTGAGGTATATTATTTTTATAAAAATTTTATTTTAAAAATAAATATTTTTTTTAAAAAATAAATAAACAATTTTTAAAAAATATTGATTAAAAAACTAAACTACATAGATACCCTGCAGTGCGCTGGACCGGTCCCAAATTGGTACTTTCACCTATTACTAAGTGACGTTGTTAGTCTTTTTACTGGTAAAACGACCGGAGATTTTAACATGTGGTAGTCGTAAAAACAGTCAATTGACCCCCTATAGATAACTATGGGACAGTCTGTTTACCGGTGCCACAGTATCAATCCCGTGGTTGATGCCGTAGTTCCAAAGTACTTTACATCTAATTTTCCCTGATAAGCCAGTGATTACTTATTAACATGTAAGAATAACACACAATATAACTAGGTTTTAATTTTAACATTGTTATTAATATATTTATATATAAAAGGAAATCAAATAAATAAATCAAATCAAAAAAGAAAGTATTTAATTAGAACCAAAAGGGAATTCATTACTATAAATTAAATAAAAGTTAAATTAATTCATTAGGTAAAATTAAATTAAATTCAAATTATTTCAATATTTGGTTTTAAAAATCTTTTTTTTTTGAAGAAATATGGCCTGGCGTAGTTGGTGTTCTGCTAAACCCGATTCAGTTGATATATCAATTGCGTCTGAAAGTGGAAATTATTGTAAAGATTTTACTCAGGTAAATAATTATTATATTATTAATATGTTACCTAACAGTACATGGAAAAACTTGTCCACTCGCTTCAAACACTTATTCGATAACAAAGGGACAGAAAAGTGTGAATTGACATCGCGAAAGACAACGTTGAGTCAGAAAAATAACCGAAAAATGGGTCAATTGACAAAATAAAACTGAAGGGTATTGAACCCGAAACTGAGCTACATAAAAGTAAAGAATACCATTATTTAGATTTTTGGATTTGTCATTATATAAGAGAAATGCACGTCCCAATTTTTTGTGTTGCAAAAATGCGAAAATTCGAATTTTGCACTAGTTGACGTGAGCATACATTTTAGCAACAAGTGCATAAATGCAGACTCAAAATAACGAGACGCCATCTTTAATAAGAGTTTATTTTCGATTGTCTGCTAAATAATCTATTATTTTTTTAATTTCGAAATCCGTCCGTTTGTTATATATTTTGAATTATGATTTGTTTTATTTTTTGCAGCATTCATTTTGATAAAATTAAAAAAAAAAGTCCGCTAAATTTTGGCTTGTTGCACAAAGAAAATTTTGACGGTGGATGATTACCAAGGCCCGGACTTTTATCCATTAAAAATCGCGTTTAATGCGCCTAAAACATGCACTAAAAATATGCGCTAAAAATTGGAAAAATATGCACTTGAAATTTTTTTTTGCCACATTTATTAATAAAAAAAAAGAAACATTGATATAACAAGAAGAAAAACAAAAATAGCATAAATGTATAAAAATTCAATCTCATAAACGAAAATAAGGTACAATAGACACAAAAGTAGAAGTTAAACAAAAGTAAAGCACAGAAATATAAAAAAAACCCAAAAGCAAAATGATCATATTAATTAAGTCACTTGTTATATAGATATTTGAGCCATGTGTGTGAAGTTAGCTCCGTCAGTTAGCTTCGTTTTCTTGACTATCAAGTTTCCTGTACACAAGCAACTTGTGTTAACATTGTTCTCACTCAAAGACTGTTAAGACAACAGAATGGACGTTTTTTTTGTCAAAAATAAATAATTTCAGACAAAAAAAAAATTAAAAATGGTAATTCAGAATAACTAATAAAACATATATTTTTTATTTAAAAAATTTGGCCAGAAAATTAATTAAAATTAAAAAAAAGCCCTACTTTTAGAAAATCGGAATGGTGCTCTAATATGGACTAATAGGGTTGATAGCTTAGGTATTCTAGATTTCAGAACTATATAGTTTATATTCAGAATTTGTAAAGATTTTTTGTAATAGAGCATAGCTGAAAGTGAAATTATGAAATTTCGTAAAAGAAGCCCTATTTTCAGAACCCGAAAATGGGTCAAAATCGAAATGGTGCTCTAATATGTTCTAATAGTTCTGAAATCTAGAATATCTAAGCTATTAACCCTATTAGTCCATATTAGAGCACCATTTCGATTTTGACCCATTTTCGGGTTCTAAAAGTAGGGCTTTTTTTAATTTTAATTAATTTTCTGGCCAAATTCTTTAAATAAAAATATATGTTTTATTAGTTATTCTGAATTACCATTTGAAATTTTTTTTTTTGTATGAAATTATTTATTTTTGGCAAAAAAAACATCCATTCTGTTGTCTTAACAGTCTTTGAGTGAGAACAATGTTACCACAAGTTGCTTTTGTACAGGAAACTTGATAGTCAAGAAAACGAAACTAACTGACGGAGCTAACTTCACACACATATTTGAGCCTACATATAAAACGAATTAAGAACAATAAGAAAAAAGTTTTATTGTTATGATTTATTTTTAACGTGCTAAATTCCCCATTTTTATTTTTGATAAAAACACTGAAATTTATTGTGGGAAAGCTTTTTTGTTTATATAAAAACATAATTTGTTTTCAATAGTTTTAAATATTAATTTAAGGCTTGGACTCAAAAAGCATTTTAACATGGAAAATGACCATTAAACGCGACGAAAGTGATCGGTTCATGATTAAATGCTGATAGTTCCTTTGTGGTACATTTTGCACTAAAAATTTTAATTACATATCGATGGCTTAATATAAAAAAGGCGTAACTCAATTTTTCGCAAAATAAGGATTTTTACTTATTTTTGTAAAAAAATGCCAAATGCATATTTCATTTAAATTTCAGAGGGCTATATTAGAAAATTTATTGGATCTTTTTATTAAAAATCGCACTAAAACTTTTTTAATGTCTAAAATTCTACGGATTTTATTCAGTTCTTTCTTTCCTGTGTAAATTAATACAAAATCGAGTTACGCCTTTTTTATATTAAGCCATCGATATGCCAGCAGTGTGGTTTCTTGTTTTGAATCCTTAATTTTTCTAAAAACTTTATCAAGCTTAATACGAATTGGTTTACTAAGGGTACTCAGCTTTTTTTTAAAAAGAAACTGCATCACCATCGTTGAATCCTTCCACCACATAAATGCCATAATACATAAATGCTTTCAACCGCGTTCCCCACCTGGTTGTTATAGGCTGTGGTGGAAGAAGTAGATCGGGATACTTCTCATAATATGCGGAATATCGCGAGGTGTTTTGCAAAATATTTTTTCCCATTAGAAATCAATAAATCAATATGATCGCAGTTGCCTCTTTTCGCTTCTACAACACGGTGCATCGCAAAATAAAACAAGTTTTGTTTTTCAAAATATGCAATGTCAGCAATATATGCAAAAGTATGAATTTAAAGCAAAATATGCACTAACAAATCGATGTCATTTTACTTCGAATTTCATGATTCGCTAAGATATTTACTTTATTTTGATCTCAGACTGACGACAACAAATATGCATTTGCATAAAAAACCGGGCCTTGCTGATTACATTAATAGTTGCTATTTTTGGTACTTTTTTAGATACAAAAGCTATATTTTATGAGATTGGCAACGCCATTCAACTGACGTTGAACATATGTTTTGTGCAAGAATCGCCCTGATTTTTCGCACTTGTTCATGGGTGGTGCAAAGTGAAAGAGTCAGTGCGAAATTCTTTTCTACATAGTTGTTGTGATGTTTCAAAAAAACCTCGCATTTTTGGAAGACTAAAAATAATGACGTGAATTACTCTATAGATTCTTAAAACTACTGATCTTTTGCAAAACTAGCATAACTAATCGGAATTGATTGTCTGGAAGTTTACTGCCAGGCCCACAATGTCGACAAGAACATTTCTTTCGCATTTTTATATTGAAAACAATAATAACAAATTTAAATTTTACATAGTGGGCCAGGCCCTTAATATCGAACCCGTTGATCTTTGAATTTGGCACAATATTGGTCTATATCGAACCAATGATAATTTGCTTAACGAACGATAAGAATTCGTATTAATTGTTAGGAAGCTAAATGTTGATCCCGTTGGTCTTTTAGTTTGTTTCAATATTAATCTACATCGAACTTCTGATCTTTTGAAAAACGAGAGTTCGAATTGATTGTTAGGAAGTTTAATGTTGAGTATTGCCAATGCCAGACTTAATAGGAAAAAGGTGATATAAGTTTTTTTTAATTCGATAAAAAAAAAAGTTGGGCAATCGAATAAACATTTTACAGCAACAGTTCTGATCTACAATTTGAATATTGTAATAAATTTGAATTCGCAGTAAAAGCTAACGAGCTACTGAAATAATCTGGCAGTCTTTCTGACGAACACCAAAAGAATTTAGAGCAGAGAAATATTTTCGCACCCATATTATTTAACAACAACCACTATCAGGGATACATTCAGACATGACCATGTGTTCTTTGGTAACTGTGGCTGGCAGTTAGTAAATACTGAAAATATTAACTTATAAAAGTTATACACAAACTAAATTTTTGCTGGATTTTTTTATCAGATAAGACTATTAATTTTTTATACTTAATTAAGCAAATAATTGTATGACTAATACAAAAATTTCAATTAAACCTGAAATTATGTTGAACAACAACAAACTAAAACTTTTCTTTTTATTCAAAAATCAAAAATCTTTAACTTAAAATTTAAATTGCAATTCAAATATTTATAGTTGATAGCTTTTCAGTTAACTCAACTTTGCTATAAATTTCTTTTTAAAAAAGAAAATCTTTGCAAATTTGCCGATCATTCGTGCAAACATCTTATTAGTTTTTTTTATTTGTTGCACTAACTTTTGAAAATGTGAAAATTGTTGATTTAAACTTTCCATAGAAAGCAGTTACTTGACCTGTAAGTAACAGTTAAAATTCAAATTTATAAGATATTTTTGTTGCATATTTGCTCAAAGTTAGATGGAGGATTTGTAAAGCGTTTTATTGCCACGTACCATTTTTAACTCACATACAACTGGGTACTTAAGACCGCTCATAAAATTAAAGAAAACTGTAAATTAATAACAGGGGAACCTTGAGATACAGGCTAGATTAGATTTATTTCTATATTACCAGCGAAGTTATGTCCTGTAACCAAAGGACCAAAATGTGTTTACTAAATAATCCTGTACATACCGACATCATATATGATAGATATTCTGGTATAGCAGGAGTAGAATAGGATCTTTAAACTATCAAATAGGTAAAAGATAAGCCATTGATTGTAGAACATCGAGCTCAAAATATTTGGCCGATCATTAGACTCATGGCCCAATTAGTAGGTGTCCGCAAAACTACAACAATGCAACAATAGAAAAAACAGAACGCATTTTGTTTGTGTAAAACATGTTAAAGATGTCAAAATCAAATGCATTTGTTTGTGTAATAAATGGTAAAGATGTCAAAAAAATTGCTACAAAAACAATTGTACGAAAAAACAACTCTGTAAAAAATCAGCAGGCGTTTCGAACAGATCTACTAATTGGCCCATGATGAGACTTTTGAAAGATCAAGAAAATATCAAAATCAATATGTTCACAGATCAAGAGCATTTCCTAGTTAAAAGACCATGTAACGATTTAAGAAAATTGACAAGCAAAATGTAAAAAGTTGAGTGACGTGAGGGTGATGAACTCCGAGCAACGGCTCTGAGTGGTTTTAACATGGTAAAGGCCAGACCTATCTTGGTCCCTCTATCATCTCAACTGTGGAGACTGACCTCCACGTGGTATCACCTGGGGTAGCCACTTTCGACACCCCTTAAAGGTAGTGGGCTAAAATGTGCCCTTAGGAACGATACAAATATGACTGAAGCATCGGGTTAGTAATCCGCACTCTTAAAAATAGTAGGTAAGTACTATGAAGAAACGAAAGAAAAAATATAAAAAGGGGGTTATTCTGGCAGTCGTAATCGAATATATATAGACTCGAAAGCAATTTTTTTTCAAATTCTTACAGTCGATACTGAACGAATCAAAACTTATATCGACTGAAAGAATTTGAAATAAAATTGCTTTCGAATCAAAAAGGTATTCGATCACGCCTGCCAAAATCGGCCCCCAGATCACGAGTCGAAATATCGAACATTAAACTATTAACTGATCAGAAGCCGATTAGGTGTCGATTGTATACGTGCAAAAATTAAACTGTGAGTAGACATTCCGGCCGATTATTTAAAGATTTACAATCAAGCAATTAAAGTATCAAGTCGATACTGAACGAATCAAAATAATAATTTTTCAGTGTTGTTAAAACTCAAATAAATGCTTTACAATACTGAAAAAATTATTTCGATTCGACTAAAAGAATTTGAAATAAAATTGCTTTCGAATCGAAAAGGTATTCTATCACGCCTGCCAAAATCGGCCACCAGATCACGAGTCGGAAGTTCGACCATTAAACTATTAACTGATCAGAAGTCGATTAGGTGTCGATTGTATAAGCGCAAAAATTAAACTGTTAGCAGACATTCCGGCCGATTATTTAAAGACTTTACAATCAAGCAATTAACGTATCAAGAACCGATTAGGGAGGTTCAGTAATTAAGTTATATTGGAAGGATTTAATTGCAGAAGTTTTTCCATCATTATCGATCATAAAGTTCAAAATTTAAATACTTATTTCGACTCGACTGCATTTCGGCATTCGTCTAGTTAAGTTAAAAACTTCATCATCCTACAAGAGTCGGTTATTAAACGGTTGACAGAAAAAATTACATTCATAGAAGTTCGAAAACTTAAATGTGACCAAAGGAAGAGTCAATACTAGTTGTTAAGTTAATCTGTAAACAGTTAGGCCGGGTTTTTGAGACGTGGATTAAGTTTAAACTTTAAGTACTCTGAAACTCGAAGTTTTCCGGCGAAATGTGTTTTCAGATGAACTAAAAAACTCCTAGATTAACTGAGATTTCAGAAGCCCAGCCTAATTCAAACTTTAGAGCACATTATTAAATTTTGGCTGTAAAAGTTAGACTATCAAACTTTAAAAATTAAATGGGTCGACTGATTAATTGTCTAATATCAAACTGTTGACAAATACGATATTTTATCTATTATTTTATTAATTTTGTAACAATCATTTGACAGATCAAGCATTAAATATGATGGCAGATGAAGAGATTTTCTAATTCCTTTAATTCGACAACGAGGCTACTTTTCGGATATTTTTTTTAGCTGATTTATTTCCGCAATAATTTTAATATTTTGAATATCGTTAAAAAAACATAATCCGCGATATTTTCTGCTTCAAACCTCCAAATCCCTTTAATCGAGTGTTACCTGTTCACAACAATCTGTTCCATGAACAAACAACTTAAAACAGAAAAAATAAGAAAATGCAGTGTTTGTGATAGAAACCACGAGCATTTGAAGAGATGACAAAGCAAGTTTCATGCTGTTTTATGTTGCATGCCTGCTTTCTACACACATGATAAGGCTGGCTGTGTTCACAGAAACACCATTTAGCACATAAACACATGCACACAAATATCCAACTTAAACAGGAATACCGGCCGGTTTTTGTTGGCGTTGGTCAGTGTACATGGTTTCATACATCCAACTATCCATATGAGCGAGTACAATACAACAAAACCATTAAAAGTTTAAATTCAAATAATCAACTGAATGCATTGTTAAGATGAAAACTAAAACTTGACCAATGAAGGGACGTCAAAAGATGCAGACGGAAAGGCAAAATGTTGAAATGTGTCATAGAATGTTGTACGAGAACTCGTATTGGGGAAACGAGAAAAACAATGAATTGATAAAGTGCTAAACTACGGTGGCGTTGCGGAAAATCAACAATATGGATTAAAAAGTTCCCTGATTTACTGACTAGATAATGTAAAGATGTTCTTAGCACAACGGTTTTGTTCGGCGCTATTACAGTTATTGGAAAAACTTATAATTTGCAACTATAGAAATGTGACTACAGAATGTTGCCTTATTAAAAAATGGATTATAGAATTTAATGTGTCACATCGTTAAAAGATCGCTAAGCGATTATAAAATTCCTAACCACTAGAAGATCAAAAACATTTGACAATTCTAATACCGAATTTAGAAATTTGACTTCTAAAACACACTAAAAAGAGTTTTGAATTCAGATCAAGAAACGAATGAAAAAATTCGTCTTTCTTATTGATTTTAAAACAAGGTTAGGTAAAGTAGAAATGGCAGTCAGTATCTATCCGACACACTTTGGCTCAATGATTCATTGGGCGGCTAATCCCCAAAAAAATAATTAAATAACCCTCCAGTGTGGGGAATTATTTAATATCAAATAACGCCCCAGGTGGGGTGCAAGAATTTTCTCCTCTATGGTATAACAAATACCAACTCGCTAGCTAAAGCTCCTAGAATCGGCGTTATGCCTAACCGAAGGCCTGCTATGCAGAGCAGCTTTGCTTAGCGAAGCCGGTTTTTGGTAAACCATAGAGGAGAACATTTTTGCGTTGCAAAACGTTTTCGTTATTAATATAAAAATGAAATAATCCCCCAAAAAAATATATTGGGATTTTATTTCATAATGATTTTTTGGGGAATAGTTCATATGAAATAATGTCCTAATCAAAAAAATTAAAACACACCCAAACAAAATGAAATAACCCTTAAAAAATTGTTTTTGTTGTTCTGTGTTAAAATTTTTGGGAGGTTATTTCATTATTTTTTTTGGGGGTTATATGTTGGGGCCGCCGATTCATTATGATACCATTAAGTTCCGCTTAATGGAACCCCCACCGTAGAACCTACCCGAACTTCTAACGAAGTTTAAAATGCGCTCCAGCTCAACGCCAGAGATATCGTACAATCCGTTGAAGGTGGCGGATCCCATTTCGGTCAGTGCAGGACAGTGACAGAGACGGTGTTCCACGTTCTTCTCTCACAGCTGCGGCAGGTATCGTAGTGTCCGGCTCCCAGACGCTATGCATAACTACCTATAATACGGTGTTCCACAGATATCAAAAGTAACAGATATCAAAAGTGATTAGTCCCTCTTGGGCACCGATAGAAGAGACATGGTTCGTCCGTCATCCATGGGGGGCCAACATTGCTTGGCTATTCTGCATCCAATGTTCGCGACCCATCAGTCAATAGCAATATCAATAGTCGATCGCTGATGTTCGAGTTAGCAGGAGAGCAGAGGCACCCCAATGTCTTTCAGGTCCAGTGGAGCCCGTAAGGTAATCCCAAGTTTAGTTGGCTCATCTGCCCTAATGTTCCCCAGTACATTCCCGTGCCCTGGGGCCCATATTTTGATATATTTGATATTTGATATTTATTATTGTTTTACCCATACAACAAGATATACAACATTTTTTAGATTATAGTAGGGATGACAAGTAGTTATACAATAAAATGTTTATAACATGGTACTTATTATTTTATATAAAACATTAACCAAAGTGTTGAGAAAAAAGAAATGAATAATAATAAATGAATTACAATAACATTTATGAATAATTTAAAAACGGGCATAAAAAGAAAATTTTAAAACATAAAATGATTGAAAAATTATTAATATTAATATTAAGAAAACAGTTTAATAATTTCATTTTTGAAAATATTCGCGTTGCTGATTGTTTGAATTCTGTTTGGAAGTCTGTTTCACGAACGGATAGCATTAATAAAAAACTGCCGCTCTGAAACCTGACACTTGTATCTAATACTTGTTAGTTTACAGCTGCGGTTCGATCTTACAAATTGCAACCTGTTGTACAAGTATTATTCGGATATCAAAGTGCTCAGCCATTTCTTTTAGAAATGAGCGGCAGTCAAGGGCTGTTCAAGGGCAGATAGTCTGAGCCAGATCACAGCTTCCTTAATCGCAAGTATCTCCGCTTAAACGCTACAGTAATCCGAAAGTCTTTGCGATAAACTGAGGATGAGCTCCCTTAAGTGTACTTCGAAGCCCTCTCGTGACTCCGTGTTTAAATGGATTGAGTCTTCAACTTCAAGTAAAATTTTTTAAGCCTATAATTAATCGTCGGCAGTATAAAGCAACAAAAGCTGATGACGCATTCATATCTACTGCACATGGCGTTAAAATTACGTAACGCAAGACCAAACTGTATGAAATTTTGCCTTTAAGACAAAGCAAAATATTCTTTTATTTGTTAAGAGAAGAGTTTGTCGAATCTTGCTAAAAGAACGCATACCAGATAACTGGAACCTCAGTATATTATGTGCCGTGCACAAAACAGGAGAAAAGACAGTATGTGCCAATTACAGAGGAATAAGTCTCCTTTCCGTCGCATATAAAATACTGTCGAGCGTAGCGTGAGAGATTGAAAACTAAAGTCGGTGAGACAATTGGGCCACATCAATGCGGCTTTAGACCTGGAAAATCTACCTCAGACCAGATATTCACACTACCCCAAATCCTGGAAAAGACCCAAGAAGAAGAGATCGACACCTACCATATATTTGTCGACTACAAGTCCGCTTTCGACAGCCCCATACTTTCGAAGGTGTTTAAAGCCATGTCTGAGTTTGGTATCCCCGCAAAGCTAATACGGATTTGCAGGATGACCTTAACTTATACAAGATGCTCAGTTAAAATAGGAAAGAACCTCTCCAAGCCATTCAGTACAAAACAAGGTTTAAGACAAGGAGATAGTCTCTCGTGTGACCTTTTTAACATCCTGCTGGAGCAGGTAATACGAGATGCAGATATGAATAGGACTGGCACACTATACACAAAGCAACACATGCTGTTCGCTTGTGCCGACGATATCGACATCATTAGTCGAACATTATCAGCAGTAACTGCAACCTTTGAGAAAGTCGAAAAGGAAACTGCCAAAGTGGGTCTGGCAGTAAATGGAGATAAAATCAAGTTGATGGTATCTACCACCAAGACTTTCAGCAGACTCGGGCGAACAGTGGAAGTTAAAAACCACAACTTTGAAATAGTCAATGATTTTATTAACAGCGGCACCACCATAAACAAAACAAACAACATAAGTTTTGAGATAAAACGAAGAACATTCCTGGCTAATAGATGCTACTTCGGACTAAGCAAGCAGTTTAAGAACAAAGCCACTTCTCGACAGATAAAAATCCCCCTCTACAAGACAGTGATACTACCCGGGCTGTTATATGGATCTGAAGCATGCGTCATCTGCTTTTATTGCTTCATTACGAAAGCAGACGAGGCAGTACTTGGAGTATTCGAGAGAAAAATTCTTCGTCAAATATACGGACCAATCTGTCGTAAAATATATGGACCAATCGCTGTCGTATGAACCAAGAGCTGTACGAGCTATATGCCGACATCGACGTAGTTAAGCGTATTGAATTGCAGCGATTACGTTGTCTAGGTCATGTTGTGAGAATGAACGAAGATGACCCAGCTAAAAGGTCATTTGAGTACGAACCTAATGACGGTTCACGCAGAAAGGGAATACCAAAACTCTGGTGGAAAGATCAGGTGGAGGAAGACATCTCAAGACTCGGTGTCACAAATTGGAAAAGAGGCGCAGAAGATCGAAGCGCTTGGAAATCTATTCTACGTTCAGCAGCAGGAACCAATGTTCTGTAATAGCCGATTAATTCTTATTAATAATCGATAAGGTGATTTTGAGATTCATACCGTTTCCAAACAGTTGGTAAATTAAGAGTCAATTACCTCTTTATTTGGCGCATCGATCAAAAAAATTTCAGCCACCATCTAACATAAACGCCGAAATCTCGAAAATTAATCAGCAATTGAAAACAATTTTCCAAGTAGATAGTGCAATATTTTTTGGTATTTAGAGAAGACTTAGGCGATAAGTTCACTTTTCCTAACATTCAATGAAATTCTTCAAAACCAGAACCAAAAAAAAAATAATAACATTTAATTATATTTCTACTATTAACATTAAAGGAATTTACGAACTTATCTCTGTATAATTTTGAGATTTAAATTCGCTGCAGCATTTTTTATTACAATGCCGGGCTATTTTGGTTGATTTGCTAAGTAGAGCAACAATTCTCACTTATCAAGTACGCAAGTGTAACAATCGCAAACATGTGTGCAGCCGGTAAAATACGTTATCAATCTTGAAGGTAACTTCAGCTTAAGTTCTGGGCTTTTGTTATTTAAATGCGTTCCAAAACCAGAGTAAAAAAAAAACTCAACAAGACGAAATTACAAAATACAAAATAAAACAAGTTTTCTTCATCTTTAACCGAAGACAATAAATAAAATTAAATAAAAGAATGAACACTCGAAAAGAATTTTCAATCATAGAAATATTAAAACAGAAAATAACAATACAATTGATAACACTGTGCACGAAATTTACACTTTTTTTCGTGACAAGCACCTATCGTTTTAACATAATTCGGGTACGCTGAATCCAGTGGTGCCCGCGGTTTTTTCCGATTGACTCTGGTTTTCGAGATATACCGTTATTTCGAAAATGAAGGAGGTTGCACAACATATGTTCGCGTAACGCAAACACGCTTTAGTTTATTGAAAAAACTTACAAAACCGAAATTCCGCAATAAAATTTCCTTTAAGAAAAGTAATATCCGCAGTCGTTTTAGAAACATAATTTTTTTTTTGGAAAAAAAATAATTTTTTTATCAAAATTTCGAAATTTTTGTTTTTTAAAAATTCATAAAAAATTAAAAAATGCAGCTAGGCTTCTAATTTTTTGCAGACATATAAAAAACGAAACTGCAAACAAACAAGCCATAAACGATTAAAATCTGTTAGCAACTTTTGAATTTATTCACAAAAGTCGGCAAATTTTAATTAATTTAAGAATTTCATAAAACGCCCCCCTAAGGGATGATGATAAACGGAAAGTATAATTTGAGAAAATGTTAAGAACAAAAAACTAATTGAGGTCATTCATACATTTTTTCCCTCTAGGGGCGACTCCTGGGCATTTATGAGACTTTTTCTTCAATATATTTCTAGTCTGCATTGAACATTTTGTATGGAAGCCCCCTTAAGGAATGGAGAATGCGGGTGGGTATGTTAGAAATAAATGATTGAGATGAAAAATAAAGTGGGGTTGGTCATACATTCGACCCATCTAGGGGCATCCTAGGCACTGCAGGGGCCAAATTTAAGAATTTCATTAAACGGCCATATTTGTATGGGAGCCCCCCTAAGGGGTGGATATATATGGCAACTATATTTTAAGAAAATGTTAAGAACAAAAAACATTGGAGGTCGGTCATACATTTTATCCCCCTAGGAGTGAATCCTAGGCATTAGAAACAACTGATGGGAATGAAAAATAAAGTTGCGCTGGCCATACATTTGGCCCATCTAGGGGTATCTCAGGCGCTGCAGGTGCAAAATTTAAGGCTAGGGTTCTACGCGTATAAAAAACCAAGTTCCAAACAAAATAAGCTATAAGTGATTAAAGTCTGTCTACAACTTTTGATTTTTTCAGAAAAGATGAAATTTTTAATTTTTATAATAACCATACTTAAAAATTGTAAAACATTTATTTTTGTTGTTAATTAGTTAAAGTTAGAGTTTTTATTTAGAAATTTATTCTTTTCGGCATGGTAATGCAAAAAATGTATTTTCAATGTCATTCTAATTAGAGTTTTTATTTAGAAATTTATTCTTTTCGGCATGGTAATGCAAAAAATGTATTTTCAATGACATTTTAACGTTTAAGTCATATTTTTGATTAAAATTCGCCAGTTTTCACGCCGATGATTTCCTAATAAATTTTCTATTACTGATTTCACACAATTCCAGGCCAATAGCTCGATATCATTCAATGCAACCTCAAATTGATGGTCCTTCATAAGACGACGAATGTCCGGTCCATTAAGAATTCCTGTAAAATAAAAACATTATGATATGAAATATAAATCTAATTTAATAAGGAAATTAGAGTTCATACCTTATTTTCCTTTCATGCCGCTTAATCGTGGAAAAATTCGGCGCAATTCGGTAAAAGCAACCCAGTTTGATGTGGAGCATTTATGACTTTATTTCTTAATTCTAAGAACTTTTTAATCGGTAACTGTGGATTTTCCAAAATTCCTACCGCAAAGTGAAAGTGTGGTAATAATGCATACATATTTCTTTGGAATAGCATTAATTTGAATATTTGTTCTTTTGTTTTGTATTGTAAATGGCACAAAAACCGCATTTAAAAAATTATACGTCAAAATGTCATTGAAAATAAATTTTCTGCATTGGCACATTCTCCATATCGGTCCTTTGCTGCAATAGAGTCATAACTCAAATTTGAATTTCTAGCATCTAAATATTTAATTATTCTCTCTAGAGTTGAATATAGAAGATATCTGTATGAAATTTTTGCACAATATGAAGAAGCGATATGGTGATTAACTCCACATTATTAGCTAGTAGGCGGCCCTATGTTCCACTGTGAGCTAAAGCATTAAATACATTAGCTCAAAAATCTGCGTTTTTGAGTTATGACTCTATTGCAGCAAAGGCTCGATATATGCATTATGTTGAATAAAGAATTTAAAAATAAAAAAAGTCCTATGAAATGCTCCATATAAATTATATTCTTCATATGTATATATTGAAGAAAAAGTCCCACAAATTCCCAGAAGTCGCCCCTAGTGGTATATAATGTATGACCGACCTCAATTAATTTTTTGTCCTTAACATTTTCTCAAGACATACATGCCCCTTATCGCCACTTCTTAGGGGGGCTCCCATACAAATATTGCGTTTTATGAAATTCTTAAATTAATTAAAATTTGTCGACTTTTGTGTATAAAATCAAAAGTAGCTAACAGATTTAATTATTTATGGCTTGTTTTGTTTGCAGCTTCGTTTTTGATATGTCTGCAAAAAATTCGAAGCCTAGCTGCATTTTTTAATTTTTTATGAATTTTTCAAAAACAAAAATTTCGAAATTTTGATAAAAAAATAATTTTTTTTTTTTAAAAAAAAAATTATGTTTCAATAACGCCTACTCATATTAGAAAAAAGTTTTATTTTATTGCGGAATTTCGGTTTTTTCAGTAATTTCAATAAACTAAACCGTTTTTGAGTTACGCGAATATATGTTGTGCAACCTCCTCCATTTTCGAAATCTTAAAAAACCGTGGGCACCACTGGATTCAGCGTACCCGAATAATGTTAAAACGCCATGTGCCCGGCTTGATTTCAATTACTGGATTTGATTGCAATTAAATATTGCAATCAAATTTAATTGCAATCAATTCAAATATGAATTGATTTCAAAGAATTCATTCAATCGTGTTTATCGTATTGATTTCATGATTTCAAATCGTTTGTATTCCTGTTTATGATCTCATTTCGGATTTCATTTGAGATTTTATCAACATCAAAAGATTTTGAGATTGAATTTATGTAGATTGCACTGCCTGCATCTGTTTTTTCAACTAGCATAGTGTAATATAGAGCTCATGGTATCGACAATTGTCCCCATTATTGTTTTGTCCGATTGGAGAAATTTCTTAAATGAACTTTGATCGAAAGTTTGTAAGGAAGTCAATAAAAAATGTAACTTCGAACAAATTTAATAGGATAAACATTTTGGATTGAAAAAGTTGGAAGGTTTCCTTTTGAAAACTATTTTTTTGAAGTCCATTGCTCTGGATTTTAAACGATTAGCAAATATCATGACAGTAAATCTAGACAGATGTGGAAAAGATTTACATGAGTACCTGCCATATGGCCTTATCTCTTGGTGGATCTTAACCACAACGTGAAAAACAATCTGTTTAACAATCGCCCCGATTGTGAAAGCAAACAGCACACCCCGGTAGCAATTTGAGTGCATAATCCATTAAAATTTTACACTCGCCCATTGTTTAGGAGCTTGTGCTACCTAACCTCCGCTGTTTTTAGAAATATGCTAGCAGCATCTGTTGACTAGCAACAGCACCTAGGGGTATCCCTCTTTCAGACCGAACTCTGCCACAAGCGGTGAAAAATTAGACGTGGAGTGGCATTTTCTTGATATCCCGTCCACCACGTTATTCCCACATGTTTCTGTTGAAAAGCGAAACTCCCACAGAGACAATCTTCCTGAAAGACAGAAAGCATTTCCCGCAAGAAGCATACTAATGGAGGCCTCAACCAATAGTCAGTCCGATGTCATCTCAACTGGGGCTTATGCCTCCCGTGGTACCAGGTAGGACCTCTGGTAAGCCACGATCGCAAAAGATCGAACAGATCTCTCAAGATCTGTCAATTTCGGATTTTTCTGAATCCCAGGTATCCCTGATTTTCCCAGAGGATATAACACCAAAAGTGAAATATCCTTAAGATGATCCCTGCAAGCCCTAGGGGGGAAAGTAAATCTAGATAGTAAAGCGCAAAAATTTGCGGCTCTAAAGAAACACATTTTTCCTTTAAGTTTTTCAAATTTCACGTAACCGAAAATAATAAGCACATAGAGTGAACTAGTTTGCAGAGCCAGGTGACATTTTTCCCAAGAAAATTATTGATTATAGCATTTTCACGCTGCCATTATTAAAACGAAAGATAAGTCCATAAATTTAAGTTGGAAATTGAAACATTTTTGTAGGGCATTTTATTTTAATAAGACAAGCACTGCTAAAACACGACGTTTCAAATATAGTGATTTTGAAGTTGAAAACAAAATACGTTTAGAAGAGAGAACATGAAGAATTAGAGAAATTATTTGTTAGCGATTGGTGATAAAGAAAGAATTTAAAACAATATAAAACGAGAAAATTTGGAACAAAGCAAATATTCATTGTGTTAAGGTATATTTTGAATTTGGTTGGGTCAGAAAGAATTAGTGATGTTATAGCATTTTTTGAAAAGTCCTTACGTAGACCGAAAAAATCCCTAAAATCCGCGTTAAAAAAATTGTCTCTACAAAAATCCCTACAATTTTTAAATGATAATATATCAATAAAAAAAAAACCATTTGTATTAATGTATAGAAATTTTATTTAAGGTTGTTGCCAGCTTGAATTTTGATTTATCACTTAAGCTATCGAAGATGGAATCATATATGATTCATTGATATGTTCAAATAATTTTTATTTAAATATTTTGAATTCTTGTTCATTCGACAAATTGAAAAAAATAGAAGCTTTCGCATCAGCCGTACAAATATAAAGATTGACGCAAAAATTATTGTCAATCAATGAGTGGTTACTTTTTTCTTTGCAAAAACCCGATTACTTTTGCTTGGTTGAAAATAAAGTTGGTGTTAATGTGTAATCAAAATCCATAATGGTGCTGCTTTAATCGGATAAAAAATTAAAAACATTAAAAATACTTAATAATGATAATAAAAACTATCATTAAATTGCTCAAAAAGGGATCAGAAAATTGCATCGGGTTGATATAATTTTCTCACAACGAGAGTATTATTTATGACCAAAAAATGAGGTCATATGCGATTATTTGGCTCGAGAAGCTGATTCCTAAAATATTTAATTGTGATACAAAATGCAAGCTGGGTTATACATCATGCATACATATATCTATAAATAGTAACTCTTTTATGTATATGAACTATTAAATCATGTATATGAATAATAAAAACAAGTGCTATAAATTTACCTTAAATCGCATTTATGTACTTTTGGATTTTGTTTGAATACTTGAAAAATTAATTGTTTGCCCGTATAAATTTTGAATGGTGATTTCAATTGTACAGGTATATGGATAACATTTTTTTATAAGTTTCAGTACACGTCTGGTAATAAAGAGTGGTGCCCATCATTTTACAAATTATCTATTTCTTGATCGGGAAAATTTAATGTAAAGAAGATTTCCACAAATTTACGTTCAAATCAAAGTTTAACAATTTGTAATGTTGCCGTATCAACAATTTTGCTATCACAACTCGAAAAAGGTTGCCAAATGTATGCAGTTTTGCACATTACTCAAAAGTTCCTACATTTTATTGATTTCAAACAGTCTGTCCTTTTTCTTCTAAGCCATTTATTTTTTTTTTTTTAGAAGAAAATCGCTACGAATAGGGATTTTTCCCTACGTATAACATCACTGGAAATAATACTCTCTTTGAAACCATTTCTGACTTCGACATTTAAGCCAAAAACTTTCGAAGAGATAAAGAGTTAAAAAGCAAAACTTAATTACTATTCACACTAATACAAGAAGATTTTGCAGAATCATTAGAAGTCACTATAGTTAAAAAGCATTATAGTTATTTGAAAGCATTATAATTCTTTTAACAACAAAAAAAAAATTGGGCATCACATGAGTAGAAACTAACAGAGATATAAAAAACTGCAATCAGTTGGCATCGAAATCAAAATGATTTTAACCAAACTGATTTCATTGTATGATTTGAAATTGAAATCTTGTCAAAATTGCAATATTTTATGAATGCAATCATTTTAAAATTATTATTTTTAGCAATCGTTAAACCCAATTAATTCAATTGCAATCAAATTTTCTCTTAAATTAGAACTGCTTGGAATCTAGCGGTTGTATACAAGAATTAACATTGTTCTCAATTCTAAGTTATCAGAGTCATTTTTTTTTAGAGGAGGGAGTTTCATTTGAAGAGAACGAAGATATTTATTCTGATTTAATTTTGATTTCAATTACTGGATTTGATTTTGAATTTAATTGCAATCAATTAAAATATGAATTGATTTCAAAGGATTCATTCAATCGTGTTTATCGTATTGATTTCATGATTTCAAATCGTTTGTATTCCTGTTTATGATCTCATTTCGGATTTCATTTGAGATGTTATCCACATCAAAATATTTTGAGACTGAATTTATGTAGATTGCACTACTTGCATCGTGATTTTATGTTTTTATCTGTTTAGTTCATTGAAAACAAGCAAGCGGTAAGCATCTACATTCAAACATTTTTCAACCGCATAACAAAAGCCAAGAAGGTGAAACATTTAAAATGACGATTGCGTTTATGATTTCATTGTTGATTGCAGTGTGTATGTTGAAACATGCAATCTGAATGACAAATTCGTTGCGTAAATGCTGTTCCGAACAATAAAATCAAATATCCGATTTTGAAAGCAACCATAAATTTAGAATCATAATCCAGAAATCATGTTACTGCAATAAAATCGATTGCAATCTTTTACAGCTACGGAAACTGAGAAGCTATACACGTTAAATTTTCATATGTTTCTCAACACTACAAGACTTGCAGGTTTTTGCATTAGATTTTAACTAGGGATAAATAATAATTTTGTGCTAATATCGAAAGCCAAATCGAAGTATATAACATGTATTTAACTAGCAAATCAGCACTAAATCAAATTGTCCCCACGGAAATTGGGTGTTCGCTCCAGAACTATCCGAGACTCACTGTATTAAACGGAAATTTTTTTTCCCCAGGTCAGAACTTTTGAGACAGCAAACCTGTTAAAACAATATCAAAGCAAAATAAAAATTTCGTTAAGGTAATGCTCTGTTTTATATATTTATTTTTCGAATATTCACTGGATATTTAAAGGGTCTGTACACGATCAAAATTTCTCATCAAGCACTATGGTAGTATTAGTGAAAATGTGTTTGTATGTGTGACACCGACGATGCTGGATGGAAAATCAAAAATTTTAGATATGACGGCGAATATTACGTTCAGAACACGCAACCGAGTGAATTCGTCTGCATGACAAGAATTTTTACCATGACCGTTTCAGACCTCTTTATAATTTATCAACTCTTAAAACTAGTACTTAAACATTTAGGCAAGCCAGTGCCAGACAAAAATTTATTAGTAATATTAATGGTTTTCTTCTGTTGGTGTTTGCAATTTTGTTTTTGTTTCAAATGTAATTGTACGAAAGAAAGAACGAATGCCGTAATTTTCCCTCAGAAAAAGCTGTGAGCTACTGTGCAACAAGTCAGGAAATAGCAATAACTTATTTACGCAACCAAAAGGTACAAAAAAATTGGCCAATTTCCCGGTACAAATATTTCCTTGTTATCGGAACCACCAACAGATAAACTTTAGTTCAAAAGAACTAAAACCGAGGAAATTATAGATGGCGATCAATTGATCATCGGTATTTCATATTAAATAGCACACCGATAACTCACACACACATGCAGGAAAAACTTTTATTCACAAACACAATTGCACTAAACACATTTGCAATAAATTTATCCCAAAAGCGTGTTTTCAAGATGATGATGATGATGAAGATGCTTTTGTTGCCAAACGACATTGCGGTAAAAATGTTTGTTGCATGTGTGGCTGTGTGTGTTTAAGTTAATATTATTTCAGAGGGAACAAATTCCCATAAATCCTTAGGACATTTTGGATAACAATTTTTTGAATAAAATTAAGAAAAATCTTAAAAAAAACACTTACACTTTGAAAAGAATATAACTGGGCTTAAAATGCTGTTTTTTATTTTATTTGTTTTGTTGTCGTTCTTGTTGTTGTCGCTTTAAAAAACAAAAAAACCTTTATAATGATAAGTATAGAATTGCAAAATGAAATTAAAACTTTTTGGGTTTTTATAAATCTTCTTTTTTAGATTTAGTTTTTAATAAAAAAAACTTTGATAGGCACTAAAACAGGTTATTTGACTTGATGTTGATGTTGACTGTAATAATTTGTATCTTTTTTCCTTTAAGTTTTCTTATTTTGCTTTAATTTTATTCCCTTTTTATTCTTTTTATTTTAGTTTATGGTAAGTAACACTTTCAATTATCACTCTAGAAAACAATAACTTTAACTTTCTTTATAGGTAACTATTTTTTTCACAAAATAATTAAGCAAAATTTAAAACACACACACATAAAGAAAAATAAAGCAAAATAAATAAAATAACTTTCGTATGCAAATATAAGCAAACAAACACTCACGGTCAATTAAATCAGACGTATAAAAAATTAAAGAACAAAAAAACTCTAAAAAAATCGCGCTTTAATTTTAAGTAATAATGCGTATTTTGTTAATTATTTGTTTTTTAAATAGGTAGGTACAAAAACTTTAACTTGAGTTTAAAAAAACGAACGAAAAACACACACAGAGCACAGGGTACTAAATTAAGCGTTTCAGTTTGCCGGTCGGTCGTATTGCTTCCGTATGACTGAAGTCGACTTTGCAAAGAATGAAATAAAATCGTAAAAAAATCAAACACAAACACGCACTCATACAACAACAAAAATTATAAAAAGAAAAACAAACATCGTAGTCAGCGTTGCCATATATTTTTTTTTAATGCAAATTTAGAGAAAAAACTGAATATCACGTAAGATAATAAATAGCACGATTACTTAAAAAAAAAATTAAATAAAATATGTTCATATGAGTGTCTGTATTATGCATGTATGTACAGATTTAAGGTGGCCCAAATGCCAGCATACTATAGGAAACAGAGATGTACATAGGTAGATTCGCTTTTGCTGTCACTCGTATTTTCAATGTTTTTGTTTCGTTTTTAATCAAAAACCTGTGCTAATTCTATTGCTTACATTGTTTTTGCTCTCAGAATTGATTGTTATTTACTCATTCCTTTTTGTGGTTGAATATTTTTGCAAACCATTCAAGAGATTCGTTCAATAAAAAATGAAAAAAATGCCCTTTAAAATATGTTTAATTAAATCTATCATTTTCTTATTTAATTAAAGGTTTTAATACAATTAATATAATAAAGACCTAGACTATGTAAAATTAATAATATAAAATAAAAACTTTATTAATGATAGCAATCAGAACTATTCAATGATTTAACGAATAGTATGTTTACAGAAATTGCAAGCAATAACACGCATTTGGAAACCAAACGGAAGTTGAGGTGAAGCATGCATTGACATCATTCGTTTGTTTGGTGCAGCATGCATTAAAATCATTCGTTTGAATGATATCTCAGTTTTCAATTTTTCAAAAAACATAAATTGTCATTTGAGTGGCACTTATGCACCTATCTGAGCGCAAGATGCTTTAATTTTTGCAAATGACGGTGGATTTATGTACACTTATAATATTATGTTGGTAAATTCCACAGAAAATTAATTTTAAACAACTAAAAATTTATTTAATTTACATTTCATTTAAAATAAATGAATTTTACATACATTTTTGAATTGTTTTTTTTTTTTATTTAACAGTATATTCCGTAAAATTTAACAGTTTTTGCTTTAAAAAATATAATTTAACTGACAAAAAATCAAACTGCATAACAATATTAGTACGGAAAAACAGTATTTTTTGGTAGTTTATTTTTGGAATAACAAATATCAATGTTAAAAAATAAATTGATTCGTAAAATAACTATATTTTCATTAAATTTTAACAGTACGGAAAACGAATTTAGTAACCTGCAATCAGTTACTGTAATAATTTTATGAATGTAATAAACAGATACAACAAACACGTCGATAATAATAAATGAAAAGGAAGATAACTTTTCATTGAAAATCATTATAAGCGACGAGGACCATTTCCATCTCTGTGGATACATGAAAAAAGTGAATAATCGCTTCTCGGGTAACGAAAATCTACGTAAAAGACACGAAGAGCCATTACATCAGCCCAGAGTATTTGTATTGGATAGGGTTTACGCTGGAAGCGGCATTGCGACTTAATTTTTGAAAAAGCCGCGGCAAGCTATGCTCAACGGCTTTTTCCTACCTCATCTGGACGAATTGACCCTGGTGAATATGTCATTCTAACAGGGTGACGTAACGGAGCATCATGCACGATATACAACCGAAATACTGATGGCTGCATATCCGGGTCGCCTCATCTTGATGAACTGCGTTGGCCCTCAAATCTGGCGATTTTAAACGTTCTAGACTTATTTTTTATGATCTACCAAACCATTGTTTTATAATAAGTATGTTTAGTCAAAAATATATTAAACGTATTTTTAATAATATGCATTTTGGCAAATTGATTAATTTCTTCTAAAGCTTAATAAAAACTAAATACAGTAGAATCGCGAAAAAGTTAACTAAAATGTCCCAAGGGTTGTTAACTTTTCCGAACTATTACCTTTTTTAATCGGTCTTAAATTGTGAAAAATAAGCAATAAAAAACCATTAAAGAAGTTACACTCTTAAGTTATTTCAATGACTTTGTTTTCATCATTCAAAATAAATTTAGATTTAATTTGTACCGGCTGGTTTAAGTTCGCAATTCCTCTTGAACAACATTTTATAATTAATAATTATGTATATAAGTAAGATCACTCACGCATTATAAATTAAAGGTACTTCATCAGACTTTTGTATGTCTTGAAAGGAGTTCTTTTCAAATTTTTAGATAACGAATGCTGTGTTTTTTCTAAATATTTACCTGCCATCTATTACAGGTAACAGTAACGCGAACCAGTGAGTGCTTAACTCTTGATATTGCAATTGGACCAGTCACAATTACGATTTTGTTGCTTCAAGAAAATCATTTATACAAACTCGCTTAAAAATCAGCATATTTCAGTCTACAAATTGTTTCCCCATGTGCTTTTTAACATGTGTTCTCCACAGCCTCAAGAATTTCTTGACTTCAGATGTACTATAATACAAAGCCAATAGTTTTTCTTGAATATCTTATTAAATTTTAATGAAATTCTACCCTTTCTGCTTAAAATTTAATCTGATTTGTGATGTTCTGCACTAATTTGTTTAAATTTTTTTATTAATACGCTTATAAAAGTTAACTTAGAGTAAAATTTTTAGAGCGCCACATGGGCGCTAAAATTAGATTAACTAAACCGCGAGATTAACTTTTATGCGAGTTAACTCTTTCGCGATTCTACTATAATATTTCTTCATTCCTTTGGTAAGTTTGGTTTTCATCTTCTTTGATTGCATAAGTTGCGGGAAATACTGTTGTTTTTTAAGAAAATCTTTAGTTCTTACAGCCGTAGCGAAACAAAAGCGGCACGCGTTTTTTAGTTGTCAAAAAGTGTCATGCCCATACAATTTGTATGATGCGTCAACGCATTGCAATTGTAAAGTCCGATTTTGACAGCGCGTTTAGTTGTGAAGTTGGCCGCTACTGATATTTAATAATGGCAATTTAGCTATTTTTTGGTCAATCAAGCGGGTTTGTATTTTATATTTATATTATGTGGGTTTTATTAAACGTGAAAGCTTTCACTACGTAACAACGTTGACACTCTTGCTTGGGTATGACATATCAGCATAAAATCTAAGCGGAAGTAAACGTTCCGCCTTACGCTCTTGTTTATGTACGACTGTTAAAATGACAAACATTATTGGCAATACCCTGTCTGTTCATTGTTAAATATTTTTAATAGTAATTTGTAAAAATAAAATTGAGCAATAGGGGTACAATTTTTGGTTTGCAAATTTAAATTTAAATAACAAAATCGAGATTAATGGGCAATTCCACTAATTTTGTTTAGATATCAATTTATTTTTAAATAAACCTACATACATAGTTTTTCATATATTTTTTTTTTATTTGACATGAATTGATATTTAAATAAATTAGTGAAATTTGCCATCAGAAATTTATATGCAAAAACAATGTAAAAACTACACAATTCACAAAAAAAAAACTTATTTCTTATATAAAAAACTTTTTATTATCAAAGTTATTTTTGGGAATACAAATATTTATTAAAACATTTTGTTTGTTGTGCTTAATTCCCTTTTTTAATAATTGATAAAAATACTGAAATTTATTGTTGGAGGATAAGCTATTCCTATGCGCATTTCACTGGTTGCTTAGCCCAGATCGTCAGGAAACGTTCTCCTAAATAATTTTAGAAAAGCCAAAGCTATCAGCAAACAAAACTACAGAAGGAATGAGAATTACCTACAATACCCTCAAAAAGCTTATCCTCCAACAATAAATTTCAGTATTTTTATCAATTATTAAAAAAGGGAATTAACCACAACAAACAAAATCTTTTAATTATATAAAAAACTTAAAAATTGCTTAATGCTTAGAAAAACGAAAAAGACCAGATAAATCTGCACATTTGGCAACGCTGAGCGCAGTCGTCATCATCATCATCACCATTTGCCAACAACAAATTCAACGCGCTGACAAAAACACCATCATATATACACACACACAATCTTTATTAAACAAAGCACCAAATTCTTCTTCGTTTATGTTGTCGGCAATAGCAACATCAGTCGGCTGCAGCAGCAGCAGCAAAACGATTCACCATCAACAATAACAAACAAGCCAACAAACGTTAAGCCCATTCATTTTAGCCATGCTCAATAGTTAGTTCGTTTTTTATTGTTATTTTTAAAAGTATATAGGTATGTATGTTGATTTAGACTGCTCATATAGAAACCGGTGTTTTTCGTTCTGTTTTTTGTTGTTATTTTTTCAAAAGAACCCATTGTAAGCATAATAATAAAGGCCGTTTTACACTATCACACAATTCTAAGGTATTTTGAAGAAAATGCTTCCCTAATCTAATTATTGTTTGAAATTTCTCAAAAAGCAATAGCAACTTCTCATTACAGGGTTGTATTTTCCTCAAAATACGTAAAGGACATAATAAACCACACAAATTGCATGGCAAACATGCAGTTTGTTCTTAATAAGTTAATTTTTTCAAACTCCTTTTTATTTTAGATTTTCCTTTTTTTATTTCCTCAAAACCAACTTATGTTGTCAATAAAAAAACTTCAATTTTAAACTTCTGCCATTTGACTTTTAATTCACTTATTTCACAGTTTTTTCGTTTTTTTAGGAGCCACCACTTACCACATCAACCAGAACCAAGAAGAATTCACACGAAAAAAAGGGCAAACATTTTGCTCTTTGGTGTCCAAGAAATCTCGGCTGAGGCCTTTCCAAGCAGAAACTTTCAGCAATTTAGCAACCATCAGTTTGTTTGATTCTTTATTTTTTTTGTCTTTTTTTATTGTTTGCCCCTTTCTGTACACACGGGTACACACGACAACTTGTGTGATAGTGTAAAGTACCCTTAAACAAAGAGACATTTTAATGGAAATAGAGCTAAATGTGATTTAAGAGATACTGCTTTTAATTTAAACTTTTAATTGAGGCGAATTAAAATCATCAAATCCGCTACTATATTGAAGTTAATACTTAAAACTTCTCAGTGGAAGTATTCCGCCTTAAACTTTCCTATAATACTCGTAGCTCCAGAATTGCTCATTTGAAAAACTTTCCTCGTACCAAAACCGAATCTTTATATCGGAGTATAAACGATGTTCATTTGATGAAAATAATGATTTATACCTATTAAGTGTCAGGTATATAAATTGTGGTACAATTGCAGTTTGTTTTTTTTTTTTTTTTTTTGTGAATTTTAAAATTTGTTGATATCTTGGTACTACCGCGACTTATTTGGTACAATTTAAAATTTGTAAGTTCCTTAAAAAAAAATTATAAAATATTAATAATGAAGTTTTATTTCAAAATTCACAAAGAAAATCCTATAAGATTATCCACTATAAATTCTTTTGAAAATATATGTTTAAAAATAAAAATTTTTTTAATTTTAATAATTATAATTATGTAATTAAGCAATTAATACTCAATACTGAACGTCAACCGATGCAAAAAATCCCTTTTTCGCGGATCAATTAATATCACCTCAACTGCAATAGTGAGGCACACACTTAATTTCATGTGTGTAAAGCCTATAGTACACGGCATGTAAAAAGACACATGCGCATGTGGTTCTGACGTAATTTTGACGTCAATGCAAAGCCACAATAAACATTGCGTGTTGTGTGATGACGTCAAAATTACGTCAGAACCACATGCGCATTTGTCTTTTTACATGCCGTGTACTATAGGCTTAACTCTTAGAACAAACTGCATATTCCGCCAAGGTATAGAAGGGTAAGATGGCATCACTACGGCAACAAATACAACATTACAACGAAAATGGAAATGTGTCTCCGCATACTTAAAAAAATGTTTTAAACAAAAATTAAATTGTGCCGCTGAACGTGATAAAATAAATAAATTTTTAGCCAATTTTATTTCATTATGGTCAATATGTTACTTATTTTTAATAAAAATAATCAAAAACTTTAGGCTCTAATCATGTAAAACGCAACGCAAAGCCAAAGAATTACATTGAAAGCACAAACAATGTCATAAATATTTTGTCATTTTGTTGATGCTTTCTGCAGAAATTCACATTGCGTTTTAAAATTTCAAACGCTGCATTGCTTGTGGCGTTGAAAATTTTAAAACGGTACATGAATTTCTGTAGAAAGCAACAACAAAACTACAAAATATTTATGACATTGTTTGTGCTTTCAATGTTATTCTTTGGCGTTGCGTTGCGTTTAATATGATCAGGGCCTTAATTTAATACTCTAACCACAACACAAGATGATACTAGACAAACAATAGGTACGTTCGAGAACCTAAAAGTTGTTACTATATTTTACTGAACTTTAGTGCATTTAAAGCCGGCGATACACTATTCTATTCAGTCGTACGATTTGTGAAAAAAATCGTGTGTGCTCATAAATTATGACTTAAAAATGAATTGAGTGCAAAATCGTCATTAAAAAACCACTAATTTTTTATAAGTTTTGAAAATAAATTGTTATTTTTAGTTTCCGTTGCTAATAAAATTTTAATATGTATATTCTGCCTGTTTTTAAAATTAAATAAAAATTTTCGTTTAGCAACTTATAACTGAAGTAACACAACCAAACATTTTTAAAAAGTATTTGCATTCATAAGAAAAGTAAGAAAATAAACTAAAACCAAGAAGTATCAAACACTTATTTTTCACGTCGAAAATCCTGCTTAAGAACTTATGTCTGTTAAACACCAATAAAATCAGGCTTTCTGAATGAAAAGTTTCGTTATGTGAACCCAGACTAAAGAGGGTGGTTGTAAAATAATAAAGAAGTTCTAACTTATCAAATAGAACTCTTCAAAAAATATGCATTGTGCTAAAGAACAATCGCATTTTATATGATGAACAGCTGAGACATGAAAATTACTGCCAATCAAATAATGCAAATAAACAAAATTATATTAAAAGCTTAAATAAAATGTGAAATTATATTAAAAACATTTGTAGTTTTGAACAAAATTTGCCATTTTAAAAATCGTAAAATATAGGGTATAAATCGTCCTATCGTCAATAGACCATTATTGTATCTAAAAATCATCAAAATGAACATAAAGCGACAAATCTGGCAGCTATGATTGAGCGACCGTTTTTTTTTTGACAAGTCTGTTCGACTTTCAAATGTTTATGAAAATTTTCATAAAATGTTGCGATTTCTTGTAAAGCAGCTGATCATTTGAGTTTGGATCTTATTTGTGATATAGTGTGGCATTGACAGCAGATTTTGCAGACATTTTTTTTGTTTTGTGTCGAATAGAATTCCGTCAGATTTTTGTGTGAATGAATCGTACGATTGTGTGGGATAGTGAATCCCGTTTCTCGAATCAAAACATTTTATTTGTACATACAGAAATCTTTTCTTGAATTGAATAAAGTTTTAATGTCAAGGTAAACAAACAAAAGAAAATAAACAAAAAACATACAAATTGTTTAAAGTTATTAAAAAAAAGCTGAAACAAAAACAAAAACTGAATAAATATTAATTTAATAAGCTTGTTTGTAAAGCAAGTGTATGGTCGCATACCAACTTTAAACTTTTTTTTTTTTTGATTATTTTAATTTTTTCAAGTTGTAAAAGTGTAAAATATTTTGGCACTTAGAACTGCACTTGTTTGTTAAGTAATCAATGGCCGAAAAAAACTATTCATGTACTTTTATATAAATTTAACCAGACACAAATTATCAAAATCAAATAATCTAAGAAGATTTCAAATAGAAAAGATTATATAAAATAATTTGTTTGTATTTTCTTAAAATGTTCGTATTATAAAAATAATTTAATCGAGTACCGATAATAAAAGTTGTTAAGTAGTCGAAAGTGTAAACAGTTTTCAACTCTACATTTATTTGTGAATTTTTACAACTTTTCCATTCGCGTACTTTTTTGGACTACAGCTTTTTTGAAAGTTAAATTTTCAGTTTACTCAGTAATTACTTGTTTACTGAATTTTACTGCACAAGAACTCGAACGCACCTAGTACTAGAGCAAAAATCGCCATCTGGCGTAGTAATGTCACCTGTTTATTTCATCATGGAACTAGATATTTACAAATACTATTATTATATACCATCGCATTTATTAAGAATACTAAATATTGTGCTAAATTCTATAAAATAAGATAATATCTGTTTGTTCGGTTCTAATGCTTTCTATTACTTTTTTAATATATTTTTAGAGCAATTTGTTTTAAAGGCGAATATTTGTGCGAACTTTAACCAAAAAGAAAAAAAAATATTAGTTGGCATAATATAATACTAACTATAGGGTATTTACTAGCATTACTCATAGTTACACGCAAATGCAATTTCTCTTAATTCGTAAAATGCATATATTTTGCCATATCGAAACAAAAACAATTTTTTAAGAGAGTAACTCTAAAATGCCGGTAATGAAAATACTTAATGTAAATAACACATACAAATAAAGCGTGTATCTGTTGAATAATTATGACGTTATGTGGATGGTGTTTACAGCAGGGTTGGAAAATTTGAGTTTTGCAATAGTGGATTACAATAAGAGTTGTTAAAATATCATAAAAATGCAAATTATACGCGGAAAGAATTATTTATTAAATCACCAGAAAATATGGCTGAACCAAGTTGTTTAATTGTTAGTTAAAGTTTTTTATTTTTTTATTAAAAGAATAATTGATTTCAGTCAAGCAGAACAAAATGTGCTCTAAAACCCGAATAAAAATCGATTATTTCTAGTATTTAGCACTGCATTTAAAAATTGTAGGATTGTATGCCTAATCTTACAGCAGTAGAGTAACGCAGTAATTTTAAAGGCTGAGTTAAGGTAGAGTTAGCCGAACGTCCACGTCCCCTAACGAAACGTCTGGTCCGTTTTGTTATTCTCTTACAATGTAAATGCTTACCGAATTTAAATGTCACGTAACGGAACGTCTCAATCTGTATAAATTAAGGCTGAGTTAGGCGAACGTTGCTGTACCCGTAACGTACTGTACCGTACCGCTAGCACGTTGGTGCGCTTATAGAACATCTAAAAACGTGTCATATGTTTTCACATACATAAACAAAAAAGCAATAGTATACACAAAACAACACACACAGTGATGGGAAATCAAAAGGTTTAAATGGAGACCGTTGTGCAGAAAAAGTACCAAGTGATTAAAATGGTATTAAAACAGTATTTAGTGTATGTAAAAATATTAATTTAATATCTGATATTTATATTATAGATTTGCAATAAATAAATATTTATTTTAGCATTCACATACACATTTACGTGTATTATTTTGTAAATGTGGATATACACAACAATGTTTTGTAACCATTTAAAGGCTTTTATATATTTCTCATTTCTATTATATGTGCATATGCATTTTTTTATTTTGTATATCTAAGCATATGTATATTTATATACATATGGAAATATTTTGTATTGTAAGTAAAGTCCATAGATATACTGGAAAAAAGTACCAAACAAGAAAGAGCGAAAATACCCGCATACAATTTAATATAGAAGAAGGTCATCACTGCCTTACAACTGTCACGTAACGATGGCATGAAATTCTATTTTATACAGAACTAGCTTAACCCGGTGCGCTTCGCTACACTGACCCCGCACATTTTTATATTGAAATTTATAGTTTACTATAATAGTAGCTTTAACCACGTTTGAAGACTCTCCCTTTAATAGTTCTTCAGTTGAGCGATATTTAATGTATGCATCCTATGGGAGGTATTTCCCCCCCTGCGCCTACCCGCTTTATTTTTATTTTCAAAAGTGTAGTATACCATAAGAGTGACTTTTAGAAAGTTTGAAAATTCTCACTATTACAGTTCTTAAGATATGCGATGTTAAACATTGGCGTCCTATGGGGTATTCCTATACCCCCGCTGCTATTTTATTTCAATTCCGGGGCTCAGAAGATCCTACTACAAAAATTTCAGCAAAATGCGTGCAGCGGCTCTTAAGATATGCGATAATTAATATTGGCATCCTATGGGGGGTACCAATTCCCCTGCCCCTATCGAAAAAATAAGTAGCCTATTTTATTTTTAGGGCTCACGTGATGTTACTGTAAAAATTTCAGGAAAATCGTGCGATAATTAATATTGGCATCCTATGGGGGGTACCAATTCCCCTGCCCCTATCGAAAAAATAAGTAGCCTATTTTATTTTTAGGGCTCACGTGATGTTACTGTAAAAATTTCAGGAAAATCGTGCGATAATTAATATTGGCATCCAATGGGGGGTACCAATTCCCCTGCCCCTATCGAAAAAATAAGTAGCCTATTTTATTTTTAGGGCTCACGTGATGTTACTGTAAAAATTTCAGGAAAATCGTGCGATAATTAATATTGGCATCCTATGGGGGGTACCAATTCCCCTGCCCCTATCGAAAAAATAAGTAGCCTATTTTATTTTTAGGGCTCACGTGATGTTACTGTAAAAATTTCAGGAAAATCGTGCGATAATTAATATTGGCATCCTATGGGGGGTACCAATTCCCCTGCCCCTATCGAAAAAATAAGTAGCCTATTTTATTTTTAGGGCTCACGTGATGTTACTGTAAAAATTTCAGGAAAATCGTGCGATAATTAATATTGGCATCCTATGGGGGGTACCAATTCCCCTGCCCCTATCGAAAAAATAAGTAGCCTATTTTATTTTTAGGGCTCACGTGATGTTACTGTAAAAATTTCAGGAAAATCGTGCGATAATTAATATTGGCATCCTATGGGGGGTACCAATTCCCCTGCCCCTATTGAAAAAATAAGTAGCCTATTTTATTTTTAGGGCTCACGTGATGTTACTGTAAAAATTTCAGGAAAATCGGTTCAGTAGTTTCGGAGTCTATAAAGCGACAAACAAACAAACAAACATACAAACAAACATACATAATCCATTTTTATATATATATAGATAGATGAAACGTTACAAAAAACGGTACATTACATTTCGGTAAGCTTTTGCATTGCTTTTCATATACCAAAAAGCGAACAGCTGATTGATACAGTACAGATACGGTACAGCAACGTTCGCCTAACTGAGCCTTTAGAATTTCATGCCGTCTTTACGTGACAGTTGTAAAGCAGTGATGGCCTGCTTGCATATTACATTGAATGCGGGTATTTTCGCTCTTTTTTGTGGTACTTTTTTCCAGTATATCTATGGACTTTCGACAAAACGACTTACAACGACTCATATACCAAAAAGCGAACAGCTGATTGATAAAGTACAGATACGGTACAGCAACGTTCGCATAACTGAGTCTTAAGAAGCAAAAAAGGAAGTGGTTGGGATGCAGCATACGTATTAATTGCTCCCAAATCTTAGGGTGCGTACAGAGTGGCCGCTTGTTGCCGAGCAGAGCCGACTGACGCTTATTGCGAGAAAACTGGTACTTTACAAATTAGTACAAATAAGCGCGAACAGTTCATAGTGGGCGCTGAGCTGATCAGAGCGCAAAGCTGATTGAATGCCAGAAAACAGTTCCAAAGCGTATTTCAGCGCCGAAAACATTGTTTATGTTATGTTGTCATGATTTCAACTTGTTTGGAAAACATTTAAAAAAATTAAAAACAAAAATTTAAGAAAAAGTAAATAAAACATGTAATCAAAAAATTAAAAAAATAATAAAAACTAAAAAGAAAATAAAAATTAAAAAAAAAATAATAATTAAACAAAAAAATAAAAATTCAAATAAATAATAAAAATAAAATAAAATTACATATAACAATTATAAAAAAATTAATTTCACAAACACGAATAAACAACAAACCCAAATGCATACAAACATACATAAAACACAAATAAAAGATAAAATATCAGCGCTGATTCTCGCATCCACTATGCAAACTCAAACTTGTTTCTCGCATGAAAAGTTCTCGCAATAAGCTTCAGTCGGCTCGGCTCGGCAACAAGCGGCCACTCTGTACGCACCCTTAAAATCTTTGCTGGGACAGGGTGAAGAAATTTCGTTAAATTCAAGGCAAACACTTATTGAAAAGAAATGTATTATGGAATATTAAACCGGCTATTGGAAATATCATTACACTTACAGAAAATTTCAAACTAAAACAACCGATAAAAAAAAATGGGAAAAGGTGTGGTGAGCAGAAGCAGGTCTGGGTGGGTTTTGCTTACCCCACCCCTCCCCTTTCTACGCCAATGATTCTATTCGATTTCAACTCTTTCAAACTGCATCCATTGATGCGTATTCATTCATTTTAAAGAGGATCGAAATGATTTTTGGTCATTCTTGTTTGTTGGTTGTTTGGATGCATGTTTAACTCTGGCTGTTGTCTGCTATCTGGTTACAATGACTGGCAAAGTTTATTGTTGAACAGGTAAAAATAATTTCTCTCTCTACTCGTGGTATTTATTTTAGTTTGTTTTTTTTTACTTTGTTGGTTTTTTATTTATTGCTATTTTGTTTTTCGATATTTATTGGATTCTATTCTTTTGTGTTTGATTTTGGGATGGTTTGAAATTATTGTGTTGTGACCAACAAATAAATGTTTCTTTAAGGTACAATAATACTTTATATATTTTATTTAATCAATACAGAAAAAGATATGTATTTGAAATAAAGCGAGAATGTATTTGCATCAACCGGTTTAAAAGAATGTCACATTTAATCAATGGAATCTATCTATAACAATATTACAAAACCTTTAAACAAATTTTCTTTAAAAAAACTTTTGTGTTTTGTATATCAGGCATGTCACAAATTCCGATCGGAATGGTTTTAATTCCGTATGTTCAATTCCGATCGATTTAGTTTTAGCTTCTTCAGATTCCGATCGATTTTGCTAAATGTGTTTTTTTTATAACAACTCTGGTTTTACAATTGGATATGGCAACTTTACATAAAAACCATATGATTTTTGTGTTAAGTATGGTAATGTTCAGCGTAGAAATGAAAAAAGTGGTTTGTGAGGAAAAAAAGGAGGCAACGCAACGGTAAAGAATTTATTATGTTTTTAATAAAATCAATATAAAGTAAAATAAATAAATCAAAAGTGTGTTATTTCTTCAATCTATATCATAAAAAACATTTATTTATCCATAAAAAATAGTTTTAAGTAGTTTTTTCGGTTATAAAATACTGAAACAATCAATTCCACTTAGAAAACCAAAAGTGGTTTCATTCCGAAAAATTTTTTCGTTTTCTGAAGAAGCAAAATACGGAATTAAAACCACTTTCGATCGGAATGGAATTCTATGACAGGCCTGTATATTTTTTTTCATACATGTGGGGGATTTCATGTCAAGTGACCCAGCTTTTGAAATCGATGTCTTCCGATTTGGATGAAATTTGCACCAAGGTTAGTCCTATTGGATAGTAGTTTAGACACAAAGTTTCTGAGTTAGAGGTGGTCAAAATTTGACATTTTGGCCAAACAGGTGTTCCATGTAACTTATTATCTATTGGTGCTAGCAAAATTTGTCCCAAACAAATTAGATAGCTATTTCTTCAAGCTTTCGAAAAATTTGTTTTTGTTTTTTAAATTTTTTTTTTTTAATTTAAAACTTATTTTTTATTTTTTTTAAGCGATTTTTTTTTTTTTTTGCTCGAAAGAAAGCTTAGTTCTTTTCCTTTAAGTTAGTTCTGGTCGCTATTTGGGCCGCGAGTGGGTTATGTATAAAAAAAATAGTTTCTAAGTCAAGACGAGGATTTTTCAATTTTTAGCACATAAACTATTTGGAATTTTTTCCTATTTGTGTGTAAGTATTTCTAAAATCTTAAAAATAAAAATTAAGCGGAGAAACTAGACAAATTAACCTTTCCGACGGTATATAACATACTTAACCATCATTTCATACCCTCGATACTGTAATACCCACAATATGTTAATTCCAGGAATAAAATCACTTTTTTCTATAGAGATGTTGACAAATTGAATTTTTTTATTTATTCCACAGAAAATTCATTTTAAACAACTAAAAATTTATTTAAAAAACGGATCATTTACATTTCATTTAAATAAATGAATTTTACATAAATTTTTTTTTAATTTAACAGTATATTCCGTAAAATTTAACAGTTGTTGCTTTAAAAAATATAATTTAACTGACAAAAACTCAAACTACATAAGAATATTAGTACGGAAAAATAGTATTTTTTGGTAGTTTGTTTTTTGAATAACAAACAAAAATGTTAAAAAATAAATTGATTCGTAAATAACTATATTTTCATTAAATTTTAACGGTGCGGAAAACGAATTTAATAATCTACAATCAGTTACTGTAATAATTTTATGAGTGTACACTTCTCTTTCCATAGTCACCTTATATAAAAATATTCGGCCTTATTGTGTAAGGCGTTGTCGTTGACGCCTGAGTCGTTTTTTTTTTTTGTAATAGATTAAAGTAACACACAAGTTACGTTCTTTAATCTTATACAAAAAATTACATAGGCGTTAACGACAACGCCTTACACAATAAGGCCGAATATTTTTTAACACGTTAATTAAACATGTTAATAAATTGAACATTTTTAATCAATTACAGCAAATTTCGATCCACCAATACCATTGATTAAAGATTGATGTTTGACTATAGACTGGCAAGCGCCGCAGTGGCGCAAACGGTAGAACGGCAAAGAATTCTTATGATGGGCATGTGGTTATTCTTGAAACATGTAAATTCGATCCGAGTTCAATCCCGTGATCAGTCAAGAATAAAATGATCAAACAAATTTGAATTCATTACATGTTGTAAATATGGATGTAACGAATACCGATACCGATGCTTCGGCGATACTTCACGTTTGCCGATATATCGGTATCGGCGATATTTTACTGTCGATATACCGATACTTTTTTATAGTTTTTTTGAACAAAGAATTTAATTTTCAATGCTTATTTTTTGCATAACAACTAGTAGCAAAATATCAAACATAATAATAAATTGTTTCTTTAGATTCTTAAGCTGGAGTTCGGTCCACGCCACGCGTTTTTCCTTTTTGGAGACGCATGCTAAAGTAGAAAGTAATCCAACTTCATTCCTTCGATATGTATATGTATTTTCCGCGTTTGCTTTGTAACTTGTCAATACAATTTTACACTTCGACTTTTTGGGCATAAGCGCATTGAACGCTTGGTGTGGACCTGCGGCATCAGCCGTTTTGTTTTAGACCATAATGGTTTAACGTTCTCCCATTGAGAAATGATGTATGTATTTGTACGTTTTAAGAATTTTCTGCCAATTTTTAATGATTTTTATAAAAAAAAAAAAAAAACATTTCGCTACAAATTTTGGGTTATTTCAAAGAGACCACAAAATCCATAAGCAAATCCACTGCTACATTTACTGACGCTATTTCTCTAGTTAACGGTCTTCGAACATTATTAGAAAATACGATAAATGAATAAACTGAGATGCAAGATTAGAGGGCTTAGAGAGTAATGAAATCTTTTGTTTTTCTAAAATTCTTTACCTTCGATACAAAGTTACAAAATTTCAAAGACAATAGATCGAAAAAAATATGTTATTGGACTACTTAACATGACCCTGCATTCTGAAAGTGTTAAAGACACGGTCACCCCTACATCTAGTAAAAGTTCTGATAAGCCTACAAAAACTGACCTTTGGAGCGTTTGTAAAAATCTTAAAAGAAAATTTGGAGAAGAATGATCCTCTGTCCATCCTAATCAGTGGTTCAGCTAAATAATAAGTCTAGATATACCTTAGATCTTCTAATTTTTCTAGAGACGCAGATGCGTTTGTTTAATCGCGGTATTAAATATTATACTCAAAATTTAAGACCATGCCGCAGAAATACTTAAGTTGTCAAATGGGTTCATTCACATCTGAGAGACGACTTTTTACGGCAGATCTGCTTCAAGTTGTGAAATTACCTCCGCAAAAGTTGAGAACACTTTTTTTTTTAAACAAAAATCTTATTAATATTAATAATCGCATACACTAAAGGTTTTCATGATATCGCTTAAAATTGCCATTTGTGCAAATGGGTAAACTTTCGAGACGCGTTTGCTGAAGACCCTTTTTAATTTTTGTGTAATTTTAAACAATTAATATAAGTTTTTAAGAAACGTCAATACAAAAAAAAAATTAAAATAAGAAATTAAAAATATAAAAATAAAAGTTGAAATTTGTGATTAAAATGTGAAATTTTTTTTTAAAAAATGCATAAGGAAAGCCAAAAGACTTTGTTCAAATTATTGGAAGAATTTATTATTTGTGATTTATAAGCACTTGCATTTTTCATTGAAAACGTCGGTAAGCATTACAAAAATCTGTTTATATAAATGCACAATTGAACAGCGCAAGTTTGCGAGTCAAAATTATTGGGCAAATTTACGAAGTTTGTGTCAAATAATTCTCATACAATTTTTGACAGTTCATTTGCGAGGACGTAAAAATGCACAGATTGCGAGCCTTTTAAGCGATATCATGAAAATCCTTACTGTTTTTTTTTTTTTTGTTTTTTTTTTGTTTAAAAAATAAATTAATAATTTAGCATGAGTTTAAATTAATTTCGTTGTTAATACAATCTTATTAAAATCAATTTTAAATATTAATAATCTCTTACACTGTAATTTTGTATAATAAAGAAATTATTCTACTTAAGTTTTATTAATTTTACCTTGAATTTTAATTAAATATTCGTATCGGTATCTTATCGGCATAAAGACGTATCAATACATCCGTAGTTGTAATTTACTAACTTCACTAATGCCCGTAATTTCTACTAACAGATATCTGGTCGTGTTCGTACCTAACAGTTATCTTTACTTATCCAGTAACACTTTTTTGTCAATTTCAACGTTAAATTGGCCCACGTGAATTAACTATCGAAAATCGATGGTTTAAAACACACTACACTTTACCCCGTAGGTAAGAAATAGGTTTTAAAATACGTCACACAATAGATATCTATACACAGCTAGATATCTATTTGTTAGAGTTTTTTTTTCCCGGACTTTTTGGATTCCCGGGAAAGCGGGAAATAAATATCAAATTCCCGGGATCCCGGGATTCCCGCCCAAATTTTTTTATTTATATATTTACTTATTTCTCCAATGAAACTAATATTTCTTACTGACTATTACGCTTAAAATAATTAAATCTAGTATCCATTATATAACAAAAACGTAAAAAATTTAAGATTAAAGTAATTTTAAGATACTTAAGAGGTTATTTTGATGCCAATAGGATCATAGAAATCAATATACGTACATATATATGTACATTTTCAAATTCAGGGCTCATTTGCATAATTAGAATGAAAGTATTAAAGTCTTAGTGCAATAAAATTTCTGAAAGAGCGATTAGGAACTGAAAGCACAACATTACGAAATAGGCATTTTAAAACAATTTTACCGTTTAACAAATTCAGCAGGAAGGAGAAATTTTGTTTAGCAGTGGTGTATGAAGGTGTTTGTCATTCCATGTGAATCTTTTTTTAATATTATTGTGAATCCTTCATTAATTCTGAGCCGATTTAGTCTTCTGGGTGTCAAATTGTTTCTAAATCTTCTAGCCTGTTTGGGAGTGAATTCCAGCCGAATCGCTTCAGCAGGGAAAGAGTTATGCACCCAAATCGTCGGCTGATAATTTAATTGTCGTATGTGGATTCCGATAGTTTCGAGTAAATTGAGTTTGAACACATCTAATTTGAAAATTGCTTCAGCCTATACCACATATGACAAACTCAACACTCCATATCTCGAAAAGCGTATGAGGTATCGAAAAACTGATTACGTCAAATGAAAGATCAGGTCGGAAAACCTAAGGAATCGATCATAACTCAAAACCGCAAAAAATCCACATACGACATTTAAATTATCAACCGACGAAATGTGGAACTACCTTCCTAACAACTCCACAAAAACTAACATAAATTTGACATTAAATTTCCACAAATTCGTTTTATAAGCCACCAAATTTCCTGAATGTCGGTCCAAAATTTACCTACGGCTCCATGTTTAGACCAATCTTGTAAATCATGTAAGTATGGCTAAAAGCCTAACGAATACTGCTTTTGTTGGCCAATTTAGCATATTCTACTTTCATAAGAATCAAAATTACTTGAAATGCTGCATATAAAGCACAATCTAGGAAAAGACTTAACTACGCCCTAAGCCGCAAGACCTTATAATATTATTGTAAAATTTACACTTCAGTGTGCTAAGACAAGAAATAAAATTTCGTGAAGATAGGCCTTTAATTATCATAGGCCCTATACAAAGCCCATACTTAAAAATGAGCTTAATACGCCTTAAACTGTAGTAGATTTAAATATTGTGGTGAAATTCAGTTGGATTAAACTACTAAAGGCACTAGTCCGACATAGATTTACTAAAGTATTAAAAAAGATGTTCTACAAAATATCCCGGGAATCCCGCAACTAATTCCCGGGAAAGCGGGAATTGAAAACAACAGAAAATCCCGGGAATTCCCGGGACGGGAAATCCCGGGAACAAACTCTACTATTTGTAGAAATTACGAGCATAAAAAGAATTTAATGAAAAAACTTCAATATGATAATTTTGCTAGAATATTCTATCTAGATACTAAATTTCCTTAGCATTGATTAAGCCGATTGTACTTGGTATTCCAAATATTCCCAGGAAAAACTTTTTCAATTTTGGTAATAGGTCGTAGTTATTTCATACGTTACCTGGTAAGTAGTTGTCATTATAATTGTCATTATTCTGAAAACCTCAATAAGTACTTGCTAGTAATTACCTCAGTAAGTACTTTTCACTACTATTATTTTCAGTTATGAATATTTGCTTGCTAATAATCAGCTAAATAACTACTTATTAGTTGTCTTGTTTTCAGACCTGAATATTTACTTACTGGTAATTAGCTCCATAACTACTTATTACGTCTATTAACTAGCGCCAATTAAATAAAAACTAGTTAGTTTTTGGCCTCTAGTAAGTATATTGTAAGTACTTACAATTCAACTTACTGGTAGTTAGGGAGATCGAACGGTTATTATTCGACTGGTTTTAACCGGTTATTTTAGCTTTGCTCAAGTCGGTTATTTTAAAATGTCCATTTTTCGAATATCGAATAAACCGGTTATTTTGGTATAATAAACCGGTTATTTTAATAATGTGTAATTTATATACATTTCTCTTACTCTTGTTGTAGATGTACCCGTAATTTAAGTATTTTTATTTTTATTAGGCAAATTAGGCAAATTTAAACTTTTTATGAACAATGTCAAAACAAAATGTAACTAAAGTAAAAAAAAACATTTGAACACTGTAAATAAAAACCACTTATGAATGCGTGTGTTCTTGTAAAAAACCAAAAACTTTTCAAAATACTACAAAAACATGGACAGTTAAAAAGTAAATAGTATTTAATTTGTGCGACCGAGATATATTTCGAACGGGATTAAACAGACAAAGTTAGGCTCTTGAATTGTCTTAAAGTGATAAGTGGCGAAGGGATTTCTACGTCACGATGTATTAATCACCTTTAATTAGTCCATATGGTTGACATTAATGTGCCCAAATAAAACTTTCGAAGTAGGTCTAAAGAGTCGACAAATAATACTTTACTAAAATACGCTGCCAAAAATGAATCATTAGGTGAAATATAAACCCGTTGTGTTGTGTTGCCGAGGACGGAATGCCCCTTAAGGTACTAAAAACTCTTAAATAGTTTCAGCATTTCTTTATGCTTAAAACTGCAACATTCCGGCGGAATCAACGATATGGAAATAATTCATCAGTTTTATTTATTAAAACACCAAGAACTTAAAAACAAAATTGAGAAATCAAACAATGTCATGGAAGGTTTTAAATTGTGGTCGACGAATTGACAAATATTTCATACAAAAAGCATTTTCATCTTACTAATCATTTATATAATGCTGAAACAAAATCGTTTGATATATATAATCCAGGCTAAGAGGGTTTGTTTGCAACATTTCAAAAATATGGTTGAAGTCTACTGATTCATATAGAGATGGCTTAATCACCAACAAATTGAAACTCATTTAAAATAAATTTAGGAGAATATCTGAAATAATAAATTTATTAAATTGCTATAATATTTTATTTGCTCTTGCAAAACGTTTGGCTAGATCAAACATCATTTAATAATTTTTAAATTGTATTATACAATTATCGTCTTACAAAAACAGATTAGTAAATAAATAGAAATTGTTAAAAATGCGGTTAAAGTTTGATCATTTTACTGGTCTCGCTTTTTTGGATTTTATGGTCAAATATTTGTTAGGTCTGAACACAACTTAAGTCATATCTTTGTATTTTGTAGGTGTTTTTATGTATTCGAATTAAAGCGGTTAACCGGTTAGTTTAAAAATGTTAAACCGAAAACCGGTTTTTTTAAATTAGCAACTATTCGTAATATTCGAAAACCGGTTATTGAAAAAAGTCGAATAATCGATCTCCCTACTGGTAGTTAAATAATAACTAGATATTTTGTGACTTCTAGTAAGTGCATTGTAAGTACTGAATTCTGCGGACACCTCGAACAAAAATAAGTAGTTATTCAGCCGAAAAATAAGTAGTGTTTATTTTTCTCCAATGTTACTTGCCTACTTACCAGGTAAGTAAAGTTTTTGCTGGGTTTTCACATATACACCATATACGCACAAGAAACGTATGTTCAATAAAATGCCGGTAACTCGTAAGGCATTACCATTAAAAAGATCGTATATACATAAAAATAGACGCATTGACGTCACCTTTAGAAACAAAATCGGTTCACTCATTACCGAGAACATTAATTACTAATACAATGCAACTTATTTGTATGTGTTTATATAAAAGATGTTAAAATTGTTACGGTCCCTGCTTATGGTTTTTTGTGATCAAAAAAATGTTTAAATTTTATTTAAGATTTTTGTTATATGTCTTAGTGCTAATGCAACAATAGTGCATCACTGACCAGACCTTACCTCTGGCATCTTCAAACCAAGAAATGTGTAAGAAGCTTTCGCAGCAATCTTGCCGAGTCTGAAAGGGGTCAAAACATTTAAGGCCATGTCAGATAAAACTTTTGCTTCGCGTTGCGTTACCGATTCGCTTTGACATCTAAGATAAAATATACATACTTATACGAAACATATCACATAAAGTACTTTCAAAGCTGAGCGAAGCAAAAAGTTAGCCAACTCTCATCTTTTTGTGCGCTTTGACAATTGGCTAGTATAATTTTATTTTTTTTAAATTTTTTTTTGCCAAATTCAATTCCAAAAAACCGTCCAATTAAATTTTTAACTTTTATTTTTATAACAAATAATTAAATGTACAAATTACCAACCGCTTTTATAAGTAAACAAACAATGCGTGAGTGTTGTCAAAGTTTTCATTGTGGCATACACCTTTTGCTTTGCGTTTTTCTGCCGAAGGTAGAAACGTCACGCAAAGCGACAAAGTTGTATCTGACATGTCCTTTAAAGCTTTTTTTGTATCCCGACTTATGAAATTTTAGATTATTATTTAATTGTTTTGTGTATAATCCCACAATATAATACGATTTAAAAAAATTATTACTTTTAACAAAGTTCTAATATTAGCATCGTTTCAAACTTGAGTCAATTATATCACAAAAATTTGCGCTTGATGATGCTGGTGAAATTAAGCAAATTTTCTATAAGTTTTTATAGATGTATTTCTCGTTTAAAAGCACCAAAATATAATGCATATAATCGATATATACTAAGGGTAATCACGATGGGTAGTGCAAAGTGTCCAAACGATGCAAATGTATGCAAAAATACACACATTTGCACAACACAACAAAAAATGTACGTATTGGCAATTTGTTTCATTTACTTTATTTACACTAAAAAAAAAACCTTGAGCAAAAATAGTAGTGCATATTTGCTCAGTTGCAAATAAAAGCAAACAACAACTTTTGATATGCGGACGCCATATGTTTTTATTTGTAAGAAAGAAAATTATTTTTTCACTGGTTTTAGGCATTCTTATTTGATACAAAATTTATTTTAATATCTATGCTTGTGCGTAATTGTAAACAAATGAAAATTTTTGATATCTTTAAATAGTGCTGCCAAAAGTTTTTTGTGTTATCAGAATACATTTTTGGAAAAATAGCACATTTGAACCAAAAATAAAAGTGGTATGCCCACGATCGATCATAATATGCACAGAAAATTTACAAAGTGCAAATTTGCACAATGACCATCGTGATTACCCTTACTGTATAACTTATGGCCGGGACTCACTATCACACATAATCGTACCCTTCATTCACACGAAAATCTGATGGAATTCCATCCGACATAAAATAAATGTCTGCAAAATCTGCTGTTAATGCCACACTATCCCACAAAAAAGATGCAAACTCAAATAACTCAGCTACTTTACAAGAAAATGTAACTCTGATGGCATTGAATTTATAATTTTATGAAAATTTTCATAAACATTTCCAAGTCGAACAGACTTGTCAGAAAAATTTCTGTCACATAATTAATTTTTAAGCCACACTATCATACTTTAGGTGTGTTCAACAAGATCTTGGGCATTTATAGACTATTGAGAGTAAAATTAAAATTACTCTCTAAATTTGCAAAATTGCTGGAACGCAAAAATCCATTTTTATTTTCATTGATTTCTGGTCCATGATTTTAAACATATGTCACGTATTTTGCACGTACAACGATTAAATATGTATGCAGTTTGAAAAAGTGTAGGGTAATAAAATCTAAATAAGTTTAATGTCTGCAATTCATTACAAATAGAACGGTTTAGTATTGTGACTTGACTTCTATTTTTCTTAATCTGATTAAGAAGGTTTAAACTTAAATTATTTAAGCAGAGGCGTAAGAGTGGTAAATATTTTAAAAATTAAAGCCTTAAAATAACAAGAACGGAAGAACATGTAAATCAATTAAAATAGGTAATCATTCATTCAAAGCAAATTTCGATCTACCAAGGTAAAATACCGTTTGGTTTAAAGATTGATATTTGACTATTGACGTCATCCGTCGTCAATGGCGGTAAGTGTAAAACGACAAACCCTTCTGAAGAGATTGTGTGCTTACAATCGAAACAAGTCAGGGCAACCTGTCCGTGTAAACCTGGGTGCAATTCCCAGCTCAGTCAAGAACGAAAAATTATCAATAACTTTTAATTAATTTGATGTTGTAAAATTCTTTTTTTCATAAAAATAATTGATTGAAAATTAAATTCAATGAACTTTAGTATGAATATAAAATATAAAAACGAGAAGAGGAAAACAAGTTTAAAATGTAAAAAATTGCAATTTGGACACTAGGGAGATCGATTATTCGACTTTTTTCAATAACCGGTTTTCGAATATTACGAATAGTTGATATTTTAATAAACCCGGTTTTCGGTTAAGCAATTTTTAAATAACCGGTTAACCGGTTTTAATTCGAATACTTAAAAACACAAAAATCAAATAAGTTTTTAAATAAAACGTTAATTTGAATAGAAACAAAACAATTTGCAAAGGTAAGGAACCAACAAAATACATAGTATATTTTACGATAAAATCGAAGAAAAAGGGACCAGTAAATTGATCAAACTTTAGCTAAATTTTTTAACAATTTTTTATTGATTTACTAAACTTTATTTGTAAGAAGATATTTGTGTAATGTAATTTAGAAACTGTTGAATGATATATGATCTACACTGATAGAAAAGGCGTAATAACGCTGATGAATTTTGACATCAGTACTATGACAACTGTCTTCGTTTTTAATCCCATGACACTTTACATACTGTGATGTCAGCCTTAACATCACTTGGCCAAATTGTCATTAGGGTCAAAAATTTAAATTATGTCATCAATGGTATGACACATTGTCATCACAGAAATTACGAATCGAAGTCGTTTTTATAAATCATGTCATTAGTGCGATGACAAACTGTCATCAAATTGAGTCATTGTAATATGGTTTCCGTAGTAATTCTACTTGAAAAATTTGATGTATAAATAAATAATTTAAAAAAATAGAATATGAGAATTTTTGCTTCTAATTTTACTTTTTAAGCATGTCAATAATGTTAATAATATATTATGACATGATATCTTATGTCATCGCACTGATGACAGTTTGTCATCACACTGATGACATGATTCATTAGATGACGCATAAAATATGACAACATCTTAGGATGAAGTTCGTCATTGGATTAATGTCACTTTTTGCCACATTGATGACATTTGTAACAGCATAAATGTCACAATTCTGATGTTAGAGCATCATCAATATGAAGACGTATTTTTCTATGAGTGTAGTCAAACTTTTTGCAAAAGAAAATAAAATATAGGAATTTTTTAAAGTTATTATTTGAAATATTCTTTCAAATTTATTTTGAATGAGTTTTCATTTGTTGGTGGTTAAGTTATCTATATAAATCCACCATATTTTTCAAAAGTTGCAAACAAAACCTCTTAGCCAGGTTTATCTATTTCAAATTATTTTGTTTCAGCATTATAGAAACGAATAGTGAACTGAACATTCTTTTTGTGTAAAATATTTGTCAATTCGTCGACTACAATTTAAAACATTCCATGACATTGTTTCATTTCTTCAATTTTGTTTTTTAGTTCTTGATGTTTTAAGTAATAAAACTGGTAGAAATTTTTCCCATATCGTTGATTCCGCCGTAATGTTGTAGTTTTCAGCATGAAGAGATGCTAGAACTACTTAAGAGTTTTTAGTGCCTTAACGGGCATTTCGTCCTCGGCAACACAACGGGCTAATATTTCACCGAATGATTCATTTTTTGCAGCGTATTTTAGTAAAGTATTATTTGTCATCTCCTTAGAACTACTTCGAACGGAGTTAAGTTTCATTTGGTTCACATTAATGTCAAGCATGTATACTAATTAAAGGTGATTAATAAGTCGTGACATTGAAGAACCTTTGTAACTTATCCTTTTAGGGCACTTTAAGCACCTCACTTTGTCTTTTTAATCGCATTCGAAAAATATCTAGAGATAACTTTTATTTTAAAATATATTTACTCCCGTATTCATAAAAATATTTTAAATTTAATAAAGGTTTACAAATCAAGTTTTCCATGAAAATTTCCCTTAATAAACGTTTGTTAAATTTAATAATCGTTTATGAATACGGGGGTTAATATTTAGAATACTCTTGCACAAATTACTATTTACTTTTTAACTGCGCACGATTTTGTAGTATTTTGAATAGTTTTTCGTTTTTTTTTCTACGAGAACATACGCTTTTATAAGCGATTTGTATTTCCAGTCTTCATAATGTTTTTTTACCCTTGTTACATTTTGTTTTGACATTCTTCATAAAAAGTTTAAGTTTGGCCAATATTTCATTAGGAAATACTTAAATTACGGGTACATCTACAACAAGAGTAAGGAAAATGTATATAAATTACACATTACTAAAATAACCGGTTTATTCGATATTCGAAAAATGGGCATTTAAAAATAACCGACTTGGGCAAAGCTAAAATAACCGGTTAAAACCGGTCGAATAATAACCGTTCGATCTCCCTATTGGACACTAATGTAATTTCAAAGCAGACTTTTTAAATATTGCAAGTCTGGAATATGACTTAGGAGTGCTGAATTTTTAATAGACTCCTCTAAAAATTTTACTTATATTAATTTAGAGAGTTCAAAGAAATCGGTGTAAAAAAATAACAACACACCACTTGTATCAAATTTTATGATCATGCAATAATGGCCGGGAACAGAATAAAGTAGTAATTGTAGCAGCTGAAGCTGACGAATGCTCTGTAGCGCATCAAAGTTCAAAATTTCGAATTTTGCGCATTATATTTAACTTTTCACAGCTTGCAGCGCTATTCGTAACGTTGTAGTACAGTGACTGTTCTGTTCCCCACTTATTCCTTATGATTTTGAGAAGTTGAATCACATTTAAGAAAGTTTATTTATTTTTTCATATTCATCTAAGACCTCATAAAGTATATTATATTCTGTGTACTTGAGTAATTCTAAGACGATTTAGCAATGTTCGTCTATTGAAATCACGCTCACTCAACAGAAACGAAAAATTATGGTGTCCAAATGTTTCTACTTCTTCAAAGTTATTTGGGATTTAAATATTTTTTTTTTGTTTCCTTATTAAAATAGCCTTGAAAGGTGGAATGTTAATAATAAAAAAAATAATTTGTTTTTTTGTTTTATTTGAGCATGTTCTTATATATTAAAAATAAAATATTGCAAAGTTTACTTGCATAGTATGTGTCACAAGTTTCGGTTACCGGCAGTATATAGTCCGGCATTATACATATAATCCCAATTAATTTCTTTTTTAGATTTCATATAGCGAATAAATAAAAATATTTTTGTACTCTTTACTTTTTTTTTGCATTTTTTTATATTGTAGAATTAACTGCCGGTCCCTCGATCTCAAACGAAAACTTCGTTCGCATAACTTAACTTAAAAACTAATTTAAAAATTGGTTTTTGTTTTAAATAAAAGTTAAGCGAATGAAAGTTTCGTTCGAAATCGAGGAAGAGGCAGTAAATTTAAAATTAAAAGAAACAATAAAGTTAGAATGGAATGACATGTAATATGTTTGTACCAATGAAATATGTATTGATATAGGTATGTATATTAAGTTTTTAAATTTGGTAATAGTTTCAGCTTAATACGTTTGATACATCGATATTTTTAATTAATAAATATCGATACTCTTAATAAATATCGATACTCTTAAAAAATAACGATACGATATATATCGAAATTTTTTTTTCAATTTGCCCATCCCTACGTTTCACCCAGATTCTTTTGACTTTAAGCAGTACACTTATCTCTTTTAAAGATGAGCGATAGCCAAATTATGTTTTTGTTTTCAGAAAGAAGGATCTCGAGAACGTAGCAGTGGTTTGGCTATGAGGATTTGTAAGGACACAAATGCCTTAAAATCATTGCAGTGCAAAATTTTTCAATTAGGGTTACGTTAAAGATATTAAAGGAAATGAGAATATACAAGCTGTTTTCAAATCTTTAAAATTTTATATTTGGAAGAAATCGAAAAATATAGAAAATTAATGTAGATTTTTTAACCAACTCGAACAAAAATTTTTTCAAGGAATTCGGTAAGAATATCCGAAGCAAATTCATTGCTTATTAAGCCCACATGTAAAAAAATTTAAGTAATAGCAAGTGCATAAAGTCATTATTGCATGAAAAGCACTATAAGCTTCATATGTTTGCCTAATTCGGGAGACCAAAATGGCAATAGTAAAAATGTCACTTGTTACATTTTTTAACAACTTGATTCGAGCAGGCCTTTAAGCCGCTTTACCCATATAAAATCAAAAATTATGCATTAATATTTAAAATAAATTTTTCTTATATTTTTGATATCAATCCTTTTTTTAATGCGCTTCTGTCTATTCCAAACCAGTTCAAGAACATTTCTATGCACAAAATCTAAATCAAATACAAAAATTACTAAAAATAAAAAAAAGAAAAACAATCTAAAATCAAAGTACAAGTGTTTTTATACCCTTCGCCGAAGGCAAAGGGTAATATATGTTTGTCATTCCGTTTGTAATTTCTATAATATTTATGTGGGACCCTATAAAATGTTTATATTCTGGATCCTTAGGACTAGCGAAGTTGATTTAACGACAGGGGCCAGACGGACGTGGGGACTTGGTTGGTATATATTTGTATCACATATCGAGCCTTTGGTGCAAGACCGTAGTAACTCAAAATTTGAATTTTTTGAACTGGGTATGCAGTAATGATCTTTGGGGATATATCTATCTGAAGAAAAAAAGATTATGGTTCTATCTCTAACTGTTCAGATTTTACAGCTAAAAATGGCTTTATTGCCTCTAGCTTTGTCCAACAATATTTATTTGCAATAATGAAATATTTCCTTTAACTTACAAACAGAAAACAAATTGTGAAAAAACAAACAATAAGGCAATAATTTTTTTTGCTACGTTTTAGGCACAAAAACACAACTGCATAATTTGTGTTCTTTTTTACTTGTTCGTATTATTTCACAATTCATCTTTGTTGAAAAAAAATTAGTTATCATTTCTTCTTATGCTTTATTTGCTATATCGATATATTCCGAATTAATTCATAATTTTGTCGTTAATTTTGTGACAATAACGATACATTATTGATAGGTTGATACAAAATACTTAAATATAAATAAATATTTCATATTTTTAGTAATTTTTTACCTAATTTAATTATAAAACATTCCTCTTTATTAAAAAACTTGTAAAAAAATAACTTTAGTAAACGAAAATACTATCAAAAAGGTGATTCAAAACTTCAAATGCATTTTTCTCAGTTCGCGATTTTTTGACTTACTACGGTATTGCACCAAAGGCTCGATATGCTCCATTAAATTTTGCTATGGACAGATTTACCCCGATCGCTCAACAAATGGCGAAAATATGAGCAACAAGCCACGACTGCCTCAAATTTTTTTACTGTATATCTGGGCGCAAATTACGAAAAAAATCGAACAAATTTCCCATTTATGTTGTATTGTAAATTCGTTCGATATCGAATGCCATAATTTGGGCCCTGGAGAATGGAAAGAGCAAGTTTTCAAATGAGGTACAAGCATATTGCTTATCAACGTACAACATCTAACAAAATGTGAGCGGAATTGGTGAATTGGGCGTGGCACTTCCCATACAAAGGCATTAAAAATATCTGTATATCTGGAGAATGGCAATAGCCAAAATTTCCAAATCAGGTACAAGTATCTTGGTTATCAATATATAATATCCAACAAAACGTGGACGTAAGTAGAGACGTGGGCGTGGCACAAAATAGATATTTTTATATCTAAAGAACGGTAACAGAAAAACTATCCAAATTTGGTACACTAGCTGGGTTATCAATACACAACCTGTCTAAAAAAAATGGGCAGAATTGGTGAAGTAGGCGTGGCACTTCCCATACAAAGGAATTATAAATATCTGTATATCTGGAGAATGGCAATATAATATGCAAAGTTTTCAAATTAGGCCCAAGTATCTTGGTTATCCGTAGACAATAGCCATCAAAATTTGGGCGGGATTGTAGAAGTGGGCGTGGCACAAAATATATTTGTTTATATCTAAAGTTTGGTAATTATATAACTTTCAGTTTTTATCCCACCATGGTGAAGGCATAGCATAGTATCGCATAGCACTCTTTCTTGTTTTGTCTAATCCCTTAATAAAATCCATTGATAACTATTTTCAATCAGTGGTTAATCCCTTCGTTTTACTACCAAAAAATTTGTACATACATACATAAGTATACATTTATTTAGTAAGTTGAAATGTTCATTAGAAAAAATTGCAAATCTCATCAGAAATTCCAACTATAAAAACCTTTTACTAGTGACCACATCAATTTGTCGCCAATGACCGGTATTAAAGAGTAGTTCGAAAAATAAAAAGCGCAAAAACTAAACGAAAGTTAAACAGGAAAATTAGTTTTAAGTGAAAGTGGTTAAACTATGGCAAATATACCATATAGTCCGGCAGAACTTTATAGAAATGTCTCGACTGTATTACGACCAGAGCCAAGGTAAGTTTGAAGTTTGTGAAAAAAGTAATTCAAGTGAAAATATTCGTAAAAAAATGGTAGCGAGACAAAACCACCCCTATCGTGAGAAACAAGTGGAATTTTTGTTCCCATAAATTTTTTTTATTCCCCTCGAAGGGAAAAATGCTATCGTGAAATTCCCGTAAACAATTTTTCGCGCTATCAGTTCTCAGGGAATGTAAAAAAGAAGAAATGTTACAAAACATTAAAAAAAATTATTTTGTTCAAAAATATACACGTATTTTTTAAAGAAAAGTTAAAAAAACAAAATAAAATATATTGTATTAGAGTGATAGTTTGATTGCAACATTAGCTTATTGCGCTTTTATGTAGTAAAAAAATTTCTAAAATTCTGCAACCAGTCTTTGAAAAGCTTTATAACTCCTCAGGCAATCGACCTGTTTTTTGCATTTTGTTGAACAATATATTTACATATGTATAAGTTTGTGCGTCTTTTAACGGAAATTGGCCTTAAAATTTATTTTGGAAACTTCAATATTCGAATTATGAGAAGAATTATTTACATAAATAAAGTGAGAAATTCAAAGGGAAAAGTGAACAAATTACGAGGGAAAAAATTGTTCATGATAAGGGGAATTTTTTCCCGCGAACATTTTGTTCACGTTATTATTCTCCTATGAATTAATTTGTTTCATGGGAGTTTTTCATGATCTCAAATACGTGAAAAGGGAACAAATTACGAGGGAAAAATTATTCACGATAGGGGTGAATAAATAATACCCACCATGAGTTCGAGTAAAGTTAAATTTAATTATATATCACGCTTTAGCACTTACCTTGAAGTATAAATAAGTCAAATAATTTTTTATTTAGGTTTCAAGTCCATTACATTTATTCTCCAATTCCAGGCTATCAAGCGAGGGACGTTTGTTGGGCTGGGATGTGCCACCAGACGAATTACGTCATATACCCGAGCATTGGCTTAAATATCAAGAGCCCCCTGAATCGATGCATTATCTTTTAGCCATGTTATATATATTCTTTACCATTATGTCAATAACTGGAAATGGTCTAGTCATATGGGTTTTTACAGCGTAAGTGCGAGACAATTTTTTACTAAATTTTTTTTTATTAATTACACTGTGCTAGTTGAAAAACAGAAAACGCTGAATCCAGTGGTGCTAACCGTTTTTTTTTTAGGTTAGCTCTGGTTTTCGAGATATACCGTTATTTCGAAAATGGAGGAGGTTGCACAACATATGTTCGCGTAACTCAAAAACCTTTTAGTTATGGCCAATTTTCAGGATTGACATTAAAACACATTTATATTTAAAATCGTTTTAAATACAAAATTATCTTCTTCACTAAACACTTAAATTAAACTTAAGTCATCGATGTGGTACATTTAAAGTCAACTTAAGTTTCCATTGGATTAACTTAGCAAGGTGGCCTCAATATCACAACAATACAAAAACAACAGACAAAGTAATAACAACCAGCTGTTTTTTGAGACCACCTTGTATATAACTACACTTTTTTTATGATATTTTTTTGTATTTAGTAGTGCTACCATACTTTTATCTTAATTAAATAAACTTTTCATATAAAACTCAAAAAATCAATCTGTAATTAAATACGATTTAAGTTTTTATGAAAATTAACATAATATAGATTTAAATACTATCCTGAAAATTGGGCATTAATGGAACAAACTCAAAAAACCGAAATTCCTCAATAAAATTTCCTTTAAGAAAAGTTTAACTTTTTTCTCATAAGTGCAGTCGTATTGAAAACCAATTTTTTTTTTCTTTTGGCAAAAAAAATAATTTTTTAGCAACATTTTGAATTTTTTGTTTTTTAAAAATTCATCAAAAATGGGAAAGTGCAGCTAAGGCTTCTAATTTTTTCCAGATATATAAAAAGCCATAAGTGATTAAAATCTGTTAATAAATTTTGATTTTATTCACAAAAGTCGAAAAATTTTAATTAATTTAAGCATTTCATAAAACGCTTTATTTGTATAGGAGCCCCCCTAAGAAGTGGAGATAAAGGGCAAGTATGTCTCGAGAAAATGTTAAGGACAAAAAACTAATTGAGGTCGTTCATACATTAAATCCCAAAACAAAGAATTTTATTAAGCCGCCATATTTGTATGGTTAAAATGTTGCTAAAAAATTATTTGTTTTGCCAAAAAAAAATTTGTGCAACCTCCTCCATTTTCGAAATAACGTTATATCTCGAAAACCAGAACTAACCTAAAAAACGCACCCCTGGTTTCAGCGTGCCCGAATTAAGTTAAAACGGCAGGTCCCCGGCTTGTCTCAAAAAAAAGAGTCAATTTCACAGTGTTATTAACTGAATAACCTTTTCTTTACAGAGCCAAATCTCTGCGCACTCCCTCTAATATTTTGGTAATAAATTTAGCTGTTTGTGATTTTTTTATGATGGCCAAAACGCCCATATTCATTTATAACAGTTTTAAGCGTGGCTTTGCTTTGGGCAACATTGGCTGTCAGATATTTGGCATTGTGGGTTCTTATACGGGCATAAGCGCAGGCGCCACAAATGCTTTTATTGCTTATGATCGATATAATGTTATAACCCGACCCTTGGAGGGTAAAATGACTCACGGCAAGGCGATTATTATGATAATTTTTACTTACATGTATGCTACACCTTTTGTTGTGGCATGTGTCACCGAAAGTTGGGGACGTTTTGTACCCGGTAAGTATATTTTTCTTCCGATTTTTTTTTAAGAACACAAGTTTGTTAAAAAAAGGAAAACTTTTTTAAAATTAAGGCCAAGGCGAATTCATACTAGGTGGTCTTATTTTGAAATCGGATACAGCACAGTAAAATACTTTAACGTGTTGTGTCAAAATAATACAACACCGTAGTAAACAATTCGAGCAGACATTTTATTTAGTTTTTAATTTTAAATTATGTGTTTTGAAATGAAATAATTTAAAAGCGTTTAAATTTCATAATTCTAAGTGAAAACTATAGAATTTACAATATATTCTCCAAACTCGCCAGATCGGTATATAATCATTTTGACACATGGTTAGCTATCAGCTTAACGTGTTATGATACTTGGTATTTTTTGTATTTATTTTATTTTTTTAGGATTGATTGAATAGAACAACAAATGCGAGAAAGAACTGCTAATACAATAGCGGGTTTCACCCTTGATAGTAAAGTCCCTTGTAGACCTTGTTAATCTTATTAATTTAGTTAAAGTACTAACATTTACAGCACTGCAACAACAAAATATATTAGACTAAAATTTACTACGCTGTGTTTGAAAAATCCAACAAAAAGCTATAGTAAACACGTGTATTAATTTACCAGAATAAAATAATTGACGAAACTCTAGCGGAATTCACCCTTGATAATAAAGTCCCTTGTAGACCTTGTTAATCTTATAATTTTAGTAAAAATACTAACATTTACAACACTGCAACAACAAAATGTATTAGACTAAAATATACTACGCTGTGGTTGAAAAATCCCACAAAAAGCAGTAGTAAACAAAGTGTGTGAATTTACCAGAATAAAACAGTTGAAGAAACTTTATCTGTCTCTTTCGCTCACTCAGCAAATTCATTAATTTACAATGCATACGAAAAAGACACTCACGCTATGAAGTATAAAATCGTATTAAGTATAACAATGTTGTATTCTTTGTACAAAGGGTGAATACCGCTTCTATTTAAAGTATAAAATCGTATTAAATATAACAGTGTTGTACATTTAATACAAAGGGTGAAACCCGCTCATATGTAAACAAACCAAACAATGTAAACAAACCAACCAATATAGCCCACGTTTTGTTCCCACAAAACCCCTTTAAAAAAGCTAAAAATCGCAACAAAAAAAGTTAAAAACCGCTACGTTCGAGCAAAAACTAAAAAAAAAATTGGCAACAGTGCCTAACATTTAATCTCGACATGTAAATTTTAACACTAGATTCAGACCGTGATTTAAAAATCACGTCTTTTTTTTAATTCCTTTTGAAAGTTGCTTCCAAAAACACAACAGATTCAAACGAAGATTTTTTCCCCATGATTTTAGGGTTGATTTTTTCCCCATTATCGGCAATTCTTCTCTACTTGCTTATTTATAAAAAAAAAGCAATTTTAATGGGCTCCATGTTTTGTATTGTAAAGAGATGTTGCCACATTAAAATAAAAAATAAAATGAAGCAACATAACAAAAATACGAATGGGTGCAAAGAAAAATAAAAAAAGAGAAACATATGTAGATGTGTTATCCATTTTTCGGTTTCAAAAGTAAAGTTAAATAAAGCACACATAAAGCTGAAACTTTTATTTCATTATAATGCTTGGACCTTGCCATTACAACGTAATATAATGTCATATGTAAGTGACCGCCTCTAGATTGGTTGCAGCAGTCGATCATTTTGAGGTTCTTTTCGATCACTTTTTGCACATTTCAGGCGGTATCTCGGCGATAACTTGGCGAACGAAATCATACTAACGGCCCTTTTCACAATATAAAATTTAATTATTTTAACAAGAAAATTAACAAACTGTCGGTTAGGTTAACAAGCACTTTTTAACCAACGCTTACGATTATCTGGTTCACCATCATCCGGTTACTAAACGCAAACATTAGATAGAAAGTGTGGCAATACCACCTCTGTTTGTTTACGAAAAAGTAATGAGAAACATAGAACTGATATTTAATATAAAATATTTTTTAAATTAAAAATTATAAATTAAAAAGTATTTGCTTTTAGTTTAAATAACCTATAAGCAATATTAGGGAACAAATTTGATCAAGTGATAGAGAAAATCGGCTACGTCTGTGCAAAAATAACTCCTGCAAGCACAACATTTTGTTAAAAAAAATATAATAGGATCTTGGACTTATGAACATATATTTTATATGGCCCTTTAACTCTTAATTATTTGTACCAGCTCAGGTTTATCATTGTGAAAGTGTGTTTTTGTCCAAAATATCATTTAACATTGGGTTATGGGAGACATTGGGTTATTGTAATAGTCTATCCACTTTTTTTAACTTTTAATGGTGGTTAATTTATATTGGGAAACGAAATTGGATGTGTAAGAATTCTTTTATTTCTCATTTTACACATTTCAAATAAAAAAAATATTCAAAATACATTTTGTTATTGCGATTTGTTCCATTTTTTCGATATTTTTTATTTATTAAAAACTTAACCGGGATTTTTCATTCGGTTATATTTAACAACAACAACTTTTCCGTTAAATAGTTTCGGTTATGTGTTAATCATAAATTGTGAAAAGCAAATTTTACTAACTTACGGTTAATGTCTTGATTAAAATTTAATCACATATTGTGAAAAGGGCCGTAAAAGCGTTTCCCAAAAAGGGTTATCATTAATCATAAAAAATGTCGCGTTATTCAAAAGGACGGATGTCTCAAATGTAGTGGCCTTACGTTAAAGAACCACTTATAAGTGCGAACTGGGTCCAAATTGAGCTAAAGAATATCGACCTGTTTATTTGTTAAGACAGAGAACGGAAATTTAAATAAATGATTAATTAAGCAGTTAAAATCAACCGATTTGATCTACTTTTACAACAACATTGATCTGCTCTTGTTTAAAAGCTTATTACTAAGCTTCATACATCCAGTTAAGACCGATTATATTAGAAGACCTCAAGTACTTATGTGCATCATTCAAAACGAGTTATGAAGAGATTAAAAGTAAAAACCATGATGACTGAATTTCGAACCAAAAACCTGAAATTCTCACAACACTTTTGAATATTTCTAAAACAAATGTGATATTTTAGCTTTCTCTCTGGATTTAAGAGAGACAGATATTTTTCACCCGGCAAAAACAATAGAAACGTGTTGGGCCGCACCAAACAGGTTTTAAATTTGATATTTAAAGGGTGATTTTTTATGTTAACAGCACTTAAAATTATTAAAAAATAACACAAAGAATTTTAATCAAGAGAAGTAAAAGTGCTTTATTCTTTTATACTCTTCACAGAGCGTTAGAAAATTTAAGGAGTGGGTATTTTTTGGGGCAATTTTCAGTTGTATGCATAATAAAATGTTTTCCGATGGTGGGCTTTATATAGGGCCGATTATCACGAAATTTGGTAGTGTTATTTCTAGTCTTATAAAACTAAGACAGACCAAATTTTACTACTACAACGTTATTCTTTACAGTTTAAGGCGTACTTAAGTGTTTTTCGAGGGTGGCCTACGGTAAATTATGGACCGATCATCACCAAATTTGGCAGTGTGATTTCAACTTTGGAACGATTTTCGATAATGATTTAGAAGTATGATTTCGAGTCATACAAAACTAGTTTGAGCATAATAACAATCGGTGCATTCTGCCACCAACTAATGTTAGTTTTTCTAACAGATTAAAAGAACTAGAAGGAATTTTTAAACAATGCGTATGCGTAATACTGCGTATTACGATTTTCGTACTGTTTGTTTTGAATGAACGGAAGTTGTTTATACCTTGTCGAAATCACAAAATCTCTTTTGAAACGGCAACTCTCTATTTCAAACTATAAAAATCTCTTTCGAAAGTACAACTCTGTATTTATTTATTTATTTAGTTGCTTTCCAATACAACAAGATTTATAATCTTATAATTAAAGTAAAAGATTTTTACATTGTACATTTAATAATTTCATCAAAACATACGAATATAATAAAATAAAAATAATAATAAAATAACAACAACATTAAGAATCAAAAGTTGAATAGTCAGGTATGTGATAAAAATCGATCGATTTCAAAACGGACGTTTTTAAAAGGTGTGATGAATTTCGAGCGATTTTAAAATCCATTTCTGACTTATAGTCTTAAATTTTTGTTCAGAATACACTTCAGTGAACATATATAATATACAATTTAAATGAATCAGACAGAAAATGAAAGGAATATGTATTAAAAATCCATTTTAAAAGATACTGAAAACGATATTTTCGGTTTCGAATCGTTTCGTTTTTAAAATCGAATTCCATCACATACCTGAGTGTTTTTATGCGTAATATTGAAAGAGTTCTCTTTTAATTGCCACTCAGATATTAAAGTTCGTTGTCTTATGTGTATAATGTCATTTGATGTTCTAGAACGTGTAAATTGGATTTTCTCAAAAAGATATGGTGGTTCACGGGTATATACAATTTTGTGTAGGAGGATCAAAGTTCTTATTTTCAGCAAATTACTTATTGTAACTCCATAGAGCTTTTTCGCGTACTAAGAGATATGGTCATATTTTCTCAAATTAAAAACATATCTCAGTATAGCGTTATACGTGGATATAAGTTTTTTTAAACTTCGGGTATAATAATGTAGGTATTAAATAAGATTTTGCAAGTAGAATTAAAATATTAAGTGGAGTAATAGACTGGGTATTCCAAAGAATTCGTAGCTTTGCAAAAGTTTTCCCTGCCGCAGCATTTATGTGGTCAGACCAGGTAAGTGTACAATTTAAAGTGATACCAAGATTTTTAGCTGAAGATACAGTTTAAATTTTTTGATTATCAAGCATTATTAAAGGTTCAACGGGCAACTTAACATTTTTCCTAGTAATTACCAAACATTTAGACTTTTTGGGATTTATACATAATCCATTTGTATTTGCCCATTCATTACAGTGTTTTTGATCCGTATTTATTTTTTCCACACAGTTATTTATCTCCATTAAGTCACTACTTATGTAAAGTTGAACGTCGTCAGCGTACATATGTACATTACAGTATTGAAGTTTTTTTCCAAATCATTTATATAAAGTGCAAAAAGTATTGGCCCAAGTATTGATCCTTGTGACACACCTTTCAAAACAGGTAACGATCGAGACGTTTTATTATTTTTAAAAACGGATTGATTTCGACCTGATAAATACGATGACATTAAACGTGTTGATAAGGGGGAGAAATTAAACATTGTTTGCAGCTTTAAGCGGAGGATTTCATGGTCCACAGTGTCAAATGCCTTGGAATGGTCAAGAAGAACAAGGAATGATATATTGCTATCATCAAGTTTACTACGTATTTCTTCAGATACGTCAATTAGGGCAGTTATGCAACTGTGACTGCGTCGGAATCCTGATTGCCTTTTTGCAAGTAACTCGTTATCATTAACAAATTTAATAATTTGTTGATGGAGTAATCGTTCAAACATTTTTGATAAGAATGGCAATATAGCAATTGGGCGATATTCTTTGTTTGATTTTAAGATGGGTATAATTTTAGCATACTTCCAGTTTTTGGGACAAGCACACTTCGTGATGATATTATTGAAAATATATGTAATCTAAGGTACGATCAGCGAAATTATAATCCGTAAAAATTTAGGATAGATGTTGTCAAACCCAACAGCATTTGACTTTATAGCAAGACAACTCGATATAACATCTGACTCAATTACGCAATTAAAACTGAAACTATTACCAGGAATAGCAGCCCATCGTTCATAGTATTGCTTACAAAAAGCATTAAAAAATTGTTTTTCTTTGTACTCTTTAAGCCTCAGGGAGATACAATTATTTGTATACCCTTTAAGGTAAAACGATAAGTTTGTCATTCCGTTTGTAATTTCAATAATATTGATCTTACACCCCATAAAGTATATAAGTGTACTCGCGGTAACGTGAACTAATTAAAACCAAGGGAGTTCATGTTAGCGAAATTATTCACGTTAGCGATTGTCGAATTTCATGAAAAATATATGTGTTTTACACACTTGAACGTGAAATTCTTTTATTATTTGCATTATTAAAATATAAAAATAAAATTATTAATTAAAATTCATTACAAAACAAAACGAGGTCACGAGAAAATATCCATTGAAATAAAGTTATATAGCAAATAAAATTACTAATTATATTTATGCATTAAATATATCTGTTATCTTTTTCTGCTGCTTTTTCTTTTCTAATAGCTGAAATACTGCTTTCTCCCTTAGCGTCTAAGTACACTCATGTCACTTTGATCCACCATTGCATCTCCTGCCCATTGCAATGCCTTGTTAAAAATTTCAATTGCCTCACTTGCGGCAATTTTTTAACAGGATCATCGGCAATGCAATCATCGTCGCCACTTTCTTCGTTTTGCCCAATTTCATGGATTTCAGTCGTATCATCAACACACTCTTCAACCATTTGCAAGGTAATCTCAGCCTAAAAGTTAGTAAAACAATGTTTAATTGTGATTTCAAAGTTTATCGTAAAATTATTATATGAGGATTCAAGTCCTGAAGGAGATCGGCTGACATTTGCATTAAAGAATTTATTTCCGCATCCCATTTCTCTTTATTACTTAATGGAATATTATCTTCAGGGTCATCCTGGTTTCAAACTAAGCTTAAAATATTTTTCCAGCAATTGGCAAGAGTTTCTGTGCTGACCCGATCCCATGCGACAAATAAAAGGGTCTTTCAAAGTTAGATTTCTCAGTTATTCAAGCAAATCTGAGTTTTAAGCTGCTATCGAAGCCAACAAGCTGTTTCTGTAGTATAGCTTTGTTATTTAATCGCATTTTGATCCATTGGTTGGATGAGGGGGGTGACATTTGTTGGCATAAGCATAGAATTATGTTTCCATCTTCAGTTTTTAATTCTGTTTCGCTTGGATGAGAGGGAGCGTTATCGATAAGTAATAGTGCCTCAATTGGCAAGTTTTTCTTCTTTAGAAACAATTTCACCTAATCAAAAGCAAGAACTTTTAATTATATTTTTTAGTCAACGAAGAATTTGTTTACCTGTGGTACAAAGGATTGATGGAACCAATGCTTAAAAATGGCTGACGTCATCCAGGCCGATTTGGAATTCTTATAATCCGTAGGACAATTGAAGTTTTAAAGACTGTGTGGATTTTTGGCCTTCACAATTACCAAAAGTTTAAGTCTAAGTAAACCTGATGCATTTGCGCAACACGGAAACGTTATACGTTACTTCTCCGTCTTTGTACCGGGAGCACATTTCTCTTGCATTGCAACGTATGTACGTTTTATCTGGTAAAAGTTTCCAGAATAAACCTGACTCATCAGCATTATAGAGTTGGTCATTGCATAGCTTCATTTCTTCAAATTTTTGTTTCAGTTTTAGCTTAAATGGATCCACCAATTCAGGCTGCGATGAGAGTTTTTCTACGGATACTTTAAGAAGTCTAACTCCGTACATTTTCTGAAATCGCTGAAGCCATCAGTCACTAGCATTGAACCCGCCCTCGTTTTCTTTAAGTTGGGAATGTAATTCCTTAGCTTTTTCTTTTAGCACTAGCCCACTTACAGGCCAATTCCTTTCACGCATTCGAATGAACCAACGGTAGTTCTTTCCATAACTATGTATGGCTTACACATATCAAAATTGCTTCTTTTTTCTTTTTAATACTTAGCGACATTTAAGACTTAGCGACATTATATTTTTTTGCTAAACTTGTTCCTTTTTGCAAACTATCTAAAATGTCTGCCTTTTCTTTTAACTCCAAACATTTAGACTTTTTAACACTCATTCCGACTGATTCACCACTTGCATGAGAAAAAGACTTAAAATAAAATTTCGTTGCCAAACAATACACATTAGAGTATAAACACATTTTTTATATAAGGGGTTCCCTAAACTTTAAAAATCGAATTTAATGTATTTCAGTGTTGTCTACAAGCTTAGAAAACATATGCAGTGAATCAAATTGTTCACGTTATAGAGCTTTATGAGCTTGTTCACGTTACAAAGTAGTAAACGTAAACAAAAGCTTGTTCACGTTAGAGGGTGTTCACGTTAGACGGTGTTCACGTTACCGCGAGTAAACTGCATGTATATTCTGGGTCCTAAAAAAACGATGTTGATTTAACGATGTCCGTCTTTCTGTTAAAATGGGATTTCTGAAGACCCCAGATATGATGGAGGTTTGGTTGTTATATACTTATTTCTGTCACATCTGCTCCTTATAATTAAGCTATTGAAATTCAGCCAGATGAGTGCATTAATGGCTAAGATATGAGCAAAAAAGCACGACTACCCCTAATTTTTCCCATAAATCCCTTGTTGTTATTGTATTTTGTTTATTCCTTTCTTTTCTACATATCTGGAGAACGGCTAGAGCCAAATCTTCCGAATAAGATGCAAGCATCTTGGTTATCAATACACAACTTCTTTGAAAAATAGGGAATGGAGAAGTTGGCGTGGTTCTTCCCATACAAATACATTATAAATTTCTGTATATCTGGAGAACGAAAATTGCCAAAGTTTCCAAATAAGATACAAACATATCGGTTATCAATACGCAACATCCCATTGGATAAGTGATACAAAATATTTTTTTTTATATAGCTAAAGAACGGTAAGAGAAAATGTTTTAATTAATACACAACCTATCCAAAAATATAGTCTGGATTGAAGAAGTGGGCGTGGTATCCCATTATGGATTTCGGTATATCTGGATAACGGCGGGAGCCAAAGTTTTCAGATAACGTACAAGAATCTTGGTTATCAATACACAACATCCGACGAAATATGGGCGGGATTGGAGAAGTAGGCGTGGCACTTCTTACACAAAAACATTATAGATTTTTGTATGTCTGGAAAACGGCAAGATCCAGTTTCCAAATAAGTTACAAGCATCTTTGTTATCAATACACAACATCCGACAAAATGTGGGCATGGCACAAAATAGATTTATTTATATCTAAAGAACGGTATTTGCATAACTTTTTGTTCTAATCGCCCCATGGTGAAAGCATAGCCGAATATAGCATTCTTACTTCTTTTATTTGTTTAAAGATATTTTCGTCGATTTTGTGATCATAGTTTCTGATTTATTTGTATTAATGCGAAACCCTCTGCTATTCAATTTGTGCATAAACATATTCAGATATTTTTACCGATTGCAATTTCCAATTGCCGATGATTAAAGGTACAAACGATTTATTGCATCGTTTAATGACGTCGTCCATTAATAAGATAAAAAGGTACGGGCACAAAATATTAACTGGTATTACGCCTTGCGTTGTTACAAATTCTCTGGATGCTGCATTCCCTGTACTAGCAAAGTTTAGACATGAGTATTTCATAAAAACTTTGTATTCTGTTAAAAAGTATGTTTCTGTTTTTTTTTTTGCAGTAGCAACCATATTTCTTGCTATCGTCGGTCACAGGTCACTCGGTCACTCTTAACATGTTTTTTGTACTTTTCAGGAGACAAAAAAAAAAACGTCATTACTCCGTTACTAAACCGTGTTGGAAGTAAATAAAAAAAAACCAAAATTAGTAGGAGATATTTATTGTAAGATGGTGTAAAGAAAACAAAGGTATTGAAATAATTTCAGATTAAAATAAATAATACGAGTTGACAATTTCAAAAAATTTAAAAGTGAGTTAAGAGTTGTCAACATGTGACCAACGCTATATTATGCTAGGAACACAACTGGGACGAACGACGAATTTCGCCCAACACGACGAATTTTTCCGTAAAAATTCGCTGAGTTAATTCGTCGTATGAAGCACAATAACGACGAATAGCTGGCAACTTTTATAATTGAGAAAGTTGATCACTGTTTTTGCAAAGAGAGAGAAATAGTGTGACCATATTCAAAAAAATAATGCTTAAAAATAAAAACATAATCAAAAACACAACTAAAAACTATTTTTATAGCAAAATACTTTGTAAACTTATTTTATGTGTTATGCAATAAAAAAAAAAAACAATTATTAAACTAAAAATTAACTTTATTTACTAAACTACTTCTTAACTAAAACCAAACATGGTCACCTAGTACTGATTTGTTCGTCGTTCGCCGGCGTATGAAATAGAATTAAATCTATTTAAAGATCGCCGCGTCTGGCGAATTTTCGCCGGCGCCCTGATTGTGTGCATTTTCATATTCACAAACGTCTTTTTTTTTAGCGTCGAATATTCGCGGCCAAAAATTCGTCGTTCGCCCCAGTTGTGTTCCTAGCATTACTGTGTCAAAGGCTTTCTCTAAGTCAATGAAGCAAACATATGATTGTTAATTGAATTCAAGTCTTTTCGGTTATTTGGCGCATCGTGAAGATTTGATCCTGGGTTCCATGGTTCGGTCAAAATCCGCATTGTTCTTTTTCAAGTTGGTGTTTAATTTCAGCTTTAAGCCTTTCCATTACACTTTGATAGTACTATTTTCCGGCTACCGTTAGCAGGGATATGCCTCGATGATTTTGGCATAGTTGATTTTTTCCCTTTTTGAATATTGTGTGGATTTTCGCTACTTGCCAGTCGTTGCTGACTTTCGCTAGTTTCCATGCCACATTTATTATGTTTACCAGAAGTTTGTTTCCATCATTACCCCTACATCGGAGGATTTCCGAGGCAATGTTGTCATGTCCGGCTACTTTTCTAATTTTCGTTTTAACTAGTGCATTATTTAGTTCCTCTTCTGATATCGAGCTTGATTCTTCGGCATCTTCCAGCACGTGGTATATTTCTACTTGGCTTGTTTTATTTTCGCCGTTCAAAAGCTATTGAAATTCAGCCAGATGAGTGCATTAATGGCTAAGATATGAGCAAAAAAGCACGACTACCCCTAATTTTTCCCATAAATCCCTTGTTGTTATTGTATTTTGTTTATTCCTTTCTTTTCTACATATCTGGAGAACGGCTAGAGCCAAATCTTCCGAATAAGATGCAAGCATCTTGGTTATCAATACACAACTTCTTTGAAAAATAGGGAATGGAGAAGTTGGCGTGGTTCTTCCCATACAAATACATTATAAATTTCTGTATATCTGGAGAACGAAAATTGCCAAAGTTTCCAAATAAGATACAAACATATCGGTTATCAATACGCAACATCCCATTGGATAAGTGATACAAAATATTTTTTTTTATATAGCTAAAAACGGTAAGAGAAAATGTTTTTATTAATACACAACCTATCCAAAAATATAGTCTGGATTGAAGAAGTGGGCGTGGTATCCCATTATGGATTTCGGTATATCTGGATAACGGCGGGAGCCAAAGTTTTCAGATAACGTACAAGAATCTTGGTTATCAATACACAACATCCGACGAAATATGGGCGGGATTGGAGAAGTAGGCGTGGCACTTCTTACACAAAAACATTATAGATTTTTGTATGTCTGGAAAACGGCAAGATCCAGTTTCCAAATAAGTTACAAGCATCTTTGTTATCAATACACAACATCCGACAAAATGTGGGCATGGCACAAAATAGATTTATTTATATCTAAAGAACGGTATTTGCATAACTTTTTGTTCTAATCGCCCCATGGTGAAAGCATAGCCGAATATAGCATTCTTACTTCTTTTATTTGTTTAAAGATATTTTCGTCGATTTTGTGATCATAGTTTCTGATTTATTTGTATTAATGCGAAACCCTCTGCTATTCAATTTGTGCATAAACATATTCAGATATTTTTACCGATTGCGATTTCCAATTGCCGATGATTAAAGGTACAAACGATTTATTGCATCGTTTAATGACGTCGTCCATTAATAAGATAAAAAGGTACGGGCACAAAATATTAACTGGTATTACGCCTTGCGTTGTTACAAATTCTCTGGATGCTGCATTCCCTGTACTAGCAAAGTTTAGACATGAGTATTTCATAAAAACTTTGTATTCTGTTAAAAAGTATGTTTCTGTTTTTTTTTTTGCAGTAGCAACCATATTTCTTGCTATCGTCGGTCACAGGTCACTCGGTCACTCTTAACATGTTTTTTGTACTTTTCAGGAGACAAAAAAAAAACGTCATTACTCCGTTACTAAACCGTGTTGGAAGTAAATAAAAAAAAACCAAAATTAGTAGGAGATATTTATTGTAAGATGGTGTAAAGAAAACAAAGGTATTGAAATAATTTCAGATTAAAATAAATAATACGAGTTGACAATTTCAAAAAATTTAAAAGTGAGTTAAGAGTTGTCAACCTGTGACCAACGCTATATTATGCTAGGAACACAACTGGGACGAACGACGAATTTCGCCCAACACGACGAATTTTTCCGTAAAAATTCGCTGAGTTAATTCGTCGTATGAAGCACAATAACGACGAATAGCTGGCAACTTTTATAATTGAGAAAGTTGATCACTGTTTTTGCAAAGAGAGAGAAATAGTGTGACCATATTCAAAAAAATAATGCTTAAAAATAAAAACATAATCAAAAACACAACTAAAAACTATTTTTATAGCAAAATACTTTGTAAACTTATTTTATGTGTTATGCAATAAAAAAAAAAAATAATTATTAAACTAAAAATTAACTTTATTTACTAAACTACTTCTTAACTAAAACCAAACATGGTCACCTAGTACTGATTTGTTCGTCGTTCGCCGGCGTATGAAATAGAATTAAATCTATTTAAAGTTCGCCGCGTCTGGCGAATTTTCGCCGGCGCCCTGATTGTGTGCATTTTCATATTCACAAACGTCTTTTTTTTTAGCGTCGAATATTCGCGGCCAAAAATTCGTCGTTCGCCCCAGTTGTGTTCCTAGAATTACTGTGTCAAAGGCTTTCTCTAAGTCAATGAAGCAAACATATGATTGTTAATTGAATTCAAGTCTTTTCGGTTATTTGGCGCATCGTAAAGATTTGATCCTGGGTTCCATGGTTCGGTCAAAATCCGCATTGTTCTTTTTCAAGTTGGTGTTTAATTTCAGCTTTAAGCCTTTCCATTACACTTTGATAGTACTATTTTCCGGCTACCGTTAGCAGGGATATGCCTCGATGATTTTGGCATAGTTGATTTTTTCCCTTTTTGAATATTGTGTGGATTTTCGCTACTTGCCAGTCGTTGCTGACTTTCGCTAGTTTCCATGCCACATTTATTATGTTTACCAGAAGTTTGTTTCCATCATTACCCCTACATCGGAGGATTTCCGAGGCAATGTTGTCATGTCCGGCTACTTTTCTAATTTTCGTTTTAACTAGTGCATTATTTAGTTCCTCTTCTGATATCGAGCTTGATTCTTCGGCATCTTCCAGCACGTGGTATATTTCTACTTGGCTTGTTTTATTTTCGCCGTTCAAAAGGTCTCTAATGTATATGCGCGTGATCTATCCATTATTTAGGCATCGTCCTTCAGTAGATATCCTTATTTGCTTCGAATGAACTTTATAAGCGCCATAGTTTTAAGATTTTGATTTTCGTTGAGGCTTTCTTCTATGAATCGACCGAATTCCTGCCACGCCTGCGACTTGGCCAAGCGCACTATTTGTTTGACTTTAATTCCTTGTTGCAAATGTAATTTTCAATAGTCTTATTACACAGATAGTTTGTCCATCTTACTTTCTTCTCCCGCACTTCAGCTTGTATGGTACCATTTCACCACTTAGTGCACTTAACGTGAGATCCTCCGCATTTAACTTCTCCACATATTGCTTACGCTTATTCGAGTAATAAATTTTTGAATGTTTCCCACATTTTGTTGATATTTTCGCTTTGGGTATTTAATGTGCCTTCGTTTATATTTTCGGTGGCCGTTTTACTATATAGTTCCTGGCCTATTTTGGATTTATGATTTGCTAGTTAAATCTTCGTCTTTACGTTTCTGTCTGTTTTTAATTTTATTCGACTTCTCAACAAATCTTCTCAAGACCACTAAGTAATGATCACTTCCTATCTCCCGTCCAAGTTTTACTCTGGTATCTGGACATTTTGACTTTTCATTTCTTGACGGTTCTTCTCTAGTGCATCTGTGGATATATCCGTGTGGGAACATTGTAATGACTATAATGAGTTTATTAGTAACGGATAATTGCATAAGGCATATGCCGTTATTGTTTATGAAAGATTCTTCGTATCGTCCAATTAGTTTTTCCACATAATTTAACATCCGTAGTTGTGTCGGGTATTATGTCTTGCGAGTTTATCAAAAAAAAAGTTTTCATCGTCTATGTATTTTCATCCTTTATGTTTGCGGTACATATTCTCTCAATTATGCATTTTCATTCGTATATAGATTTCCTTGTGTATTAAGAATCCAACTCCAGATTTTGTTCGTTTTATCACGTTTAAACCAGAAAGAAATCATAATAAAAACATCTTAAAAAATTTCACATCCTTGTTGCTTTTTCTTTCTACGAAACTTGGAAGGACATGTTACGTTCCAAGTTCCATAGTCGATAGTCCTGTTTCATCGCCATGTCGGTAATCTATTGTTCGAGCCATTTTGATTTCGTTGCTTTGCAGTTTAATGGTTTTGGGAGATTCAGAGAAGTGCGGAATTGGCCAACGGTACCTACACTTGGAATAGGAGGGCTGCTTCCTTTGAAATGGTCCTCCAAGTGGAACCAAGCGCAGTCCAGTTTGCATGTTGTTGATTCCATGGATGTTCCATAGGGATCAACTGCGATGAAATCTCTCTACCTTTCACATCCGGGCTTTGGACTAGCAACAGCAGAATAATTTTGCCTTCAACTATTTATGATTTATTTTTCTTCGGTTAGAGGGGTCCTTTTAGCGCTTATCATATAATCGCTTTTGTAGTTAGGGCCGTTTTTTTTTTTAAAAAAATCACCAATTTTTGTCGAAAGATTCAATAGTGGGCAATGTCAAAAATGATGCAATATATCAGAATCAATGAAAAAGTCGATTCTTCTGACGTCATTTTTACACAGCCCAGGGTTGTTGGGTATTTAGACATGTTGTAATTAAACAGGATCGCAGAAAGAACTCTCCCCTGCAGAACTCACTGCTTTTTTTTTATTCTGTAAGTCAGTACAAAGGCTTTGATTTATACATTTGTTTTGAATTTTACAATTTAATTTTACTTCATCTCTACTGTAGATGAGTAAAATTGTAATATTCAGGAACTGCAGATATCTTTTTTCAAAAATATCCCAGGGCCTTCGTTAAAGCAGAAAGTAGCAGTAGAGAATTATTTCTTGAAAAGGGTTGTTTTTAAAGCAGGTCCATTTTGTTTGTAAGTTTTAAATTAATCAGCCTTATTACCAGGGCTGTGAAGTCGTCCGAAAAAAGTACTAACTCCGACTCCACACGCTGAAATTTGTTAAGTGCGACTCCGACTCCTACACTAACCGTGATGCGATATGAATGAGACGTAAAATTATTTCTCTTTTGTGTAGAAACATCTTTATTAAACGAATTATGGGAATCCCCTCGTAATGTGCATAAGAAAAACATGAGTGTTATGGTAGGAATTAAAGGCAGGCCGATAAAGATGTTTCTACACAAAAGAGAAATAATTTTACGTCAAAATTTTTCTAATACATACTAGTATTTATGTGGCTTTAGCAACACTTATTCTGTACAATGTTGAAAATATTTCAGCGTTGATGGTTAAAAAATTCTGATATTAAAATTATTGGCAATTCCTGTCATTAACATTTTTTAGCATGAGTAAATTATTTAAAAAATCACACATCTTTTTTCAACTAGATCAATAACTGAGTATAAGTTTTGTTAATGTAATTTAGACTTTTTACCGCACGTATAAAAACTATACCTAAATATACTTAAATAGTAAAGTACTCGAATCAACTATTTCTCATAAAATAAATTAAAATCTACTTATTCATATTGATCTGCAAAATATTGCATCGCCAATTTCGAAGAATTTTTATATTGGAAAATATTAGAAATTTTTTTAAATTTTTTATGCCGAAAAATTTTGGAGTCGGAGTCGCGCGTTTTTTGGGTACTGCGACTCCGACTCCGGTACAAAAACCTCAACTCCGACTCCACAGCCCTGCTTATTACGGTTGCCGCTGTATTTACGACTGTCGGTTTTTTTTTTTTTTTTTTTTTTTTTTTTTTGTAACAGATTTGTGTGTTACTTCAATCTATTACAAAAAAAGACAACGACAACCGTAATAAATAAGTATTCAAGGTTATCTTAAGAAGTAGTTAATTTACTTACAAGATATTATAAAAATGTATTATAATTCTTTTGGAAATAAAACAAAATTTTCTTTATATATTTTTTATTATTATTATTTATCTTAATTATCATGATATTATTTAGAGATCAACTAACCTAATTAAAATACATATGTATATAGTTATTACACATATATTTTATTATACATACATATATTTTTTCTGTATGCCTTTCTTTTAGCTTATATTAAGATAAATTGTGGATTCTTTTTATTTTAGATCTATATATTTTTTACTTATAATTTTTCATATTCTCTTTTTAGTATTTATTAAAATTTTTAAATTAAACTCAATCCTAATAGCGACCAAGTATTTAAGTAATTAGGAGCAAATATTATATGCTTTAACTCTTCTTCTTAATTTTTGATGAAAGTGTTATTTGCTTAAACTCCTCTTTTTATTTTTTGATTATTTAATTTATTAAAATTTGTTTTATAAACATAATTTTTGTTAAATTATATTGTATAAAAATATTTTTTTTTTTTTATTTTAAATTAAACACATAAATTTATATATATATATATATTTATTGAAGAAAATTGTGTGTATTCAAAGATAAGGATTGTGTGTATTCAAGGATAAAAAAAAACAACGAAAGCAATTAAACAATTAATTTACTAAGTTAATAATTATTTTAAAAAGTAAAATAAAATAAGGGCTACAACAACCAAAAGTTTAAAGAAGAATTTATAAATATGAATTTTAAGCTTTTACAGCTTGAAAAAGTAAATATGATTTAAGTTTGGAGGTGAAAATATTACCAAAGACCTGTATGGTCAATTTTTAAGGCGGCGCTTTCAATATAACTAAGAGTTTTGAAATTTTAAGCTTTAGCATTTCAGTAATTCAGAAAAGGTCTTTGGCTTTCTGTCGTTATCATATGGAAACATTTGGGTTGTTCACGGAAGGCTGGTTATCAGGTTATATGGTTATTATTTATATTCACAACAACAAAATACGTTTATTTCAATTTTGTTTAAATATATTTTGTTGCTGTTAATATAACTACATAAACATATAACCTGATAATCCGCCTTCCGCGAACAACCCAATTATTTTAATTTTTTTCATATATTTAATTCTTTCTTTTAGTTAATAAACAATTTTTTTTTTTTTTTTGAAATTTTTGGTTTAAAAAAAAAAAATAGGTTGGGTTAGATCTAGAGTCAGGTTATATTAAAAAAATATACACAAAAACAATTTCTATACAGATCAACCCATTTCTAGGCAAAAAATAATCTCTTTAAAATTGTCTAAAAAATTAAGATTTTTCTAAATTATTCGATTCCTTAAAACATTATTATATCCAACAATTCAATTCAAGGAAAACACTCGAGTGTTCAAACGCAATTTTAGTAAGTGTTCCTATGCGGGAAAAATTTCAAGGAAATTATTGGCGATTTTAAAAACTAATAGCCTATTTCCGATGTGCGAAAGAATTCTTTCTTTCGTATGACTACATTGAAAACAAAAACAAATTTTTAGATTTTGTTTTTGTTTTCAATGTAGTTATGCGAACGAAAGAATTCTTTCGCACATTGGAAATAGGCTTTAAAAAAAACATTTTAGGAAATATAAGTGAAGAAATTTTTTTCTTAATCCTGTTTTCGTCGTGAACCCGTTTTTAGGTTAAGATATCTCAGAAAAGGAGCAAGACATTACAAAGGCTAAGCATTCAGCCTTATTCCGGTTATCGTTGTCGTAAACGACTGTGTCGTTTGTTGTAATAGATTAAAGTTAAACACAACCTATGTTCTTTAATCTACTACAAAAAACGACACAGTCTTATACGACAACGACAACCGGAATAAGGCTGATTAACTTTAAAAGTAATTGGTAGGACTTTAAGACGACATATCAGATTTTAAAATAAAGTCGAATTCGAGCAGTTATAACATCTCGAATATAGCGAAAAACAGGGGTTTTTTATTTAAGCTGAGACTCGAGATGCGATAGGGAAACTCAGAGTACACCGAATCAGCGCAACTCAAAGTTATTAAAATTAAACTCTGGTCTATGGGTTGAACATTTTTTGGCCTTCCAAATAGTTTGTCTGTAGTGTTATTCACTGACTTTTAACGAACCGACAATCGTAATATTTGTCGAAATATATTTTCACTAGTAGTATTTTTGTATTCATTAAATTTAATATCATATATTTAATAACGTATGCTAAATACTCCAAAGCTATTTTAAACACAAAATAAACACTACGTAAATTATTATCGCTTAAATAACGAAAATAGACTGCATAAGTAGCAGCAGACTTCAACTGACAGCGAATATCGTTAAAAATTTTACTGAATAGGAAATTCGATAAATTTACGTTACATTTATTTTAACGATACGATTATCGTAATAAAAGTTAGTGAATCGAATTGATGATCTAGAAATTAAAGTGCAAAATAAACCACACAAATGGCTTGGCAATCATGTCAAAATTTTACGTTTGATATGTTTGCTGTATGAACAAACATTTGAAGCATGTTTGTAGAAATATTAAATATTTTTAATATTTGGCTGACATTTTGGATATTTGTGAACCTTTTTGTGGTCTTTAGTGCTAAATGTAATTACGTATTTCAAAGTGATGAAGTAGAAGAAGCATTAAAATCATTTTCAACCGTAAGATATAATTCTTTAAGCAGCATTGTTAGCCATAAACAACACGTTGTTTAAACTTTAAGCCACTATTTACTCCATTTTTTTTTTTTTTCTTTTTTTACATTTCTCCTCCGTTTTAAATAAATAGTGGGCTAAATTGCCGCAGCACTAAATTTATTAAAAACAAAACCAAAATGAAAAATGAATATTTGTACGAAATGTTTTTGTTGTTTATGTAAAAAAAGAAACAAAAAAAAGTGTGTGTTTGTCAAGATATTTTCGTGGCTTATTTTGCGCTTAAAGAATTTTCGAACTTTTTTTTAAAACCATTCTTTTCGTAGCAAATTTTAGCAAAACTTAAATATTTATAGAAAATAATGAAATTACAATATTTTCACTTTTTCACACCATGCGACATGTCGCAAAGAAATATTTCATGAAACAGAAAATTGGTAAAGATGGGTGTATGGACGATTGCGGGGTAAACAATGAAGCACGAAATGTAAAATCAAGCGACATTTCGACGTTCCTCTTTAACATGTTTCGCAGAAATTTTTAACATTAATATTTAGATTTTAATTTAATAAGTAGTTAAATGAAAAATTTTAGTATGTGGTTTGCAATAAAAAACGTAGCGTCTGAACGTGTAGAAGTTTTCGAAGGACACCAAAAGAAAAATTAAAAACAATAAGAATCTTTTAATAATTTAAAAGTTGAAAAAGTTTTTGATTCGGCTGGATTATATTAACTTTTATTTTAAGTACAATATACAAATTTGTTCTCAAAAACATTTATATAAATTTGCGAAAACGAAAAAATTTAAAAATAAATAAAAAAAAATTAAAATGATTTTAACAATTAAAACATTAAGGCCGGTTTTCACAACTTACCGATCGCTAAAGGTAGGATTTTATCGGCAGAAAGAAAGTGTTTGATTATTACAACTTTACTTTTACCTAAAGTAAGTGACAAGTTAAAGGAAGGTTCATCCTTCCTAATAGGTTAACAATAAGTTATAATAATGGAACAATTTTTATACGGCCGATAAAATCCTACATATCTTTAGACATCGGTAAGTAGTGAAAACGGGGGAAAGTATAAATAAAGTGGACTTTTAAAAAAAAAAAGTTTTGAAAACTTTTTTTCCATTCTACATATAAAATTATCATGGATTTGTGTTAAATATATCCTTCTTATTTTTCCAAATAAAATGATGATTGTTTTTCTTGTTTGCATTTCGTATTTTTAACATTGACAATATTCTGTTTGTTGTTTTTATTAATTAAATTAAGTCTTACATATAATCAAACCGCGGCCCAGGCATGAAATTTATTTATTTTATTAATCATTTGTTATATGTTTATTATTTAAGATGTATAAATATATGTACTTCTCATTTATCTCTCTCCAGTTACTTTTTTTCTTTTTTTGGATAATTTATTCAACTCTTCAACAATCACTTGGTTATTATACAATTGAAATGGTTACATTGATGCCTAAATTACCATTGTCGGCAAAAAGTTGGGCAATCGAAGTATCAAAGACCAGACAGTCGGAATTATGTATGGCCGAGGCAACACCTTCATGTATGGAACGAGGCATTGCTTCCCAGGTTAGACGCCTGCGATTGCCATTCAATTCCAAACGATAAACGAAATTCTCTGCCTCTTTGCGGGATCCTATGAGTTGGACGATGGCGAAGAATTGTTGATGGCCATCATATTTTTCTTGCTTTTCTAGCACCAACATAAAATGATGGCCGAAACACGACTGCATCATAACCCAGTCTACAGCCCCGGGTAGATTAATGTCTGTGGCTAAGAAAACTATATCCTCACCTTGCAGTGTTGTTATACTTTTGTGTGACATCATTAAATGTTGCATGACTAGATCGAGCGGACCTTGCCATTTACAGGAGGCGCCTGGGCAAGGGCACAAATAGGGTCGACATTCGCAGGTCTCTTCATGTTCTGTTTTTTCTGTGTACAGCAATGAAGCTGTACAGCCATAGCCCGAATGTTTACAGGGAAATTTTACATTCGTAGCCACCTTTTCCATGGCCAAGTTGCGTATATTGGCCAGAGGACCACGACATGTTGGACAGCAGGTGAGCTTGGAACGGCACGATACGCACACTAAATGGCCACTAGAGCATTGTAATATGGGTGGCAGGACATAGTCAAAGCACACCGGGCATTCAAATAATGATGTTAGATCGGTTGACATACCGACATCACCGCCTCCGGCGGACGACAATGAAGAACTAGAAGATGATGATGTATTTGCAGAGGTATTGCCAGTAGTCGAGTTGCTTGTAGCAGTACCAGTTGGTGTTTCACGTCGTTTAGGATTTATTTTATTAGACATTGGACTTTGGTATCTTTGTCGTTCTATTAATCTGTCTGGATTTTCTGTTATTTCTAATATTTTTACTAAAACTTACGGTTAAATTTTTAAAGACTTCCGACAAATAATATTGGCAGTTATTTTTTTACCGTTGTATTGTTGTGGTTGTTTTTGTTGCTGGTGTATAAAAATAATAAAAATCAAAACGAAACTCTTGGTAACTACTTGGAAAGTCTTATTGTGCCATTACATTTATAATCTGAAAATAGAAAATTAAAGTAAAATTGCTACATAAGTATTATTGATTAAACAATGAATTATAGTAATAGACAGTAAAATTTTCATCATGATTAATTAAGGTAAAACTAGCCTTTAGAGATTTTATTACATTTTATAAGATTTCGTTGTTTAACTGATTTATTAAAATACGAGTAATATATCTGTGTATTAACGCAAAATTTTTACTTTTCACTTTTTGGAAAAAATCGATACATTTTCATCTAGCCGCTGTAAAAATGTGCCTAAAAATGTCTCCTTTTTGGTAATGAAATGGTTGGTCTAAAAATTATTTTTCAGATGCCTTTAAAAATTTTTGGATTTTCAGTTGCTGAATTGTTTTCTTTATTTTAACACCAGGATTTCGCATTGGTTTTTCTTGCATGGTCCTCTTAAAATAATTTTTATTTCTTAGGCCGAGGGACATTTAAATGTCGAACACACTTAGGCTATTATTAATCATGAAATTCGAAAGCGTTTTCATTCGAATATAAACAACCAGGAATGTGATAGAATTCGATTTTAAAAACGAAACGATTTGAAACCGAAAATATCGTTTTCAGTAAATTTTAAAATGGATTTTAACGCATATTCCTTGTATTTTATGTCTTTTTTCTTTTAAATTTTATATTATATCTATGTATATGTAAACTGAAGTGTATTCTGAACAAATATTTAAGACTAAGTCAGAAATGGATTTTAAAACCGCTCGAAATTCATCACACCTTTTAGAAACGTTCGTTTTGAAATCGATCGATTTTCATCACATACCTGAATAACTCTCCTAGTTTTAAAACTGTAGAGATTAAACGCGATATACTATGAAATTTAAAACAATTGTAATAAAGCGTATTTTTATTTATTTGTTTAAATATCATCCATCAGTAATAATCGGGTAATTGGGTATTAAAATCCGGGCTGTGGAGTCGGAGTCGAAGTTGGAGATTCTGAGTTGAGGTTTTTGTACCGGAGTCGGAGTCGAAGTACCCACAAAAACTCGCGCCTCCGTCTCCAAAACTTTTCGGCATAAAAAATTTTAAAAAAGTTTCTAATATTTTCTGAAATAAAAATTCTTCGAAATTGGAGATGCAATATTTCAAAAATCGATTTGAAATTTTAACAGAATCTTTTCTTGTTTAAAACACGTTAGAGTGCTATATTAGGCTGTAACGAATCTTTAATATCCCCACCGACAGTTAGAATATATGAGAGCTATAAATTATTAATTAATCTTTATAAAAACGGACGTCAGTATAAAAATTGGTTTCGGTTTAAACCAATTAGATGACAATCAGACAGTGTTATGCTTTTATTTCTAGCAATTTGAATAAACTTGAATAAAATATGATTCGTTACAGTTTATGCCGAACTTAAATGATTTTGAGGAGGGAAATTTATATTAGACCCATGGTAAATTATGGATTAATCATCATGAAATCCTGTAGTGTTTTCTGTTATTAAAAATCTAAATGAAACAAATTTCCATACAGTAGTGAAATTTGCTTTATCGTTTGAACTGCTTTTCAGAAAGCTGTTTAGTATGTGATCTAATGTAAATACGGAACGATAATCCGAAAATTGCATGATATTATTTCTGGCAATATGAACCAAAATTGGACCAAATTTTACCACAATATCTATATCTGCTACGGTTTTAGGCGTACTTAAATAATTTCCCAGACTGAGCTTAATATTGGACAATATATGGAAAATTATGGAAATTCAGGAAATTTTATAGTTTGATTTTTAGTCCTATAAATCTCTGACGTACCAAATTGTATTACAATTACATTATTTAACATAATAAACTGTTTTCTGAGAGTACGTTTTATATGCGAAATTTTAAAGAATGATTTCTAGCACTATAAAACTGTGACGTACCAAATTTTATTATAGCATTATTTGTTACGGTTTTAGGCGTACTAAACTATTTTCCGGGAGTAGGCTTTATATGGGGCATATGGTTAATTATGGACCAATATTCCCGAAATTTTACAGTATGTACAGTTTCTAGTTCTAAAAAACTGTCACGTACTAGAGTTTGTTTTGATAGCATTATTTATTACGGTTTTAGATGTACAGTATGATTTCTAGTCATATAGAACAAGTTTGTACAAAATCTTATATCATGCCGTGCATTATGCCACTTTTTATGTGTTAATTTTTTTTAACAAAATTGTAAATTTTTTAGAGTGGTTGCTCTAAATTCTGATTCATAACTCTGATCCTACAGATCGGATTTTGCTGGATTTCAATCCCAAACTGCTTATGATAACTAGAAGCAGTTTGACACCAATAATGTTTTTATCTTTTGAGTTTTTCGAAAGTGAGCGTGTTTTCAACGGAGGGACATGGCTAAATCGATTAAGAATTACCAAGAAACCAGAATATATATGGGGGATTTCATGTCAAGTGACCCAACTTTTGAAATCGATGTCTTCCGATTTGGATGAAATTTGCACCAAGGTTAGTCTTATTGAATAGTAGTTTAAACACAAATTTTCAACAAGATCGGTCAAAAAGTTTCTGAGTTAGAGGGGGTCAAAATTTGACATTTTGGCCAAACCGGTGTTCTTTCTCGTCCATGTAACTTATTATCTATTAGTGTTAGCAAAATTTGTCCCAAACAAATTAGATAGCTATTTCTTCAAGCTATCGAGTGGGATATGTATAAAAAAAATAATTTGTAAGTCAAGACGTCAAATGCTAAAAAAAATAAAAATCCTCGTCTTTAGTTAGAAATTATTTTTTTTATACATATCCCTCTCGCATCCCACTAAGCGAACAAAACTACCTTAAAGGAAAAGACCTAAGCTTTCTTTTGAGCAAAAAAATAAATAAAAAAAAATACCCTTTTCAAAACAAATACAAAAATAGTTTTAAATTTAAGAAAAAAAAAAAAATTTTTAAAAAATTTAAAAAAAAAAACAAAAAAAAATATTAAAGGACTTATGTGGTTGAGATTAAGTTTTTTAGATTATTTATCTTTTTGTTTTTATTATTATTATTTTATATTAATTTAATTATTATTACAAATAAATAAAAGATTTAATTTGTCAACATCTCTATAGAAAAAGTGATTTTATTCCTGGGATTAACATATTGTGGGTATTACAGTATCGAGGAAATGAAATGCTAGTTCGGTATGTTATATACCGTCGGAAAGGTTAATTTGTCTAGTTTCTCAGCAAAACTTTTATTTTTAAGATTTTAGAAACACTTACACATAAAAAGGAAAAAATTCAAAATAGTGCATATGCTAAAAATTGAAAAACCCTCGTCTTGAGTTAGAAATTATTTTTTTTTATACATATCCCACTCTCATCCCACTAAGCGACCAAAACTACCTAAAAGAAAAATACATAAGCTTTCTTTTGAGCAAAAAAAAAAAAAATACCGTTTCCAAAAAAAAAAAATAAAAAATAAGTTTTAAATTTAAAAAAAAAATTTAAAAAAATACAAAAAAAAATGTTTTCGATAGCTTGAAGAAATAGCTATCTAATTTGTTTGGGACAAATTTTGCTAACACCAATAGATAATAAGTTACATGGACGAGAAAGAACACCGGTTTGGCCAAAATGTCAAATTTTGAAACCCTCTAACTCAGAAACTTTTTGACCGATCTTGTTGAAAACTTGTTTCTAAACTACTATCCAATAAGACTAACCTTGGTGCAAATTTCATCCAAATCGGAAGACATCGATTTCAAAAGTTGGGTCACTTGACATGAAATCCCCCATATACGTTATGGGGTCTTAGATGCATAATAAAAAAGTTTCACACGGAATGACAAACTTAGTATATCTTCATTCAATCCCTAGTGGTGGAGGGTATAAAGAGTTTAAAGTCAAATAAGGACCGGTCTCATATACATTTAGCATCAGGGTTAGAGTGGGATTTGTAGTCGTGAGTCGGAGTCGAAGTCGCACTTTAAAAAATTTCAGCGATTACCTGATTAAAATCCAAAATTCCAAATCAGTCTATGTTCCAAAAATTAGTTTTGAAGAATAGCGGGTTTCACCCTTCGTATTAAGTGTACAACTCTGTTTTAATTACTACGATTTTTCCCTACAAAGCTTGATTGTCTTTTTCTAATGTATTTTAAATTAATGAATCTGCTGAGTGAGAAAGAGAGTAAATTTTAGTCTAATACATTTTATTGTTGCAGTGTTGTAAATGTTAGTATTTTAACTAAATTAATAACATTAACAAGGTATACAAGGGACTTTACTATCGTGGATGAAAACCGCTAATGTGTTTTCATAAGATTGACACAATTCAAATTAAAAGGTAAGCAGTAAAACGAATGTTGAATAAAAGAACATAAGCACTTTTTTGTATATCATATTGATGTTTCGGAGCAGTTTGAGCAATTTATTCAGTTATTGTTGGTTCGACTTGGTTAATTTCTCAGCTTATTACTTGGCCATTAAATAATCGATTTTAATCGATTTTGCTATATATATATGTTAGTAAAACCAAAGTTCTGGAAACCATTTCTGATCCTGTGATACATCAAAGATAAAGGGAAGTTATTTGGGGACTGAAAACTGATTTCATTCCACATTTTTCTTTCCTATAAGAATCCAAAATATTTAAATTTTTTAACTAAATTATCTACAGTCGGTTTTTAACTAAACAAAACTTTTACAAAATATGCGAGGATGTAGAGGAGCTAGACAGTGAAGCATTCATTGTGTGCCCTCTGCGACGACAGTTAGTTGAAAGACTTGCTCGAAATCGTCATGGGATAGTTTAGCTGAGGAACCCACGATCACGTCTGGGTCATAATTTTTTTTTTACTTTTCTATTTGTCTGGCTTATTTTAAATAACTTTCTTTATTTCTTAAGCCTTGTACTCCGTTCCAATTTGTGAAAAATGTTCAGCAACATCTATTATTTCATATAAAAAATTTTACATGTATCAATGTTACCTATCTTGCTAGTTTGCATAGTTTGACGTTTTTAATCTTTCAAAGTATGCAAACAAAATACACATGTTTTGTACTAAAAAGTATATTTTTAAACAAAAAATTAAATAAAAACAAGTAAGAGTGATATATTCGGTTATACCGAATCTTATATACCCTTCACCATGGTGCGATATGAACAAAAGGATATTTATATAAATATACATACATATATAATATATCTGTGGCAATAAATAATAATGGCTTAAGTCGAAATTTCTTATTTTAAGATATTAAGAGTTTTTTCACCGATTTAATAGATTTATATACCGATATCGTTAGGGACAAATTTAACATTTACCTTGGTAATAAAACTTGGACTCGAAAAGAAATATGATTCCCGAAAATGGGTATTTTTCAAAAAAAAAATTATATTTTGGGCATAACTTTTTTGTATCTGAACCGATTTGTCCGAGTTGTGCTACTAAAGGTTTCCGATCTTTTGATATATTAGACGTATCCATAGGTCATATAACAGCTCTAAAATTTTAGTATTTATAAAAATGTTGATGCTTTCTAGCCCATTTTTGGAGTATTTTGCTAATAACTTAACCATTTTTTAGCCGATTTGGCAGATTTATATACCGACGTCTTTAGGAAGAAATTTACCATTTACTTAGATTATAAAACTTGGACTCGGAAAGATCTATTGTTCCAGAAAATGGGTATGTTTAAAAAAAAAATTTATTTTGGGCATAACTCTTCCATTTCTGGAAAAAAAATTTCAGATATTTTGATATATAAAACGTGTCCATAGGCCATACTATAGCCCTAAAATTTTTTGATTATTTTCAATAATGTCTTTGTACAGGAGGTACCATGCCCACTTTTCCAATCCCGCCCATATTTTTTGGGATGCTCAGTATTGATAACCGATATATTTGTACCTAATTTGGGAACTTTAGCTCGTTTCGTTCTCCAGATATAAAGAAATGTATAATGTCTTTGTATGCGAAGTGCCACACCCACTTCTCCAATCCCGCTCATTTTTTTAGAGTTTGTGCATTAATAACCATGATGTTTGTACCAAATTTTAAAGCCACGGCTCTTGCCGTTCTCCTGATATACAGAAAAAAAGAATTTAAAAACAACAACATGGGATTTATGGGAAAAATTAGAAGTAGTCGTGTTTTTTGCTCATATCTCAGCCATTCATGGACCGCTCTGGCTGAATTTCAATAGAAAGTAATGGTGGACTATATGTGACATAAATGTCAAACACATATCAAACGTAAGACGAACAGACGGCTGGACGGACATCGTTAAATCAACTTCACTCATCACTCAATATTGTAGAAATTACAAACGGAATGACAAAGTTATATATGTATACCCTTTTACCTTCGGTGAAGAATGGATAAAAACTGTTACCGGTTGTGTTATTTATGTTTTTTCGTTTTCATTTAATATAAAGTGTAAACTTTTTTCATTTGCTTTAAATTCCACGTGAAATAAGTGCAGCAGCAGTTATAAAAAAAATGTTGCCACAAACATTTCGCAACTTTTTCACAAATTGAACAGAGTACAACCCAATAAACATTATTTCATAGAAATTCCGCACAAGTTTTTTCATTTGAGTTTTGACAGCATTTCACGTAAAATGTTGAACAGAGTACCAGGCTTTATTAACAATGAATGAAATGGTATATTGGTAGAAGATTAAATTTTCTTTGAATATAGTTAGTTATATAGTTAGTCATCCAACAATTTCCCTCCGTTTTTAGTTATAATTTTTTTTGGATCAGCAGTAAGTGCGAAGTTTAATATTTGTAGCAACACATTATTTTCTGTTTGTTAAATATTCATTAATATTTTGAAAAGACAGTGAATTAAAAAAAAACAAAAAATATTATTATACATTAAACGCCTGTTTTTCACAAGGTGACAAACGTTGGGAAGATCGTTAACAAGAGTTTAGCAAATCGTTAGCCAGAGTTTGGTTAGTGTATTATGAATGAACTTTGTGCTAACTTCATGCCAAATTTTCGTTATGAATACGGCTGATATAGTTTTTCATATAATTTTATTTTTATTTGAAATAAAATTCGAATTTTAAACATAAATTGATATTTAAATAGAATTAATGAAATTGGGCATTAATTCTTCACAATCAGTACGAAAACGAGAAGTTAGGAAGAACATATAAATCAATTAAATAGATAACCATTCATTCAAAGCAAATTTCGATCTACCAAGGTAAAATGCGTTGTATGTACTTTGCATATGTTGTTGTTAATGTTGCTTAATTCTCTACCATGTGTGTGCACACGTACGTAACAAAAGAGCATAAAAGAGAAAAGAGAAAACGCGGCGCCCTGTTTTTGCCGATCGCAGCTTTAATGAGAAAATCAATTATTTAATATGAAGCTTATTTGTAAAAATTCTTTGGGTGTGGGTGCAGTTCGCTCGTCTTTTTCATTATTTCTTAAGGGCAAACAGGCCTTAAGCTGCCTTCGCGCTGTTTACATTTCGTACGCACTGGTTAATGGCAAGCTTTAAAAACTAATTTATGCTTATTAAATTTACTATTCTTAATCAGACTGTCAAATTTTGTGAAGATCGGTCCATAATGCACCATACGCCCCATATAAAGCTTACTTTCAGAAAATACTTTAGTACGCCTAAAACCGCAATGAATAATGCTATTGACATAAAAATTGCCCCGTCGAAGTTTTATAAGAATAGAAATCACCCTGTAATTTTTCGTAACTTAATATATCCCAATAAGCACTCAAATTTAAAAAATTCAAGTGCGTTAAATATTGCTGGAATCCAGCATAAATTAATGCTCTAATTTCAAGTAAAATTACAGTCATACAAAAATGTTTGAAATTATTTGTTTTGTATTGCTTAAGCTATTGTAGCAAACCTGTTCAGGCCAGCAGTATGAAAATACGTGAAACAACTGTATATTTAATAAATAATTTTAAGCTTAGTAGACGATGACGAAATGTCAACGGCAATGAGAATACGATTGCCTAGATAGAATTATAAAATGGACATAGCCATGGCCCAATTAGTAGGTCTGCGCGAAACTACAACAATGCAACAATAGATATGTCAAAAACAATTGCTACAGCCACAATTGCACGGTAAAAATACAACTCTACAAAAAATCAGCAGTTGTTTCGAGCAGACCTACTAATTGGGCCATGTATATAACGAATAAATAGTTTTGTTTTGAGATATATACTGAACCGACGTGTTTATGAATATATGGGGTTGTAACAGCTATCAAAAAAAAAAAATATCTGTGAACAAATATTTGTAAATATTTCCGTGTGCTGGAAGGGAGAAGGATTTTAAACTTTTGAGAAAATGGAACCATTTAATTATTTAGTGTAAGTGCATCTTTAACTGTCGTGATGCCCCAAAATCAATCTAAAGGAGGTTTCCAAATCCAAATTCTAATATACATATACATACATATGTACACATATATAATAATGTTTGTATGGGGTATCACGGAAGTTTCAAGGTAAATCTAATGGTACTAGCGGAGACATCAACCACAATTTATTAACAGCAACTTTTTTCAGTTAGCATTGCATTTAACAGTGCTACTGTAATAGGAAAAAGTACGTTTAGGGGTATTTTCAGGGAAAATTAACTTGTTCCACAGAAGAAAAAAAATCTGAGGATTCTGGTAGTGGGATATCTGAAAAAATTTTGGAATTTCAGAAATTCAGACTTGAAAAAGATCGATTTTTGCGAAAATTTCTGGCCAGGATTAGTGACCATTTTGGAAAAATATGGAATGTTACTAGTAACCCACTATATAGAAATGGTGCTCCAAGCGGTCCTCTTTGTGACCATATTAGTGGTATATCTGAAATAATTTTGGAAATTAAGAAAATTGAATTTTAAAAAATGGCGATTTTGAAAAATGTTAAAAGTGGACTTTATGGACGTTGGACAATATGGAGAAATGGTGATAGTTACTAATATCGGACCATATAGGAATGGGGGAGAAGGGAGTCCTAAAGTGAATTCTGGTAGTGGAATATCTGAAATAATTTTGGAATTTCAAAAATTCAGACTTGAAAAAGTTCGTGAGAAACATCTTGCAATTTTTTGTGAAAGGCCAGAATCATTCTCGTTCACTTGTGCTGATTGTCATAATACCAATGACCTTTCGTTGCGAGATGAAGTTCGTGCATTAAACAACAACTTTAATGATTTTGTGAAGACTAACCAGGAACAACGTGACTTATTTGAGGCTTCCATTACACAAATTCTTTCGGGTTTCAAAGATGATATTACAACTTGTGTCAACAATATGAAGGCCGATATTAATAATTGCATGAAATCAGTAAACAATATTGATAACTCTAAGTCAACAAAAATTTCTGCCCCTGAAGCGGAAAATGATATTCTCCATCGTAGAATAAATCGTGGTAATATTGTAATAAATGGATTGCCTGCCGCGTTGGAAGATCTAACCAAGGTTATAACTTCATTATGCTCATTTTATGATATAAATGTGTCAAGTCATGATATCAACCACGTTTACTACATAAATAATAAGAAACTGGTTTTGGTTAAATTTAATAATATCAACTTGAGAGACCGAATCATGAAAGAATATTTTAAAACTAGATCCTTGAAACTTTTTGACATTATTGGTGGTGATATTGGTAGCCGGATATATTTGAATGATCACTATTCTCCTATGGCTTCTAAGCTTAATGCTTTATGCCGGAAATTGAACAGGAATAAAACTATTGTGAAGTACAACATTCTTAACGCTGACAGGGTGAAAGCTAAGCTTACGTTGGTTGATGGGAAGGAGGTTATATATGATATTAATGAATGTGCGGCCTTATATAACAACAATTATAATCATATAAATTAAGTATTTTCACTTTTTCGTATATTATATATGGGAATTTATGTGGTTCAATTTGTACTTGTTTTGTATACTTCTTATTTTGAAAACAATGTTAACGTATGAATTTTAACTACCATTTTATGCTATTGAAATTTGTTCTTTTATCATTATTGTGCTTAGTTATGGTAGGCTTTAACTTGTAACTTTATATATATGTGTATGTGTATGTATGTATATGTATATATATGTATGTATATGTATATATATGTATGTATATATATATATATATATATGTATGTATGTATGGTATATGTATGTATATGTGTATATGTATGTATGTACATATGTATATGTACATATATATTTATATATAACGCTAATTAATATAATGATTTTTGGCTTAGTATTCTTTCTTTTATTAATGGAGATTTTGCTTTTTGTTATACTTTTGCTTAAACAAGAATACTAAAAACTAAAATAAATTTAAACTTGTGAAGCATTATTGTAATGCAATAAGGAATTACCTACCTTGAAGTATGTATAATTATTCCCATGTATGGTGTATTCTTATATTATTATAGAGCAATTCCATATGAAAGCGATCACCTATTGGACGACCCCTCTCCGATTTTAAAATAAATAGTCTCAATCGATTGCCCAGCAAAAAATAATGTACCTACATATTTTTTTTTTTTTTTATAGTGACTGGTTTAGTGGTGGTGTACACCACTGTCATGTGACAAAATTGAAGAATTCTTCATAAGGGACCTCATTGAAAGTTGTTTTAAAAAAACTACTAAAGCGATCGCAACGAGTGATAGCTCGTTGGAAAGGTATTGAATCAGGCTTTAATTGAAAAATAAAATTTTCCTAATTTTTCATAGAAATTTACCTTTAAATTTTCCCAAGAAAATTAAATTTTCCGATTTTCCACAGAAGCTCCTAAATTTTCCGGCTAATTTTTTTTTTTTTGGATTCCTCATAATTTTTGCTTTAAGAATCAGCAATAAAAAAATGGGCCCCGACTCCTTGGACAGGAGAAGAGCATTTAAGAGACCACCTTGTTAAAAATACATTTTAAAAATTATTTTACTGTTAAAAATACATTTATGAAGAAAAAATCTTTCTTATTTTGCTGCTTATACTTAATTACAATATTTATTAAAAATTTCAATTGTCTTGGCATCATTATAAAATTAAAGTAACTTTAAATTTAGCACGTCGGCAGACGAAGAGTACCGCTTTACATTAATTGACATATCAGAAATATTTGGTATGAAGCAATGAAACTTTTGCGTTCCAGTTATAGTTTTGACATTATTATATCTGTTTTGAATTCGTCGCTCCATTGCATCGTGTTCTTTTTGAGTGCATAAAACTGTGTTAATGGCAATTTCCTTGCTTTGAATCCACGAAAACAAATGTTGTACATTTAAGATCTGGTCAGTATATGGCCTTTGCAAACTTGCCTTAGTCGCCATGCGTTTTAGGGTTCCCCCTAACGCATCGCATGGGCCCTTACCGTGGGACGTCGCGAAAAAGTGCCACTCGACCTTGCAGTTTTGTTCTTCTTCAATTATGCAAAGATTGTAAGAATTTTTTTATTCTTGTACTAAGAAGCCGCGCCGTCTGAGAAAAACGTTACTTTGTCGATTGCATCGAATTTTGATCTTAAGAATTCAAACAGTTTCATTTGAAATAAATAAACGGACACATAATTATGAGCTAAACTCTCCGCGACAACAACAAGGCTAACGGTCTGTAGTTCGTTATCTTCGTTTTTGAAATAAATGCAAAAAGGATGCACCGTGCACTGGTCGTTTGCCCAGTGATAAGCCTGAATTTCATCCTGAACGAGAAAAGTGTAATTCTCGGCAAAGTCGCTTATCACAATGAATTCATTTTGGGCTAATTTCTCCTTACTTTCCTTTAGAAATTTCGATTGCATCTCGGATATGAAATGGTGCGCCTTCAGTTCATTCAACTTGAATCCGAATTCCTCGATGAATTCCGGAATCTGCTTTACCACGGTCTCAAGGGAACATCTGCCGCTGCTAATTATCCACTGTTTGAAATGCACCTCCTGAATTAACAGCTGTTCAAACTTTTCCGCCAAATATTGCTCTAGCTCGTCAATCTTCGGACAATTGTCGCATTTGGACAGATGGCAATTTTCCGTAGGGTATGCGCACAACGACTTCGACAGGAGGTCCCTATATGTTTCAATTTCACCGTGAAATACTTTCAATTTCTTGCATGGAAAGAAAATTAATTTGATGTTTTGATGAAACATGCAAACGCAGACTGAATGCGTTCCGTGCCTGTCTAATGCCAGCACGCATTCTTTTGGTCGTAGGATGGCAAACTTAGAAAATCCCACTTTTTCTGCTGGGTATTTCTCATTGAACTGATGGTATGCTTCGGATAGATTACATAATAATAATCTGCGCTGCTTGTGTACTTTTTCTCCATCTTCACGTGTGATAACATAGTCACGTGTACCTGGGCAGGCGCGGCTGTTGTCATCATTGCAGTAAAAATCTTGAATCAATTTCACCGTTGCTTCGCTGAGGGTCCTTGAGCCAAATTTTTTGGTGGGAGTCGCCAATATGCCCTTCTGTCGAACTAATTCTTTGCTTCTTCTCGCGATGTAAAAAGATGTTTGAAACTGTTCAGAAATCTTGCGTATAGACCATGATTGAGGCAGCACAGATAAAATGAGATATTTCTGCGGAAAAGTGGTCGCTAAATTGAATTTTCTTTTCAACTGCTCAATCATTTGTTTGCCGTCATCTGCTTGACTGCATTCGTTATCAGAGCCTTCATCAAATATTGTCGCGATTGCACTCATAACCTTGCCTTTTTTCTCTTTCCTGTATGTTTCACTTCGCAACTTTCTTTTTCTAATAGGCGTTTCACCTAAAGTGGTAATAGCCTCATTCAAAGGACTCAAAGACATATTGACCATCGGCATGTCTGCCTCACTATCAGATGAAACATTTTGTTCACTTGTCATTTCACTCTCGGATTGTGGCTGCATTTGTTTCAATGCATTTGCTTGTTGAGACAAATCGATTTTACACTTGGGGCAAATGAATTCTGCTTCTTCACCGTATTGTATATTTAATTCATTCATGTATCGCTTCGAAACACCAGTTAATTTTAATACTTTTATCTTTTTCGAACGATGTCCACTCTTGTTAAACGGATTGCAGCAAAATTTATTCATTTTACTTTAAATTGTCTTTACAGCTTCACTCTTTACTTTACAAAAAAAAAACACTTTAACACTTTCACGTTTAGTATTCAACTGAAATTTGACTCAGAGTGTGTGAAGTATTTATATTTATTTTTTGTTAAAAAATAGGTAAAAAAAAATAAGCGATATTTGCTTTTCTTTAATAGGAAAATTTCCGTGAACTAATGGTCATAAAATGTTTTTTAAAAGGGACTTAATTGGTTACTGCCAATAAGCCGACCACAGGTCATAAAATATTTTGCAAATTTTTTAAATTACCAGGTAATAAATATTTCGCCATATTTATGGAAAATCCGTGTTTTATGACTTGTTTCTGCACGTGTCATTTTAGGCGAAATATTTATTACCTGGTAATTTAAAAAATTTACAAAACATTTTATGACCTGTGGTCGGCTCATAAATTATGACCTGTAGCCTCAGTCGGGTTTGGTGTGCCTTTACATGCCACTGCTGCTATTATCCATGGATTTATGGCCGATCCTGTGAAGGCAGGCAGACCATATTCACTACACACTCAACTTGGGGCTCTTAAAAAAAAAATTGATTTTTTTTCATAAATGTATTTTTAACTGTAAAATAATTTTTAAACTGTATTTTTAACAAGGTGGTCTCTTAAATGCTCTTCTCCTGTCCAAACAAGGAGTCGGGGCCCATTTTTTTATTGTTGATTCTTAAAGCAAAAATTATGAGGAATCCAAAAAAAAAAAAATTAGCCGGAAAATTTAGGAGCTTCTGTGGAAAATCGGAAAATTTAATTTTCTTGGGAAAATTTAAAGGTAAATTTCTAAGAAAAATTAGGAAAATTTTATTTTTCAATTAAAGCCTGATTCAATACCTTTCCAACGAGCTATCACTCGTTGCGATCGCTTTAGTAGTTTTTTTTATAACAACTTTCAATGAGGTCCCTTATGAAGAATTCTTCAATTTTGTCACATGACAGTGGTGTACACCACCACTAAACCAGTCACTATAAAAAAGAAAAAAATATGTAGGTACATTATTTTTTGCTGGGCAATCGATTGAGACTATTTATTTTAAAATCGGAGGGGTCGTCCAAAAATTTGCCAATTTTGATCGTTTTCATATGGAATTGCTCTATACATACTTTAATATACCTTTTTTAACGATTATATTTTTTTAATTTGCTTTGCATGTTTCAGGCTTGGCCTTTGTCGTTAAAACTGGTAATTTATACCTTTTTCTTTTTAAGTGGATTTTAATCTAATTTTCTATTAAACTCTCACAGCTGATTCATCATTTAAGAGATTTTTATGAATAATATTGAAATTTTTGTCTACTTTTGGTTCCCCACCCATCTCTTTTTGCTTCCTAATACATATTATGTCTGTAAGTAATAATAATATCGGTCCTGTGGAAAGTAGTGGATCTTTTATTAAATCATCTCTTTATCAATATTCTGATATGTTGAAGGTTGCGCATATTAATTGCCAAAGTATCAGACCTTGTGGTCACTCTTCTAAATTTGACGAGTTTAAAAAGATTATATGTGGTAACTTTAATATTATAGCTTTGTCTGAGACTAGGTTAAAGCCACATGTTTCGAACCGATCCCTTTCGATTAGTGGATATTCCTTGATTAGGAATGACAGGTTACATGCTCGTGGTGGGGGAGTTGGTATTTATGTGTCTACTGCGTTGAAGTATAAGTCTATCTTTAAAACTTCTCTGCCTGATGCATGTGAATCACTGTTTCTTGAAATCTTAAAGGATGATATTAAAATGTTGTTTGGCGTAGTCTACTTGCCTAATGGTGACCTTGTTTTCTTCGAAGATTCTCACTTAGATTTATTTATGAGATTTTCGAATATTGTTGTAGTCGGGGACTTCAACTGTAACCTGTTTAATATTGTGCACTCGGGGCATATTAGATCACTTTGTCTGAGGTGTAACTTATCGGTTTTTCACAATTCTAGACCCACTCATTTTAATATTGCCAATTCCTCTACTTCTTTATTGGATTTCTGGCTAGTGAGTAATACTTCCATGATAAGGTTTTCGGACCAGGTTCAATGCCCATCGATATCTCACCATAATTTCTCACCATAATATCTCACCTAATTTTCTCTGTCTTTAATTTTGATCCCGGAACTTCTGTGCAGTATATTGAATATAGGGACTATAATTCTATTGACTGGGATGGAATGCTATCTTTTTTATCCGTATTTGATTTTTCGCCTCTTTTTGATTCCGCTGATGTGGATTTTCAGTGGGGTATATTGTGTGGTCTATTGGTGTCTCTGTTTGAATTTGTCCCTCTTGTTCGGAGGAGGATTCCTAGCTGTGTTGATGACTGGATGAAGTCTGGTCGTATAATGTTGGCTACCTCTCTGCGTGACTTGGTTTATTCTTCTTTCCAGTCTTCTAGGTCTGATGAAGACTGGAAAGTTTTTTGTAGGTATCGTAACAGAGCTAAAAATGTGATACGCAAGGAGAGAAGGAGATATTTTGAGAAATTGTTTTCAGGCCTTGATACTGGCTCTATGTGGAGAATTTTGAATGGAAAAGGTCTGACTCCTGATAATGATTTTTGTTGTGAATTTAATGCTAATGACGTTAACTCTTATTTTGTTAATTCTTCCCTTGATGATTTAGGGAGGGTTGACTTTTCCGTATTTGATGATATAGGCTCTTTTTCCTTTAGGTGTATTACTGAGTATGATCTGTATATTTCCTTATGTAGTGTTAAGTCGAATTCTGTAGGTACTGATGGTATTCCGATAAAATTTGTGAAAACCATTTTTGCTCATATTTCTCACCTGTTAGTTTTTCATATTAATTCAATTTTAACAACATCGATTTTTCCTGCTGATTGGAAAGTAGCCCTAGTTATACCTATCCCTAAATCTGGATCAATTAGAAGATTGGATAACTTAAGGCCCATTTCTATTTTACCGGCTATATCTAAAGTTGTTGAACATATTATAAAGCATCAGATTTTGTCTCATGTTCAAAGTAACCTGTCTTCTTCGCAATTTGCTTTTCGTCGTGGACACAATACTACCTCCTTGCTATTGAATTTAACTGATGCCATACGTGAGAATGTCAATAGGGACTTTATCGTGTCATTAATTTCGCTTGACCTGGCGAAGGCTTTTAATTCGGTTTGCTTTCGTACTTTGATAAGAAAATTGAGTGAGTTATTTAATTTCTCTAAAACGGCATGTATGCTAATTTATTCTTATTTATCTGGAAGATATCAATTTGTTGATACTGGTGGGATTTTTTCTGAGATCCCCAGGGATCCGGTTTAGGGCCTCTTCTTTTCATAATGTACGTGTATGACCTGCCGAGGCAAATGGAGACGAGTTTTTGTAGACCTTTCCTATTTGCCGATTATGTTTTTTTATTGTATAGTAGTCATAGGGATAATGTTGATGTTTTTGAATCTAATATGAATGATAGTTTAGAACGCTTTTCGTTATGGTCATCTCTTAACTCCTTGATTGTTAACCATAGTAAGACTAAGGCCATTATTTTTGGGCAGACACAGAATGTTTTGCATGTTTATGTTGGTGGTCAGAGAATTGCTTTTGTTGATAGTCTCAAGTGTTTAGGAGTATTTCTGGATGCTGGCCTTACCTTTCGGGTTCAGGTTGATCGTATTCATTCCAATGTGATAGGTACATTGCGAAGAGTTTATTCTAACAATATTTTTTTACCTTTTCGAATAAGATATAAATTGGCGTATTCACTCTTGATGCCACATGTTTTTTACGGACTTGAGGTTGTGTCTGGTACTTTTGCTTGCATTTTGAACAAATTGAAGCGTGTGGTTAATATTATTACGCGTTATGTGTATAATATTTCTAGGAGGGTGCATGTGTCTAATTATGTGAAAACTTTTCTGGGGTGTAATTTTGGTAATTTTGTCAGGATTCGTTGTTTATTACTTTTTTATAGGGTTATTAAAAGTGGTGTTCCTTGTCTTCTTTGTTCTGAATTTAAATTTTCCTCTTCTAGTAGGAATCCACAGATATTTATCCCTAGAATAAGATATAGTTTATTTGAGAGGTCTTTCGCTGTGAGGGTGGCAAGGAAAGTAACTGGAACTATTTGCCTATTGTTCTCCGTACTTTTTCTCACTCTAATAATTCATTTCGTTTGAAACTTTTGCTTCACTTTTCTACTTAGTAAGTCAATACTTATTTTTTATTTATATGCATTTTGTTTTGCGTCTTTTGTGACTGAGCTGCTAACATTTATTTATTTAAACTCACGAATTCATAAACTAACAAATATGCTAACTATACACTTATATATTGAGTGGGATAAAGGATTATTGTATTGCCAGTGTTGCCTTAGTTTTGCTTGGCCTACTACTTTGGGACATTTTTTTTATTATTATGTTTGTTTTTTTGTTTACTGGCTGGGGAGCCAAAAGTGGATTATATGGTATATGTATTTTGTAAACATATATGTATTTTTTAAGAATTGAATATAATAACTAATCAGGTGTGTATATACTCTGTAATATAAAATTGTTTTTGGCCTATGAGGCTTATTATATTACTGTAATAAATAAATAAATAAAAAATGTAGAATTTTTGATGGCACGGATATAATACAATGTCTCATATGCTATGGATACAATCATAAATCAAAAGAATGCAAAAATCAAGAAACATGCTTTTAATGTCATGTCAAGAAGGAGGTTATAAATAAATGCATTAATTGCGTAAGGATGAACAATAGATTGAACCTAGTACTAGATGAAAATCATAGTACCATATATAGAGAGTGTCCGATGTATCAAAATAAGCTGAATGCAAAAAAGAGAAGAATTGGCTTGTCAGCCTAACAATCAAGGCAAATACATGGCATATATACAAATATACAAGGACTAATTAATAACTATAACCAATTAGAAATAATCACAGAAATAAAAAAAACCTAAATTTATTATACTATCGGAAACCCATTTAACGGAGAATGTAGAAGAACAAGAAATAAAATTAAAAGAATGCAATCAGCATACAACATTATAAAATTCAACAAGAACAGGAGGCGTTATAGTAGTTGGTTATACAATTTGGATAACAGCATATATGGCAAAATATGAAAAAACAAAATTTATTATTACTGCTGTTTATAGATCACCGAGTAGTGCCGAGATGGAATTTATCGAATTCTTTGAAGAAATAATGGAAGTGATAAATGAATTTAACTGTGATATAATAATTGCGGGCGACTTTAATATTGATTGGAATAAAGACGGATTTTACAAAAATAAATTAGAATGTTTAATGAACGATTATGGCCTTAAGCAAATAATGAACGAATTCACGCGAATTACAATAAACCCAAAGACAATAATAGACTATATAATAACGAACAATCAAAATATATCGGCAAATATTAATGTTGCGAACAAAATAGCGAACCATGAAGCAATCGACATAATAATTAACAATACCAATAATTGTAATGTAAACATAAATAAAGAAATAGAAACATTTAAATACAACAACGATCAATATAACAAAGAAATAAGAGGTATTCAACAAATAAATGTAAATAATGATTTAAACAATGGAGTATATGTTTTCGATGAGTATTTGGAGAAGGCAGTTAAAAAACTAACATATAAAAAGGAAGTAAAATTTAATAATGAAAACAAATGGTTTAATAACGAAATAAGACGTATAAAAAGAGAAACAAATTAATAAATATCAAATAGCAGTGATTGAAAATACGAGAAGAGCGTGGGCAAGGTTAGGTTAGGTTAGAAAGGCTGGTGTGAAGCAAACTTCACACCCTCACCCAGAGACCATTATGGTCCATTGTGATGCCTTTATTTAGTGAAACAAAGAAAGAAAGAAGAGAAAGATATCTAGTGTGACAGAGTAGGAGAAGTAGGAGAAGGAAACTATAAATCAATCAGATAGTTTGCGTGGCCAAACTATAAATCAATCAGAAATTATTATAAAGTTTCAATTGAAAACGAGAAATGTAAATATATTAATAACAAAATAAATGACGCCAAAGACCAAAAAGAAATATGGACGAAAATAAAAACCCTTATTCTCAAAAAAAAAAGCCCGAATGTGTTCAAATCTGTGATATTTAACCAAATAGAATGTAAGGAGAATTTTGAAATGGCCAATAATTTTAATTTAATTTTGTAAATAGTATTAAGAAAATAAGGGATAAAATAAATAATGTGCAATATATCAGCAAAAAACCTGTGATAAACTCAACTTTCAAATTTCGTGAAATAAATTTAAATGAATTAAAAACTATATATTTAGAAATTTAAAAATAAGCCGGACTACAATAAAATATCCAGTAAAATGATACTAAATAGTTGGAATTTAAAAGGAAAAACAATGCTAGATATTATAAATAAATCACTAGGGACAGGAGTATTCCCTGGAAGTTGGAAAGACTCTATGGTAACACCAATTGAAAAGATTGAGAAAACAACAAAATGCGAAGACTTTCGGCCAATAAACACATTGAAGACATGCGAGAAAATAATTGAAAAAGTAGTTAAGGATCAATTGGAGAAGTATATGGAATCAAAAAACTTAATATCCAAATATCAATCGGGATTTAGGAGGAATTTCTCATGTGAAACAGCAGTAAATTACCTAATAAATAGATGGAAAATAATAGAAAAAGTAGAAAAATTGTTGCAATATTTTTGGACTTTAAACGAGCATTTGAGACGATAGTTAGAAATGTATGAAGGACATAGAACTGAAATAGTATGAATCATATTTAACAAACAGAAAACAAATGACTAAAGTAAATAATATTAAATCTAATAAAATAAATAATGATTATGGAGTACCACAGGGCTCAATATTAGGAGCTTTATTATTTATCAAATACAGAAATGATTTACGGATTTAGCTAGTGAATGCTACGACAAACTAAATCGGGACTTTGAAAATGTTACGGAGTGGCTAAACATGAACAAACTGAAATTAAATGAAAACAAAACAAAAATAAAGGAAATAAACACTAATAGCAATATAATTTTTAATATAAATGATAACTAGGCTTAAGTTCATTAAATTTAATTTTCATTAAATTATTTTTTTATGAAGAAAGGAATTTTACAACATGGAGAATTAATTAATGGCTGCGAGTGTAAGACGGCAAATCCCTCTGAGGAGACCTAGTGGTTGAGGTCGAAACATGTCAGGGTAACCAGCCGCCTGGGTTCGAATCACACGCCAGCCAGCCTGGCTTCGAATCCCAGGTCAGTCAAGAATGAAAATTATCAATAACAATTTTAATTAATTCTCCATGTTGTAAAATTCCTTTCTTCATAAAAAAAAAAAAAAAAAAATAATTTAATGAAAATTAAATTTAATGAACTTAAGCCTAATTAAAATAGTAAAAATTTGGATTAAAAACCATGAATAGTTCAACAAAATAACCACAATACTAATTATTGTTAAAGCTAAGGCACAAGCTCTATGTGTTCATTTGTCCTTCAAGTTGTGCTGAAAAATGTCAACAAGAAAAAAGAAAGACAAAAACATGATAAACAAAAAATGTACTTTGGACTTCAAGAAGAATTCTTGACAAAAGTACGAAAAAACAGAAGTAAGGAAAACATGTGAGATCAATTAAAAATGGATAATCATTCAAAAAGCAAATTTCGATATACCAAAGGTTAAAATACAATTTGGTTTAAGGATTAATGTTTGACTACTGACGTCAGCAGTCATCGATGGCTGCGAGTGTAAGACGGCAAATCCCTCTGAGGAGACCTAGTGGTTGAGGTCGAAACATGTCAGGGTAACCAGCCGCCTGGGTTCGAATCACACGCCAGCCAGCCTGGCTTCGAATCCCAGGTCAGTCAAGAATGAAAATTATCAATAACAATTTTAATTAATTCTCCATGTTGTAAAATTCCTTTCTTCATAAAAAAAAAAATTATTTAATGAAAATTAAATTTAATGAACTTAAGCCTAATTAAAATAGTAAAAATTTGGATTAAAAACCATGAATAGTTCAACAAAATAACCACAATACTAATTATAAATGATAACATAATTTAAAAGGTAGAGCAAATTAAGTATTTGGGCTTTATAATCGACAAAAAGTTAAACTTCAAAAATCGTATCGACTATATTTTTAAAAAAATCGGCAAGAAAATAAGTTTCTTCAAAAGGTTGCGAAAACAAATATGTATCTATATTAACAGCAATTAATATATGTATATAACACAGTGATTATACCTCATTTCGAATTCGGGTCAACAATTATATACTCATGCTGCACAATAAATCAAATTGAACGACTGCAAAAACTTCAAAATAAATCAATGCGTGTCATATTAAAATGTAACCGGTACACATCAATTAATTTAATGCTACAATCACTTAGGTGGCTGAATATAAAACAGAGACTTATATTAAACACAATAAATTTTATTCAAAAAATAAAAATCGGAAAAGCTCCAGAATATCTGACGGAACAAATACTATACGTAAGAGAGGCTCAACCCTACCGACTTAGAAATATTGAAGATTTTAGACTTCAGAGGACATCAACAACCGCAATGCAACGATCGCTGTTCTACAAAGGATTACAGCTATACAACTCTTTGCCAAACCGCATAAAAACAGAACAGAATAATAATACATATATTTAATAAACGTATTGTATGTGTAGTTAAGAATTTTAATTTATAATAGAGCTCGAAATTATCTGATACATAAATATTTCATATTGTAAATTAAAAGTACCTATTTAAAATACAAATAAAGAAAGAAATAATAATAATAATAATAAATTTCTCCATATTGTCCAACGTCCGTCCATAAATTCCACTTTTAACATTTTTCAAAATCGCCATTTTTTAAAATTCAATTTTCTTAATTTCCAAAATTATTTCAGATATACCACTAATATGGTCCCAAAGAAGACCCCTTGGAGCACCATTTCTATATAGTAGGTTGCTAGTAACATTCCATATTTTTCCAAAATGATACCTTATCCTCGCCAGAAATTTTCGCAAAAAACGAACTTTTTCAAGTCTGAATTTCTGAAATTCCAGAATTCTCCTTAGAACTTTTTTCTTCTGTGGAACCGGTTCATTTTCCCTGAAAATGCTCTTTTTTCTATTTCAGTAGAACTGTTAAATGCAATGTTAACTGAAAATAGTTGCTGTTAATAAGTTGTGGTTGATGTCTCCGCTAGTTAAATACGTATTTATCTTCACACACATCCATTTTCGTTATTGTCTTTGATACCGTATGACATCACTTTAGCACAAAATATTTACCATCGTCTAGTACTTTAAACTTCGTTTCCAATGATATCACATTTTTATATATGTAAGTAGATGATATAAAGTAAAATGTTCATAAACCACCAAACTCCTTAAGATGATGATTAAAAATTTCATACACCATATAAGAAAAAATTAATATAAATTCCATTGGAATTGTAGGCTTGATTTATATTGTAATTACAGGCTTGATTTATACTTGCCTTCAATACTTGAATTCAAGTATAATTATTACGTGTTTGAGACTGGAATTTCAATTTAATTCATCGATTGAATTTTACTGTATTTACATTGTTATGGTCGACTGGATTTCCAGTACCCGTTTTGCTGGAGTATGCTATTGAATTCCAGTGTAATTAAAGTATAATTCAAGGCTTGAAAATGGAAAACAGGACTGGAATTACACTTGATTTAAACTTGAATTCCAGCAAAATTGCTTATTGGGATGTCATATACATAGGTGCTCGTACCTTTAAAGGATACTTATAAAATAGACTTTAATTCGCTTAAACACGTAAAGAACTGCAGTCAGGTTTTTATTAATATTGTTTTATAACTTGGAGATAGGTATAAAGCCCAATTCTGGAATATTCTTACTGTGTGTGGATACTATCTAAGATTCGGCATAGCCGAATCTAGCACTTTTACTTAAGTTATATTTTTTAACAACTAAAAATAAATTGCAAACTTACATTATTTACTGCAGCAGAGTGTATGTATGTGTTTTATTGGTTGGCTGGTTACATTCATATGGATATATTTTGTTGTATATTCTGTATGTATGTTAGTTTCATGGAATCCAGGTGGTTGCAAAAGCAATATAAATTAATTTTTATTTTTTTGTTTCTTTATTTTTATTTTCTGTTTTTCTTTTTTTGTGTCTACTTCACCCTGTTCGTTTGAGTAATGAATAAAAACAACGGTAGTAGTTACAAAATTGTATGCGTTTGGTGTTTATTATGTGTGCATGAGTCTGTTTTTATTTAAATGATGTTGTTGGTATCTTCAACTAACTGTGGAAAAATACAACAAAAAACCATTGAAAAAAATAATACACACGTTGTGTTTGACCTTTTATATTGTAAACGTGTGTGTGTGTCAGTTAAAAAAAAATTATTTCTTTTTTGTAAGAAATGTATAGTACCAATTGTTAAGGATTTTTAGATTATGTTTCTTTTTATTCACATTTGTTTTAACAATTTGTTTATTTTTTGTGATTTTTTTATTCCTTTTTATATTTTAACCAGCACTCACACACTACTCCAAAAACAAGTTCGCAGACGATGATTTTTCTTTTTTATACTAAAGCAGCATCATCTGACTTACGCTGACGTTTCGTATACAAAATTGTTGTTGGCATGGGTTTTTTATCATTTATTAATGGTGGTAGTGATATGTTGTTGTCACTTTTTTGAATAAAACGTTAACGTCGCTGCTTGAAAACAAAAGTAACGTTAATAAGCATAATGTTAATTGAATGAATTAAAAATTAAGTCAATCGGCAGTTTTTTATTTCACGAAACCAACTATTTTTTATTAAGCAGATTTTCTATGGAAGAAAATAAATATGTACATTTATCTATTTTTATTTTATACTTCCAATGAAATTTTTTTTACATCTAAATAAAAGCCTGTCTTCTACAAAAAAATTTTTTTGATTGGTTTTGTTTCTTTCTATTTTCGTCGTATTTTTTCTGCTTGTTTGTCGTGCGTGTGTTCAACGTTCGTTGGTGGCTGTTTTCATAACTAATTTTATCATTTTTTTAACATGATTGATTTATATATTTTACACTTTATTTCTTTAATACTTCTTTATATTTAACAACGTTTTATAATATTTGTCAAATTTTGTTCTTTTTCTAAGAAATTTTAATTTTTTCTTTAAATACTTTTTACTTTTTTTTCATCGACAAAAACCTTTTATCGTCCAAGTTGCAATGGTACTCTTTTATTATTACTACTAAATATACATCGTTGTTGAAATAAGGCGTAGATTTTGTAGGTTGCTATAAAAAGGCTTACCGTTAAGCGGTCAATACACTGGCAATTTTACTGTATGAAATATCCGCCAGTAAAATTCATATATTTTACATTTTGCCCTATAGTATGCAATAAATGGCACATTAGTTTTAATTTTAAAATGGCGCAAATTTCATTTAATAATAAGGTAAACATAACTTCTAAACAAAACCAAAACATGGACCAATTTGCAGTGTCTTGTTTTCTACAAAATTTGAAGTCAGTCTTATCGGCCTTACTCCACGTCTCCATGCGCTATCGATTTAACACTGGGTCTCCACCTGATTTAAGATATAAGATTTTTATATTAGCAAACGTCAAATTCAATCGCATAGAGTATTTTCTTACGTGTGGACTCTCAAATAGTGTTAGTATTAATATTATAATAAATGTTATGAGACAGTTGTTATGAGAAATCTTATAACAACTATCTTATAAGATGAGCTGTCAAAAATACACATACATACATACAGTAGCTCACATTCAAAGTGAGCCACCACAATTTAAAAAAATGTTCTTTAAAATAGTTTTTAATATATCGTCATAACAGAAATTATTTATTATATAGTTTTAGATCCACAATCGGTGTGCAATATAAAAGCAAAATTTTTTGAGTCTTCGATTGCCGAGTTAAAAAAAAAATAATAAAAGTAAAAAAAAAGCTAAACGAGTGCCACACTCAAAATGATCCACTTGATTTTGTTTTTATGTAAAATAACGGTAAATGATTTTTTTTTCAATATTTTTGCGTCTTTCTTATTGTTTATGTATCATTTGTGTTTAAAGACCAAATAGTGAAGATGGGTCGGCAAACTAGTGTTGAAATTAGGGAATTAGTAATCAAACTGTACAAAGAAGGTAAATCTCAAAGAGAAATTGCAAAACTTGTCAATAAGAGCCGCGGAACTATTCAGCATATCATTCACCGTTTTACAAGAGATGGAAGAATCGTAAATAAAGAGAAATCGAGTTCTAAAAAGGCATTTTCAGAAAGAGATGAGGCATTCATAGTCAGAGAAATAAAAAAAAATCCTCGACTTAGTGCTCCAAAACTTACGGAAATGGTGAAAAGTCAGCTGGATATCCACGTTAACCCGGAAACAATCAGAAGAGTTCTCAGAAAACACGGTTATAATGGCAGAGTAGCTAGGAAGAAACCTTTTATTAGCAAAGTGAATCGTCAAAAACGCCTTGAGTTTGCTCGTAAATACATCGTTAAAGATATGAATTTTTGGCAAAGGGTATACAATTCTAAAATAGAATAAAGAGCTTGTAAAAATTTTTTTTTTAGGTTTTATTTACAGATGAGAGTAAATTTAACTTATTTGGCTCCGACGGAAAACAGATGGTATGGCGACAAAAGAATACCGAGCTTCAACCGAAAAACCTCACTCCCAGTGTAAAGCATGGAGGCGGCTCCGTTATGGTTTGGGGGTGCATGGCAGGCAGTGGAACCGGAAATTTGCAACAGATTTCCGGAATAATGAATAAATTTGTTTATGTAGACGTTTTGAAGAAAAATGTAAAGCCCAGTATTGAGAAACTAGGGATCGAAGATGACTTCTACTTCTACCAGGACAACGATCCCAAGCACAAATCTTATATTGCCCGAGAATGGTTGCTTTATAACTGCCCACATGTCCTTGAAGTACCACCACAGTCTCCCGATTTAAATATTATTGAAAATTGATGGGCCCGTCTGGACCAAAATATCAGAAAACATAGTATTACGTCACAAAAAACCCTTATGGAGGCTTTGCAATCGGAATGGAGCGCTATTCCTTCCACATACACTTCTAATTTATTAGAATCAATGCCTAGGCGCCTACAAGCCGTGATTTCAGCGAAAGGTGGTCCAACAAAATATTAATATTTTATATACATAACCCGCATTTAATTTAAGTGGTTCACTTTCACTGTGATGTAGATTTGAAGTCCTTTTTGAGTTTTTGTTTTTTTTTTTACGTTTAGCATTTAATATATTAAAAATAATAACATGTACTTGAAGCTTTCTATTGAATTAATAAAGTTACGTGATATTATTGTCAACAAAATTTTCTTTTCATTATGTATTAATCGTTTCATCTGAAAACAGTCCATGGCTCACTTTGAATGTGAGCTACTGTATATATAAATTAATAATAAGACGCTATCATTAAAATGTTTAATTTTTTAAGTGAAAATAGTTGAAATCTTGTGAAAAGTGCTTAAAAAACAATATTAAACACTAAAAACAGAGAAAAAACTAAAAAAAGAATCAAAAACGACACAAGTTTACTGTACGAAAATCAGTAAATTATGAAATCTTATAAGATACATGTTCCCCTTGTTTAAGATTAAGATTAACATGAAGAAATGTGCTCTCTCATTCTGCCGACGTTCTCTCACATATTATATCAGATATTATCTCAGGTGGAGACCCTGTGTAAAAAACTAGTTTGTGACATATCGACCACCGAAAAAAATAGCCATATGTTGACTTGACCCCACTTTCAAGTGAATTCGCCTTGGTTTTTAGTGGTAAAAACAGAAACATAAGTAGTAACACATGTTTCAAAAAAATGTTGCCTCGTCTGTGGGTACTTTTAGATTATTGCAGTGCTGCCACAAGAGAAATTCAAAACTACACTTGAGATGACGAAAGATAGCCCAATATATCCTGTAGCAAAACGATCAAGATTTTCTTGATAGTCTTTTTACATACACTGTTTGTCAAAATTTATATAAATTTAAAGCTGTGACGAAGGCTGCACGCAATTTTTAAGCAATTTACTTTCAAGATGTCATTAAAAGAATTCTTTTTTTTTATTGTATAACATTTAAAATATATATACAAAGTATTTTGCTATAAAAATAGTTTTAACACAACTCAAAACTATTTTTTGACTATGTTTTAATTTTTAAGCACTATTTGTTTAATATTGCCACTATATTTCTATCTCTTACTTGAGGCCACATGATCCATTTTTGTCTTTCAATTCCTGTAATTTGTTCTCACTCTCATTTTTTACTAACACACGCATACTTTTTAAATTGGCCACGAGATTGCTCTTAATTTTAACTATCCATTTGTTTGGCAATTTTACGTTCAATTTAACAGCTGATTATAAGTTTATTGAGAAAATTTTTCGTTTATCAGTATAAATTGTTTTCTTGCTGACATCTTGAAAGTAAATTGCTTAAAAATTGCGTGCAGCCTACGTCACAGCTTTCAATTTACTCAACGTATCCATGCGCTATCGATTTGAACAAGACAGAGCAACGGTACTTATTTGTTCATGGTCTTGTATGTGGCGAATACGTGTTGATGTTCATGTTCTGATTTACCATTACTCCACGTCTCCATGCGCTATAGATTTGAACAAGACATGAACATAATGCCGGCAGAGCAACGGTACTTATTTGTTTATGTTCTTGTATGTGGCGAATACGTGTTGATGCTCATGTTCTGATTTACCACAATTTTTGTGGTTGTGCGTTTGGTTGTAGACAGAAAATGACATTGTAAGGCGACCATCATGGCGAACATGGTTTCTAAGACATATGTTTAGCCAACGATGACAGCACATGGACGAAACATGAACATGAATAATCTACACGAGTAGAATTCATGTGCGACATGCTGTTCTTACCAAGTTGATGGATAGTGGAGACGGGTAGTTATATTTGTTGTTGTGTGTTTGGTTGTAGACAGAAATTGACATTGTAAGGCGATCATAATGGCGAACATGGCTTCTAAGACATATGTTTAGCCAACGATGGCAGCACATGGACGAAACATGAACATGAACAGTCTACACGACTAGAATTCATGTGCGACAAGATGTTCTTACCAAGCTGATGGAGACGGGTAGTGGAGACGGATAGTTGGGGAATCTTTCTTTATATTTAAAATAAGACTATCATATTGTTGATTCTTTTTAGGACTAAACACCAGAATTGCGTGTGATTATAAAAACACGTGATTTGAAGTCACGTGATATTCAGAACAGGCCTGATAATTAAAAAAAACAGCTGTTTATATTATTTAATTGAGGCTGTCGTGTCTTAAAAATAATTCAGTAGCTGCAACCAGCTGCATTTGAAGTCGTGTTGTGGAGCCTGCTGTGGTTAACGTGTTTAAAGCAATACACTTGCAATATAATTGTTCAATTTTTCGTATTGTTCTATTAGTCCAAATTAACATTATACGATTATTGTCGTTGCGATTCTTATCTTTTAGGGGAGAAAGGAATTAAAAGTGGTACACAAGCGGGTGTACTCTTCGATTCATTTTGTTCATTCATTCATTGTGTTAAAATATATACATACACAAGAAGTTGTAACGACAAAAATCGTAAAATGTAAACATTATAGTACGTTTCCACTTACATGTTTTGGGCCACAAAACCAGTTTTGCTGTAACAGTACGTTTCCACTTACATGTTTTGGGCCACAAAACCAGTTTTGCTATACTGTAGTGTTTTGCTACTTGTTTTCCCATACATTTTTCGTGTTCGAAAAACCCAAACAAAAACTTGTTTTGCTCCAAAACATATCGAAAATTTTTGAAAATCATGAATACAACTCTGAATTATCCATTATTGATGAATGACAAATTCGAAAAAGTGACATATTTATCAAAAAAAAACTAGACTTTTTAAAAAGGTTAATGCAACTTTCCAGCTGATTTTTTATATTGCAACGTAAAATAATGAAATAATATAATAAAAAGGTAGTAAATGATGAGCTTTTATATACGTACAATGTACGTACAATTTCGTACATTTGTATATGTACATCTGTGTATTAAAAACAAACAAGGAAATTCTATGCTAAAAAAAATTTTTTTTTGTTCAACACATATTTTGTTTGGCTTTAATGTTTGTTTACAACATAAATGTCACATTAAGATTTACACTAATGTAATCACATTAATGAACCACACTACCACATCTCTCCTCTTCTCCTTTTTATATTTTCTATATAAATACAAATACACCTACAGCCAACTTTAAGCTTAAAACTATCAGAATAACAAAACAGAATTGCAGAGTACAAGAAACGCAATATTTTCCCCCTCACCAATAACTCAAGAATTGCTAGTCTGGACGATGACTTTGCGTCGCATTTCTTTACCCAATTAACAATGCAAATCGGGGCTCTAACTTGAGGGTTACATGATCAAGTTTTGTCTATCAAGTTGTAATACACTCACACTTTTTTACCAATACACTCATACTTTTAAAAATTGAAGCGAACTTGCCTTTAAAATTCTCTTTCAAGTGAGTGTATCAATTTACGTAGGCTGCACGCAATTTTTAAGCAATTAACTTTCAAGATGTCATCAAGAAAACAATTTATACTGACAAACGAAAAATTTTCTCACTAAACTTCTAATCAGCTGTTAAATTGAACGTAAAATTGCCAAACAAAAAATTTAAAAAGTGTGAGTGTTAGTAAAAAAAATGAGTGAGAGCAAATTGAAAGGAATCGAAAGACATAAATGGATCGTGTGGCCCCCAAGTAAATAAAAATACTTTTAATTTGATCAGGGTTGCATTTAAAAAAATATGTTCATGTTATAATATAAAAAACAAAGAAAAGTTCAACAAAAAAATTTTTCAAGTGATTACATTTTTAAGAGAAAACTTTTTTTAAATGAAAACAATTTTAAGACAAAAAATTTCAAGATAATTTTTCCTAAACGCGGTAAATTTCCCTAAGGTGCGTTGAATTTACCCTAGATCTGGTGATTAAAAACATGGCTGTGTTTATTTTAAGGGGTCGATTTTTAATCGTTAATTTTGAACGGGGTTTAATTATGTTTTCATATAAATGACGTTTTCATATAACCTTTACTACACGCTCAATCACTTGTGTTGTAAAAAAAAAGCAAATTAATGTGATGTTTCCAAATGACAGGTAAGTGATTCTGTAGCCAAATTCTACATTTTGCTACACAATCACTTGCCTGTTATTTAGAAACAGCGCATACAATCTTTATTTTATGTCCTCTATACTCTGAAACCACCCAACCGATGTAATTCTAAACGCAATTTTCCAGGGATAGTTTTAGGCTATACATTTTGCCGAAACTAGGACCACGAAGGGAGTTAGGGGCAATTTCTGCCTCCCCGAAGCTGCTTACAGATTTTTTTGAAATTTAAAACATAGATCCCTTCTTAAATGGACACATTAGCAATACATTTTTAAAATATAGGAGCGTGAGGGTAGGTGGGGGTAATTTCTGCCCCTCCGGAACTATCTAGCAGATTCGAATGAAATTTTAGATAGATTCCTACTAATACGGACACATTAGCCATACATTTTTTAAAAAAATGGGATAACGAGAAAGGGGAACGTAGTGCCACATGTATGTCCTTTACACTCTGAAACCATCCAACCGATTTTGTGAAGATGGTTTTAGGCTATACAATTTTTCAAAACTAGGACCACAAACGAAGGTAGGAGGAAATTTCTGCCTCTCTAAAACTATCTAACAGATTTTAATGCAATTTTAAAAAATAGGACCACGAGGCGAGGTAGGGGCCGATTTCTGCCTCTCCAAAACTATTAAACAGATTTCAATGAAATGTGAAACATAGATTGATAACTAATTAATGGACAGACTAGCTGTATATTTTTTAAAAATAGGACCAAGAGGTGAGGTAGGGACCGATTTCTGCCTCTCCAAAACTATCTAACAGATTTTAATTAAATTTAAAATATAGATCGATAACTACTTATATGGACACATTAGCTATACATTAAAAAAAAACGACCACGAGGGGAGATAGAGGAAAATGTCTGCCTCTCCGAAGCAATTTAAGTGATTTATTTAAAATTTTAAACATGAATATATCCGTATTTAGATAGACAGATAAGTTATGAATTTTTTTTTCAAAAATTGGACTACTAAAAGGGGGGAACGTAGTTGCACACGCCCTGTATCCGCTAGTATTTTATATTTTTGTTACTGCCTAAAAAGCTTTGATTTGATTTGGTTTGTTATTTATAAAATAACCCCCTTTGGAGTCATTTTATTATGAACATTTTAAAACCAAAAAAAATCAACTTTATTATTTAGCAAATAAATATTGAATATCTTTCCTTATTTCTTTTATTTCAGAGGGCTACTTAACATCCTGCACTTTTGATTATCTAACCGATAATTTTGATACACGGCTTTTTGTTGGCACCATTTTCTTTTTTAGTTTTGTCTGCCCCACTGTTATGATAATATACTATTACAGTCAAATTGTGGGCCACGTCTTCAGCCACGAGAAAGCCCTTAGGGAACAGGCGAAAAAAATGAATGTTGAATCCCTGCGGTCGAATGTAGATAAAAACAAAGATACAGCTGAAATTCGTATTGCGAAGGCGGCCATAACAATATGTTTCCTATTCTTTGTCTCATGGACACCATATGGTGTGATGTCTTTAATAGGAGCCTTTGGCGATAAAAGTCTATTGACACCGGGCGTTACCATGATACCAGCTTGTGCCTGCAAAATGGTAGCCTGCATTGATCCATTCGTATATGCTATTAGTCATCCGAAATATCGTTTGGAATTGCAAAAACGTTTACCCTGGTTGGCCATAAATGAGAAGGCACCCGAAACAACGAGTACAGCATCGACAGTCAGTTCGACTCAACAGCCGGAACAAAGTCAGCAACAAACTACTGCGGCATAATTTAAATATAAAAAAATATTAAATATTATATTGTAGTTTAAGTTAAATGTGATAATATTTAAGATAATTAACTCATGTTATAATTTTAAAATCATCAGTTTTTTAAAACGAACGATTTCGAACGAAAATTTCTTTCGCTTAACTTACATTTAAAACAAAAACAACATTTTAACATTTGTTTTATAAATCTGTAGTAACATTTATTTTTTAATTATAATAATTAATGAATGTTATTTATATTCGACTAGCATTCTTTCGACCTGAAGAACTGACCGTTAAGCCTTTTTTAAGTTTATCTAAAAATAGTTTGTTTCGGAATGGCAAAACTCCCTTAAGAAACTTTTGATGATTTTAAAATTTTAAATTATTTACATAAGTATATGTAAGTACCTAATAATATAAGGAGCTTTTGATGATGACTCATATGTGTACACGGCTTATGCTAAAAATATCTGATTACTGTGGCTGATTGACCTTCTTAATCTTGTATTATGGACTTCTTACGACTTAAACGATTAATAGAAATTATTTAAATATGACAGTTTTAAGTTATATTTAATAAATTGTACAAATGATATTTTGTGGCCATAGGACAGTAAGGTTCTATTTGCATCTAAACTACACGTAAGATATCACCTTTTTGTCCTAAGGTTGCAGCGATTTACTGAAATTATTTTATAATTTGTAGATGTTTTTTATTTTATATACAGAATCCTGTTAAAAAAATTAAATATGAAATAAATAAAAAAAATAAATAAATAGATTTTCTTGCATACAAAACTAAAAAAAGTGGTTTATTAAAATATTTTGGGGTAGTGAAATATTTAATAGCACTATTCTACTGTATTTAAAACTTACACAAAACAAATTCAATCGGGGTTTTTATTAATAATAATTTAATAATTTTAAATGGCAAACTATTAAACAGGTTTTAAAGGCCAGTTTATATCATGTCGCCGTAATAATGCCAAAAATATGTAGAGTGGCTCACGATAAATCGTATTTCTGCCAAAAAAGTAAAATAAACTACGGTTTTTACAAAAATTTTATTCTTTTATAACGTTAATTTATCTTATAAGAAAAAAAACAGGGGACAAATTACGGCATACGATATCGATCGAAATTACAATACAATTTAAATGGGAATTTCGATCGATATCGAATGCTGTAATTTGGCCCCAGATTTTGTCATATATACAATATATGCGAAAATTAGAAGTCCTCAGTGAATGGATTTAAGAATCGTATCAGGAGGGCGAAGATGCAGTCATGAAGGAAATTCTGCAGCGATGTGGAAAACTCTTCGGAGACAACTCGGCTACGTAAGATTTTATCCCTTAGTCCAGCTATTCCCTCGTATATAGAGAAGATAGATGGATCCTGGACCACAAACAGTCGGGATACCCTTGAGGTCCTGATGAATACACACTTCCAAGGCTGCACTGATGAGGTGCCGTGGGAGGAATCACTTATTGGCGCTCGGGATATAAGAAATATCTCGCCATCGCGTGGAATGGGCAGTATAAAGCTTCTGGCGAAAATGTTAGCAGCGAAGACGACGGTAATACATAGGGCCACTAGAGCATGGAGGGGTTACAATATCGGACATGCTTTAATCCTATTTGAGCCAATCTTTGACCCTGGTTCACCATAAGCATTTTGGATAACGTGGATAACTTTGATGCCCTACAAATTCCCGCGAATTTTAGAACTTTTTATTCTTACGGCAATGAAGCAAAGCAAGAGTGAAATTATTTTGTACGTTTTTGTATGAGGAATATGCAGCATTGGTCAAACAGTGGCGTATAGAGAAAAACAATACTTAATAATCCTTAAAATAGTTGATATGGAGCCAAATAATAATTTATATCTCAGAAACTATATTAAATTTCATTGAACGTGTTTTGGATTCAAAATATATACATATGTATATCCCGCACCTAACTCAATTTTTTTTAAATAGTCGTTAGGTCAAACCAATTATGAGCTGACGAGATAGCTATGTTAAATATTATCAGGTCTGTTCGGAAAATCACGTGATTTCAAATTACGTGCTTTTAAAATCACACGTGTGATTATGCGATGTTCTGAAAATTACACATCTTTTTGTGTTTCTCGGTGTGCTGTCGGCATTTGAAAATCACACCGAAATACACAAAAACGGTACACCAATAATATAACACCTGTGATTTTAAAAGGCATAAGTGATTTGAAGTCACGTGGTTTGAATTAAAGTGATTTTCAGAACAGGCCTGTATATACATTTTTTACTTTATTCTTGTTTTTTATATTTTTTATAAATAACTGAAGTTTATTATTTAATTAGTAGCTTTTACAAAAGCATAAGAGGACCTAAGGGCTCGGTTATGTCATTGAAGAAAATGAAGTAAAAAATAAGTTGTAAATTTTTCATGTTTTTGTCAACCGCACTTTTAACCGCAAAATTTCAATTGAACTAGAGTAAAGTTGCAAATCATAGAAACATAACATAGAAAACGCAGGTTCTAATAAAAAAACTTTAATAAACAAATACAGCGGATGACTTCTTTCATGTTTTGTAATTTCGTAGAAGAAAATTAAAAAGTCTTGTGGAGCAAAAAAGTTCTGGATTTTCAAAAATGACAATTATAAAACAATGCCGTTTTTTTTTGTCTCATTGTATTCCGAATTTATTACAAACAAATAAAGCTAATGTCATCATTTTGCATATTTATGCAAACCATTATAAATCTATAAAATCCCATTAAAATAATCAGACTTATTACGGTTGTCGTTGTCGTCAAAGGCAGTGTCGTTTTTTGTAGAAAATTAAAGAACACAGGTTGTGTGTCACTTTAATCTATTACAAAAAACGACACAGACGTTGACGACAACCGTAATAAGGCCGAATATTCCATTATTGATCAAATTTTATTTTAAAGCCCGTTCAAAAACAAATGTATAAATAAATAACATTTTTAACAAAAAAAAAAAAAAAAAAAAAAAAAAAAATTGTATTCAAAAACCTCATCTTTAAAGAGCTGCATCTTCTAATATATTCGGTATATCTTATTCAGGCTAAAGTTCATTAAATTATTTTATTTTAAAAAATAATTAAAAAATCATATTAAATTATTTTATTTTAAGAAATAAAAAAATTTGGATTAAACCCCTATACAGTTCAACAAAATAACCACAATACTAATTATTCGGTATATCTTAAAAATACATTAGACATGCCTTGCCTAGGATGTTTTCTTAAAAACTCTCTCTACTATTGTGGTGTAGGTATAAAAGAATATTCGGAGGTACATATGTATATTGATTTTGTCGTTCCGTTTGAATCACATCGAAATAATCTTCAGCAACTCTATAAAGTATACATGTAGTTGTGAAATTCTAAGATGATCTAGCCATCTCCGTCTGTTAAAAGCAGGTTGAGGTTGCAATAAAAGACTAAGGAATTTATTAATACATATTAAATTGTTTTTGTTAAAACGAAAGATATTTATTTCAAAGTATTTCTTTTAAAGAAATAGTATTTGCCGTTATTTTTTTCTGCAGTACAAAATATAATGTTTGTACAATAAAATATAAGATTTGTTAGTTCGATATATCAAAAAAAATATTCCTTTGCGATTAACAAGATCTATCATATTGAAATCAGAATCATATCACTATATTTACAGTTTCTCTTGCATGTGTGTATCATTTTTGATTAAGGGCAGTGTGTAATTTTATTACAGCGAGGTAATCATTATATGAAAGCTGTCCCCTTTTCGATTTATTTTCTACGCGTTTCAGTTTCTCCACAACTGATGGTTGGGCAGCAGCTAAACGAAGGCACTCATGCAAATAACGCATTGCTTCACGTGACCAAAATGTCGAGGGTAATTTGGAATCACGTACTTTGCCACTACCAAGAACCTTTTTGTCGCAACTAATTTCTGTTAACAAAGTATCACAGGTACTTTTCCATTCATCAGTTCCCTTTTGGATGGTTGTACTAACTTTTGAACGCTGTTCGGGATTAGCAAATGGTGGAGGGGGCATAAGCTTTTGTGGTTCTTTTTTGTTAAAATTTGCATTGGCTGCGGTGGGTGTTTTTGATGTTGTGTTTGTTGTACTTATCGATTGTTTTGATTTATTTGCTGTGTGAATTATTGTAGAGATAGTTTTTGTTTTAGCGGTTGTTCCAGTGTTAGTAGAGGTTTTATTGGAATTGAGTGCTGAAGGAGTGTTATTAATAGTTGATTTTGTTTTAACATTTGAAAGGCTTGTGCTTTTTTCTGCCCGTGTTGAAAGTGTTTCGGTCTGTAAAGTTTTTGTGGGAGTATGAGAACGAGATGTAGGTGTTTTTGCTTTAGCAGAGTCTTGCGCAGTGGAAGAAGATGGCGATCTTGTTTCAGTTGCACCTGCGTTTTGTTTTCGCTTCAAAGGTTTGGTATTCTTTTGATTTAGGGGATTAGGTACAATTTGTTTTGCTGCATCTGTACAATTATAAGCTGGATTTGTTGATGCTGCTATTGTTCTGGCTTGCTCTAGTTTTTGTTTTTGCTCTTCACTTAAACTTACATCTAAAGCCTTTTGCCCTAACAAAATAGGATCTATAACCAGCTTAGGCATACGATTTTTCGATATAAGTCTATTATATGCCTCAACTAATCTTTGATAATTTTCATGACGATAGGCAGAAAATATAACTTTCCAATGATCCGTAATTTCAGAACGTAATTCTGGCGGTGTAAAATCTTTACTGTTGTAGTCATTTATTAAAGTTTTCAGACTCACTAAAAGTTTATCCAAATGCATAGAGCCATCCTGTAAGCCAGCCTGTCCCACAAGAATCATATTTAACGACCTACGTACTTTTTCAGCTAATTTAAAGCCCGATTTGGATTGTTGTCTTTCAAGAAATTGCAGACGTTTGAGTAGATGATTAACATTTCCCAAATTACTTAGCAAAAGATTAATATTTTCACGCAAAAATCGTATCAAAACATCTATACGTTTTGGGACATTAAAATGACTTTGTACATGTTTCTGATTGCTTTCATCCTCCAGTTCGCGATATTTCAATAGAAGTTCTCTTTGGAAATTGTCTTGATTTCTTGGTAAACCGAAAATTACCAAAACATGCCCAATAGAGGTAAAATCAAGGCGTGCCTTAAGCTTGTGGGCTCGGGAAGTTTTGACTAAAAATGTATTACCTACCGGAGAAAGCAAATAAATGCTATGTAAGTGGGTCAAATAAATTTTGGCCTCACATGGAAGTTCAGGCAAAGGACTTAAATTTGTGCCATTCCTTTCCATCTCCTCGTCTTCATCATATTCCGAAATAGTTGCTACAAACCTCCTCGAGATACCTATATCAGGATATTCATTATCACTATTTTGTTGATTCTGTTCTTCTGACGAATTGATTAGAGGTATAAAATCGGGCAAAGCTTCCATTTCACGAGGTTTTGGTCTAGAACTAGTCGATTCTGGAGTCTTCCTTACTTGCTGTTCAACATTTGGCGTTCCTGTCGATGGTAGCGGAAGCTCGCCTGAGGTTGAGGCTACATCAAAGTGTTCAGAAAAACTATAATTCGAATCAGAGTCCAGCATTACAGGTGGCTCCGTTTGGGATTTTAAAGATGTAGTTGATTTCACATTTTCAGGTGGTTTAAAGTTTTCATCATGATGTTTTGCTGCAGCCGTTTTTTCGACTATTGTATTTAATTGAATATTTACATCGTCATCCCCCACAGTACTTCCAATCAATTCAATCTCTTTACCACTACCAGCAGTGTCATTATCATTGTCTTCTATATTTATTACATCTTCTTCCATATCCCGTTCTATGTCTTGTTGATCGGTACTGCCGCTTTCGGTGATTTCTTGAACCTTTTTGTTTAAAATAAAGATTGAATTAAAAATAAAAGTTTGAAACTAATTTAAAATTCTTTAACATTTTTAATATATTGTATATTTACTTGATTTGGAGCATTCTCTTCTGCTTCGATATTCTTCTGATTAGCTGCACCAATTTTTGAATAAGGATTTGCCTCGTATTTTTTCGAAAGTCGTTTAGTCTTTTTCGCGGTAGTATCTGAAACTTCCGAAGCAACCGCACTAATATGACGTTTACGTTTAAGTAAATAATCCAAGCCTACAGCTTTCAAAAAGCGACCATAGTATTTATTAGACGAAGTTTTTTCAACTAAACAGAATTTATATTCTTGGCATGGTTCATACATAAGATTTAAAGCAATGCCATTGTGTGGTGTTTTAACAACAACATCACTATAAGATTTTTGATGGGATTTAATGGTGCTCACAGTGGGTGGATATTCTAAAAAACGTACCGCACTGCGACAGTTATCGGATAAATGACCACGAGCACCACAAATGCAACAATATTTGCGAGGATTGTATACTACATTACTATTGGGGTAAGTATTTGCTTCAGTCTAAGTAAAAAATGAAGAAAAAAAATATTAAAAACAAAAACATAAATATATTTTTTAAAAAACAACTTACTGTCGAATGATATCTACGCCACTTGTCGGGACAATAGTCTAAAGAATGACCACGTATTTTGCAAATAGGGCATATGAGTCGATTTTGAAATGAACAAACATTACAACTTTTGGTAAAAACTTGAGTCTTTTTGCCGCACTATGTCCAATGATGAAAATAAATTATTATAGAAAAAAAGTTTAAATTATGTAATAACTTACTCTTAAACAAATTGTATTTGGACAACGTGGTTCATGATGCCCACTATCTCCGCACATATAACAAATTAATGGTTTTCTAGGCTTTTTGCACCTAGAACGAATGTGTCCAAATTCGCAGCAATTTGTACATTTAAAATTACTACGTTTGTTTAATTTTATACTAAAACGATCTTCCGTGTAAATTTTCCAAAGATTTCTATCAGCTTTTAAAAAATATTTAAGTAAGTATTTAATATATTTTATATAGTTAATAATAACTACTTACGATTCATTTTCTGCAAAATTTTATTCATAGAGAAATACTCTCCATTCCATGATTCATTATAAAATTTGCGCATTTCATCATTCCAACCCATACCACCGGGTTTTCTTTGCCCACGACTGTAGATAACATTGTAAATAGGTGAACAATTTTTATTGTGGACTTTTTCTTGAGTCTTAGATGTGGGTGGGGAATACTTAATAATTTGAGCTTCCTCGTTGGGTAAGGATTTGTATATAAAATGTTTTTCTCTATCACTGTCCGAATCAGATATTTTAACGGTGTCTTCACGTGAAGACAAACCATGTTGATTTGTTTCCTGTTCATCCATATGATCAATAGTTTCGAAAACTTTATCCAATTCATCTAGCAACGCTTCGGGTATGGCCATGTCTTCCGTTGATGATTTCTTAGTTTCTTCGGTTACATTATGCTGAGCTAGTATTTTTTCAGCAATATCTCGAGCTGTTGGTACATTTTCAATTTCACTTTCTTCACCTTCATCTTGCTCCAACTGCTCGCCCTCCTGACCTTGAGCCAAATTATTTAAAGTGGTTATAAATTTGGTATCCGACATATTTCCAGATGTTATTGGAGTTTTAACCAACTTATGTTTAAGAGTCTGCGGTGAACAAGAATGTAAAGTTTGACTGCGTTTTCTAGGCTTATAACATTCGACTGCAGGACCTTTAGCTATAAAAGGTATTGGGGTACGCAATACTTTATTGTCATCAAATGCATCTCTATCATCATCTTCATTGTCCGAACTGGACACTAAATTTTCATTATTAGGATCTGATTCTTTGTTGCCACTAGAAGCCCGACGTTTGCGCAAACGTTTGGTTCTTTGTGTACTGCTACTGATGACTTCTATTTCATCGGAACTGGTATCGATTTGCCTTATAACAGTGGCTTTATTAACCCCTTTAGAGTACACGCTGTCTGTTATATCCGATTCGCTCTCGTAAACATCCAAGGCTCTGAATAGACCTTGATCAACACGATAATCATGTTTTTGCGATTGTGCTGTAGATGTTTCTGGAGTAACAAATTCTAAAGAATCATTATTTTTCATATTTTCACCGGGCACCTGATCCACACTCTGTTCCAAAGAAATTTCTTCTTTTTCCACACACATATCAGCATCATCATGAACGATTTGTTTTAGTACCTCAGGGACCCCCAGCAAACTATTTATATCAGTAGTAAGAACCAGAAGATCTTCATCGTCAGCCATATCACTGGCTCCAACCAACAAACGACTACGATCAGTTTGTCCTATAAAATCATCCGATGATTGTATGGAACATGGCGATGTGCAACGGGAGGAATTCTCCAAACGGTTTTCACTACCTTCAGCATTTTGTATAGATTGTGGTTTTATAAAACTTCCAGATGTTGAGGACATTTGTACATCAGTTGAATCTAAGGCATTTTCTTCATGCCCCAGTACAATGGCCACTTTATCTTTTTCTTCGTCACTATCATCGACAGTATAAGTGGTTGGTGGTGCTATTGGAATCACAATCACATCACTACTGTCAGATTCGTTCTCCGTTTCTAAATCAATTATTTCGTATGCTTTTATTTTACTCGCTATAGCAGCGGCTGTATTCTTAGCTTTTTTGGATTTTTGTTTTTTTTCTTCGATACGTTTGACTTTTTGTAATTTTTCTTGTTGTCGAGCGAAGGGGCCTTGCTTGGAGTTAGTTGTTGTGAAATTTTTAGAGTTTTTACCATTTACATTGTTATTAGTGCTCTTTACGTTTTTATTTTGATTTTTCTTTCGTTCCATCCAGTTGGCTACAGGATTTAATTTTAAATTGGTTTTTTCTGCTGGAACTTTTTGCTTGGCACTAGATTGTTCTGATTTCGAATATTTAGTTATCTTATTTTCATTAGATGATGATAGCGTAACGACACTCTGTGAAATAATTTCTGTGTCCGATGAGATTGTAGTTTTCATAGTAGATGGAGTGGTTTTTTCTGTTAAAATTTAAGAAAAGTGAAAATCCTAAAACTCATTGCAAAATGTTGGTCCCTATTAGGCTTTACAAATCAATTCAGTTGAGTGGAAATTTAAGCAACTGCTAGCGATGAATTGTAATTTTTAGATGTTTTTGTTAACCGCAATATAACAGACTTGTAAGCTATAATACAAAAACTGCAAAATTTCCACTGAACTAGAGTTGAGTTGTAAACCGTAAGTGGGGCATATATTTAGCTGCCTCAACTTTTCACCTAAATACATATATAAAATTCATGTCATGAATGCAATACAGTTGAATTTCTCAAAAATGTCACTAGCTGAGCAAAATAAAAATATTTTGAGTAAAAATGTGAAGGTTTTTACAATTTCCCAGCCAGCAAAATAGTCCAACGTCTTCCAGATATCTGAAAGAAAGGTCGACAAAAAGTCGGAATTGTGTTCTTTATAATGTGGTTGACACGAATTCTGGCGGATATGTCATGGGATTTTGTTTTTTTTTTTTTTTTTTGTTTTTTTAGCCATTTCTGATTGATATCTGACAGAAATCTAATGAAAAAGGAAATTCTGATGTGTTATCCGACATTCTTATTGTTTTCTGACAGATGCTGAATGTGGAATAAAATGGCATACAAACAAATCATTTAATGAAGCAAAGAACAAAGTTCAGGCGTGGCCTTAGCTAATACTTACATTAATCTAACAACCTCTGCAACAGACTTTCAGAATTTATTGCAGGTCATAGAGCTTCATCGTAAAAGCTCTAATAAATAATTGAAAGCTAAAAAAATAGTTTTTTAATTTTTTTTGGGTATGAGAAGTAAGCTGCCTAGAATTTTTTGGACTTGCATTGCTGAAGTCTGTGCAACAGAACAAAAAACCGCACATATTTAATATTTTAAAAGAATACCTAATATCTAAATATCTAACATTAAAACAAATCCGAGGCATAACTGGCAAACACATTACAATATTTTTAATATCACAAAATGGGTACAAAACTTAAAAAGGGTATAACTTTGGAACCGTAAGAGCAAATTCAATTATTTTTTCAATTTTATGCTAAATTTACAAAAAAATGTGATTAAGGAGACCCAAATGAGAAAAAAAATAACCGAAACTTTTAATGTCTGCACAGAGAAGTAAAGTTTGAGAAGTTTTATTTAAAAAAATTGTCTTAGTAACAAAGAAAATCGTGCTAATGGGCCGAGTAATCAGCAAAATTCAAAAAAGTCGAGAAACCCCGATTTTCGGGTTAAATTCGATTTTAGCGAACTCTAAGCCTCTTCCGAAAAATCTGAAAAAAATCACAAAAATACTTTACCCTATAAGCTCTCAAAAAATGCTGGGGTACCTATAAAAATCAAAATAAATTTTTTTTGGGACACACTAATGTGCATATTAAAATCACAAGTGTGATATTTTGGTGATCCGTTTTTCAGAACACCAAAAAATCACACTTGTGTTTGTAGTTAATTTATTTGTAAAATAAAAGAAAATTTGTTGTGTATTACGACATAATCTTGTAAGGAATTAATTTTCGTAAATAACGCATGATTTTGATTTACATTTTTTACGTTTTTTTTTTTTTGATAATAAAATAATTTATTGGTCGATTATGTATGTCAACCGAGCCTGATGTCGATTTCAGTTGCCAAACAATAATATTAAGGCAACCGTTAAATTGTGGTTGCTGTATAGATTTGTTAAGTAAAAAGACGGCAGAAGCTAAAAATAAGTACGATTTTTTGTTTAATTTGAGATATTTTATTAGATATTTCTTATCTTGGTTAACAAAATGGATAAAATTACCACTGGATAACAATTTGACTTACTAGTCCAACAAATGAAATTGAATCCATAGATTCATACATATTGAAAACTTTTAACAATAGATATATTGCTATTTTGACCGATGAATTTGTGTTTAGTATTTATAGTCTGTACGAAACAACTCACAGCATCTTTGAGAAGACAAAATTACGCCCTTAAGAAAAAAAATGTTTACAAATTAAAACGGTGATTCAAGCGGATTAGAATCGCCTCTTAAGCGACCCCACGTTCACTCCCTCTTCTTGGTCATTCGAAAAATTTATGTCCGGAACTAATAATATTACTTTTTTAATTGAATTTTCTTATTTTTATTTGTTTGCCGTATGTTAACATTTTTCAGCTGCCGATTTGTCAAAATGTCAACCGAAATAAGTTGCCTTAACTAATATAAATTTGTATTTCAGTAGCTTTGCCATTTGACAACGCAACTTCGACCCATTAACAGAAAATTATAAATTAAATTATATACATTTAAAGCTCACTACTTTCCAACATTATTGTTTTTATTTTACAAAATAAAATAGTTTAATGGGTCGATTACGGATGGCAACGCCGCTGATGTTAAAATATAAAAAAATTGTTTTATTTTATATTTAACACCAACGGCGTTGCCTGATGTCGCTACTGGCAATACAACTGATGTTCAGTTGCCGACACAGAATTACTCAAGAAGTCGGAATATTTACTTCATGCGGGCTTACAAGAATATTAAAAAGAATTTCATACAGAATGGAAAACTTAGTACCTATACCCTCATTCACCAATAGTGGTGAAGGTTATAACCTGGGAAACCAGAAATATACTTTTAAAAAACGCGTTTTATGCGCATTAAATATGCAGTAAAAATTCGAATATATGCTTTAAAATTTGTTAAAAATATTCCCCAAAAAAATCAAAATTTGCTCATTTGAAAACAAAATATTCAACAATTTAAAAAAAATTGCATTGAAGAACTATCTTAAAATTATAATACAGCTCAAACACCATAGTATTTACAAAGGAACTCTCGATTTTTTACCCAATTTGGAAACGATGGCAGTCATGGGATAAGAAAAACAAAGTTGTGTTATGAAGTTAAAATTCATAAAGGAGTTATTTGTGGCGAATATTATCTGGATATTAACATCCATACGAGATTTTTTTTCCTTAAAGGGATTTCAGGGAAATTGGTTATTAATGTAAACATTTAAAAGTTAAAGCTTTTTATAGATTGGAGCTTTGGGCAAATGTAAACCGATTCGGATATAATTTTTGCTAATATGGAAGGAGGTTTTTAATGGTTAATGTCTGAAATTGTACACCGATTCTCAACATTTACATAGACTTAGTCCTTAGTAGAATTAAAATATTTTTGTCAATCGACTTGACTTTATATCGTACGTTAAACAGGTATCGCTAAATTATTTTGTATCGATATTAGATTTTTTTGCAATTCTTATTTATATGCAAATATATATGTTCAAATTTAATTTAGCGTGTATCATTGTACTGTTTAAGAGCATATAAAAAAATTTTGCATGTACTGAAAATTTATAAATGTTGAGTTAACCCCCTTAGAGGAACCGGTGCGATATGTATGACCTACCTGTTTGCAAATTACTGTTTCTTTGCGTTGATTTTGCCTGTTCATTTGTTTTAGAAGAAATCAAAGACGCATTAGATTGGTTTTTACTTTGTTTAGACTTCTGTTGTTGTTTTGTTTGTTGAATTGGAGATTTATTTGAAAATGGTAATTTAATTTGACGGTCTTCTTGTTGATTTGGTGTTTTAAAAGGATTACGTATAAAACGCTGTTTAGAATTATGTTGTGGAATTTTGGCAGACGTCTTAGCATTGGCCCAATAACGTCTTGACAAGATTTCATTGGTATTTGAAGACGTTTCATAATTTTGCTCTAAAGTATCTTTGTTAATCGCATCAAAAACCAGTCCATTGTTATTTTCCGTATTTGCTTCATTTGTTGCCTCATGATGTATTTGACCGTACAAACGAGCCTCCAATTCATTTAGGTCTTCCACATTGTCAATATCGACCTGTAATATTTTTAGTTTTTTTTTCATTTTGTTTATACTTACATATGTACAATTTTTCATCTACCAATTTTTTTATTTTATATTATTTAAATACTCACTTCGTCCATCTTGAATTTAATTTTACATTAATTACAAAATGTAAACTTTAAAAATCAAATTAAGGAATTTGTGGTCTTTTCTTTTTCACAAAGAAATTGAAATAATATGTATTCAGGGTTGTCAGTTTTTCTCACCTTCATCGCCAACTGGTATACCGAAAATCGCCAAAGTTTAATTTTTAAGTTACCTACAGACGAGGCAACATTTGTCGAAACATTGGCATGTTTCACTAAATATTACTACGTGTGTGGGGATGTTTCGGGTTGAAGGTTTTGTTACCTTTTTGGTTTCTCAAATTTCAAAAATTTTTGATATTTTATGTTTTTAAACACAATGTTTCATCGACTGTGGCAATGATGACTGTTTTTTCTTTCTCATTTAGTTGAGAGCATTTATTGAGTGAAGTGCTTTTGCATAATATGAATAAAGAAATCGGAAAATATCAACAATTGGAAAAAACTTATAATGAAATATAAAATTTTTCCAAATTTATGGGACATAATAAACATTTTTTTTTTGTGTTTTGTAGTATATTCAGTAGTAGTATATTAAAAAACACGCAATACTGATGTTTCGTTTTTAGCAAGGCGAATTCACTAGATATTGCTAGTAAAAAATGTTTGCTTACATAACACCTGAGATAATATATAAGCTTTTTATATTAGCAAACGTCAAATTCAATCGCATAGAGTATTTTCTTACGTGTGGACTCTCAAATAGTGTTAGTATTAATATTATAATAAATGTTATGAGACAGTTGTTATGAGAAATCTTATAACAACTATCTTATAAGATGAGCTGTCAAAAATACACATACATACATATATATAAATTAATAATAAGACGCTATCATTAAAATGTTTAATTTTTTAAGTGAAAATAGTTGAATTCTTGTGAAAAGTGCTTAAAAAACAATATTAAACACTAAAAACAGAGAAAAAACTAAAAAAAGAATCAAAAACGACACAAGTTTACTGTACGAAAATCAGTAAATTATGAAATCTTATAAGATACATGTTCCCCTTGTTTAAGATTAAGATTAACATGAAGAAATGTGCTCTCTCATTCTGCCGACGTTCTCTCACATATTATATCAGATATTATCTCAGGTGGAGACCCTGTGTAAAAAACTAGTTTGTGACATATCGACCACCGAAAAAAATAGCCATATGTTGACTTGACCCCACTTTCAAGTGAATTCGCCTTGGTTTTTAGTGGTAAAAACAGAAACATAAGTAGTAACACATGTTTCAAAAAAATGTTGCCTCGTCTGTGGGTACTTTTAGATTATTGCAGTGCTGCCACAAGAGAAATTCAAAACTACACTTGAGATGACGAAAGATAGCCCAATATATCCTGTAGCAAAACGATCAAGATTTTCTTGATAGTCTTTTTACATACACTGTTTGTCAAAATTTATATAAATTTAAAGCTGTGACGAAGGCTGCACGCAATTTTTAAGCAATTTACTTTCAAGATGTCATTAAAAGAATTCTTTTTTTTATTGTATAACATTTAAAATATATATACAAAGTATTTTGCTATAAAAATAGTTTTAACACAACTCAAAACTATTTTTTGACTATGTTTTAATTTTTAAGCACTATTTGTTTAATATTGCCACTCTATTTCTATCTCTTACTTGAGGCCACATGATCCATTTTTGTCTTTCAATTCCTGTAATTTGTTCTCACTCTCATTTTTTACTAACACACGCATACTTTTTAAATTGGCCACGAGATTGCTCTTAATTTTAACTATCCATTTGTTTGGCAATTTTACGTTCAATTTAACAGCTGATTATAAGTTTAGTGAGAAAATTTTTCGTTTATCAGTATAAATTGTTTTCTTGCTGACATCTTGAAAGTAAATTGCTTAAAAATTGCGTGCAGCCTACGTCACAGCTTTCAATTTACTCAACGTATCCATGCGCTATCGATTTGAACAAGACAGAGCAACGGTACTTATTTGTTCATGGTCTTGTATGTGGCGAATACGTGTTGATGTTCATGTTCTGATTTACCATTACTCCACGTCTCCATGCGCTATAGATTTGAACAAGACATGAACATAATGCCGGCAGAGCAACGGTACTTATTTGTTTATGTTCTTGTATGTGGCGAATACGTGTTGATGCTCATGTTCTGATTTACCACAATTTTTGTGGTTGTGCGTTTGGTTGTAGACAGAAAATGACATTGTAAGGCGACCATCATGGCGAACACGGTTTCTAAGACATATGTTTAGCCAACGATGACAGCACATGGACGAAACATGAACATGAATAATCTACACGAGTAGAATTCATGTGCGACATGCTGTTCTTACCAAGTTGATGGATAGTGGAGACGGGTAGTTATATTGTTGTTGTTGTGTGTTTGGTTGTAGACAGAAATTGACATTGTAAGGCGATCATAATGGCGAACATGGCTTCTAAGACATATGTTTAGCCAACGATGGCAGCACATGGACGAAACATGAACATGAACAGTCTACACGAGTAGAATTCATGTGCGACATGATGTTCTTACCAAGTTGATGGATAGTGGAGACGGGTAGTTATGTAAATTTTGACAAACAGTATATGTAAAAGACTATCAACAAAAAGTTGATCGTGTGGCTGCAGGATTAGCACAAACAGCAATCAACTTTCTCTATTATAAAGTTACCCATACACGAGGGAACATTTGTCGAAACATGGGCATGTTTCACTAAATGTTACTACGAGTGTGGGGATGTTTCTGGTTGAAATTTTTGTAACTCTCTTTTTTTACATAAATAAAAGCTGTGACGTAGGCTGCACGCAATTTTTAAGCAATGTACTTTCAAGATTTCATCAAGAAAACAATTTATACTGACAAACGAAAAATTTTCCAACTAAACTTCTAATCAGCTGTTAAATTGAACGTAAAATTGACAAACAAATGGATGGTTAAAATTGAGATCAATCTCGTCGTCAATTTAAATAGTGTGAGTGCGTTAGTAAAAAAATTAGAGTGAGAGCAAATTGAAAGGAATTGAAAGACAAAAATTGATCGTGTGGCCTCCAAGTAAAAGAAGGTCAAGAGCCCATATTTGTATGTGCTACAGACGTCAACACAAACCCATTATACCTTTTTCACGAATACTCACCTTTTATTGGCACAGTATTAAGCTAGGAAAATTAAAATAAAAAAGATTATTGTGTTTAGTTAAAAGCTTAAAAAAGGTAAACAATTTTAATGTACATACATTTGAAAGTAATTTTACCAACAACTATTAGATTAACTCTCATCGAATTTTATATATTGTTTAAAAAGTTACATATATTTTAAGCAGTTATTTTTGGCAAATTAAGGAAAGTGAAAACTGAATGGTCAAAAAGTTATAGAGGAGCCCAGCTATTCACATATGTATAACAACTACGCAGATTTGTAGGGTGAAATGTTTTGAACTTGAATCAGTTTTAAAATGTTGCTCGAAAAGTGCCTTTTTGTACAATTGCACTTTTGAACTGATTTTAACATTTCCTAGGTTATATAGTTAACTTTAAACTTTTTTTTTTACAATTAAGCTTAATGAAGTGTTATTAAAACGTAGTAGGAGGATTTGAAATAATTATTTGACTTTTATTCACTATTAAAGCACTTAAGTCGTTACTAAACTAATTATTTATTCTTAATTTACTAATAAAGTACTTTTTTTTTCTTCCTATACTAGTCCCGCGAAGCTCTACGCTTGTCTGCAGGAAATAAACCAGAGTCTCTGGCGGGAATCGAACCCGCAGCCCCGGTGCTGATAGGCTAGATCACTACCAACTAGCCTACCGGGGCACCCAATTTTCTTACTCTCGTTTATCATATAAAAACTGGGCTTAAGTCTAGTTTACCAACGCAGCTCCAAATAAAAAAAAGTACAAAGGGTGATAGAAAATTGAAAAATAAGAAGAAAAAATAAAATGGCAAAATTCTCGGAAACGCATAGTTTCGGAGTTATGGACCTCAGAAGTTTTCATATGAATTTGTGATTTCCCACTACATTTCTGAACCAATATAGCCAATATTGGTATCATTTGAAAGCTTTTGAATAGATCTTTCTGGATATAAACATTTTATTTATAAATTCTTAATCCGTTTAGGAGCGGCGATGAATTTACGAAAAAACAAGTTTTTAGTAAGCATAAAAACCAATATATGTATTTATGTTTTAAATTTGTTTTTTAATTTACTTTTTTCTAAAATAAACTTAACTTAACTTTTATACATACATACTTATTTCTATCTACACTAAGAAATTAAAAAAAAAAAATTATAAAAATTATTCGCTCTCTGATTCAGGAGAAAACCTATGCAGAAAAGCATTAGTAAGCGAAGCCGGTGTTTGTTTTACCATAGAGGAGAAAATCCTTGTGCCCGGCCGTAGGCCGGCTATGCGGAGAATCTTTATTTAGCGAAGCCGGTGTTTGTTATACCTTAGAGGAGAAAATCCTTGTGCACGGCCGAAGGACGGCTATGTGGAGAAGCTTTATATAGCGAAGCCGGTGTTTATTATACTATAGAGGAGAAAACCCTTGCGCCCGGTCAAAGGCCGGCTATGTGGAGAAGCTTTATTTAGCGAAGCTGGGTTTTTTTTGATTAAATTTTTATTACCTAGTGCACTTCCGTAACATTTTGATATACAATTTTGTAAAAACTGCATTAGGAGCTAAAGAGTTCCAGAAAGATCTGTTCAAAAGCTTTCAAATGATACCACAAATGGGAAATCACAAATTCATATGAAAACTTCCGAGGTCCATAACTCGGAAACTATGCGTTTCCGAGAATTTTGCCATTTTATTTTTTCTTCTTATTTTTCAATTTTCTATCACCCTATGTACTTTTGTTTTGTATTTAGAGCTGCGTTGGTAAACTAGACTTGTTCCAAAAACTGTTTTCACAAACTTTTTAATTTTTTATTAAAAACACTTAAATTTTTTGCTAAATATTTTTGATTTTAAAGAATCGAAAACAGTGTTTGTTAAGTCAATTCATAATTGATAGAGCTTTATTCCATAGAAGTTCACTATAGAGAAGTTCGACTGTTATTTTTACAGATTTTGGACAAAAATCGTCAAAATGAAGAGATATCTGGCAGCAATGATTCTAGCTTCTTTTGACATTTCATTGTCAAATAAATGTTTTTTTATTCATACCAAGCCGGGCCACGTAGAATTCACAAGTTAATTTTAATACACAAATTAAATAATTATAAAAAAGTAATCTATATAATAATGTTATTATTTTAAGCCATTAAAATAAACAAATAATTAATTGTTTTTTTTTACAGCATGGACACCACAATGCAACGTTATGTTTCACCCATTAATCCGGCTGTTTTCCCTCATCTGGCAACAGTATTGCTCATCATTGGAACATTTTTTACCGCTTGGTTTTTTATCTATGTTGTCTCTAGACCTAAAACCACCAGAGAGAAGACATTATTCAAAGAATTGGCCATTAGTTTGTGTGCTTCAGTATTTTTAGGTTTTGGTATAATGTTTCTAATGTTGGCAGTTGGTATTTATATTTAAAAAATATTGGATAAACAGACTCCTCAAATAGAGAATAAAAACACACAGCAACTTTATACTAGAAATGGTTTTAAGCAATTGAATTAACCATTTTTTTCAATTTAAATTTTTATTAAATAAAAGTTATTAATTTATATATTTGGTAAGAGAATTTTTCTGAGCTAACGTTGAAATGTTGCATTTGGCTGTGCCGATTTTTCGCTAAACTCCACCAGAAGTTTTGTAGTTTTAAAACTGAAGAATATAAGTAACGTGACCACTAAAAATATGGACAAAATCGGTTATTGCAATTTGGAATATAAAAGAAAAGATTTACGATTTTCACAGGAAGTAATTGTCTTTCTTTACTCCTATTTTTAAGGTAAAATTATATACAAGGATATTCTTTAGCACCATTATAAAGGTTTGCATAATAAATTTGAAAAACCTGGCAAATTTAATGCAATTCTCAATTATAAGTACCTATGTCTTTTATGAGAGATTACAAAATTACAAAATTCGTAAACGTTATTTGTTGTTTAACAAAACCTTGCTTAAAATATATGTCACGTTTTAATGTAAAAATATTTTGCCAAATATATCATTTGAAGGGAGATTTGGTTAATTATTGACCGTACGTCAATAATTAATAATTAAATTAATTCTTTTTTTAACAAAATTTGTATAGAGAATTTAAGAAAGTTTTAAATGTCTTTCTCAAGTTATGTTCACACCTATCAAATAAACACGTAACCACTAGTTTTATAAAAAAATTGTTTGCTTTTAAGAAACTTTTGCTAGATCAAAAATCATTTAACAGTTTCTAAATTGCATTATACAATAATCTTCTTACCAATAAAGTTAGAAAGCCAATAAAATTTTCCAAAAATAAAGCTTAAGTTTTGATCAATTTTCTGGTCAGGTTTTTTTTTGTATTTTTTCGTCAAAAATTTGTCAAGTTTGAACATACCTTAAGATATGTATGTATGTATATAAAACACAATTACTTATTTATTTAAAAAAGGCTTCGTTCAGGTGAAAAATTTAAAGAAAAGGAGTAACAAGTAAAAAATTTACAGAACTTTTATTTTGTTCTATATGTAAGTACATCTATGTATCTATTCATGTTGAAATATTTGTATAAAAAACATTATAAGATATATTATATTCGGCCAACTCATTTACATACATACATACATACATATGTACATAAGTTTTGAGCAACCGACATACAGCCGTGCCTATGAAAGCAAGGGGCTTATAAATACATATTTTTCGGCCACTGCGCCATATGTAATACGTATATATATATATATGTATATGTACATATATATGTTGGTATACCAAATTTATTAAAAAGAGAAAATGTACCAAAAATACCAGTTTTTTCCATTATAGTGATTGGGACTCTTAAGTTCGTTTGAGTATTTGTCTTTCGAATCTTTTTGTTTCCTTCTTTTCGCAAATAATCACGATTTATTTTATTTAAATATTCCAATTTAAAATTTTTAAATTTTTTCACAGTTCATTGCTATCAGTCTACGCCATCATAAATTTGTATTGCCTGTATTGCTTCGTTTTGCAAAACATTTTGCAAAAGTGATATAGAGTACCAAGTTAAGCTTTCGAATCGTTATTATATTCGCATTGCAATAGAGCCGCCTACCAAATCAATTAAGCGTGATTGCGCCAGAAACATACAAATTATCTTTGTTTGGGAGGTGCCACGCCCACTTCTCTTGTATTTGTACAAAATTTCATTGTTTACAATGTTGCCGTTCTCAAGATACATATATAGAAATCTATGTATGTAGTCTGTGTATTGGAGATACCATGCCCACTTCTCCAATCTAGCTCACTTTTCCAAATAAGGCTTCTTTCTAACAGATGTTTTGTATTGGAAACTATAATATTTGTACTAATTTAAAAACTAACTGTAACCCTTCTCTAGATATACAAAATTTATATTTTCTTTATATAGGAGGTGCAACACCCATTTCTTCAATCCAGTTCAACTCTTGACATATGTTGTGTATTGATAACCAAGCTATTTGTACAACATTTAAAAACTTTTCCTGTTACTGTTCTCAAGATATCGGTACTCAAAGTATAAAGTACATATACATACATATAAATGAAATATGTTTATGAACTTTCCTTGCACATTCTTTTTCAAAATTTATTCGATTTGAAATCCACTTCATTTGGATTTATAGAGAATACCCGATCGTCTTTGTAGGCGAGCTGCCACGCGCTTTTTTCCAAATAAGGAACTTACAGATTTTGTGTATGTATTGAGAAACATGATATTTAGCATGTTAGCGGTTTTCACCCTTGATAGTAAAGTCGTTTGTAGACCTTGTTAATCTTATTAATTTACTAACATATACAACACTGCAACAACAAAATGTATTATACTAAAATTAACTACGCTGTGGTGGAAAAATCCAACCAAGGCCTATCCAACAGGATAGACCTAGAATCCAACAAAAAGCTGTACACGTGTGTAAATTTACCAGAATAAAACAGTTGACAAAACTTTATCTGGCTCTTTCTCTCATTCAAAAAATTAATTAATTTACAATACATACGAAAAAGAGACTCTCGATTTGTAGCACAAATCTTTGTAGTATAAAATGTCATTAAATAAAGCAGAGCTGTACACTTAATACAAAGTGTGAAAACCGCTAATTAAATTTTTGGCGTTGCGTTGCGTTTTACACAATTAGGCCTTTCTTGTCTTTTATTTTACCTTACATTTTTTAAATTCTACAATTTTTCAACGAAATAAATAAAAAATCAAAGAACTTTCCGTTAGTAAATACTTGATCTAACAGAGTTACGTTCGTAATGCAGGATACATAAAATCGAAAGAAAAAAATTGAAAATTGTCTTTGTATGAAAGGTGACACGCCTACTTTTCCAATTTAACTTACTTTTTGGGACATGTCGGGCATTAATATCTCATAAATTGGTACAACATTTGAATACTTTTACTATTACCATTCTTCAGATATAAAAAAACTATATTGTCTGTTTATGGGAAGTGCCACTCCCACTTCTTAGAATTGCTAATCTTCAGGATTCCTAATTGCTTGGATATTGTTTTTATTCCCGGGAACATATGCAAATTTTCTTTTAGTTCCGGGAGTTCCCATATTTTTACGTAAGAATAATGTAAAGAAGTATAGAAAATTCAGGATATTTAAAATAAATAATCGTTAACATTTTGTTCCCATTCTTATATAGTTGTGTGTCATCAATCATTTATAAGAACAATTTTTAAAATATATTTTGAAAACAAAACGATTTAAAACCGAAAATATCGTTTTTAATGCTTGATGTCAAGCTCGTGTACGTCTGATGCATGTAATATCTAAATTGGTTTGATTTTCCATCAAGCGTTGTTGGTGTCATACATACAAACACATTTTCACTAATCCTACTATAGCGTTTGATGAGTATTTTGATAAGTTTATGGTGTCATTAACACTAACATTACGTATTTAATGCTTGAGAAAACAGGCATGAATTTAAAATTTTGGCTAAGAGTGTAGAAGGACATGTAGATATGACTTTTACATTACTTATCATGAGCTTTTACATTAACTATAAAAAGGCTCGTCATTTAAAATTCTGTGCCTTAACTAACCATATACCAAAAAAAAAATATTCCTGGTTCGGTCCTGGATTTCCCTGAAATAAAAAAAATTATGTATACAAACCCGAGAATAAAAAAAATCTAGGAAACTAGAAACCCTAATAACTCTTATTAATAAAAAATATTTCAGTTTTATTTTTTGTAGAAACTTCGAAATAATTTTTTTGAATAAAGTCTTTGGTATACAAGTAAAGGTAAAAAAATTATTTTAATAAAACTTTATTAAAAAATTAAAAATAAAAATAATTTCGTTTTATAAAACTTTTATAATTCTGAATTAATTTTTATAAAGCCTTTAGTATACAGTTAAAGGTAAAAAAATATTTTAATAAAACTTTATTAAAAAATAAAAACAAAAATACTTTGTTCAATCTCAGTACTGTGTGAAAAATGAAGAAGTTTTTTGTTTAAATCCGAGAGAGAGAGAGAGAGATCCAAAAACAATTTTTCTTGAAACGTTAATTTTTTAACATAAAATATTTATTAAGTGCAGCTTATCATATATAAATTTATTTTATCTAGTGTCAAAAAATAAACGGACAACAAACTGCACCAAATGTAATTAAGGTGAATAAACAAACTCCTTATAAAATATGTTCTTAACATGCAGGTGTGTATTAATTTTGTTTTTGAGATTTATTTTTGATAACATTTAAATATATAAAATACGTTGTTTTTTTTGTTTAATTATATATACAGGCCTGTAACAGAAATCAATTCCGATCGAAAGTGATTTCGTTTTTGGGGTGCAAGATACGAAATCACTTCAACTTTCGATCGGAATTGATTTCTGTGACAGGCCTAATAAATTTGATTTGATTATTAATATGTATAATTATATTTAAATATCATTTTTTTTATAATTTTAAATTATCTCTGTTATTTTTCTTTCTTTTTATATTGTTTGTGATCATTTAACTTATGTATGTTTTTACGCTATTTAACGGCAATGAAGTGAATATAGAAATCTTTAGAGATTTAATTTATATATTCTGTGTTTGTATTAACCAGCTAGACCAGCCTTTTGTCTGCATTTATGCATAATGGCACGCAACATAAATTGTTTACGTGATAACTGGCGTACGTGCTTTAAAAATGTTTCCAAATCAATGACACTACTGCGTAAGGCTTCGCCTAAATAGTAAATGGCATCTTCGGTGGCTGCTTCTTCAGCGTATGCATTCAGTAGTCTAAAGAATTAAAAAAGTTAGGAAAAAATTTCCATTTTATTTTAAGAATAGAAGCAAAAAGAGGAGATTCATGTAAATTAAATTGAAGAAAACCGAAAGAAAGCTGGCGTACTCAATTCAGGTTGGCAAAACTCATCGTAGCTATAAAAAATTTGAATTTTATTTTCCATAACATAGCCAATTTTTTTCGAAAATTGTTCAAAACTTCTAGTTCTGAAATGAAGTTGTGAAAATTATATAACTACATAACAAAAAGTACTTTTCAGTTTTCAATTCAATTTTAATCGATTTTCTAAACATTTCCACTTTGCAAGTGGATTTCTCAATTTACATGTATAGAAAAAACTTACAAATGTTCTTTTTTGCTCTTAATTTTCTTTTTGTTGCCCTTATTAAGGTTAAAAACTTAACTCTAGTTCAGTTATAATTTTGCGGTTTTGTATTACTGTTTACAACCCTGTGTTAGTGCGGTTAAGAAAAACATCAAACATTTTCAACGCATCACTAGTAGTTGTAAATTTTTAACACAACTGAATTGAATTGTTAACCATAATAGAAGTATATGTGTATTTATTTTCTGAAAGTTAATAAATATATGGAGGATTTCATGTCGAGTCACCCAACTTTTGAAACCGATGTTTTCAGATTGGGATGAAATTGCACTAAGGTTAGTCCTATTGGATTGTAGTTTGGACACAATTTTTCAACAAGTTCGATCAAGAACTCTCTGAGTTTTTGTGTACAATTGAATTTTTATGTACTTTTTTTGTTATTTTAATAAATTAAAAAAAAAATGGTACCGTTAAAGTCCAAAAAGTACATTTTTTTTGGAAGTTGGTACAAAATTCAAAACCCCGTTTAACATCCCTGATACAAACACACAAATAACGACGAATTCAAAATAGTGCATACGCTAAAAATTTAAAAAGCGTTGTTTAAGTTATAAAACATTAATTTTAATAAATAATAATGCTTTTATTTCAACTCAGTTGAACAGCAGATGTACAATATAAGAAAACAGCAGTACAAATTTTAAAGTCGCTGTTTAATATAAATTATTTTATACAAGCCCAGATGATGATACTCAAAGAGTATCGAAATATCGGCAAAGAATAAAATTAAATTTATTTTCAATATTGACCTCGATTAATAAATAGAAAGGTCTAAAAAAAAAAACTTTAATTTATTTATTTTAATAGATATCCCATTCGCATCCCAGTAAGGGGACAAAAAGAAAAACCCCAAAAAGGGACCCATTTTGAAAAAAATTTTGTTTTTGCAAATTTATTTTTCAAGATTGATGAAATATCTATCTAAATTTCTTGGGACAAATTTTGCCAATAGCAATAGGTAATAAATTACATGGATGAGAACAAACACCTGTTTGACCAAAATGTCAAATTTTGACCCCCTATAACTCGGAGGAAATTCTTGACCGATCTAGTGGAAAAATTCTGTCCAAACTACTATCCCATAGGACTAACCTTGGTAGAAATTTCATTTCAAAAGTTGGGTCACTTGAAATCCCCCATATACATATCTCTTGTTAAAACTTACTGTCTGTATAGAGGTGCTGTTGTTGTTACAGCTTCATCTGGATCAATACCTTCGGAATTTTCTAAAGTTTCTAAACTTTTTTCCAGTTCTTGTTCTTTATCACGTAAAATATTTATATTTTTTTGTAAATCAACCTACAAATAGCAGAAATACACGCAAAGAAAAATTGGATTAATTTGATTTCAACATTTCGATGCCTTACTTTCTCAACCTCGTATCTTAAAAAAATACGGTTTTGACTTTTTCATGTCAAACGATTGCTATTTTTGTGTTCTATTATTGCACCAACTTATTATTTCAATAATTTATTAATATTCACAGAATTGGGACAAAGTATTGAAATAATATGTTGTTGCAGTAATTGAACATAAAAATAGCAATCGTTTGACATGAAAAAGTCAAAACCGTATTTTTTAAGATACGAGGTTGAGAAAGTAAGGCATCGATTTGTTATGTTAATTAAATTAGTAATCGTTAATGGTATGATGTATAAAAAATGAAATAAATTTATAAAATTAAAAATTAGGTTTGAGTTTATTTTCACTAGCATTAAATATTTAATAAAAAGCTATTTTCAGGGGTGTTCTGGAAATCGAAAACGCAAAACGCAAGAATTTTTAAGTTCTTTTTAATACACTCTTAATCCAATTTTTTAAAATTTTTTTATGGAATTCTGTTTAATAGAGAAATATTTGTATTGTATTGTACTTGTGTTTCTTTTACTACAAAAATCTTATTAAAAAAAACGACTTTTAAATTCTTGCGTTTCGCGTTTTCGATTTCCAGAACACCCCTGATTATTTACCTCTTCTCTTTGCAAACGTGCTAAAATTGAATCAATTTTAGTACTGCCTTCTACCAATTCTTGTTTGGTACGATTAAGCGTATCGATTTCAGCCTGATATTGATTAACCTTTTCCTGCAAACGACGTCGCAATTTATCCTCGACGGCACTTATAAGTGAAGCTTTAATATGCTCCTCAGTTATTGTACCAGTCGAACTTGGATTTGATGGATTCTTTTATAAAAATAGATATATTTTAAGAAATGTTCATATATGTATGTATATTGATTGACTTTTAATTTGAAATGCTTACATATCCTGAGTTATAGCCCGGAACCGGTGGAAAATTCATATAGGGTGGATAACCGGGACCACCTGCCGAGTTTGGTGCTGGCATAGCATTACCAGATGATGAAGGATATGGTGGATAACCTCCAAAATTGTTTGTTGGTGGATACTGAGAAGGATAAACACCGCCTGGATATGGAAATTCGTATGGACCCCCAGATGCTGTTGAAGTAGTTGGATTACTGGCACTAGCACCAGGTTGTGGCATAAAGGCTATAATAAAAAATGTAATAAAATTTAATTACAAAAAAGCATAGAGCCAGATCACAACATTTTATAGGAAGGCTTTGATTAACATGATAACATGCCAAATAAATATTAATGCGTAAGAGATTTTTTGGCAGTAAGGATAATTTTGCCGAATGCGTCCTAAGCTTTAACCGAAACCGTACAGATAAAACTTAGAAACGGATTTCAAAAGTCTTCGACTATATAAAAGATAACGTACCAAATTTCATTTGTTTACATGAAAAAATCATCTAGAAATCCAGATGAACATAGTAAAAAAGCAAGATAGTGTTTCTATGTGCTAATAACATCAATAAAAGTTATTAATACCCTTACCGCGGACCCTGGGAGAATATTGTAAAATTACTCCTTCTTAAATTGAAAAGTTGTATAAACTTTAAAAAGCCCGAAAAAACACTTTTCGAAATGTTACAAAAATCTAGACCAACATTTCAAGATAAAAATGTTAAATTTTTTAATAAGGAACTGAATATGTTATTAAAAGATTTATATGTATGTATTTATATTTTTTTTAGCATATTTAGTTGATGAAAACGCGTGTTTTTGAGGTAATACCATAAGAATTCTTAAAATTCTGGGTTTTAAGAACCGTAACAGGTGATTTAAAAAATGTAAAATAGTCGAATAATTCCAAGCCCGGTTTCTGGAAAATGTCGAATAAACGATCACCCTAAATAGATACACTCGAACATGTGTGGTTCAAGTATGTTCCGATCGAACAATAGGAGAACTACTCATGTTCGCGTACGCAACCAAATATAAAAACATAGCACATTCATGATTTTGTTCGGCATGAAAATAAAAATATGTGTTGGTTGCTTTTGAACAGGACATTGTGTGCATTTTCTGAACATTGCTTTGTAATAAAAAAGGTGCAACAACTTCATATATACATTAGTATTTTGAAAGTTTATAAACAAAAATATGATTAAATGTACTCGTAAGTATACTTTCCACTTACATCCTGTTGGATATGGTGTTGCCGATGTTTGTTGATCTTTGCGAACTGAATACACCGGTGGATGTTCTCCAAAAGTAACAATCATTACTTGAATTAGCGATAATAAATCACTTGAATGCTATTAAATATAATAAAATATTAAAAATATCATAGATATATAGGAATATTAAATAGGTATAAACGAAATGTAATTCAATTAACTTACAGGTTGCCAATCATGCAAATATGGTAAATAGATTCTACCATTATGATCCACATACATCGAAACTTTAATCAGCATTGTCGGAGTTGGTTTAACAAAGCACATGGGTGCATTCATGGGATGAGTATCCATAAGCCAAATACAAATGGGAATGTAATATGTATTATCTAAAAAAGTTGTAACATAAACTAATGACTGGCAACAAATTTTTAAATATATAGCAACACACTACATACTTTTATAAACAACCGGTATAGTGCCCTGTAAATTAAATAAATCCTTTGAACTGCCATCGTTAAAAACTGCAAGTAATTAAAAACTCATAATAATTTAACTGAACTGGAACATAGCCCTTTCAACTTACCAAACTTTTGTAAATTATACCATAAACCGCGATAATTTTTTACAACATCAAAAATTTCTTTTTTAGTGGCATTAACATGTTTATACTGTAAATTTTATAAGAATATTAAATAATTTAATTAATATCTACTTTACTTTAATAGGCAACTGCGAAATAGACATATAAACGGGCCATGCATGACCCATACCAAATTATTAAATTTTTTGTTTGTGGTCTCCTTCGTTTTGGGATCGTTTCTTCTTGTTTGGCATAACTTACCTTCGATAGTAGTTTAGTAATTTGTGCTTCATCTGATGCTGCCAACATCTTGTTTTCTTTTCTAATAATAATTGTGATAGTGTAATATTTTAGAATTTATTTTTACTGCGTTTCTTAAACAACTTTGTTCGATTTTTTTAAATATTTAGAATAAATTTCCTTTTTCTGCAATATTTTTTCTTTTGTAATGATTTTTTGACGTTTCTTCTCTTCGATGAGTAATTTGATAAACAGTTGTTGAAAAAACGTTGCCATATTGGTGATTGTTGATTTAAAATAATTGTTATTAACTTTTAAACAGGGTATGGCAAAATTATGGCATTAAAATTTTCGGCTTAAATCAAGGCGAATTCAACTACAGGTGGTGTCGATACTACAACAATCCAAAAACAATAGAAACAACACAGGGGTTTTTCCATTGCATTGTTAGTGTTTACTGTCCAAAATGTCAACCATTCCTAACAAAACACTACCAAATCAAAACAAAGTAGCTCGAACTGTCAAAAACAGATGGCGTTTCGACACCACCTGTAGTTGAATTCGCCTTGGCTTAAATCTAGCTTGCCAACGCAGCTGCAAACAAAATAAAAATTATATAGGGTGAAAGAAAATTGAAAAATAAAAATAAAATATTAAATGGAAAAAGGCTCGAAAATACATAGTTTTCGAGCTACGGCCCTCTTACCATATATCGCCCTATGTAATTTTTATTTTGCTTAGAGCTGCGATAGTAAACTAGATTTAAGCCATAAATAAAAAAAACAAGATATGTTCCATGGCCCAATTAGTACGTCTGCTCGAAAGGCCTGCTGATTTTTTAAAAAATTGTATTTTTACCGTGCAATTGTTCTTGACATCTTGTCCATTTATTACACAAACAAATGCATTGGGTTTTTACATCTTTAACATAATTTACACAAACAAAATGCGTGTTGTTTTTTCTATTGTTGCATAGTTGTAGTTTCGCTCAGACCTACTAATTGGGCCATGATTTGTTCCAATTTTTTTTTCTTCCCCCCAAAAAATTTGAAAGCCCCCCATATTTAACGTATTTTGAAACAGATCCACCTATGTAAATACATGTAAAAGCTTAGATAATAAATTCATTTCAATTAATTTAACTCGACTAAGTTTTAATTTTCTAATATCTTTACCTAAATAAAGCAAAAATCGGCAAATCTTTAAAATTTTACTGAAATTTCCCCGATTTTTTTTTTAAGTTTCTTAAATGTTTTTTAATAATATATCTACAAACCAAATTATAAACAGTTAAAAAAAACACTAACATATGGCTGTGCCCGAAGCTAAAAGGTCTAACTTAAGGCGAATTCAACTACAGGTGGTATCGGAACTACAAAACAACAGATGCAACATAGGGGTTTTTGCATTGCATTGTTAGTGTTTACGGTCCAAAATGTCAACCATTCCTAACAAAACACAAATCAATACAAAGTGGCTCGAACTGTCAAAATCAGATGGCGTTTCGACACCACCTGTAGTTGAATTGGCCCTGGTCTAAAGGCCCAACCATAATATGCATAGCCTAGCTGAACCTACTGTCAAAAGTTAACAAAACTCTCTCAAATGTATTTAAAAAAACAAAAACCTAATAAAAAAAACTTGATTCCGTACGGAATGTGCGATCAGTTTCGCACTTTGCTTAAGCAAATGACAGTTAGGGTCATATAATTTACATGTATTCGCACATTTGCTTAAGACAACTTAAGCACATTATGGTTGGGCCTTAACTCAACAAAATAAAAAGTAGAGTAATTAGTGATGCTTAAAAACTTTATTTCCAAGATTTAAAAGCTTAAAAAAAAGTTGCCAAGCACGCGAAGTGTAGAAGTTTATATTACAGCAATATATAAAGCCCTAATTTTGTTATGTATGTTTTCCTATTTTCCTAAAATCAAATAAGATGCAATCCCTACGCAGATTTTTCATATTTTTTAGATAATAGAACAAAATCATTTTCAATGGGTCCACAACTAATTCAATAGTAATATAACAAAACTGAAAATTTTGCGAAAAGTGGAGGTAGACCCTTTAGCTTCTGATGCATCCATTAGTGCATTTATAAATTATATATCTATTCAAAATAGAGCTAGAAGAAATCATTTTTTTATAAACATTGGAATTAAGTTTCTTAAATGTTGCCAAATCTTTTTTGTTAACTTTGAATATTACCGAAATTTTAAGGTTGGAGCATTTCAGGTGTTGAACTAATGTTGTGTGTCGTATTATTTAATGAATACTTCGCCCAAAAATTTTTTTCTTTTAATGTCTTTTCAAAAAGATTTACTTTGTAAATTTTACTTTTTTAAATTCCACGAAACTAAGAAGAACTGGCACTTGAATTAGCAGGAAAAAATTTTGAAATGTTTATACTGAATTATCTACCTTGTGGGCAATCTCGAGGTACTTTAAGTTATTATGTTCAAATATGGTAATTAAGGTATGTATTTTCCCGTGAAATGTAGAGAACCAAAAACAGGCTGTGAAATATAGTACTACATAGTAATTGTTTTGAACAGACAAATAAATAGTATAACCCCCTAAATATTAATTAATGCCCCTTAATTTTCCCCCTAAGAATATGTACCCCTAAATGAAATAAAACTCCCCAAACATGGGAAAACCCCCTAACATGGCAGCTCTGGATGGTATCATGTGCTGGGCCAAGGCGAATTCACTAGAAGGTGAGATCAACTCTACAACAACACTGCTTTTGTGGTCCGATTGCCAAAAATATTGCTAGTAAAAACCGTTTGTTTACATAAAAAAGTAGTTTGTATACAAACTTTGACAAATCGACCACCAAAAAAATTACTAAATGTTGACTTGACCCCACATAGTGAATTCGCCTTGTGCTGGGATTTACATTAGCCCCTTATAAGGGGTATTTTGTATAGAGGTCTACGACTTTAAGTTGGCTGCACTTTTTTAACTGGCGGCCATCTGTCAAGTGATTTAAGTTTAGTGTCCATTTCAACATGAATAATTGTGCAATTTTATTTTAAAAATCAGGGTTCTGTTCGAAATACGAAAGAGGCGAATATTGTTTCGCGATCGAGCTGACTTTTGTTTTGGTGGATACGTCAATTAACAAAGCTGCAGTATTTGGAGTGATGATAATCTTCAAGTGTATGTTGAGACATCGTTACATCCAGAAAACCTGGGTGTTTGATGTGCTTTATGGGCTGGTGGAATCATTGGTCAGTACTTTTTGTAAAATGGTGCTGGTCAGAACTTTACCGTCAATGGTGACCGCTATAGAGCCATGATTACTAACTATTTCGTTCATCAATTGAACAACCATGATGTTTAGGTTCTTTGGTTACAACAAGATAGCGCAACATGTCACATAGCTCGTGCCACAATTGATTTATTAAAGGGAAGGACCCGTGAATTTGTCTCTTGATTTAACGCCGCTAGACTATTTCCTGTGGAGATAAGTGAAGTAAATAGACTACGCCGATAAGCCCGAAAAGATTGACCAATTGGAGGACAACATTCGCCGCGTTATTGCCGATATACGGCCACCCATTCTGTTAAACTATTATGTCGTCTTGTCTAAAGAAATAGTCGAATTTACGAATCATGTAGACAAAAAAAATTTTTTTCTATATTAGGTGCGTTTGAGTACTTTTACAGTAAAATGCAGTAAATGAGTAAACTTAAAAATTTGCTCTCACAAAAAGCTGTTGTCCAAAAAAATACGCGAACGCAAAATTTGTAGAAATTCGTAAAATACAGGCAACAGCTGATGGCAAATAATTGAAGTTTTGAACAATTTTTACACTTTTGACTACTTAGCTCGTTTTGTTATCGGTACTCGACTAAATACTTTTTATAACACGAATATTTTTGGAAAATACAAACAAATTATTTTATGTAATCTTTCATATTTGTTCGTTTTTTTATTTTATTTGAATTTGCTTAAATTCTCAAGACTGATTTCTAGTATTACAAAAAATAAATTAGAATAAATTTGAATACAGCAGTGTAATTAGTTTTAGCGTTAATAGAAAATTTCACAAATTTGCATGATATTTTTTCTGGCCATATGAATTTAAGTAAGACATTTTACCGCAATATCTATATGTGGCCTAGGGTAAATTATGAACCAACCTTCACGAAATTTGGCAATGTGATTTCTCGTTATATAAAACTGTGACGTACCGAATTTAAGTATGCTAGCGTTATTTATTGCGGTTTTAGGCGTACTAAACTGTTTTCCGGAAGTAGGGCTTATATGGGACCTAGTGTCAATTATGGACCGATCTTCAAAAAATTTTACAGTGGGATTTCTGGTCCTATAAAACTGTGACGTACCAAATTTAAGTATGCTAGCGTTATTTATTGCGGTTTTCCGGAAGTAGGGCTTATATGGGACCTGTGTCAATTATGGACCGATCTTCAAAAAATTTTACAGTGGGATTTCTGGTCCTATAAAACTGTGACGTACCAAATTTAAGTATGATAGCGTCATTTATTACGGTTTTAAGCGTACTAAACTGTTTTCCGGGAGTAGGGTTTATATGGGGACTAGTGTACATTATGGACCGATCTTCAAAAAATTTTACAGTGTGATTTCTAGTCCTATAAAACTGTGACGTGCCTGAACAATGTTTACAAATCGTTCAACTTTATTACGAAAATTCACGTTCTGTGAGAAATGTGTTTCGTGCACTTCGCTCAACTTATGGTCAACATAATCGGCCTACTGAGCGTACTATTCGCAACAACATCACCCATTTCGGCCTACTGAGCGTACTATTCGCAACAACATCACCCATTTTGAGACCCATTTTGAGACTCAGCATTCATTTTTGGATAAAATTCGAACGAATATTCGAACGAATATTATCCAATATAGCGGCCGTAGCTGAGAGTGTACACGAAGACCATGGAGAGTCGATTCGGCGCCGTTCGTAGCAACTCGGAATGACGTATGGAACGACTTGGCGCATTTTACGTCTTAAATTACGTCTTAATTCAGCTTGTGCTACAATTTAAGCCGCTCGACCTTCCCAAGCGACATCGCTTCGCTCTATGGGCTCTTGAAAATTTCCGACGTTTTCGAGGCAAATTTTGTTCAGCGATGAGCCCCATTTCTGGCTCAATGGGTATGTAAACAAACAAAATTGCCGCATTTGGGACGAAGAGCAACCTAAAGAGATTCAAGAACTGCCACTTCATCCAGAAAAAACAACAGTTTGCTGTGGTTTCTGGGCCGGTGGAATCATCGGTCCATATTTCTTAAAAATGATGCCGGTGCGCACGTAACCGTCAATGGCGACCGTTATCGTGCCATGATAACCGACTATTTGATGCCTGAAATTGAAGCTCGTGATCTTGGCGACATTTGGTTTCAGAAAGACAGCGCCACTTCCCACATATCGCATCAATCAATGGATTTATTGAGAGAACACTTCGGTGAGCACATAATTTCACGGATTGGCCACCAAGATCGTGTGATATCACACCGTTAGACTTTTTACTGTGGGGATATGTAAAGTCTAAAGTTTATGCGGACAAACCCGCTTCCATTCGATGTTTTCCTTGGAGGAAAACATCACGCGTGTCATTCGCCAGTTACCAGTCGAAATCCTCGAACGAGTCATCGAAAATTGGACTCAACGGATGGACCATCTGCGACGTAGCAACGGCCAACATTTGATAGACATAATCTTCAAAAAATAAATGCCAGAGATTGTTCTTTCAAATGATAATAAACATTCACCATTAAATTTGAATTTTCTGTGTTTTTTTTCTTTAAATATGGGGTTTAATGTAAAAATTAAAAAAAGGAAAAATACCTTCCACAATTCGCAGACTTTCGGATTTTTTTTACATTCACCCCAAAATCACTTCCATTTTATGTCACGTACGATATGCACCTATTTTGCTTAATATTTTGGATAACAAGGTTCCGAATGAAATAATTATTTTTTTCATATATAGTACCCTCTAAATGAAACATAATGATAAAAAATGTTTGCAGTTACTACTATTTGTGCAAAAACTCTGTCGCTCTGAAGTCATATAAATGTTACGTACGATGACATGAAAATGCCCATATGTATGTATGTATGTAAAAGACAGTTATTTAGTTTAAAATTTAACATTTGCGACTACAAAAAAACAGAGTCAGAGGGCTGCCAATACCAATACATTTTGGAATACTTCCTTGTTCAATCTAAAATTCAACAATTGAAATAGAGTGTTTAAACTTCTTATTCGCTTTAAAGTCTTATTTGTATAATATTTTTGGCTTTTCTTTGGGAAAAGGTTTTCTGATGATCTGGCCTAAGCAACCAGTGACATGCGCATAGAAACTTGCTTTCCCTCAAAAATAAAAACTGGGAATTTAGCACGTCATACAGAAATCTTATTAAATAACCAATATTTTTTTTTAAACATCTTTCGGTTCTATCAGAAAAGTCAATTGCTGATACAGATTATTACAATTTAAACAAATTTCAGTATTTTTTTATCAATTATTAAAAAAGGGAATTAAGCATAACAAAAAAAAATCGTTTAAAAAGTATTTTATTTAAATTAATGTGATAAATTGAATCAATTATATTTTTAGTTGAAAGAAAATTAAAAATATAATTTTGATTTAATTAACATTTTAGTTGTTTTAAAATAAATTTTTTATTTAAATATTAATTGAATAACAAAAAATATTGATTATTTTCGTTTTAAATAAAATAATTTAAACTTGTAGAATTGTTGTTGGGAATTGTCAAACCGTGTGACCATGTTCTGTAACTCCCGCGTCGAGAAACTTTTCGATTGAAATGTGCGAAATGAAACAAAAATGCCATTAATTGAAACAAACAACAGTTTTTCTCACTTAACTGCGTCTGTGATATTTTTGGCGAGTAATTGCTGTCATGTAAGGATATTACTCGCCAATTTACAGAAAAAGGGTGTCTGTAAAATTTTTGTGAGAATGTTCCCGCTTTGAACTGTCAAATAAACTCAATCATGAAAACGGGGTGAGAAAAAATTTTAAGACTAAAAAATATATTAAGAATGCAATTAATAATAACATGCAAGACGCAAGTATTTTGTCCTTGTCAAATTTATTAATTGTTTAATTATTTTGCTTTGAATATTTTTTGAAAAATATACGAATGTTTCCAAAGCTATTTTTCAAGACCACAATTATTAAAGTCGCACCTAACATTATTTGGTATAGTCGACGGTTGTATTTACGCCGCCTTCGTTGAAAAATTTTCAATTGTAGATAGTTTTGGTCGCCGTCAACGATATGTGTGACTGGCGTTCTCAACGTTTTCAATTTCACATCGGCTGCGAGTGGAATATAATGACATTTATAACGTAACGATCAAGGCGAATACAACTACAGGTGGTGTCGATACTACAACAATCCAAAAACAACAGAAAACAACAAAGGTTTTTTTGCATTGCATTGTTAGTGTTTACTGTCCAAAATGTCAACCATTCCTAACAAAACACTAACAAATCAAAACAAAGTAGCTCGAACTGTCAAAATCAGATGGCGTTTCGACACCACCTGTAGTTGAATTCGCCTTGGTAACGATGTAATCTCTTTTGATAGTTTTCGACATGAGTTACATGAGTTTGTTTCACGTTTTCGATGCGAGAAGTTCTCACTAAAGTTACAGAACATGGTTACTGAGCTATATTTAATTAAATCAATTAACACATTGTCTGAAACGGCAAAGTTTTTTTAATTAAAATTAAAAATATCATTTAGTGAAAAAAAAATATTCACAATTTTAAAGTTTTACAATTTTAAGTAATCAATATAATCATTTTGGTAATAGATGAAAAATCAACAATTGTTTGCTTGATTCTATGAATTGTGAATGAACTTGTTGATTAGAGACAATTTTTTATTTTTTCTATGAAGTCTTTCCATCATAAATTTCCCAATTTTTTCAGAGTTAATTCGGAAAAATACCAACAAAAAAGTTAACAGAAAACGTATTCACTTATTAAAAAATAACGTTACTTATCCGCCACCCTGTATATGAATGTATCAGTAAAGATATCAGATATTTCACCATACAAATTACATAAATTTTCAAAAAGAAAAATTGTATACTCTAACAACTCAATTTGTCCAATACACTTAACAAAATTAAGCCAGTAATGTAAGTAAATGCAGTGCAATCTAATAACTTGATCAGTTCTAATCCGGCTTAATAGTTTAGCTCGACTTGACTTTTAAATTTTAATTTGGGCTCTAGTTCAGTCAAACAGTGATGAAAGGGGGGTGATGTTATGATAATAACATCACATTGCTTAACGCAATCACGTTTTTAATAATTTTGTTTAGCATTGTTTATTCAATGGCATTTCTTTCCGTAATACCGGAACAATAAGAAAAGCTGTTGTATTTGCCAACGCATCTGCTAAGCGGCAGACAAGTTTTGAAAAAGAATTTTCAAGAGGGTTAAGAGACATTTGCAATTTCGGAAACAAAAATGAAGCCATTGCGAAGCCATAAACAATGATATGCGATACGATGAAATCGGACTTAAAACGGCGGCACTATATCAGGGTTGTCAGATTTGTTCACCTTCGTCGCCAAATTACGAGGGCGGATCAATAAGTCCGTGACTTTTCAAACTTCACTCGTAGTTATATGAAATTCAACACTGCTCCCATCAAGTTCCACCTGTTAAAATACTACTGTCAAGTTTTGAGCAAGTTTGCGTTTAACAGCTGACCAAAAAATACAACCTCATGGATTTTTTTAAAAATGGAAAAAAGTGAATTTCGAGAGCTCAAGGAAAATATTAATATATACTATGGGGCTCTGCACCATCGATTTCAATGGTAAAAAGTGGTTTACTGACTTTCGTTGTGGTCGCACAAGTACAAATGACGCTGAACGTTCTGGACGGCCAATTGAAGTCACTATTTTATGGACCTCGAAAAATCCTATTTTTTGGGAGGGATACACAAATTGGAGAAACGTTGGAATAAGCTAAAAGGAGATTATGTTAAAAAATAATTTTTTTTTGTAAAAAAAACTGTTTCATTCAAAAAGTCACGGACTTATTGATCCGCCCTCGTATACACCGAAAATCGCGAAAATTTGGCAAAATTAGTTTTCTTAAGATTTTTGTTTGCAGAAACATAATATTATAGGTGCAGGGTCCATAGTGAATGAGAGCCTATAAGATGAAAAATGTTGGTACTTTTTGTTCTTCCTCTGGTACTTTTTGAATTTTTGCTCATATTGGGCTTTTAAAGATTTAATTAAACATTCCTAGTTCTGAGTGAATAAGAATATATAAGGTGGAGTTTTTTTGATATTTTACCGTTGTACATCTGGTACTTTGATAAATTTTTGCCAATATAAGACATTAAAACATAACATTTAACAAGAAATGTCCTGAGTGGTTGAGAATCTGCAAAAAGAGACTTTTTGATAATTTTTTGTTTTTCAATTGGTACTTTCTAATATTTTTTATATTGAACTTACAAATTTAAATTTAACGGCGGTTGGTCCCTCGCCAAATTGGTCGTGGAAGACGAAAAAAATAAATGCTCGAAACATGTTAATTCAAATATATCTAGATGTACTATGTTTTCCTTATATTTACAAAATAATTTATGGTCGAATTTCGACTTTGGGAAAAACGCTACTATATTTAAATAGACACACAATTTAAGAATAAAAAATATTTTAATACAAATTTTGAAAATATTAAAAATTGCCTCGTTTGCCGAGAAATCGCCATGTCTGACAGCCCTGCACTATATACAAAAAACGAAAAGTGCGATGTGTAATTTATACATGTTTCTCGCCGCGTGCGAAAAATTGGACATTAGGTGGAAAGGATCCGAGAAGGCATAAGTGGCGCCCAGAACTTGTAGTCGGATTTAAAAGTCACCAAAGGCAAAACTGAAGCCATAGAAAGGTCGTGAATAACGATTTGCAATTTGTTTTGATCGGACTAAAAATGGCGACGCAGTGTACAAACAACTAAAAGGGCGGTAACTAGAGTCGTGGCAAAAAATGAAAAAAATTTTGGGAACTGTTTTCAACTAATCTTTAATCCTAGGGGGGACTGGCTCGACTTTTTTTTCGAACCACCTTAATGGTCACTATGTATGTATTTTAATTTTGATGAAAATTTCACTAATGTATTTCAATTGACAATACCCAGTAAAAAATGTGGTCCAAGAGGAGCAAGTTTTATGTATGAATTCATACCTCAAATCGCTGCAAACCTGCTAATGGGATGCCTGATTTTTGTATGGGGTGTTCCCGGTTTGGAGGACTATTTTGTGCTGATAATAAGCGTTTTTTTTAACATAAAAAAACATATTCATTAATGTTTTGCTTTTACTTGTTTAAATGCCTTTTTTAATAATTTTCGTATTTTTTGTATTTTTTCGCTTAAAAACTTTCTTCGTTGTCAGCACTAAAATAGCAGCTTTTGTATATTTTATTCGTTATCATTTACTGCTGTATAAGGGCTCTCTTATTGAAGCGCTCGATTATGCGCTTTTTCTCTTAAGTGCTTCAACTTAATTTGCACTGTATTCATAGTGAAACAACGGTTGGTGCGTCCCTTTTTATACCTTTTAACGCAGGGAAAGTTTAAGAAAATGTCAATCTTTTTTTTATTACATATATTTTTTTCATGTTTTTAGATAATTATTCGGTAATATTTCTAATTTATAACAAAAAAATCCTTTGTCTGACAGTCACATATATGTACTTCTTTCCCGACGAAGAATGTTCATTCCGAAATGTAAATTTATTTAAGTCCGACGTTGCATTATGCAATGTTTCACAAAATATTTCAAAACGTACAATGATGAAACAGTATTAATAACAATTTTAAATTTGAAATAAGATTCCCAAACAAGAAAAAAAAATTATACCTGTTATTGTAAAATTTTATATAAATTAGATAGATTACTAGCCGATGGCCCTGGCAGCCAGTGCTATTATTATATGTGACCCGGTCTATGAAAAGGTGGCTTATGACTCAAAAACAAAATTTCGAAATCAGCTGTTAAAGATAAACAATGCATTTCGTCAGTTTCTCGGTAGTTGTAATAATTTTTTGAGTCATAAGCCACCTTTTCATAGACCGGGTCACATATGTATATTAATTTTATATTAATGTATATCAAATAAATAAATAAATAAATTAAAAAATACTTTCAATACATGTATTTTACATATCGGTACTATTTTTAATTTTATGTAAAAAAAAATCGACAAACGTAAATTTCCATCGCCAAAAGGATTAAAAATTCGATATGTTTGACGGGAAGTTGCCACATTTGACAGCGATTCTACAAACAGTTAAAAAGCGGAAAACAATTTAAATTTTCCTATTTTGTTTTTCATAACTCTGAAGTACAAATTCCGTTTATTGTAAAGGCCATATGAAAAAAATCTTTAACTTTTAATAAACTGAATTTTGCATGGGAATTTGACGGCTTTAACTCTTATAAAACAAAATTATTTTTTATGAATATGGTAATTTTCTAATATGTATATAAAAGAATTACATTTCATTTTTAATTTAAATATTTTGCATATGTATTCTGAGAGAATTTTTTTCCTATGTGGAAGAAGCTGATAGTCACATTTATTATAGGTTTTATTTTACATACGTATATGGATTCGGTTGTTAAAATTTTACAGCACTTTTTTATTTTTTCTTATGCAATACTAAAAATTATTATTATAAATTATTATCTGATCACTAATTCCACTAACACCGTGGTAATAGTTATAAAACAGATTACCCAGTTTTGGTGTTTAAAAATATTAATGTGTTCTTATAAAAAGAATTAAAAACTCTGTTAATTTTTTTCTTGAGAGTGATTATACATTATGCTGTTAAAAAAAATTATATATGTATTTGATGATACGTCATTTTTAATTTTGTAAATAACTTAAAATTATATAAAAATACATATGTAACGTGAATCCTAATCAACAAAAATTTTAAATTTTCAAATAATATCTACATTGTTTTGCATTTAAGCTAACGATATGTGTTTTGTTTGTGAAAAGAATTCTTTGATGCCTGTAAAAGGGTCCCTTTTTTTTCGTTAAAAAGACGTACCTAAATGCAGAAATTATTAAGAAAAAAATAGCTACAAGAATTTGTTGGTATTTTGTGCTTGTAAAAATATTTTTGTTTCTGTACCAATCGCGTCGGTGGGTTTTTTTTTCTTTGAAAACACTTTTCTTAAGTAAGAAAGGAAGACCATTGTGGGATGGTGTTTTTATCAAGCAATTGCTGAAAAAAATTTGGGAAAGGCTTAATTATAATACTAAATTTATAGAGTATCTTCCCCTGTCCAGTCTAACTGTAGGCCGTCGCACTGTGGCTGAAAATTGAATTTCATCGGCCAAAAGTCCAATTTTTTGTCATCGCCGATTTCAAAAATTTTAATGCCATTCGATAGCAAACATATTAGAACTAAGGTATCAAAAAAACTAGATTAAAATATTCGTAATTGTGGCTGTGGCATGCTGCTGGAAACAAATATTTTATTTTGTTTTAGAAAAAAATTAATTTTTGTAAATTTGATCAGAACTAAATTATGATTTCTCGCAAACCGTTATCAATAATTGGTCGAAATTTTTTTTGTTATATTAATGGGATAGTAGTCTTTAAGAAATGGATCATTACATCAATGTATCATTTATACCTGATGTGTAATTAAATGTTTCCCCAGGTTCTATATTTTAGTTAAATCCGAATTTTAGAGGAGCAGAACTTGTTAGGGTCAAAAGGGGTCAAAGAGATTTTAGTACCATCAGAAAGCTGAAGGTGTCCTCTTTAACCCCATATATACTTGTGCAACTGTTTGGAACTGTCTGTTGAACACTTTTTTCATTTTAATGAAATTACTCGCAACATTTTTTTTTGCTCTTTTTATTTAAGCTGCTCATATGACTGAAATATAACACAATGGTTTACGAGCGTTTTGTTTTGAAAAATAATTTTGCTTCTTATAAACGGCTGAACATATTTGAATGAAATTTTAAACTGTCATGGCCGGGTAGCTTTTGTGTTGAATTGGAAGAACACGGGTCCATGGAGGGTCGGGAGAGTGACTTGCGGACCTCTAAAATTGGTAACCTCGGAAATTCAAACTTTTAAAAAATTTACCAAAAATATATTTATGGATTGCAAAAAAAAAAATTTAACTTAAGCTGAGTTACAAAAAATATAGGTTATCTCCTTTGCTTTTGGAGATATTCGGATAAAACGGATTTTTTGGCTTGATTTTTATTATGTTTTATGTCAAACTGTTATCAATAGTGGGTTCAACATTTTTTATATTGGTAGTAAAGCAGTCTTTAAACAATGTTATGTTGTATTACTGTACCGATTATACCTGATGTGTTATTAAATATTTTTTCAGGTTCTATATTTTAGTCAAATTGAAGTTCAGAAGAATCGAATTTATGAGGTCAAAAGTGGTTAAAGAAATTTTACTAGCTGTAGGTAGGTGAAAGTATCCACTTTAAACCCAAATGCAATTTTGTACCTGTTTGGACCAGCCTATAGAACACTTTTTTAGTTTGTGTAAAATTATTCGCAACATTTCTTTTGCTCTTTTAATTTTACCTATTCATATGACTGAAATATAAGTGTACCCAGCCAAGTATTTTATATTATATAATTACCAATACCTGTGGGATTTTAAGCGTATCCTACTTAAGCCCATTTTAGTTCTTTATTCTACCTTATTTTGCTACCTAGGAACAAGTATAACGCAAGCTATGTATAAAAGCCAGTGGTATTCGAATAAAATCTCAGTTGTTAAAATATATCTAAGCAATAACAATCTATTTTTTTTTTAATATCTATAAAAATGGAGAGCTTCAGCTATAAAGAATTATCCGAAGAGTATTTTAAAAATAAAAAGGGGGAATATGTTTTAAGTTACATTGAAGGAAAACTCAATATATATTCCTGCAGCACTGAAATATGATCGGAACTGCAAAATAAAATAACCGATTTCGTCAAAAACTTAAAAAAGCGCTTCAACCAAGTTGGATGGAGTAAACCTAGATTTTACAACAGTTTTGCAAACTGGTTAGATGGCGAACTCAGTGTCCAGATATCTTCAGAAGGTACAAATGAAAAGAACCTTGGGAGACCAAAGAAATCACTTGAGAACTGTAGCGATAAATCTAAAAGGCGGAAGCTTAAGGATATCAACGAAGAAATCGAGGATAAAAATATTCAAGAAGCTTTGCTATATCAACAGCGATCACAAAAAGAACTCACAAAAGTCGATATTATTGAAAAAGTGCTTATCGCTAGTCCTAAGAGAACAAAACGGATTCTTAAGAGTGTTCCAACGCCAAGCGATGAAAAACAGTTTTTAAATGAAGAGGCATTAGCATTATTTTTAGATTTGAAGTTAACAAAAGAGCAATATATTGAGCTCAGAGTACGTGCAATTGAACAATTTTAAATCTGTATCCTGCTTATTATCACATAACTGCTGCTAAGAAGGAATCAAATCAAATTTTTCAAACAAAAAAAAAAAAAATAATTTGAGTAAAAAATTCTAATAATTCAACACACCGATTTTTATACAATTAGAACAGTAATGTTTTCTAATATGTCCATTATTTTCTAGAAAATTCTGATCAATATCGAGTGGTAAATTGTATTGCCTTTTTTGAACAAAAAAAAATTTAAAGCCGTTTTCCGGGTTTGGGAAATTGGGTATTTCTTAATCAAAAATGGGGATGTTTTTCAGTCCACTGTTTTAAGAACTTTTTAATCTACATAACTGCCAAAATTCATTATGCGCTCTTTATTCATGTTAGATTTATAGAAAGTCAAACATTAAAATTATTATTTATATAGTGTAAATGAATAAAAGGGCTTTCAACATGAGTAAAAAATAATAATTTTAAGGTTTGACATTCTATAAATCTGACATGAATAAAGAGCGCATAATGAATTTTGGCAGTTATGTAGATTAAAAAGTTCTTAAAACAGTGGACTGAAAAACATCCCCATTTTTGATAAAGAAATACCCAATTTCCCAATCCCGGAAAACGGCTTTAAATTTTTTTTTGTTCAAAAAAGATACAAAGATATATTAATGAAATTTGGCAGTTATGTAGATTAAAAAGTTCTTAAAACAGTGGGCAGAAAAACATCCCACTTTTAGAATAAAAAATACCATAATTCTCCATCTCAATCATTAGCATTTTCATACTAAATGCTAAAAAACATCAAAAGTTCAACTTTGACCTTAAATTTCTCAACAACTACTGAACCGATTTTAACAAAATTAACAGTGCAAAAAAGTTCAAGAAGTCTTCTCTCCTGCAAAAAATTGCAAAATTATCTCTATCGGTTCAAAAGTTACAGATTTTTGGCCGATGAAAAACGATTTTCAGCCACTGTGCGTCGTACTGTTCAATTAGGAACATGTTTATAATCTGCAATTAGGGAAAAAGTAATTAATTTCGAATTTTTTTCAATTTGTTTAGACGAAAGCACTGACATCAATGATCTGTGTGAACTTGTAATTTGTATTCGATGCGTAGACAGCGAATACATTTTTTTTTGAGTCAATGCTTACTTTAGAAACATTTTATGGAAATGTAACTGGTACGTTGTTGTATGATGTTGTCACAGAAAAGCTTCTTTCCATTGTAGACATAAACAAATTTGCTGGAGTCTGCACAGATGGAGCCAATGTAATGTTGGGCAAATATAATGGGCTTATAGGCCAATTAAAAAAACACGAATTTGCAGTTCATAATTTTCCCTGCATAATTCATCAGACCGCTCTTGCATCGAAATTCATAAATGATACCCCAGCTATGAAGACAGCAGAGGATATAATAAATAAAATTCGAGGTGGACATCAAGCGCTTACCAACCGAAAATTTGTTACCTTTTTAAAAAACAAAAATGCTGTGAATTGTGACCTGAAAATGTTTACAGAAGTTCGGTGGCTAAGTCGCGATGATTGCCTGAATAGACTTTATGATTTAAGAGAAGAAGTTCTTCAGTTCCTAGAAACTGAGAAAATAGAACAAGTTTTAGTACAGTGTTTAAAAGACAATAACTTTATTTTAGACTTAGCTTTTTTGGCAGATACGACAAGTATGTTAAATGAACTTAATTTGGAATTGCAACGAAAGGAACGCAATATATGCGACTTGTCAAAAATCATTCACAATTTTAAAACAAAACTTTCTCTAATTTTTTCCCAAATTAAAACTGGTGATTTTTCCAATTTTCCAAAAACTTCACTTGTTTATAGAAATCTCGAAATCGACAAAAGATATGAATATGCCGAAATATTTGAAACACTTTTCAATAATTTTCAAGACAGGTTTCAAGATTTTGTAATTTTACGACCGCTATTAGATCTTTTCGAAAACCCTTTTCGTTGCGATGTAAGCAACTACGAATTTGATATTCAATCAGAACTAATCATACTACGAAGCGAAGTAAATGCTCCAGACGGAAATAATATTGTAAAGTTCTGGAAAGATTTGGATGGCGAGTTCTATCCTGAACTAAAAAAAATTCATTTAAGTGCCTCTCTTTATTCGGCACTACTTACCTATGCGAACAAATTTTTTCGGATTTAAAATTTATTTGTTCCAAGCGACGTAATAAATTAAGTTCATCCCATTTGAAAAGCGTTCTACTATTACGAAACTGCCATAAAAGTATAAAATTAGAAGATTTTATTTTATAAGTTGTATAACACGAGGGAACAAAATTAAACATGTTTTGTGTTGATAGAAAATTTGTAGCAGTTCTTTACCAATTCAATGTCGTTGATTTTAAAACTGCACTTTTTTTTCTATCAGCTGTGATTTGCGTGCAATATTTATATTTTATGAATTCTTAAAACTTAAAAATCTTTAATTTTTTTACAATTGGTTGATAAGATATTTGAAACTGATTTAGAGTCAAAAAGTTTCCGAATAAAAAAAAGGGCAGTTTTAAAATCAGCGACATTGAATTGGTAAAGAATTGCTACAAATTTTGTATCAACACAAAAAATGTTTAATTTTGTACCTTTGTGTTATACAACTTATAAAATATATTACTAACATTTTATTTCGGCTGTAAATGAATGCATTCTCTCAATTTTTTTACTCTCTGGTACTCACTACTACACAACCAAAAATTTTTTGGAAATCCCTGTTCTAAACAATTGTTTGCCAGAATGAGCATAACTGTTATAGAGGTAATTGTTGTAGTTATTGTAGGTATTTGTGTTCTTTTATTTAATGTATTTTTTCTTCCATTGCAATTGTTAATTCTTCTGTTAGTATGGAATATGTATTTTTCTATTTCTATTACATGTAGTGCAGCTTCTTTATATGTACCTATTTTTGTTTTTTTTTTTAATTTATTTAAATTTTATTTTTTAATTTAAGTATTTCTTGCCGTTGTTTTATTATAGTACAGTTTTTATTGGTAGCACTTTGTGGATGATTACTGTTAATGCATTGTATTTTTAAACAAGGGTTTGGATCATTTAAAGTTGAAACACAAATCTCGCAATTATCATTTCCATTACAGTGTTTATGGGTATGATCAAGTTTGTTTTGTGGCCAAGTAATTTGTTAAGATTAAAGTGCAGAATATGTGGAGGTGTATTTACAATTTTATTGTCAATAAATCTCATGATTTTTTCGCAATCTGTCACACCCTGATCTTTGAGTCCATTTGCTATTTCTTCTTCCTTAAGCTCTTGTAATGTCCGGGCGAATATAACTACCTTTATGGAATTTAGCGTTGGATGTAAAGAGCACACAATGGGACATATGCCCGTTAGATGGATCGCATTAAGAAATTTATAAGCCTGTGCCTAGTTTTTCGTTAGTATAAGTAGGTTACCATCTCTTGTAATAGTAATTTTTTGGGTGGGTTCACTAGATATTCCTTTTAAAGCTTTAGATATCAAAAATAAGTTGTAATTTTGAATTAGTTTGTCTTCACTTTTGCTTTTTAGAATTATGTATTTTGGAATCTGGTTTGTATTGAGATTTAACTTGGTATTAGTTTGCGGAAAATTGGTTGAATTATTTAAGTTGTAATTTGGATAACCTTTTTTACGTTTCCGCGTGAGATCTAGGATCTTGTAATAGTTGCCTCCTGAGGAGGAAGCCATTATCAAATTACACCAAACCGATCTAAGATTCTTTTTAAGCACAAAAGGAATATATAAGTTTTGTTAAAATAAGTATGAGAAAACAAATATTAGGAGAAAACTAAAGAGATTATTTAATAGAGAAGCTCGTTTAAAGTAAACAACCGCATATAACGAGCCCTTGTATAACTCATGATAAATATGTCAAAATCAATTGCTCCAAAAACAAATGCACGAAAAAACACAACTCTGAAAAAAATTAGGAGTCGTTTTGCATAGACCAAGGCATATCCAATAGGTCTGTTTACCGCTACAACAATACAAAAACCAACAAGCTTTTTGTTTGTGTAAAATTCCTTACGGTTTCCAAAATCTTACTACTACATAGGGAAAACAAAAGGAAAAACGTATTTTGTATGCATGTATGTGTTGAAAAAAAAAACAAAAATATACATGTATAAGCAAAATGTAAACAACTTTTGACAACCTAAGAAAAAAGCAAAATAAACATATGGCTCCTTGCGCAGACCTATTGGGTAGGCCTTGGCATAGACCCAATGATATGTTCAAGGTTAAGTTGGTTGATACTTGAAAAAAACATAAGCAACTTTTACACGGTGTTTACATTTGCCAGTACTGGCAAGACAATTACAATACATGCAAACTTTTTCACTGATACATGTACACTTTTCCAACTGTTTTGTCTACTGTCTAGCAAATTTTGCAGACAGTAAAATTGGATAGTAATTTGACATTTGCTGACAGTAATTTGAAGTTTTGTTCGCCAAAGTAAAAAAATCAACAATTAAAAGAAAACTAATAAATGATGCTTTGGTTCTGTATGTTTTACTTATGTGTTATCTATGTTCACACGAAATAGTTGTTAAATTCTATTTTTAATTTGTTAAGTTCACATAAAACACGTTTAGCTGGAACTGAGACATTCACGTTAGACATTTTTTTTAACAGTGAACTGTCTTAACTACTGTCTGGACGTCTACGTCACGAAGACAGTAAGTAGTGTTTTTGGCAACTAATATATATTTTCTTACTGTCTTGCCAGTATTGTCAAATGTAAACGATTTCTTTCTCTAAGTAAGAAAAAGTAGCTCAGCTGTGTTTAACGCCTCCTTTCAAGTGAATTCGGCTTGGCTTATACACATCTCTTTAATACTTATCCCCATATTCATAAAAAATATTTTTGATTAATAAAAGGTTTATTAAATAAATTTTCATAGAACTTTCGTTTCATAAACCTGCTATAAACCTAAAATATTTTTTATAAGTATGGGGGTTATTATACACGATATTTATTCGAAATTTATCAAACAATTTAAATATCTGTACAAATTTTAGGTTTTTAGCGATATAAAAGCTTTATTTTAGGTACTAAAATCGAAATTAGAATATGGTTTAAAATATGTTGGGATGAAAATAAAAAAGCCAATTAGTTTAACGGTATATCAAAACTAAGTTATTCTTTAAGGAAAATTTATTAAAATATCTTGATATTTTGTACAAGTCAAATGAAATAATTATTTAAATTAAAACATAACATTTTATGTAGTATAAAGAAAAAAAGGTATTAATTATGATATTTAAAAATAGGTAAAGATAAATAAAAATGATCTAGGGGATAATTAAAAAAAATATTTATATTCGATTATTAATTGATTGGCCGGTAGTAAAAGTGGTACCTACTTTGTACATAGGATTTTATAGTAATAGTGGTAGCAGAAGTAGTTATTGGTGGTAAGTGTTAGAGTATCAGTATTATGAATGGATTTAAAATTAACATATTATTCATTGGCTTATTTTGATTTTTGAGGATGGATTAGATGATTTGAATTGTGTATGGAGAGGTCGTTTTGCGCGCACAATTATTTTAATTTCTTGGTGTGTCTGCAATAAAACATTAAAAAAACAATAAAACCATTATTTTATAGGAATAAAAGCTAATGAAAAAATTTAAATTTTAAAGTAATTTCAAGAAAACTAAATAACATTTTAAACAAAAACAAAATTTCAAAAATTGTTTTTGTTTTAAATGTAATTTTCTATGCGAACGTTAACGTTCGATATCGGCGAACGGGCAGTAAGTAGAGTAATTTTAATTAAATTTAATAGTAGAAGTGGAAATGGTTTCGAGGTGGTCGTTATTTTAAACAATTATCTAACTCGGTAAACTGTATTTTAACATCCCCTGTGATTCAAAGTCAGGAGGTTTCGTTTTTAAGTTTTGGCCCTTAAAATTTGACCCAAACTTTTAATAAGATAAATTAAATGTTTGATTTGTTTAATTTATTTTTAATATTTTTTTATATATATTTAGTACACATATTTTCTTATTATTGTTATATTTAGGATCTACCAAAAAATTGTTTCTAAAATTTTATTTTGTTTTTCTTCTTTTTTTATAAATGTATAATTATGAACTCGTATAATAGGAATAATGGGCTTAATTTTTTTATTGCATTTCTTTTACATTTTTTGCTCTTGTTTAAACTTGATTGGATTTTATATTATTTTATTTATTTTTAAGGATACAATTATAAAAATAAATTATCTTCCATTGCTTATAATTTTTATTTTTATCTGTTGTATATATTTGTTATTATTATCCAAAATATGTTATATAAAGGGAGAATTAAGTTTTTATTAATTATATGTACGCATAAATCTCATAAATGTTGCCTGCTGTTTTTAAATAATTGTTAGAAATATTATAAAAAACATTTGTAAATTTTTATTGTTGCCCTAAATGATTAAAAGAATACCAAAATAATTTTAGTCTAAAAAATGTTACGTTAAAAAATTATAAAAAACTAGATATGTATCGTATTGCGAAGCAGAGACATAAGTGAGTAATGGGGCCAGTTTTCACAGAGGGAGAATTATGGCGCACAAAACACTTTAAAAGTGTTCGAAAATAAACAGAACATTATTAAGCGTACGGCTCACACACCTAGAAAGGATATCAATTTTTTTAGTGTTTATGTATACGAACACAACCCTAACTATTTTCCTAACTCGTTCGCAACTATTTTCTAGAAAGTAACGAACATTATATAGTGTTCTGTTCTTCGTTATAAAACAGAACAATGGTAGTGGTTCTGTAGACATACATTATATTTAAATTAAAATTTTTAATATATTATATATAATTTTAGCAACGACTACAGCACGTATATCTTGTGTGAGAGTTGTGTACATGTTTTGTTTGTCTAAAATGTTTCGCTGCCTTTTTGTTTTTTCTTTCGTATATGTACTTTGCTTTTGTAAAAATTTTTTTTTACCAGCCAAAAGGGTGCTAAGCTAAACTGAAACGAACAAACATTAATGTGCTGAGTCGAACACAACGAAGCTTGTGGTATTAAATTAAATGTTCTCATCTTTTTGTTGTAATGGATAAGTCCATAACTTTTTTTGTGTTCGAAGATCACAAACTGGGAAAAGTTTTTTATTAATGATTTACTACACAAACACTATTAGCGTTTGTCTTTTTCACAAATCTACCCAACCGAACACTAAGGAACGATATTTAATGTTTATTTTCGAACACTGCTTTAAAATGTAAACTTCAGAGTTAATACCCCGTATTCATAAATGATTATTTAATTCAACAAACGTTTATTAAGGAAAATTTTTATAGGAAATCAATTTTGTAAACCTTAATTAGATTTAAAATATTTTTATAAATATGGAGGAAAGTGTTTAGTTAAATAAATAAGTCGGAAACAAAATGTTGTGACTGATTGTATAATTTTTTTTTTACAATTTTCGGAAAACTGTAATTTTTCCAACAAAAAATATATTTTTGCAGGGAGCCTTAATTGATGTTATGCTATGACTCTTTTTGATATTTACAAAAATCGGGTTGCTTTTTTTAAGAATGTCGATAGGCGCGGTATAGTTTTTGATTTTAGATCTAAGGTTTTTTTTAATAAATGTTCCTAGAATTTTTTGAAGATTACGTTTTTACTTTAGAATTTTTCACAAAAAAAAAAAGAAAAAAAAAAAATAAAAAAAAAATTGAACCAGCCTAACAACCATGTTGAAATAAATTACAATTAATAAACTTATACAAAAATACAAAAGTCATATTAAAGTATATATACTAAATGGTTTATATTTAAAAATATAAATTTTTGAAGACTAAGTTCCTACAAACTGCAATTCAACTGCGCTCTATTTTATTAATAATCCTACAAAAATATCTATTGTTTTGATCCAAAAAATTTAATGAAAACCAGTTAACTTTGTTTATTTATTATTTTTATGCCCACCACCAAAGAGATGGGGGTAAATTGTGTTTATCATTCCGATTCAAGTTTGACTCGTCCAGTCTTAAGTTTTAAGGATAGAGGGGAAGAGAGAATGGAAAGGGGGCTAGACCTGACCGTACTCGTCAATTTTCTTTTTTCCTTTTGTTTTTGTATTCGTACTTTGTAATATGCTAGATGAGCTTAAGTCTGTGTTCATACGGCTCATGTCTTATTGATATGATTCTTACTTTTTCTTCCTTGAACTTTCATTGGCATGTTAACATGCATTACAATATGCTAGTTGAAAAAACAGACAAGCCGGGCACATGGCGTTTTAACATAATTCGGGTACGCTGAATCCAGTGGTGCCCGCGGTTTTTTAAGATTGGCTCTGGTTTTCGAGATATACCGTTATTTCCAAAATGGAGGAGGTTGCACAACATATGCTCGCGTAACTCAAAAACCCTTTAGCTAATTGAAAAAACTTAAAAAACCGAAATTCCGCAATAAAATTTCCTTTAAGAAAAGTTAAACTTCTTTCTAATATCCGTAGTCGTTTTAGAAACATAATTTTATTTTTATCAAAATTTCGAAATTTTTGTTTTTTAAAAATTCATAAAAAATTAAAAAATGAAGCTAGGCTTCTAATTTTTTGCAGACATATAAAAAACGAAGTTGGAAACAAAACAAGCCATAAATGATTAAAATCTGTTAGCAACTTTTGATTTTATTCACAAAAGTCGACAAATTTTAATTAATTTAAGAATTTCATAAAACGCAATATTTGTATGGGAGCCGCCCTAAGAAGTGGTGATATGGGGCAAGTATGTCTCGAGAAAATGTTAAGGATAAAAAATTAATTGAGGTCGGTCATACATTATATACCACTAGGTACGGCGTCTAAAATTATCTCAAACACAGAGCATTCTCTTGACAAAAGAGTTAAAAAGAGCTAATATTTTAGAACCAGGTGTACAAATATACGGGGCTATCAGTCGCCATAGACGATTAACAACTTTTTTTTAAATCTATTGAGAATAATTCTATCGCGTATTGTACTGACATGGCGCTTATTCATTGATTATTCCAAAAGTAGCTTAAAAGCAGTTTTGCCACATGTCACTAATTTAAAAAGTCCTATTCCCATAGCACTAAGCACAAATACTAAAGAGACATACGCATCAATGAAAAAAATAATACAGTTAATTAAATATGAAGACCACAAGTGGAAAATATGCGCAGATTTAAAAGTGGTAGCTCTTTTAAGAGTCATGCAATCTATACTAAAAATATGAGCTTATGGAATACGCGTTTCGATGGCGACCAGTACAATACACGGGATTGGGCTTTACGTGAGGAAAGCAGATTGCATAGAAATAATGTTATTGAATTACACCTGTACCGATGGAAAAGATTTTGCTTCCTCCACTCCACATCAAACTGGGTATTGTAAAAAATTTAATAAAAGCATTGAGTCCAGATGGTGTTGCTTTTACCGAATTGCGCCGATTTTTTCCACGATTAAGCGGCATGAAAGTAAAAGAAGGTATGAACTCTAACTATATTAAATAAGATTTATATTTCATATCATGTTTTTATTTTACAGGAATTCTTAATGGACCGGACATTCGTCGTCTTATGAAGGACCATCAATTTGAGGTTGCATTGAATTATATCGAGCTGTTGGCCTGGAAATGTGTGAAACCAGTAATAGAAAATGTATTAGGAAATCATCGGCCTGAAAACTGGCAAATTTTAATCAAAAATATGCTAACCGCATTTAAAAACTTAAACGTTAGAATGTCATTGAAAATACATTTTTTGCATTACCATGCCGAAAAATTTAATGAACAATCACCAGCCGAATCTGATGAACATGGCGAGAGATTTCACCAAGTAATTCGCTTTTAGGGGATATTTGTTGGAATCTGCAGGAGGAAGAACAAAAAATTTCTAAATAAAAACTTTAACTTTAACTAATTAACAACAAAAATAAATAATTTAAAATTTTTAAGTTTGGTTATTATAAAAAATAAAAAAATTTCAACTTTTCTGAAAAAATCAAAAGTTGTAGACATACTTTAATCACTTATACCTGCAGCACCTGAGATGCCCCTAGACGGGCCAAATGTATGACCAGCGCAACTTTATTTTTCATTCCCATCATTTGTTTCTAAGGCCTAGGATTCACTCCTAGGGGGATAAAATGTATGACCGACCTCCAATGTTTTTTATTCTTAACATTTTCTTAAAACATAGTTGCCATATATCTCCATCCCTTAGGGGGGTTTAAGGAAATTCTTAAATTTGGCCCCTGCAGCGCCTAGGATGCCCCTAGATGGGTCAAACCCCACTTTATTTTTCATCTCAATCATTTATTTCTAACATACCCACCCGCTATCTCCATTCCTTAAGGGGGCTTCCATACAAAATGTTCAATGCAGACTAGAAATATATTGGAGAAAAAGTACTATAAATGCCCAGGAGTCGCCCCTCGGGGGATAAAATGTATGAATGACCTCCATTATTTTTTTGGTCTTAACATTTTCTCAAATTATACTTTCCGTTTATCATCATCCCTTAGGGGGCGTTTTATGAAATTCTTAAATTAATTAAAATTTGCCGACTTTTGTGAATAAAAAAGTTGCTTACAGATTTTAATCATTTATTTTTGTTTGCAACTTCGTTTTTTATATGTCTGCAAAAAATTAGAAGCATAGCTGCATTTTTTAATTTTTTATGAATTTTTAAAAAACAAAAATTTCGAAATTTTGATAAAAAAATTATTTTTTTTTCCAAAAAAAAAAATAATGTTTCTAAAACGACTTGCGGAACTTCGGTTTTTTAAGTTTTTTCAATTAGCTAAAGGGTTTTTGAGTTACGCGAGCATATGTTGTGCAACCTCCTCCATTTTGGAAATAACGGTATATCTCGAAAACCAGAGCCAATCTTAAAAAACCGCGGGCACCACTGGATTCAGCGTACCCGAATTATGTTAAAACGCCAGGTGCCCAGCTTGTAATGAAAAAAAAGTGTAAATTTCATGCACAGTGTTATTTGATTATATGGGGCACTTCACGCAAAATCGGATGGTTTGAAAAAAATTTTAGGGCTCTTTTTTTTTAGTTTTTTTTCATAACTTTCTTAATAATGTTCCAAATGGGAACTGTGAGATATACGCTTTAAAATGTTTTTTACAGAAAAAAATACAAAATTATGATTTTTGCATTTGAAATTTTTAATCGTGTTTTTGAAAATGAGGGTGTCCTTCGATTATTTTGAAAATATTCTGGTTTATAATTAAAATGCAAATACTATTATACGATAATACCCTCTGCGATTGAATTTGACTTTTGATTATATAAAAATCTTATTTCACATCTCACGTGTAAAGTTCGAGTAAAGCTTTATATAGCAATGTTCTGTTATTTGTATTTAAGCCTCAAAAATTTGTTTTGTATTAACCTTTTAGGTTGTTTTTGATAACATTTTAACACGGTTTTGGTATATTCCACACAACTTAGAAACATTATTTGTATGGGTTAAATAATAGACCAATTGTAATAAACAAATAAGCACAAAGAAAACATTTTTGAACAAAATGTATTGTAAAAAAACAGCATGTTTATGTAAGGAAAAAAATCTGATATAATGTTTAGTAAAATTTATAGACAACATTTTTGCTTATAAGTAAAAATAAAAAGCTGGTCTATTTTGGTAAATCATTTAAGCCGATAACTTTGTTTACACTATCTTGCCAATAAAATACAATTAATTAATTTTTTAAGTTTTAAGATAATTTTTTTCTTTTTATAATTTATAAATATTCTAAAAATTTGTAGTCAATATTTATCAGTCTATTGCAGATCAAATCTAAAAAAACATCCCAAAAAATTTGTTTCTTAAAAAAACATGAAAAGAGAAAAAATCAAGGGACCACCTATATGTAGTTTAATATTAATTAAATCAACTTAAAAAGGGAGAAAACACTATTGTTGATCATTATACTTTTTAAATTAATAATTAACAAACTAAACTATAAATTATTTAAATTAAAAAATTAAACAGTGTGTTTCTTACAAGTTTTAGCCTGTGTTTATGTGTGTGTGTAAATGTATGTTTTTGTAAAGTTTTAAACAGGGGTAAAGATGGAGGGAGGGGAGAGTGTACAAAGATATTGTTAGTTTAACTACAATTGTTTTATAGAATAACTAGAATTTTTAGGCAATTTAAGAAAATATTTTGTATGTATTTTCCATGACAAACCGAAGGCATACCACCCAGGCAGAAATTTTGACTCTTGCCAAAAATTAAGTATGTACTACAGTAGCCCTATAAGTACTAATAATGCAAAATAATGACTAAGGTTTTAAATTGCCACATTAAAAATAATTCCTGCACACCTACAACATTATAAATAAAAAATATTTGGCCATAGTTCATAAAGTTATACAGCCGTATTTATAACAAAAAGTTAGCCACAGTTTGTACACTACGTACAACGAGCTGCTAACTAGAATGCCGATTAAGCTTAGCGGCTTGTTAACAAAGAGTTTATTCATAACTAATTCTATCCGGCTGTTAACTTTTTATAAATCAACTCTGGATATTAATGATGCCACATTATATTGTGCTGGTTTTGCCATTTCATTTCAGTATTTCTTTTATTTTTTTGTTCTTACCTGCCCATATAAAAATTTTAAATGTTTTTAAATTAAAAAAAAATTAAAAAAGGACTCTAAATTAAAAAAATAAACAGTGAATTAAAAAAAAAAAAAACAAAAAAAAATATTCAACATTAAACGGCTGTGTCTCACAAGAGTTTAGCAAATCGTCAGCCAGAGTTTGGTAAGTGTGTTATGAATGAACTTTGTGCAAACTTTATCCCAAATTTTCGTTATGAATACGTCTGATAGTTTTCAATTTGAGAAAAATCCTGTACACCTACAACACTCCACAATAAAAAATTGAATTTTGTTTCACAATAACTTCCTCAAGAAATAGATACCAATATTTTATCGAAGACTAGTCGATGGTTCGCAAATTCAAAGGCAGATAGATAGATATATGCGGTGGGCGTATTGTATTAAAATACAATTTTTAATTCAAATAAAAAAAGTCAAACACATTTTTTTAATTTATGTATGTGTAAACTCCTACCCACATATTCATAAAAAATATTTTAGGTTAATAGCGGGTTTATGAAACGAATTTTCTATGAACATTTGTGCAATAAACCTTTTATTAATGAAAAATATTTTTGGTTAATAAAAGGTTTATTAAACAAATTTTCATAGAAAATTCGTTTCATTAATCTGCTATAACCCTAAAATATTTTTTATGAATATTGTGGTAGATGTTTTAAATAGGATATGTTGTGTGGATACTACTCGTATTTATTTCAAGTATCAATATTAAATTAAGGTTAATGTTTAACATTCTCCTTGTTATATTTACAGTGTTCTAATGTTATAAATTTGTTAAACTAACGTAATAAACTTATACTTCTGGTGTTTTAGTCATCGCCTAGACTTGCAATTTTTGTTGCAGAAATTCTTGAGTTAATTTGTAAGAGAGGTGAGAGGATTTGGGAGGCTTACTCAAGTACTCTGCAATTCTTCAAAACAAAAAGGAATTGAAGAGTACATGAAACTGAGTCTTCTCACCCCTCTCACCAAAAAACTCAATAATTGTTGCAACAAAAATTGCAAGTCAGGACGATATACGCAATAGTCAAAAGATGGTCCATTTAGTTTTAAATTTATCATTGTGACTGCACTTTACATATAAATTAACTGTATCACAGTAACATTGAAAACAAGAGTCAGAAGACCGCTAATTGGCATTATAATTTTTGTACTGTGAATGAATTTCAATTTTGGTAAATAGGATGTACAACTGATGTTAGTTGTACCCCCAAAATATCGTAAAAACGTCATTCAGATTGTCTTTTTCTGCCTGGGCAGTTTCGATCAGCTTTTATTAGATTCAGGCATAACGCTGGCCAAAACAAGAGTATAATAGATTTTTTGTACTTGTTAGTATTTTTCACTTCATGAGCCCAGTAATATGAATGAACTCCTATAATTTTTAGTTAAGTAAAGTTAAATTAAGTGCAAAGATAATTGCGGCTGAATTTGTTCATCTGGAGGAAAAAATTATAAAGAAACAGAACTCATTCAGTTTAAAACAGCAATTAAAAAAACTTTAAATTAAAAATCAATGAAGGGCACGATACATTAAAGATATTTACGATTGTATGTGTAAAGCACCCGAAAATGTCTTTTTTTTAAATACCAACAAAAATTGTTGAAATTGTACTTTTTTGGTACTAATCTAAAAAATCCTAGCGCTGGTCAAAAACTTGTTCAGGGGGAACAATGTTAATCCTGGTCTAGTATGCCAAAGAGATTGCAGATAATGTTGAGGGGTTTCTCCTCTATGATATAACAAATACCGGCTTCGCTAACTTAAGTTTCTCTGAACAGACGGCCTTCGGCTGTGCGCAAGGGTTTTCTTCTCTATGGTTTAACAAATACCTGCTTCGCTAACTAAAGCGTCTCTGCGTAGTCGGCCTTCGTTCGGGGACAAGGCCGAGTTTAGAAGCTTTAATTAGCGAAGTCGGTACTTGCTATACCATAGAGAAGAAAATCCCTACGCCCGGCTGAAGGCCGCCTGTTCAGAGAAACTTTAGTTAGCGAAGCCGGTATTTGTTATATCATAGAGGAGAAAATCCTTGCGCACAAAGGCGTATTCGTTATATATTTACTCCCATATTCATAAAAAATGTTTTTGATTAATAAAAGGTTTATTAAACAAATTTTCATAGAAAATTCGTTTCATAAGCCTGCTATAAACCTATTTTTTATGAATATGGGGATTAATATATGTATATGTAGCTCTTTCTTTTGTATTTAACTTCTTTTGTAATTATAGACCTTATGGAGCTTTTGAAAATGTCATAAAGTCCATTTGCAAAGTGTCTTAATGCCCACGGACATTTTTTCACTTTTTCATAGTGTTAATGGACACTACGACACTTTTTGGAGGGATACAGTGTCCGTTAACACTGCGTCACTGGACGTTATGACATGCCACCGACAAAAAACATTGTTTTCATTTGGCAACACCATTCAAAATAATTTTTTTCATTCAAAATTATTGTTTTGTTTTTTAGTTTAAACTTTAAAATTTCACTAAATATGGTTCGTTTAAAAACTAACCCCCATATTTATAAGAATTAAAACAGGTTTTTAAAAGGTTTATTAAACAAATTTTCATTCATTTAATAAAATTTATGTATATAAACCTATTTTTTTTAATAAGGACGTAAGTTTTTTATTTTTCAGGTTTAAATTAAAACTTTGTACCGAACCTTTTTGAAAAATAAGTTTAATTTTTTAGAGTTATATAAAACAAGTTATTATAAACAAAAAGTTTAAAATGTACTTTGAATTTTCGAAATTCATAAAAATTAAATTTGTGTAAAAAAAATTAATTTTAGATTCTTAACAAAAAGTATTTGAATATTTAGTTTAAGAAAGTGAAAAAATTAAAATTTCAAGTTAATACTCTTGTTGATTAAGTGCGATTTGTATTTTATAAAATACTTATACAATCTTAATTTTTAGTATTCAGTTTTCAATTTTCGAAATTAGTAAAGTAAAAATTAAAAACTTTGAAAAGTCAATAACATTTTTAAAATACACAAGTAAAAATGCTATATTTAGCTGTGCCGAATTGTATTGAAGAACAAATTTTTACCTAACTAATATGGTATGGGCGCTGTCGTGATTAAATCCTATTTCCGGAAGCATATTTATTGTTGTTGTCGCAGCAGCGAGAAGTGAAGAACAGGTGTTGCTTGGTCGGTGTTTGTTGAGCTCCGAGTCGTTTCGGTGCGTAGAATAGATTGTCGTGGGAACGGGAAGCATATTTGCATGGACACTTGGTGTAATAATAGCTCGAATTGGCGGGTTTTTAAAACCAAACAAATGTCATATATAGAAAATATTTGAGCTGCATTTTATCAACCGCTTGTTTTGTTTTGTATCGTATGGTACCAAATCTCTTAATTCGGCAGGACACTCGTATTGGGGCCAGGTGAAATTTAATATTTAATAAGAATCTTTATTAATCTTATGTAAGAATTATCTCGGCTTATTTTGTTCCACATAGCTTATATTAACCTCTTTCGGACTATGTGATATAAATATATAACAATGTAGTTCCCGTCATCCACCACCTGGATAACTATCTTGCCGCGATGTGGTGGCTTAAGTGTCGGCTGTAGTGTCTGTCTTGGAACTTGAATCCGGACAGTTGAGTCGGAACAAGTTTAAAGGCAGACGCTCTAAGGCCAGCATGACCAAGGGTTATCCATTCCTCATCCTATTCCCTTCACCTACATTCCTTCCCCCCCCCCCCCCCCCCTTGTTATTCCCACTTCCCCCACTTTTAAGGTCAAGGTGGTTGATAGCAGTGCCGAGGACCTGGATGACTAGTTAGTGGTTAAAGAAACTAGTCGCGAACAGCTTCCCTCTGACGCTGATGGCAAAGGTCAGTTGTAATTCTAGCCTAGTCCGTGCAAGCCGTCACTGCGCGAGATGGTCCTTTGTATACGTGCATACTCGTGGGATTGGAAACTGGACGATTTCAAGATAAAACAAAATACGGACATAGTGACAGAAGTTGGTGCAGGGAGTATCACTGACAACTCAACAGGCCCGTTGTCAGATTCAGACTCGGATCTGCTGGGTGCTCACAGGGATATTCTGCTGCAAGAAAGTCAGTTAATGACAGAACTGACAGAGACCAACTGGATGGGCTCGACAATGGACTCACTGACACGCTCTGGGGCCTCGGAAAGACTCGGTGATTTGACCTTGGACTCTGATGATGAGCACGAAATAGCTATGATTTCGGCTCATGGTCAGGACCAGAGGGTTGAACCAGCGACTTTTGTGGCCACATTCGAGACAGAGAGCAAATTGTCGAGTACATCGAAATCCATTGTTCGGCAGGATGTGACAGAACAGGTCACATCGGAGAGCCGATCGAATCTAGGAAAAGCCAAGAGTGGTGGGAGAGTCTCTTTAGCCTTTCTAGAAAAGATAGCTAAGAAAGACTCTTCACTGCACGATGGGCGGGATAGGCATTTGCTGAGGATGCACCGGAAGAACACTGCTGGATTCGAAAGAATCCACGGTTCTTTCGATGTCATCCTAGGGCTTCCCTATCCTGCGGGGTATACAGCAGAGGCTGCTGAGGAATCAAAAGTTGTCAGTAAAGACAAAGGATCCTCACCAGATTCTGCTGGCGTACCCTCTTACAAGGAAGATAGAAGGAGGGAGGGTAAGAGTTCACCACCCAGCCCTCTTAATGGTGACAGATTGGTCACGGTTAAGGGAGCTAGGCCTATGGACGAATTACCCACAGTGGACCAAGAGTCTCTCAGGAAGTTGAAGTCGATGAGTGGGGTTGCGATATTTGGGTTGGGGTCTATCAGTTTTAGGTTTCCCAAAAATGATGGACCCTAAGAGGCTGAATGTGGTGCAGATAAACCTGCATCACTGTGAAGCAGCCTCAACCGAATTAGTAACTCACCTCATCGATAACAACGTGGACGTAGCCTTAATCCAAGAGCCCTGGATCAACAACAACCGGGTAGTTGGATTAAAGGCCACGGGATATACACTGTTCGTACCCCACACGGATGAGAAGGTTCGGACTTGTATAATGGCAAGAAATGAGCTCAAATTTATGTTGTCTCATTCTTTCAGCAATGGAGACCTCACGGTTGTTACAGGTGAAGCTATGGACAAAACGGTCCTAGCACTGGCATCGGTATACTTACCATATGAGGCTACCGATCCACCTGGTGTGAAAGTACGTGAGTTGGTGGAGCACTCGAGCAGAAGTGGCTCGAGACTGGTACTAGGTTGTGACGCTAATGCACACCATACCCAATGGGGAAGTACCGACATCAACAAAAGGGGTGAGTCTATGTTTGATTTTATTATTGCTAGCAATCTTTACATCTGTAATAGGGGGAATACGCCAACATTCAGAACTAGAGATAGGGAGGCAGTAATAGATGTAACATTGACGAACTATAGAGACTTAGTAGATGATTGGAGGGTGGCTTTGGAATTTTCCTTCTCTGACCATGGTCGTATATCCTTTAATCTAAACTTCGAAAAGTCAAAAAGGCGTCCTTATAGGAATCCAAGGAGGACGAATTGGGATACCTTCTCGGGATTGGTGAATAGTAACCTTAGAGTTACACACGATTGGGGGTCGACTTCGGCCGGCGTGGAGCACATGGTGGGTACCTTTACGGAGGTGTTAACCAGTAGCTATGAGCGATCTTGTCCGTTAAATTTTCCGGGTAGGCGCTCGCAACCGAGATGGTGGACAGGTGAGTTGAGGACTCAAAGGACCACTGTCAGAAGGTTATTCAATAGAGCGAAGCATACGCGTAGGGATGAGGACTGGAGTAACTTTAGGATAAGTTATAATAGGTACAAGGGAGATATTAGAAGGGCTAAAAGGGACTCGTGGATCAAATTTAGCGAGTCAGTTGAATCTGTGAATGAGATGTCCAGGTTCAGAAGGATTTTATCCAAGGACCCTGTGGTCCCGGGATTTATTCAGAGACCGGACGACTCATGGACAGAATCTAGCTCCGAATCTCTCTGTTTGCTTATGGAGACTCACTTCCCGGGTTGTGTGGATCCGGGAACGGGGGAACAGGTGGGGTGTGGTAACCCCTTTTCTGGATCAGGCTCGGGGGGTGAGATAAGAGAGGCGGTGGGGGATATCATCACCTTGGATAAGGTTACATGGGCGGTTAATACTTTTGGGTCTTACAAATCGGCAGGACCAGATGGTATATTTCCGGCTATGCTACAGAATATCCAGGGATCATCACTCCTATTGCTGGTGGAACTATTTAGGGTATGTCTGCTAAATGGCTACATTCCTAGAGGGTGGAGAGAGGTCAGGGTTATCTTCATACCTAAGGCAGGTAGAACCGGTCACTCTAAACCCAAGGATTTTAGACCTATCAGCCTATCGTCTTTTCTTGTGAAGACATTAGAAAGACTGATTGATCTACATCTGAGGACGAAGATTGACGCCGGCATCATCAGCGGCGCTCAGCATGCCTATCTTAAGGGTAGGTCTGTTGAGAGTGCGCTTCATGATGTGGTGGGTTATATAGAACGGGGATTGCGAGACAAGGAATACACCTTGGCGGCTTTCCTGGATATAGAGGGGGCCTTTAATAATGTGAAAATAGAGGCCATAAGGCAGGCACTGAGTGATTTAGGGGTTTCGTTATTCTTGGTCGAATGGATAACTCTGATGCTTACCAGCAGAGTTATTCACTCGGACTGGGGAAACGAGCGCTTAAGGAAACTCGTGACTAGGGGGACACCACAAGGGGGAGTTCTCTCTCCCTTATTGTGGCTCTTAGTTGTCAATGTCGTTCTGGGACGTTTTGACAGGATAGGTCAGAAGGTCGTCGCCTACGCGGATGATGTAGTTATATTGGTATCGGGCAAGTTTCTGCCGACAATTAGCGATGTCATGCAAGGGGCGCTGGGCGAACTGTCAGCATGGGCGACTGATAAGGGCTTGGGAGTTAATCCGGAGAAGACAGAATTAGTTCTTTTCACTAGGAGGTACAAGGTAGAGAATTTTAGGCTGCCGGTACTAGGGGGAGTAGAGCTTAGGCTATCTGATAGTGCTAAGTATCTAGGAGTTTTTCTGGACAGTAAGCTGTCCTGGAGGAGGAATACTCAGGAGAGACTAAAGAGGGGTCTCAATGCATTCTATGCTTGCAGATCGTCGATAGGTAGGAGTTGGGGACTCCGGCCGTCAGTTGTGGGATGGCTGTACACTTCGGTGGTTAGACCCATTCTTACGTATGGATGCTGTGTTTGGTGGGAGGCATTGAAACTAGCTAGTCGGAGGGACCTTCTGTCTAAGGCTCAGAGGTGTGCTTCGATCGGCATGACAGGTGCCTTGAGAAGTACCCCTCAGGCGGCTCTGGATGTTATTCTTCATCTTCTGCCTATAGAGCAGTATGTGAGGGAAATGGCAGCAAGGAGCATTCTTAGGCTGAGGGAGCTAGGACTGTTAGGAAATTTCACGGAGGGTCACTCGCGGATCTTGAGTGAAATTAGTACTAGTGGTTATCACCTAGGCTCGCCCGGCTCTACGGATTATTTGGTCACTAGGGTCGATTTTGGGCGTCTGCCAGAGGTGATATTGCCTTCTAGGGAGAGCTGGTCAGGGCAGGGCAGATTGTATAGGGGATTTGCTATTTTCACTGATGGCTCGAAGATGAAGGGCACGGGTGCGGGGGTCTACATTGAGGATCTGGATATCAGAAAGTCATATAGACTTCCCGACGACTGCAGTGTATTTCAGGCGGAGGTTCTGGGGGTTCTCAGGGCCGTGGAATTGGTAGGAGCTAACATTGCCAAGGGCTCGGAGGTCACTATATATGTGGACAGCCAGGCGGCTCTTAGGGCCTTGAAGGGCTGTTATGTGAACTCCAGGCTAGTGGACGATTGTAGGAGGGCTCTAGGAGTAATCTTAGGGAATTATGTTGTGAGGCTCTGCTGGGTACCGGGTCACTGCAACATCACCGGCAATGAGATAGCTGATGAGTTGGCAAGACTGGGCTCGGAAATGGAAGATCCTGACAGTTTGCAAGTGGTCAGGCCTCCAATGGGCTTCTATTTTGGGAGAATTAGGAAATGGATTCTGAACAGGACTAATCGGGCTTGGCGGGGCCGAACGGACTGCCGAGTATCGCGCACGCTGTGGCCGATGCTTAGTAGGTCAAATTCGGACGCGCTGCTGGGTAAGAGTAGGGCCTGCGTCAGGACCATGATAGGTATTATCACGGGCCACTGTATGATAGGCAGAATGGCGGTGAGAATGGGGTCTGGCTTATCGGATATATGTAGGCTGTGTGAGGACCCAGAGGAGCTGGAGACTGTTGAGCACTTTCTGTGCCACTGTCCCAGGCTACAGAACAGCAGGCTGAGGTGGCTAGGTAGCAGATTCCTGCACGAATTGGGAGATGTCTCGGGCTGCGGGCTCGAGAATCTGACGGGATTCGTAATGGGAATGACCTGGTTGCGCGGCAGGAGGCTGGGAAACATGTAGGGCAGTTTTTCCTGTTTGGTAGGGTTGTGTTTTGCTTGTTCTGTCCGATTTCTTATCTTCCACTATCTTCCTTCTCTGTGCTTTCACCATTAACTTCTCCTACTCTGTCACACTAGATATCTTTCTCTTCTTTCTTTCTTTGTTTCACTAAATAAAGGCATCACAATGGACCATAATGGTCTCTGGGTGAGGGTGTGAAGTTTGCTTCACACCAGCCTTTCTAACCTAACCTAACCTAGTTCCCGTCATAACTGGGATCTTCGGAAAACCTTTTTCAACATACACAAGGACAGGCGGACATGGACACATAATGTATATAATTTTTTAATTTTAAACATTTTTTCGGATGTTTAAGATAATTTACAATTGTTATAATTTTTTAATTATCAATAATAAAAAATTTAGTAAAATTTTAATGATTGTTGCAACTTCGATCTTAAAAAGATTTACTGAGATTCTCCTCTATTCTATTATTATCGAATGAGTTATCTGTGAAGAATGCTGCCTTTTAAGATCTATCCTTTAAGCATTAAAAAAATCAGTCTTAATTGCTTTAAGCAGTCAGATAGTTAAAAAACATATTTAATTCCTTCTGAATGTATCTATTTCTAAAATCTCTTGTTCCTTCAAATCTATCGGTTTGCCATGGTATTTTAAAAAACCAAAATTTTAAAATGTTACAGTACTATTAGAATTTTATTAAAAATACCTTGTAGTTATGCCTAATATTAATTTGTGTTTTTTTATTAATAATTAGTGTTGTATTGTGTGCGTTTTTACTAAAAAAAATTATTGATATTTATTTATTTGCAAAACTTAGATTTTTGTCAAACAAAACTAAACTCATACTTTTTTGTTTTTTGTATTCTTTTTCTATAATTATAATTATTATTTTACTTTTTTCTGTGTAATATTTATTTGTTATTTACTTCATTTATAATAGAAAAAATTCATTTAGTCGATGTTATTATTTAAAAATATGTATATAAATAAAAAAAAAAAAAAAAAAAAAAAATCGTGGCAAAAACATTATCGTTTGATTGTTCGTTACCATATTCTCACTCTTCTATGTTCTCATTTTCATATGTATGTATTTTGTGTAGTTGTTCTTTTTTGTTTCATTTTAAATTCGAATACACAAAAATAAAACAAAAAAGAGAATGTGATCTGCAAAATGGAAATTTTAAATGTAGAGAGAAAATAGTTGGTGTATTATATGTGGCTGGCTATAAATTATTGAATGGATTTAACAATTTAAGCCCATTTTGAATAGGCATAAACACAGATAACACCCACAATAACACCTGCTGTTATATAAGTTATTAATGACCTTCGTTTTTTCGCCGCTTGTTTGTTGTCCTCGTTTTCACGTTGTTTTCTTTTGATTTCGTTAACTTTTTGCTCAATATTTGCCTGGCGTTCGGCACGTTTTCTACGTCGTATTTCAGTGTCGGGACTAAAAATGAATACAGAGAACAACATTTTTCAATATTCAAAAAAGTATTACTATTTTTAAAAATAGTTTTAAATTACCTTGTATTGCCACTGTTTGCAGTCTCTATGCCATTTAATTTCATGGAATTATGTTCTTCACTTAGCTCGTTCGTTGTTGCATTGTTGTGTTGCTGCTGATGATGATGAGAATGATGGTTTCTCAATTTATCATAGTTGGCATTATCCATATCCTCTACATCATCGTTATTCTCATCGTTATCGTCAATATCATCTTCTTCACTATCGTCATTTTCAAAGTATTCATTTTCATCGCTATCCGATTCGTGTACACGGTTCAATGAATTATTTTGTGTTGGCAGTGGTGGAAGTGGTCGATTTGTCATGCTTGTATTATTTTCCGAAATCCTTTCATTTTTGATAAAATTATTCAAAGAATCTTTGTTGGTGTTGTCATTGTCGGGCGCATAAAGTTCATCATTAAAACTAACACTGGCTGGTATTTTAGGCAACGGTTTACCTTGTGAGCCAACCAAATTCAGCCTTAAAATGCCATCAGCTCCACTACCAGCCAAAGGTAATAGGGAATGGGTACGCGGTGGTAAAGGCGGTGGTGTTTCATCTATAATATATTGCTCGTGATGTTGACTGTCATCACTGGTAACAATTGGCGATTCATTGCAATCAATAAATTTCTTTGAAAGAGAAGTGGAAGAAAACACAAATTTTATAAAAAAGATTATAACATTTTGTTAAAAATATTCTTTTGGGAAAATGTCGAAAATGCCACATTAACCACTAAAAAAAAATATGTTTAACATTGTTATAAAAAAATATAGTAATGAACAATTTTCAGTCTAAAATTTTTTTCAATATTTGTTCAAAAAAAAAAAAAAAAAAAAAAAAAACATTTGATATCGACGGAAAGTGCGATCAGTGTCGCACTTTGCTTAAGAAAATGAGATTTTTTAAAATTATCAAAAAGTTTCCTTAAGTTCAATACGGTTTGACACATATTATTTACATGTATTCGCATAGTTGCTTAAGCCAGCATATTATAGTTGGGCCTTTAAGAGCCCTGGAGACTATCAAATAAACACATCAATCGCATAGTTGTGTGCGTGCAGTCGTTCTTTTTCGGCAACACATACGCGTTGTCGGCAATGCTTGATGAAGATCAAAAAGTTTTGATTTTTTATTTGATAGTCTCCTGCTGTGATTGACAAAAAAAAAAAATTATTTGCTGTGTGTCTGACCCTTTTCAGACTGGGCAAGTAAGTTGCGCAAGTCACTTGCCGAGTACAGCAAAGATTTTACTCAATTGTTTTCCCTTAACCCGACCCTTAATCACAATTTACACGTTGCAAGTCTTATTGGTCTGCTTGCAAATTTACAAGCGAAAGAGAGAGACAGCGAATCGTTTCTTTCCTCGTCTCTCTCGCCTATAAAGTAGCAAGCTATCAATAAGACTTGCAACGTGTAAATTGGGACTTACCGCTTAAATCTACAAGCCAAGAGTTGCGCAAGAGACTTTTACAAGTAACTTGCCAAGGCTGAAAGGGGTTTGTTGTCATTAAAAATATTAATATTTTGTTTTTTTACAAAATACAATTGTTGATTGTCGTGTTTATTTGTACATCCTCGAAAAAGCCTGAAATAAACGACGCCATCACATACATATGTATGCACTGGTTGATAGGCTTTTTTGATAGTCTACACAGCCTTTTAGTTTTAAGGCAATTTTTGGAAAAAATTGAGGTCAAAAATTGTTGTAGTAAAACTTAAAAAAAAATTTTTTTTTGTTGTCGAATTTAAAAAAAAATATAAAGCATAAACTTGAATACAAACCGGATCTTTAAGTAATTTAATGCCTTCAATAATGGCTTGGTATGAAAAATACAATTGATCGGCGGTTTGTATAAGGCCCATACGATATCTTCGCAATTCATATAAAACATCCTGAACAGATACATTTTGAACACCTTCTTTGTCAACCTTAAACAAAAATAACATAAAATCAACAACATAAACAATTAATATTTAATTGGATTTGACTTACCAACACTAAACAACAATCAACCAAACAGAATGTACCCGAACGACCAATGCCAGCACTACAGTGTACAACAGCGGGGCCAACGTCGGGATCTAAAGCACCCGAATCTCGCACTTGTTTAAGGAATTGCAAAAAAGCCACTGGTGAACTAGGAATGCCAAAATCTGGCCATGTGGTGTAATGGAATTGTATTATTTCCCGACTATGATTCGACTCAATATCAGTCAATCTTAAAAACAAAAATTATATCCATTACATGACAAAATAAAATAAAAGAAAATAAAATCCTACTTAAACCATCGCACACAAAAGTTTTTGTACTCTTCACAACGTAAAAATTCTATGGTCAATTTAACTTCGTTTAATTTAAGGACATTCTCTAAACCTTTGCGTTCTGGCCAATACAAATGACATTTAACTTGTTTCTTTTCCATTAATTTATTTAACATCAATATGGCTTTTGTTTTTTGTTCCCAAACCATTAACCAAAAATGACCTACAGTATCGCCGAGAGGCCCTTGTGTTAAAATATATTTACGATCAGCTCGTTCCAGCTAAATGTTACGGAAAATTAAGTTGAAAGGGTTAATTCTTATGAAAACATAATGCTAATTATACCTTTACTAAGTTGGCATTGATATAATCCACTCCACCTCTGTGTATAATAATTCTTGAATGATCGTAGGGATTTACATCTCGGTATCTGTTTAGGCAACGATTTTGTGGCTTCTCTGATTCAATTGTACCGAAATGTTTTTCGTTTGCTTCACGTTCACATTTTTCTCGAATTTCCTGGAAAAAAAATTGCCAAACGATTAAAAAATCGAAAATTTATAAAAATCTTAAAAACAGTATATGTGTGTATGTATATATACATATATATTAGGGGGTAGGTAAATTTTGTTTCGTCAAAAATCGTAATCTACGCGAAATTCTAAGAAAAATTTCCCAAGAAACCATGGGATTGTGATCAAATACTATCTGTTCAAATCAACCTATATTAATTTCTGTTGTTCCCATAAGGAGCATAAGCTACACTGTATAGCTGCATTAAAACACTTTTAATTCATTAAAAAAAATGATAAAAAATATTGGATTTTTCTTTCAAATTTAATATTTTAGGTGGCTCTGAGGGAACTAAATGAGGCATTCACGGTGAGGCACTGCAAGGTGGATGGTAATGAGGTGGCGGACGAAATCGCGCGAGGGTTCGGATCTTAATTTGGGCGGGACGGGGGGTCACTTGTGGTCACTACTATGGATATAACGGATTGCAAGGTGTCCCGGGCATTATGGCCCGGATTGGACGCAGGGGCAACCAGGGTTCTATTAGGATTGGATAGGAGTGGTCTTAGGACACTAAGAGGGTTCTTGGCGTGACATTGTTCTGTTAGGGCTTTCACGAGCAAATGGGACAATGTCATACCGGACTTCTGCAGATTATGCGAGCATGCTGAGAAGCTACAGACAATTGAGCACGTACTATGCGACTGTACTAGGATGCAGGGGCTTAGGCGGAAATAGCTGGGAGACAGATTTAACGACGAACTAGGGTGTATCGCTGGAGTTAATCCAGCCGATCTACTGGAGCTTGTCAGAGAAGTGGTACGGTTGTTTCTGATGAGGGAACTGTAGGGGCAGTTTTTTGTGCTAGGTAATTCCTACTAACTATTCTTAATCTTTCTATCAATTCTTTTCTTTCTCCTTTCTGTACTTCTATTTTTCTTCTTCATCTGTATCGAAGGGACTTACAATGGACCGCATAGGCCTCCGAGTGGAGTGTGACCTTGGGCGCATAACTCTTCTTTACCTGACCTAATATTTTATGTCATTAATGGAAACAAAATAAGTTGCTGAATACAACATTTAGAATACAATGTAAGAAAGACTGCTAGAAATGTTTTGAAAACAAACGAAACAGAAGTGCTCTTAGTAAAAGGAAGTTAAATAAGTTTTGAAATCTTTTTAACTCTCCATTCGCGGTAATCCGGTGCGACTTTCTATAGTCACTGCCATAACATCATCTCTATTCTTTGTTAAAACTCGTCGTAAATCAGTGGTAAGCAGTTGCACACATTGTTCAGTTCCTTGAATGTGTGAAGGAATTTCTGGGCTAGGTAGTGGTGGATCATAAAACTCTATATAATCCAAGTGTTCCTATGGAATGCTTGCAGTAAACAGAAGCTCGGATAATATTCTGGCATCATCTAAGTCAATCAAATTCGCATTATCTGTGCAGTAGAGGTTAATTAAATCCTACTTATGTATAAACTCTGAACTGAATCAAGAACATAACAAAAATTTTCATCATGCTTTTATAAAATATAATTATACCGTTATTTTTTTTACTTACTTAATTCAACCTAGTAACAATAAAACAAAGATTCGTAGCTTTTTCGTAAAATAAAAACTGTACAACAGTGTATTTTTGCGACATTGTAATTATAGCCCGAACATTTGAAAACAAGTACTTGGTCTTTCCAAATATTTCTTTACAGTCTTAAAAAAAGAAAAGAAATATAAATCTTTGGAGATTTTTCTATTTTTTAAACTTTTTTATTTTTTTTTTTTTTCATTATTTATTTATTGAATCTTCATATATTAAATATGAACTAACAATAATTAATCAAATCTTATCCTAATATTTGCTTTATGTCCTGCCAGTGCCAAACACAAAAGATTTAGTCATCACGGTTTCTGTTTACATATATAGGTGTTTATCGCTCATCTGATTGGGTGAGTGCTGCAGTGTCTCTTCTTCTTAAGCGAGTGTGGCCGCCATAATTTAAAATATTTCTAGATAATGGATTTGGGTGCAGTTCCAGCCTTTTTAAATATTTTACTGCATATTTCGTTATCATAGTTTTTCTAGTAATATACACAAAAATAAGGACACAGAATAGTTTATATAAAAAGTAATTTAAGGAACGTTTATTCAATTCAAATATTTTCTTTAGAATGACAATAATTTAACAATATAAAAACTATAAAAACAAAAGCTAACACGATTGAAAAACTTATTTCAACACCCCCTCTCAATCGATTAGTCCAAGTTGATCATGTAGTTTAATAAAACGACAGGAGTCTGTTGACTTTGTAAAAATATCTGCCAACTGCATCTCGGAAGATATTGATTCAACACTTATTAAGCCACTGGCAATATTATCTCGAATAAAATGGTGTTTTATATCTATATGCTTTACATGTTTCGTTTCAATATTTGTTGCCATTCCAATACATCCTCTGTTATCTTCAAAAATCTTTATTTGATAGTTGTCATCTATTTCCTTGAGATCTTTCATTATTCCTCTTATCCAAATTGCTTCTGTTGTCGCTAAACTAAGAGCTATGTATTCAGCTTCTGACGATGATGTGGCTACTGTTTGTTGCTTCTTACTGCACCATGAAATTGTACAGCCATAGACTTTAAATACGTAGCCACTTACTGACTTTCGATCTGATATGTCTGAAGCCCAATCTGCATCTGCATATCCAATTACTGGTTCATTGTTGTTCTTTGAAAAATTTAGTTTCATAGACGAAGTTCCTTTAATATACCTCAAAACTCTCTTCAAATGTTGCCAATGTATGTCGTTTGGACTTTGTTGAAATCTACCTAGGTAGCCGACATGATAGCTTATATCTGGCCGTGAACACAACATAATGTACATCAAGCTACCTAAAAGTTCACGATTGGTTTGTACCTTGGCCGGTTCTATTAATTTCCATCTGCAATCCTTTTTCCATTGGAATCTTTACTATTTTGCACTCCGACATTCCAAATTTATTCAAAATCTTGTTAATACTTGATTCCTGCGATATACATAAGCTTCCATCACTTAGTGTTATTTTCATCCCTAAAAAGTATTTTAAATCGCCACAATCTGACATTTCAAATTTTCTTTTAAGATCAGTTTTTAACTTGTCTATGCTCTCGATTTTACTTCCAACAATAAGCAGATCATCCACATACAAAATTAAAAACAACGCATCAGTTTTATTTTTGTCGATTTTAACATATAAACAGTAGTCATGTTTTGATCTTGAAAAACCTAATGATTCAATGAAGTTATTGAATTTGTCATTCCAGCATTTAGGAGCTTGTTTTAAACCATAAAGAGATTTCACTAATTTGCAACATACATCGTTATTTCCTTCTACACCTTCCGGTTGAGCCATGTAAATGATTTCCTTTAATTCTCCATGTAGAAATGCCGTTTTAACATCCAGTTGATGAAATTTGTAACCATAATGAAGGCCAATAGCCAGCACTATTCTTATTGTGCTTAATTTTGCAACAGGAGCGTATGTTTGCCAGTAGTCAGTACCATAGTTTTGGAGAAACCCTTTAACAACCAATCGTGCTTTATATCTTGTAAGGTTTCCGTTGTTATCCTCTTTTATTCGAAACACCCATTTCGATTTTAACAACTTAACATTAGGTGGAACTTTAACTTCATCCCAAACATGATTTACTTTCATAGAATTTAATTCATCTTTAATAGCATTCTCCCACTGCTTTGAGTAATCTCTATTAAAAATATCAGCATATGTTTGAGGTTCTTGATTTTTAATCACTTCAGCATTGAAACCAGTTATATAATCGAAAAATTTGCCTGGTAATCGACTTATTCTTCCACTTCTTCGTAATTCATTTTCCGAAAGTGATATTTCTCTAGATATATCTTGGTTACTTTCGTCTATATCCACAACATCGGACCCAACGGCCGGAGTAAGTGATATATTTTCATCTTCTGTTATGTCGAATTCTGGTGTTGATTCCATTGAAGTGGAATTGTCAATTTTGTGATTGGAATCAGACACAGCAACATATTCATCTTCTTCCCCCTCTTGCTCGTGGCTGTTTCGTACAATTATATTTGGAATTTTTAAGGGTTTTATGACCGATTTGAAAGGATAGAAAGTCTCTTCAAATTTCACATCACGAGCCAAAATAACTTTACGGTTTTCCATGTCCCATAAACGGAAGCCATTTGGAGCGTAACCAATCATTACCATTTTCTTTCCTTTAGGATCAAGTTTCTTTCGCTTGGCATCAGGCACCCAACAATAAGCTTTGCATCCAAAAATTCTTATTTTCTGGAGGTTTATCTTATTACGATACCATAATTCGGCAGGAGTTGCATTTCCTTCAATCGCTCTAGTAGGACATCTATTAATAATGTAAACTGCAGATAATGCAGCTTCGTTCCATAGAAATTTTGGCACTCCAGATTCTGATAGCATTGATCTTACCTTGTCAAAAACTGTTCTGTTGAATCGTTCGGAAACCCCGTTTTGTTGTGGGGTATAAGCAATAGTAGTTTCGACTTGAATACCTTTAGACTTGTACCAATTTAGTTGCTTCAATGACAGGTATTCTCTTCCTTGATCAATGGTAAGTGTGGATATTTTAGATTCAGGAAACATTGCACTTACCAAAGCCTCATATTCTTGAATCTTTTCAAAAACTTCTGACTTCTTTTTGATACAAAAGATCATTGCGATATAATTTGAACCATTCCAAGCCGTAGGTGTGATTGGTCCGCATACATCAGAGTGAATTCTTTGAATAACTCTAGTAGCTCTGGGTCTTTTACCATCAAAAGTATTTCGACAAATCTTGGATTCCATACAAATATCACAAAAGCCAAGCTGATTTTGTTTCAGTTCACGATTTATTAATCCAAATTTTTTAAGCTGCTCGAATCCAGAAATTCCAATATGCCCCAGACGCTTATGCCACAACTCAAATTCATTTTGACTGCACGATAACGCATAACCCGTTCCACAAGTTAAATGTAATTCATATAAGTTACCAATAAGATAGGCTGTTGCGATTTCTAATTTTCCTTTCAATATAACAGCTTTTTTATTTAAAAAATTTACTGAAAGACCAGATTTAGTTAATTTCCGCACAGATATCAAATTATCTCTTAAGTCTGGAGTATATAAAACATCTTCTATTGTAACTTCAACACCTCTGTCAGTAATACCATTTATGTTTCCGACATGATTGGCAACTATTGACTCATTGTTTTTAGCAACATTTATTTCCACCGGGATTTTTAGCTTTTTAATTAAGGAAAAATATGTTTTCTGATTTGCCAAGTGATCACTTGCACCAGAATCTAATTTAAAACTAATTTTATCAGCAACATACCGTTTATCATCATTTTTCCTTTTTACCATGAATGCAACCGCTTTAGTATTTGCCACTTTCGCCTCACCTTGCAAACAATTTTTGGCTTGATGACCAAATTTATTGCATTTGAAGCATTTACCTTTAAATCTCTTCTTATTATGGAACTTCTTGCTAGAAAATGCCAATTTTTCATCAGGGATTTCATTATTACGGTCAGAAAACTTCGCTTCTTCTGAAATCAAGCGCTCTTTCACCAAATTTAAATTTAATTTGCCATCTTCTACATTTTGAAGAGCCGTAACGAGAGGGTCGTATTTCTCTGGAAGTGTTAGAAATAGCTGTGCTAATACATCAGAGTCTTCCATCTTAGCACCAGCCAATTTCAATTGACGAATTAAGTTTTCAAAAACCAATATGTGAGACACAATTGAGTCCCCATCGTTCATTCTTAACTTAACCAGTTTCTTTCTTAAAAGCAGTTGGTTCACAACAGATTGTTTAGCAAAGGCGGTTTGCAAACTAGTCCACATCTCAAAAGCAGTTTCTTTTTCCCGTATAAAGCTTAAACAATCCGAATGAACAAAGCTTACGATTCTGTCTTTTGCTTTCTTGTCCTTCTTAGAAAACTCTTCTAAAGCAGTTGCTTCACTTGGAGGAGTGCCGGTTAGAACATCCAATAAGTTGAGTGAATCCAGATGAGTTTTCACCCGGAACTGCCAGTCGTCAAATCCCTCACCTTTAAATTGAGGAATACCGTGTATATCTTTACTATCGCCCATAACCTCTAGTAATATACACAAAAATAAGGACACAGAATAGTTTATATAAAAAGTAATTTAAGGAACGTTTATTCAATTCAAATATTTTCTTTAGAATGACAATAATTTAACAATATAAAAACTATAAAAACAAAAGCTAACACGATTGAAAAACTTATTTCAACAGTTTTTACTAATGGCACATTGAGATCCTTGTGGATATTTGAGTTTTTGACGTACCAGGGGGCGGCTGTGATTATTCGAAGAAGTTTATTTTGGCGCCTTTGAATTTTTTCGATGTTAGAAGCCGAGGCAGTGCCCCATAACTGAATACCGTAGCACCAAATTGGCTTTAAAATAGAGTTGTAGAGTAGAAGTTTGCAATCGAGACTAAGAACAGAATTTCTTCCAATAAGCCAATTAATTTGGATTGCTTTTAGTTTCATTTGAGTTAATTTCGCTTCTATATGCCATTTTCACGTTAAACGCCGATCTAGATGTATACCGAGGTATTTTACATGCGAGTGTTCGGGTATTATTTGATTATTTATTTTAATAGGGGGGCATGTTTCCCGACGCAATGTGAATGTTATATGTGCGCATTTTTGCTCATTGATCTTTATCCTCCATTTTTTTAACCACCTTTCTAGTTCAAATATATGATCCTGTAGATAACGAGATGCTTCTTGACAGTTTGCGTGTACGCTTAGAAAAGCTGTGTCGTCCGCAAATGTTGAGGTATGGGTGTAGCTGTTTGTTGGCAAGTCCGAAGTATAAATTAAGTATAATAGAGGGCCCAGGATGCTGCCTTGTGGGACTCCAGCGCTAATTGTCTGTGGAGAACTTAAAAATTCGCCTTCTTTTATAATAAATTGACGACCGACTAAGTAGCTTTGTAACAGCTTGTGTATATTTGCTGGTAAGTTTTGCTGCAATTTCAGTAGTAACCCTTCATGCCAGACTTTATCAAAAGCTTGAGACACATCGATGAAGAGTGCTGAGCAATATTTTTTTTCTTCCAAGGCTTTTCTTATGACATTTACTATTCGATGAGTTTGTTCAATTGTGCTGTGTTTTCTTCTAAAACCGAATTGATGATTGGGAATACATCTGTTACCATTTAAAATCGGCGTTAATTTAGACACTAGAAGTTTCTCAAAAAGCTTTGATATATTAGACAATAAGCTTATAGGTCTATATGACTCAACTTTTGTGGGATCCTTTCCTGGTTTAGGTATGATGGTAACTAAGGATACTTTCCACTCTTGTGGGTAGTATTCAAGGCGTAAAATAGCATTAAAAATTAGTAAAATAATTTTCTTTGCTATGCTGGGTAGCTCCAAAAGCATTTTGTTACTGATCTTATCAAAACCAGGGGCTTTCTTGGGGTTTAAATCATGAATAGCCTTCTCGATTTCTCTTACTTCAAACATTAGTGGAACAGCTGATCTAACAGCAACAGGTGGTAACTCGACCGCAGTATCGAAAGATGTATGAGGGGTAAATACGGTTTTCAAATGATTAACGAAAATATTTCCTTTTTCTATGTCATTTCGTGCCCAACGTCCATTTAAGTTTCTTAATGGTGGTTTAGTGATAACTGGTCTTTTGAGATTTCTAGCTGCACGCCATAATGAGTAATCAGATTGAGGAGTTGCATCAAGTTCCTTAAGATATTTTTCCAGAGAAGCCGTTTTTTGAGACTGCAGTAAGTTTCTTAGCCTTTTTGTGCACTCTTTTAGTAAATTTTTAAGTTGAGGGGATCTGTGCAATTGCCACTCTCTTCGAACTCTCCTTTTTTCAGTCAAGAGACGCTCGACATCAGTAGAATATATTTTACTATTTTTGATATTTTTGCGGGCTATGCTAGAATGTTGAACAGCTAGTTTGAGATAATTGTCAAAATTTACAATAGAAAGATTCACATTCTCCGGTGTTCTAAGCGGAATATTTTCAGTGCAGTGGGTACTGAGATATTTTTTATATTTTAACCAGTTTATTTGTGTGGCTGACGTCACTAAGTAACCAGACGGTGATACAATTCTATAAGGGTTTGATATGGTAAGAATTGTAGGTGTGTGATCAGAAGATAATTCTAAAGAAGCTTCAACGTGAATCGTTTCTGCGGGGATGTTTTTAACCACGCCAAAATCGATGACATCTGGAATTTTTTGCTGATCAGTAGGCCAATAAGTTGGTTGTCCACTCGCGACCACATTTAAATCCATTTTAGACATTGTATTATACAAAACACGACCCTTTGGTGTAATGAGCCGTGAACCCCAGAAGGTATGTTTAGCGTTGTAATCGCCAGTGGCTAGGAAACAGGGTCCTAATGATTTAAAATATTTATAATATTGGCTTTCTGATATTGAAAATCTAGGTGGAGAGTATAAAGATGAAAGTACAAAGTTTCGATTTAGCTCTTCAACACAAATGTTCGTTGCTTGCAGATAATCTTCACGATGATCACACATTAAGTAGTGTTTGATTCGGGTTTTTATCAAAATAGCAGAACCTCCACAAGCTCTATCTCGAGGGTCCTTGGTATCATATAATATATAACCATTAATTTTAAACGTATTTCTTGAGGTCAAATGAGTTTCAGAAACCATCATTACATCAATTTGTTTACTTTTAAGAAAATATTCTAGTTCATTTTTATGTTGGCGAATGCCGTTTGCGTTCCAAAAACAAATTTTTAAGCAATTCATGGCTTGTTAAGTACAGCTTGCAATAACATCGATTGCATTCTTAACATTTCCTGCATCATATTACCCATTGTATTCGTAAAGTTTGTTACTGTTTGTACTAGTGTTTCCATGGTTTTTTCTAGACGACTTAAATTAGAAACTGGGGTCTCATCATTATTTGGCAAATCACCTTGCATTGGCATATGGTTTGATTTTAGGACGTTAGCGTAGGATGTTCTGTTATTACTAGGCTGCGGTACCTGAATGTCATTAGTATTATTTTGATGTGTTTCCTGAATTTGAGGTGGATTAGGTTTCGGTCCAACCGAGCGCTTGACGATAGAGTATACAGGGCATCCTCTATAGTTGGCAGTGTGATTACCACCACAGTTGCTGCATTTTTTTACATTGGGGTCGTTTTTAGATTTATCGCAGAGAGCTGTACCATGCAATTCTCCACATACAACGCAAACAGGTGTTAAATGGCAGTATGCCTTAGTGTGACCAAATTCTTGGCAGTTTAAACATTGCACGGGACCGTTCCTTTTATGCGGCTCCTCTATCGTTATTTTCCTATACAGGATATATCTCAGACTGTAAATGGGATGAGTTTCGTTTTTTTTAAGCTTAACGTCGCCGGGTTCTAACTCCACTCGAAATAGTGGCTGGGGATTTTTTTCTCTATTTTTAATATTAACTACATTTTTAATTTTAAAGCCCTTCTCTTCTAAAAACGTTTTTATTTCACCTGGGTCTACGAATGAATCAATGCCCTTTATCACTACCTGAAGACCTTTACTGCTCTTCAGTTGGTATGTATAAAAGTTTTTTTTTAGTGCTTCTAATTTAGTTATTACTTTACGAAAATCATCTTCACGATTAACTTGTATTTTAGTTTCATTTATACTACCACGTTTTATTGCAGCTACATAAAAATAATTTTCACCTATTACCGAGATCAAATTCTTTATTAAATCACTTGAGTTTTGCTCTCTAAGATATATCGGGGGTGGCTTAGAAGATTTTGTAACGTTTTGTGCTTCCGAGGATTCCTCTTCCAAAATTGCAAACCGATTTTGAGAACTTATTCTATCAGCTGTACCCTCTTTTAAAACTTTTGGGACAGAAGCAACTGCTTTATTTTCAATAGGATTTTTTGGAATCTCCTTTTAAGGAAACAATATTCTTAAAAAAGTGATTTTCAGAGTAAAATGAGACTGTTAAAATCGGGCGAAGGTTAACAAATTTATGGTACTTTTTATACATATACGGACTGAATTATTTGTTTCTTATGCAAACTTATTCAATCACTAATATATATATGGGGGATTTCATGTCAAGTGACCCAACTTTTGAAATCGATGTCTTCCGATTTGGATGAAATTAAATTAATATAAAATAATAATAATAAAAACAAAAAGATAAATAATCTAAAAAATTTTATCTTAATCACATAAGTCCTTTAATAAATTTTTAAAAATTTTTTTTTTTAAATTTAAAACTATTTTTGTATTTTTTTTTTGAAAAGGGAATTTTTTTTTGCTCAAAAGAAAGCTTAGGTCTTTTCCTTTAAGGTAGTTTTGGTCGCTTAGTGGGATGTGAGTGGGATATGTATAAAAAAAATAATTTCTAACTCAAGACGAGGATTTTTAATTTTTTTTTAGCATATGACGTCTTGATTTACAATTATTTTTTTTTTATACATATCCCACTCGCATCCCACTAAGCGACCAAAACTACCTTAAAGGAAAAGACCTAAGCTTTCTTTTGAGCAAAAAAAAAAAAAAAAAAAAAATACCCTTTTGAAAAAATACAAAAATTGTTTAAAAATTTAAAAAAAAAAAAAAAAATTAAAAAAAAAAAACAAAAAAAATTTTTTAAAGGACTTAGTGATTAAGATTAAATTTTTTAGATTATTTGTCTTTTTGTTTTTATTACATATTATTATTTTATATTAATTTAACTATTATTACAAATAAATAAAAAAATTTAATTTGTCAACATCTCTATAGAAAAAGTGATTTTATTCCTGGGATTAACATATTGTGGGTATTACAGTATCGAGGGGATGAAATGCTAGTTAGGTATAGTATATACCGTCGGAAAGGTTAATTTGTCTAGTTTCTCAGCATAAGTTTTATTTTTAAGATTTTAGAAACACTTACACATAAAAAGGAAAAAATTCAAAATAGTGCATATGCTAAAAATTAAAAAACCCTCGTCTTGAGTTAGAAATTATTTTTTTTATACATATCCCACTCGCATCCCACTAAGCGACCAAAACTACCTAAAAGGAAAATACATAAAAAAAATACCGTTTTCAAAAAAAAATAAAAAATAAGTTTTAAATTAAAAAAAAAAAAAATTTAAAAAAATTTTAAAAAATACAAAAACCTTTTTTTTTCGAAAGCTTGAAGAAATAGCTATATAATTTGTTTGGGACAAATTTTGCTAACACCAATAGATAATAAGTTACATGGATGAGAAAGAACACCGGTTTGTCAAATTTTGACCCCCTCTAACTCAGAAACTTTTTGACCGATCTTGTTGAAAATTTGTGTCTACACTACTATCTAATAAGACTAACCTTGGTGCAAATTTCATCCAAATCGGAAGATATCGATTTCAAAAGTTGGATCACTTGACATGAAATCCCCCATATGTATATACATGTATAAGATTTATCAGTGGATAATCAATTTTTAGTGAGATTAAAAACGTGTTTTGCATAATTATACCATTAACAATTCGAAACAATCTGACTGGAATACGCTCCACTTTAGTTAAAGGTACTAAAAATAATTTTAAGCGAAATTCATTGTTTGTCAGAAAGACAGGAAAAAGGGTTCGTATTTGGAAAAAATATCTCTGGTATTTAAGGCAGTAATATTTGTTAATTTCGGGAGAAATTTTTAAAAAAAATTTGAAAGTTTTTTGCCTTAATTTAAGGTATTGACTTTTTTATGGTAGAAATGTTCGGTACAAGGTGAACGATAATTAGTATTAGCGTAGTTTTAGGAAATATTAGAATAAAGCAAGAAAAGGTTCTAAATTTTGGAAAATTTTTTTTGTTATAGTTTTATTTTAATTGCAAAAATTTCTGCAGTAAAAATTTGTAAGAACTCAATCAAGAACTGTCACTTTACGCTCTCAATTTGTGTTCTCATTTACTGCATTTTGTGTACTCGAACGCAATTTCGTAAAATGCAGCAGTGATGCAAAATGTGGAACAATTGGGCCATTTGTGGCACTCTTGAATGTTTGATGGCCCTGTGGTACTTTCTAAACTATTTTGGCCCTTTCAGCTCAAAATTCAACTAACTACACCCAAAAAAATTTCACAGGTTATTCTAACCAACTTGAGTTGTTAATTAACTGTTAGTGCAAATTGTTGTTGGAAATTTAAGGAGAACAATAAATTTGTTGGTTAAGCTAACCAAGTAATGGCGGTAACTGAACTATTAATGTAAATTGTTTTTGCAAATTTTTGATGAAGAACAATGTTGTTGGTTAAAGTAACCAAGATGCATAAGTAACCGAACTACTAATGTAAATTGTTGTTGGAAATTTTTTTAACGAACTATTTTGCTTGGTTAAAACTGCCTTTCTTAATGGTAAATATTCTGCTAATGTAAATTCTTTTTGTAATTTTTAAATTTCTTTTATGTTTTAGTATGCTGTACGTCTTTCTCTTTTGCAAACGTTTATTTTACAAGTGAAGTGAAAAGGTTTTAAATAATTAAATTTAATAAATTAGTACATACATATAATAAAATAATTAAAATTAAAGTGTTAAAAAAGTGGTAAAATGCAATGTGAGAGTAAAGAAAGCAGTCCCTGTTCATCAACATTTTATATTTCTATCCAGGAAGAGGAGCTTTCTAAATTATTAGACAGTTGGAACTTTGGGTACATGCTGGACAAATTACAATGTAAGTACACATTCATTAAAAAAAAAACTTTTTTGTTAATAACTTCTTAAAAGAAATAATTGGAAAACATATACTTATGTATATACATACATATATATTTTTTTTGTTTTAAAAAAAACTGAATGTTCCAAAGCACATGTGCATATAAATAGTATGCATACGTACATACTTACATTCTACATTGATAAGCATGTACATCATAACGGCATTTTTTGGCGTGCCTTATTTGTTATTGTTTAAGCTATAAAATATTTTATTTACTGCAAAATCAGTAACGTAACAATTTTAATAGTAAATCAACTGTAAATCAACAGTAAAGCAACAATTTTTGCAGTAAATAAAAATTTTCTAATAATTAAAAAAGTAATAAATTTTAGTCTACTGCTTTTATTTGTAGCTGAAGCAGTTACAGTAGAAAGACTTAGATTTTTAACAGAAGCTGACTTGGACCAATTATTTCAAACCAAAAAAATTGGTGAAAAGGCAGAATTTCGTTTTCGTTTGTTGGAATGGAAAAAACAAAAGGTGACATCAAATCTCCAGCTTAAGATATTTTATTATAAACTTTTAAATTCGCCTAGGGATTTTGTGATAACGTCTCTTTAAACACTAATGTATCAAATAGTTCAATGAATTTTAATCTGGATGAGTCGGAGAACCCTATTTCATCCGGCAATTTCGTAAGTATTGTTGGGTCCAATTAAAAAAAATATTTTAATCAACTCTTTTCTATTTAAGGATTTACAAAGTATTTTAAAAGAACATCCCACTGGTGATTATGTTATACGAACTTTTTCTGAAAATGGTAAACTCGACGATACAGCCAGAAAAATATTGGTGGACGCAATAATAACTTGGGCTATAAAAAGAAAAAGTAAACTGACAAAAAATTACTTTGAGAAAATTTCTTCTCAAATTGAAAAAGTCTTCTGTGAAGACAAGGTATTATAGTACATATAAATACTTAGTTAAAATAGTACAAATTTGTAACCGCTATTGTTTATTTATAAAGGAAGTATATTTTCGGCAAGTGGGTTCCAGATCATCCGGAAGACTATTTGATAAGTATAACAACACACTAAAGCGTTTAAAAAAAATGGAGAGTGGACATGTTCAAATAATAATAATTCAGTAAACTTACTGGAAAATAACAGCCCACTGCTCGATTGCAATGAAGAAACAGGTAAAACTATGTTACATCCGATTTGGGAACTTTTTTCATAGTCAATATTTTTTAGAAGTAAGAAAAGCACATGAGTGGCTTAAAGTTTTCACAGAGCCCTGGAGTGAAGTAATGAAAAATTGGCGTATATGTTATTTTAAAAGGAGGAATGATATTAACCAAGCTGTTGATGGCAATAATATTATCTGTGTCTTGGATAACTGGAAGCTTCTTTCACATTCATTAGGATACACCTTAGTAAGTATTTCGTGATTTTATTTTTAATAATTTTTCGTTAAATACAATACATTCTTATATCCAACAGATTGATATAGACTTTAGCATACTTTATCCCGCATCAGGCTTTATTACTGAAAATTGGGAAAGTTTTAAAAGTAAAATTATACCAATTTTAAATAAAAAAATCAGGAAGCTTGGAATACTTGCAGAAGATCAATGCTAATGACAAAGGTAGGCTAATTTTTTACACTCTTTTTATTTTCTATTTATTCTTAATTTTGCTTCACAGGATACGAGGAGCTTATCTTTCTTCTGCTTCATGTCATTCTACGTCCAAGTGTAAAAAGAAAAGCCTCAAATATTCTATATAGATCAACTATCAAGGACTCTCAAAGATCGTTTTTACTACATGTAATTACTTTCAATGATGTACAAAATCAGTTGGACCAATTTAAAACGTCATTATTTAAACGAGGTGAGACTTTACAGCCACTCATTGTAGCAGTAGGATACAACATCTGGGATGCAACATTTTACGTATACTATGATGAAATTAAATACAAATTGCCATCGTTTTTAACTAGTTTAAATACTTGTTTCAAAATTTTCCAAGTTTTAAATTTAAAATATCCTCGTGATTGTACTGAAGTTTGGACTTTTATCCAAAGATATTTGTACGGTATTAAATTTAAAGAAGACCAAATATCTCCAAATAGTTTATGTTTAATTAACGACCTTAAGTAACTTTTTCCAAAAATGATTTCTTGTTTCAAATGTGAGCAGGTTTTTAAAACTGTAGATTCTCTTGCTGTACATTTCAAATACCTTCATAATTTAACGCCTTCAAGCACTTTCTATTGTGTACACTGTTGTCACTATTTTCAGTGCTTAAGAACTTTTAAAAGACATTTTTAGAAAGTAAACTCATGCATTCCAAACTTTACAAATTCAGTAGAAACTTCCAGTAGTTCAAAAACATTCCCCGTTTAAATAAATTCAACTGAAGCTGAAATTAAAAATAGTGAGATTGAATTTACAATTCAATATTTTGAAGAAATTTCTCTAAAATTTTTAAGTAATTTACAAAGTAAACCAAAATTTACAAGAACGGATGTGCAAGAACTTATTGATGAAATAACTGAGATATTATTTGTACCTATAGCCGATTATATAGAAAAGAACTTTAAGAAAAATCAAATTTTTTTGAATTTTAAAAGTTTCGTTTTGTTTTTGAAAAATCCATTTACTATTTGCAAAACCTTTCACACATTTGTAAAAACACTTAAAACCAAAAATATTTGGGAAGATGTTAAAGAGTTTGACATAGATAATAAGATAGCCCCTTCTTTAACGAGAGGTGAAATAACATTAACAGAAAAACGTACAAAAGGTGTTATTATGCCTTTACAATTTCAAATTAAAAAATTTTTTGAGCTACCAAACGTATTAAATTATACTTTAGCAAATATGAACGAAATGTCAGCTTCCGAAAAATATAAAAACATTATTAATGGTGCACTATGGAAGGAAATAAGGTATTTTCATAAAGAAAAAAAACATAATTCCTTATATAATTTACTTTGACGAATTTGAAGTTAACAATCCTTTAGGTTCCCATAAAGGAGCTCAAGCTATTGCAGCCTTTTACTATAGTTTTCCAACACTGCCCGAACACCATCTTTCTTCTTTAAATAATATATTTCCAGCACTTTTCTTTAAAAGCAGAGACAAATGTTTTGGAAACGAGGCCACTTTAAAAATTTTAGTAAAACAATTAAAAGAACTAGAAGAAAGTGGTGTTATTATAAAAATAAATGGTAAAGAAATCAAATTTTTTTTTGTGTTGGCTCTAATAACTGGCGATAACTTAGGTTTAAATAGTGTTTTAGGCTTTGCCAAAAGTTTTCCCTCGAAGTTTTTTTGCAGACATTGTTTATGCAATAAAGAAGAATCTTCAAGCTTAACGCGTGAAATGCAAGACAAGCTTCGTACTAAACTTAATTATGCCGAAAGCATAAATCTTAAGGAAATCCCCGAAAAACGGTTAAAATTAACTGGTATATCTGAAAATTCAATCTTTAACACTATTAATTCATTTCATGTCGTAAAAAATTTCTACGGCGATATTATGCACGATCTGTTTGAAGGTGTGTGCGAATACGACATTTCCCAAATTTTATTACATATTATTGATACAGAAAAAATAATATCTATTGAACTTTTAAATGACAGAAATAATTTATTTCAGTATGGCGAAACAGAAAAATGTAACGTGTCTCCTCCAATTAAAGTTGCACACTTAAAACAAAAAAAAATTTAACATGTCCGCGCGTGAAATGTGGTCATTTTGTCATTTTCTTCCACTTATGATAGGAGACTTGATTCCTGATAATAATAAGCATTGGACACTTCTGTGTTTGTTGGTGGAAATAATGGACGAAGTACTAAAAATTGAGTTTGACGAGACAACTTTGAACCGACTCCAGAATACAATTGAAAAACACCATAGCTTATACGTTCAGTTATTTGGTAATACTTTAAAACCTAAACACCACTTTTTAACCCATTATCCATCAATAATACGACTGGTAGGGCCGTTGAAGCATCTTTGGTGTTTTAAATTTGAGTCCAAACACAGAGAATTAAAATTATATACTAAAGGTACGGTCAGACTGATGAAATATTTGAAAGCAAACATCAAATATTTCATTAACGTAGTCTGAACACAAAATATTTTTGAGTATCAAATAAAATAACAGCTGATTTTGAGCAAATAAAAGTATTTGCCGGCAAACAAATATTTGTCCAATGTGAACATAGTGTGAACACAAAAAATCAAATATTTTAGTAATTTTTGAGCAAACATTTATTTGATATTACAAAAAAATTGTAAGAGCAAACAACGACAAATAATTTTAGCCATGTTCCGGATAGAAGCAATTATTCCTGTAAGTTTTCGGATCCTTTACAATTTTAAAGATTTTTTATAATTATTAGACTTTGCTGTCGTGCCGCTATTAGCAAATTTTTGCGAATTACCGTTAATTTAGCAATTTTTATAGAATTTTTGCCATTCCTTATAGTTTTAGGCACTTTTACTAAATTTTATGGCTTGTTTGAAATATTAAAATGGTTCGCGAATTTTCGCTATTTTTGCAACATTTTTTTTTTTTGTTTTCCCCTAAATTTTGTTTTTTAACCGATTTAGCAATTTCAAATATATTTTAGGGTTTGTTTCCAAGTTTGCCATTTTTTGCGAATTTTATCCATGTTCGCAAAAGAAGCGATTTCTTTCTGTGATTCTTTGCAGCTTTAACTATTTTTAATAATTATGAGTAATTGTGGTATCTTGCCGCTATAGCAAATTTTTGCGAATTTTCGCTAATTTAGCAATTTTTACCGAATTTTCGCCATTCCTTATACTTTTAGGGTCTTTTAATCAATTTTATGGCTTATTTGAAATATCAAAAATTTTCGCGAATTTTCGCTATTTTTTGAAAAAAAATTTTTTTTTGTTATTTTCCGACAATCTGTTTTTTAACCGATTTCAAATAAATTTTAGGGTTTGTTTCTAAGTTTGCAATTTTTCTCGAATTTTAGCCATGCTCGCAAAGTAGCGATTTTTCACTGTCAATCTTTAGAGCTTTAACGATTTTTAATAATTATTAGGCTATAATTATTATAATAAATATTTGCTATCATACCGCTATTAGCAAATTTTTGCAAATTTCGGCTAATATAGCAATTTTTATCGAAATTTTGCCATTCCTTTTAGTTTTAGGCACTTCTAAATTTTATGGCTTGTTTGAAATATTAAAATGGTTCGCGAATTTTCGCTATTTTTGCAACATTTTTTTTTTGTTTTCCCCTAAATTTTGTTTTTTAACCGATTTAGCAATTTCAAATATATTTTAGGGTTTGTTTCCAAGTTTGCCATTTTTTGCGAATTTTATCCATGTTCGCAAAAGAAGCGATTTATTTCTTTGATTCTTTGCAGCTTTAACTATTTTTAATAATTATGAGTAATTATGGTATCTTGCCGCTATAGCAAATTTTTGCGAATTTTCGCTAATTTAGCAATTTTTACCGAATTTTCGCCATTCCTTATACTTTTAGGGTCTTTTAATAAATTTTATGGCTTGTTTGAAATATCTAAATTTTTTTGCGAATTTTCGTTATTTTTGCTACATTTTTTTGTGTTTTTTTCTTGACATTTTGTTTTTAACCGATTTAGCGACTTCTAAATCTAAATTTTTTCGCAAATTTTAGCCATGTTCCCGTTAACCAGTGGCTTCCATTTTTTTTTCTTTTTAATTCTCCTGTTCTAACACTATAAGAGATGCTGATCCACAGAATAAAATAAATAAATTAGCTTTTGCGCTCATTTTTATTATTTGAGAAATATATTTTTATTTTTGAACACTTTCATTAAATAATTATTTGATGCAAATATTTCTTTTAGTCTGAACGCATGGCAAACATGAATTAATTTATTTTATTTAACACTGTTTGCCAACTGTTTCATCAAACAAAAATTGTCAAATATTTGAGCTTAGTTTGAACATTAAACAAAATATTTTTTTGTTTCACACAGTTTGAAGCAAATATCAGAACAAATATTTTCGTCAAATATTTCATTAGTCTGAACGTACCTTAACTCTATCACATCTAGAAAAAATACACCATTATCAGTAGGTACTAAATGTATGCTTAAGTTTTCTAATCGTTTGTTATTAGAGAAAGGATTACAAAATATATACAATCTCGGTGACATTAAACAATGTAAATTAGTTAACAAATGGTATTATAACCAAATATTACATATAAGCAATGAGAATTACTACGAAAAATTAAATAATTTTACTGATAAAGTTACAGTTAAGGAAACTATGTACAAAGTAGGTTGTTTTTTATTATCAAAAAAGATTATTTTATATGAAATTAAAGATATATTAGTTTTAAGTGATATTGAAATCGAATTTATTTGCCTTAAACATAAAACAAGTCCCTATTTACAGCACTACCAATCTTTTTCTGTTTTAGAAGAAGAAAATATATATCTTTTGAAACCAACTGAATTTTTTAAATCTCCGTTACATTTAAGTTATTCTCCTAATGGAAAAAAATATATCCGACCAAAGTATTATTGAAATATTTATTTTTCTGTACTAACCTTAGATTTAACATATTTTTTTCTTTTATAAAACATGTTATTTAACTTAACTGTAAAATTTAATATTGTATTTAATTTAATTAATAAAACAATATTACCAAATTAAATCATTTATTGTGAATTTATTCCTTATTGAGAATTATTACAGGTAAAGTATTACAAATTATATTGTACTTTTACAATAAAAATGTAATATAACTATTTTATAGTAATATTACCAATAAAACTGTATAATAACAAAAATAATTGGTTACATTACAATAAAATTGTACAATTACAAAAAGTTGGTTACAGAACAATAAAATTGTAAAATTACAAAAAAAAATTGTTCCTTTACATATTTAATAGTAATGTTACAATTATAAAAGTTATTTTACAACTATAATTGTAAACTCACCATAATAAATGGTATATTTTACTATTTTTTTGTTAAACAACTGTTAAATTGTACCATAACCAAGTTTTTTTGTTAAAATTTGTGTTACCGATTGACATCGGTAGTTTTAACCAATTTTCATGGTTGGTGCAATTTCAACCAACAAAATTGGTTAGATTAACCTATATTTTTTTTTGGGTGTACTATTAACCGTTCTGTACATTTCCCCATGTAATTTTTTCACTGTTTCAAACATGAATTTTATTTGCAACATTGTTTTGTTTATTAAAAAAATTCATAATTTTATTGGCAAACCTATCTTGTCTTAAATAAAAATTCTTTTTTGTAAGTATGTATGTATATCAAGTTAATACCAAAAATCACTGTAGTAGTCAGTCCATTATCTTCAGTCGTTCTTTTCTCCTATTCGACCAACCGTGCAACTGTATTTTATTCGCTTTGTTGTGATTTTCAGGACGCTGCTCCTCATCAATAGCTCTCCTACAGATTTTCTTCAAGGGCGCGATGGAGCGTTCTCTACCTATAGGGTTCCAAGTAAGCGAAAAATTGAGTAATATTTTTGATGGTTCTTCTAATATATGGACAATCCATCGCCATTTATTTTATTGCACTAGTTTTGGTTTGTTTTTTACCACAAGTCAGCATCACTGATTCTATTTGGCCACAATATAAGCAGGATATTTCTGGGAAAAAATTTTGGCCCTGTCAAAGGTATTTTGGCCCTTTTAAATCGTAATTTTGGCCCAAAAATTAAAAACTCAAAATGCATCACTGAAATGCAGTAAAGTTCAGTAAAAAATAGTAAAAACTTTTGTGTTCTCGAACGGAGCTATTAACAACTGAATTACTCAGAAAGTTTTAAACAATACATATTTCGAATACCTTTTACGAACAATTCTTTTTCTTCTTATCACGATATATTCTTAAATCAAGACACGAACAACAAACGTGCGTTTATTAAATAGATTTGGCGTCGAAGCCTCTAAGTAGAAGGAAAATAGACTTTTGTAGATGTCTGAACAGATCCAAGAAAAATACAAACCACTTAGTTTCTTTCATTTAGGCATATTTTATTGCTAAAAAGACAATTAATTCTCAATAACAGCGTAAATCTTATTGACATTTTCGTCATTTACCTCATCGTGGTAAACGACTGTTTTTGCAACAAAACGCCCACCACGATAATCTTTTTTTGTAATAGATTTGTAAACACCCTGTCCGATTTTTATAAATAAAGTTGACTTTTTGCTAAATAATTTACAACCGACTTCTAAACTTACTCATAAATGATACAGTTGTGAGTCAATTGATTTTTTTATGACTGCCTTTTTCTTGAAAAGTAATGAACTTACTCTTAGCTAACTCAAAGTTTTGCAGAGATAACTGTGTTGGTTTTGTAAAACTAACCTCTTCTCGATAAGTGCTGAATTAGCGTTTGTCTTAATCAAAGCTGATGCAATGGACTTTGGTAAAAAACGATTTGCTTGTTTTGTGTAGAAACAAGAACAACACTACAGAAGAAAAATATAGTTAAATACATCTCATTTTCAAAGTAAAATTATTATGAAAACCATATCTGACATGCTGCTGGTGTCCAGGGCTGTCAGATGTGGCGATTTCTCGCCAAACGTGACGATTTTCAAACTTGTTTGGCGACCTAATTTTCGATTTGGCGACATGGCGATTTATGAAATAGGGGTGCCCCGGTAGGCTAGCTGGTAGTGAGCTGGCCTATCAGTACCGGGGTTGCGGGTTCGATTCCCGCCAGAGACTCTGGTCTCCTGCAGACAAGCAAAAAGCTTCGCGGGATTTAGTGTAGGAATAAAAAAAAAAAAAAAAAAAAAGTTGGCGATTTGGTTGGCTATTTTTGATAAGCCATGAAGTGTTTTGAAATTTGTTAAATTCAATACGAAGAAATAATATTTTTTTTATTCTAGTATTTCAATGTATGAAATTTGATGCATTGATATGTATTACCAGTATTTAAAACTAAATTATGTTGAAATGGCTGATGAAGATAACGAAAATCTTCGAGAAAAATTTTTTTCACGTTAAAATGTGCTCTTGAAAGAATAAATAAGTATTATTCTTTAAAAAATGAATATAATTAAAGTTTATGGACATTTTTCCATTATAAAATGTGACAAATTATCACAGATAAAATTCGTTGTTGAAGAGATATTTTAAAGATTTTTATGAATCCTAACGTACATTTGGATGTTAATGAAACACAATGGAAAAAATACCGTTTGTTAAAAGAGAATTTTAATGATGATATTCAATCTAATTTGAATCAGTTTAGGCTAACAATTTATAGCTACAAGGATACGGCAGGAACGTACCATTTTAAGGAACTTGCATTGGATTTCCTTTATATGCTGATTTTTACAACTAGTAATGCCTGTGCTGAAATAATGAACTCCACTAAAATTCGCCTTCGAAATAGAATGCGATATGAAGTTTACGAGTTAAAAGTTATATGAATGTAAATAGTACATGTTGCATTTCTTTTGTACCTTCATAATGTATTCTAAAAAAGAAGACAAAAAGGAAGCCTTTTCGGTGAAGTATATAGCGTTTTAGATCCATTTCGAGGTTCCCTACTCTTTTAAAGAAAAGAAAAAAAAACACAGAAAATTCAAATTTAATGGGGAATGTTTATTATCATTTGAAAGAACATTCTTTGGCATTTATTTTTTAAGATTATGTCTATCAAATGTTGGCCGTTGCTACGTCGCAGATGGTCCATCCGTTGAGTCCAATTTTCGATGACTCGTTCGAGCATTTCGACTGGTAACTGGCGAACGACACGTGTGATGTTTTCCTCCAAGGCCTGAATCGAAGCGGGTTTGTACGCATAAACTTTAGATTTTACATATCCCCACAGGAAAAAGTCTAACGGCGTGATATCACACGATCTTGGTGGTCAATCGACCGGCCCAAAACGTGAAATTATGTGCTCACCGAAGTGTTCTCTCAATAAATTCATTGATTGATGTGATGTGTGGGAAGTGGCGCCGTCTTGCTGAAACCAAATGTCGCCGAGATCACGAGCTTCAATTTCAGGCATCAAAAAGTCGGTTATCATGGCTCGATAACGGTCGCTATTGACGGTTACGTTCGCACCGGCATCATTTTTAAAGAAATATGAACCGATGATTCCACCGGCGCACAAACCACACCAAACCGTTGTTTTTTCTGGAAGACCTGACAGTTCTTGAATCTCCTCAGGTTACTCTTCGTCCCAAATGCGGCAATTTTGTTTGTTTACATACCCATTGAGCCAGAAATGGGCCTCATCGCTGAACAAAATTTGCCTCGAAAACGTTGGATCTTTTTGAACTTTTCAAGAGCCCATACAGCGAAGCGATATCGCTTGGGAAGGTCGAGTGGCTTCAGTTGTTGCACAAGCTGTATTTAGTATGCTTTCAATTTAAGATCTCGACGTAAAATGCGCCAAGTCGTTCCATACGTCAGTCCGAGTTGCTGCGAACGGCGCCGGATCGACTCTCCACGGTCTTCGTGTACACTCTCAGCTACGGCCGCTATATTTTCTTCACAGCGTACTGGACGTGGTCTATTCGGTCGAATATTATCCAATAATGAATGCTAGGTCTCAAAATGGGTGATGGTGTTGCGAATAGTACGATCAGTAGACCGATTATTTAAGTTTAACGATTTGTAAACGTTGTTCAGGCGTAAGTTTTTCCATTATGAAATGCCAAACAATACTAAACAAAAATTACATGACAGCATGAAACGACTCACACGTGATCTGTCAAAAAAGGCTATTGCAAAAATTATCTCTACTTGAATCACCCAAATGTATTGTATATCCAATATTTGTTTAGTACTTACCGCTTTAAGTAGGCTACTATACAATATATTAAACAGTGCATCTTTTTTGTGTTCACTTACCATTTTTACTTTGTTCTAAATAAAAATTAAACAAAATATATCATGGCGACTTTTTTTGAATTTTTGGCGGATTTTAGCGATACGGAACAAATTTTTTTTTTGGGAATTATAAAAAAATATTTTTAATTATTCTAAAAATACATACATATATTATTGTCAAAAACTAAAGATTTAATGCTTTGGCGATTTTTGACATTGAATTTGGCGAAAAAGTTCAAAATCAATCTGACAAACCTGCTGGTGTCTAATAATTGAGTGTTCTTCTATAAGCAACTTGGGCAATACGACATAAGTGAAAAACATATGTATGTATGTGTAACGGGTAATTTAATAATAATATTCTCTCTGGATCTCTGGGGGTGGTAAGTGTTTAGGTTAGAATATAGTGTTTAGTTTAGAGTTTATATTGATTTAAAAAAGCAAAAAATACGTTAATTTTTTATTCTTTTATTTTTTATACAGAAACAATCTCAAAATGAGCTAACTTGTGATGAGTTAAAACTTATGCAGATATAGTAAGTATTGACTCGTTCTAAGGACAATCTATAGAAAAATCAAATAAAGAAAAAGAAAACGAAACAAGTTTTTGAGTCTGTTGTGGCTATTTTTTAATGAACCATTAGTAAGTTATAAGTTAACTTAATTTCTGATACGGCAGTGTCGTATTTGTTGTCGTTTTTGCTAACCATGACACCATTTTTTAAACACGCCTAACTTTCGTCACAAAAACGCCAACCACGATAACAGTGAATATTTAAGAGATATATTTTATATGTTATTGGGACGACCCTCTTACAATGATAGTTATAATTTCCTTTTCGTTCTTTATACAATAATATAAACTCATAATCATAATAATGGGTACACAGCATAGACCAACTTTCAAAATCAAATTTTTTTAGTATTCGATGTTATTAAAAATATAAGTATGCCAAGTATTTTTTGTATAATTCACTTAATCAGCCTTTTTGTGGTTGTCGTTGTCGTATACGACTGTGTCGTTTTTTGTAGTAGTTTAAAGAACACAGGTTGTGTGTTATTTTAATCTATTACAAAAAAACGACACAGTCGTATACGATAACGACAACCACAATAAAGCTGAATATTTGACGAGCGACCCCACAAACATTAATATAATTTCTGTATTATTAATATACACAAAACTCTCTTTCATTTAAGTAGAGCCACATTGGTGAGTATATCAGGATATCTAACTTGTATTGCAAGAATGTTAAAAATTATGTTTTTTAGATTAGTCCTTAAAACTTTGTAAAACCCAGTTTTTTACCCATTTTTTTTTTAAATTTGCACAATCTAGACATTCCAACGAACAATGGTAATTTAATACGTTAAAACTGTGACGTCCAAATTTTTTTACAATTGCATAATTTGTTACGGTTTTAGGCGTACTAAACTGTTTTCCCAGAATATGTTTTATTTGGGCCCATGGTAAATTATGGACCGATCTTTACGAAATTTAACAATATAGAACGAATTTGTACAAAACCTTATATCAATCTAAGCATTATACCACCATTTATGTTAGTTTTTGTAACTCTGATTGTTTTGTGATCTGAGTTGTACAGAAAAAATCAAAATTGATTTCAAATAAAAAGATTTGTTATATTAATTAAGTTTGCACCACTAAACACATTAATAGTATAAATGAAATATTTTTTGATATAAAAAACATATTCTACAGTAATGTTTTTAATATAAGTAAACGTTTAATTCACTTGATTAAATTTTTAATTAAAACTGATTTTGTTTTGATTAATAGTTTACTTGAAAAAATATTGGGGAGAATTTTTACTGTATATTCATATTAAAAAATTTAAAATTTTTGAATTTTAGTGGGTACTTATAGAAAATTGCAGAGCAATGGAAAAAATTTAAATTAAAAAAAATATAATTAACAATATTACAAAAAACTTTTTCAACAGATAATTGTGACTTACAGAAAGAAAAATTAATTTTTGTTACATTGCACAATAATTTGTTGCAAACAAACTTAAAAATTATATCACAGGTTATTTATAATATTGCAACACAGCATTAATGTTTTGTGCAGGGACCGTAACAGTTATTTCTTTTTTCATAAAAGTAAGATGATATCAGCTATTTTTTTTTATAATTTCTTTACTCATAAAAATTGAAAAACCCTCGTCTTGAGTTAGAAATTATTTTTTTTATACATATCCCCCTCGCAGCCCACTATGCGACCAAAACTACCTTAAAGGAAAAGACATATGCAAGCATTCTTTTGAGAAAAAAGTACCCGCATTAAAAAAAAAAATAAACAAAAATTTTAAAAATTATAAATTTTTTTTAGAAAGACTGAAGATTTGTTTGGGACAAATTTTGCTAACACCAATAGGTAATAAGCAGAGAAGACAAAAAAAAGCAAAAAACAAAGTGTTTACAGCAAAAAAAATATATAAAAAAAGCACAAAAATTTAGAAAAAAAAGCAGCAAAAAAAGCATTTTTATTTTTTAATATATACGTATAAAAAATTACAGTTATTCTATTTCTTCAGACTCGTGAAAACAGTTACAATAACCAATCATGTGGGCTTTTATATTTGTAAACGTCATTTTTCTTCGTCTTTCTGTTAAAAGTGAATTGTATAAGGAAAAACTTCTTTCCACGTCGACGGATGTTGTTGGAGCAAATTTATATTTCAAAATTTAATTTCGTCATCAGGTTTAGCACCAGTTTGAAGAATGCTGTTTATTTGTAAAATTTGTTTGAACCCCGGATTTCTTTGAAATACATACTGCATTAAATTTCTTCATATATATTTTTCATGTAGATTCTCAAGAGCTTCTCGTACATTTGACACAATATTTACACTTTTATGAATAGCTAACCCAACTGTTTGTAGCTTTTTTTATAGAAGACACAATAATTGAAAAATTGTTTTTGATAAACGCAAGCTGGGAACTTAATCCGGGCAAGTTATATATTTCCTTGGCGTGCGCGATCGAATCTGAGTCTTCACTTTTCAGTTAAGAAATAACAGCCTTTACTTTATCAAGGTATTCTGCATAATGCATTGTGGCTTCTATCCAAGTACCCCAACGTGTAGGGCATGAGAACGGTGGAAGAGCCAAATTAGGATTCATTTGTAAAAATAAATGCTTTCTACGAGGAGCCTATGGAAATTAAAATTTTAGTTTGTATGTGTGTAAATACGAGTTATTGAAAAATTAACTTAACAAAAACGGATTTGGTACAAGATATTAATTTATTTACATGCTGAAACTCTAAGCGTATGAAGTCAGCAACACGATGAAGTCCATGAGCAAAACATGTCAAATGTATCATTTAGGATACATTATCCTAAGGGACAAAATTCCACTTAACATGTATGCCGCTGCATCAGTTACCATTAGCAATATTTTGTCGTATTGAATGCCTAGATTAAATTAAAAAAAAAAAACATAAAAATATAAAAAAAATTACGAATCAAATATTCACTTACCATCAGGCCATAAAATTTGTAATGAATCGTTGAAGAAAGTTGCAATAGAAGCCCCATTTGCATTTTTGAGAACACCCATGTTCAATAAAAAAAGGTTTATTTCCAACATCGTCATTTAAAATACCAAATATAAAGTTGGGCACATATCTTTGTTCACTGTCTGTTGTTTCATCAACAGAAATCCATATATATTTGCCTTTATTCTTTTCACGTATTTTCCAAAAGCTTCCGTATACATTTGAGGTATGTATTTACCTCGAATAGAACTTTCGCTTGGAACTGACAAATTGGCGTACTTTTGAAAGATGTTTTTGAAACTGGGATGGCTTACTTTTTTTACTGGTATATTGGTCTCCAACAAAAATTTACATATATCTTCGTGAAATGTATTAGCAGTAATAGTAACAGGAAATTCCGTTATAAGTTTTTGTGGACGATTTTCTTGGCAAGCAGCTAATTTGTGTTTTTTGTACTAAAATGTTGCTCCACATTGCACTTCTTTTCGCTATTAATTTTACTCGAACACACATCACAAAAAAGCCAATCTTTTTCAACTTTAAAAACTTCAGGATACAATTTTACCATTTTTAGCATAAATAACATATTTGACTTTTCTTTCGACATTTATTTTTTATTATTTTTATGTTCACAACGGCCGGTTTATTTATTTTTGTTTTAAACTCAAATAAGTTACATGGCTGTTTTTTTTTGAGATGGTAAGTTTTTTAATTTTAGTTGTAATAAAGCGTATTGATTTTGGCCCAAAAACGTTGAGTCCACAACTGAAGCCTCTAGTACACGGAATGTAAAAAGCCACATGCGCATGTGGTTCTGACGTAATTTTGACGTCAATGCAAAGCCACAATAAGCATTGCGTGTTGTGTGATGACGTCAAAATTACGTCAGAACCATATGCGCATGTGGCTTTTTACATGCCGTATATTTTTGTTTTAACCCAGAAAAAAGTTGTCAATTATTTTTTTTTTCTCATGTTTTCTCAAAAAAATATTTTTTATGTAAAAATTATGTTAAAAAAGCTATTTTACAGCAAAAACATAGGAAAAAAGCAAAATAAGCACCATAATATCAAAAACAGCAAAAAAAGCAAAAATGGGCAAAAACAGCAAAAAAGAAGCAAAACAGCAAAAAAAGCAAATTTGTCTTCTCTGGTAATAAGTTACATCGGTGAGAAAGAACATCTGTTTGGCCAAAATGTCAAATTTTGACCCCCTCTAACTCAGAAACTTTTTGACCGATCTTGTTGAAAATTTGTGTCTAAACTAACTAACATTGGTGCAAATTTCATCCAAATCGAAAGACATAGATTTCCAAAGTTGGGTTCCTTGACATGAAATTCACAATATATCTACATAAATGTATATATAAAATTGTAACGTTACTGACTGACTGACTGATTCATCATCGCACAGCCTAAACGCCTGAAACTAAAAACTTGAAATTTAGGGGTTGGGGTCTCCCCAAATCGATCCACAAAGACGGGATTTTTGGAAATTCGAATGTTTACGGAGTAAAAAAGGGTAAAAACGGGAAAATTCGGTAACCTTATATCTCCAAAACTAAAAGAGATACCAAAAAAAATTAATACCTATCGTTGTTCTTTAGAAAAATCAGCGGATAAGTGTCTGGTACATTTAGTCCTTTTACGGAGTAAACGGATAAAACCTGTACTTTGGTACTTTTTTGTCAAACCATCTATCTTTTAAACCCATAAACATAAAAATTTTAAACTTATCTAAAAAATACAATTACGAATTTCGTACTTTTTCGAAATTCGGACGTTAAAGTGGTAAAAACCGTAACAATTTTTGGTACTTTTGTAGTATTGGACCTAGAAACATAAAGTTAAACATGGAAGGTCCTGAGTGAATGAGATTTTGTTAGAGGGATCTTTTTGGTACTTTTTCGTTCTTTAGCAGGTACTATTTGAATTTCCGTAAGTATTGGACTTAGAAATAAAAAATTCAACATTCAATATCCTGAGTGGATATTTGGGAAATTTGTGGTACTTTTTTAATTTTCGTTAATATTAGACCTATGAACATAAAATTGCACATGCATGTTCCTGAGTGAATAAGAATCTGTAAAAGGGCTTTTTGGTACTTTTTTGTTCTGTAACTGGTACTATTTGAATTTTCGTTAGTAATGGACTTAGGAACATAAAATTCAATATTCAATGTCCTGAGTGGATAAGAATCTATAAGAGGGAAATTTGTGGTATTTTTTTGTTCTTTAACTGGTACTTTTTAAATTCCTTAGAAACATAAAATTTAACATCCACGGTCCTGAGTAAATGAGAATCTGTTAGAGGGATCTTTTATGTACTTTTTCTTTCTCTAACTGGTACTTTTTTAAATAAAGTGGTCCTTTTTTAATTTAATACTTATTGTTGTTTATTAAATAAAAACAGCGAACAGGTGTCTGGTACTATTTTAAACTTCGGTTCTTTTAGGGAATAAAGGGGTAAAACCTGTATGTGTCCCCATTTATCTTTTAAATGAATACATATAGAAATACAAATTATATAACATTCGTAACTTATCTAAAAAATGCAAATGCAAATTTGGTGCGAAATTCGAACGTTTAATGGGTGAAAATCGTACCTAATTTTGTTACTTCTTACAAAAGATTTTCTCTCCATATTTTTATCTTTCATCGCCTGAAGCTAAAAACCTGACATTTGGACCGGAGGCCGGGCTCTCGTCTCGATAAATTGATCCCGCTAACCTCATATCTCCTAAACTAAAAAGATAAAAAAAAAATATTAATACTTATTGTTGTTCGAAAAAAAATAAGCGGACAGGTGCCTGGTACTTTTTGAAATTCGACCTTTTTGGTAAAAGCGTAAAACCTATATTTGAAAACCTTTTTGCCACGCCATTTATTTTCTAAACTAATAAACATTGAAATATAAAATATATCACATTCGTTACTTATCTAATAAACATTGAAATAAAACATATATCACATTCGTAACGTATCTAAAAAATACAAATAAAAATGTTGTACATTTTCGAAATTGGAACGTTTAAGAGGTGAAAATCGTACCTATTACAAAGTAGCGGGTTAAATGCTAGCATTTAAACAAGTTAAAGCCGAGAAACATACATTTTGGCGTAAAAATATGTCCACTAAAGAAAAGGAGACGCTAACGAAGTAGCGGGTTAAATGCTAGTGTATATATGTATATTTATGTCCTTTATTTATCCAAAAATAATATGAATACAAAAAATGTAAAACAAAACATTTAAATAAAATGTTCACGGAGAACATAGGGCGTCAAAAATAATTGGGTAATTTTAAAAATAAATATATGTATGTACTCAATTTTTGTAAAAATTAAGCCATTTCCAAACTCATTTCAAACTTTCTACTTTGATTATTTTTCACGACTTGGCGAAATGAGATATTGCAAAAAAGTTTTTACATGTCATTTCTGAATATATTAGAAATAAGAGAAGGTTTTTAGAAAAATAATTGGACCTTCATTACCGAATATATTTGCGAAAAAGCATAATTAGTCAAGGTTAAAAACGGTAAAAATAAATTCCAGCTAAAATATTTTTAAAACCAGAAATAACTTAGTGAAATAACACGGAATTTTTCATCTTCCTACAACTTATGAAAAAGATTTATTCATTGAAATCTGTCAATATTTGCACAAGTTAAAAGCTTTAAAAAGTTTATATAACCCGAGTTGGTCAACTTTGACACCCTGTATCTCACCTTGTATTCTAACAGGGTGATCACAAACTACATTTTCTCAATGCCTATGTCCTCCTCTACGAGTCGTTCATACATCATTATGCAATCTGACCAGTAGTTTAGGAGATTCAGATTTATTACCATTATTTTGCGATTGACCCCAATCTGCGTACTTTCAAAACAAGGACCCATAATATTTTACTTTTTTATATCAGAGACAGGTAATACAAATTTTTGTAAAATGTTTTGTATAACGCATATTTTCCTAAAATAAATTTTATTATTTGTAAGACATATCGCATTTGATCAACAAGAGATCATTTTTCAATTTCAAAATCAGCCCGGCCCGTAATACTCATATCTAGTCGCTGTAAAAATATCGTGCTATTTTGTCTACTTTTTGGTAATGAAACGTTTGGCTTAAAAATTCTTTTTCATATGCCTTTATGTAAAATTAAAAATAGTTTTGCTTCTACTGAAAATGTTTAAATTTTGAGTTAATACCCTCTTTTTGATAAAGTTCGATATGTTTTTCGGAGCCTACCTTTATTTAAAGCCGGTCCTGTATGTACATTTTAAAACTGACTAATTTTCATTCAAATTTTTACTTGGAAAATTTATCGTGTTCGTAAATCAGCGGTAAATTTTGTATGTACTATTAATTTATAATTTATAATTTAAAATTAAATATATTTTTTTACTTTTTTCTTTTTAATTTTCGCAATATTTTGCAATATAACTTTGTTAGTCATGAAAAAAGCACAAGCCTATACAAGCAAACAATATGTTAAAGTCATATTTGACTACACTCACAGTTATGAAAAACTAACTAGCACACCTACACATCCCTAGTAAGCAGGGAAACCAAAAAAATGCTTTAAAAAAAGTTTTTATGTGCATTAAATATACAGTAAAAAAAAAACATAAAAATAGGCTGTAAAAATTTTGAAAATAGTAATTTTTTACATTTTTTTGATATTATAAAATGGCCTTTTTGAAAACAAAACATTCAACAATTTAATAATGTTTGCATATAATAAACAAGTAAAAAGGATAGTCAGCCTGACCATATGATACCTTACACTATAGTGTTAACAGACAAATTTTTGGGAGTGCACCTATCAGAACCAAATTATGTTATGATGTTAAGATTTATATAAGAGTAGCTTGTGTTGAATATTACTCTTAACATATCGACATGTTTAAAATATTTTTCGACTTAAAACAATTTTATAAAGTAATCGTCGCATTAAAAGCTATTTCGCTAGTGTGGGACCCAGCGGCAAATATGGACTGAATCCAATAAAATAAAATATTTTGGGCTACATTTAGTCTAAAAACCAGCCTATTTAATTGGATAGTTTATGGGCACAAATACTGAGGGTCATTATTACAACTTTCCGTTAGTTAAAGGCAGGATTTTGTCGGAGCGATAAATGGCTTTGCATTATAAAACCTTCATTTATTATTTTTTTATCCGTTAAATGTTATTATTATTAATAATACAATAATCTTATATATAAATACGTGAACAATTTTTTTAAATGTTGATTTTTAAGTACCTTATCTTCGACCGATTTTAATGAAATATATCTGTGGTTTTCATGGTTAACCGCGTATGTCTTAAAACTAAATTTTTCAGGAGAGCGGAAAAAACATTCTAGATCAAACTATGGGCTAGGTATTGAACTTTTTAAATTGGTCATTACGTAAAAAAATTGGAATTGGTCTATATTTTTTCCGAAATTTTAAGACCCATGTAAAGAGCGTTTAAAATTAAGCAATATGGCATCAACATCTCGCAACAAAAAAAAATAGACATACGCGGTTACGGTATTTGTGTGTAGATACGCACAATATTAATTTATTTCTTAAATTTTTAGAATTAATGTGTTTTAACGCGTTTTAATTTTTTTGCAAACACACGTACACACATGTGGTTAAAAATCCAATGCTTTTTGTTATCCTTTTAAAATGTTTTCTTTTTTTATGTACTTGCAAGCACAAATGCACCAGTGTTGACAGGTAATTTTATTTTTCCCTCCCCCCAAAAAAAAATTAAAAAACCCCAAAATTTAACGTATTTTGAAAAAGTCCCCCCAAATGTAAAAGTTTAGATAATAACTTCATTTCAATTAATTTTACTTGACTCAGTTTTTAGTAACGTTCTAATATCAATACCTTAATAAAGCAAAAATCGACAAATGTCCCAAAAATATTTTTTTTTTAAAGTTTCTTGATTATTTTCATTTAACAAAATATCTTAAAAAACAATTTATAAACAGTTCAAAAAAGACTGTAACATATGTACAATCATATATAAACTGTATATGTATCTTATCAAAATCATATCAATCATATATAAACTGATCAAAATAGAGTAAGAGAAATTTGCTATTTTTTTAAATATTGTAATAAAAAAAATCTTATCGGAATTAAAAAGTTTAAGCATTTCAGGTCTTTGATTAAAGTTGTGACACGTACCTTCTAAATTTGCCCCTAAATGAAATAAAACCGTCAAAATCTGGGGGGAAGCCCCGTAATCTGGACACTCTGAAACGCACACACACAAAAGAGTGCATTTGTTTGTTTTCTTAAAATGAGTACGTTTTTGTTGTATAACGCACTGTTTCTCTCGAAAGTAAACGTCAAGTGTTCGAATTACGGCAACAGGGCGAACATTGTAGCAATAAAAATTGCAAGTTGTAATATTGCAAAGCTATTTATTTATCGGGCAGACAAAATCCTACCTTTAACTAACGGCAAGTTGTAATAATTTCGGAAAACGTATGTATCTCAAAAATATTTTTTCGACGTTATCTTGGCAGAGTCCAATCTGCTGGCGAAAATTATTGTGTGTTGCTATTCAATAGAAATTTTTGCTTTGAGCTACAGCTTCTATTATTTTCACAAACTTAATTATAAAAAAGAGTAAAAATGTAATTTTAGGATTTAATTTTTTGTTGGTCATAACTCGGCCATTTTTCAGCGGTTTGACAGATTTATATACCTCCGTGTTTTGGAAGGAGTTTATCATTAACATGGGTTATAAAACTTGGACTCTGGAAGATCTATGGTTCCAGAAAATAGATATTGTTTAAAAACAAATTTAGTTTGGATTGAACTATTTTAGTACATTTTTTTTTTTGTAATGGAGTCACACTCGAAAAATTGTTCTGGGCGGGGAAACAGTGGGTATTTTCAAGACAAATATAATATTTTGGTCGTTACTCTTCTATTTCTGGACCGATCTTTCCGAATTTTTCGAGATATTTGTTCTGCTGAAAATTTCCGATCTTTTGATACACAAAACATATCCATTACCTTGTGTTATAACATTTGGACTCGGGAAGATTAATGTTTCCCGAAAATGCGTATTTTAAAAATTCTGTTTTGGTCATAGCACTTTTGTTTCTGGAACGATTTTTCCGACTGTTCTGCTGACAATTTCCGATCTGATATAAAAGCTTGTCGCGAGATTTACTTGTGTAGAAAAATAAGTAAATAAAATAACTTGATGTAATTAATTTTAACTATTAAAAATTTCAAACTAAGTACATACATACAAGTACTTAAATCTCTTGAAAAGCTTTTATATCATATAAATTGTGTAATGACGTTACAAGTTGATAGTAAAAGTTTTAAAGTAAAGATTTATTTTTTCTCATTAGCGCATTTAAATAAAAGCTTGTTTTTTAAAAGGTTTTTACTTTTAATTTATTTAAGCTAATTTTTTTGAAGTTTTTGCTTATTTCTTAACCATTTAAAACCCTATTTGACTGATTTTAAACAGCAATATTTTTCGAAGGCATTACCGATCGATAGATACATCATACATATATTGGCATAGTCTAGGGGCCCCGAAAACTTGATTTCAACCGACGGAGAGACGCGCTTTTCAACCTCGAGCTAATCCAGATATACAAAAATTTATTTTTGATGCCGCGCTCATTTCTCCAAACCCGTCCGCTTTTTTGGAAAGTTTTGAGTTGGTATCGAAACTATTTGTATACGATCGGTTCAGCATTTTGGCGGCTATACACATTTCTCTATTTAAGCGGAAAGTCATGAATGTTTGTAGGTATTTATGTACATATGTGTTTCTTATGTATAAAAAATGCAAAAAAAAATTCAACACTAAATAAAAATAAAAAGAAACAAGGGACTTTATAAGAAAAATAGAGGAAATTATGGCTTTTTGCTCATATCTCAGACATTTGTGGAACGATCAGGCAGAATTTCAATAGCAAAATTTAACGGAACAAATGGGCATTTGCATGAGAATGTCTACCACGACTCAAAAAACCATTGAGTCTTTTTCAAATATTGTACAAAGGAAAAAACACTCAAACTTTACTTTACTTTAGAGCTACTTTTAGCTTGAGCAACACTTTGAATCATCTTAAGTACTCGTTACTGCAATCAACAGTTTTTCCTTTTCTGCCGATTAAACTCAGATTATGGTAACATCGGAATTATGCTTTAAAATTGATGTTACAACAATTATGAACAAGATCCACGAGGAAAAACGAAATATATAGTTCGATTAACTATTTTTGTTGGTTTGTATTCTAATGTCTCGTACGTGGTGCAAAGACATCATTTATCTAGGTCAGTTCTATTTGATCAGTTGCAGGTGTTTCAAAATCAAAGTTAAAATCAAGATATTTGTTGCAAAAAATATTGATCGAAATTTTTTATGAAATTGGTGTGATAAAAATTTTATAAGCTTTTAAAGGTCGTCACGTACGATATTGTAAGTATGTACTACAAATTCAACTAAATTTATCATATTATTATGTTGGTATTTAGATCAAATTTGGTACAAACTTATTTCATTGCATTCTAAATCATCTAATAAAATATTATTGGAAACCGTCCATATTTGACTAAAGCTCCCATACAAATATTACTCTCGAAAATAGCTTTTAATGTCATAACTTTCTTATTAATGTTGGTGTTGACAAAAAAATTGGCGACAATAACTTTTACTATAGCTACTATTGGGGGATTCACAAGGTAGTCATAAAATTGTACAGTCGTATGTCTTAAAATAATTACAATAAATATATATGACTGCTGTGGGCAACCGCTTATAATTTAGATTTCTACAGTATAGTTATGACGAATCAATTAACACTGCATTAACATTTTTATTTTGTTTGAAACACAACAATATTTTTTTTTAACAATTGTAAAATATTATTTAGGGCATAATGACGATATGACTTGATAGCACACCTTGTGAATTCCCCATATGTTATGATAAAATGTTGTGCAGATAGGTCCAAAATTAACCATATAAACCCCCTTCCTTAAATCGGTTAGAGGCAAAAAAAAAAAAAAATCTCATATAGATGAAGATATTTAAATAATATTCGGCACAAATCACTTTTTTTGATTCTAAACGAAACAGCATAATTCTCTTCTGGCGACCACGCTTGGCCATGGATCTCAAATAGGGTACACTTTCGAAATTTTTGTTTGTAAATTTTATGGTGTAGGGTATCATATGGTTGGGCTTGACCGACTTCACTTTCTTGTTTGTTTTAAGTTTTTATATACATATATTTACAAAAAATATATTTCATACCTTGTAAATACAAGATGTCCGCCGGGAAGGTATACTACTTTGTTTGTTTATAATATAAATGGTCTTGTGGAAGAAGCTCTTGTGTCAACTGAATCTTAAATGGAAACAAATGCAAATCCTTGTGCAAAATTGTGGCCAAAGTTGTTCTTTGAAGACCAAGCTCCAGAACACGGCGTCGAATTGAGGTTGATGGATTGTTTTGAACACTTTCTTGAGCAGCAGTAATGTTTTCAGCCGATCTTGCAGTACGTTGCTGTCAATGCTTGGGCCTATCACCTACAGATCCTCTTTCTTCGAAATCATTCACTACAGATGAAATAGTGCGTCTCGTTGGCACGTTGTTTCTCCCAAAAATTTCACGTAACTTTCTCATCGTATCAGTAATCGATGATTGATTTTGATAAAATGTTTTAACAATTAAAACACGTTGGTTTATCGAACATTTTTCCATAATAAATTTGCCACGTGTCTACTTCACGACTGCCAAATATGAACTGTCAAGACTAAAGTTTACAAAAATGGCGGCAAAACAAAGTAGTATACCTTCCCGGCGGACACCCTGTACTATAAAAGAAAAATTTTACATTTTGTTCATAATAAAACCTTAAAAAATTTTTTTTTTTTAAATACGGATTATAAAGGAAAAATTATTGGTTTAGTGTAAGAAATTAAAAAAATACTTCCCGCAATTCGCAGATTTTTACATTCACTCCAAAATTACTTCCGTTTTATGTCACGAACAATATGCACCTATTTTGCTCGATATTTTGGACAACAAGGTTTCGGATGTGACTATTTTTTCTCTGATATAGTACCCTCTAAATAAAACATAATGATGAAAAATGTTTGTAGTTACTACTAGTTTTTCAAAATCTACCTCTCTGAAATCTTACAAATATCACGTACGATAACATGGAAATGCCAATATATGACATAAATATATAACAACCAAGTCCCCATCATATCTAGGGTATTCGAAAAACACATTTCAACAGACAGACGGACATCTTGATTTTAACTTCTCTTCACATAAGGATCCAGAATATATATACTTTATAGGGTATATATAGGATCAATATTGTAGAAATTACAAACAGAATTACGAAGTTTTATACACCCTATTACCTTCTGTGAAGTCTGTGAAGGGTATATATAATAAGCAGGGAAGTCGTAAATATGTAACTGCATCTTTTTCCTTGTGTGCCCAATTTATCCGATTAAGAGCTTTTTAAGAATTTTAGCATCGATTTGTTAGTGCATATTATTGCATATTTTACCCTATGAATAATATTTTGCATAATTTATTTAAAAGAGAATTTTTGCACCATGTTTTATGTTTATAGCGCATATTTCACCTTTTTGAATCATGTTTTAAGACATTTTAAATTTTCTTTAAGATGCCTACAAGTGCTTTCGCAGCGAATAAAAAAAATTATTTGAAATTCTTTTTAAGAGATGGCTTTAATGATTTAAATTTATAATGTTTTAATTTGATAAAATTTGCTTAATACCTTTAAATTGTACTAAGGACGAAGCCAATGTAAATGGTGAGAATCGGAGGATTATTTCACATAGTCCCCAAACAAACTTTTTTTCAAAATACTTACGACTCTTTGCGTCCATAAACCATCTAATTATGTTTGTATTTAGACTAAATTCGCCCCAAAAATATTTTACTGCAAATTATATTCTTTTTGGAATCGGTTCACATTTTTCCACTGCTCTCAACAGTTAATAGCTTTAACTTCCTTTTAAATTTCAATATTATATAAAATTTAGCGACCGTCCCTAAAATACCTTTAAGGCAAAAAATCTCATATAGATGGTGTATCTATATAGTCAGTATGATTACGAAAGCCGTTGTCGTGGTCGAACTCGTAGTCGCTTGAAATGTTTATCGCTATAGTTTAAATTTCACTACAACGACAGTTTAAAACAAACAGACTGTTTGTCGTATTTTTGTCGTTTACTATAATTAATAAGGCCAATTTAAAAAAACGACTGCTTTTCGAACAAGACAACGACACTCATAATAACGCCGAATATTCGGCACAAATATTCGGAGACCAATGCGGTCCATTGTGAACGGCACAAATAACTCTTATATGAATTTAATCCTCTTAACATAACTTTGCTTCGGTGAGCCCTGACTGCCCATCGGTTCCAAATATTGTACAATTTCTAAAATTCGTCTGTAAATACTATGGTGTATGGGTTTACCAATTATAATTTTTGACATGTTGTTTCTTAAATGGGTTATTAAATTGATGATTTTTTCGTTTTAAAAGAAGCATTTTTGGTTTTTTTAGGGCATATTAATAACAATTTTTGGGCATATTTTCATTATTTGTTTATTAAAATAACAAGACTCTAAATTTATCATATGTAGGGTCGTTAGTAGACACATTGAATTGAAATACATATGTATGATGAAGTACAATAATTGTATAGGGATTCGATCAAAAGAAAACGAGTGTTGACAACATTAGTACCCAAATTATCGAAAAGTATTTAAAAGTTTATAAACATTAAGTACCCATTCGATAAAATGTTACTTATCAATAGCAGCTGTATGGCTGAGGCAGCATTTGTTGCTTATTGAGTGTGTAGTGTTATTGCTATTATTTTAACCACAGTTATAGGTATAATGTACGTGTAGTTTAATACATAAATGTTAATTCATAATGCAACATAATAACAAGATCGTTTTATTTTTGTCTTGCTTCATGCTTCATAGTTAATAAGGTGACTTTTTTCCATTTATTATTGCTTTTTTACGTTATGAAAACATGTATATACTACGTATAGCAAGTATAGTGAAATAATGAAGAAGAACTTAAACAAAAGGGGGTTATTATTAGAAAATGTATTCCACATTTATATTGGTTATAGTGTATTACTTAGCATTAAACATTTATAAAATATTTAGATTAGTTTTTATGCTAATTCATATATTAACATGTGAAGTAAAAGCCAAACCAAAACTGAGGAAAGCTTCAATATATAGAACACTTTACACAAATAAAAACTGTAAAGATATGAGGTAATAAATTCCAACTGTTATAAACAAAATATTAGAGGATCTAAATAATGCAATATATAATTTTTTCGATGAATACATATATACATTATTTGTAAATACATACATACTTGTACATACATATAATTGAAATCAAAGTAATAAATGCCTGTATACAATTTATTTTTTTATATGAATGAATATAACAATCAAGTATGTTAAGTTATAATTTCTATTTAACATGCAATGAGCAAAGGAAATGTTTTTATATCAATAAACTGTACTGGCTTAAACAAAAGTTAATTTTAAAAAAGTACTGCTTAAAAGATGAGCTTTAGATTAATTGAAATATTGAGTAGATAATTTTCAAATTAGAATTTATTTTAACTTTGAACTTTGGAAAACTAATAAACATGCACTCTGTTATATAATTATAAGGAGAAAAAATATTTGGTGTAAAAAAGAGTACATTGGAATAACAGGCTTGCAGCAGTGATGTTATAGACTTTTTTGAAAAGTCCCTACGCAGCCTGAAAAAATTTATATTTTTTGAGGATACAATTTTTACTAAACATTAATCAGACCTAGGTTAGGTTAGATTAGGTTCCATGGGCAGCCATCGAGAGACAGCTCACTTGGGGCCTTCAGCGGTCCCTTTGTGATACCCAGCGCCAATGCTCATCCCAAAGAGCAGTTACCCAGATGGCGTCACTGCAGAGTTGAGCCAATTCGTCCTCCTAATGAAGAGAAGAAGCAATCTTAGTTCTATTTAAGATAGATCCTCCAAGCAGAAAAACCCCGGCTTTCCCAGGTATTTTTCCTTAATGCCCCGTAGCCCAGGGCATTGACAGAGAAACTGAAGCACAGTCTTCTCTTCCTACTCATCATGACAACTGCTGCAGTAGTCATTGAATTCCAGACCCATTCTTCTAGCATGAGTACCAACAGGCCAGTGTCCAGTCATGACCGACACCACAGTCCCGATTTGGTCCCTATTGAACCCAAGTAGAGCTTTAGTTCTCCGTTCATCATAACCAGGCCATAGTCCCCTGGATATGGAGCAGGTGCACTCACAGGTCCATCCCTCTTGCGCAATTCTAAATTGCTCGCGCAGAATGAGTGACTTACAGTGAGCCATTGGAAGGCCAATGAATTGATCAATGAATGTGTCACCCATGCGACAACCTTCCTTGGCCAGCTCATCTGCTATCTGGTTTCCCGGGCAGTCCGAGTGCCCTGGTATCCATATGAGCGTTAACCCTGAATGCTCAGCAATCTCATTCAAAGACATCCGGCATTCCACAGTTAACCTAGATGTCGTGTAGACACCCGCAAGAGAAGCAATGGCAGCCCTGCTATCAGTAAATATACGTATATCTCCCGATGTGCGATAATACTTTATCCACTTGGCTGCCCGCCCTATAACCGAGATTTCCGCCTGCAGGACACTACATCCATCCGGCAGGCGAAAGGAGACTTTTACGCCCAGTTCCTCTATGTAGAAACCTCCGCCAACTCTTTCGCCCTTCCTTGAACCAACAGTGTATACCCGCAGGGCTGGTCCATGGAAGGCATCCAGACCTAACAAATATTTGACGAAAAATTCCAAAAAAAAAGCGTGACCAGTAATTTAATCAAATTTTAGCTTTATTTTTAACAATTTACTAAACTTTATTTTTAAGATAGTTATCTGTATTATAATGGGGCAGTGATAAATCAAAGATTGCTAATTTCGACTAAAGGGGGAAAATTTAATCATTTTGGTGACTTTCCTCCAAAAGTTTTTGATGCTCATCTTAATAAATATGTTATCTATTTATTGCTCTGAATTTAATTCTTGTAAATGAGAGTTTCACAAATTTTCCTTAAAATCAAAGTTAAAATGGGGGCAAGCATTCACCTAAAGAAATGTAACAATTTGTAATGTTGCCGTATCAATAATTTTATTAGTATTATGTCACAAATCGAAAAAGATTGCCAAATACATATAGTTATGCCACATTTTTGAAAAGTCCCTACATATTAATGATTTCAAAATATCTGTCCTTCTTTTCCCTACATCCATTTTTTTAGTAGAAAATCTCTACGAATAGGGATTTTTCCCTACGTATAACATCACTGGCTTGCAGTCTATTTGTCTGCGTGATATCCAATGGAACTTTTCCATACACGCTTATTTAATATACCGAGAATTTTACAAATTACAATTTACTTAAAATTAAAAAAAAAATTCACTGAATGAGAATAAAAATGCAATACACATGCCACAGAAATGAGGTCTTTGAAATTTGCATCTTCGTAAGCAACCTTTTTTACTACACCGGGTTAAAAACGTATACCTAATTTAGATTGGCTGCCCTTGCGTTGAGGTAAATTTGTATTGGCTTGACAGCCAACGGTCCTGATTTTTGCTCCTGAACTGTGTTTGTTGAAAAAAAAGCCGGTCACCTGGCGTTTTAACCTAATTCGGGTACGCTGAATCCAGTGGTACTAACCGTTTTTTAGGTTAGCTCTTGTTTTCGAGATGTACCGTTATTATGAAAATGGAGGACGTTGCACAACATATGTTCGCGTAACTCAAAACGGTTTAGTTTATTGAACAAATAAAAAAAAAAATTTCGAAAGGTTAAATTTTTTCTAATATGCTCAGTCGTTTAAGAAACATTTATTTTAGCAAAAATTCAAATCGGTCTGGTAAAAAGCTTAAGTAACGTATTTTATTGTTATACCTGAAGCAGGTAGAAACATAACTCGTCCCGGCTTTGTTTTTTTTTACAAAATATGGTCATGAGGGTCTCGACAAGTATTTTGATTAAAAAATTACAGGATAAATAAGTGTACATCAACCCCATCATAGTCATATGGCAAGTGCTTTTTTGTTTGACAGTCTTGTCTCTAATCAGTTTTATTGAAATATCTAAGATGGAGGCGTGTAACAAGTTTAATTACTTTTGTTATGTGTGTGGGAAATATCACTCTTGAAGCTTGTATGAAACATACTCTTTTCTAAGTGTTATATTTGGTAAGAGTGGTGTCCACCAATAGTGTATACACCTCGCATTTACCATTTAAATAAGTGGAAAAAATGGAGACGCCATTTTATTTAGTATTCCAATGATTTGGAGAGATCCCATACTCCATGTTGAAGATGAGTGTTATGCGTGCATAAATTATACAACCGGTATGAACAGAAGAAAAATTAGTTCTATATCTTACACTACAACAGCATATGCTCAATTTCCGATGCCACATACTGATGAAATTCCTGTTCCGGATAGCCAAATACCAACAGATGATATTCCCTCAATAATTTATTCTGTTGAAGCCTGTGGACCAGCTACTTTAATTATCAACCGTCATGCATGACGGTTCCATGCAATCACAATGAAATCACCTAAAATCGTCTGGATATAATGGTACGGCTCACAGTGTTGCTGTTTTTGAAATAGCGGCCAAAAGACTTTTTTTGCCGGCAATTTTTAATTTTGAACTCGTATTAAAGTAAATCACCTGAGAACCTCAGAAGCCAAAAAATTCAGATCTCTACATAAACATTTTTCCTATAAATAGGGTGATTCAATATGCACCTTCTTTTTATTATCTGACTTAAAAGTATGATTTTGTAATACATTTTGAAAATTCAATGGCTTATAACTTTTTATTTTCAAAAGGAATTTTTATGAAATAAACTGTACTCGTTAAAATGGTTTCTTAGCTATAATATCAATGGAGATATATGTTTCCACCACTTTTGAAATCGTAATCATATTATTTTTAAAAATGTGTTAAATTTTAAATAAACCTTAAGGAACTCCAAAAATTTCCTACAAACCCTAGTACCATTTTAAAGTACGTACTCTCTCCTTTATTTACATACCCATTTCGTTTTGCTTTTTGTTTGTCGTTTGGAGCTTGATCAATTTTTCTGACTCAAGTCTGATCTCTATACCCTATTCCACCATAAATGTTGTATATTTTAAATGCATTCTTGTAAACAAAGTGCAGGGCGCAATTTTTTCTGAATTTTATGAATTTTTTTTAGCAAGAACGAACCTTGTTGATTGGACCTTAATCGGGCCACTTTTCGGGGACCTCATATACAAATGACCTTCCGGAAAACAATTAAACGCTAATAAATGTCCAGCAAAAATAGCTATTACGATTAAATTAAGCCAAAAGAACTCTCGTATGAACATCAAATACTACACTACATTTTATTACAATCGGTCCATATTGGACCACACATTTAACCTCATTTTACTCCCACTCCCGAAAGGCCATATAAATACAGAGCACATAGGGGTATTTAACCAATCTAGACGGACATTAGTCAAAAAATGAAAACTAAGAAATGTAAAAAATTTAAGTACGCAGCTCTACAGGCGTCGTATAGGGAATTTTCCTGTCGTTTACTTGAGATTTGTCGTTTTGGGCCACTGGAAGTCAGGAAAGTTAACTAAATTGCATGCGTTTTTATTGAATTATATTTACGGTTTTGTGAGGTTTACAATACAATTTTTTCGGCTAACTTATAAAGATTTTACATTGATTTATGTATTCCGTGAAATACTATATTAACAGTTACTTATAGTAATTTTTAGAAAAATTTTAATTTAAATTTTTATTATAAAAAATTCGTCCTTTAAAAAAAAAAAAAAAAAAACGATTTGTTAGTTCACTTTTTTGTAAAAAAAAATTAAAATTAAAAGGATTTTATTAATTAGTTCATTTATTAATGATGTGCTAATAATCCCAATTTTTTAAATGAAAACACTGAAATTTATTGTTGTGGGAAAGCTAGTTCCTATGCGCATTTCGCTGGTTGCTTAGGCCAGCTCGTCAGGAAACTTTTTCCAAATACTTTAGAAAAGCTAAAAATATTATACAAGTAAGACCATAAATCAATAAGACCATAAAGTGAATAAGAATTTTAAAACACTCTGGTCTTAAATGTAACAATATCAAAGCTTCAACAAAGTCACAACAATAAACCGTCAATTTTTTCTTTCTTACATTCCCCTACAATTGGCTGGGTTTTTTCCAACACAAATTGTAGTTGTAAGAGGATAGAAAGAAAAAACAAAAATTAAAAAAAACAAGTTACTTAAATAAAGCAGCTTGCCATTTCAGTTTTTTATTTGCCGGGCACATGCAAATTTATTATCAAAAATTATTTTTGGGAATGAAATATTTTATTAATTAGTTCATTTATTAATGATGTGCTAATAATCCCAATTTTTTAAATGAAAACACTGAAATTTATTGTTGTGGGAAAGCTAGTTCCTATGCGCATTTCGCTGGTTGCTTAGGCCAGCTCGTCAGGAAACTTTTTCCAAATACTTTAGAAAAGCTAAAAATATTATACAAGTAAGACCATAAATCAATAAGACCATAAAGTGAATAAGAATTTTAAAACACTCTGGTCTTAAATGTAACAATATCAAAGCTTCAACAAAGTCACAACAATAAACCGTCAATTTTTTCTTTCTTACATTCCCCTACAATTGGCTGGGTTTTTTCCAACACAAATTGTAGTTGTAAGAGGATAGAAAGAAAAAACAAAAATTAAAAAAAACAAGTTACTTAAATAAAGCAGCTTGCCATTTCAGTTTTTTATTTGCCGGGCACATGCAAATTTATTATCAAAAATTATTTTTGGGAATGAAATATTTTATTAATTAGTTCATTTATTAATGATGTGCTAATAATCCCAATTTTTTAAATGAAAACACTGAAATTTATTGTTGTGGGAAAGCTAGTTCCTATGCGCATTTCGCTGGTTGCTTAGGCCAGCTCGTCAGGAAACTTTTTCCAAATACTTTAGAAAAGCTAAAAATATTATACAAGTAAGACCATAAATCAATAAGACCATAAAGTGAATAAGAATTTTAAAACACTCTGGTCTTAAATGTAACAATATCAAAGCTTCAACAAAGTCACAACAATAAACCGTCAATTTTTTCTTTCTTACATTCCCCTACAATTGGCTGGGTTTTTTCCAACACAAATTGTAGTTGTAAGAGGATAGAAAGAAAAAACAAAAATTAAAAAAAACAAGTTACTTAAATAAAGCAGCTTGCCATTTCAGTTTTTTATTTGCCGGGCACATGCAAATTTATTATCAAAAATTATTTTTGGGAATGAAATATTTTATTAATTAGTTCATTTATTAATGATGTGCTAATAATCCCAATTTTTTAAATGAAAACACTGAAATTTATTGTTGTGGGAAAGCTAGTTCCTATGCGCATTTCGCTGGTTGCTTAGGCCAGCTCGTCAGGAAACTTTTTCCAAATACTTTAGAAAAGCTAAAAATATTATACAAGTAAGACCATAAATCAATAAGACCATAAAGTGAATAAGAATTTTAAAACACTCTGGTCTTAAATGTAACAATATCAAAGCTTCAACAAAGTCACAACAATAAACCGTCAATTTTTTCTTTCTTACATTCCCCTACAATTGGCTGGGTTTTTTCCAACACAAATTGTAGTTGTAAGAGGATAGAAAGAAAAAACAAAAATTAAAAAAAACAAGTTACTTAAATAAAGCAACTTGCCATTTCAGTTTTTTATTTGCCGGGCACATGCAAATTTATTATCAAAAATTATTTTTGGGAATGAAATATTTTATTAATTAGTTCATTTATTAATGATGTGCTAATAATCCCAATTTTTTAAATGAAAACACTGAAATTTATTGTTGTGGGAAAGCTAGTTCCTATGCGCATTTCGCTGGTTGCTTAGGCCAGCTCGTCAGGAAACTTTTTCCAAATACTTTAGAAAAGCTAAAAATATTATACAAGTAAGACCATAAATCAATAAGACCATAAAGTGAATAAGAATTTTAAAACACTCTGGTCTTAAATGTAACAATATCAAAGCTTCAACAAAGTCACAACAATAAACCGTCAATTTTTTCTTTCTTACATTCCCCTACAATTGGCTGGGTTTTTTCCAACACAAATTGTAGTTGTAAGAGGATAGAAAGAAAAAACAAAAATTAAAAAAACAAGTTACTTAAATAAAGCAGCTTGCCATTTCAGTTTTTTATTTGCCGGGCACATGCAAATTTATTATCAAAAATTATTTTTGGGAATGAAATATTTTATTAATTAGTTCATTTATTAATGATGTGCTAATAATCCCAATTTTTTAAATGAAAACACTGAAATTTATTGTTGTGGGAAAGCTAGTTCCTATGCGCATTTCGCTGGTTGCTTAGGCCAGCTCGTCAGGAAACTTTTTCCAAATACTTTAGAAAAGCTAAAAATATTATACAAGTAAGACCATAAATCAATAAGACCATAAAGTGAATAAGAATTTTAAAACACTCTGGTCTTAAATGTAACAATATCAAAGCTTCAACAAAGTCACAACAATAAACCGTCAATTTTTTCTTTCTTACATTCCCCTACAATTGGCTGGGTTTTTTCCAACACAAATTGTAGTTGTAAGAGGATAGAAAGAAAAAACAAAAATTAAAAAAAACAAGTTACTTAAATAAAGCAGCTTGCCATTTCAGTTTTTTATTTGCCGGGCAATATTTAAGTAACTTGTTTTTTTTAATTTTTGTTTTTTCTTTCTATCCTCTTACAACTACAATTTGTGTTGGAAAAAACCCAGCCAATTGTAGGGGAATGTAAGAAAGAAAAAATTGACGGTTTATTGTTGTGACTTTGTTGAAGCTTTGATATTGTTACATTTAAGACCAGAGTGTTTTAAAATTCTTATTCACTTTATGGTCTTATTGATTTATGGTCTTACTTGTATAATATTTTTAGCTTTTCTAAAGTATTTGGAAAAAGTTTCCTGACGAGCTGGCCTAAGCAACCAGCGAAATGCGCATAGGAACTAGCTTTCCCACAACAATAAATTTCAGTGTTTTCATTTAAAAAATTGGGATTATTAGCACATCATTAATAAATGAACTAATTAATAAAATATTTCATTCCCAAAAATAATTTTTGATAATAAATTTGCATGTGCCCGGCAAATAAAAAACTGAAATGGCAAGCTGCTTTATTTAAGTAACTTGTTTTTTTTAATTTTTGTTTTTTCTTTCTATCCTCTTACAACTACAATTTGTGTTGGAAAAAACCCAGCCAATTGTAGGGGAATGTAAGAAAGAAAAAATTGACGGTTTATTGTTGTGACTTTGTTGAAGCTTTGATATTGTTACATTTAAGACCAGAGTGTTTTAAAATTCTTATTCACTTTATGGTCTTATTGATTTATGGTCTTACTTGTATAATATTTTTAGCTTTTCTAAAGTATTTGGAAAAAGTTTCCTGACGAGCTGGCCTAAGCAACCAGCGAAATGCGCATAGGAACTAGCTTTCCCACAACAATAAATTTCAGTGTTTTCATTTAAAAAATTGGGATTATTAGCACATCATTAATAAATGAACTAATTAATAAAATATTTCATTCCCAAAAATAATTTTTGATAATAAATTTGCATGTGCCCGGCAAATAAAAAACTGAAATGGCAAGCTGCTTTATTTAAGTAACTTGTTTTTTTTAATTTTTGTTTTTTCTTTCTATCCTCTTACAACTACAATTTGTGTTGGAAAAAACCCAGCCAATTGTAGGGGAATGTAAGAAAGAAAAAATTGACGGTTTATTGTTGTGACTTTGTTGAAGCTTTGATATTGTTACATTTAAGACCAGAGTGTTTTAAAATTCTTATTCACTTTATGGTCTTATTGATTTATGGTCTTACTTGTATAATATTTTTAGCTTTTCTAAAGTATTTGGAAAAAGTTTCCTGACGAGCTGGCCTAAGCAACCAGCGAAATGCGCATAGGAACTAGCTTTCCCACAACAATAAATTTCAGTGTTTTCATTTAAAAAATTGGGATTATTAGCACATCATTAATAAATGAACTAATTAATAAAATATTTCATTCCCAAAAATAATTTTTGATAATAAATTTGCATGTGCCCGGCAAATAAAAAACTGAAATGGCAAGCTGCTTTATTTAAGTAACTTGTTTTTTTTAATTTTTGTTTTTTCTTTCTATCCTCTTACAACTACAATTTGTGTTGGAAAAAACCCAGCCAATTGTAGGGGAATGTAAGAAAGAAAAAATTGACGGTTTATTGTTGTGACTTTGTTGAAGCTTTGATATTGTTACATTTAAGACCAGAGTGTTTTAAAATTCTTATTCACTTTATGGTCTTATTGATTTATGGTCTTACTTGTATAATATTTTTAGCTTTTCTAAAGTATTTGGAAAAAGTTTCCTGACGAGCTGGCCTAAGCAACCAGCGAAATGCGCATAGGAACTAGCTTTCCCACAACAATAAATTTCAGTGTTTTCATTTAAAAAATTGGGATTATTAGCACATCATTAATAAATGAACTAATTAATAAAATATTTCATTCCCAAAAATAATTTTTGATAATAAATTTGCATGTGCCCGGCAAATAAAAAACTGAAATGGCAAGCTGCTTTATTTAAGTAACTTGTTTTTTTTAATTTTTGTTTTTTCTTTCTATCCTCTTACAACTACAATTTGTGTTGGAAAAAACCCAGCCAATTGTAGGGGAATGTAAGAAAGAAAAAATTGACGGTTTATTGTTGTGACTTTGTTGAAGCTTTGATATTGTTACATTTAAGACCAGAGTGTTTTAAAATTCTTATTCACTTTATGGTCTTATTGATTTATGGTCTTACTTGTATAATATTTTTAGCTTTTCTAAAGTATTTGGAAAAAGTTTCCTGACGAGCTGGCCTAAGCAACCAGCGAAATGCGCATAGGAACTAGCTTTCCCACAACAATAAATTTCAGTGTTTTCATTTAAAAAATTGGGATTATTAGCACATCATTAATAAATGAACTAATTAATAAAATATTTCATTCCCAAAAATAATTTTTGATATTAAAAGGATTTTTTTTTAATTCACCTGTTTCCTGGTTTTGCTCATCTTGCATAGGTACAAATGAGTAAAAAACCCGTTTATCAGTCATAAAATGTTTGGGTAATAATAGTTCGTAGATGTTTTTTATTTAAATTATTACACCTAACACTAATATACCTGTGTAAAAAGAGGAATGTGCGAAACAGTAAGTAAAGGGTTTTTACCACCTGTGCAGCCGCGTTCTGTGCAACAGCAAGATTTTATAGCGAAAAATATTAATGAAGACACATGCCTTCAACAGTTTATAAGGTCTTATTTTATGGTGAGAAAATCATTGAACACAATATGTTACCAATTGGAGATTTGTCAGAGGAAGCTCAAGAGAAACGAAACAAGGGCTACAGATACTTCAGCGAGCACAACACAAGAAAAATGTTCAGATGAAACACCAATGAAAATCTTTTTAATATTTTACTTTGTACTTCTGATCTACATATATCTATCATTCGCCATAAATGGACATCAACTCAAGTTGAACTAGACAAGGAAGCCATGCCAATTTTTGATTAAGAAATACCCCCAATCTCGGGAAAATGACTTTAAAAAAAATTATTTTTTTGATCAGAATTTCCTAGAAAATAATGGGCATATTAAAAAACATTACTGTTCTAATTGTATAAAAATCGGTGTGTAGAATTATTAGAATTTTTTACTTATTTTTTTGTTTGAAAAATTTGATTTGTGATAGGGCATGTGGGAGTAAATAATGTCAAATTGACTAAAAATTGCTTCTACACTCATACTCAGTGATTTTTTTTTTCGAAAAATATAAACATTTTTATATGTATATTTCTGGAGAAAATATTTTTTTATCAGCGAAAGAACAAAAATAAGTGCTCATATGTATTACCTTTATATGCATATACATTCGCCTCGTATATAACACTATACCTTAAAATATGCATAAGCATACCTAGGCTTATCTTGTGAATAGGTTTCTACATTATCAACTCTACAACAGGTTCAACTAGAACCAGTTCAACTAGAATACTTTTAAGATTACAAAAAAAAGTGTAAATTTTTTAATGCTTATTTTCTTTTTTATTTAAATAACAATAAGGACAAAATAAAAATGTTTGGCTTAAACAACAATTAAAGTTATTATTCTTTCGGTTGGAAAATTGCCTTCAAATATTTCATATTTGGTTCGTATTACCTCTGTCCTGTAGCAGCTCTTTTGCTTCTTCGTCTAAGTCCCGATGTTCTACTTTACATTGACTTTGAATGCTAGATATGAGCGGATCTGGCCTTGCCAACAATATATTAAACAGATCTTCGTTTGTAAAATCTCGTGACATTTTTCTGGTATTGTGCTCCCTATAAAATCTGTAATCTTTATTCCTTTTTTCCAGGGCTTCCTCTGACAAATCTCCTGGTGATACTAAATAATGCATAATGACATCCTCTCCATGATAAAGGATTTTGTGAACTGTTGCAGAAATATTTCTCCATGGATATTTGGTAGTATATATTCGTGCTGTTTCTTTGGCATAATCACCAAATTTTCCATAATTAATTTGATCATTGCATGCAAGTACATCAATAGTTGTTTTAAATCTTGAAATAAGACTTATATAAACACCTGTTATTTAAGGTGCGTTTTTTTGGATCAGAAAAGAACCCTCTTGTTGTATTCCCATCATTCATATTGCCTGATTCTTGTTTTGGTTGGTCTACCCAAATTTGCAAAATTTATCCTGAACATGCTTGTTTTTTATACTTCTTAAAGCCTTGTTGGTGTTATTGTTTCTTATTGATTCTGTAGGTCCAAAACCCAAATCATAACTGATTTTAGTATGTGCTCCATAATTCGTATTCTTGTATATAGCGGCGATAATCCAAATTCATATGCATTAGTATTATCTAATAATTTTTCCGGGACTTGGTTTAATTTTCTTGATGTGGTTGGCATATAATGCAGCTGGATGAAGCTTGTGTCAGTCAAAGCCTGGCCTACTTTCTATTATTCAATTGACAGGCCATCCATTAATGTTGCAATTTGGGCTCTTATATAACTGTTTTCATTTTTAATGGTATCAGGAGTTTCCTTTTTAAATTTAAATTTAATTGGTCTGCAGTACTTTGTAGATGATGTGAGATTTTTTCAAACACCTTTTGTTTGCATCGTACTGGTCGAAGGCTCCGAGTGTTTCAAATTCTTTATCAATCGCAATGGAACAAATGATACCATGAACATATCTGTATCTGAAGTTTTTTACATATAAATTGCTTGTATTGTTTTGTCCAGAAGAACCATCGCATCCCAATTTGCAAAAGGGATGTAACTTGCAGTTCCCATATTTTTTCAAATCAACTCCTTTAATTGATTGTAGTAAATGCTGAGCTGTATATATAGGTACACAGAAAAAAAATTTGTTTCAATTAAAGCATTAATCAAAAACAAAATCAGTTTTAATTAAAAAATTAATCAAGTGAATTAATTAAATTAAAAGTTTAATTGGTACTATTTATTTGCACCAGTAAACAAATGAATAGTAACAATTAAACGTTTAATTCATTTGGTTAAACGTTTAATTCACTTGATTAAATTTTGAATTAAAACTGATTTTCAGTCCTTCTTAGCAGCAGTAATGTGATGATAAGCAGGATACAGACTTGACCGCACGTAGTCTGAGCTGAATATATTGCTCTTTTTTTAACTTCAAATCTAAAAATAGTGCTAGTGCCACTTCATTTGAAAACAGTTTTTCATCGCTTGGCGTTGGAATACTCTAAAACCCCGTTTTGTTCTTTTGGGACTAGCGATAAAAACTTTTTCAATAAAATCGACTTTTTTAGTTCTGTTTTTGTTCGCAGTTGATTCTTCTTGCTTATTTTGTTCTTGAATATTTTTATCTACGATTTATTCGTTGATATCCTTAATTTTCTGCCTTTTATATCTATCGCTTCAGTTGTCAAGTGATTTCTTTGGGTTCCCAAGGTTTTCTTCCAGTTTGCAATACTGTTGTAAAATTTTTGTTTGCTCCATCCAACTTGTTTCAAACGCTTTTTTAACTTTTTGACGAAATCATTTTTTATTTTGCAGTTCCGTTCGTATTTTAGTGCTGCAGGAATATAAATTTAGTTTTCCTTCAATGTTAGTTAAAACATCTTCCTCCTGAAGCTTTCCATTTTTATACATATTTAAAATTTAGGTTGTTATTGCTTAGATATATTAAACAACTGCGTTTTTATTCGAATTCCATTGGCTTTTATACAAGGCTGGCGTCAAACTGTTTTCCTAGGTAGCATAATATGGTAGAATAAAAAAATAAAAAGGGCTATAGTTGGATCCCACAGATATTGCTAATTATATAATATAAAATACATAGCACAACTTGGCTTGGTACACTTATATTTCAGTCACATGAACAGGTAAAATAAAAAGAGCAAAAAAAAAATGTTGCGAGTAATTTCACTCAAATTAAATTTAATGTGTTATATAGGCTGATCCAAACGGGTACAAAAGTGTATATGGGCTTAAAATGGAAACTTTCACCTTCCTACAGCTAGTAAAATCTCTCTAACGCCTTTTGACCCTCATAAATTCTATTCTTCTGAATTTGACTTTACAGTAATACAACATTTAAAGACTGCTTTACTACCAATATAAAAAATGTTTAACCCTCTATTGTAACAGTTTGACATAAAACATAATCCACCCGATCAAAAAAAACTAGAAAAATCGTTATCCGAAAAATCAATTTTATTCGAACATCTCCAAAGGCAAAGGAGATAACCTAAGCATTTAAGCATATTTATGTAACTCAGCTTAAGTTAAATTTTTTTTCAATCCATAAATATACTTTTGGTGAATTTTTTAAAAGTTTGAATATCCGCGGTTACCAATTTTAGAGTTCCGCAGGTCACTCTCCCGACCCTCCATGAGCCCGTGCGCTTTCAAAACAACTAGAAAGCTACACGGCTATGACAGTTTAAAATTTTATTCCAATATGTTCAGCCGTTCATAAGTAGCAAAATTATTTTTCAAAACAAAACGTTCGTAAGTCATTGTGTTATATTTCAGTCATATGAGCAGCTTCAATAAAAAGAGCTAACAAACGATTAACGACTTTTTTAAAATTTATTGAGAATAATTCTATCGCGTATTGTACGGACATCCGCGGCTTGGTTTTAATATAACCCTGGAGATTGGCGCTTTTTCATTGATGCTGTAAAGAGTAAATTTAAAGCAGTTTTTCTAAATGTCACTAATTTAAAAAGTCCTATACCGATAGAACTAAGCACAAATATTAAAGAGACATACACATCAATGAAAAAAATAATAATACAGTTAATTTAAAATGAAGACCACAAGTGGAAAATATGCGCAGATTTAAAAGTGGTGGCTCCTTAATGAGTCAAGCAGTTGGGCTATACTTAAAATATGTGCATCATGTGCTTATGGAATACGCGTTTCGATAGCGACCAGTATAATTCACGGGATTGGGCTTTACGTGATTAAAGCAGTTTGCATAGAAATAATATTATTGAATTACCACTTGTGCCGATGGAAAAGATTTTGCTTCCTCCACTACACTGTTATTGTAAAAAATTTTATAAAAGCATTGAGCCAGATGGGGTTGCGCCAAATTTTTCCACGATTAAGAGGCATGAAAGTAAAAGAAGGTATGAACTCTAACTACTTTATTAAATTAGATTTATATTTCATATCATAATGTTTTTATTTTATCGAGCTATTGACCTGGAATTGTGTGAAATCAGTATCAGAAAATGTATTAGGAAATCAGCGGACTGAAAATTGGCGAATTTTAATAAAAAACATGCTAACCGCATTTAAAAACTTAAAACGTCAGAATGTCATTGAAAATATATTTTTTGCATTGATATGCATAAAAATGTAATGAACAATCACCAGCCGAGTCTGATCAGCATGGCGACAGATTTTACCAACAGCCATACTCGAACACTGGTATAGCGGCAAACAACTTGATTCGCTATCAAGATATTTGTTGGAATCTGCTGGAGGAAGATGAACAAATTTCTAAATAAAAACTTAAACTTTAATTTTTGGTTTGTTTCTAAAACGATTGCGCATATTAGAAAAAAGTTCAAGCTGATCTTCTTTTCTAGTAAAGACATACTCTTTTTCATTCTCTTCACACGACAAATAGAGAGAGAGCTTGGTTTTTATTAAAGAGCTGCACAAGCATAACAAATATTGTTTACAAGCAATTTCATTAAATTAAGATAGTAGGTGTATATTACTCTCTCATTACAAAACACATACTTCCAAAAACAATTGTTTTGCTTTACGATCAAAATATAGAAGAATAGAACAAAACTGCACAAGAACAATGCTGAACTAAAATAAAGCTGAATTAGAACAAAGATGAAGTAGAACATTAAAACAGAAATAGAACATTCCAAGCATGTTTGAATGTTTTGATTGCAAACATAAACCAAAGAGAAAATTGCAAAGGGAGAAACTTTTAATTTAATTTCGTTTGAGTGGTTTTCAATGGGTTCGGTTGTAGGTTCCTTTAAAATATTATTAAAAATTTAGGAAATAATACCTATAACTAAATTATTAAGCTTAAAGTCTTTTTTTTATTTTTATATAAAACTTTAAACGTTTATTTAACCAATATTTCGGCACTCCTTTGAGTGCCTTCTTCAGGGTTTTTTCTTCCTTATTTTATAAATTTTCAACAATTTTTAACAACTTTAACAATAACTGACAAATTAAAAAAAATTTTAATTAGAAATATTTAAAACGTTTAAAGTTTTATATAAAAATAAAAAAAGACATCAAGCTTGATAATTTAGTTATACCTAATATAATAATAAAGGTCGACTAAAATAAAATATACATTTAGGAAATAATTCAAAAAAATCAATTTTGCTTACATTTAATGCATCCATTTCTGTTATAAGCTAAGATCACTTTAAATTTTTTAAATTCCTAATTACGTGCACTCGATGCTTTTACTATAATTTACCTTTTCTTTATTTCATTGTCTGTTTTTGTGTTGATATTCTGTTTGTTTTGATAATACAAGCACTAACAAAGCAGAAGAGAAAAACTTTTCAAGTTATGCTTGTTTTGTTTTGGTGAGAGTAATGTGTTGTTATGTTTGTTTTGCTATGTATGTTTACAGTGAAATAATATGATTAATAGTTGTGTGAAGTAGAACACAGAACATTAAGAATATTTTGCGCAGCCCCTTTAGTTTTTATTTTGCCAGCTCATTATGGGTTAGGTCAAACCCGTCCCGTCCATTTTTTTTTTAAATTGACTTTGATATGAAGTACATATATTTTGAATACACCTTTAAACATATTTTTATTCAAACATGTATGTATATGCGCCATCAGTTAACACTTGTTGAATTTGTATAACACATTTTGAAGAGAAAAGTAAATTAACAAAAATTGATTTAAGCCTTGTAGCCTTGTTGTTGGACTTGGTACTGTTTGTCTCAAGGGATTGAACAGTACCAATGCCATCATGGGAGGTAAAGAACAACAAGTCCAATTTAATAAGTAAAGGTTTGTTACCTTATATGATGTAATTTTATTAAGGATATCATCGACATAAAAAAAACATATTAGATTCATATAAAATATTCGGACAAAGGCAAATTTCTAATACACAAATAGAAGCATTGTGATTTTCAATAATTTGGGGGCAGTTTATCTCCCACCTGCAAAGTTAAAAAATATGAATCTTTAAACAAATATATTTAAATCTTTTTCTTCAGTGTACTCGTCATTGTTTTATTTTCCGTTGCATAATCAATATTATTATTGTCCAAGGCCGAAATATAAAATTGCAAGTCTTTATTTGGTCTCCAATTTTCTTCAAAGAAAGTAGATTAAAGAATTCTTAAATCCTTTTTCAGGTTTAAGGCCCATATTGATGTTAATTAGTTCTAAAACAATATCATGCATTTTTTCCGTATTATCAATTTTTGGTATTATCAATTGCTTTAAAGGTTGGAAGTTAAAATCTGTGGCCGTATGGAAAAACTATATAACTCCATTTTTTAAAAACATGAGAATAACACACTTAAAGTTTTAAACATATTTCTCTAATTATTTAATATGAATTTATGTTATTATACATGCGCATTAAACAAAACATAATTTTAAATAAAGTTAAAGATTTCTGGTTCCGTTGAATTAATTTTTGGACATTAAAACCGAAACTTCACGTCAGTTATTTTGTTTTTTCGAAAAATGGAGTTTAGTTTTTTCGAAAAAAAAATTTTTTTCAATTTATTTTAATATTTTACGGAATTAAGACAACTTAAGTAGAAAACCATTAACTATTTGACTTAGCACGTTAATTTGCCCATTATTTTTTTTTACCATATTTGTATGGTTGAATGATCCATCTAGGATGCTCCTAGATGGTTCAAATGTATGACCAACCCCACTTTATTTTTCATCTTCATCATGTTTTTCTAACATACCTACCAGCTATCTCCATTTCTTAAGGGGGCCCCCATACAAAATTTTCAATGCAGACTAGAAATATGTTGAAGAAAAAGTGCCATAAATCACCACTAGTGGGATACAATGTATGACTGACCTCAATTAGTTTTTTGTACTTAACATTTCTTCGAGACATACTTGCGCTTTATCACCACTTCTTAGGGGGGCACAAAGATTAAGAAATTCTTAAATTAATTAAAATTGTTCGTCTTTTGTGAATACAATCAAAAGTTGTTAACAGATTTTAATCATTTATGGCCTGCTTTGTTTGCAACTTCGTTTGTTATATGTCTAGATTAGAAGCATATCTGCATTTTCCAATTTTTGGTGAAGTTATAATTTTTTTCTTCCAAAAACAAATTATGCTTCTAAAACGACTGCGCATATTAGAAAAAAGTTTAACATAATTTAAAGGAAATTTAGGTATTTTTAGTTTGTTCAATTAACTGTTTTTGAGTTACGCGAACATATGTTGTGCAACCTCCTTCATTTTCGAAATAACGGTTTATCTCGAAAACCAGAGCTAACCTAAAAAAAACGGTAGCACCCCTGAATTCAGCGTAATCGAATAGGTTAAAACGTCAGGTGTCCGGCTTGTCTGTTTTTTCAAAAAGCACAGTGTAACTATTAATCAACTTTTCCATTTTTTCTGATGTACTGCATACATATGTCCACAATTTTTGGAATCTATCGACATAATTTAGCGACTTTATTAAAAAAAAAGGAAGCTATTTGCAAAATATTACATGATATATGCAAAACAGACCTGGCTAACAGTTTGCATAATATGCAACATTGTAAATTGTAAAAACAACTGTTATATAGGACCTTTTGCGTTTTAGGTAACGATATATAGAAATGGCAGCAGATGATGCTCGTTCATATAATTTTAAAAGATTAAAGTTTTTGTTTCGTCAAATCGCACGTCATTTTTTGGAAAAGGATGTGGTAAATAAATTTAATATAACTGAATTAAATCAAATTAAAAGCAAAGTATCGACCTTTTAATAATGTGTACTGTGAAACTGATGTAGAACTATACATATGTATATTAGTTACACATTCATCTTCAAATGTGAAAAGTATCTTTTCTTACCAAAATATTATCAAAACCAAACAGAGAAATTGATTAAAATCCGAAACACCCAATAAAAACGAAAGACTTATTGAACTCATAAAATTGCAATTGTCATTTACATTTACCAAATAATTTCTTATAAATTTTGTAATTCTGATCTAAAAATCTTATAGAAAACAAGTGCTTACCTCATTTAGCTTAATAGTTTATATATCAAACAGAATTGGCTTTTGTTATATTATAGTATATAAGTACAATTAAGATTTACAATACCTTTTTGTGTTGTTTTTAATAAAATAAAAATAATTTGAACTAAAGAAAATCTTTTAGTACAATAAGGGTAAAAAAGTACAATTTTTAAAGTCTGTTGGTACAATCTTAAAATTCTCAATGCCATCCCTGTAAAGTGCTAAAAGATCCTTCAAAATCAATTGTCATCTAATTGGTCGATTACGGATGCCAACGGAACTGAAGATTGCCAGCAGCGACATCAAGCAAATAAAAGCCAATAAAAATTTTGTTTTGTATATTTTAACATAAGCGGCGTTGTCTAATTTCACTACTGGCAACTCAACTTCAGTTGTCTTGCCATCCGTAATCGACCCATAAATTGTTTATTTTTGAAACGAACGAGTTTTGCAACTTACCTACTCATAAGTATCTTTATGAAGTATTCATTATTTTTTCATTAAATCAAGCTTTTATTTCGACGTAAAATAAAGGATTAAAATACGAGAAACATATCTGCAGTTTCTTTTAGCGGATGGTAGGATTTTGATGAGTTCACGTTTTACATTTCAATAAATACGGCAGACAATTATGTCTGTCCATCAGGAATATACAATTTATTGGATATCATTTTCCTAAGGGTCTATCTTATGGGCAATATTGTATAATAATAAAAAATATTTTTTCACTTTAATTTGATAAAAAAAAACACACGCACCGAAATGTGTTTCTAGAATGCATTCGATTTTTTTTTTTAATTTTTATGGTAAATATATACTAGAGATAAGGACGAAGGCCAAGGCAGCCAGTTCCTAATTATTATTATATAAATTTATTAATAAATAAATAATAATAAATCAATATACTAGGGATATACATAAATGTTTTGCACAACAACCTACATATCGTTACCTAAAGCTCAGAAGCAAAATATTGGCTCCATTTTTCCACTAAGGATTTGACAATTGTTTACTTGGAATTTGCTTTATAACAGTATTTATGACATTTACATTTGCATCGCACTGACGCCTTTTCGAACAAGTTCATATATATATGTATTGCATTTTCAGCTGATTGAATACGCAACAAAATTTGAGTCACAATCAATATATCTGTGCCAACAAGCAATAACACCTTAACTCGATTTAGGCAAGTGCTCAGCAGAGCATTTTTTAACTCAAAAACTGTTGCCCAAAATTAGGGAATTTTGATTAAGCTTATAGTTACAGGCTCCTTGTTAGAAATTTTAAGTCAATTTTTTCTTAACTCGACTTAAGCTGCACATATATATTAAAAGGCAAACCTTTAAAGCTTTTAACTAAATCTCAGCTTGCTAAAGGTTGGTTTATTATTATTATATTCTTTATTTAACCGAGCCCATTGGGTCATATATGATTAACGTATTATTACTAATTTAATTGCTTTATACAGTTATGAAGTGGTCTAACAATATTTAGCTTTATTATTATTCTATATGCAGCTAGAAGATTAATTTTTTTTTTTTTTTTAATTTTTAGCCTTGGGCAGAAAATTCACCCTTGTCGTGGTTGGCATTTTTGTGGAGAAAGCTTGGCGTTTTAATAAAAATGGATAGCAGAAACGACAACAAATACAACACTGTTTACAAAGCAACAAAAGAAGGTAATCGTGGTTGGCGAATTTGTTGCAAAAACTGTCATTTATTTAGTCTTTTAATCACGACAGCGCAGGTATCAGTACAAATTTTCGTCTAAATACGCATACGCACACGATATGGGCGACTGTCTCAAATTCCTTGTATTGGCTTTATACTGATTTTACTTTAATAAATGAAGAGCAGCGAGCTGAATAAACTTTTAATTTTTATTCTCCATTCGTTTGAACCATCGAAGACATTTTAAACATACGTAGTTCCGTCGCTCTAGTAATAAAAAAATTACTGTTTTATTTAATATTATTTATTTATTTATTTATTTCTTTATTTTCGTAATATAAGCCACTGAGGCCAAATATATATTACATAGCACTTAGTACCTAAGTATTACATCAGAGAACAATATGTATAAAAAATAAGCATATATATATATAAAGACATTATATTATTAATAAAATCTAATAACAAACAATCTCAATTCATTCGCTCCCCCGCGCATAAAAAAATCACAAGGACATATATTAATATTGATTAATAAGAATAAAGAGTTAAATTCGGTCCAAATAGGAAAGTGCGTATGTGCTAAGTTTTCAAGCAATACATAATAATAACTACTAATCTACATCCGAAAAATGCGCCACTAGTTTCAATCTGAAAGCATTATTAGAGTGCGTGAAGGTACGTAATTCTAATGGTAGGTAGTTCCAATGATAAATAACTCTGACACGGAAAGATCTAGCAAATGCTGATCTAACAATTCTAGGAACAATAAGGTGTGGGTTTCTAGTACGAGGTGAGAATAGAAAAGCATTACGAAGCGCCAAGGGCTTGACACTTTTTATAAGCTTATGAAACAGACTTAGATTGCGAAACGATACTAGTTCATCAAAAGAGCAGCCTAGAAAACTCTTCACAAAACCAGAAATAAACACACTCAGTATAAACACTCAGTTTTGAAAATATTTTCAATCAGCCTTATTCCGGCTGTCGTTGTCGTATACGACTGTGTCGTTTTTTGTAATAGATTAAAGTAAAACACAACCTGTGTTCTTTAATCTACTACAAAAAACGACACAGTCGTATACGACAACGACAACCGGAATAAGGGTGAATATAAAATTCTATCGTGACGTTTACGTTCGAAATTGTTGAGCAGGCAGTAGGTAAGGTTAGATAAAAAGGCTGGTGCGAAGTCAACACACCATCCTCCAAAGACCAATATGGTCCATTGTTAAGCCTGAATGATAGAGTACTTAGTACTAATAAGCAAAGAGTGGCGAAAATAAAGAGTGTAAGCACAATAATGGAAAATTTAATGGAAGATTAATAGCAGGAAGTAAGTTTTAAAAATATTTTTCATATAAAATTCTATACGTACGAACGTTTGCGTTCGAAATTATTGAACAGACAGTAAAAACTTTGATAACTCAAAAAGTAAAACTATGATGAAATAAAAAGATGGCACGTGCAACGCCACATGATTTTTGTCTTAAATTTTTGTTGACATATTAAATATTTTTTGACATACACAAACAAAATTCCGTTTTTTGTTGTTGTTGTAATGTTGAATTTGTTGCCCTAGTGCTGCCACCAGTAATAATTGGAAAGATCTTAAATACTTTACAGTATAGTGTTGTTCAATATGACACTGGAAGTGTTTGAGAATTTTGATCACAGAACCAATTTGAGATTTTGATGCTCGAAAAAATAAGACCAGTTTTCTTGGTTGCACGCCAGATAATATCTAAACTAATTCCATTTTTATTTACAAAATATAGGTACCTACCTACTTTTATTTAAATTAATAATAGTTTTTAACCCCCTGTCACCGTTTTGTATTTCATTGAGCGAATTAGCTTATCACGGAAATTTAAAAAATCACAATAGGTATTTGGAACAGAAAATATAAAACAGCCTTTTGGCTGTTATTTACTGTTTCGCAAATGTTAAAATAAGGAAGATGAAAGAAAATGTATAGTATGTAGGTATGTAATAGGTATAATTATAAAAGTAATTAAACCCTAAACTTTAGTTTTTGGGTGTGTCTTTAAAGTTTAACTCATTTTTACTCCAAATTCTAACTTAACGCGAAATTTCGTCGATTTCGTGGAACGTAACTGCAAACTATGACGAATTTAATTAAGAATTTTGAAAAACAAAAAAGGATTAATGCAGAAATTATTTGGAATGCCAGACAGCAACATTGCAAATAACTCTAAACGTATTATAAAAGTTTTTTTTTTAAATAATGTTTACTGTCTTGTCTATAAAGTGAGTAAATTTCTTCTTTATGTTTGGTTTTGTTTTAAAGTTAGAGATGTTATGTGCGCACTCATCAGGTTTTCGTGGAAATTTAAATTCTTCTTAAAGCGAAAGGAGCAAAAGCCAAACATAAAAACAAGCAACACAAAAACTTAAAATATTACTTAGATGAAACGACAGACAAGCCGACAAATTGATTATGGTTGTTTAAATGGATAAATAAATAGGCAACTAAGTGAAGCAGACTTCCCACAGTTTGAAATATATGTACCTATATGCTTCTAAGGTTTTCTTAAGCCACTTACAAGCAAACTATTTTGTAAATAATTTATTTTATAAAAAATTGTTCCAAACATACCTGATATAAACGCTGCCAACCATTACGATCTCCTGTAATCTTTTTATATTCCAATTCAACATTATTGGGCGTTGATGATTCTAGTGGTGGAGTATCGTTGCTATTACCATCACCGGACATATTAACCACTCTATTTCTAGAACTGTTATTACTATCTGTACTATTATTTGTATCAGTTACTCCAGCCGATGTTGACGATGATGATGTAGAAGACAATGATGAAGAATTCGAATTTGAAGTAGAAGTCATTGCCACTTCAGACTTAAATGTGTCTGTATGTATTTTCTTTAAAGCTACTTCTTTAGTAAAAAAATATAAAAATTACAATTTTTCTTATTTTTGGCTAAATGCCGATCTAGCAATCTTGCGTGTGCAGTTATTTTAACACAAATATTGTTATATTTGGCGTACTACTTTATTTAGTAAATATGTTGTTCTTGTTGCTTTTGTTATTCTTGTTATTTTTTGCTGCCGTTGTGCTGTAGTAGTTAAACTAATTATTAAAACTAATTTTATAGATTTTTAATTCATAGAATTGTAAGGAGTTAAATGAAACACATTAGACCACGCACGAATTAAATTACAATTTTTATTATATATATTTTTTCAAAATTCACATGAAATTGATTCTTCTTCTACTGCCTCCTTTTCTTCTTTATATTTTTTGCGTTACACACACTTTCCTTTTTAATTTACACAATTTGTTTTTCAAAACAATAGTGTTTTGTAATTTTTTATTTGTAATATATAACTTTACGATATTATTAGCATAATTTCCTGTGTATTAGAAGTAATAAAGACTTATTACAAATAAAATAAAACCCAAATTAATTAAAATCGCACTTTTCTTTCTCTTTTTTGGCAAAACCGTAGGCAATGACAGAATGTAGAATAATGGATGCACGAGACAAGTGTTGTTGCGTTGCACTTTATTTTGCACCATGGTTGTAGAAATTAGTAGTACACAGAGTTGTTTCAAATGTAATACTGTTAATGGAAGAGAAAGAAGATAATCAACAAGTACGTTATTAATTTTTTAAATGTAATATGTCCTGCTTATTAGAATAAAATGAAGCGTAATTTAAATTAATGTGTAAATTGTGTAAAAACAATAATAATAAATAAAATCTTATAATTTCACTTTAAAACATATATGCTCTTTGTGATTATTCCACAACTTTTTATAATTACAGTATAATTTGTATATAATCCACGCCAGTTACAGTAGATCGATATATTCCAAAATATAAAATTTTTTGGCATCTATAAAAAATACCTGCAAAATATTTGTTATAGTGCCCATAAGTGCTGGTTCACACTCTTCAAGTCTTAGCCGTCAAGTCTTGAGCTTTAAGGAGAGAGCGGAAGAGAATTGGCATTCTCTTTCCCATCTCGCCAAAAAGCTAAAGACTTGACAGCTAAAACTTTAAGAGTTTAAACCAGCACTAAGTGCTATAGATCAGTTTCGCTTATAAATTTGCATTTTCAAAAACGGATGAGTGAAGGAACTAGTGTGGAGGATGTTCTAGTCGTCACTGAGTTTCTCCTACAGGAGAGTCAGTTAGTGACAGAAATGACAGACGGACAGAATTAACTTCCCAAAAGAGCCAGATAGTTGAACCAACGGCCTTCTCGGTCGCAATCGAGACAGAAAGTAGATTAGAGAGTGCGCCAAAACCCATAGATAGGCAGGATGCAACAGAACAGGTCATATCTGATATCCGAACAAAGGACGATAAAGCCAAGATCGGCTTTTTTAAGGCCTTCATTTCCGCAATTTAAGTCACTACTTTCCCTTAAAGGCCCTCATCAATATTTAAATTATAAGGGAAAACTCTTTTTTTGTTTTCTCAAATGAATAACATTTTAAATCTTACAGTAAAAAATATTTTCCGATTAAAACTCTCCGAATGAATTCTTTTGAGCTAAAACATTTTCTTAATATTGTGCCTATGTTGTGAAGTATATTGCATAGGTACAAACATATTCAACTGTTTGAATACGCAACAACTTATTTTTCAACAATTTCTATTAACGTACAAACTTTAAAAGTTTTTAATTTAAATTCATCTTATTAAATGTAATTAATGAAAAAAAATTTTATTCTCTCAAGAGTTGATTTTACAATATCTTCATATGAAATAATTTACACTTCATAAAACGCCTGGGGGATAATTCTGGCAGTCGTGATCGAATACTTTTTCGATTCCAATGAAGATTTATTTCCCATTCTTTCAGTCAATACTGAAAGGAATCAAAATATTTTTTTTTTCGTAATAAATATCTCATGCTTATATGCCCTTTCCACCTATGTTGAAGGGTATATGTATATTTAAAAAACAATTTAATAGGTATGTATATTAGTATTTTTATGAAATTTTATTGTAACGAAAAAACTTTAAGATAATTCAGTGAATTGAAAGAAAGATAAAAACGATGGTACAATTTATTTTAATTGCACTAAGATAAAAACATTGGAATTAAATAATATCATAAGAAAATTATAAAATGAAAGGTTTCTTCTAAAATTCAGGTATTAAAGCAATTAGCAAAATTAAAATATCTTACATCAACTTATGAGAAAATGAGTAATGCAAGACTTTTTATAATTAAAAAATTAGAGCAAATAGACAAAATTTGTCTTACGTGGTTTAGAATCTTGAAATTCTAACAAAAAATCATTGAAAAATAAACTATTTACATTTAAACTCATTTTATATAAAATAAACCAATCAGCAAAACTACGTTCTTTTAAAAAGGATCGCATTTCGGAATATGAAATATCATTTGCACGCATGCGCAATAGCTGTATACGCAAAGGGAAGCAAAACAATAAAATAAAATTGTATACAAGTTTTACAGCAGCCAAAATAATAACCAAAATAAACCACAGCCATAAAAAAGCAAACATTTTCTCATTAAGAATATTTAGAGGCAACATACACAAAGCATCGTTGTTGTTGATAGATCCGCCCAGACCAAATGTGTAGATAGTACATTTTGCTAGTTTGGGAAAAACCTGTGATGTATGATAATTCCAAATTTCCCAATTATTTAGTGGTACTTGTGTTATTATCTTAAAATATCGAGACCAAAAACCATTAAGGAAATATTCTAAAAATATAATATTGCAAATCTGTAAAGAAAATAAAAAATTTTATGTAACCGAATTAAAAAGAGGTTTATAATGGGTTAAATAGAAAATTTTTTATAATATAGGTACCTACCTAGTCGATTATTAAACTTAAAAATTTATAGTTAAAACTTACACTTATGAATAAATTAAAAAATTCGCAAACAAAATATTTCAGAACATAACTTCTATGTAAAATTGTATTATTCGCATTGAAATATCTTTTCAGAGCATGACATGAGTCTTTATTTTGATCCTGGGTTATTATTGCTGGCACTTAAAACAAAAGGAATTTTCATTGTTTTATTTACATAAATAAACCAAAATGTTACAAAAAATAACTTACCCACTGGTAGACATAGTTGTTCTAAACGTTTACCTTCCCATTTTTTCCAAATAAATGATGGTAGATAAAACAAAAATGCTTCCAAGAGTAATACAATCACTACCCATTGATAGTAACGTAGAGTTAAAGGTTCGACTCCGCTTGTTCCCACTCCAACGCCAATAGTTTTGCGTGAATCAACAATAGTGTTCGGTATAACAAACGTACCAAATGTCCAACAGTATGAATGAACAAATTTTGCAAATTTTAAATCAGTCATACAGTGTATAGGATCACCAAAATATTGCTTGGCCGAAAGGAGCATAGTAAATGCCAGTAATATGACCGTTGTACATTTGGAATGCAAAATAAAGATGGTGTCGTATATGTTCACACTTTTTAAGCTCAAAAATTTAGCGAGTGGTTTTGCCGTATCAAACATTGCTAATTGGAATGGAAATTAAACCGAAAAAGATTTAATTTTTTTAATTTAAAATTATTAAAATTTTGGTATCGACGATCAATATTGACGTTGACAACGGTTGTTTTTGAATGTAATGTGATGCAGTCTATTACATATTAGTAGGATGGCCCAAAAAAAGTAAAAATTTTATCTAATCTATTACATTTTAAAGAAAAACAAAAATGCAAAATCAGCATAAAGGCGAATTTAACTACAGGTGGTGTCCAAGGTATATTTATAGCAGGCAGACGCGAGATTACAAAAATTGTACAATAAAACAAACAACAGGCCTTTTTATTGTTGTTATGTGATACGAACTGTCAAACAGCAAAGCGGTTGATAAAAGACAAATGAAAAACAAACAAGAAAAAACGCCGTTCAACGAAAATGGATTCATGTTGTTTGTTATCATTTATTAAACTTACTTTTAAAGTTCGTAAGAAAAATTTGTGATTTGTGTTAATTTTGTAAGAAAATATTTTTGTATTTAATATTTATATGAACATCAAACATAAAAACAATTGAGCATAAGCTTTATATTAAAATAAATGTGTTTTTTTTTCGGAACACCTAGATAATGCAAAAGTTCCATTCTCATTTTTCTCTTTTGACAGTTCGTATCACAAAACAAGCATATAAAAAAATAATCAGCAAGCTTTCCGAGACTACCTGTTAAGGCCGGTATTCACTATCCTATTTAGTCGCACGATATGTCAAAAAAATCGTGTGTGCTCATAATGTATGACAGTGTGGCTTAAAAATGAATTGAGTGACAGATTTTTTTGACAAGTCTGTCCGACTTGGAAATGTTTTAAAAATTTTCATAAAATGATAGATTATATGCGATCAGAGTTGCATTTTCTTGTAAAGTAGATGAGTCATTTGAGTTTGCATCTTTTTTGTGGGATAGTGTGGCATTGACAGCCGATTTTGCAGACATTTTTTTTATGTCGGATAGAATTCCGTCAGATTTTCGTGTGAATGAATCGTACGATTATGTAGGATAGTGAATACCGGCCTTTATAAATATACCTTGGTGGTGTCGATACTACAACAAGTAACAACACCAAAAACACAACAATGTATTTTTTGCTGCTTTCGTTAATCGATATGTCAAAAATACAACTAACTTTTGACATTTCTCCGTCTGAGTAAAAAAAAAAGTAGCAAAGCTGTGCTTTAATAAACCAAATATTGTTAGCAGACAAATTTGAATGAATAACCGTTGGAACACAATTGTACCGTATGAACGTACAACGTAGAAACGTTATCAAATTAAAACGTAGACTATTTTATACAAAGCTACACAATAGCTGTCGTAAACGTAATAGCGTATTTGCAGCGTACCTCGACATATATGTAATTCTATATCATACGCCGGTTACGACCGTAAGAGAAAAGTTAAATATTTAAAATTAAAATATGTTTTTGTTTTCAAATTGAATATTCGATAACAAAATAAAGGGATATTTAAATAAACAATAATTTTAATAAATTTAGAATTATTTTAATATTATTTTCAAAATAAAACAAGATACATTAAAAAAAATTACGGGCGTTACGTCCTACGTTGATACGACGTACGACTCAATTGTACTCCTAGCATGAAGCACACTTTATTGCAATTTTCATCAAAGAATTTTAAAAATATTCTTGTAACATACGGAATCTGGATATTTTTCTTTCTTTTTATAAATTATTATATTTTGAAACATTTTTTTTCGAATGCGCTTTTTTGTCAAATTAAAATTTAATTTGAGGCTCTTGTTTGTAATAGTCCTATTTCCTCAATCTTCCGAATATCTTGATACAATATATTCTGTTAAGCGATCCATTAATTATACATTATTATTGTATATATTTTTCGCCATATTTTTTCCATTTTGCCCTATATTATGAAATATGTGGCACGATTAAATGTGGCTCAACTTTCATTAACCTATAATAACCTTTATACTATATTAAAATGTTTTTCTTTTTTTTTCATTGTGCAATGAAAATCAATAGCCTTTTGATTGTTCCCAATATATTGTACAATCATTGAATATCACATAAACATTGGCGATATAATAGTACAGTACGAAAAATTTTACAATTATATTGCAGGTGTATGGACCGCTTTAGTGTTTAGCATTATTCCTAAATATCTGAAGCTTTAATGTTAGCCAAAATTGGCTTAAGCAAAAAGCTTTAACAAATTTAGGGGTTAGGAAGGACTATTTCAAAATAATTCCCAAATATTCTGATGGAATGCTTAATGCCCTTTAATATTTCAAATAATTTTTAAATTAAATACTTAAGAAATTGAATATTAATATTTTTCTTAAATTTTTTTTCAAGTATTATATTGATTAATTTAGAGTAGTTTAAGGGCCAAATAAACAACACAATCGGCCTTACAAACACACACTTTCCTCTTGCCAATAAACGCCACAAACAAATACAAATACAGATATTAATTTTCTACAAAATTCTATTCAAACAAATGTCCTCTTCATTATTTATGCTTAAATAGAAAAAGAAAAAAAAAACTCAGGGGGAATTTTTATTCATTACTGAGTTGATAGTTAAAATTTCAATAAGCTAACCTAATTAAGAACTAGGCAGCGAAAATTCGAATCTGCTAGATTGTTTCGGAGAGGCAGAAATATCCCCAAACCTCCCCTCGTGGTCCTATTTTTAAAAAATGTATAGATAATGTATCCATATAAGTATAAGCTATATATGTTTAAAGTTTCATTAAAATCTGCGAGGTAGTTTATTTAATTTACTTTATAATTTGCTACCATTGGATAAGCTTAATTTCTTTCCCACACAATTTGCTTCTATTTTTTTCTGTTAGCTTCTTTTTTCAATTAACAACCAAATATGTCGTTTTATGTTAGTATGTCAACAAAAATTGACTAATAATTATTGCAACATAAATTGCCGGCAATAAATATGTATGTACAAAAATGTCTACATTAAGGATAACATAAAGTTGACATTTACTGCAATATATGTTGCAATATTGCCTTTATGGTCTTGAATTGCCTGTATGGTTTTGCGTTCGCTTTCTGTATCTTGAAGAATCTACAAATGAAAATAACTTTAAATTTGGTATAAGATATTAAATATTTTAATAAATACATATGTATGTAAATGTAACAGTAAATTTTATATAGTTCTTTGATTTCTAAGGGAATTTGTTTTTGAATAAGTTTAATTAAATTAAATTAGACCTAAAACATAAAAATCCAAAGTATAATTTATAAAAAAAAAACTTTTACTTTTTGATTTTTCTATTGCGAGCAAAACTTCAAATTACTGTCAGCAAATGTCAAACCACTGTCCAATTATACAGTCCTTGAAGTTTGCAAGACAGTAGAAATGACAATTAAAAAAGTGTGCATTTATTGATAAAGTTTGCATGTATTACTACTGTCATGACAGTACTGTCAAGTGTAAACGCTATGTAAAGTAAAAAAAAAGTCATAATTTTGGTCAAAAAATCATTAAAAAAGGCTGTACATAAGTATGTTCTAAAAAATGTAGAACAGCAAAAAGAATATCAAAAATAAACACAAAGTTCTCAAACGCGAATCCGAAACCTAATGCTGCTCACAGTCGATGCAACATAAGTTGAAACATGTGTTCCTACTCATGTTTCAGTTTTTACCACACACGATGAAACTAAAAACTATAAACTAACTACTTCAAAACAAATATACGGTTTTTTGTTTTTATAACTTGTATATTTTATGATCCATAAATCTGAAAAATTTTTATATTCAATTGTAAAATTACTCCAACACAATGTGCTTGGAAACATCAAAAATATTTGATTTTTGAGAAACTAAAAAGGTAACACGAATTTCTTTAACAAACATTACTACACACGTTGAAACATTTAGAGAAAGATGCCCAAGTTTTTACTAATGTTGTTCCGTATGTTGGCACCGTATAATTCGTCGCAATTACAATTAAATACAATCACAAAATTTGACAGCACTGGTTTCAATTCAATCACAAATTGTAATAGATCACAATGATCTTAAAATAAAAAAAAACATATTTTAAGGCGCTTTTTAAATTTTTGCAATTTATTTTGCATCTAGTACCGTTATAATTGTAATTGTCATTTGTTTTATTTACAAATACGAATTGGCGATAAAAAAGAAAATTATTTAAAGCACGTTTTTAATTCATTCCTGAAATATTTCCGTTTCCAATTGTAGAATAAATGAAGAATTCAAGAATTTCAGACGCATAAATCTTACAAAAACCATGTGCATTTGATAAAGAAATTAATTTGTGGAATCTCAAAGCAACAAAAACGAAATTCAGAAAATAATCAAAAAGCTTGTAGAATTAAATTTCTCATCTCAAGCCAACGCCATGTATGCGGCAGTCAAACCCTTGTCGAAGTATCTGCAATTCAAGTCTGTCCATATTTACGATATAATATTTACCCTCCACTCGAAATGTACTGTGGTCATTTTGCTGGCATGTTCATTTCTGCTGTCGGCAAAACAATATTTTGGGGATCCCATCATGTGCATAAGTGATGAAAAAAATGTCGAATATGTTAATTCCTATTGCTGGACACTGGGAACATACATTCTAAACTATTACGATTTGGATATGCAAATAAATACAGTGAGAAATATGACAAGTAATCCAAGTGATCGTATCCGTGATAAGGGTTACGCCATATCTGAAGGTAAGTAGAAATAATGATATATATGATATAGATTAATAAAAAGACAATGAGCTAGGAATGCAATTTGAATTGAATGTTAAAGCAGCAATGTGAATTTGTTTGAAAATTGTTAGGTTTTATTTAAGTTTTTATATATTTTTGAAAATTTTTAGGTGTTGGACCTGAAATACATGGTGTTACTGAACGAGTATATTTGCGTTACTACCAGTGGATTATTCTTATCTTACTCTTGCAAGCTTTAGTGTTTTATTTTCCCTCTTTCCTGTGGAAAGTGTGGGAGGGTCAACGTTTAAAGCAATTATGTTCAGAAGTTGGTAAGTGTTTTAAGTTATTTTAAATGGCTTAAATTTTAAATACTTGTTACTCATCCATCTTAATCATTTTTATAACATTTATAAAGCTTGCTGTTCTAAGATTAGTAATACCTATATAAATTTTAGTGGCTTAAATCTAGTTTACCGATGCAGCTCCAAATAAAAAATAAGTACCCAGCGTGATACAAAATTGAAAAATAAGAAGAAACAATCAAATAAAAAAATTTGCGCAAACGCTTAGTTTTCGAGTTACGGACGTTTAAAGTTTTTATATAAATATGCGATTTTCCACTACAATTCTAAACTTATACCTATGGTCCATAACTCGAAAACTAAGCGTTTGCGCTCGGATTTTTTTTTAATTAGTATAATAAAAATTTTATATTTGTTTAAAGATTGTCACGTGCGGTATTGTAGGTACTAGAAATACAACTATATGTATAATCTAATTATGTTGGTACTTAGATTACATTTGGTCCAAACTTGTTTTATTGCAATCTAAATGTTCTTATCCAATTTGGTCGGAATCGGTCCATATTTGACAATAGCACCGATAAAACTACTACTCCCGAAAAGAGGTTTTATACCATAACTTCCTTATGAATGTTTGTATTGAGATACAAATTGGCGACAACAACTTTTACGAGAGGTTTTATGTCATGACAAAATGGTTTGCTGATAGGTCCAAAATTAACTATATGTCCCATAAGGCAAACAAATCTCATATAGATGAAGATATCTAAATAATATTCTGCACAAATAACTTTTATATAATACTTAATTTAATAGCATAATTCTGTTCTGGCGACCATGATTCCCCATGGGTTCCAAATAGTCCACACTCTCAAAACTTTGTTTTTAATATATTATAGTGTAGGGTATCATATGTTCGGGCTGGACCGAATGTACATTCTTACTTGTTTGCTTTAAGTTTTTGTATACATATATTTTCAAAAAATATATTTCATACCTTGTAAATACTATAAGAGTACAATCTGACACGTTCATTGTTCATTACAAAACCATAAAAAAAATTTTTTTCCATTTACGGATAATAAAGGAAAAATATTTAGTTTAATGTAAAAAATTTCAAAGAAGAAAAAATACCTGACGCATGCAGATTTTCGCATATTTTTTCATTCACCCCAAAATCACTTCCGTTTATGTCACGTACGACCACCTATTTTGCTCGATACTTTGGACAACAATGTTCCGAATGTAATATTTTTTTTCATATATAGTACCCTCTAAGCAAAATATATTTTATTAAATCAGTATATAAAGCTACATTTTGAAAACTTTGATCGCATTTTGCCAAGTTTGATTTTTTTTTTAGATTTGCCTTTGATTTAGATTGACGATATGCACATATTGATTAATATTTAAAATTTAAAAGTTTTATGTTTTGATGACAGAACAGTAATTATCATGCATTATTTTGAGTAATAACTTTTTGCTTAAACCAAGCACACACATATTTTGAACAAGAAATTGTTGGCTTGGGCGAGAATCGTGCAAAATTTTATTGGTTCAAGTCATATTTTCTGGTGATTTAATAAATAATTCGTTCCGTGTATCACATCATTGGTAGCTATCAATTACACTGTGCATAAAATTGACACTTTTTTTCGTGACAAGCTGGGCACCTAGCGTTTTAACATAACTCGGGTACGCTGAATCCAGTGGTGCCGGCGGTTTTTTAAGATTGGCTCTGGTTTTTCGAGATATACCGTTATTTCGAAAATGGAGGAGGTTGCACAACATGTGTTCGCGTAACTCAAAAACGGTTTAGTTTATTGAAATTACTAAAAAAACCTAAATTCCGCAATAAAATTTCATTTAAGAAAAATAAAACCTTTTTTCTAATATGAGTAGTCGTTATTGAAACATAATTTTTTTTTTTTGGAAAACGAAATAATTTTTTTAACAAAATTTCGAAATTTTTGTTTTTTAAAAATTCATAAAAAATTGGAAAATGCAGCTATGCTTCTAATTTTTTGCAGACGTATATAAAACGAAATTCCAAACAAAACACCCATAAATGATTAAAATCTGTTTGCAACTTTTGATTTTATTCACAAAAGTCGACAAATTTTAATTAATTTAAGAATTTCATAAAACGCAATATTTGTATGGGAGACCCCCTAAGGGATGGTGATAAAGTGAAAGTATAATTTGAGAAAATGTTAAGAACAAAAAACTAATGGAGGTCAGTCATACATTTTATCCCCCTAGGGGCAACTCCTGTGCATTTATGGGACTTTTTCTTCAATATATTTCTAGTCTGCATTGAACATTTTGTATGGAAGCCCCCTTAAGGAATGGAGATAGCGGGTGGGTATGTTAGAAATAAATGATTGAGATGAAAAATTAAGTGGGGTTGGGCATACATTTGACCCATCTAGGGGCATCCTAGGCGCTGCAGGGGCCAAATTTAAGAATTTCATTAAACGGCCATATTTGTATGGGAGCCCCCCTAAGGGGTGGAGATATATGGCAACTATATTTTAAGAAAATGTTAAGAACAAAAAACATAAGGAGGTCGGTCATACATTTTATCCCCCTAGGAGTGAATCCTAGGCATTAGAAACTACTGATGGGAATGAAAAATAAAGTTGCGCTGGTCATACATTTGGCCCGTCTAGGGGTATCTCAGGCGCTGCAGGTGCAAAATTTAAGGCTAGGGTTCTACGCGTATAAAAAACAAAGTTTCAGAAAAGATGAAATTTTTTTATTTTTTATAATAACCAAACTTAAAAATTTCAAAACATTTATTTTTGTTGTTAATTAGTTAAAGTTAAAGTTTTTATTTAGAAATTTATTCTACTTCCTCCTGCAGATTCCAACAAATATCCCCTAATAGCGAATCAAGTTGTTTGCCGCTATACCAGTGTTCGAGCCTGCCTGTTACTTGGTGATTGTTCATTAAATTTTTCGGCCTGGTATTGCAAAAAATGTATTTTCAATGACATTCTAACGTTTAAGTTTTTAAATGCGGTTAGCATATTTTTGATTAAAATTCGCCAGTTTTCAGGCCGATGATTTCCTAATACATTTTCTATAACTGATTTCACACAATTCCAGGCCAATAGCTCGATATCATTCAATGAAACCTCAAATTGATGGTCCTTCATAAGACGATGAATGTCCGGTCCATTAAGAGTTCCTGTAAAATAAAAACATTATGATATGAAGTATAAATCTAATTTAATAAAGTAGTTCTTTTACTTTCATACCGCTTAATCGTGGAAAAATTCGGCGCAATTCGGTAAAAGCAACACCATCTGGGCTCAATGCTTTTATAAAATTTTTTACAATACCCAGTTTGATGTGGAGCATTTATGACTTTATTTCTTAATTCTAAGAATTTTTTAATCGGTAACTGTGGATTTTCCAAAATTCCTACCGCAAAGTGAAAGTGTGGTAATAATGCATGCATATTTCTTTGGAATAGCATAAATTTGAATATTTGTTCTTTTGTTTTGTATTGTAAATGGCACAAAAACCGCATTTAAAAAATTTTACGTCAAAATGTCATTGAAAATAAATTTTCTGCATTGGCACATTCTCCATATCGGCCCTTTGCTGCAATAGAGTCATAACTCAAATTTGAATTTCTAGCATCTAAATATTTAATTCTTCTCTCTAGAGTTGAATATAGAAGATATTTGTATGAAATTTTTACACAATATGAAGAAGCCATATCGCTTTGATTAACTCCACATTATGTTCCACTGTGAGCTAAAGCATTTAATACATTAGCTTAAAAATCAGCGTTTTTGAGTTATGACTCTATTGCAGCAAAGGCTCGATATATACATTATGTTGAATAAAGAATTTAATAATTAAAAAAAATCCAATGAAATGCTCCATATAAATTATATTCTTCATATATATTGAAGAAAAAGTCCTATAAATTCCCAGAAGTCGCCCCTAGTGGTATATAATGTATGACCGACCTCAATTAATTTTTTTTTCTTTTTTCTCAAGACATACTAGCCCTTTATCGCCACTTCTTAGGGGGGCTCCCATACAAATATTGCGTTTTATGAAATTCTTAAATTAATTAAAATTAAAATTTGTCAACTTTTGTGAATTAAATCAAAAGTTCCTAACAGATTTTAATTATTTATGGCTTGTTTTGTTTGCAGCTTCGTCTTTGATATTTTTTATTTTTGCATTTTTAATTTTTTATGAATTTTTAAAAAACAAAAATTTCGAAATTTTGATAAAAAAATTAATTTCTCTATCAAAAAAAAAAAAAAAAAATTATGTTTCAATAACGACTACTCATATTAGAAAAAAGGTTTTATTTTTCCTAAATGAAATTTTATTGCGGAATTTCGGTTTTTTTAGTAATTTCAATAAACTAAACCGTTTTTGAGTTACGTGAATATATGTTGTGCAACCTCCTCCATTTTCGAAATAACGGTATATCTCGAAAACCAGAGCCAATCTTAGCACCACTGGATTCAGCGTACCCGAATTATGTTAAAACGCTATGTGCCCGGCTTGTCTGTTTTTTCAACTAGCATAGTGTTATTAGCAATAAAATACAGACCAAGTTGACTTTTATCAAACCAAGTTTTTTTGTACTTCTATAACCTCAGAAGTAACTGACATTTTGCAGATTTCAGATTTAAATCTATTGAATTTATTAAACGATGAAACATTTATGGATAAATTATTTAAAAAGATTTTAAATAGATTAATTTTCACAGTATGAATTGAAAGAGCTTAGCTTTTAAAAAAATATGTATGTACAATCAATTAAGTAAGAAAACAAAGATATATAAATATAATATATTACAGAATAAAAAAGCAATGTGAATACACTTAGCTGAAGATTAGTTAGGGGACTCAAATTGGTTGTCATCATCTTTATCATTTTCAATAGCAACGTCCGCCTGCAGCAGATTTAAAAGCAAAGCGATAAAACTTAAAATATACACTTTATTATTTAAGAAACTATAAATTTCCTTAAAATTATTTTTATACTACCACTGCTAATGAATACTCTTCATAACCATATTTTGTATATCTCTCTCTTTATCCCTTATATAGGTGATGCCCTAGTATCCGAAGACACTTACATATCGAGAAGTAAACTATTGGTAAAATATTTCACTTCTAACTACAGAGACATACATTTTTGCTACAACTCTCGTTATTTATTCTGTGAGACATTGAATTTCATTATTAGCGTTTTGAATATCTTAATGCTGGAAGTGTTTCTAAATGGCTTTTGGTCCAAATACATACAAGCTATAGCGGCCATACCAAGTTACGATTGGACTAAATGGAATGTTTTAACATCTCGCGTTTTCCCCAAGATTTCCAAGTGCCACATGGTCAAATATGGGTATTCTGGCTCTACAACTTCTCTGGATATTCTCTGCTTATTGCCACTTAATATTTTAAATGAAAAGCTATTTGCTTTTCTCTGGTGTTGGTTTCTCGCCATTTGCATATTGTCTGGCTTGAATTTGGTTTATCGCGCTATGCTGATGTTTAATGAACCATTTCGTTTACAGTTATTGTACACGAAATTGCGCACAATGCCTAAATCTCATGTCCGCAGTGCTATTGAGGGAATGACTTATGGCGATTGGTTTGTACTATTTAAAGTTAGTTCAAATATCAATCCCATTTTGTTCCGTGACTTAATAAAAGACCTTTATGAAAATCGTAATCATAAAAAATCTTTGGGATTTAATGTGTGATAGACGTGAATTCATATATTCTGAATTTAAAGAAAACTCTGATGCCTTAAACAAATTTTGTAATTGATACTTTTAAATGATCTCAGCGAAAATTATTTGTAAAGACTGTTAACAGTAATAAGTTTCTATAATTGAATAGTTTTATAAGTTGTAAAATGCTCGTCATTGCATTTGCCTTCCTTTAAGACAATTTCGTTATATCCTTTGTACATTTTGAATATTTATTATGAATTTTTTCCATTTTGCTTATATATTTATATTGTTTATAAAACTTTATATATTGATATTTATGAATTTATTTACTTTCTTTGGAATATGCAAAAAAAATATATATTTGAATTTTTTATTTATAAGATAAATTTTAAAATATAAATATTTTTGTAAATACAATACAATATTAAAACAATTCGCGTTGGGTTTTTTCCTCAATTTAACTATGTTTCATTAAAAAAAAGTACTTTCTAAAATAAAATATGTCGTTAGTGATCGTGAGAATTTAAAAAATTCCTTTGCGAAGACGTGCTTGATTGCATGCATGTCTCTCTCTTATGAGCGTCCGTGATTGTGAGACAAGAAACCGATCAAGCTCAAAGTTCTACTTTACACTAAAACTTCTCTCGGACTCTTTGAGGTCAAAGGTTTTCGGTAGAGCATTAAAATCGCGTTTAGCAATTTTTTTTAGAGACGAATATCCGATTTCTTCTATCGCGTGTTTTTTTCAAGAGTCAAAAAAATTAAAACTATCAGCTCTGTCTTCTGTAACAGCTGTTTTGTTGTTTTGAGGATAGTTTGGTTTGGCAATTAATCATGAATAGAATAAGGCCAAACTAACGTTTGAAAATTGTAAGAATTTATTTTAAAAATTTAGCACACTATTACACCCAGAAAACTCACTGCTCGGTGCGCTTTATGGTGCGAACAGTGGCTGAAAATTCAATTTCATCGGCGAAAAGTCCAATTTTTTGCTATCACCGATTTCAAAAATGTTAATGCCATTCGATAGCAAACATATTAGAACTAAGGTATCAAAAAAACTGGATCAAACTATTGGTAATTGTGGGTGTGGCATGCTGCTGGAAACAAATATTTTATGTTATTATCAGGGTTGGCTGCCCACTGGGTAACCCAGAAACACCCACCCGGTTTTTAATGGATATTTTGTTTAAAAAAAAAAACCCAAGTGGGGGGTCTTTTATGTTCATTTAGACAAAGATGGTTTAATTTTCATGTCTTATTTACAGAAAAATAAAAGAAAATAATTATAAAATTAGATATTGGGAATTATTTCTTTTTCATAAGCAACTTTATTATATTCAACATTTTTAATTTTTACGAATTTATTCTATGAGTTAAATTTCAGTTATGTATTTTATAAAGCTTTTTGTAATAGCTCTATTCCTTAAATGTTTTTATAAATGACTTTATACACTACCAGACTATTATATTGTATTTTCTTGTTACGGAAAGCTAAGGTAAAATGTAACAAGAAAATACAATATAATAGTCTGGTAGTGTATAAAGTCATTTATAAAAACATTTAAGGAATAGAGCTATTACAAAAAGCTTTATAAAATACATAACTGAAATTTAACTCATAGAATAAATTCGAAAAAATTAAAAATGTTAATTATAAAATTCTTAGAAAAGAACAGTACAAATACAGACAAATTTATTTATATGCCCATTTGTGTGTTTGTACATTTAACGTTAGTGGGGTTTTCTCTATTTATTAATTTAAACATAGATATTATACTACACAAAGATTTTTAACTACAAATTCGGCCTTAATCCAATTTAGGTTGATTAAAAACAAATTTACATTTTTTTTCAAATTAAAATCATATAAAAATCATAATCAGGCTTTTTTTTAAAGGAATATTATTCAAAAAAGTTTGATTGTGATATTTGAATTGTCGAATTCGATTTGAAAAATGCTGAATATGATTTGTAAAATACTCAATTTGATTTCGAAAATTCTAAATTTGTTTTTAAAATCCTGAATTTGATTTTCAAAAGGCCGAATTTGAAGTTAAGGCCCTATACATACATTTGTATAAAGAAAACTACAAAAAAATAATTTAAAAAATCTTATTAATGGCACAATCACGTACATAAGAACTTTTTTGTTGAAATCAGTTACCCTGGTGGTTCAGATTTGTAATGCTGATATATTTTTAAAAGAGCTAATGCTTTTTTCCAATCCAAGACGATTTCTAGGGTTATTTCATATTAAACCATAAGATGAAAACATTTTTTTATTGATGCTGAACTAGCAAGGCAATTCATTACTGAAGTGAAAAAATCGTAAATGGGTCTGTACACGGTCAAAATGCTTGTCATGTAGGCGAATGCACTCGTGCACGGGCGCTGGAAGTAATATTCACCGTCAGATCTAAATTGTTTGATTTTCCATCCAGCATCGTTGGTGTCACACATACAAACACATTTTAACTAGTACTACCATAGCGCTTAATGAGAAATGCTTGACCGTGTACAGACCCCTTAAAAGTTTGCTGGTAAAATTTTTAAATTTTTGGCTTTCAATCTTTTCCACCAGTGTTGTTCATTTAATTTGATAATCGTTTCTTCCTTAAATTAATTTAAAGGTTATTTAGTTTAGATTTTGATTTTTGATTACGAAAAAGAAAAAATAGAAAATTCCACTCATGTTGAAGTAAGCGGTCTTTATTATAATTTAAAAGTGTAAGGTTGTACATATTTGACGTGTCAAAAAAAGTAAAACAGCCTGCCAATGAAATGTAAAAAGTAAATAGATAATTATCTTATTATTACGTCGTTAATGGAAATATATGACATACATATATGAACACAATGGCAAATGGGGAAAACGCTTTACAAATTGCAATGTTGCAACTTTTAAACCTGATTTTTGACACTTGTTTAAAGGTTGTTAAAATAGTAACTTTTAGTGTAAACCTTTTTTCTTGTGTTTTTGTAATAATAAGTTGAATTTTCAAATAAAATCTGAACTGAATACCATTATTGTAAAAAATATTCTGCCTCTTAAATTTTAAAGGGTGCAAGAAATAAGGGGTGCTTTTGACTAATTCATTCTTCTTTTTATTTTCTTGACTAATTAGTTTGCATATATGTATACGTATTTGGGAAGCATCATATTCGCCAAATAATGAGTTGTATAGTTTTTACTTTTCCATTATTACATTATTACAACTTTAGTGTAACACGCCAGGTAGAATGAACCTCCTCTTAATTTATCGCTCACTTAAAGTTAAAGTAAAGTTGCAGTAATGGAACACTTCTTATATGGCTAATAATATCTCACCTTTAGCTATCGGTAATTTGTGAAAACGGGCCTAAGTGTCTGCAAATTTTTACTGAACAAATTTTTGCCAGTAAAATCCAGTAAAACACAAAAACATATGATTCAATCAGGGGTGCAAAATGAGAATTTTCAAATTGTTTTTTTGTCCTAAAATTTTTTGTGCAATTTCTTTTTTAATTTTTACTTTAACAACAAAAACTTCGTGCATAGTAATTTACTAATACATTTGTTTATATTTTTAATAAAAGCTAATAGTTTTCATATATTTAAATCCAATTTACAAAACATCGTACAAAAAAATTTCACTTGTACGTGAAATTTTTCAATTGAGTTCATTCATATATTTGTGGATAAAAAATAATTAGATTTTTTAAATAATGCAACAAAAATTTGTAGAATGTATCGAATATTTTGCTTGTATATATCTGGTTGGAAACTGTAGAAACATACAGCATATTTCTTTCTTTATCTTTTATTTTGATATGAAAAGGCTCTTTCTACATTACCGGATAAATGTGGAATTGATAATATTCCACAAAGAAATTTAATAGATCTTTAAACATTCACAATTATTACAATGTTTACAAAATTTTTTACTTTTTATGTTTCTAAACATTCTCTTCTCTTCTTCTTTTTCTTTCGATTAGATTTTTTTTTTAGAATACCTATTTTCGATTCGAGCGTAGCTGATTGCGGGAACGTAATCGAAACGCAGAATAAGGGTGATTATTTCGTTTAATTCATTTTTTAATATTAAAACCTTTTAAAATTTCAAAAACTGTAAATTTTAAACGTTTTTAATAATAATACGTAAAATAAAAGTGATAAAGTGGAAAATTTCATAAATTGTACACCAATTGCAATTGGTGTACCATTGTACTTTTTATAACTCGATTGTACCACAAATGGTAAAATTTTACCAACTTTTTTTTTGTTTTTTTAATTAATTGAAAGCAAATAAACAAAAGTAAGCAAACAAAAAGCATACAATTTGTAATAAAAACATTTGAAACACTGAATTAAAAGTGCAATAATTAAGAACAATTATTTTCAACGTTAAGCAAATTAAAGTAGTATAGATAACACATATTATGCAACAATAAGCTGTAAGTTTTTGCAATTTTTTCGTTCGCTTACTTTTTGTGCAAGAGCCATTCTGGAGAGTAAAATTTTTTAATTGTTCAAAATTTACTCACCTACTGGATCTTACTAGAAAAGTAAACAAACGGACCTATTGTATCTACATAAATCAAAAATAAAACCCCAAACTTTGTAAAATATAAGGGGGAGAAAAAAAAAACCTAGTACATAAAAATTGGGTTAATTTTTTATAGTAAAGAAGAAAAAAGAGATTTCTAACTTACAGGCCTGTTCTGAAAATCACGTGATTTCAAATCACATGTGCTTTTAAAATCACACGTGTGATTTTGTGGTGTTCTGTAAATCACATCGTTTTTGTGTTTTGCGGTGTGATTTTCAATTGTCGAAAGCACAAACAAACACAAGTTTTTAACAACTGATTGTTCTACAAAGGCGTAACTCAGTTTTTAACGCTTTTTTTTTTGCTATTTTCCGATAATTTGTTTTTTTAACCGATATGGCGATCTCAAGTTGGTTTTAGGGCTTGTTTCAAATGTTGCAATTTTTCGCGAATTTTAGTAACTTTTCTGATTCTTTACAGCTTTAAAGATTTTTAATAAATAGAAGACTGCTATCTTGCCGCTGTTAGAAACTTTTTGCGAATTTCCACTAATTTAGCAATTTTTACCGAATTTTGGTCATTCCTTATAGTTTTAGAGACTTTTAATCAATTTTATGGCTTTTTGCAAAAATCTTTTGTTATTTTCAGATATTTTGTTTTTTTTTAGCCCATTTAGCGATTTCCAATAAGTTTTAGGGTTTGTTTACAAGTTTGCAATTTTTTGTGAATTCTAGCTATGTTCGCGGATAGAAGCGATTTTTTCCTGTGATTCTTCACAGCTTTTACGATTTTTAATAAATATTCGACTTTTCTATTATGCCGCTGTAAGCAAATTAGCGATCTTTTATTCAACTAAAAAACAAGCCTGAAATTACAACAGAAGTCACAAAAGCAAATTTTATTTTTGTACTGTCGTCGAATTTTCTTAAATTTAAATGATTTAAAAAAAATTAATAAACAACACATTGAATATTTTATTAGGTAATTTATTAAGACGGTCATCAAACAATAGCCGCAAAAATAACAAAGTGATTTTAAAAAGATGTTAACGTAGCTGAACGTTTTGAAATCACAAAATAATTTGCCCAGAACACCTTTCTTGTGATTTCAAATCACTTTGATAAAATGCGATTTTCAGAACAGGCCTGTTAATATTTTCCAATTTTGGCTGTACCATAAACTAACCTCTTTGTTTTTTTTTTTTTGGTAACTTAGAAAATATGGCTCAAGAAATGAACGCAATTTTTATATTTCCGGCAGAAAATTCTAGGACTTCTTTGCATATTCTGTTAAAACGCTCCAAAAAGTACTAAAATCTTAAATAAAAATTAGCAATTTCGGGGAGTTCCATAAAATTTCTCAAAGTTTACGACAGTACAAAAATTTTTCTCAGTAATATTGTTTACCAACAATAATTTCCCCTTTTTTTGTGTGTTTAGTGGTAGACAAAATTACAAAGTTTGAAGGGAATATATTAATGAATTTTTGGAAATTTTTTTAGTAAAACAGGTAAGGGTCGTTTTTTATTTAACAGTTAAGCTCAAAAATTGTTTGACTTTGGTGCCCTCGACTGTAAATAAAAAGTGAAAACAATAGGTGCGTTAGAGTACTTTTACAGTAAAATGCAGTAAATGAGTAAACTCAAAAATTTGCTCTCACAAAAAGCTGTTGTCCAAAAAAGTACGCGAACGCAAAATTTGTAAAAATTCGTAAAATAAAGGCAACAGCTGATGGCAAATAATTGAAGTGTTGAAAAATGTTTACACTTTTGACTACTTAACTCGTTTTCTTATCGGTACTCGATTAAATACTTTTTATAACACGAATATTTTTGGAAAATACAAACAAATTATTTTATGTAATCTTTCATATTTGTTTGTTTCTTATTTTATTTGAATTTGCTAATTTGTGTCCGGCTAAATTTGATCAATAGTACACCAATACTTTTTTACTATTGATAACTTTAAAAACAAGGGCTGTTCTAAGTACCCGAGTACTTGACACTTTTACAACTCCAAAAAATTAACATAACTAAACAAAGTTTTAAAAGTTGGTATTTAGCCATATAAAATCTTCACAAACAAATTTAATTAATAAATATTTATTCATTTTTTGTATTTATTTTAGTTTTATTTCAACTTTTCTTTTTTTAAACAATTTTTTCACATTTTGTATGCCTTTTGTTTGCTACTTTTGTTTGTTTACCTTTTGCAACATATGTTTTTTTGTTTTACTAAATTTTACTGCAAAAATTTCTGAAGTAAAAATTTGTAAGTACTCAGTCAAGAACTGTCACTTTACGCTCTCAATTTGTGTTCTCATTTACTGTATTTTGTGTACGCGAACGCAATTTAGTAAAATGCAGTAAAGTTCAGTAAAAAATAGTAAAAACTTTTGTGTTCTCGAACGCAGCTAATGAATTCTATTTAAAAATATATTTAAGATACCTTGTAAGCTTTACAAAAATATATATAACATAAATATTCTAAGCACTTTATTAATCTTTGGTTTTGCATATGGAAAAGGGCACTGGGCAGCGTTTCCACCTAGTCTTAAAAATTAAGTCAAGGGGATTTGAAGGTTCTTTACGGTATTATTATGTTTGAAAACGGACCGTTTCTTTAACGTTGTGGGTTAACCTGAATGAGACCAAAATATTCCTTTCAACTGGGCATTTCCTCGATCCAGTTCTAAGATCTATGTATATACCCAGTTCGCATTGTATTATGACCCTATTACGGTTTGCAACTAACTCATTTGAGCTGAAATAAAAACAACTGCTAGCGATGAGTTGTAATTTTTTGATGTTTTTGTTAACCACAATACAACAGAGTTGTAAACCATAATACAAAAACTGCAAAATTTCAACTGAACTGGAGTTGTAAACCGTAATAGGGGCATTAATCTGAATACAAAACCATTATAACAGAGTTGCTCGCGAGTTTTATGTTTTAGCTCGGCAGTTCAACCTTAAAACGAGAAAATTGAAACGAATTATGCTCGCGTGTATAATTTTTTCCTACACTGCTCAAAACTATTAAAAGGGGGAGATGTGACTTTCTTTCTTAGGTGCGCAGAATAGTAAAGAGGGTGTTATGCATTTATGCTGATATGTGTAACACCTTAAAATATTGGTCCTAGACCCACCTCAAAGTATACCGATCGACTTCGAATCACACTATGAATCGATCTAACGTCCTTGCAGGCTGACTGGCAAGCTGGCTGGCTGTCCATTAAGGTGGTTCAAAAAAAAAAGTTAAGCTAGTCACACCCTAGGATTAAAAATTAGTTAAAAAGGATTCCAGAATTTTTTTTTAAATTGTTTGTTTTTTTGTATACTGCGCCGCTATTTAAAGTCCGATCATAACATATTGCATATCGTTATTCATGGCTTGTCTATGACTTCATTTTTGCTCTGGGGACTTTTTAATACAACATCAAATTCTTGGCGCCACTGATGCCATCTCGGATCGTACCCCCCTAATGTCCAATTTTTTGCACGTGGCAAGAAAATTAGGCCCATTTTTTCTTTACTATATTACATTTCACTTTTTGTTTTTTAGATATAGTGTGGCCGTTTCAAGTCTGATTTCATCGTTTCGGATAATATTATTAATGGCTTTCCTATGGCTTAATTTTTGTCTTCGTTGACTTTTTAATCCGACATCGTTTTCTCGGTGCCGCTTATGCCATTTCAGATCCTTCCTCACTAATGTCCAAATTTTTGCACGTTGCAAGGAAGCCCTTCTTATACTTAGTATGTCTAGGTTTTAATATGTCCACTTTTATGCCACACCCCAAAAGTAAGCCCCATTTTTCTTTTACACATACATATTATATTAAGCCAGGTACATCAACATACAAAACAAAGAAAATTACATTGCATGTATGGGGATTAGAGTTTTTTTATTCCCGCACTTTTTGGATTCCCGGGAAAGCGGGAAATAAATATCAAATCCCCGGGATCCCGGGATTCCCGCCCAAATTTTTTTTATTTATTTATTTACGTATTTCTCCAATGAAACTAATATTTCTTACTGGCTATTACGCTTAAAATAAATAAATCTAGTATCTATTATATAACAAAAACGTAAAAAATTTAAGATTAAAGTAATTTAAAGACTCTTAAGAGGTTATTTTGATGCCAATAGGATCATGGAAATCAATATACGTATATACATTGTCAAATTCAGATATCATTTATATAATTAGAATGAAAGTATTGAAGTCTTAGTGGAATAAAATTTTTGAAAGGGCGATTAGGAACTGAAAGCACAACATTGCGAAATAGTAGTTCTGAAACAGTTTTACCGTTTAACAAATTCATCAGGAAGGAGAAATGTTATTTACTACAAATATTTAATAACATATTTTTTACAATGTTATAACCCTTAATCAGCAGAGGTGTATGAAGGTATACTAAGTTTGTCATTCTATGTGAATCTTTTATAATATTATTGTGAATCCTTCATTAATTCTAGGCCGATTTAGTCATATGGGTGCCAAATTGCTTCTAGATCTTCTAGGCTGTTTGGGAGTAAATTCCAGTAGAATCGCTTCTGTAGGGAAATAGTTATCCACACAAATTTGGAACTACCTCCCTAAAAACTCCACAAAAACTAACATAAATTTGTGGCGAAATGCACCTTTTCTCATTAAATTTCTACAAATTCGTTTTATAAGGCACCAAATTTCGTAAATGTCGGTCCATAATTTACATACCGCTCCATGCTTAGACCAATCTTGTAAATCATGTAAGTATGGCTAAAAGCGTAACGAATACTGCTTTTGTGGTGAAATTTAGCATATTCTACTTTCATAAGACTCAAAATTACTTGAAATGCCTCATATAAAGCACAATCTAGGAAAACACTTCATTACGCTCTTAGCCGCAAAACCTTATAATATTATTGAAAAATTTACACTTCAGTGTGCTAAGACAAGAAATAATTTTTCGTGAAGATAGGCCTATAATTATCATAGGCCTTATATAAAGCCCATTCTTAAAAACTAATATTAAGCTACTTTCCAGAATAGGGACCCACTATCAAACCGTTTTGAATGGAATCTATAACATAGAAAGATCCCTATTCATATAGCCACATTACCTATAAGTTTTTAAAAACAAGGTCAAAATTAGGTACACTTGCAAAAATTTGTTTTTATATACTGTGGTGTAGGGTATCATATAGTCGGGCTAGACCGACTATACTTTCTTACTTGTTGTTTTTTCTCTTAATTTTGTGCTGTAATTTAAGAAGATAAAGATGGAATTTAAGTTGTGACTCTACGGCCTTATTGTTAAGAAATAAAACATTTTAATAAAGGGTTTATGAAACGGATTTTGTATGAAAATTTGCATACTAAACCTTTTATTAAACTATTTTATTTTTTATAAATAAGGACGTTAGTCTTTAAGCAGAACACTTAATGGTGTACCAAAAAAACTTAACTCTTTTTTTATTATTAGCGTCACGAATCAAAATAATACTATTTAGGTAAAAGAAAACTACTCAATTACTGATAAGTTCACTGTCACAATTTAAAATAGCACTCTTTAAGCCTCTAGTACACGGAATGTAAAAAGCCACATGCGCATGTGGTTCTGACGTAATTTTGACGTCAATGCAAAGCCCCAATAAGCATTGCGTGTTGTGTGATGACGTCAAAATTACGTCAGAACCACATGCGCATGTGGCTTTTTACATGCCGTGTACTAGAGGCTTTAGTTGTTGATGCACAAGCGACACTAAAAACAGCCAGGACTGCCAGATAAAATTGTGAAAAAATCGTCAATTTCCAGGAAAAAAATAAAAAAATCGTCTTCTGTTTGAAAAATCGTCAAAAAATCGGACAATTAAAAGATCGATTTTAAACAAAGTTTGTGTGATTTTTATTTAAAAACAAGCAAACAAAAAAATATTATATACATACATATGCCCCCGTATGTTTATGAAATTTAACAAACGTTTGTTAAAGACAATTTTCATAAAAAATTTGTTTTGTAATCCTTTAATTACAATATTATAATAATCTATGGTTTTTTCAAAGTCTTAAGAATAAAAGATACTCTTAATCGGGCTTTCACCACCGGGGGTGATGTATATTCTGAGTCCTTATGAATAGCAGAGTTGGTTTAAAGACTCGATATAAACATTGCTATACAATTATATTAGATATAGTACGGAAAAGTGTGCTATTATATTTCAGCCAGATCGGTCTACAAATGCCGAAGATATGAACAAAAAACCACGACTGCCTGTAATTTATACCCATAAATCTCTAATGACCTGTAAACCTTAACTTCTTTAAATCTTCTTATCATTTATTATTATTTTTTTCTTTTTAACCTGAAATAATCGTTCTTCACGAAATTATAGTTTTGGCACTATGGCATCCATATTAGCTAGGAGGATAGAATTTGGCTTAAAATTTTTCATATATATGGAGTATTAAATGTTAAAAATGAGCCAACTCAGTCCATAATTTCACCTGCTCCCCACACGAGTGAACTCTCAAAATCAAGGTTTTGGTACGAATTTTTACTTAAATTGACTTGACTCAAAATTTTGCTTTTGTCAATAAAATTTATTATGGAAAAGAGCTAAAATTTCTAGTATAATTTTATTTACAATAGGGATCAATATAAAAATTTATTTTTGTCTTATTTTGAAGACTGAATAAAATCGTCACTTTTTAGAAAAAAATCAGCAAATCGGCACTTTGCTAATTTCGGAACCAAATAGTCAAAATGACGATAAATCGTCAAATCTGGCAGCCCTGTATACCGCATATTTTTGCAGTTAAAGAAGAAAGGATACGTTGGTAAATGCATCACTGCGCTGCATCAGTGATTTCAAATGTTTATATATATTTCAATGAAGTAGATATAGACCAACAAATTGTCAAATACTCCACAAAAATAATAGTCACACAATAAAAAAAAAAATTATAATAACTTTCTTATCTGCAATAAAAAAAGTTTGCTTTTCTGATGCAGTGATGCATTTACGAACACACCCAAAGTGACGCAAACGAAATTTGTGATCTGATTTCTGAAAAAAACTATTTTGATAAATTTTGTGTTGCGACTGTCTACGATTTATGCTGGGTTTTTGAGATATCAGTTAAACTAGGTTTAGTTAATCTGAACACAGATTTGTGCCACCATTACTAGATTTGTATACAAAATGTTGACGAAACAGCTTAGTTTTGCTTAAAATGTGGGTCTTTAATGAAATAGTAAAAAATCACATTTCGTCGGAAAATTCCGAGCTTCAGAGTACGTTAAACTAAGTTTAAACTTAATCCACATCTCAAAAACCCGGCCTTACTGTACGATATATTTCATTAAAGTTCAATGATACAAAAACATTAATTCAAAAGTTTAATGACCTTTTTAGTTTAGCAATTAGCGCACTTTCATACGCATATTTATGCGATCGTTGTTTATGAATAAAAGTAATAAAACTAAGAACTAAGAAACATAATTTTCCTAGTCTAAGCTGATATATTATTTTCAAATTCGAATTTAAACTCTATTTTTTTTATTATTTTTTGTTTACCTTAGACTTGGCAATATCTTCACTTTTGTTTAACAAAAAATAAAAAAAAGAACTAAAAAATCATGAACCGTCAGCATTTAAATGCAGGCAAACCAATATTTTCATTAATATAATAAATATTTTTTTCATGAAATTAAAAAAAAATCACTTAGACCAGCATAAAAATAATTTGCAATAATACAGTTATTATTTGGGTCGATTTAACTGTGGGCAATTTGTCTATATTTATTATTGTACAGACAGCGAAAATTGCAACGTTGTCCCACTTTCAAAACACTTCATAAACGGTGGAAATGACCATCAACAGGTTCAGTTAACTTACGTTGTATTACGCGAACGGAAGTATTTAAAAAAAAAAAACGAATAAAGTGTGAACAAATAGTGAAAAAGAAAAAAACGGTCAAGTTCCTAAAGCAAAATTGGATTGCCAGGCATTATTGTGGATTACAAGTCTTTACAATATACAGTGAATTAAATAAAATGTGAAACTTGATCCTGGCAATCATTAAAAAACCAAATTGGAGAAAAAGGCAAATAATTAAAAGTTATTATTAAAAATATTTAAAATCAAGGATAACACAAAAAGGATAACAAATAACACAAAAATAAAAAATGTCAACCAAATTAAATATTACAAGTAATGGTAAATAAAATTTTAAATATTTTATATGTTCTTGAATAGAAACATGCATATTATTGCTTGAAATATTAGTGCAGAAATTTTGAAATGTATGTCCTTTTTATAAAGACAGGACAATGTGAATGATGATACAAAATATGTCTTATTAAAAGGATAAAAAATAGCAACTAAAATAAATTAAAATGAATCTAAAAATAAGCCATAACAATTTAAAAAACTTAAAAGTTGTTTAACAAATTAAATGTAAATACATGCAAAGTTTATTTCTACATTAAATAAATAACTTTAATTATGAAAAAATTATAATTAAATAAATTAAAAGTTACTTAAAAAAGTTTTTAATTTTTTTAAGAAAATAATTTGAAGAATTAATAAATATTAAAAAATATTTGTGAAATTGCCAAAAAAAGAAAAAAATATAAGATTATTAACAATTATCCTAAAAAGGATAATAAAATAAACCATAGTTTAATAAAAATTAAGTAAAAAAAAGGTACAATTTATTAATAAACAGAAAACGTTTAATTTTGTTTTAATATGAAATTATTAAAAGTTTTAAAAATAGCCTAGATATTATGCAAAGATTAATAATGACAAAGAAAAAATAAATGTAGAAACATTTAAATGTAAAAGTGAAATAATAGTAATTAAAAAAAATTACCTTCACTCTTCTGTTAAAATCAAGAAAAATAAAATTTCTTAAAAACAAATCTTAAAACGTACAACTGTGATTTTGATTCACTTGAATACCTGCCTTGCGACTTTACTTCACGGTGGATCTCAACAACATGGTGTGTTAATATTAAGCACTTACCAAATGCCCCTGTGTGAGTGAATTATCATTTGCGCGCACAGGTAGCGTATAATCCAACAAAAATTATACACCCACCCCTGGTTTAGGAGCCGGAGCTATCTTACCTCCACTGCTTTATTCATAATCCCAGCAGCTTCTGTCGAATAGCAACAGTACCTAGGGATTCCTCCACGAACCGAATCTTACCGCAGGGCAAACACCAGTCCCTCAACTGGACGCTACCCTACACGGAACTTTGGGTTTAAGCCACAACGTGCTCCCCGATAGTATCTCATTGTCAAAAAAGCACCCCTTAGTTGAAGCCGTTACGCACCCGAAGTGCCGGTCAACAACTATTTCAAAAGGTACTTTCCTTCAGAAAAGCAAGGTTTTCGCAAAGACAATCCTTCTGAAAGGCAGCAAGCATTTCTTGCATACCAGCGGAGACCTCACCAATAGTCACCGGGGGCTACTAACACCCATAGCACCTCAGTTAAGCACCGAGGTACATCCTTGAACCCAATGAAGTCCATTGGATCCCAAGAAGCTCTGTCCTTGGAAGTTTGGTGAAACCTAGGTAGCATTGACCTGATTTTAAAATGTATTTGATTCGGAAGAATGCCAATACATTTAAGCGCCAAAATTAACTAAATTACCAAGGCAGAATATATTAACCCCAGAGAATGAAGAACCAAGAGGAATAAATCCTTAAGCTGCTTAACTTCGCCCACTTAACTACGCCCACTAAGAGGCGCAGCACATCCCTGGGGGTATTAAAACATTCATATGTATATCCTTAAATACTCTTTTATATATAATCAATCATATCTTGTGATTTTAATGTTGTTGGTTAATGATTTAAATATTCAGCCTTATTATGGTTGTCGTAACCCCAGAGGGAAGAGTACTGACACAAAAGAAGTTCCGTGATAGGTCTTTGGTGGTAGATACTGATTCTAGTTCTAACACTTTATATGAATTAGACCTATCACTTTTACATGGGGTTGTCATTGGAGGGAGTAAATAGACACCTAACAGCCACCATTTGACAAGTCACACATCTATTCTCAATGAACGTGTTTAGTGTAAGTTACTACAATGGAGTATTATTTCAATACAATGTAGTATTATTTCAATAAAACAAGTCCCAGAACTAAATTTAAGAACCAAATTTTAGAAAGTCCCAAAAAAATGCGTCACACCACCTCGAATACTGTACTGTAATTCATTACTTCTTCTACCTTTTGGTTCCTCATATACCAATTAAATGATTGGTTCTCCATTCACTGGTCAACCAAAAATTCCAGGACCAGTCTATTGGAACAACAGACACCCTTTCCCCGCAGAAAAACGCATGTGTCGTTTTTTGTAATATATTAATTTCACACACAAACTGTGTTCTTTAACCTACTAATAAAACGACTTACGGCCAATTTCACCAAGTTCAGTTAAAACTAACAATTACTTTAACTGGAAGTTAAATATGTTTTTGACAGCTATAATTTTTTTTTTCATTATTTATTTATTGAATCTTCATATATTAAATATGAACTAACAAGAGTTATTCAAATCTTATACTAATACTTTATTTTTGTCCTCACGGTTTCTGGTCACACATGTAAATGTTTAGCGCTCTGACAGCTATAACTGATAGTTAATTATAACTGAACTTGGTGAAATTGGCCGTTAGCCATTTATGACAATGATAACCGTTATAAGGTTGATTGTGAATGTCAAGCAAACTTTCTGCAATACCGACAAAAAAAAAAAAAAAAATTTAAATATAACCAAGAGCGCCAAAATCCTTTTTTTCTGGTGGGCTAAGACCAATAATGGTCCGATTCGAAACATTCTCAATATTAACCATTGTTGTCATACAGCCATGTCTTGGAAATCGAATTCCAGAAACATGTAACAAATTTTTGAAACACAGGACGTGTTTAGAGCTCATAGAAATATTTCCTTTTCTATACATACATATGTACCTCATACATAAGGGACCACTTATCGAATAACTTTTGAAATCAGAAAAAGCTAAGTTCATTCGAAAAAAAAAATTTAAGTCTTTATCTATTTAAATTTCGCGTGATTTCGATATGCAGAACATAGCCGATAGAACAAGAATTTAAGCTAAACTTCGCCTGCTTGGGAACGCGTTAGCCTCTGGGGGTATGTAGGATACATCTTAAGGACATTTTACCTCTTGGTGTTGGATCCAGAATTCAAAACTGATAGATCTCTCGCGATCGCGGCTGACTAGAGATCCTGTCTGTTATCACGGAAGTCAGAAGCCCATGGAAGCACCGTTCGGGAATGACTACTAGTACGGATCCTTCGGGAATTATGTGGTGATTGTGGCTTAATCCCAAAGTCGCGGTAAGAAAGATCTTAAAAAGTCAGCTTCAAGAGAAACCTTAGGGGAAGATCGGCCTGCTGGCGGATCTCTCTAGGTGCTATTGCTATTCAACATATCCTGATTGCTTTACAGTAGCGGAACTTAGATGGTCCAAAATTATAATTCTGCAGGATTATACAACCAAATTGCCACCTGCATGTTTTGGTTGCGCTCACAAAAAGAGGGCCGTAGGCATTGTTTTACACTCGGTGCTAAGATTACCGTGAAGTTAAGCCTACACGACAGGTACTTATGTAAATGCTTAGCATCACTGCCTAGATCGTGCTGTGGCCACTGGCACGAAAAAAACCTTTTTCTAAAAAAAAAAACCGAATCGAACTGTATTTAATATGAACCAAACTTTTAATTAGAAATGCGAAATTGCTCGAATAAATCATTTATAATGAAATTGTAAAAGCTCATGATTTTGTTTTAATTTTTTTTAAGTAATACCAATTATAATTGGTAAATCTGGAAAGTAATTAGTTCCTTTAATATTTGGTGCTCCTGATATAGAATTTCCTCGAATAAATATAATAAAATATTAAAACGAACTAATAAGTAAACTCGAGCAGCTACTAAAGTAGGATAATGATTACAAACTGGAATACGAACGTTTGCTTTGTTTGTGTTTTCTTGTTGTCTTTGAAATCAGTGCCACTTGAGAAGAGTGCACTGAATTTAATGTCCCAAACTTTGGTTGTAGTTGTTGTCCTGGCCATACTCTCAATTTCAGTCATAACCTGTTGGCTTGATTTTTCTTTGTGTGTTTTGATGTTGTTGTTGTAACAGCAAAAACGATGGTGGCTATTCTTTACAGGAAACCCAAAATTAAATTTACGAAAATTGTTTTTAGATACAATTGTGTATAGATACACTTCTAAAATCGATTTACCGTGAGAGTTATGACGCGTTTCCGTCTGTTTTAAATTTAAACAGCAAATTTTGTATTATAAGCAAAACCAATTTTTGTAAATTTGTTTTTGTTTTGATGTAAATTTTCACTCCTTCGACGCGTTTTCAAGAATGGCAACCAATATACAAAACTTAATTTTGGGGTTCTGCTAGATAATGTCCAAGAAATTGAGCAACTTTCACAGGGTGCGTCCAAAGACTTCTTGGACATAGCGGAAAATGGCTGAGGACCCTGACCACATGCTGGACATAAGTTGGAGACGGCATGGTCTATGCGGTGCGAGAAGGCATTAAGCCTGTTACTTTATTCTGATCTTAGTTATGCCAGCATCACTTTTGTTTTACGCGGCAGCATCATTTCAGCTTCTTCTCTAGGCGGTGGACCACCTCCAAGTAAGACATACATGTGGTATCCTGCTACCGCGGAATTGGTGGCGTATATGAATATCGTTCAAAGCTATCATATATGAACTGTGATTAAATGGATCCTGCACAAACCTCTGCTCTTTTCGTATATACGTAGAACCTGTCTGACATGTCTCGGGAGAGTCTCCAAAATGTGTGATGTCACAGTTTGGAAAACTTCTTCGATGACATACCAGAAGGAACTGTTTTGAAAAACATGTTTCTCCAACTTGACCGGTAGAACCTAGTTTTATTTTATTTTTATTAAATATTTTGAATAAAAATATTCACACTGATCAGCTTTGGTATTCTTAAATTAAAGCGTATGATAGTTTAATTGTGTAGCTTTTAAAAATAAATTTTAGAACCAAGTTTTCAAGTTGCGGCTGTCTTAATTTTTTTTTTGAAATACGCAGTTTTAGGGTTTTCAAATTTATCTTATGTTTTTTTTATGTATCGCGCAGAAATTGAGCATCCACGTGCAAACTCACAACGAAAATGCAGTCGTTTAATATTAACAAAGTTGTTTGCATTATCCGTAATTTTATTTCTTATAATTCTGACATCAATTATATATCATGGAATAGTACTGGAGCGTATGGGTAAGTGAAAGTTAAAAAAGAATAGGAACAATATCAAATATATCTCTAAAATCTTTCTCATAGATAAGTTAAGACAAATAGTGGCCCTCAATATAAAACACTATCAACTTAAAAATCCGACAAATGTGGAACTTAAATTACCAGACCATTTGCAGTTGATAGCCGATTCTCAATTAAATAATATGGAACTTATTAATGATTTTGACTTTAATGATGACGATAGCCAAAGTTTACATATACAGCATAAGAAATTTCGCTTACTGAATAGAAGAATTAAACGTGACGAAAATGACAAATCGAATGAGTTTGATTTGCAATTAGATCGTTTACAAATACCACCAGATTCGGATTCTTTAGATCCCATAATAATGCAACAAAATTCATTAGATTTAAAGAGTCTTTATGCCAAAGTGAGAAATAAACGGACCAAGCAGGCCATTGGTAAGTTAGAAAGGGAGTTTAAAAGATGCAAAAAGGAATCGGATGATAATAAGGACTGTATGGGGGCTTTTATGCGTATGTATAATTTGGCTCGCGAGATTAACGAGAAAATGGAAAAAATGAAAACAATTTTTAAGGAAAGCGAACTTCTATTGCAAGTTAACTCTAGTTCAAGTAGTAATGAATCCAAGGAGGTCTACTTGAAAACAACTACCAACGCAATGGTTGAAACAACACAAGTAAGTGTTTCCACTACTTCAGAACCTTCTAAAAAGGAAGGCAATAGTACTAGTAAAATTTTAAAAGTTAAAAAAATTAAACCCAGTAAAATAAGTTGGATTTTGGATGGCTCTGATTTCGATAGTTCCGAGGAAGAATTTGCCATATTACCAGAAATTGAGAATACAACTGTTAATACAACAATTACAACAAAGGAAAGTACTATGGAAAATGCAAAAGTAATGAGTACTACCACCGAGATAATCCATAGTATTGAAACAACTTTTGAAGAAGATGACAGAATAAAAATTACAAGTTTAAATAATTTCACAACTTCAAAACAAAATAGTACTGAATTGAATCAAACTACTGAAAGTTTTAATCAAACAACTAAGAGTCTCTTTACACCCGCAACTAAATTTAAAGAAGAAAAATTTGAAAAAATTAGTTGGATATTAGATGGACATGATAGTTCGGAAAATTTCGTTATAACTGATGATCATTTCGAAGATGCTCGTCAAACTACTTCGAGGTTAAAATTCACAAATGGACTAATTAATACAACTATCTTAACTAGTACTACGCCAATGACGACAGAATCTTCAACGTTTCAAACTACAGAAGTTTCTCAGGTTACCGAATCTATCACTACGTCAACAACAACAATTGAAAATGATCAAGAGCGAAAGCTTCAGTTTGATTGGATTTTAGATGGCGAAGAGCTGTCAGCAGAAATAACAGAAAGCTACAGCAGTACCTCCAGCAGCACTACCGAATTACCCTTAAATGTTACTTCTGCTGAAACAATCTATCCCACTAAACCCAAACCTATAAAATACAGCTGGATTATCGATAGTGATGCCAACAGTGCTGAATATCACACAACTATAAAACCTTTAACAACTTTAGCGATTGATCGTGTGCTAACTGAGAAGGAAGATCAATGTAATGCAACTTTGGAAGATGGTGTTTGTAAACTGTCTTTTTCAGAAAACAAAGATAGTTTTGATAATGAAGAAAAACATCCCTTGGATAATCCAAGTAGTTTGGAGAATATGTTAGAAAGTCTGGAACGTGTAGTACCGGTCACCGAAAAAACTAACAAAACCTTTAATCCTCTAGATCGTAGTGAATGGGAAAAGAAATTTCAGCAGACTGCAATTAATAATCAGAAAGAAATAATGGACTCATTTGGTAATTTAGATGCTAAACATATATCAAAATTTGGACCAAAATTAAATCCGGTGAATCCAAATAATTTTGGAGGTGAGTAAGCAAGTTATATAGAAGATGTAATTTTATTTATTTAATATGTTTTAAAGCCGATAGCCAATTTATGACTTTATGTGAACGCATGGCGAAAAGAATGCGTGATAAGGGTTCGTCTCCAGCTGGTGCTCAGCCTCAGCCGCAACCCGAACCGGATCCGGAATCTTATACACAATCATCAGTAGTACAATTTACTAGTCGTGGTCCAGTCGGAGGCTTTCCCGTGACGGGAGAAACCATGAAAGCTTCCGCTCAGTTTATGTTTAACCCAAATTTCGGCATGCCTACTATACCCGTATGCTTTTACGTTTCACCGGCTAATTTACGTATGGTAAGTCAAGTGCCCTTGTGGACTTCCTCATACTTTGGTATGCCGGGAGGATTTGGTGGCTCAAGCGGAGGAATAATGGGTGGTGCTGGAGGACCTGGAGGTATATTCTTTGTGCCACAAAATTTTGGACCAACTGGTAACTTCTTTGGTCAGACTACTGGTACTGCACAAGGGTAATAAGAAAATTATGTCAGTACAGATTCTATAAAAAGGTTCTTACAAATTTTTAGGGGACAAGGAAACATTCCAAATATATTTTCCAAAAATGCTTCGCCTCAAAAGCAACAACAGCAGCAACAACAACAACAGAAGCAATTATTTTGTACATACATACAAAATCATGGTAATTCTGGTGGTTCGGGCAGTCTGGGTGGTGGCGTGGTAAGCGGACCTGGTAATGCTGTCAGCGGTCTAGGCTTTTCAAATGCTAATTTTAAAATGCGCAGTGGGCAATCCAATAATTCCTTATCTTCTCATATAATATATGCTTCGTACGCTGATCAGCCCAATCATTTAGGTCATAAAGATCATTTTAAGTGTGAACTACCTGGACAACTGGCCTGCTATGGTGGCAACGAATGTATACTTGAAAGTTCTTGGTGTGATGGTTCGGTAGATTGTTCAGATGGTAGTGATGAGTCAGCCTGTTCTTGTCGCCATCGTATAGATGATGATCGTGTTTGTGATGGCTATGCCGATTGTCCAATGGCTGAAGATGAAATTGGTTGTTTTGGTTGCGAGGAGTATATGTATTCGTGTTTTGAACATCCTATGGAATATAAAATAAACAATCGTTCGACAGTGTCTATGTGCTATAGCAGGTTGGAAAAATGTGATGGTTTTACTAATTGTTTGAATGGAAAAGATGAAATGGATTGTAATTTGATAGTTAATGATATAGCTAATCATATGGTAGGCAACCTTAAGATTAGAAGTTAAAACTATGTTAAATAATGTTAAAATTTTAGTCCCATTCTGTTTCTTCTTCTGAAGGTTATCTTTATCGGAACTATCGTGGTGAATGGTATCCTGTTTGTAACAATGGTGAACATTGGGCTTTAGAAGCTTGTCAAAATGAGGGTGGCTATATTGGTAAACCTAATATAACATTTATGCCTTTATCCTTGCCGGGACCTTTTATAGAACCTGCACACATTGGTAATGCCCATTTTCCTCAATCGTGTCAAAAACGTGACAGTCAAGACGTTTTAAGTGATCATGTAGCCTATGTCCAGTGTTTACCGCCAAAATGTGGTTTAACTAGGCCTAGTTCTACGAATTTGCTCAAACGAAAATCGAAACGTTTCGACAAACTTCATGGAACTGCAGATCTCCAAAAGAAAAGAGAAATAGATAAAGATGGTGGGCGAATTGTGGGTGGTACATTAAGTAAGCCCATGGAATGGCCATTTGTTGCAGCTCTTTATAGAAATGGAAATTTTCATTGCGGCGGTACTATTTTTTCAACGCAGTGGGTAAGTATTTTTATTAAAGTTCTTCTACTACATTGAACAAACATTACTAGGAATGTTTAATAATCAGATTTAAAAGTTTTTCTTAACGAAAAAAAAAAAAAAAAAAAATAAAGCGAAGGTAGATTTTTGTTTTTGTTTCTAGTTGTTATGATACAATTTTTGGTAAAATATAAAAATCTGACTCTTATCGTTCCAGAGTTAAGATCTTTAGTAATGATTTGTTTGGTGTTTTCCACAGATTATCACTGCTGCACATTGTGTCATAAATTATCAAAAATATTACTATGAAGTTCGAGCTGGTCTCCTAAGGCGTTCGAGTTTTTCTTTATCAACTCAAATACAACCTGTCTCCCATGTTGTCGTGCATCAAGCCTACGAGCGTCGTAGTATGCGTAATGATTTATCTTTATTACGTTTGGCCAAGCCGTTACAATTCAATCGTTGGGTTAAACCAATTTGTCTACCAGATAATGGTCGTACAACTAAGGGAGATGATTGGATTTGGGGGCCAGAAGAGGGTACTTTGTGTACGACTGTCGGTTGGGGAGCTATAAGGGAGAAAGGACCTGGAAGTAAGTAAGACATATATTTATATTACAGTAGAATCTAGGGAGATCTATTCGTCGAATTTTTGAGGTTATTGTGAATAGTTGCTATATGAAAACCCGATTTTCGGTTAAGTATTTAAAAAAATAACCGTTTAACCGGTTTTATTCAAATAAATAATAACACAAAGGAACCAACAAAATAGATATTTCACTTAATCATAAAGAGGATATTAACTCAAAATTTAAAATTGTTCAGTAGAGCAAAACTATTATTTAACATTAAAGGCATATGTGAAAGGAATTTAAAAAAAACCGTTTCATTACAAAAAAGTAGACAAAATAGCACGATATTTTTACAGCGGTAATATATGAATATAAAAAAAAATTAAGTTAAGACCCCCTCTAAAAAATTATAGGAATTTAATAAACTTATTATTTGAGGTTTTCTCTTAATTTTATTTTAAAAAAGTTTTAATTTTTTGGTGGTTAAGCATCCACGAAAAAATTACCTTATGGTATTTTTGGCAATGCCATGAGTTGCTCATTACCATCATCTGTGAAGATAACGGGAAGAAGAGCAAAGACAAGAAAAAAAATTCAAAAATTGCAAAACTATAATTTCATAATCTGTACACTAATGCAATTTCAAAGCAGAATTTTAAAAAATTATAGTAAAAAAAAATTGCAACTCTGAACGATGGCTAAAAAACAAATTTTAGGATTGAAAAACAAAGTGGGGTCGGTTATTCATTTTACCCGGCTAGGGGCATTGTAGGAGCTGCAGGGAATAAATTAAAGAATTTGAGTCATGGGACTTTTTCTCAATATATTTCTAGTCTGTATTGAAAAATGTATATGGAAGCCCCTTAAGGTATGGAGATAGCGATTAGGTTTGTTAGAAACAAATGTTGGGGATGAATAATAAAGTGGAGTCGGTAATACTGTTATTTATTTATTTTATTTCTCTTTTCGATGTTAATTAAGTCTTATATTGCAGTATGGAACTGAGTATAAGCAAATAAAGGGTGGCTAAATTTTAAGGGCCGATGTTGATTTTGAATAAACACAAATTATTTAGGAATGGTTCAATTATGTATGGAACAAAATATCGGCCAAATGGCTGCCGTGACCTCGGCGGAACATCTCCATCCGATGACCCAAATTTTCGATGACGCTGAGAAGTAATTGAGGTTATATGCCGTTAATGTGCCGAATTATCTCATCCTTTAGCTCTTGAATTGTTGCTGGCTTATAGACGTACACCTTTTCTTTCAAATAACCCCAAAGAAAGAAGTGCAACGGTGTCAAATCACATGATCTTAGCAGCCAATAGACATCGCCACCACGTGAGATAACACGGCCATTGAATTTGTCGCGCAAAAGAGCCATTGTTACGTTAGCTGTGTGGCAAGTGGCACCGTCCTGCTGAAACCATATATCGTCCACATCCATATCTTCCAATTCAGGCCATACAAAGTTCGTTATCATCTCACGATAGCGAACACCATTCACAGTAACTGCCTGACCGGCCTCATTTTGGAAAAAATACGGCCCGATGATGCCGCAGCCCATAATCCGCACCAAACAGTCACTGTTTGTGCGTACATTGGTTTTTCGACAATCACTCTTGGATTATCATTCACCCAAATGCGGCAATTCTGCTTATTGACGAATCCACTGAGGTGAAAATGTGCCTCATCACTGAAGATGATTTTCACGATATTCATTTCGATTTGAACACCCATTTTCATAATAAGCCTGAATAACTTTAACGCCTTGCTCGGTTGTGTATCTTGACATGGTTCAAATTGAGTTAGTCTGAAATTGAGAAATGTTAAATAAAATACAGAAAAGAACTTGACGTTTAGGTGTGGTTCACATCCAACATCGCCCCTTAAAATTTAACCACCCTTTACAATAAATCATAAATTAAAAAATACAAAATTGTGTTAAATTTAATTAAATAATTTTAAAAATATAAAATAACATTTAAGATTAAATAACACATTTACGGCCAATTTCAACAAGTTCAGTTAAAACTAACTATTACTTTAACGTCCAGTTAACAATATGTTTTTGACAGGTATAACTGAACGTTAATTATAACCGAACTCGGTGACATTGGCAGTTAATTGCATAAGGTTAGCAAAAGTTAATAAAAAATAAGTTAAAAACAATAAAGGAAAATGTGAAAGCAGAATAGTTTAAACATACATTTTTATACTTTTATATAATATTTGACCCATATAGAGCCATCCTAGCAGCGTTGGCGTCCAATTTTTTACAATTTTTTAAAAAAAATTGCTTTGTACTGGAGCTCCCTTAAGGAGTGAGGATATTTTCGCGGGAGTTTTGGGACACTTTGAGGATTTTACTACATTTTCCTTTTACTTTGACCTCGATGATTTCCTTTGACCTCGATGAAACATTTGCCATCACCCCATTATTTTGACTAATGCATTTTTTCCAAACCTAATAAAATAAGAGGTTGCAGCATTTAAAAATTAAAATGTCGCACACTATGCCATGTCTAATAGATATAGTTAACCACTAAGGTACCACAGAAGGAAATTTTCGAAAACCCAATTGTAATCTTTTAAAAAAATATGATACATTATGACTTTATTTTATGATTTTATTTTAGGCGACTCTTTGCGCCAGGTTACCGTACCTATTCGAAGTACTTGTATCGAAAAAGAGGACCAAGAGTCCGAGGATATTTGTGCTGGTGATCCGGATGGTGGTCGCGATGCTTGTCAAGGTGACTCTGGGGGCCCACTTTTCTGTCGTAGTGTCAGCAATAATAATGAATGGTTTTTGGCGGGTATTGTTAGTCATGGAAATGGTTGTGCTAGACCGAAAGAATTTGGTGTCTACACAAGAGTTGCTTTGTACTTAGATTGGATAAAAATGGCAATACGTCCTGAGTTTTTGCCACATTTACAACCACAGAAAATGTGTCCCGGCTATGTGTGTATTTGGGGTGGCAAACGTTGTTTGCCACAAAGAAAACGATGCGATCGTATTGTAAATTGTTTGGGTGGTGAAGATGAAGTGGGTTGTATTTATAACTTTGAACCCGATTTGGGTAGTACCAGAAATACAACAACTACAGAAAGTGATTATCATCCGGAGGAAGATGGAAATGATAGTACACCACCTAGTTTAACAGAAAATACTTTTCAAAGAGGATTTGTTGAGGATGGGGAAATGTTGAATAGTGAAACTACTACAAATTTGGAAAATTTAGAAATCACAACACTCATTGATGACCCTTCAAATACGGAAAGTGAACTAAAACTAAATTCAGATGATGATAGTTCTTTGGCAAGCACTGATATTATAACTGAAATTGTTTCGGATACAACTATAACAAGTGATACCACCGATGATAATAAACTATCTACTGAAACATTCTCTAGCACAACAGAATCTTATCTGGATATTTCTACTTTCTTGCCTAGTTCTACAGATGATCTATATAAATTTACCACAATGGTGGTACAATTATTGAACACCTCAACGTCTGGTAGTAATTTCAAGGAAACAACTACCGCGGCAAGTTTCAGTTCCACTCATAAATTTGAAAATAAAACTACAATGGAAATCGAAATAGCATTTTTAGGCTACAACACAACCGATGCGCCCTATATTACAACGTCGGGATATTTCTCCTCGAATGCTGCATTTACAACTGAAACTAATTTCCAAACGACAGCTTTAATAACTACAGATGCTCCAACGACTACTGAATACTCTACAGAAGAAAATTTAACAACGCTGGTTGTGCCTAAAACAATACCATTAAAATTTATTTGCCGAAAGTAAGTACTTATAGTATTTAATATTTTTGCACTATTTTGATGTTTAAATTAAAAGCCGGATACTTAAAATATGCTGTAAACATTGATTATTGAAAATATTTTTTTAGAATATCACAAATTATTGACATTTCACGCCGCTGTGATCGTGTTATTGATTGCGAAGATGGAACTGATGAAGATGGCTGCAGTTGTCGGGACTATTTAAAGGTAGAAGTATAAAATAATATAAATCCATTAAGCCACTTAAGGCAGCGGCGAGATTACACAAAAATTGCAAGAAAAACAAAAACAACAGGGGGCTAATTCTGTAGTGATCGAATACTTCTTCGATTCGAAAGCAATTTTTTTTAGAATTATTTCAGTCGATACTGAACGAATTTAAATTATTTTTTCAGTGCTGTAAAGCATTTGAGTTTTCACAACACTCAAAAAATGATTTCGATTGGTTCAGAGTTGACCCAAATTGCTTTCGAATCGAAAAAGGTATTCGATCACGAGTACCAGAATTAGCCCCCAGGGCTTTTGATCGTTGTTATGTATGCGTGAGTGTTGGCAATATTTGACACAACATTTGACAGATCAAATCACGAAACAAGCAAATACAAAAATAACTAGCTGGCTCTTTGAGGCTACCTTATATTAATGTAACATGTTTTTGACGTTCATTTTAAAGTTTTCATTGCGTCAATTTAACCTTCGCCTCACCAATACCTATCTGAGTGACCATTTTGGATTTGTTTCTTTAATAATTTCCTTAAATTAGCTTCCGCTAAATGGAAATGTTTACTTTATTTACCTAAATAGATTGTTAAGTTCTTAAAAAAAATTGTATGACGAAAACTTGTTCATCGCCTATAAACATATGTGTAGTATCAACCGGCTGGGTGCTGTTAATCGATGTACATAAAGTTTCAAAATTTAAAAAAATGCCTTACAATTTCCAATTCCTTTTTATATTAACCACTCGAAAGATTAATATTGTAGCCGTCAGATACCCTGTAAAGGTCTAGCGATATCCGCTTTTCTATCTATCGAATGTACTCTATTCTATTTTTCATAGAACTAACCTGATCGGACTATTTTATTAAAATTGTTTGGCTAGGATAATTTTACAAATTTAAATTTGTTTATGCAAATAAAAAATTTCTGAAATAGATTTAGAAATTTCGAAATTTTAGCAAAAGAAGTATTAATTTTTAAATGGAAAATAGTAAAAAAATTTATTTTAGTTGGAAACTTTAAAAATGCAAAAGAAAATAGTGCATGCAAAATCATTGTTATTCTTTTTTAAATATTTTTATTGTTTAATTTAACGTTTTAGGATCATTTAAGTATATTAATATGCGATGGAAAACTAGATTGTGAAGATTTAACCGATGAGGATAATTGTGGTAGGTTTGTTTAAACTATTTCTCATGGTAAAATCGTTAAAACTTTTTTAAATTAGGAAATTGCAATAGCGATGAATTTTTGTGTCCTTTAACGAAAATTTGTTTGCCCTTAACAAAACGTTGCGATAATTTCGTAGATTGTAAATTTAAAGAAGATGAACAGGACTGTTGTAAGTAAATTTTTAATATAAGCGGTTTTCACCCTTTGTGCTTAGTGTACTACTCTGTTTCATTTAATACGATTTTATAATACAAAGCGTGAATGTCTTTCTCGTATGTATTGTAAATTAATAAATCTGTTGCGAGAGAGAAAGAGAGAGATATAATTTCGTCAACTGCTTTATTCTGGTCGATTTAACACTCGAGTTTACTAAGGCCCTAATCATATAAAACGCAACGCAACGCCAAAGAATAACATTTAAAGAACAAACAATGTCATAAATATTTTGTAATTTTGTTCTTTCTTTCTACAGAAATTCAGATTGCGTTTTAAAATTTCAAACGCTGCATAGCTTGTGTCGCTGAACATTTTAAAACGGTACATGAATTTATGTTGAAAGCATGAACAAAATTACAAAATATTTATGAATTGTTTGTGCTTTCAATGTTATTCTTTGGCGTTGCGCTGCGTTGTGCATGATTAGGTCCTAAATGTTTCTGTGTGCTTTTTCAACCACAGCGTAGTAAATAAGAGTTTAATAAATTGTGTTTGTACGCTAAATACATTAATAACATTAACATGATCTACAAGGGTACTTTACTTCCAAGAGTGAAAACCGCTATTATCAAAGGCTGGTTTGGTAACAAAAAATAAAAAGTAACCTTTCCTTGTCTTTCTTAGTTGCACTTACTAATGGTAAAGAAATTAAATTGGACTCTAACAAGAGACCGGCTTTACAAAGTTCGGGTATATTTTCACGTAATATTAATGGCGTTTGGCGTACAGTTTGTACTCACGAGACCTCCTTTAGCGAAAACAACGATGAAACAGCAGTTGAAATATGTGCCTTATTAGGCTTTAAAGGTTTTAAATTCTATAACACTACCGAGCAAACAAAGCACCACGACCACATTGTACCAATTAGTCCGGAAATTCACCGAAAATCAAGGTTTAATGAGGAACTTCTCTCAGTTGTCAGAGATAATTTACACTTTTCTCATGTGAAGAATATATTTCTCAAAGATCTGAAAACCAATTTACGATCTATACGTATTGAGCAAACTAAGGAATCTTGTTTAAGTCTATATATAGAATGCAATGCTAAATCAAATCGAACCGAACCGATAAAAACCATAAGTGCTGGACCACAAAAGTCGCAAAGTGAATCAAAAATTTCGCATATAAAACCAGTCGTGCAGACCCATAATAAACCTAATGTTTTTGTTAATCCCCATGTACCCACAAAGGTGGTAGCAAAAAAGAAAGAAGTTTTGGATAAATTAGATAAAGTTATTGAAACAAAAAATAATATAAGTATTTTGGTGGATACAAATTTACATCATGTAATAGAAGAACTACATTGGCCATGGTTAGTGGATGTCTATGCAAATGGAAAACTTTGGTGCTTAGGGGTTTTGATGGACAAACACTGGATAATGGTGCATGAAACTTGTGATTTCGGTATAAGGTAACTGTAGTTTTATTTGATTGGTTTACGAAATTAGTTTAAATTAAAATCTAGACTCAATTTGGATTATGTATCGGCTTTGTTTGGTGGCGGTAAATCTAAGCATACTATCCACAAAAGCAATCACGAAGAAATACATCGTATAGACTGCTCAGAACCTGTGCCTAATAGTGATGTTTTGTTATTGCATTTGGAACGACCGGTACGCTTTACACATTTCATATTGCCAACATTTTTACCAGATGGGTAAGAAAGTCTGTCTTAAAAATGTATTACAAATATATTAAACATTTACGCCCTTTTTAAGCTCCCACCATGAAAACCATCCCAAACATGAGTGCATAGCAGTGTTACATGAAAATATGCATGGACGCATAAAAACTGTTTCTTTAAAAGAAGATAATAATGAAAAACAATGTCGTAGTAAAGATATTAATTGTTATCGTTTGATTGAGAAAAATCCACCCATGAAATTATTAAGAGAAACTAATTTGAGTGCCGAAGATATAATTAATATATCTGAAGAAGTTTCCCTGCGCGACTCTCAAAGTTCTGAAGAGAATGAAGTTATTTCCAAATACACAAGTTGTGCACAATTCGGTAATAAAAATTCAAATTCTAAAGGGTTGGAACCTATAGATCAAGGCATTTTAGTATGTCGCAGCAATGATACTGGTTGGTATCCAAATGCTCTTTTTTCCTATAACAATACAAATTGTAATAGTTTCAAGCAGGCCTTTCCTATGAGAACTTTAGAAGAGGCCTACAAATCCATACACGAGAAATTAGGTAGGTAGCGGTGTTTTGAAAATTTAGGAGAAGTAATTTATTATATTTTTAATTGTTCTTTAGAATCTTCTCATTGCAAATTTGCCCATGATGCGCCCTTGTGTCCAGACTTTAGATGTCCTTTAGGCCTGTGTCTGAACGCCTCACAAATTTGTGATCACCGTTTAGATTGTCATGATGGTAGTGATGAAAAGCCTAAAATGTGTAAACGCCTAAAGAAAAGTAATACTTAATTTGATTCCGATGTTGATTGAAATAAAATAAAAATTATTTTTCTTTGGCAGCTTGTGGTCCTTCGGAGATGAAATGTCGTACAACTGGTAAATGTTTACCAAAAACTAAATTTTGTGATCACGTTGCCGATTGTGAAGATCTTACGGATGAGCCTACAATATGTTCTTGTTTTACGTATTTAAGGTAAGTAAGTAAATTAATTAGGTTTAAAAACTATTTGTTAGAGGGAAAAATTCTGTCCAAATTCTTGGAAACCGGAGATTGTTTCAAGTAAGTCCCATGTAAAAGTCCTCATAAAACAGCAGAGTTCCGAAAAATTCATATATGATCGCTCATATTTAACCATTCATGAATTTTTTCATGAATGAGGAATTTAAAACGTGTAATTTTTTTCACAACCATGAATGAATTGTGAATTTTTTTGCCAATTCATTCATGAGCGTGAGGAAAAATAAATTTTTGCCTTTCCTCAGTCATGAAAAATGAGGAAACAAAAAATTTTCTTAACGCTCCTCACCAGTAATGTTGTTGTTGCTCGACAGTTTGCATGACCACAGCACGAAATGTCTTTGTGTGTATTTTGTTTTTGTTAAAGGCAACGAGCCAAAGTGTGTGTTGAATTTTTTGTAGGCAAATATTATTTAAAAAAAAAAACTAAAAGAACTGCACATATCGTCATCTTAAATGCAGAATAATATAACATCACAGTTTTCAGAAGAAGCAAAAAACGTTGTAAAATGGAAATTATATGAGATATTAGAGTAATATTAAATATTTAGAATAAAAATGCGATTACCAGTTTTTTATTGATAAACAAATATTATTTTTACTGTTATTTATTTAGTTATGTGTGTTACGTTATTTTAATTTGTAATTCTATGAAGCAAAACGACGAATCATCAACGAAAGTATGATAATATTAAGTTAACCAATCATTTAAAACATTAAATAATTAAATATTTCTGTTAAGTTACAGGTATAATAGAATATAAAGATAATGTACATGGTTATAAATGCAATACTGCGTTTAAACTATAAATTTATATATGGTTAAATGCACATATAAAAATGACAATCACACAATTAATATGCAGCATCATTAGGATTGCGTTGACATGGTGAAATAAGTTTGCTTTTCTGATGCAGTGCAGGCAGTTCTGCATTCGTACTGTTTTTATCAGTACATATACTGTTTTTGTACTGTTATTATATATTAACTGGGCTCAGTATATAGTTTGACATGTTGTCAAATTGCGATACAAATATTAATATAGATGTTCTTATCGATGAGTTCTTAACAATAAAGATTTTTGCCGCGTCAGTACGAAAAAAGATGACAGTAGAAGAAAAATGGAAAGTGTTTCTAAACGGTGGTGCGTTTACGAATTTGAGAAAATGTGTAATTTTATTTCTTTCATTCCACATTCAAACGATTTTACAGAACGAATCTTTAGTTTTAAATGTGGAGAAAAGAAAGAAACGGGCTCCTAATATAAAACCTAGAAAGTGAGTTGCAGATAAAGACAAACTTTGGTTGTTGTTGTAATGAGTTTTACAATTTCTTGATGACAGGAAATAAATTGTGGAAAGGCCATAAATATTTTTTACTTGTAACACTGTAAATATTTATGTCCATACATATGAAAATATATTATTTATAAAAATCTATAGTATAAGATCGTCTAAAAAACGATTGTGCCCTTTGCAATAATTACAATTATTAAAGGTTATTAGTTGTAAATCACATTAAAATAATAATTATTTTTAGGATAAATACATAACAAGCTTCGTTATTTCAAGTGTTGAATTTGTTTTTTAACACTGTTGTCCTTATATCTAAAGCTTGGTGCTAAAAAGGCCAATGTCAAATAATTAATTTTAGAGAAAATTTAAATTTTAGTTTTTTATAGAAGAGTTCTAAGTAAACTTGGCTCAAAACTCTTTTGAAGCTGTTTCTGATTAAATTAGACATTGGCTGTTTCCGCAAAATAAAAGACATTCAGCATGACCTTTTAATTGCAAAATGAAATTATTTATGCTGGTAGATATAGCAAAGAAATACTTTTATGTAACTTTTCTTTAATTTTATGTTGACCTTTATTCAAAAAATATAAAAGAATAAAGGAAATACAATTTAGTTCACATGTTAAGGGCATAATAAACCTCACAAATAGCTTGGCAAACATGTCAAAATCATACGTTTGTACAAATATTTTGTGTTGTTAATTGGGATGTTTGCTGTTTGGACAATCATTTGAAGCAATGTTTGTAGAAATATTAAATTTTTTAATATTTGGCAGACATGTTGGATATTTGTCAAACTTTTTGTTGTGTCTAGTGCTAAAACTAATCATTTCAGCGAAAACTTTGCAGAGTAAAGATGTAGAAGAAGAAACAATAAAATTATTTACAGCCGTAAATTCTAATTTTTTTAACAGCATTGTTTACCCCAAACAGTTTTTTGTTTAGAGCATTCTTTACTACAAATTATTTTTCTTTCTTTTATATTTCTTCGGGGTTTTTAACAAATAGCGGGCAAAATTGCCGCCGCACAATCGTCGTCAGCATTCATTGAGAGCAAAACAAAAATGAAAAATTAATGTTTGTACGATATATGATTGTGTAGTTTATTGGCAAACAGAAGCAAAAACAAAGTGCATGTTTGCCAAGCAATTTGTGTGGTTTATTATGCCCTTTAGTCAAGTTTTTTTCGTCAAATATTTGCTAGGTGTGACCGTAACTTGTGTTTTAGATTTTTTTATTATTCACTTTGTATTCCCGCTAAAAAATATAAACGGAATTGAGTTATTGTTTGGAAAAAATTCGGTTTTATTAATTAAATTTTGTCACTGTTCAAATTATAGAATGAATTCAAGTTTTGTTTTAAAAAAGATTATAACTTTTTATGTTATTAATATGCAATTTTATATTAAGAAAGTAAATGTACTGTTTTTTATGCAATTGTACTGATTTTTTTTCTCTTATGTACTGATTTCTCTGATTTAAAAACTGGCAACCCTTACTGCATTTGAGAACGTAGAGATGTTATATTATTAGAGATATAATTATGACATATTATTTATAGTTTTTTATTTCTAATTAGAAGTGGATTAAACTAAAAAAAAGTACTTCATTAAATTTAAATTAATTTTAAAAATCAAACTTTTCCATTATAACTAACGTGTATTTTGATGTCCTTATAATGAATTTTCTCAATTGAAGTTTTCTTTACAATAAACAAGTTTTGTAAAAAATTTGACTCATATACATATATGCATATTTGTCTCCATATAAGGAATTATTTCGAAAAAACTTCTGCAAGAAGTAAATTTTAATTAGTTAATTTCTGAAAAATTTAAATAAGAAGAATGAAAGAGTTTTTCAAT